>CM073505.1:28765000-30015000 GCA_037074495.1 Acacia confusa | reverse complement strand
GACAAAGTGATAAAAACCTTGTGAAAGGTATTGTGACGAAAAGATCAACATGTAGTAATTCTAATGTTACATTCCTTGTATAATTGTATATGTTTGTTATACCATATTGGTATGTCCCACCTGTATGGGGCCGACACCACTCATGGCTTGATTGAGTGAAAGGGCTGATCATGGGGCTAACTTCTCGGTGCCTAAGCAAGGCCTAGTGCATTCAATTATTTTGGGCTGTTAATTCACCCAATTGTATTTTCTTAGTGAGATGGTAATGGATCTTATGTTGATATTTGTATTACATGCTGCTTATGAATTGTAATACATGTTGTATGATCCTTGAATGTTTATATACTGTGTGGACTGCTCTGTTGTGGTTGATTTACATATATTGTATATGCTTGGTTTGTGAGATTAACATGTTACTCTTGTAAATGGAAGGAATCATCAAGAGGGGGTTGAATTAGAGATTTTAGAAATTCTTTTCGAAACACCCAAATACAGACCAAAAAATAGAGTTTAAAAGACAAGGGAAGAAAAAGCTTGACACAGTAAGATTTATACTGGTTCGGTCCTATCCTTGACCTACGTCTAGTCCCTAAATACCTTCTAGGATTATCTCAAAAAACTCTAATTTCAACAATATAACTCTTAAGCAACCCTAATACTTAGAACTTGCTCCCCCTTACACTTTGCAATTAAATAACCCAACTCACAGGTTCCACAACCTTGAGTTCTCACAAATGAAGAATCAAATGATTTTCAAAAACAAACTCTCTTAAAGAGCGGATATGAATAAACACTTAAGTTCAAAAACAGTGGTATACACAACAAAGAATGAAACAAATAAGAATATAATCAGTTATAATTGCTTGTTGTTGTTGTGTATAATCTTCGAGTTCTTCTTGGGTATTTATAGTTAACTAGAGAAACTAGTCATTGCATTTTCTTCTCTCTAAATCTTCAATGTTCAGCTTGGTATCTTGAATATGACTATTGCATATTTTTCTCTGTTTCTTCAATATCTTGCTAGAATCTGGAATAGAGTTGTTGCAGATGATTTTCTAGCATTATTGATATTCCATAAACTTCATTTGATCATTGGAGAGTGATCTGGAGGATCTATAATGGTCTGGGCTGAACCATTGGGATAGAAGAGAAAGTTCATGCTTGTTCTTGGTTCTTCTTTAATTATCTCTGACCTAAATTTGATTTCACCTTGATCTTTGCTAAATTCATCTGTAACTCATGAGCAAATCAATCAAGTATAACAAGGAATAATATAAAGTAAAATCATGAAGCATATAAATCAAATAAGTGACAAACTCGAGTTTGGGAGTTTAGCTCAGAAGCCAAATTGCAATTCAGAAACTCAAACTAGAGTTTGGTTCATGCAAGGAATGACTATTGCAATTTGAACTTGAAACACATTTTAAAATAGTGGTAAACTCGAGTCATTAATTGACAAACTTGAGTTTGTCTTTTGAAAAGACAAAACACGTTTAAGTCTACAAAGTATCAAACTGCAGTTCGTAAATACAAACTAGAGTTTTCTTAGTTCAAAATAGTAACGAGCTCTCTACCTAAATCAAACTTGAGTTTACATTCATAAACTCGATTTTTCTAATTTTATAAAAAACGTTGATAGCTCTTTGCAAATGACAAACTAGAGTTTACAAATGCAAGCCACAGTTTGTTTAAAACATGAAATCTTTGAAAGCTCTCTGCTTGACTTAAAACTCGAGTTTGTAAACTTAAAATCGAGTTTTCTCAAAACATAGAAAACTTTATATAGCCGTTAGCTAGGAGTAAACCGTGGTTTAGAACATCAAACTATAGTTTGCTTAACTTCAAAATATTGAAGTGTCTCTGTCTAACACAAACACGAGTTTACTAATACAAACTTGAATTTCCTTTAGCTTGAAAAACTGAGTGCTCTCTGTTTGACATAAGTTGCAGTTTGTAAATGAAAACCACATTTTGCTTTAAGTTCTTAAAAACTAAGCTACTCTCTGTCAAGTCAAAACTCAAGTTTAGAGTCACAAACTCGAGTTTGCCTTTGACAGTAAGTTTTTCAACTTACCAAAGATAAACTTTACTTTGTGTTTACAATTGTCAGTTGTTATTAAAACACATAGAGAACTAACAAGTTTGAGATTCATCATTTCAATCTCAGAACCTTCCACAAATATAGGACATGGTCAGACAAGTAAGTAACATTCAAGAGGCAAGGGCATAGTTAAATTTATTATTAAATAATACATCTGACTTGAGTTTGAAGGAAGACGTCACTTTATTTTGGCATCAAAATAAGGAGGCGTTACATAGTATACAACTATAAATGTTTTTTTATCCATAATAAAGTTTAAATGACAAATTTATTCATTTTCCATTGAAGATAGATATTTGCAGTAAATCCTTCATAACCATGGAGTTTTTTCAAATGATTAGATGCATTCTTTTTCTAACATGATTAATTTTTGAAATATGAGTTCCAACATTTTCTATTATGGTAAACCTTTGTGTTTTAGTTTTCTCTCTCATGCCGTAGTATTGTTTATTTTCCAAAGATTTGATTAAGTGTTTGGACAATGAGTTTTAAAAAAGGATTTTACTAGTAAGGGCAAGGATCCTCCTCCGTTTAGCCATTGTTTCTACGAACCCAAAATGAGGTCATTTTCTAACTTTCCACCAATTAGCTTCATGTGTTCCCATCCATTCAATACAGTGACGGGCACCTATATATAATAGAATTGCAATCCACTAAGTTACTGTTCACAAGGAAAAAAAGGCTTGATATAAAAACCCAATCAAAGTGCATCGGGCTTTAGATTAGCTAATAGACTCAGTAATTGAGTTTTAGGCCTCGTGAACACAAGCTGATCATTAGGAAGGCGTTTGAATCCCAAAATTTCATATAAATCCTGCCTTTATGAAACTTATCTTGCTGATTGGCAAAAAAAACAATGAAACTTATCCTACCTTCTCATATGCATTAGTTTTTAGGTTTGCAAATGTGAAGGCTAATTGTGCCACTTTCTCTCTCTCTCACCTGATGCCATTCACCATTCCAATCTCCCTAAGCCCTCTATCAACTTTTCTTTCCACTTCCACCTTGTTACTCTCTTAGCTGTAATCTCCCATGCTCTCTTCAGCATCTTTCCATTCATTTTTGGGCATCAACTAGTATGATTCCTCCCTTGCCTTATATTTTTACCTCTCTTTATGAAATACTATTGAGTTTTAGAATACATGTAAAAGCTTCTCCAACTATTGCAGCCATTGGTAAAGCAAGAAGTTGTTTAATTCACAGGGGAGCTTGTTTATGGATTATTGTTTGTGTTGTAGGTTGGATTATATTTTAAGCTTTAAATTCATTGAGCTGCTAAAACATCATGAAGTAAGGCACAATCATCTTTTAACATGTATTGAATTATTCAATTTATGCAACAGTGCCTTTTTAAATATAACACTTATTTACTCTTTCGATCTTTTAGAATTTGCTTTTTCTCCTATACTTTGTGAACTATGGTGATTCTCCTCTACATTTTTCACTGGGGCGGATCGTGTTGTAAAATTATGGGCAATTGTAAACCACAAACTTGTATATTTATACTTTGTAAACTAACCTTTTTCGTAAATCTCTTATTAAATTCAATTTTTTTTTTGGCAATATGGTTGTACATAAATATATAACGGTTATTAAGAAAAACTCGCCAACTATTAGAATATCACTTCAAATTTGTACTATTTATTAAAAACAACCGTCATCATTTATAAAATATAATGATTCGTAAATCCAAAGGATGTGACGACTTGAAACCTTCTTTATATGAATGTCTGAAAACTAAACTCCACTTATCCACTTCCATTTCAATTTTTCATAGCCAATTACAAGCGTCTATTCTTCTTCACCAAAATTGTAGGCCAACACAAGCAAACTTCTGCTTTATCTTCTTGGAACAAACCAAAAGATGAACACCTTCCACCAATAAGCCACAAAAGGATTATCCATATGACTTGTTATTAGATTCTATATTTTTATGATAACAAAGCTTGAAAAAAGTTATTTATAGGAGTTACACTATTTTACATCTTTAGTTTATGTTTTTAAAATAATGGTAAATCACTCAAGTAAGCACTCAAGTGATATGAAAAAGTTTGATCACTCAAGTGATGCTTTTAAACTTTGTCACTCCCCTTCATTGGTAGTGCTTTAGCAAGTTATGGACTTTTTTGGTTGATTACTCAAGAAATCACTTGAATGATATGCTTTGAAAAGATGTTCAACACAACAACTTATGTAAGTGATCAAGGGTCTTAATTGAAGATCACTCGAGTGACCATTCAGGTGATGCAACAATTCCTCATCACTTATACTTCACTATGGTATTTCTAATAGTGATCTTATTTCTAAAATAAATTTCCAAAGAGATCACTTGTGTTACACCCCTACCAGCCTCGCCTTTTCGGGTGGTGGATAGTATGATTCCTTTATATTATTTCCTTAATTTACTTATTCTTAATTTAATATCATATATCAGAGTATTACATGGCAGAGCATTTAATTGGTTTAGACAACAACAAAATACTGGTAAAAGTAAATACAGTAACCAAAATGTAGTCCCTATAGGTTTATGATACAGTCATCCTCTAATAAAATACTAAGCTATAAATAACATTATATACAATCATCCAAAATATGACAACAAAAAGTCTCCAAAGGGCATCTTTTTTACTTGTTATCAAAGCTCTAACCCTTACCTTTATACTCCTGATCATCTGAAGTAAATGTACTCGTATCTTTAGAATAATTTGGAACTCAAAATTGGATTCCAGAGTAACTATTAAACTCATAGACAATATGTATGCATTGCTTGTATGCACCATAATCAGGAAAAACATATCAAAGTAATAACATATACCACATGCATTCAGTATAACGTGCAGTGATATATCAAAAGCATATCACACATGAACATGTTCACTGTGTAAGGACCCAGTCCTCATAAATGCCACACAACCTAACAAAGTAAAGCCCGGTTCCATAGATGGGAAAACAACAACTGTAGCCGGGCCTCAACCCCAAGCTACATTGAATGCATCATCGGTTCTATAGCAACCCAAGGACACACAGTCCACTAGGCCCTACAACCTGAACACATAAAATGTCATACAACCTACCAGTAAGCTTGGTTCTATAATCATGGAAAACAAACATACAAGAGCCACATAAAGTATACAAGTAAATAGTTACTATGTGAGAGTTGATTAGTAATTAATAAAATTCCCTGGTGCCTGAATATTTCTTCGAATATGTACCTTCCTATCACAAAGCAAGTACAATCCAATTCATACACTTATGCAAAATCTCTTCCTAATTTTATGAAATTCGACCATTAACTAGATATTCTCGAATTTGTGCTTCAAGTTCAAAAATTCATGACTAATTCTAGAAACATCCAATTAATGCGATTACAACAACCATTTAATGCTTAACATGTCTATTCTTAACTAAAAATATTTCTAGAGACTAGAAAAATTCATATGATTTTATTGTGTTAAAAATACTATCTCCTGGTCAGAGTCAAAGTCCATTTGTCTGGGCTATTTGCAAAAATTTGTATCTCTTAATAAACATCTCAAAAAAATTACAAATTATATACCAAATTAAAGCTTGAGATGTCTAATTTTAGTCTATAAAATTTCATGGCCATTTCACATCATTTACTATTATAAAATAATCCCTTAAGTATTACTACCCATAAATTATCAAAGCTGACAGATTTTCCAAATTCTTATAACTTAGGTTTTGAGTTCCAAAACCTTATCCCTTACTTATTCCCATACAAATTTCAATTTTAAATAATTTGGCAACCTCAAAGATACCAAAATCACACCATAACACCATATATATCTTTCTGTCCAAAAATCATGCCATGGAAATAACAATCAACAATTTTTATTTTAACCCCATATTAATTCACACCCTTGCTTAATCTTTCTTCTAAGACCATGATCTTTACTTTGGACACTTAATAGTTGATTTATTAGTAAGAGAAGAATTTACCCCTAAGAGATATCAATTTCCACAATCACCAATCCTCATAAAAACACCTAAAATCCAAGGTATAAATTCATAAGAATGATAAGGAAACACTTACTTGACTTAAGCTTTGATCTTCTTGAACTACTACCTCCTTGAACTTCCTTATAAAATTTTGGCCTATGCTCCATAACACCATGCAAGAAGTATTCATGAGAATCTTGAGGTCATTCATGAAGATTAAATAAGCTAGAAGGCCATTCAAACAAAATGAAGACTAAAAAGTCTCTATTTTCTTCTTCCTTTTCTTCAATTTGTGTTCCTTTTCTTCTTCCTTATGTGCAAGCTCTCTATTTTCTCTTCTTATCTCTTGGAATTTCGAAATAGGGCAGCAAAATGAAGACTAAAAAGTCCTTAAATTATAGCTAATAGCCATTCAAAATGTATTGGAAAGTCATTATCCAATTGGCTCTTGCTTTGACTTTTAATTTGACTTGTGTTTCTCTCATTTCCTCTAGATTTTTCTTGTTTTCTCTTGTCCCTTCTTATTTGGATGAAACCTACTGCTTATAGAGCAAGCATAATTGTTTTAGGCGTGTGCCAAAATCTTATGGCATAAGCTTTGTTATTTTCCCTCTCAATTTCCTAAGAAAATCAAGATTATAATTGCTTTTTTTTTGTTGACTTTTTGTGTCTTATCTTACAAGCTACTTGTCTTCTTCTTTTCTTTCAACTTTGAATAAGCTTCTCAAGCAAAAATGTGATGTCATCTTAATGACATAATAAAATGTTTATGTGTCCCTCCTTAAGTCAACTTGATTACTCATGAATACACTTATCAAAGTAGGAACTTATGTCTTTGACTTTTGTATTGTCATGTGTAAATTGTGTATGCTCTCCTTCAATTCCTATTAGGCTAAAATATATGGCTTTTTAAGGAAGGAATTGTTACACCCCAAATTTTAGACCCTAAGAATTGAGAATAAGCCTAAAGTAGGCAGACGACTAAGCCCGGTTCGGGAAGAGTCCCAAGAATATTGAGGGTTAGGAAGCCTCTTTGAGACTAAGTAACTCGACCATATGGGTTAGTAGACCTAGTATGTTCAAGTTGTGCAATTAAAGTGCTAATGGAAAAGGGGCATAAAAGACTTATATAGTGTAACTCTTGTAACACCCCTATTTTTGTAATATTTATATAAGCATGGGTTAATGGAATATCAAGAAGTTTGATTACAAATTGAGTTATTTCCTTATGTAATGTGTTACATAAATTTTTCTAAGGACCCTGAGTTGATAAACTAAATCTCATGATTAAGATAGGATTTACTAAGTTAAGATAAGAAGAAAGCCACAATAACTTGTGAGCAAAGTAAGCTCAAAGAAGTGTAAGCTAGTATAATGTAGAAAAGGCATAAGGTATTAGCAAAATGTGAACTTTGACCTCATAGGGCATAGTATGTGTGTCCAACTAGGGAAGAAAGAGAAAATTGATATTTAGAACATGTGTAGAAGTAAAAGTCAGAAGTAGTGATGATTTACTAGACATGTGGCGTTTTGGGGTCAGAAGTTGGATTCTAGGTAACACATAGTGTGAGGTAATTATGATATAATGAAAAGTGTAACTAGCAGAAAGCAGCTGAGTGGGACCGGTTTGGAGTTTCTTGGGACAAGCCCAGAGCCCCATACATAGGAAAATGGTCCCACATTATGGGCCAGGAGGGAGAAATAGTGACTTGGAGGGCAAGGCAAAAGTCACTTCAAGTAATTATTAGGAGAGAGAAAATTAAATAATAAGAATTAATCTACACCACACATTTGAACCTGAAGTGACACGAGGAATGATAGGTAATTATGATCCCATATGGACATAAATGGCGCCATTTTAGGGCAGTGAGGTAGGTCCCACTGTCTTGAAGGAAAAGTAACCTAAATTGATCATTTTACCTTTAAGGTGCTATTTTAACCATTGGATAAAAGCTTACACCTAGTAAATCCATAAACCATCATTAAGGGGCAGCCAAGGGATCTGATTTTCTAGGCCTAGGTGGTGCCACACATCTAACCAAGAAGCCTCTAGAATTACTTAAAGGGCAAGCCAAAGAATTATATAAAAATCTAAAGCATTCTTTTGACCATTGGGTAATAGCAAGTATTGGATAATAGCCCTAACCAGTAGAGTCTATTTAAGACATCCCTTGCCTATTTCTTGGCTTCATAGGGCTTGTCCAAAGAGGGAGAGAAGAGTGGGCATCAAGATTTTGGTTCAAGGAGAGGTGGAAGTCATACGCAACCAAAGATTTCAGGTAAGCCCTAATCAACAACTTGGTGAATCTTGTTTTAAGTTTCTGCCCTATGGTGTCGAACATGGGGATACAGTGGTAGTTTGATATTTTCAAGGTTACCCCTTTCACACCCAAAAAGCCTCAAGACTTAAAGTTACATAAATATGCCAATAACAATGTTTTTTGGGGAGTGATGATAAATCAGATGATTTAAAATAGTAAATGTAGTTAAATTGCTTTGAAAGTTTACAGAGGGAAAGTAGACATCCTAAGCTTTATTTTTACATAATATTTTCTGTCTTTTCGGTTTCTACTTGGAGTTATTTATTGCTGAAAATGACCCTAAAACCTGGATTTTGTCTTGGACCAGCGGCCAAGGTTTTGAAATAAGGGAAGGATTCGAACCCAAATAACCTTGGGAATTATTTTTATTATTTTTATGGTAAACTAGACATTCTAAGGGTTCAAGACCTTCTTATTTCACATTAATCATTTTTTTTGAATTAATTAAAAATCTTTGAGATCAGACCAAAGTTTCTAGGAAATCCAGTTGTTCGACGAAATTTATGGAGTTTGAAGTAAAGATTGTATATGTGATTGAAAGTGTGATATTTTGCTATAATATAGGGCTTTAGCATGTGTGTAGCTTATTTCAAGCACCGGGAAAGAGTTTCTTGATTACAACAAGCACCAGGTAGTAATTGTTAACTCATGTATTCTATGTTGCTGTTGTATGTCTATTTTCCATGATTAAGGATGCGGGGTGCAACACCCCTGCCGGCCTCGCCCTTTCGAGTGGCAGGTTAGAGGGAT
Source organism: Acacia confusa (assembly GCA_037074495.1). Lineage (NCBI taxonomy): Eukaryota > Viridiplantae > Streptophyta > Magnoliopsida > Fabales > Fabaceae > Acacia > Acacia confusa. The sequence goes on along the minus strand of CM073505.1, from coordinate 30,005,868 downwards.
CCCTTTATATTTCTTGCCTTTTCTTTAGTTATTCCATGTTAACATGCATTAGAGTATTACGCGGCAGAGCATTGAATCAGTTTGGACAAGTATGACATACTGGTAAAAGTGTGACCAAAAACAGAAAGTAGACCCTGCAGGGGGTTAAGGGTACAATCATCCGAAACTAAATATGGTAGAAGATAAATAATACAGTCATCCAAAGTTATAAAGTACAAAATAATAGGGCATTCCCTATTTCTTCAATCATCACTTCCTGCCCTACCTCAAGTTTCCTGATCTCCTCAGCTCGAGACACCTGTACTCCTATAATGGTCTGGGATCTAGAGTTGAATCCCAGGGCAACTGTTAAACTCAAATACTATATGTATGCAATCCACAATTAGGAAAATCAGAACAACAATCATGGTAACACATACCACATGCATTCAGTACACATCTCATGCAGTAACGTATAAAACAATATACCACATATCACATGTTCACTACAAAAGGACTAAGTCTTTACCAACCGCAGGACTGCTTAACAAGACAAGCCCTCGGATCCTCAGCGCTAAGAAACACAGTAGCTAGGGCCACAAACCCTTATCACCCTGAATGCATCTCGGCGGGGTAGCGACCTAAGGACACCAGTCCAATAGGCCCCACAGCCTACATCCTCAATCATGGCAAAACAAACATACTGAGTAACATAAAGTATGCGAGTAAGCAGTTACCATATACACACACCTGGCACTTTTCAGTAATAATAACTCCCCGATGCTTGGAAATTGTTCCGAACACGAGTTGACCCTAATTGGTACTTGTTGATTCCACCTGATCATGTATCCTTCATGTGTCTTTCGTGTTTATCTCGAGTACAACCTTATTAATTCCTTTTTGACTTTATGCTTCTTCCTATATATGCACATCTGATCCCACATGTACCTACCTTATCCCTTCCTTTTCCTTCATTTTTGGCGCTATATCCAGCTGAAAGAAGGTTAGATTTTTTTGTTCAAATACCTCATGAATAAGCCTCTAATTGGTACTTGTTGGTTCCCTCTTATTAGTCAATGTTTTCCCAAGTCTTTGATCATGTATTTGGGCCTTAATATGTGACTTATTCAGTTTTTTCCCTACCCTAACATGGCTGCACGTTTTGTGACTTATTGAGCAAGCTTGTTTGAATTTTAATTACTCCTCTTAATTACCCCTATTAATTACTCTTGTACTCCCTTGCAAAATGTCAAGCTTTCACCCTTTATGTGCCATGTGTCACCTTAAGGTTCAACCATGTGTTTCATCTCTCCTTTTGCCTTGTTGGCACTTCCATGTTCCACACATTCTACCTACCTTAGGATGTGGCAGACCTTGGTTCATTGGTTTTCCTTTCTACTTGCCTTGTTGGCCTCCTCCCCTTCACATAGTTTACCTACCACATGACATATACTTACCTCTTATTTTACTTCAAAAACGTAGGGAACCCTTATCCATCCAAGAAATGTCATGTGCATATTTAGTTTGGCGCATTTTTGCTCCGCTAATTGTCCCATACCTTAGGGCATAGCTAAATGACATTTTTACCAACAAATTAACACCGTATAAGTGTTTTTGTGCCCTTATGCATTGTTAGTTTAATTTCTGTGGTCCTTGATCTCTTAGTCAAAATAATCATGCAAACAGGATTGCAGAATGTCTTAAAATATGTCAATAGGGTACTTAGAAATCCCCCAAATCAAATGACCAAAGTGCCCTTGCAAAATATCCTCTTAACTTGGCTTATTTTGCAAGTTTTGTTGACTTTTCTCTCTCCTCCTTGCTTTACACGAATTTAAAGCTTATTTAAGAAGCTTTTGAGTCATCATTTCACATTAATTGCATGCACATGTGTCCCTTATAGAAATTGACCAAAATGCCCTCAAAATATCTCCTTTCACATAGCTTCTTTCACAAGCTTTTTGACTTTTGCACTTGTGATTATGAAGGGACATGTGGCATGCTTTTACTGGTCTAACACAAAAGTAGCTTTTTCCCTTTGTCATGATGATGGGATACATGTCATGATTTTATTAGACCAACACAAAAGTTCGTCATCATTAGTCATCATGACTAAAGTTACTTTATCAGTGTCTACTCAGGATCCTGTTAGAGTTTTACTCGGCTTTTCTTCACGAATATCGATTTCTCTCAAAGACGCGGGGTACCCCTGACTTCCCTGAAAATGTTGTATTCTTACTTACACCAGCATATTTTCACTCAACTAATTGTCCTATACCTTAGGACATAGTTTAGTGGTACCTTTTCCAACCAAATTTATGTCGTATAGGTCTTTTATGCCCCTTTTCTATTGGCACTTTAATTCCACAGCTTATACACACTAGGTTCACTGACCTGTAAAGCCAAGTTACTTAGTCCCAAAGAGGCTTCATAACCCTCGACATTCTTGAGACTCTTCCTGAACTAGGCTTAGTCGTCTGCCTACTTTCGGCTTATTCTCAATTCTTAGGGTCTAGAATTCGGGATACTTAGTCCCAAAGAGGCTTCCTAACCCTCAACATTCTTGAGACTCTTCCCGGATTGAGCTTAGTCGTCCGCCTACTTTAGGCTTATTCTCAATTCTTAGGATCTAGAATTCGGGATATTACACGGGGTTGTTGAAAGGCATGAATATCACCTAGAGGGGGGTGAATAGTTGATTTTAAAAATTCTTTTGAAAAAAATTAAAGATAGTAAAACTAGAGATTGAAAGGAAGAATGAATGCACAATGTTTATATTGGTTTGGTCTAATTCGTTGACCTATATCCAGTCCCCAATCACTTGGGTATTTCACTATCTCAAACTCTTATACAAACTTGCATGCTTTATACTCGAGAAGATCCTATCCCAAAAACTCACTCTGTGACACCCGGCCTTTGGAGGCCTTTGTTTAACTAGAGTTAGTGCGGAAATAGATCGAGGAGATTTGGACGATGTGATTTTGTAAATCGAAGTTTTTGAAATTACAATAGTATAAAAATACGGGTAAATTTTTCGCGATTCGATATCTATCCCATAGAGGGATGTTAATACATTAATCCAAAATGAACGGATGATAAACACTATATACAGACTAGTTAAACCTAATTGTCCAAAGCGTTGCATCTGCTGTAACCCTTACAGCTGCTCCTTGCCTTTTGATCCCGAACTAGTACCTGTATACTTTCACGTGATCTGGAGTCCAAATGAATGGACCCCAGGGTAACAGTTAATCTTATGCACATGTATGAAATTAAATATGACATTTTAGCACATGCAGAAACATGGAAGAATTTACACACAAACCGTAACCGCAGTTAACGGCCAAGAACCGCAGCTCTTGTCTAGGACCGCAGCCCCATGAGACCGCAACCTCAATATCCATGGCCAATCAGGATAATATAAACAAGTAATTCAACCAACATACATGATTAGCTAAATAATGTACATATACATTTGCATACATGATTATAGGATTAAAGTTACCCACCTCAACCGTGTATTCTTCTTCTTTTGTGCTGAAGTTGTTGGGATCAGAACAATATCCAGGTCTGCCTAAAAGTAATGTTTATCATCGCCATCAGTCTCTTATTTGAATCGCGGATAAACTAATTATGTAAATTAGTTTAAAGGATTAATAATTATTAATCCCTTACAAATGCCCTAATGATAATAATTTAATTATTATTGTTATTTTCATTATTATCATCGTCGTCGTTGTTGTTGTTATTATTATTCCAATAGTAATAATAATTTCTCATTCATTATTATCATTATCATTTAAACTCCATGGGCTATCTCAATATTAGCCAACACAATTTATATTATTCTCTAAGTAATTGTTTTCCTTTACCTTTCAGTTTGAAAAGTCCAGATTCAGTGTTTATTTCAAAAATCCACATCTGGAGTTCTAGACATCCCAACGAGGTGGTTCAAAATTCTTTGAACCCCTTGCTGAGTATAGTTTCTAGGAAAATTTATTCCAACATTATGTCACGTGTCAAAAATTTCCAAAAATTCAAAACATAAACACTGTCCAGGATTTTCTCCAGACAATAGTCTGTTCTTTTACCTAACTTCAAAAACTCATAATAAATTGTATAAAAATCGAAAAGGTGTTCTTCCAAAGCTCGTATGTCCCTTAGCATGTCTATTTTCATTAAAAAAAATAATAGAAATAGCCAATACATGCTAGAAAATTCCCAGATTTCAAAAATGTAGTCTCTATTCAGAAACAGTTTCAGATTTGTAACCCATTTTCCAAAATTCATAACTATTTCTATACTTATCGGAATATGACGAATTACCTATCAAATTAAAGCTCTATGTGTCTACTACACATCTGTAAAATTTCATAATTTTTGAAATCTGTTTACCCCACACGAAACGCCACGTCATTTTGTGACTTCAGAGTGACACCAAAAACGTTGTCAGATTTTTGCCAAACTTTGGAAAATCATATCTCGAGCTATAGACCTCGGTTTGAGGTGAACCAAAGCTCATTTTAAATTCTTGTATGTCTACTATATGCTCATAAAATTTCAGGGTCAAATAAGGTCATTTACTATTTTTGTGCCCTTTTTAAAAATCGTTGCTCAGCTGAAAATTCTGTGTGAACAGTGTCATTGCTACAGTAACCCGGTGCACTGTTCATTTACGGATTCACTGTAGCTACCGCTGTGAAATCTGTTTCTGCCCAGAAAAACAGAGGAACAGACGCGCCATGCAAAAACTCACACACAACCACGTAAGAACATGATGCATATACACATACCTATCAGTTTTGACCCTTCTTTTCTTTCTTTAACTGGACAACCCGATGCACACATATATCTACTTAGTTTCACCTTTTAGTCTTATATGAATAAAATCTTCCAGCAAGCATTCACATATTCAGCATCCGAAAATAAAAAGATATCATGCAATAACTTTCATAATTCTTCTTCCTAGACACAAACAATCAGTACCGTCCGAAAGAAAGAAAAGAAACATGCAGGAAGCACACACACACATAAACCAGTTTTTATTTGTATATTATTAACTTATTTCTTCCTTCTTTTCTCAATTTAAAACAGGTGCCTTCACACGGACCCACGTTTACATGTGCAGCAAAACAAAATCCAAACAAGCAAAGACAAAGACCCGACAGCAGAACTCATACAGCACACACATATATGTATTTAATTTTTGACTTTTCATTTCTTTTCTTTGTCATCAGCAAAAACATGCAAAGTATTCCTTTCTTGGCAAACAGATCCCATGCACCGAAAAGAATGCACATGCAGCAAAACAAACACAACAAACAGAAACAGAATTTCGACACTAGGAGGCATTTTTTTTTCTTTGACAGCAAGAAATTATGATTTCATGCAGCAAAATACACACAAGAACAGATGCTAAAACCCGACATGCACCATTTCTTTGATTCATCTTCTAGTTTCTGTTTTCATTTCGTTTTCATATCGACCATTAACAGCCCCTGTTTTGTTGTTTCATTTCAGTTTGGTTTCAGTTGGCTATATTTCAGCTTCTTTTCGGTTTTATGCTATTCTAAATTATGACAGATAATGAAAGCAAAAGAAAGGATGATAATCACCTTCGGTTTCCAAATTCAAAAGGTGATGATCGGTTGCTAGACTTTTGCTCTGTTTCACCGATGATAACACAGAGGAAGTAGTTGCAGTTCTTCTCTCAACCTCTCACTCCCTCGATGCACTCTCAACTTCCATTGCTCTCGATGCTCACTTGACGGAAGGAATGAAGAAGAAAACTCTCACTCTCTGTCTCAGCATTTTTCTCCTTCGGAAATGGAGCATGAGATGCATGTATATATGGCTTGATGATCTTGCATGCAGAACAAAAATTTGACAGCTGGGTGTCAACGTGTTGCTTTGCTCTTTAATAAATGATTAGATGGTATTTTCGGTGGCTTAAGAGAAGTGAAAAATGCTGAGCTACTTTCGGTTTGGGCAGACGCATGGCAAGATGAAATGGACTTGATCATTTGTAGTGGGAATTTGTTAATCAATTGCCCAGTTAGGCCTACTGATCTGTCGAAACTGTTTGGGCTTAAATTAGTTTAGTTGCTAATTCCCTCCATCTTCATGTGTTGAGCTTGGGCTGAATCAGTCTTATTCCTGTATGGGCCGAAGGAAGTGTTTGCTGATATTCTTTCCACTGCTCACGTGATGCTTTAAGGAAATTAAATAGTGGGTAATTGATTTGAATGAGTGGTAGTACCAATATATATATAACATGCAATGTTATATATATATAACATATATAAGGTTCAGTACGTAGTCATCCCGTAAGACATAAGGCATGCATTATTCAATATATATATATATATATATATATATATATATAACCATAAGTTTTCTTTCTTCTTTTCAAATATTATTTCCAAAGTAATTAAGGCCAAATCTTCCAAATATTGCAAGAAGAATAATTTCCTAATTCTTCAAATAATCATTTGGCCAATTTGCACAATTTAATTCCACATTTTATTCCCAAGGAAAATAAATTCCAAATTTCCAATAATTATCTTAAGCCATAAAATTATTATCTCCAAAATATCTTGACCAATAATTATTCTTAACTAAATTGCCTTAATTTATGGAAAATATGCCTTAACTTCCAAATTCTTAATCTTTAAAATCCCTTAAGGCCAAATTTTCCATAATTAAATCTTAATCCACAAAGTCCAAAATTTGGGATGTTACACACTCCCTATTACAATCTGTAATTGTACACCCACTCTTGAGGTTCCACAACCTCAAGATTTACAAATAAGATTGAATAGAAATAAACTCCTCATTGAGTAGATAAAATAATTACTAAAGAACACAAATGAATATCTGAAGATATAAACTGAGAATGAAACAACAAATTGCAATAAGTTCAAATTGAATGCACAACGTTTTAGTGGTTGGTGAATTCAATGCTTTTGCTATTTATAAATCTTGTAATAAATGACCGTTGTAGAAGCTTGTGAGTTGTTCGTTGTGACTCTTGCAAGTAGTCGTTAGACTAATAAAGCTTCGCTGGTCACATTCATCGTAATTGCTTTGTTCTTCACAGACATTCTTTATTATATTTGATTTGTCTGTTGAGAGATAGCATTTATTATGCAGTCAGAATAACAAAGAATGCTCATAGTATTAGTTACAGAGATTAGCACCAGTTTAGATAACTGCATTTAATGCTTCTTTGACACATGATTGCTTTCCAAATTTTTTTTAATCCATAATAAAATCATCTGAAACTCATTAGCAAACTTATTGAAAGAAATTAGCAACAATAATGAATAATGATATATGGAAATGAATTCATACTTGATAATTTAGAATTTATGAGAACGATGATTTAAAAACAGAGATGATCATGCTCGAGCATGATTGATTGTGTGCTCGAGCATCAATTCAAAATATGCATTGAAAGACTAAAGGATGCCTCATGCTCGAGCACCACACCAAGCTTGCTTGAGCAAGCTTTTGAAAAATTTTGATAGAATGCCGTTGAGCATGTTGTTGCTCGAGTAACATGTCGCTAGTGCTAGAGCATGCCATTAGCCATCCTCGGGCATCAGCGACATAAAGGGGAGAAGATTGACAGATATGTTATTGCTCGAGCACAAGTGACTTGATGCTTGAGCAACCTATCGTTGCTGCTCGAGCATGCATTTAGTCATGCTCGGGCATCAGCAATACAGAAAGGAGCACCCATTTAAGCTTTATTATTCAAGCAAGCTTATGCCCTTACTCGAGCATGGTGCTCGAGCATGATGATTTCATGCTCGGGCACAACATCTAAATAATGCGATTTAATTCTCATGCTCAAGCATTCTCTTTCCTTTGCTCGAGCATCCATAGTTTGAGAATTAGGAAATGAACACTCCTGCTCAAGCATCTATTTACCTCTGCTCGAGCACCTTATCTTCTTGCACCTTGACTTGCTAATGCTCGAGCATCCACTTCTCTGCTCGAGCAAGTCTCACCAAAGCTCCTCATCATGTGTTGAGGCCCGCTGATGCTTAAGCATTAACATGCCTTGCTTAAGCATGGCTCACCTTTGCAATTATTTGCTTGAAATTGATGATGTGCTTGAGCAAACATTTTATTACTTAATTCAATAACTTTAGAATTTGTGATCATCAAAACATTGAGAGCTGACATTCTCCCCCTTTTTTTGATGATGATAACTCTAAAATATAATTTGTGATAATTTGGAATCAAGTTATTGAGTTGTGTAATGCCTTAATTGAATTAAACATAATTATTAAATTCAATTGACATTGAGAATGATATAAGTGAACATATCATTGATTATAATTAGACAAAGAGCATAACATAGTCATAGTCAAGGAGTGCAAATCCAAAATACATAAAGAGTCCAAATTCAAAGCATATAACATAAACTGCTCATACAACTACTCTCCCCCTTTGTCATCAACAAAAATGGGAGCCTAGGTAAAACGAGTGGGAGAATTAGGATGAGTTAGGGGTTTGACAGTGGAGGGATCAATAAGAGAGAGCATGGAAGATGGAAGAGCAACAGTAGCAAGAGTTGAATCAGTAATAGGAGAAGAGGTAATGGGAGGAGTGCAGGCCATGATAAGAGATGGAATAGGAGAAGAAGGTTGAGTGGAGGTAGCAGGAAGAACAGAAGAAGAGGGTCCAGGAGCAGAGGCTGGGTGCCGGGCATGGAATTGAAGGCCAAGAGCATCAGGGTCCTATCAAGGCCATAAACTTGTTGTTGGAGACTATGCATTTCCTTCTTTAATTCATCTTGTTTAGCAAAGAAGGCATGAAAGCTTGCTGTGATGTAGTTGGTCATTTTTGTAAATTCATTGCTAGTAACCAAGATTAGCTGTGACACCATATCACTAAGTTGGTTGGCATTCCTGACTAAGGGAGCAATACCCTTGGTAATAACTTTCTCCATAACATGTTGAATGGAAGAATGAGTAAAAGAAGGCGTTGATGCAAAAGCAATACCAGCCTGTGAGGATTGAGCCTTATCAGGAGGACGTGAAGTAGATGGCTAAGAGGGTTTAAAAGGAGCCTTACCCTTTTTTTTGGATGAGGATAATGAACCCATTCATAAGAATAAGTTCTTTTCAAAAGCTACCCCTGCCTCCATTGAAAATTCTAAAGATGTTTTTCAAAATGATTCCCAAAATCATCCTGATCAATCTCAGCCTAGAGCTTGGAAGTTCAGTAGGAATTATCCTCTGGACCAAGTTATGGGAGATATACATCAAGGAGTGAGAACTAGAAATAACATCCTAAATGAGGTCATGTTCTCTGCTTCATATATGAGATTGAGCCCTCAAAAATTGACAAAGCCCTATCAAACAATGATAGGGTCATCGCATTGCGAGAGGAATTACATCAGTTTGGTAGATATCAAGTTTGGGATTTCGTACCTAGGCCTAGAGACCATCCGGTCATTGGCACTAAATGGGTATTTAAGAACAAATGAGATGAATCCGCAGTTATAGTCAGAAATAAGGCTAGACTTGTTGCCAAAGGCTATAATCAGGAAGAAGGAATTGATTATAAAGAAACACATGCTCTAGTAGCTAGATTGGAAGCCATACGTGTACTTCTAGCCTTTGTCTGCATCAAGGGAATTAAGCTCTATCAAATGGATGTTAAGAGCACTTTTCTAAATGGTTTCATATAGGAGAAAGTATATGTAGAACAGCCTCCTGGCTTTGAAAATGATCAATATCCTGATCATGTTTACCGCCTAAAGAAAGCTTTATATGGGCTTAAGCAAGCTCCTAGAGCTTGGTATGAGCGGTTAAGTAATTTTTTGCTAGATAAAGGTTTTGTTAGAGGAAAAGCAGACACTACACTCTTCATTAAAAGCAATAAACTCAATGAATTACTAATTGAGCAAATATATGTCAACGACATTATTTTTGGTTCTACTAAAGAATCTTTGTGTGAGAAATTCTCTAAGAAAATGCAGAGTGAGTTTGAAATGTCAATGATGGGGGAGCTGAACTATTTTCTTGGCCTATAAATCAAACAAAGGAAGGATGAAATATTTATTTCTCAAATCAAATATATGCGTGATCTGTTAAAACGATTTGGAATGGAGCATTACAACGGAGCAGATACTCCAATGAGTTCCACTGCTTCTCTGGATGTTGATACAGAAAAAGGAAAGGACTTCAACATTACTAAGTATAGAGGAATGATCAGATCACTCCTCTATTTGACTGCCAGCAAACCAAACATTCAGTTTAGTGTTGGCATGTGTGCTAAATTTCAAGCTGCTCCAAAGGAATCACATACTGAGCATTTAAAAAGAATCTTTCATTATCTTGCTGACATAAAGGAGCTTGGACTTTGGTTTCCAAAGGGCCAACAAGAATTCTTAGTTGCATACTCCGACTCAGACCATACTGGATATAAAACAGACAGAAAAAGCCCCAGAAGACAATGTGAGTTTCTAGGAGGCTCACTGGTATCTTGGTTTAGCAAGAAGCAGACCATTGTTGCAGTGTCCTCAACTGAAGTAGAATATGTAGCTGCTTCCAGTTGTTGTGCTTAAGTCTTATGGTTAAAGCAACAATTGTCTTATTTGGGAGTGAATTTGAAAGAGATTTCAATCCTCTGTGACAACATAAGCACCATAAGTCTGGCAAAGAATCCAGTTTAGCATACCAAAACAAAACACATGGATGTTAGACATCACTTCATTCGTGACCACGTCCAAAGAAAAGATGTGAAGGTGATGTTTGAACGTCCAGGCTAAACCCAAGAGAGGGTGAATTGGGTGAAGATAAATATTTGCAACCTTTGAAAATCTTTTCGCAATTCGATAAAATCAGTTTGAATGAAAGAAAAGAATTATAAAACTATAGATAATCATTCAAACATATTTGCTGGAAATAAAAGAGATTAAGGAAGAGAATTGCAAATAGTGATTTATACTGGTTCGGTCCAATCCTTGACCTACGTTCAGTCCTCGAGCTCCACTTGAGATTTCCACTATCTCCTTGTTTAACCAGGAACAAGAGAAAAGCCTTTACACCCCACAAGTTTGTCCAGGCACTTGTGCAGCCTTTACAATCTCTCACAGAGACTCTCCCTCACAACCCAAGGGATACATTCAATTTCCCACTCAAGATTACCCAATCTTGAGTATCTCTCAGAAAATAGAATGGTTTACAATTTATCTTCTCTCTAAGAAGTAGATGGATAATCATTGAAGTGCAATATACATCATTACGCTCTCAACATGATAGACTCAATAAGCATCGAAAAATAGAGAGTGTTGGAGGTTCAGGAAATTGGCATTATGACAGTGCAAGCTCACTCCATCATCTTCTACGTTTTTTAATGAGGCTTCATTTATAGATGAGGATGTTCTAAACGTTGAAGAATAGAACCGTTATAAATGGAGACATTGAGAATATGATAGTTGGAGAAACTAGCCGTTATTTTCTGCTTTTTGGACTTGACAGCTCATCAACTTGATCTTCATGTAATCCTACGTTTGATCATCTGAAACATGTCTACAAATGATGTAAATGATGTTAAGAAGTATTACAAATCATTTGGGTAAGGATCTGGATGATCTAAATTAGTTTCAGGATTTTCGCAATGGTGATTTTTTTGATCTGAAGGAGAATACTGCGGTATTGTCTTGCATACTGCGGTATTGAGGCTGTTGGGCAACTTCAGATTCATCTCTGTCTATCCGATACTCGAGTATTGACTTACATACTCAAGTATTGACTTACATACTTGAGTATTGAAGATCATCTAACGTTCATTGCTTTCTGTCTGAGCTATACTCGAGTATTCACGTTGTTTTGGACTTTGGTTGCTCTTTGACTTGATATAGCTTCAATTTTGGCAAACCAATTATCCCCATATAGCTCCTTTTGTCTTATTTCTAATGCAACAAGAATCAACTCCAAACACATTGTGATTTGTTCGTCTATGATCCAATGATTGAAAGCTGTTCTTAACAACGTTTTTGCAATGTTCTGAATTGTCAGTCAACTTTCGAGGAGCATATCTCTCTGGAATGAACTTCATTTCTGTTTAATCAAGTATTGATGGAAATCCTTATGAGTCTTCTTTCCAATGCCACCAATTTCAGCTCATTCCTATTTGTAGATTGTGAGTTACACTCAAAATATTGAAGCTTGGTCTGATGTGTAGCGTGAATATTTGATCCAACTTTAGAAATTCCAATCTCTCTCATTTGATCTTCTTTGAGTATGAAACTTTGCCCCGATGACACATTGGATGTATAATTTCATACAACTTTGGTTTCACCTCAATCCAATCTCTTGTTTAGGAGATATCATCGAATTACTAGAGCTCACCCATTGCTGAACGTGAAATAGGGGTGAACAGGGTTGCTGTTAAGCGCTGATACTCGAGTATTGTATTGGATACTCGAGTATTGTCGGGTCTAGACATGTGATAGAAGCTAAAAACACCCAATACTTGAGTATATAAGTTTCATACTCGAGTATTGACTCCCATACTCGATTTTTGACTCTCTAACTCCCAAACCGGAGTTTCCCAAACTCTAGTTTTCCAAACTCGAGTTTTCTCATCCAGAAGCAAATTGCTGCAGTAAGCTTGTATACTCCAGTGTTGACCTAGAAACTCAAGTATTCTCTTCCATAATTTGATTTTTGTCATCTTTAACTTTGGATTGAGCCTCTCCAACATCCATTTGATTGTGAAGACTTAAGATATCAATCTAAGACCTTGTAAGTCGATTTTTCTCATTCTTTTTGACAATATCTTCTCTTTCTTTCTTCTCTTCACTTGGTCATTCTTCACAACTCTATTCTTCCTTTCTTCTTCTCTTGAGCATTCTCCATAGACATATTTGAGCTATTCTTGAATGAAGATATTCTCATTTCATTCATCAATTTCTTCCATCTTCCATCATCTCCCATCTTGATCATTCTTCATCATGGACTCATTGTTTTCTGAAAGATCTTCAACATTTCCTCTTCTTCTTCTTTTTCTTCTCTGCCGATTCTTCTTTTTGTAATTTCTAATTTCCTTCTTGATTATTCCCCATAATTGAACACTTTCTTTCATTCAATACTTCTTTATCAATCTTCTTGATCATTCTTCACCGATGAACTTCACATCTTTAATTCTACATTAAAATCAAGAATTAATCAATGAAGGAGATGAATATATTACTCAATCTTTTTGCTTTTAAGAAAATCATCTATATGAGACATCATCAAAAACTAATTATATCCAACATTCTCCCCTTTTTGATGATGGCAAATACTCTAAGAAAAATATGTATGAATATGAAAGCATATTGACCTAACATATTTTTCTTGCCATTCTCTCCCCCTTATTTGTCATTAGCAAAAAGTTGAAGTAATGAAATGCTGAGAGAGACAAATATGAATCAAACCAAAATTTGGAAAGAAAACGATTTGAAAGAGCTTTCATTCTCTCCCCCTTAATAAGAGCTTTCATTCAGTATAAGATGCAATTTGAAATGTTTTTATGAAAATGAATTTGAGAGAATTTGGAAAAATTTTCAAGAAATCTTTCACAACTAAAACAATTTGCTCTTCCCAATTTGAAAATATTCTCTCTCCCCCTTATGAAAATAAACCAAGTGTAGAATTTTCACAATGAAAGCATATAGATACCAAACTTGTGCAAGATTTCTCCTGAATATAAAAAGGTTCATGAAGGCTCCTTTCTAAACTTGTGCAAGTTTAGAAAGGCTCATGCTGTTTTCCAAATTGATGAATGATCGATGAAGTCCCTTTTCTTGCTTTCTTGTTGTAGGAGATCTGTGATGTGTTGTTAATAGCTTCAATCCTCTGCCTTCTCTTCATATAACTCTTCTGTAGAGCATATTTTAACTTCGATGATGGAACATGAAGGCAATATTTCTCAATTTGATAATTTCTCCTTGTGGTGCATTATGGAATATCAAAGTCTCCTGCTACACGTTGAAAGCTTTCTTTGCAAAAGGGACTTGTTAGTGCTACCAAATATCATAATATCCCTTTCCAAATGACATTTTCAATATAAGATTATAAAAGGAAGATATGATATTAACTCATCATCAAAACTAATAAAACATAATGAATGCAGATGATTATGCTTAAAATGATTTTCTTCAAATAAAAGAAATGAGCTTTTGAGATATCAAACACATGTAAATGTGAAGCTCCCCCTTAATGAATGCATGGAAGAAAGAAAATGTGAAACTCGTTTTAATGATACCAAAAGAGATCTAATACCAAATGAAATTCCTTAGCGAACCCACTGCTGTTGCATCCGTTGTGGCATTTCATGGTATCTCAGCATTAAGAACTTTCAAGTTCGCGTTGGTGGACTTGAAATTGGTTTGAAGAAATTGCTTATGCTTTTTATGATGATTAAAAAAAATGTTTAAAGCATAGGAATCATTTTTAAAAATGCATCTGCTCAGACTATACTTCATGAGATAAAATTTGAATGATTAAAATCAAGTTATCCTAGCATGATTATGATATATGCATGCTACAATACCTCTCTTGAGTATTATCGTAAGTACTCAAGTTATAATCCACTGTAGTCCATAGATGCATTACTTGATAGCTATCATCAATTGTTCTGAATGCATCTTAGAAGCTGAAATCCCAAATGAGCTTTGTATAGGTTTTCCAATTAGTTTCTACTCATAGCTTCTCATCAAGCTAGCATGCTCCTTATCGTCTTGGTTTAAGCCTCTTGCTAGTGATGGGGTGTCACTCAAGTAATGTCACATAATTTGCAGACATAGCCACTGAAATGGTCTTTCTGATTGTCAACTCTTACAAAAATATGTGTCCTTTGGTACTCAATGATTCTTGAGTCCATACAAGATTAGATATGACAACCTTATGCTCTTAAAAGATTAAATCATGTGATATTTAAGCAAAGAGCATAATAAGCTAACATAATTTTACCCAATCAAGTGTGTTCATGCTAATGAATCATAATGGGTAACAAATACATGATATCAAGAATGTTATTTCTCAATGACAAGTTGGAAATATACTTTATGCAGAAAATATGTCATTTTTATAAAAAGCATGTAAGTTTGAGCATAGGAAATCTTATTCACAAAGACAAGCATTTATCAACTAATAGTTTATGAACGAGATCAGATTTTCCAAGAATGATAATGAACATGAAGACAGTTTCAAATCTCAAATTTTCTTTCAAGCATTGATGATATGAAGTATGTAGATCAAATATGAAGATTTTGTAAATTTAAAATCAGAAGATGCGACCAATACTCGAGTTTGTGTATCAATACTCGAGTATGTTACTGTGCACTTAAGCCAATACTTGAGTATGTTAGTTCTTTGTGTGTTTTGATGATAACCGATAATTGTTAACTCAATTTGAAGTTTGTCCTTGGAAAGTTGTAAAACTTTCTGTTTAAGGCAAACTCGAGTTTGGGTTGCTAAACTCGAGTTTGGACTTGATAGACAAAAGCTCAGATTTTACAATGTTGGCCAAACTCTAGTTTGTATAGGCAAACTCGAGTTTGCAGAGTTACAGAGAGCTATCAAAGTTTACAAGAGTTGTAAACTCGAGTCTGTGTTTATAAACTCGAGTCTAGATCAAAGGCAGTGACACTCGAATTTCAACTTGTTTCCAAACTCTACCTTTAATTCTGAGAAACTCCAGTTTACAAGAAAGTTTATGTGCTAAAAGTTTAAAGACTTGTAAACTCGAGTCTATGATTTGGAAACTCGAGTTTGAGATCAAACAGAAGCTTCAACGTTTTATCAAGTTTTCCAAACTCCAGTTTTAGTTTTACAAACTCTAGTTTGCAAAATGCAATAGTCTTCATGTTTTCAGTTTTCATTGGAAACTCGAGTCTGAATTATGTAGACTCGAGTTTGGCATAAACAGAGATACTCGAGTTGATACTTGTTTTCTAAACTCCAGTTTAAATTTCAGTAACTTCAGTTTGTACTTAAATGAAAAGTTTTTCAAAGTTTCAATATACACTGAAACTCGAGTCAGATTTTTGGAGACTCAAGTTTAGGACTATTTGAAAATACTCGAGCTATTACATGATTTCTAAACTCCAGTCTGCATTTCTAAACTCCAGTTTTGAAGGTGTGAACTTAAGATTAAGTTTTTCATAAAAGCTTCAAACTCGAGTTAGTCACTAAATGACTCGAGTTTAGCCAAGTGTTCAAAATCTCATTCAAGACCAACTCGCGACTTTCCTCTCTGTAAGAACCAAACTCGAGTCAGTTACTTGTCAACTCGAGTTTAGGAAACTTTCAAACATATCTTGCTCTCTGGATGAACCTCAAACTCGATTCTAGAACAACAAACTCGAGTTTGCATCGGTAACTTTTGAAAACCAGATCAAATCAATCTGCGAAATCATTATGGGTTAATTTGAAATTATCATATCTTGTTGCATTATTATTCCTAACGTTATTGATCAAGTTTTTGATAAGTTTCAAACAGGTTCATCACAAGATCAGAGAGAATCAAAGATCCAGAATAAGTGCATTTAATGAAGAATCAAGATCAGGGCCGATTCTTCTCCCTTATCCCAGATGTTTAGTTCAGACTGTTGGAACACTTTAAGATCACCTCAAACGGTCAAATTAAGATCGTGGAATGACAAAGAATCTGGAAGACGTTATGAAACAACATATTCCAGGATTTCAGCAAAGAATTGAAAGAACAGAGCAAAATTTGCAACTGTCATTTTCCAGATCTGCAACTGAACGTTGGAGAAGATATTGCAACGGCTAGTTCATCTAGTTAGGTTATAAAAAGCTATGAAGACTCAGAGCAAGACATACAACAAAGCTACACTTGAACACATTTGCGTTTTTGAGTCTGTATTGTGATTCTTTTATCTGTTCTTCAGTGATTATCAATATTCACTCTTTTGAGAGATTGAAATTCTTTTAAAGTATTTGGTTTTGTAAACTCAAGGTTGTGGAACCTGTGAGTTGGGTTGTTTAATTACAAAGTATAAGGGGGAGCAAGTCTTAGGTGATTAGGATTGTGTCTTGTCTTCATTTTTGTAGTTAAAAACCTGTTGAACTAGGGAAACACTCAGAAGGTATCTGGGGACTGGACGTAGGTCAAGGTTAAGATTGAACCAGTATAAATCCTGTGTGTCTGAGCTTTTCTTTCTCTACTCTTTCATTATTCATTTCTTAAGCTTTATTTTTAAAGAGTTGAAAAGAAATTTTAAAATCCCCAATTCACCCCCTCTTGGTGATTTCTTCCACTTTCAGAGTATTCAAACAATACTCGAGGTTTGAACTCTTGATGAGATTTTGTCCAAAATGTCAAAACCGGAGTATTCATTTAAAATCGGAGTATTGAAACATTGAAAAACGTTGATGTTCTCTATATGACTCGATACTCGAGTTTCCAAAACAATACTCGAGTATGTGCTTGTAATTTGAAATTCAGAGAGCATATCAATCAGTATGAAACTGAGGTTTTCGAAATTGGAATTTTCAAAACTGGAGTTTTACTTTGATAGTAAAATTGCTTTTTGAGATTAAATCAGTTTCAAAAACCTTTTAATTTAGCCAAAGATAAATCAATATTGAATTTCATATGAAACATAGCATGAGGTAAGAATTAGATACCACCATAGTTCCTTTTATCCTCATAGAAGCTTGCTTGGTTGAGATGGATTGTTGTTGATAACCCCTTTTCCAACATTCACCATCAACATCAAGCATAGCTTGTTTAGCTTTCTCGAGACTTGAATTATTTCTCTATGTTGGATTCTTGAGAAGCTTTCCTTGATCCTACAAAACCATATAAAGCTTTTTCTTTCTTGGTATCCAACCTTACTTGGATCCAATCATCGTTAGCTTGTAGGAATCAAAATTAAGTTCACACGCTCTTATGATATAATCAATTCAGAATAATAAAGCACAGTGAATTTATCATATTTTTATGCATAAAAGAAATACTTTCTTTTCAAAACATCATGTATGCATAAAGAATCAAACCTATTGAACATTGCAATAAAAAATTTAGGATGTAAGAATCCGATTTAAAAAATAGTTTACAATACTCATTTCTAAGGCTACAAGATATAAGACCTCAATGAATATTCCAGATGATAGCATAGGAGGTTTTACCATTGCATACCTTAGCCTTAGATGCTAGGAGGATTGACTTTCCTTACTCACTGATTTTTCATATGTTTTCGTGTAGATGTATGCAAAGCTCTCTTGGAAGATATAGACTTCAGGAGTCTTCTATTAGATCCTTGAGAGATTCTCCTCTTCTTGTTCTCCTCAATATAGTTAAGTGGTACTCTATGGTAGCTTGTTCTTGAGGAGAAACATAGTCCTCTTTCTTGTATCCATTGCTTCCTTTGGTGTTTAAACCTTATAGTTTCAGCAATGGGTGCTTCAAGAGTTCTCCTATTTGATGTGAATCTCTTCTTGAGTTCATGAGAGACTCATGGATTCTTCTTCACTTTCTCAGTACCCTTATGTCCATTCTTCTTGGGATTAATCTGCACACACGAGACATTAGATGAACATTTTGGTACCCACTTATACTTGCGTCCTTGACTGTTAGTATTGGACCTTGATTGTCCTTTAGGAACCCAACCATATTTGTTTATCACATTAGAATTTCTCCTAATATAGCATGTGTGATAAATATGTCCAAACTTTCCACAATAGTTGCAAATAATAGGATGATGCATATTATGAACAATTTTGCAAATATTGTGCTGGCGATGAAAGTAAGACTTCAAATAATCTTTATTTGGACATTCATTCTTCCTACATGATTTTCCAGCATCATTTTTGAAAATATGTTTGCTTTTCAAAATAGAATCAATAATAGGTTGAAAATGTTATGAAACTGAAGAAAATCTAGAGAGAAGTCAGAGAGAAATCTAGAGAGATGGAATAGATTCTCATTCAAGTATAAAGAATAGTTACAGGAGACCTCTATTTATAGAAGGATGTAAATAGTAGATTACTATGCGTATATACCATGTCATCCTATATTTGGAGATTATAGGTCAATGGACATCCACACTATAAGAATATTCATAACACTCCCCCTTGGATGTCCATTTATGAATGTGCCTCGTTAAAAACTTTAACTAGGAAAAACCCAGTGGGATAAAAACCTAGCCAAAGAAAAGAGTACAACATTCATTGATACACTGTTGAGTTTTGCCTCATTAAAAACCTTTCTAGGAAAAACCCAGTGGGACAAAACCTAGATAAGGGAAAAAGAGTACAGCGTGTATCGTCTCCCCCTCTTGATTACATCAGACTTGCTCCCCCTGATGACCACATTGCTTCATTGTCTTTCTATCATCAAGTATTCATTGTATACCTGCAAGATCTAAATCTTTCAAGTAAAATCATAAATATACATGTGCATAAATATTTATTCAGATAATAATATCACATGCACGATAAATGCTTCATGCTACATATGAATTCACTTAATTAATTATTCTTGAGAATTTGATGCTCCTAGCATCTTGAGTCATTCAGGGACTTATTCTAGCGCCTTATGTTCTTCAGGAACATGTGCTTCTGGCACACACTAATATAGTATGACTCATGATCCTCATTATCATCATTACAGCATATGCTATCTTATAAACATAAATATCATCAATGTCGACTTTATTTTTCGGTCCCATCGAATTTCATTCATAATTTATTGAAATCTCATTATATTCACATATATTAGGTACCTGGGTCTCTTTTTAGACCACAATACACTCTTCTTGTAATATATCTTCTGGAGATAACATCTCTTCAGGAGATGGCTCTTCTGGAGCTTTTCTTACTTATCCTCGACTTGATCATCTATATATTATTGCTCCTTTTCTCTTTCGAGGATTTTTATCTTTAAAACCGATGGACCTGCAACGCTTCAGACGTGCTTTATAACAATTCATATAGGAGCATTTGCAATTGGGACATGTGACTTTGTCACTTTCTTTAGGTCAGTAAATACCTTTGGCATTCGATTAACTAAACACTGCAACTTAATTATCATTTTGAACTTTTAGTGCACAATTCCTTGTACGAGGATCAATATGAGCCAATGATAATTCATTTTAGTAAATCTTTACCCAATCTGCTTATTTTTCTCCCCCTCATCAAATCATCAATTTTCTTTGTATATCCATCTATGTGCATTGAAGTAGATTAATAATCATTGCACATTTAAAACATTTTAAGATGGAATTATTCTAGCTCCTGACCAAAAGCCAAATTTTACGGGGAGAATTTTGTTGGCTTATAAGCTGCAAATATACACGTATGAACAATGTTCTCATAATCATTTATCTATCCATTCATAAATACTTTAATACATGATTTATGGATCATTCAATCTGGAAATTGCGCGCATAATATATTGCAAACATCTGGTTGCAATCATCACTGCAAACTTTGCAGATCAATAATTTCATATGTACTCTTTCAATTTAATATATTTCTAGAGATCCGTTTCCAATAATATTTTCATAATCATTTTTATTTGAGAACATGCAGCTATATGACTCGGATGATCAAACGAGTCATGCCAACTTTCCATATGATTTATCATCAAATCTAATATTCATTTTGGGGGAATCAACACAGAAACATTCATAAATAATTATCACATAAATATTCACACTTGATATATATCATTCTCCCCCTCAAGTGTGAGACCTTAAAAATTAATTCATGGAATTTCCATACAATATTCCATGATAATAGCATATATGATATCTATTTCATTAAAATTCCACAGATTTCTAAATGCATTATCAATGCATAATTTTGTTACTTCTGGTAACAAAATTTCCATTTTCCAGAATCAACAAACAAATATATATTAAATACAAAATCATCAGGTGTATAATTGCAGATTCACGAGCGCAATACTGTGTAATCACAGGCGCATCACTGTGGAATCACAGGCGCGACAACTCAGATTGTCGTATACATATAAAGTCAAAAAGATTCCAGGCTCGTGCTTTATAGGGAGCAAATCTGTAGAGATTTAACAGGACTACGCAAATCTGCAGAGATTCAATAGGATTTAATTCGACTATAAATAGAGGAAGGCAAACAAACATGCCTCACAAATACTCAAGCATCTGATAATATCAACTACCAGATACTCACACATATTTCTCTAAATTCTATTGCCATGGCAGGACCAAGCAGTTTTATCCCAGTTTCTGATACATTCGAAACAGCATTACTTGATGCTTTGTTGTATGATGATCAGCATAACATGTCATTTACTTCTTTGTTATCTCCTAATCCCTTTGAAATGTATATTCCTCCTTCTACTTCAAATGTACCTACTTCTCTCCCTAGAACAAGTGTTCTTCCTCAATCTACAAGGATTGAAGGTACAACTGAAGCAGGTTCATCAAGGAGGCCTGTTAAGAGGTGTAGAACTATGGCAGAACTAATGGAGTCTACCAATCCAGTTCAGCCAATAGTGTCGGCAGTTAATCAACCAGCATTCACTAACCAGCAAACTATCATCAGTTTGCCAGCAACAACCAGCCCGACAGCAACAATCAGCCAACCAACAACCACTAGCCAGCCAGCAACAATTAGCCAGCCAACAGCTACAAGCCAATTAGCAACTACTAGCTTATTGGAATGTAGTTGCTGTCATGTTTTACAGGAAATTATTCATACCAACGAACTTCAATATCATAAACTTGAAGTTCACGGGAGGAAGATAGGTATGATTTCCCATGCTGTTTTATTTGAAAATGTACAGGAAAAATCTTACAATACTGACAGGCTTCCAATGTTTGATTTTAGTAATAAAAATTTTGGAGAAATCAAACATTTTCTGACACAGTATTGTATAGATTTACAAGCATCAGGATATAACTTGATGCGTGATCCTGTATTGGACTATTATGAGGTCCTTTGTGTTGGTTCGGAATGGGCTAAAAATCCAAATGAACTACCGCAGAGTTCATTTCAAACCAACATTAAAAATCCATTAGATAAAGGAAAACAGCCCGCGGTTAATATTCCATATGATATATCATCCCTTAATCAGGGTGAATTATATAGATTAACAATGGAGCAACGAGAAAGAATAAAGAAAACAACGCACCATGATTTAAGTGATTATTTTCACTTAACCCTAGATGATGCGAGTAAACAATTAAATATGTCTACTCACACCATACAAAAGATCTATCAAAAAGGAGGGTTAACTGAGTGGCCACACAAGAAGCTCAAGAAACTTATAACGCAAATCTCGATATTACGAAGAGCTTTGCCTCATCTGGATCCCATCTCAAGAGAAGCAAAAGAAGAAGATATTAAATATCTTCAGAATGAGATGATTAAAGTTTGTAATGATGTTGAGCCACTCGCTATTAAACTTTGTTGAAATAATGTTTCCTTTTGCTTAATTATTTTGTTTATGAATATTCTTTTCTCGTATTTATAAAAATTGTTATAATCATAGAAATCACAAAACAACCATAATAATATATTTGCTTCATTCACTTCTGGGAATGAAGTTGGATAAAAATTCATGATCCATAACTCACTGATTTGTTTGATCATGGCAAGAAATTAATCCACAATATTTCTTGACTTTACCACAATATAGCTATTGCAATAGCAAATTGAATATATTTATTTATAATATCAATCATGATCATACAATCCCTTGTCTCATAATTTAAGGGAATATTTAATGCCAAATATACAATTTTGAGGTCTTTATACAATTGATGGCATACAAAATTTATGGATCAAATATTGTTTCATAATTTGTCTCATGTCATCAGGCTAACTTGCCTCTTAGCTTCAGGCTATCTTGCCTCTTAAATTAAGGCTAGCTTGCCTCTTGGCTTCAGGCTATCTTGTCTCTTAAATTAAGGCTAACTTGCCTCTTGGTCTCAAGCCAATTTATGCCTCATCTCTCAGGCCAATTTATGTCTCATATTTCCATGGCATTTTGATCTCATGGCCTTTTAACAGTTTATCTTCAGGATAAATAAAATATAAGCATAATAAAATAAATAGATGGAACCCACTAATATGTATATATTAGTGTCGTTGCCATAAATAATAAAAGGGAGGGGGATATATATAAAACAGTAAATAAATAAATAAAAATAAAATAAATGACTGGAAATAAACGTGCTAAATAAATAAAAAGAAGATGAAATAGGAATGGGAGTAAACTCGCAGCGAGACCTATCTCATCCAAAGGTAAGAAAGAGGATGCATATGCAAATGTATATATATATATATATAATATATAGAAAACAGTAAATAAATAAAAATAAAAGGGAAGGGGGATATAAAGCTGTAAATGAGCAATAAATAAATGGAGTCCACTAAACTAGTGTTTCCACCATGAAGAATAAACAAAGCGGTAAATAATAAAATAAATGGGGCTCACAAAGTGCACCACCATAAAAGATAAATAAACGCAATAAATAAATAGAGCCCACTAATAGATACTAGTGTGCCTCCATGAAGAATAAACAAAGCAGTAAATAATAAAAAAAAATGGTACCCACTATACTAGTGTTGCTACCACAAAAGATAAATAAAATTAAATAACATAAAAATAAATACATAAAAGTAAATGTTAGAAAAGTTAGTAACAATAATATAATATCAAATTAAAACAATTAAAATGAAATTTAAATCTAGACTTCCATTATGGAGTCAAATTAACAATATTAATAATAAAACATAAAGAAGAAAAATTAACTCACCATCTTACCCTTTTTTTTTAATTTTTTTTTTGTTTTTTTTAAATAATCATTGGACGAATTAGCACAAGATATATGATTCAATTTTAGTAGCCATGTTAAAAATTTGATAATGATATAAATATATATTATTATATTTATATTCATATAAAACATGTTGGACCTACCTGTACCCACTATGCTCATTTTTCTCACCATGATTTTTCGGACAGAAGCATATAGACACACATGCACTTATATATTCATCCACCTTTCAATTGTTTCCCCCATACCTAACAACTCCTTTGTCTTGTTCTGCAAATTTTTTTTTTATTGTTTTGTCGGCAAAACAGTATTTTTTTTTTGGTAACTGTTCTACCGACACCTTCCTCTCTCTCTCTCTCTCTCTCTCTCTCTCTCTCTCTTTTCACAGCAAACTCCAATCTCTCTAACCAATGGAACAAACTTGAAGTAACAAAACGTAGAAGAGTAGTGGTGAGTTTGTGGAAGAAAAAGAGATGAGATTGAGTTATAGAGTAATGATGAGAATTAGGAAAAAGAAGTTGACTGGGAAAGTATAAAAGAAGACTAACCATAAATTCTTTACGGTTTCATAATGAAGAAGAGAAAAGTGAAGGGATCATTATTGTAGGAGCAGGTAGAATTATTAAAGGAATAGAGAAAAAGAGAGTTGACTGGAAAAGTATGGAAAAGAAGACCAACAAATGCCATAAAAGCACAGATGTTCGAGGAAGGTTGATTGACGAATATCGTCTGAAAAATGGTGGAGGTGATAAACAAGGACGTTGGGAAATAATCAGGAAGAAAAACCAAGGCATCATCGAACAGCTTTGAAAAGATGAAGAATGAAAATGGGAGTAATCAATCAGTGATAGTGGGGACGGTGAATCTGGAGAAGTTGGGTAATAATGAAAATGAAAAATAAAGGATCCGATGGCAAGAGCATGAGATTAGGGCATTGATCGAAAAAGGAGAAAACCAGAAATGCTTTCCTGAGGTGCGAGAGTGGGGAGGCAGAAACATCATCAGCGGCAGAAGCATCGTGCTGATAACGTGTTATGAAACTGAAGAAAATCTAGAGAGAAGTCAGAGAGAAATCTAGAGAGATGGAATAGATTCTCATTCAAGTATAAAGAATAGTTACAGGAGACCTCTATTTATAGAAGGATGTAAATAGTAGATTATTATGCGTATATACCATGTCATCCTATATTTGGAGATTATAGGTCAATGGACATCCACACTATAAGAATATTCATAACAGAAAAACAATTTTATGCAAACTTTCAAAATATCTTTCTCAACTACACAAGAAGAATTGGAGCTTTTTACCATATGTGCATCTTGATCTCTAGCTGATGATTGATCACGATCGTCCATGAGCTCATCCTGGGAATCCTTATCCTCTTGATCTTTCTTGTTGACTGGAACATGGAAGTGTTCTAAGATTTCTCCTTCTTCATTCTCAACTTCCAGTTGTTCATCAATGGATATGCAGCTAATTGCTTCGGATAAACTGTCAACACTATCAACTTCAACATGTTTGTTAGAAGTATATATAGAATCAAGAGTATCCCAGATATCTTTAGCACTAGAGCAACATTTGATTTTCACAAAATCATTTTCGGTTAAGGCACTATACAAAATTTTCATTACTCTAATGTTTAACAGAAACATTTTCTTTTCTTTCTCTGTCCAATCCTTTCTTGGTTTGAAATCAAAATCATTTATAAAAACATTCCACGTATCAAAATCAAATGATTTTATAAACGATGTCATTCTAGCTTTCCAAAACCAAAAATCCATATCTTTGAAAAATGAGGGAATAGTATAATTGGAACCTTCTGAAAGTGAGCAACACCCAAAATCAGCCATGGAAATTCTTGAGATGGTTAAGTCCTTTAAATAAGAGCCTACCTCTGATACCAAATGAAAGTCCAGGCTGAACCCAAGAGGGGAGTGAATTGGGTGAAGATAACTATTTGCAACCTTTGAAAATCTTTTTGCAATCGGTAAAATCAGTTTGAATGAAAGAAAATAATTATAAAACTATAGATAATCATTCAAACATATTTGCTGGAAATAAAAGGGATTAAGGAATAGAATTGCAAACAGTGATTTATACCGGTTCGGTCCAATCCTCGACATACGTCCAGTCCTCAAGCTCCACTTGAGATTTCCACTATCTCCTTATTTAACTAGGCACAAGAGAAAAGCCTTTACACCCCACAAGTTTGTCCAGGCACTTGTGCAGCCTCTACAATCTCTCACATAGACTCTCCCTTATAACCCAAGGGATACATTCAATTCCTGTTAGTTCTTTATGTGTTTTGATGATAACTGACAATTGTAAACAAAGAAATGGTTCTTAATAGCAAAGAACAAATGAAGGTAGAAGTTTGTTGTTGGTCAAACTCAAGCCTTAGCTTGCTAAGCTCAAGCCTGATCATGACAGAGAACAAGTGTCTAGATTTTATTTGAAATAAACTCGGACCCATTATGATAAACTCGAGCCTACTGGTTATAGAGAGTAAAACTAGTTGTTCGCCAATAATTAAACTCGAGCCTAACA
Organism: Acacia confusa; assembly: GCA_037074495.1. NCBI lineage: Eukaryota > Viridiplantae > Streptophyta > Magnoliopsida > Fabales > Fabaceae > Acacia > Acacia confusa. The sequence continues at coordinate 29,979,535 of CM073505.1, read as the reverse complement.
TAATAAACTTGAGTCTGTGTCTTACAGAGAGCATGTTGAGTATATGAAACTCAAGCATGATTGTTCTAACTCAAGTTTAAGTCTTGTAGGAAAAGATCCTTTGGTTGATCATGAAAGTAAACTCGAGCCCATCGATCTAAGCTCGAGCTTAATGCTTACAGAGAGCATCCTTGGAAAATGAACTCGAACCCAACTGTTAAACTCAAGCCTATGTCTTCGGATAGAAAACAACTAAGTGAAGCAAACTCGAGCTTAGCACTTATAGACTCGAGCCTGGCTCAGACAAAGAAACATCATGAAGTTTGCAACACGAGTAAACTCGAGCCTGAGTGGATTTAACTTGAGTTTATCAGGACTCTGTTTCAAGACGAGATCTCATGATCATTTGTTTCACTCTCATAAGTCTAATTTCTCACATATTAATGTTCGAATCATCATACATACATATGCTTGATCAAATTGACTATTTTATTTCAGATGATTTCAGTAAATCAGTTATGGGTCAAGTGCATTAAATGAAAAGCCAAAGACAAGCCTGAAACTTCTCCTTTTTGACAAAGGTTCAACTCAGATCGTTGCAGCTCAATTAAATCATTTCTCAACAGTCAAAAACGAATCATAGAGCAGCAAGAACTCTAGAAGATCATCTACAACGACTATATCCAAGATTCCAACCAAGAATTGAAAGATTGGAGAAAAACATGCAACATTCATTTTTCCAAAATTTCAGCTGAACGTTGCTGAACAAGAGAAAAGTATGCAACGGCTAGTTTACTTAATCAAGTTATAAAAACCCAAGAAGACTCATTAGAAAAGGACACAAGAACTACAACTGATTACATTCTCATTTGAGTCATTGTTGTGTATTTGTTTTGAACATCAGTGTTTATTTTATATGCTCTTTTGAGAGTAATCTTTTTGAAAATCATTTTGATTGCTTGATTGTGAAAACTCAAGGTTGTGGAACATGTGAGTTGAGTCTTTTGATTACAAAGTGTAAGGGGGAGCAAGTCCTAGTGGATTAGGATTGCTTAGGTGTTACATTGTTTATAATAAGAGAATATTCATAGTGAGAAAAAAAAACCCAGAAGATATCTGGGGACTGGACGTAGGTCAAAGTTAGGACCGAACCAGTATAATCTCCTGTGTCCTAGCTTTTCTCTCTTTGCCTCCTAACTTTGCGTTCTGAAAATTTGGGTATTACTTGAAGTGGAATATCATCTAGAGGGGGGTGAATAGGTGATTTGAAAAATTTATTCGCTTAATCAAGATTTTCACAAATTATGACTAAACACTAACCGAGCAGAAGTTTAAAGGAGAATAGACACGAGACAATTTATCCTGGTTCGGTCTAAATCTGACCTACATCCAGTCTCTAAGAACTCCTTAGGATTTCCACTAACTCTTCAATAATTACAAATACAACTTAGGGATGATCATCACTCTCATGGACTCACCTCCCTTACTACTTGTAATCGTACACCCACACTTAAGGTTTCTCAACCTTAAGATTTAACAACTGAATGAAATAAGTGTTTTAATAACTTCTCACGAGTAGATAATAAATGAAACACTGAAGTACAGGAAATATCTGAAGATATTGAGAGTAATGAATGAAACACTCAAGAGAAATAAATTCGAGTTAAATGCGCAGAGTTTCGGTAGGTGGCAATATTAAATGCTTGAGCTTTTATATCCTTCGCTAATTGTAACATCCCAAATTTTAGATCTTTGGGAATCAAGAAGTAATTATGGAAAATTTGGCCTTAAAGAATTTTAAATATTGAGAATTTGAAATTTAAGGCATATTTTCCATAAATTAAAGGCAATTTAGTTGGGGATAATTTATCGCCTAAAATAATTATTGGGAATTAAGGCCTATATTTTCCCTTAATTTATTTTGGGAAAAGAATAAAATTCAAAGAATAATTGAAAGTGATAATTGGGCCTAAATAACTATGGGATTAATATTTAATGGCTTATAAAATTAAGAATTTAATTCCTTAGAATTATGAAATTATCGCAATTAAGGGTAATTGCAAATGTAATAATAATTTTTTTTAAAAAAGGGAGCCCAACACGTACTGAGCAGTGGAATATAAAGATCATTAGCAAATGGATAAAAGCCCATTATGCTAAAACCTTAACCAAGTCATTTCGGCCCAATCATCCAGCACCACTTGATCTCTTTCTTTTCCTTTGTGCACCACGTGAGAAACCATATCATTATTAAAGAATCATCTTCCTCCATCCAATCCGAAGTGAATGAATCCAGGATCAGTTTCATTTCCTGAATTGAATCAAAAGCCCATATCCAATTCATCTGCCTTCCAATGCAGCCCAAACCCGATCCAGCACAGATTACATTAGCATCAATTAAGTGTCATCCATTAACCATTAAAAACACAAACAGCTGCCTAACCTACACGTAAGTATACAGCTGTCCGAAAATCTGCATGCAGGAAATGATTATCAAATGGTTAAATACCTATCTCAGCTCCTTCATTCATTGTTCTATCGGAAATGCACAGCGAAAAAAAAAAAAAAGAAACAGAAAGTGAGACCGAGAGAGTGTCTTAGAGAGAGAGTTTCTCATCTTCTCTGTTTTGGTGATCCGTGGAGCAGAGACAAGATATCAGCTGGATATCACCTTCAAAGCTTGGAAGCCGAAGGTGATACTTCTTACTCCTGCTGTTTTCACACTTCTGTTGTATCTTAGGATAGTTTAAACCGAAAGGAAACTGAAATATAAGTAACTGAAATTGAAACAGAAAAGAGAACGAAAAACAGGGGTTATTTGGGTTAATACAGAATCAAGCTAAACAAATGATGAATATATATGTGTCGGCCTTCTTTGTTTTTACAAGTAAAACTGTGCATGCCGTGGCTGAACCATGATGGAATTGAGACTGAATAAACCTGTAAGCATGCATGTGTGATGAGTATATATATGTATCTGTGTGTGTTTTTATCGGTAAGGGTAAGTCATCTAGTTGCCATCTGTTTGCTGTCGGGTAGAATAACATACCTTCATGAACATAGGGATTTTTCTGATATGAACATTGAAACATAGGTATATGGGGCTGTTACGGATATCTCATAAATGGGCCCAGCCCAATAACCAAAGAGCCCAGTCAAAATGGCTTCAGTTATACTCATAACTGCTTCCTTGAAAATAGGAGTGGTTTTATCAAGAATATCTATCATGATGGTAACTGCCTATGAAAGGAGGACATTACTCAAAAAAGCATATCTTAATATCCCTAAAATAAAGGACAAATCTAACTGATTAAGATAGGGCCCAGGTACGCTTATAAATAGGGTAAACCCCTTACAAGGTACACACTTCTGAAACCCTAGTTTTTCTATTCACACAGAGCACACACACCACCCCCTCTGGCTATCATTAGCCTGCCGTATACTCTCGAACTACGTGGACTTTGATCCACACTGTGGTACGTAGGACCCCGAGATTTCACCCCAGGCCAAGTCCAACCCAACTTGTGATCTACACCAGATCATTGGCGCCGTCCGTGGGGACTATAAAGTCCTATTCCTGTGACCCGTGATGGCTAATACCAGAAGCAAAAGCCACCCGCATGCACACGAGCAAGGTCAGGAACAAAATTTTAGCAAGACCCAACAGCAGGACGTTCAAGGCGTTAATCAGGAACAAATTGAGGAGCCCCCGGACTCGAACCTCCCATCTCAAGATGGACGAGTAGGCCAAACGCTGGAAAATACTAACCACGCTGGTTCCTCAACAAAGTTTCAGATTGGCAGCCCGGACATACGGCTCCTACATAACATTGCTGAATCAATGCTGAAACGAATCGAGAATGTAGAAGAACAGCGTCAAATTTGGGCTTGGCCGGGCACAGGGGAGCCAGGGGCGTCAGTCGTCGGAGCATCTTCCTCAGCTACTTGACCACGGTCATTCTCCGTGAGATGCTCGGACTCTTCGACCGGAGAAAACGACGCTGGTATAAATTGCCCGTCTTCTACTGAAGCTCTGAAATCCACAGCGTCCAAATTCATCGTAATATCGGGATTCAAAGCTCGGACTTGGGCCAGGCATAGGTTGAAAGATTCAGCAGCCGTCTCAACGTTCCAGCTTATCCACCTCAGCGGCAGACGCCACCAGCTCGGCCTTCGAAGCGTCGAGGTCGGAGTGAGCGAGATTAAGGTCCTTCACCACCCCCGCATACTGACCCTGCAAGGTGTGCAGTGAGGCATTCAGCGTGTCTTCTCAGGCCTGACTGGCGTCAAGTTTGGCGGAGAACCGATCCCTTTCAGTAAGGGCCTTTGATAGCTCCTCCACCGCCTTTATCTGAGCCTCTTCCGCTTTCAGGCGCGCCTCCTCAGCCTCCGCCTGCCTAATCTCGGCCTCTCTCTTTTCAATCCGAGCCTTGGCAACCTCGGCTGCAGCTTTGGCATATTTGTGCTTAACGGCAGCATAAGCGTCCAGCACGCCGGCCGTCTCCATCAGATGGTCCTGCAAAACCTGCAGGTGATCGAGGTCGGAGTCGGCAAAGGCCTCACCATTGAAATACTTGCTGGGGGGCTTCACCGCGTATTTAAGCTCCTCCGAGACCCCATCAGTCCATACCTCACCCTGCGAGTGAAGGCGAGACTTGCCAGGAAGTGGAGGAGGAGGGACGCTTGTGGTAGCACCAGCGTCCGGGACAAAGCCGGACTCTCTTCTTCGACCAAAATCGATGACGTTGCCACCGACATCGATCGCTTATGCGGAATGAGCTCCGTATTGGCTGGAGAGGGCGCAGCCCTCTTCTCAGAAGTAGTTTTTGCAGGCAAAGGAGCAACCACAGCCTTCTTCTGGGAAGAGGACTCCCCTTTCTTTTTGGCCTTAGCTCGGAGCTTCTCGGCCAGTTCTTGAAAAGAAGCCTTCCCTATTTCAGGCACTACAAAAAACATAACGAACATCAAAAAGGACGAGGCATAAAAAAATCCAAAGAACAACAAACTACCAACAAAAATCATACTCGGTGGGTACAATTCCTCCACCGACTGTCGAATAAAAATCCAGGAATCAATGACATCCCTCTCGGCCACATGGTCGACCAGAGCTATCACAGTCTCAACCTCGACTAGCTCTAAGCTGTCATTGGAGGATGCAAAAATGTTCTGGTCTTGGTCATAGTGAGTTTTAGACCAATACAGAGGAAACAGCAGCTCCGCCGAGCTGGAATCGACACCCTGAAGAAACCACAGTTTATGACCGGGTTTAGCACTAACTTTGAAAAAAGAAACCTTGAAGCCTTTCCAGGTGTCGGTTGCCACATGGAAAAGCTTCTTGTCTGGTTTCCCCCGGAAAGAAACCCAACCCCTCTTTTCTTCGGGCTCCCCGGGTTGACGAGCCCTTTGGATATTAAAAAAATAAAAAAAATGTTCCGGTGGTGGGGGTACGACTTAAAAGTCGGCAAAGCCGCTCGAACGCAATAATGAAACCCCAGGAGTTAGGGTGAAGCTGAGTAGGGGCCAGCTGAAGAATGTTTAAAAGATCTACTTGAAACCTGGTAAACGGAAAACGAAGGCCGAGTTTCTTAACGAAATCTAGGTAGAAGAAGAAAAAAGAACGCTCATTCCCTTCCCGGGCAATGCACACCGGTTCAGAAGGGCAGGGAAGAGATAAAGAACAATGATTCCGGTCCCTTAATGGGAGCTCGGCGATCAGATTGGTCGTGGCTTTCAAGAGCCTGGATAGCACCCTGGTTGCAACTCAATCATACTTTTCAGCAAGATGACGTGGAATACAGGCGGCCGCTGACTCCACGGATCCGGAATCCTCGACAGGACGGGGAGAAGTTGACATACTACCTAGAAAAGGCAAAACAAAAATAAATTAGAAATGAGGAAGATGACACCTGAAGGTAGTAAAGCGGGACGGGTAGAAACGGCTTCAACAACCCGTGGTTGGATATGCCGGCATCGCGAAGCTATTTCCTCAGCTTCCCATGACCGGCCAACCATCATGGCTTCAGATATCAGCCAGGAACATTCCTCGCACGGGCCGATAGGCCGGGTAAGGGAGATGAGGGGCTCCGCTCGTTGAGGAAAGGAAGAAACGGGTAGAGGAGGATTTTCCCTCCTACTCTTTCCCAAGGGCGGCTCTAAAGAAAAAACCCTAGTGCCAGCACTCCCCCGGCCTAGACTTTCGGGCTCTACAGACTCAGACCGACCTCGAGCCCTTCCCCTAACCTGACCAGACCGTCCTGGTTGACTACCACCTTCTCCGCCATAACTACGGAGAACGTTTTCCCTCTTTTGTTCTTCGGTCAGACGTTTCCCGTACAGCCACCAAGCTGTCCGGGGAGGCATGCGCTGAATAAGCTCGGCCTCTTCCGGGGAAAAAGCATTTGGATTCAAAGGCGGAGGAGAACCTTGATGGCTCATCCCGAGAAGATAGAATTTAAATAGGAAACCGGAACCCAGAGACAGGGAAAAAGGATTGAATAGACTAGAAGTTCAGAGAAGTTCAAGAACAAAGCAGAAGCCAGAACCCAAAGGGGAAGAAACTTGAAAGAACTCACAATAACCTACCCAGAAAAAAGAAAGACCAAGAGATAGAGAAAGAGAAGAACACAGCCAAATAACCAGAGAAGGAAACAAGGAAAATACCTGGTTTGAGATAAATTAAGGGAAGAGGAAATGCGCGAGCCACGAAGATCAGAACTGGGAATCTGAGAAAAATGAACTGGTGACTGGTTGCAAATTTCTCTCAAAAAGAAAACTTAAGGTTTGGCGGTTTTCAAAATAGAAGAAGAGAAAAGTCGAAGGCTCTTATAAACAAAGCAAGCAGACGGATAAGAGTCAGGAAACTCAACTGTCGAAGGGCCAAAGGGCCCATACACGAATAGTGACGTGGACGTTAAAAGGCATGCGCATTTAATGCTGATGTTAAGCAAACATGAAAACCAAGATAGTGGGGCAGTTGCTCCACTCAGAGGCCGGCTAGTAAACATCAAATCAGCAGGAGGCAATGATGACACTCGTGGCCTCGAGATAAGACGAACGTTGAATCAACACATGAGGCGGACAATGATCCCGGCTTGAAATGCTCACGTGGCCGACCACATGAATACACCTCGGTCGTCCGACCTAACTCCCCATGCAATCTCAAACTTGGGGGCAACAAGTCCCTATCCACGAAAAACTGGACAAAGTACCTGTAAACGGGGAGTAAGACCAGGTAGAAATATCAATACTATCCGACACCAATAAAGAAGGAAAGTTCGAGAAGGCATGGGAGGAGTTCGGCCTAGAATCAAAATTATAGAACATTAATGTTCTCTCGGGATAGCAAACGAATGCGACCCACGTTAACCGGGCTGGGGGGCACTCGCGTCCCACCCAAATAAACCGAAATGCAAATTAATGACAGATGGGGTAGCCCGGGGACCAAAAATGTCCGACCTCGGAAAAAGAAAGAACTAGAAATCAAAAACTTCAGGACGGCGAAATGAACTAGAACACAGGACGTAACCTGACGAATACATCCCGGCTGCTCGGAGCCCTGAACAACCGGGCTGGGGGGCAACTGTTACGGATATCTCATAAATGGGCCCAACCCAATAACCAAAGAGCCCAGTCAAAATGGCTTTAGTTATGCTCATAACCGCTTCCTTGAAAATAGGAGTGGTTTTATCAAGAATATCTATCATGATGGTAACTGCCTATGAAAGGAGGAGATTATTCAAAAAAGCATATCTTAATATCCCTAAAATAAAGGACAAATCTAACTGATTAAGATAGGGCCCAGGTACGCTTATAAATAGGGTAAACCTCTTACAAGGTACACACTTCTGAAACCCTAGCTTTTCTATTCACACAGAGCGCACACACCACCCCCTCTGGCTATCATTAGCCTACCGTATACTCTCGAACTACGTGGACTTTGATCCACATTGTGGTACATAGGACCCCGGGATTTCACCCCAGGCCAAGTCCAACCCAACTTGTGATCTACACCAGATTAGGGGCTGTCATCAAAACAGTGTAGTTTTGCTGTCAGAAACCGAAAATTGAAAAGAGAGAAGAAAGAAACTGTTATAGTATATATGCATGCATATCTGTCTTGTGTGCGTGTTTTAGTATATATGTGTGTTTAGTATTTATAGTGTGTGCGTGTTTACTGGGTGAAAAAGGGAAAGAGTTGTTTTCTGCAAAATGATATATAGGAACCGTGGATTGTCCAGGGAAAGGAAGAAGATAGTGCTGTGAGTATGTATAACAATTGTGGAAAAGAAAAAGAGCTATTTTTGTATAATAAAGTAAGGAGGCTGAGAGAGTCCAGGGAAAAGACATATTTATTTATTTATTATTATTATTATTATTATTATCTTATATATATACACATAGCATGCATATAAAAGAAAGGAAAACAAAATAAATTAAAACAATGAAAGATGCTGAACATGTATATTTGTGTCGTGATTTTGCTGCCCAGTGAAAAGTAAGGAATAACTAATACATACTCATATACATATAACATGCTGGTTGTAAAAGAAGAAAGTGATATTGGAAATAATGTATGGAAAAGCATTTGTGATATATTACTATATTAAATAAATGCAAGCATTGCATCTGTTGTTATTTTTGCAACTATTTTATGTGGGTATGAAAATGTATCACCAAAGCATATTTTATATGTGGTAGTATTTATTAAATTGATTAAGGAGTCATTATTTATTAAGCTCAAATTTGCTATTTATAAAGCTTATTTTTCATGGTGTTTCTGTTTATTAAACACAAGGCTTTAATTTCTACAATTTTATATGATGCACCAAGGTATAAATTGTACTATGTGCTAGTAATAAGTAGTAATATCAGAATAAATAAAGAGTTAAAAAGGAAATATGTAAGACTTATTAATTAATAATAATTGAGGATTATTATTAATTAATAAAAAGTAAAGGAATTGTTAGCAATTAATAAGAGTTACTACTAATTATAGAGAATTAAGAATAATTGGAGGCAAATTAATATTATTATTAGGAAGGAGTGAAAATGACAATAATAGATGGGGAAATATTATTAATATTATTTGAAATAACAACAATAATAATAATAATGGCAATAATAATAAATTATCATTGTTAGAGGAAATTACGGGATTAATAATTATTAATCCTTTAAACTAATTCATGTAATTAGTTTATCTGCGATTCAAATAAGTGACTGACAGCAGTGATAAGCATTTTTAGGCAGACCTTGATATTGTTCTGATCCCAACAACTTCAATGAAGTGACAAGGATACAAGGTTGAGGTGGGTAACACTAATCCTATAATCATGTATGCAAATGTTTATGCATTAATTAGTTGATCATGTATGTTGGTTGAATTACCTATTTTTATTTTCCTGGCCATGGATTTGAGCTACGGTCTCATGGGACTACGTGTCCTAAACAAGGGCTACGGTCCTTGGCCGTTAACTGCCGTTACGGTTTGTGTGTAATTTCTTCCATGTTTCTACATGTGCTAATATGTCATATTTAATTTCATACATGTGCATAAGATTAACTGTTACCCTGGGGTCCATTCATTTGGACTTCAGTACACATGAAAAAATACAAGAACTAGTTCGGAATCAGAAGGCAAGGAGCAACTGTAGAGGTTACAGCAGTCGAAGCTTTATGGAAAATTAGGATTAATTAGTCTGCATATAATGTTTATCATTCGTCGTTTTGGATTAATGTATTAACATCCCTCTATGGGATAGATATTGAATCGTGAAAAACTAGCCCGTATTTTCATACTATTGTAATTTCAAAAACTTCGATTACGAAATCAAGTCGTCCAAATCTCCTCGATCCTTTCCGCGTCAACTATGATGAAATAAATGCCCCAAAGGCCAGGCGTGACACCATTAATACCGTTGGGAGGAACTGGAAGATGACCGTTGTCACTTGTTTAAATTTTCGTTAGGCTCAAGTTCCTTGTTAACCAAAATCGATCATTGAATCTTCATTAAATGATATGCTTCTTTCATTAAATATGATGGGCTGTTGGTTGTACTTGAAAGCTGGAATAAGTATGTCTCGACGAATGTTTTGTTTTGCTGCAGCGTTAATTCCGAATGTTGCTCTGTTTCACAATAAATGCCTGTGACGCTGTGACGTGAGCATTTGCTTTATGTTGCTTTTCAAGCAATGCTTCATTTTGAACCCTGAAATCACTAGCAAACAGATTAAAAATGATTTATAAACGATTATTAATTGCTGTGGGAAGTATTGGCTTTAGTTCAGATCATTTGGAGAGTTACAGGAAATGATTCGTGAATTCTGCTTGCAAGAACTCTAGTTCTTAGGTAAAGAACTCTAGTTCTTATGTTCTGCGCACAGACTGAGTTTCAAAAGAACTTGAGTTTTAATAAGGAACTCTAGTCATGAACTCTAGTTCTTTAATAAGAACTCTAGTTCTTATTCTTTCAAAATAGATCCAATTGTTTTCCAAAGTGAAGAACTATAGTTCTTTCTCAAGAACTCTAGTTCTTGAATTTTCCATAATGAAGAACTCTAGTTCTTAAAGCCCCTTTTGCTATTTGAAGAATTTGGGAGAAACAATTTTCGCGAACTCGAGTTTTTATACCAAGAACTCTAGTTCTTGGGGACTTTGTTCGATACACTGACATGATAAAGTGAAGAACTCGAGTTTTCAAACGAGAACTCTAGTTCATCACTTGAGAACTCTAGTTCTCATAGCCTTTTTTGATTTTTGAAGGATTTGTGCGATGCAAAGGCCACGAACTTGAGTTCTACTCCCAAGAACTCAAGTTCTTAATTTGACTGAGTGAGAACTCTTCTGTCAAAAGGCGCAAACTCAAGTTCTATGACCAGGAACTCAAGTTCTCAATGTTAAAGTTTTCTGAAACTTGAGTTTTAATAGCCAGAACTCTAGTTCTTGATAAATTAACAATTGGCAAGTGTTTAATTATCATCAAAACTTAAATTGAGAACTAACATTACTCAGAAAGATTTTTTTAAAAAAATCCCCAATTCACCCCTATTGGTGATTTCTTCCATCTTCATTTGGTATCAGAGCGTTGGTTGTCTACTTAAAAGATTCACATCTTAGACAAAAAGATCCAATGGAAGGAATACTACCAGATGGTGCGTCAATCAACAGACCACCAGTCTTCAATGATGAACACTACTCATTCTGGAAATCCAAATTCAACATATTTATGATGGCCACTGAGTATGGTCTGTGGGAAGTAATTGAGGAAGGCAATTATGTCCCTATTAAGAAAGTAGGAGAGAATATTGTACCAAAAAGAAAAGCTGAATTTGATGAAAACGATCAAAAAAAAGTTGTTCTCAACAACAAAGCCATTTTGATGTTACAAAGTGCATTAAGCCAAAAGGAGTACTTTCACATTTGCAATTTGCCTAGTGCTAAAGAAATGTGAGATACATTAGAAGTTGCTTATGAAGGAACTTCAGGAATCAAGGAGAACATAATCAACACTTTCACAACTGAGTATGATCTATTACGCATGAAGTCTGGAGAATCAATTGCAGAGTTCCAACTCCGTTTCTTGATGAAATAGAAGGCTCAGGTATATGAACAAAAAGCTCAGGTAAGAAAAATCTTAAATGTACTAACCAAAGATTGGAAAGCTAAAGTGACAGCTATTGAAGAAGCCCGAGGAGAATCCATGCAATCTGTAGCTGCTCTATTTGGTAGCTTATCAGAATACGAGGGCAAGATCAAGTTCAGAAAAGGACTTGATGAAATAGAAGGCAAACAGAAGGGAATCGCTCTCAAAACCATCAAGGAAAACAAAAAGTCTGATGATGATGAGATTGATGATGAAGAAATTGGAATGATGGTCCGAAGGTTCAAAAAGTTCTATAAGAAAGATCAAGGATCCCGGAACTCCTAAAGGACAAACAATAACAAGGAAACAAAGAAGCCAATCATATGCTACGAATGTGACAAACCCAAGCATATCAAATCTGAGTGTCCCCTGCTGAAAACAAGGAGGCAAGATTCAGCAAGGCTACGTTTCAGCAATCTGGGGAGAAAGCTCATCAGATGAAGAAGAAGATGAGGAAGAACAAACCGCTAATATCTGCCTGGTTGCACATGAGGAATCCGAAAGAGAAGAGGTAAGAACTTCTGAACCAACATATGATGAATTACTCTGTGAGTACAATATCATACAATCTGAATTTGAAAAGCTTGTTGAAAAATATATTGCTTTTAAAAGGAAAAACACAACTTCTGAACAACAAGTCAAAAATGATTCAAAGAAAAGCATTTGTGAAAATTGCACTGATTTAGAGAAAAGAAATCTATACCTTACAAAAACCCTTGAAAAATTCCCCAAAGGAAGTGAGATGCTCAAGGTAATTTTAAAGGAACAAAGATTCACAAGTGATAAATAAGGAATTGGCTATAGACTTGATCTTGATAAAAAGAAAGGGAAGAAGAGAGATGGAGAAAAGAACTATCTGAACTATTTTCAAAAATTAGTTCATACCTCTAATCCATTTGCCCACTGCAACTATTGTAATAGAAAAGGACATACTATTTCCTCATGTTTTCATAGAAAGGAAAGGAGAAACAAACCAGTTGGCAACTACCAATGGGTGCCCAAAGGAACCTATAAGACTCCTGAGGCATATACTAACCCAAAAGGACCCAAGACAAAATGGGTACCTAAGATTACATATATAATAATAAAGATTTGGACAAGATTATCTTATTGAAATAATTGGTTGAAAACAGAAAAGGAAATAGTGGTATCATATTTTTACTAAACAGTAGACATGCTAATGGTTCAGATGGCGCTGGTTTCACTCAAATTTTTTTTTTTGGAATTTGTGAGAAATTGTCAAAGTTGGTACAGAAGCACTAGATTTTCTGGGAAAATCTGTTTAGCTCAGTTTTTAATCAAATAATGTAAGGGCATTATGGGAAATACTCAAATGAACTATTTTGATGATATTTTGGGTCAAGCAATCGGTCAGGAATCTTGTGGGGACCATGAGAATATTAAATGATATTTTATCACCAGGTAGTAGTAGCCTCTCTACTTCGGCACTTTTATATGTTTGTTGTATGTTTTGCTTGCCATATGTGTTTTTGCTTATGTTTGGCCAAATATGCATACATAACATATTTGTGATTGTGTTCCTAACGCTGAGGATTCCTGACGGGGTCGCAGATGTGAATGTGGCTGCTTAACGGACTGGTGTGTGCCTATCGAGGTCGCACACATGAGTGTGGTGGCTGTACGGACTAGCTTGTGATACTGCAATACGGGGCCTGCCTTGGTAAGGCGGCTCGACGGTGCGAAGACGTGTTTGTTGTGTATGTTATCTGTTTGCATATATGGTATATTTGACATGTTTTTCGTAATTGTACGGTTGCACACATACACACCACACATATAGTGTGTAAGTATTGACGGTTACTCTGGGGGCCGCACGCGAACTCGAGGAAGTGCTAGTGACGCAGGAGAGTATGCTTAAGCAGAGAAGGCCTTTTTGCAGAGGTAGGATGACAGAGTAGTTGAAGGATAAGGGATGCCCTATCATATTTTGTATTTACTCTTTGGGGATAACTGTACTTATATTTTGGTATTAATTTCTGGAAGACTGTACCCTTAACCCTTCGGGGACTTTTACTTATTGATTATTTACTTTTACCAGTACAATAGATTGTCCAAACCGGTTAAAATGCTCTGTTTCGCACACTTGATGTATGTTAAGTGGACCTAATAATGAAGGAACGATAACCTCTAAAAGGAATCCCTCTAACCCGCCACTCGAAAGGGTAAGGCCGGTAGGGCTATAACATTTTGTGTCATTTTGGATATTCCAACTAAGAGTTATTTAAGAATGTAAATGACCTAAAAACAAGATTTTGCTTTTAGACCAGTGGCCAAAGATTGGAAACCAGAAAAGGATTTGAACCCGGTTGGACTTTGGAATTATTTTTCCTATAAAATAGACATCTTAATGGTTCTAAGGCCTTAATTTAATGTCGATACAATTTTTCTAGAATGTATTAAAAATCAGCAAAGTTGGGTCAGAAACTTTAGAATTCTGGTGCTATGCGAATTTTATGAAACTTTGGTTGTATATAGGGTATTCTCACATGTAGGACGCATCCTTGATATTAAGAGAAAAGTTCTCCACTTTTAGGAAGTGTCAGGTAGTAATTGTAAACTTGCATACTTTATATGGCTCTTGTATGTTATGTGTTTTCATTATTGTGGATGTAGGATAGGTAGTATCTATGGGACTTCATGTTCTATGGTTACTACTGAGGATCGAGGTATGCAAGGTAGGTAGTACCTGTAGGGGTACTATTGAGGCCCGAGGCATGAAGGTAGGTAGTACCTGTAGGGGTGCTAGTGAGGCCCTTGGCATGTAGGGTAGGTATAGCCTATGTGATTGTGTGTTCATGGGTGTCTATTGAGGCCCAAGGTATGTGGGGTAGGTGGAGCTTATATGACCGTGCTTTTATAGGTGTCCACTGAGGCCTAAGGGTAGGAGGTTGGGGTTGGCTACCCTGACTACTGAGGCCCTTTGCACGTTGGTTCGGAGGGCTCGTCTTGACCAGGCAGTCCTGCAGATTGTTGTACATGCCATGTTTGTTTTCCTAATTTTGATTTGCATTACATGCATTGCATACATATTGTATATGAATTTGACAGTTACTCTGGGGTTCAATTTTGAACTCCAGACTGGTTTAAGGATACAAGTGTTTCAGGTGAAGATGATCAGGACGTTAAAAATTAAGGGTTGGAAGTATTGTTACAAATAGATGAAGATGCTCTTAAGGAGGCTTAATGTTGTATTTTGGATGAGAGTATAATATTTTATTTGGGATGATTGTACCCTTAACCCTTACTAGTATATTGTATTTGTCTGAATTGGTAACATGCTCTGTTGCGTTACTCTGATACATGATAGAAGGAACAAGTAACAGTGGAAAGGTGATAAGGAAAAGGAATCTCTCTAACCCGCCACCCGAAAGGGCGAGGTCGGTAAGAGCGTATCAGTCTCCATCTCCTTTATTAGAATTAGGAGGGGAATAGAGGAAGATGAAGCCAACGACGGGAAGAGAAGAAGGGGTGAATTGGAAATGGAGGGAGTAAGTGGGAGTTTTAGAAGATAGAAGGAAGAGTGGCATGTGGAGGGGGAGGAGCTACGGAGGTTGTCTGACGGTGTGAGAGAGGAGGGAAGGAGGACAGTGGGAAAGTAGACAGAGGATAGCGGAGTGACGATCCAGGAGGGATGATGGGAGTGATTGAGTGGGAGAGTTGAGGAGGAAGACGGAGGAGGAGTTAAAGACACAAGAGAAGTATCTTTTGGTGTTGAGTGAGATCTAACATTTTGGCATCTAAATATCTAGCTTAGATGCCAAAAATAAAATTTTTGGCATCTAAAAAAATATTTTAGACACCAAAAATGATGTTTTTGGCCTCCTAAGTTGGGTTTCTAAAAAGTTTCTGAAAAGGTGGCCAGCTAATAAAAATTTAGTACTTCTAAAAAGTTTCTAAAAAGTTGGGTGGCAAATAAAAAGTTGGTACAACTGCTTTTGGCGTCTAAGTTTTTAAATTAGACGCCAAAAGTGATGCTTTTAGCGTCTACGTTTAGACTTAGACGCCAAAAGCATAAATTTTGGCGTCTAATTTCAAAACTTAGATGCCAAAAGTCAACTTTTCTCACATATAATTATAAAAATGTCACCGCCTTTATTTTTTTTACTTCATTTCTATAAAAAAGTACACCTTTTAGGGAATTAAAAACCCCTTTTTGTAGTAGTGTTCGTCAGATTTAGGATTGAACTTTGATCTTTCTTGTAGAACTTCTTTAATATCCTAATGATCATTCTAGTCCCGTCCTGTTCTTCAGGTTCATCTATCTCTTCAAGTTATTTTTCCTTAATGATGTTAAGTACTATGCCTTTATTCTTTTTGTCATTAATTTTGTCTAATCCTTGTTGGGTATGATTAGTTTTGATGATATTAAATATAGTTGTCCAATATTAAGAGCAAAATGCTTGTATAATATATTTATCTTATACGTTGACTAAATATTATAGTTAATATAGATTAGTCCAAGTTGTATGATGAAGAATGATTAAGAGAGGAGATTAAAGAAATAAGAACTTGTTCAATATAATGAGAATATCAATATTCAAGTTTCTATGATGAAAAGGAAGTTGGAATGACACAATTCGGAGTTAAAATAAGCAAGTTCAAACTCTTTAATAAATAGTAATTAAATTGTTATAGTAATTGAGTTGCTACAATGACTTAATGTACTACAGGAACTTCTTCATGATGCTACAGTGCCAAAACTCAAGTTGAAAACTAGAAACTTGAGTGCAAAACTCAAGTTGCTACAACAAAACCCAAATTTTATCATGTTTGAATACCTTTGTTCATCCCTATTCAACTTTCTGGTTATTCGTTGATATCTCCCAAACCAGAGATCTAATTTAGGTGAAACCAATTTGATATGAAAATAGACTCCAAATGCGTCATTTGGACACCCAATTCAAGCCTAAAGAAGTTTAGATGAAAGAGCTATGAATTTTAGAAGTTGGCACATCAAATCAAGCCATACAACATACACAACTTCAATATTTTAGGTGTATCTCACAAACTGCACATCTAAATGAGCTAAAGCTAGTGTCATATGAAACTATACTCAAATACCTTTTCAAAAACATTAAGATCACGAAAAAATCTATCAACTAGAAGAAAGATGAATTTTTGAAGTTTACAGTCAGTTCAAGATGTTGCAAAAACACTGGTCAAGAACAACCCTTATTAATTTGATAACAATGGTCAGAATACAACGAGTTTGGAGCTGATATTTTCTTTCCATTGGAAAGAAGACTTAAAGATATTTCAGGGGATAGGTGGTTTGTCATATTTGGAGCTATATCAAAGATGTTACACTTACCATAATCTAACCCTTGCACAACTAATGTTTTTAAGTTCTACATTATGAAGATTACGAAGAATGCTAGCTAACACTCTTATTCTGGAACAAACATGAAAAATAAGGCTGAACCCAAGAGGGGGGTGAATATAAAAATTCTTACAATCTTTAAAATCTTTTCGCAATTCATTTAAATCAGTTTGAATGATATTAAAGAATTATAAAACTATAAACAATCATTCAAACATGTATGCTGGAAATAAAGAGTTCAAAGAAGAGATTTGCAAATAGTGATTTATACTGATTCGGTCCAACCTTGACCTACGTCCAATCCTCAGGCACCCTGAGCTTTTCACTATTCTCCTTGTTTAACCAGGTACAAGAGACATGCATTTACACCCACAAGTTTATCCAGGTACTTGTGCAACATTCACAATCTCCCTCGGAGACTCCCCCTTACTACCCGTAAGGTTACAATCAAATTCTTAACTCAAAGTCACCCAACCTTAAGTATATCTCATGAAAATATGATTTACAATAATTCTTTTCTCATAGAAGTGATTATGATAAACACTTAAGCTCATTACAAATGATATCACTCTCTATATGATAAGATATGACACATTGAAAAACAGAGAGTAGGAAAGGATTCTAAATTTTGGCATTATGACAGTGTAAGCTTACTCCTCCACCTTCTTGCGTTTTGAATCCATCTCTATTTATAGATGAAGGTCTTCTAACCGTTGAGAATAGAGCTGTTGAGAATATGGACGTTGAGAGTTCAGCAGATGGAAAAATATAGCTGTTATTTCAGCTTTTCACTTGACAGGTCAGCATCTTGAATCTTCAAGAAATCCTTCATTTGATCATCTGAAATGTGTCCACAAATGATGTAAATGATGATAATAAATGTTATAGATCATTTGGGAAAACTTCTTGTTGATCTGGATCAGATTCAGGATTTTCGTAACTTTGAAGTTTCTGAAGTTCCGCTATAAATTTGAGTTTTGACTTCAATACTGCGGTATTAAGCTTATCTCATTACTTCAAATTCGTCTCTGTCTACCCGATACTCGAGTTTTGCTTCCCATACTTGAGTATTGAGGATCCTTTAACGTTCATAGCTCTCTGTCTGAGCTATACTCGAGTATTCATTCGTAAACTCGAGTTTTCAACTTGTTCAGCACTTTGGTTGCTTTCTGATTTGATATGGCTTCATATTTAGCAAACCAATTATCCCCACATAGCTCTTTGATCCTCCTTTCCACAGCAACAAGAATCAGATCTTAACTTGTTGTGATCTGTCCATTATAATCTGATGAAGGAGAGTTGTTCTTAAACCAGCGTTTTTCCATCATCTTAAAACATTAGTCAACTTTCGAAGACTGTATCTCTATGGTCTGATCTTCATTCTTGTTGAATCAGGTATTGCTGGAAAGCCTTGTGTGTCTTCTTTCCAATGCCACCAATTTCAGCTCATTTCGATTTGTAGATTATGTGTTATACTCAAAACTCTGAAGCTCGCTCTGAAGTGTGGCGTTAACATTTGATCTAACTTTGGAAATTCAAATCTCCTTGATCTGATCTTCTTTGGACTTGAAACTTTGTCATGATGACTCATTGGATGTCTAGTTTCAGACAAATTTGATTTCACCTCAATCCGATGTCTGGTTCAAGAGTTGTCATCGATTTACCAGAGGTTGCCCAATCCTGAACTTGAAACAGAGATGAACAGAGTTGCTGTAAGAGCTGGAAACTCGAGTTTTCATTCACAAACTCGAGTTTTGTCGGGTCCAGAAGCGCGAGAGAATTTGAAAACTCCCAATACTGCGGTATATAAATTCCATACTCGAGTATTGACCCCTATAGTCAAGTTTTGATCTTTGACGCCTAAACTGTGGTTTCCAAAACCACAGTTTTTCTTCCAGAAGCCAATTTCTGCATTAGACTTGTATACTCGAGTTTTGATCTGGATAATGGCATATGTATAAGTCATCATCAAAACTAATTATATCCAACAAAACAAATGTTAGAAATAGTAGAAATGTTGCTCTCACTAAGAGGAATAAAATTAAAGAAGGCTTTGAGAGCTAGAAAAGTTGAATCAGAGTTGAAATTGGCTTTGGTCTTCCTCCTATCTTCCTTTGCCTCACTCTCTCTCACACATACACCCTCTCTCTTTTCAATTTTTGGTTAAAAATAGTAAAGGGAAAGGACAAGAGAAATGTCAGCGGGCTTAAATAAGCCAGATAAAAAGGTGAGGTGGCGAGCTTGGTGAGTAAGCCAAAGGGATGTGATTGGCCAATAAGTCAAGGGAAGGGGTGAGGTGACGTTATATGTGTGTGTAGTTGGCATCTTGTTAGACAAACCAATAGGAGGTGAGGTGGTGTCTTTAAGAGGGAGGAAATAAGTGTCATGGGTCCCATATCTAACAAATCTCATTTGACCCTTCTTAACCCACTACATGACTTTTATTTTCAACTTGACCCTTTATTCATTTAGTTGCAAATATTGGATAGGTATTAGGAATAAATTTTTAATCACATATAAGGATTTTTCTTCCTCAATTAGCTCCTATATTCCATAAAATTTATTGGCCAATATTTATTCTCTAATTATTTCTCCTTGAATCATTGGAAAAATAGGCTCGTAATTCAAATGATAGTCTTAAAAATATTTAGACCGGATTCTTCATAATAAAAAACCCATATAATATTTTTTATATTCAAATCTCAAAATTTTGGATGTAACATCTCTCGTACTGGGCTTAGTCATCTACCTTTATCCTCAAATTTCTAGACGCGGAATTCATGATATTACAATTTATCTCTAGAATAATTATGCCTAAGCTTTCGCAACCATTGCACCCCAAAAATAACATCAAAGCTAGCTAAGTCCATAACAAAAGAGCATAAGAAAAATGATGATAAAAAATAGACCATCCCTTACAATTGTAGTAGGTAGACCCTGCTGGCAACCTGTTGGGATCCGTACACATAGTGGAATTAAAAAAAACTTTTATGAATCTCAAAGAGGATCGCTCAACCACATTTAAATCAAGGTTTAAAGAATCTGTATCATACCTATGCTGAACTGGTGTGCGTCTCATTCTATTTCAACTGGTGGACTACCTTCTCGATTAGCAGAAGTCGACTCTTCAAATCGCCTTCCTCTACCGATATCCACACGAATAACCTCGAACACGGAGAGCCACGTGCTAGTGCCTTCAGTATTCTCTCGTCTCTCTTTTCTTTCTAGGGTTTCTTGCGGCTTCTCATACGCTTGACAAAAGTCTCGTAGGTCTTTTCTAAACCCAATAGGCGTATTTTATATTCAAAATTAATCCTCATTAATTTTGAAATTTGAATTTTTGAATCTAGATTAAAAAATATATTAATTAAATCTATCTAATAGATCTAATTTAATCTATTTATTTAATCCAAATTAAAAGCCTTATGATTTAATTTATCTCTATAAATTAAATCTGAGAAAAGATATATATATCTATTTAATTAAAACTTGTTAGTTCTCTATGTGTTTTGATGATAACTGACAATTGTAAACTTAGTGTGAAGTTTGTCTTTGGTAAGCTGTAAAACTTACTGTATAAGGCAAACTCGAGTTTAGGTATGTAAACTCGAGTTTGAGACTTGACAGAAAGTTGCTCATTTTCACAAAGTAAGCCAAACTCCAGTTTCCTTAGGCAAACTCGAGTTTGCAGAGATACAGAGAGCAATCAAAGATTTTCATAACAAGCCAAACTCCATTGTGCCCAGTCAAACTTGAGGTTTGGAAGATATAGAGAGCACTCAAGTTTTTGACAACCAAACAAACTCGAGTTTGGACCCTAAGACTCGAGTTTAGACTAAACAGAAAGAATTCAGAAACTTCAGTATTTTCACAAGCTATGTAAATGACTAAGGGCAATACCGCAATATTCAAATGAATACTCGAGTATTGGACCTGATAGGGAGCATCGCAAGTTTTCCATCAAGGAAAACTTGAGTATTAATATGCATACTCGAGTTTTAAGCCTATATGACTCTTTAACAATCTCAACAGAAATAGAAACTTCAGTTTGGAAAACTCTAGTTTCGAAAACTCAGGTTTGGAATTTGAAAAGACAGTTTTCCAACTTGGCTCCAGATTTCAAATGTTTTCATTTTCAAATGAAAACTCGAGTATCACATTAGAATACTTAAGTATTGGGCCAAGCAAAGTTGTTTTTTAAAACTTTATCAATTATAAACTCCAGTTTTGGAAACTCCAGTTTAGCACTTTCTAAAATAATCTCTGAATGTCAAAACTAAGGAGAAAACTCGAGTATAGAGTTTGAAACTCGAGTATTGAGTCATACAAAGAACTACCAAGGTTTCTAAGCCTTCAATACTCCCGTATAGCATGAATACTCCGGTTTTTATGTTTTGGATAAATATTCATCAAGGGTCCAAAACTCAAGTGTTGGTTGAATACTCGAGTATTGGCTTAAGTTCATCTGGAACCCCAAAGCTCCAATCGCGAGTCTCGTCTCTGGAAGGAGAATACTCGAGTATAGACACAGATACTCGAGTATAGGCTTAAGTGTATAGTGACAAACTCGAGTATTGTTGCACAAACTCGAGTATTAGTCGTGCCTTCTGATAATTCAAATTTGTGAAATCTGTGTAATGTTCATGGAATGATTCAAATGATTTATATTATTAATTATCATCATTACTAGATATGTTTAATATGTTTGCTAGTCTATTTTAGCCAATCTACAGATGATTCAAGGAGATTAAAATAGTTGTTATCACACAAAGCTAAGTCTTGTCAGAAGCATTAAATGTAAGGCCACCTAACCAGCTATACTCTGATCTACCAAGGCTTTCATGAAACAAAAGGGTTAAAGAGCCATACACCTAATTCAGGAATGAAAATCCCAACCGATAGAAATGGCTAGAAGTCACCCTCTATCCTAAAGATCAAAGAACAAGCTATAGAGTAGAGAGAGAAGAAACCAAAGTGCTTCTAGCTAATAATCATCTTCACCAACGATCAATTGAATGCCTGCAACGGTCATTAATTATACTCTAAGTATAAATAGAGTTGCATTCAATTCTCTCAATAACAACTGAGCAGAAAATTGATTAAGTATTAATTTTGTTCATCTACTCTTAGAGTTTTCTGTACGGAGTATCAGTTGATACTACTTGAGCTTCAGTAATTGACTTATCTGCTCTTTAAGAGAGTATTTCATGTGTATTTTCAATTGATGTAAGAAATTTTAAGTCAGGGGACTTGGAGATTTGGGAATCATTGATTACAACTTGTAAGGGGGAGCAAGTTCTAGAGAGAGAATTGCTTCAGAGTTACAGAGTGTGTAATCAAGTGATTTAGTGGAAAACTCAGGGTGCCTGAGGACTGGACGTAGGCCAAGTAGTTGGACCGAACCAGTATAAACTTTCGTGCATTGCTATTCTTCCTTGCTCACTGATTTTATCTAATCAATCACCGTAAGAGCCAAACTTGCGAAAATTTTTGAGAATCCCCAATTCACCTCCTCTCGGTGATTCAGCTCCTCTTTTACTCACTCTGGCTTCTTGATAGGTAGTTTGTTCATTCTGCTCAATGAGCAAGATATCACAACTTCCAGTAGTTAGAGGTATATATCTCTGAGGCTTTTGCCGTATCCTATCAAACCTTCATAAGCCTTATATTACTTGAGCAGGCTCATCAACTTGTTGTGAGTCTTCTCCATTTTCCATTTGTGGTTCTACGTTGTCTCGTGGGTCTCAAACTTCTTCGAGGTTCACCTTACTCCCACTAGTTCTTTTAGAGATAAACTTTTTTTCTAAAATGATACCATTGTGGATAACAAACACTTTGTGATCCGTGGGATTGTAGACATAGTATCCCTTAGTTTCCTTAGCATACCCCACAACAAGGCATTTTGAGGATCTGGATGATAACTTATCAGAGGCTTGGTGTTTAACATAAACCTCACATCCCCAAATCTCAAGAAATGACAAGTGGGTTTCTCCCCAGTTCATATCTCATATGGTGTCTTTTAAACTGCCTTTGATGGAACACGATTTAATGTGAACGCAACTGTTTCTAGGGCATGGCCCCAAAAGGACGGCAGAAGATCTGTTTGACTCATCATATATTGAACCATATCAAATAGAGTTCGATTCCTCTGCTTGGAAACACCATTCCATTGAGGTGTTCCTGAAGGAGTAAGTTGTGAGATGATCCCACAACTCCTAAGATGGTCAATGAACTCTTGGCTTAAATATTCACCACCTCGATCAGATCAAAGTGCTTTAATTGTTTTGCCAAGTTGATTTTGCACTTCATTTTAGAATATTTTGAACATTTCAAAATATTCAGACTTGTGTTTCATTAAATAGATATTGCCCATATCTACAAAAATCGTTTATAAATGTTATGAAGTACAAATGACCTCCTCTGGCAGATATATTCATTGGTCTATACACATCAGTATGTATGAGGCCCAATAAATCGGTGGCTCTCTCACTATGCCCAGTAAAAGGTGCCTTTGTCATCTTTCCTAATAAATAAGACTCACATGTATCAAATGATTCAAAATCAAATGAATTAAGAAATCCATCTTGATGGAGTTTTAAATTGCGTTTCTCATTTATATGACTGAGACGACAATGCCATAAATAGCTCGGATTCAAATCATTTAACTTGAACCTTTTAGTAGTTATATCATAGATTCGTCCATTATTAGGATGTTTTAAATTAAGTACATAATGACCAGCATGTAAATCACCATCAGCATAGAAAATATCATTACGATAAATTGAATATTTACGGTTCCTAGTAATGGAAGTATAACCTTCCTTATCTAAATAAGAAAGCGAAACAATGTTACTACTCAAAGCAGGAACATAAAAGAAATTGTTCAAAATTAACAAAAGCCCACTGGGCAGAACTAATTCATAAGTGCCTACGGCTAAAGCAACAACTCTTGCTCGGTTTCCAACTCGTAGGTCAATTTCGCCCTTCTTCAATTTTCTATTGTCCTTGAGACCCTACACATTTGTACACATGTGAAATCCACATGCAATATCTAATACCCATGTAGAGGATGTGGAAAAATGAATATCTATGACATAGATACCTAAAGCGATAGCCCCACCATCCTTCTTGTTCTTTTTTAGATCTTCAAGGTAGAGTTTGTAGTTCCTCTTCCAATGACCAGGTTCATTGCAGAAGAAGCAGACCCGATCCTTCGAAGGCTTTGCCTTCTTGGCTACAAGCTTAGATTTAGGCTTGTTTGACTCATTCGTCTTACCAGTTGAGCCTTTACCCCTTCTTTTTCCCCTGCCTTTCTTTTTCATACCCTTTCCTTTCTAAACCATCAAACTGAGCTTCTTCTTAATGCTCTGCTCGGCTATTTTGAGCATCCCATGCAATTCATAAATGGATTTCTCTATGTTGTTCATGTTGTAGTTTATTAGAAACTGGTCATAACTTTCCGGGAGTGAGTTCAAGATCATATTTGTAGCTAACTCCTGGCTTATGGGAAATCCAAGACTCTTAAGGTAATCAATGTAGCCTTTCATCTTCAAAGCATGAGGGCTAACTGATGCACCTTCAGCCATCTTGCAGGAATGTAAGGCCTTAGTTGTCTCATACCTCTCTTGCCTTGCCTGTTGCTGAAACATTTCCTTGAGATGTATAATCATCTCAAGATCCTCCATATATTCCAGATCCTTTTGGAGTTCTAGAACCGTGGTGGCAAGCATCAAGCATCCTACATCCATAGAGTCATTCTGATACTTCATGTAAGCATCTTTTTGAACTCTTAGAGCATTGGCTGCAGGCTTCCCAGGAATGGGTTGATTGATGACATAAGCCTTTCCTTCCTACTTGAGAACTATTCTCTAGTTCCTGAACCAGTCAATAAAATTTGTACGATTAAGTTTGTCCTTCTCAAGGACTGATCACAGTGATAGTGTTGCGGTGTTACTAGTCGACATGATCTACAAATAAAAGACATACAAAGTTAATTAATAATCTCCCACTGAATTAACAACCCTCATTATAATTAGTGGGCTAAGATCCATATTTGGCTTAAATTTAAGTCCGCTTTGGCAGGACGCTTAAAATCAAGTTATTTAGGTAGGCAACCCCTTTGCCAATTATATCACATGTAACTCTTAGATTTTTATGGGATTCGATCATCATATGACTGGCACGTTTAATCCCATTTAATACCTTAAGATCCAAAACTGTTTTAACGATCTCAATTAAGTTAAGACAATAATAAATATTGAGTATCACCATTACTTACTCTTGTCTCACCAAAATAACTCATATGCATCCACTTTGGTGGAACATACAAATAGGTGATCTGGGTTTTGACAAATATTCATTAATTGATGGCATTGTGACTTAAGATTTTATTTAGAGGATATTATTTGATATGATCTAATTAATCCTATTAATTCTACTTATATGAGTGCAATCATTATTGTATCTCATATACTATCTAAATTAATCATGTAGTGATCAAATCAAAACATAATTAAAACCCATGACACAACATGACTCACCTAACCTAAAATCTGCTCAAGCTAATGAGGGGACTTCTCTAAATAATAAAAGAGAAATACATAAGAGAAACCTCGTTTCACATACGAGGGGAGTGGGATGAGAAGAGAATGTATATCAAGAATATTCAGAGAGAGACATGACTTGCAGGCCATATTTAATTTTATAGCACTTGTAAAACTCTATGAACCATTTTGTTCACCATACTCAAACAACATTTGAAAGGTAAATTACAACATATATCAATTCATACAATTATGAAATGAAATGTCATGATTTCTCCATAAAATATATATATCATAAATGCATTATTAAACCCAATCATCTTTATATATATATATATATATATATATATATATATATATATATATATATATATAAAACGCAAAATATCACCAACTTGGAGGGCGTGATTCCAAGGTGTCATCATTCTTTCATAGGAATAATTATAATTTACTAATACTTTATGAATTATATAATCACAACAAAACAAAACAAAAGTCATACACACAGCGACTTGCATGGTTGCAATGAATAGTCGATTGAAACCCTTTGTTTTAGTTGCTTATCACGATGTAATTAAAATAGATGAATCAGCCGCTAGGAATTTCAAAGTTTCTTTGATTTACACACATACAAAGATCGGTTTTAGCATACATGTATCTTATATACACGAATATAGAAACCCAATTTAAACGCTCGGTTGACCTGGCTCTGACGCCACTATTGAGATCCGTACACACAACATAATTAAAAAAACTTTTACAAATCCTAAAAGGATCGCTCAACCGCGTTTAAATCAAGATTTAAAGAATCTATATCATACTTATGCTAAACTGGTGTGCATCTCATTCTATTTGAACTGGTGGGCTACCTTCTCGATCAGTAGAAGTTGACTCTTCGAATTGAATTCCTCTACCAGTATCCATACAAATAACCTTGAACACGGACAGCCACATGCTAGCGCCTTCAGTATTCTCGCGTCTCTCTTTTCTTTCTAGGGTTTCTCGTGGCTTTCTCATACGCTTAACAAAAGTCCCGTACGTCTTTTCAAAACCCAATAGACATATTTTATATTCAAAATTAATCCTCATTAATTTTGAAATTTGAATTTTTGAATTTGGATTAAAAAATATATTAATTAAATCTAATCTAAGGAAAATTTTTAAAGATATTGTTAAAAAAATTATCAAAAAGGGGTACTAGTTAAAGATATTGCCAATCTAGGCCATTTTGTAGCGCCATGTCAGACGGCGCCAAACGTGGCACCACGTGGCATGGAGGCACTGTATAGGTGGCGTTGCCACTGATTTTTTTTTAAAATTTTTTTTAAAAAAATTGAATCAGCTGTCACAAGCAGCTTTTGCTGACAGGGGGCTGACGCCCCCTGTCAGTTTTTCTTTTTTTTATTTTTTTAAAAAAATTAAATTAAATTATAATAAATTATATAATATTATATTATATAATTTAATATATTATTAATAATAATTATATATTCTTATATTATATTATATTATTTTATATATTATATTATTATTAATATATTAATAATATAATTATTGATAATTATATTATTAATTATTATTAATAATACATATTAATTATTATATTTTATAATATATTTTAATTTAATTTAATTTTTTTAATTTTTTGTAAATTAAATTAAATTATAATATATATGTTCTCTTATCAGATGCATACCATAAAAGAAATTGGCAGAGGAAGACGTTACATGGTATATCCTGGTAAAGGGGAAATATGGACAATATTTAATGACTGGGAAACGTGGACAATCAATCTCACTTTTATCATTTTGTTCATCCCCATCATTGCACTCGAAGGCTTTAACGCTTACACAAAGTTGTGTCGAAAACATTATGGGTACTCCCTGTGTCAATCAAGATCAAGACGCTCTGCTTCTTAATGAACCATCGCAACTTTAGAGTAGAACATCCTTCACGACATTCAATCACATTAAGTGAAGCATCCATGGTATCGATTAAGGGAAGAGAGTCAGACGCATCCAAAAAGTCTTCATCCCCATCTTCAGGGATCACCAACATCATCACTTGTAATTCTCGACATTTGTGGCCAACAGAGTAATGATTATAGCACCAATAACATAACCCCTTCCTTCGTTGTTCATCCATATCTTTTTTACTCGAAGTGACCGAAGGCTTCTTGTTACCAAAAGAACCAGAAGAAAAGAGGGCCAAATCATTTGGTGCTGATGGTCCAGTAGTATAAGCAACCAGAAATGGTAGAGGGGAAATCTTGGTGGTGGATGCCCCTGTCGTCACTGCCGTCGATAAAGTCAAATGATTTGAATCCGACCTACCTATGACATTGTCGTCTAGGCCATATAAATGAGAAACGCATTTCAAAATTTTATCAAGATGGATTTCTTAACTCATTTGATTTTCAATCATTTGATACATGTGAATGTTGTTTACTGGGAAAGATGATAAAGACATCTTTTACTGGGTATAGGGAGAGGACCACTGATTTATTGGGCCTTATACATACTGATGTGTGTAGACCAATGAATACATCTGCCAGAGGAGGTTATATGTACTTCATTACATTCATAAATGATTTTAGTAGGTATGGGTATATCTATCTAATGAAACATAGGTATGAATCTTTTGAAATGTTCAATATATTCTAAAATGAAGTGCAAAACTAACTTGGCAAAACAATTAAAACACTTCGATCTGATCGGGGTGGAGAATATTTGAGCCAAGAGTTCATTAACCATCTTAGGAGTTGTGGGATCATCTCACAACTTACTCTTTTAGGAACACGTCAATGGAATGGTGTTTTTGAACGGAGGAATCGAACTCTATTAGATATGGTTTGATCTATGATGAGTCAAACAGATCTTCTACCGTCCTTTTGGGGCTATACTCTAGAAACAACTGCGTCCACACTAAATCGTGTTCCATCAAAGGTAGTTGAAAAGACACCATATGAGATATGGACTGGAAAGAAACCCAGTTTGTCATTTCTTAAGATTCGAGGGTTTGAGGTTTATGTTAAACAACAAACCTTTGATAAATTATCATCCAGATCCTCAAAATGCCTTTTTGTGGGGTATCCAAAGGAAACTAAGGGATATTATGTCTACAATCCCACGAATCACAAAGTGTTTGTTATCCGCAATGGTACCTTTTTGGAAAAGGAGTTTATCTCTAAAAGAACCAATGGGAGTAAGGTGAACATCGAAGAAGTTCGAGAGCCACAAGACAATGAAGAACTACAAATGGAAAATGGAGAATACTCACAAGTTGTTGAGCCTACTCAAATAACACAAAGCCCACGAAGATCCGATAGAACACGACAACGGCCTCAGAGATATGAATTTCTAATTACTAGAAGTCGTGATATTTTGGTCATTGAGCAGAATGAACCAACTACCTATTGAGAAGCCATAGTGGGACCCAACTCCGAAAGATGACTTAATGCCATGAAGTCTAAAATGCAATCCATATACAACAATAAGGTATGGATCATAGTCAATCCACCTAAAGGTGTAAAAACCATTGGGTGTAAATGGGGTTTTAAAGAAAAAATTGACATGGATGGCAAAGTAAGTGTCTTCAAGGCACGACTGGTTGCAAAGGGATTCACTCAAACTTATGGTGTGGACTATGATGAAACCTTTTCCCCAATTGCATGGCCAAATCAATTAGAATCCTTCTTTCCATAGCAGCATATTATGACTATGAAATATTGCAGATGGACGTCAAAACAACCTTCCTTAATGGAAAGCTACTTGAGGATGTGTACATGACACAACCTGAAGGCTTTGTGCGTCCAGAGGAATCTGGTAAAGTTTGCAAGCTTCAAAGATCCATTTATGGATTGAAGAAAGCATCTCGGAGCTGGAATCATCGTTTTGATGAAGTAGTCAAAGAGTTTGGATTCATTCAAAACATTGATGAACCTTGTGTTTACAAGAAGGTTAGTGGGAGCACAATTGTATTTCTGGTGCTTTATGTAGATGACATCCCACTCATTGGGAATGACATCCCTACCTTGCAGAGTGTCAAGTCTTGGTTAGGAAAGTCTTTTTCCATAAAGGATTTAGGTGAAACCACTTATATCCTAGGGATCAGGATCTATAGAGATAGATCCAAGAGGCTGGTAGGCCTAAGTCAGAGCATATACATAGACAAGATACTGCATAGATTCAGTATGCAGGATTTTAAAAGGGGTAACATGCCCATGTCTCATGGCATCCATCTCAGTAAAGATCAGTGTCCTAGTACACCTGATCAAGGAGATCGTATGAGTAAGATTCCATATGCTTTTGCCATTGGATTTATCATGTATGTCATGTTATGTACTCGACCGAATGTCTTATTTGCCATAAGTATAACCAGCAGATATCAACAAGATCCCGGTGAGGGTCATTGGACTGTTGTCAAGAATATCCTAAAGTACTTAAGAATAACAAATGACTTATTCTTGGTATATGGTGGATTGGGTGATGAGCTCTGTGTGACTAGTTACACAGATGCGAGTTTTCAAACTGACCAAGATGATCTAAAATCGCAATCTGGATATGTATTCCTTTTGAATGGTGGTGCGGTAAGCTGAAAAAGCTCTAAACAGAGCACTGTAGCAGATTTTACAACAGAAGCTGAGTATATAGCAAGATAGATCCTCTTCTTGAAATTCGTAATTTATTGGATAAATTTAATTCCGCTGCGTGTATGAATCCCAACATTGAGTTCCACCATGGCGCTAATATGCCGTACCTCTAAGAATCCACTCTCAAATTCCCGGAAGTACTTGTCCCAGGCCACCTCGTTTTGAGAAATTCAAACGCTACTTTAAGGCTTTCCCTTCCAAATGAACACTCAACGATCAAATAAGATGTTCAATCAAATTATCGTTGATAGCAAAGAACCGCAGCAACGGTAAGCCCACCATAGGAAGTCGGATCCGTCGAACTTGGGAAACTCAACTTGGCTGTGCTTTGTTGGCGAAAAATAAGAGTGGTTTCCGACGTTGAAACGATCGAAAAACTAAGGTATCAACGTTCGTTGTGGCGGAGAACGAACTTCCAGCATGAAGGTGGCCAGGCGTCTCTAGGTTTGTAATCGTCGCCGTTTACTTGTCCATGCAAATCTCAAGGCGTGCCAGCGAAGTCTTCAAATCTCCAATGTCAGAAGAATTTTGGTGGATTTAAGCATGAGTATTCTCCATTAAGGAAGCATTGAGGTCCAGGCATTGTTCAATTTTCATCAGGCGATCGAAGGAGCGAGTCTCCAGAGCCATGGAGTCGGAGAATGGCTCTTATACCAATCTGGTATAGGCCAAAGGAATATCGAGAAGAGAGGGAGGGAGAGAGGGAGAGAGAGAGAAGGATTCAGATCTTATTCAACAACCCAATGGTGTTACACGTGTAGGCTATATACCCCTCTAATCTTTATCTAACAGCTTAACAAAATTTATATAATAGCTTAAAAACTTACCCACGTGGCACTATTGATTGTTACCACATAGTAAGTATAAATATATTACTTATAAAGACATACCGCTTAATTATTATTGAAGTTGTAAATAGTTAAATCACTTTGTTGTGACCTTATTATAATTCTCCCGACCATTAATAAGGTTCCATTCCGCCAAGCTAAGCCTAGGAACCGAAACAATGGGAGAACTTACGTGTACGATACACGCGGGTGTTTATGTTTGTGTGTGTTTCTATGTTCTATATAGTGATTTCTCAACCTTCTCTCTCGTGTCCCGTCTGACACCTCAACATCGCTTCTCAAAAAGCAGATATAAGAGAGGACGCAGAATCACCTCCCACAGGAAAAAAAAAAAAAAAAAACAAAGGGCCTTAATTGTGTTGCTTCATCTCAATCATTCTCTCTCCTCAATTCTTCATTGAAAACGCCCCACTCCCACTTTTTATTCCCCTTTCGTCGTCGTCGTCATAATTAAAAAATCCCCTTCGATTATTTACCGTGTTTTACTTTGGAATTATGCTCTTGTTGACGGGGGCAGTCTGAATTTCAGGAATCATTGATGGCTTTTATATGTAATAACTGCTTCTCTGTTTTTATGATTCGATTTGCGATGATCATAATGCACTGATCGGAAACTTATTAAGCTCGCGATTTTATTTTCTGCTTCCATAGATTCTCTCGATGCTTTCTTTCTTGCCAATTTTGTGGTTGCGTATGCAGCAAGTGTGCTTCTCGATTGGGTTACTCATAATTTTGGTGATCGGGTGGAAAGTCAAACACCAATTTCTTTTTCAATTGAAAAAGTTGATTGCGGAACCGTTTATGGGTTTCAGTAATCATTACCATTATGCGGGTTTGATTTGATGAGTTCGCATGGATTGTGTTTTTCCTCAATTTTGATTTCGAAATTCCTTTCCTTTTGAGTTTCTCTTGGGTTAAAGAATATCCTCTCGTTCGACAATACTAATCTTCTGCTCAAAGTTTTCGCCTTGCATAAGCATTTTTCATCTGTGGCTTCTTCTGCTTACGTTTTGGGTGTTTGGATTTAACTAAATGACTTTATCTTGCCAGAACAAAACGATTAATAGTGATTTTTGTATATCCATTACTCTGATTTCTTTTTTTCAATTGGAATTTTTGAGCAAATATGGCTTTCTGGTCTTGGTTCATGGGGATGAGTGACATACCAATGGGTTGAATTCTGTCTCTTCAGAATGCTTTCTGGTGTTATTATTTATCATGTCACATTAAATGGAGACAGTTTGTCCACAATACAGCTTTTTTTACTGTGCCACATAAGGATTGTTTATAAGCATTTTGTTGGCCTGTAGGTTTGACACCAGAGATTTGCTAGTCAATTGTAAATTTAAGGTACATGCTTTTGTTTCAGATGCTATAATATTAGAGGAACAGAGAAATTAATGTAATAATAAAATTTTCCCGTGTATTTTTCGTTTCCTAGAAGTGTAAGACCTTTTTCTTCAGCAAAGTGTGGGCACTGCCTACTTCTCGCAGTGCCCATGGATGCCACTACAAGCGGAACCCCAACTTTACAATACCATAGCATTCCTGACCAACCAGTTACTGCTATTGTTGCCTCACCTCTTCAAACATTTCAAAGACAGCAACGCCATTGCTATGGAAACTCAAGTCCTGGAGAGTTTCCCTTGTCTGCTAGCCACCCACATATTGTTCTTCATGTTCTCACAGCATGTAATTTGGATCCTGAGGACTTTGCTAGGTTGGAGGCAAGTGCTCTATATATAAAATTGTGAAGTCCTTCTTGAATGGAACTGAAGTTTATGTCTTTGGTTTTGTTTCCCCCCCTACTTTAATGCGCTGCTGTTGCAGGCAACATGCTCCTTTTTTAGGCAGCCAGCGGACTTTTATCCTGACTTGAGTTTGTCATTATCTGAGCTTGCTGCGTTGGACATGTGCAATAAGAGAGTTATTTTTAAGCCAATGACCAGTGAAGAACAGCAAGAATTGAAGCGACTGTGTGGAGGCTCTTGGAAACTTGTTCTGAGGTATTTACAGGCCGGAGAAGCATGTTGCAGGAGCGAGAAATCACAGGCAATAGCAGGTCCTGGTCATAGTATTGCAGTGACATCAAAAGGGGTTGCTTACTCATTCGGCTCCAACAGTTCTGGACAACTTGGGCATGGCACTACTGAATGGGAATGGCGTCCTCAACCTATCAGGTCGGAGCAGTAGTCCTCCTTAGTCCCCGCAACTTATACTTTTAAAACTAAGGAAAAACTGGAGACCAAACTCTTATTTGAAGTTAACGGAAATCCATTGTGTTGCAGAGCCTTGCAAGGCATTCGAATTATACAAGCAGCAGCTGGGGTTGGGAGGACAATGCTGATAAGCGATTCCGGGCAGGTATATACCTTCGGAAAAGATTCCTTTGGGGATGCTGAGTTCGTAGCACCAGGAGCTAATTCAATTACAACTCCACAGTTGGTAGAGTCTTTGAATGGCATATTTGTGGTTCAAGCTGCAATTGGAAACTTTTTTACAGCTGTATTGTCAAGAGAAGGCAGGGTTTATACATTTTGTTGGGGTAGTGACACCAAACTTGGCCACCATACTGATCCAAATGATCAGGAACCTCATCCTTTATTAGGAGCTCTTGAACGCATACCAGTAGTGCAAATTGCTGCTGGATACTGCTATCTGCTTTGCCTAGCTTGTGAATCAACTGGAATGTGAGCTTGATCTTTATCTCCGTGTGTTGGATTGTTTCAACTTTAAAAACAATTCATTGGTTATTCAACAATGCTTAAGAACTTAAATAAATCTCATATTTATGAAATCCTTTTGCAAACGCATGGGCATTTTTTTTTAGGCCAAAAAAATGCGTGGGCATTTGAAAAGCACATTTAGTCAGTTGAACAGGATTAAAAGTAAAATGTGTTGTCAAACCGTTTTATTTTGCCACATCAGTTCAAGAGTGCCTGATTAGTGGTATGACCATTTTTAGTATTGACTTATTGTTTGATACTCTTTTTGGAAATATAATAGGTCAGTATACTCTGTCGGATGTGGCTTGGGTGGAAAGCTTGGGCACGGATCAAGAACTGATGAGAAACAGCCTCGTTTGATTGAACAGTTCCGACTTTTAAACCTTCAGCCCATGGTAGTTGCTGCTGGTGCATGGCATGCTGCTGTAGTTGGGCAGGATGGCCGAGTTTGCACATGGGGGTGGGGCCGATATGGATGCTTGGGTCATGGAAATGAAGAATGTGAATTAGTGCCTAAAGTAGTTGAAGCATTGGGCAATGTCAAGGCTGTTCATGTTGCTACAGGGGATTACACAACCTTTGTGGTGACTGATAACGGTGATGTGTACTCGTTTGGATGTGGGGATTCAGCTAGTCTTGGGCATAACCCTGGAAATGATGGACAGGTCTTTTTTACTTCTTCCTTTATCCTTATTTGAAGAGTTATTTGCTTGACTTTTTCAAACGAAGTGGGTGAAATATTATCCTTCATGGAAAAGTTTTGAATTTGATTTTTTCACCATGAACAAAACCTAGGCACAGCTTTTAGACATTTGCTGTCAGATTCTTCATTGAAAACATGTCAAATCAAGAACATTTCCCCCCTTAAGACCAGCCCTATGACTGTATAGATTAATCAAGTTGCCCAACTTTTTTCCAATGAACTCTTGACTTTCCAATGCGGAAATGAATATCAATATTTGGAGATAAAATAGATGTCAACATTGGTGAAAAGTATCATGTCAATAATGCAAGTTGTCTGTCTAACCGGAGTGGGCTTGGTGGATTTACATGAATCCTTCAATGAGTTGTATTATTCACAACTTTTGAACAATATGACTCCCTATATGAATTATATTTTATTTTGATATTGATATTTTAGACTCAGAGGATCATGAATCATTAAAGTGCACTAAACAATGTCATGCTTTGCTTTGTACAGGGCAATGGGCATGCAAATGTATTAACTCCAGAGATTGTAACCTCACTGAAACGGGCGAATGAGAGGGTGGTACAGATTAGTCTGACCAATTCTGTTTACTGGAACGCGCACACATTTGCACTTACTGAATCTGGAAAGCTATTTGCATTTGGGGCTGGAGACAAAGGGCAACTTGGAACACAGCTTGGGGAGGACCAGACTGAAAGGGGGGAGCCAGAAAGGGTTGATATTGACCTAAGCTGACAAATTCTTTATATCCTGTTTGTTATTAGCATCACCATGCATAGCATTTAGTGGTTTAATGTCTTTCTTTATTCTGTAAATAGCATCAAAGAGAGCATCTGCTAGATCTAAGAACTTAGCAGAGTAATTAAGTCTTGAGGGCATTTGTTGCTGTCACATATGATCATGGTCTCATGGATAATTTATCTTTAGGCTTTTAACGAGTCCTTCTTAGTTTGATACATTGTGAATGGTCATTTACTACTTAGTTGCATTTGAATTGATTTCATAGGATACTAGTATTTGCTTTTGTTTTTGTTTCCTTACAGATGTCCATCTTCACTTTCTTGTTTGGACTTAGTCATGCATATTTGGTGAAGAAAATAAAAATTAACAAAAAAATTGAATCGGTATATAAAGGTTAGGAAAGAATGAAGTTTCCAAATATACAATACAGATGAACTACTAATGATTAGGAATATGATTGTTTACACATTTGATGCTTTGTCATTTTTTTAGTTGGGTTTCTCTGCCATTTTTCTGGTGATGTTCATAAAATATTGTCTTAGTCTGCATCTTTTTAATATCTTGTTATAAACATCAACTTAAATTTTTTTAAAATAGCTGAAGGGTATATTTTGTCATTTAACACAAAAAAAGAAAGGGAAAAAAAAAAAGACGAATGAAGTTTCCAAATTTTGAATAAATTGTAATGACCAGGCATAATTGTTTACACATTTGATGCTTTGTCCTTTTTTCAGTTGGGTTTCTCTACCATTTATACCATTTATTTGGGCATGGTTATAAAATATTATCTTAGATTGTACTCTGGTCTTATTTATAAGTCCCTTTTGACCAAAAAACTTGGTCATATTTATAAATCATCTTTCAAGTAATAAATGAGATTGTGACAATTTTGCCAATATTAATTGTATCAATGAAAATAGATAAAGAAGAAAAAGTTGAAAGATACACATTCATAAATGAGGGAAAAATTGAAAATTTACTTCATAATTATTGAGCTAACTACCTTCCATTGGTATGTGTGATTTAGTTAAAATGGACTTATAAATAGGACGAGAGTGGTATCATTTTGATATCTTGTTTACACATTTCCAGTCTGGTTTCCCCCAAAAGTCACTTTGCCACCATCCTTTGCTTTCATTGCCATGAACTTGGATTGATCTCCTGTCATATGTTTGGAGCATCTAGTATCAATGTACCATTTATTAACCTTTGATGCTTTCAAACAAACCTACAATTTAGATAAGATCAAGTTTTAGGCACCCATCTTTTCTTGGGTCTTTTCGGGTTACCTTGGGCCTCAAGAAAAACATAGGTTCCCTTAGGTGCCCACTAATAATTACCAACAGGTTGATCTCATCTTTCTTCATTATGAAAGCATGATGAAGTGCTGTCACCCTTATGATTACAGTAGTTACAGTGAGCAAAATGGTTTGAAGAATGGACTATTTTTTTAAAATAGTTCAAATATGGTTTTCCACTTATTTTCTTTTTCCTTTCTTGTCAAAAATAGGATTATATCCTATGCCTGATCGATCATTTGTAAAGTATTGAGCTTTCAAGATTACATTGAACATTTCACTACCTCTAGTGAATTTTTCAAGTGTTTTCGGAAGATAGATATTTTTCTTCTCAAGATCAGGATATTTTTCACTAACAAGAATTTTGCAAACCGAAGAAAAATATTTAGCTTGTTCAAGCGATCTAATTTTCCTCCTTGACGAAATAAATTCTTTTGCAATCTTTTCAAATTCAACATGTAATTCATTATACTCAAATAATAATTCATCATAGGTGGGATCAGAATCATATTCCTCATTGTCATTTTCGGATTGATCTTCCTTTTCTGTCACGAGGCATATGTTTGCGACTTCCTCTTCCTCACTTTCTTCTTCATCGGAGGAACTATCTCCCCATATGGCAAATACGTAGGCCTTTTTCTTGAAGTGATTAAACTTCTTCTTTTTCTCTTTCTCTTTGTGTTTTAGTTAAGGACATCCAGATTTTATATGCCCTGGCTTCTCACACTTATAACAAATTATCTGATCCTTATCTTTGCATTATCGTTTGTTACTTGAGCTTCCTTTCTGGAATCGAATCTTAAGGCCTTGATCCTTCTTGTAGAATCTTTTGAATCTTCTAACGAACATGCCCATCTCATCATCATCTTCTTCCTCCTCATCTTTAGTCTCCATTTATTTTACCACACTGAGAACAATGCCTTTACCTCCTCTATTGTTGTTGATTTCATCCAGGCCCTTCTTGAATTTCAGCTTTCCTTTGTATTCAGATAAGCTTTTGAATAGGGCAGCTACTGACGTCATGGATTTGCCACGGGCATCATCAATTGTTGTGACCTTAGCTTCCCAATCTTTAGTTAAGACATTCAGGATTTTCCTGACTTGGAAATTTTGCTCATATACTTTGCCCAAGGTTGCTAGTTGATTGATCAAGTAGGTGAAGCAAAGTTGACATTCTTCGATGGATTCTCCAGTTTTCATTCAAAGTAGATCATATTCAGTTGTTAAAGTGTTGATATGATTCTCCTTAATATTGGAGGTTCCTTCGTCAGCTATCTCAAGAGCTTTCTACATGTCTTTAGCATTCACCAGGTTGCATATTTGGAAGTATTCTTTTTAGCTGAGGGCACGAGCATCAATATAGCCTTGTTGTTGAGGGTTATAATCCTTTTATTGTTCTCATCGAATTCATCCACAGTTTTTTGGAATATGAACTCCTCCTTCTAGTCTCGTGGGAATGTAATCACCAACGTCGAATATCTGCCAAAGACTATATTCACTGGCTATTACAAACACTTGGAATTTTGCTTTCCAAAATGAGTAATGTTCTCTATTAAATCTTGGAGGATGATTGATGGAGGCACCATTAGGCAATATTCCTCCCATGATCTTTTCTCGAGATGTTAAGCCCTAAAGAGAAACCTTTCTCTGATACTAAATGAAGAACATGAATATCACCTAGAGGGGGATGAATAGGTGATTCTAAAAATCTTTTCAAT
This sequence comes from Acacia confusa, assembly GCA_037074495.1. Taxonomy (NCBI): domain Eukaryota; kingdom Viridiplantae; phylum Streptophyta; class Magnoliopsida; order Fabales; family Fabaceae; genus Acacia; species Acacia confusa. Next base: position 29,941,339 of record CM073505.1, on the reverse strand, counting down.
AAAAGCTTAAGAATAATAAAGAATAGAGATAGAGAGGGAATATGAACACGGAGAGATTATACTAGTTCGGTCTAACTCTTCGACCTACGTCCAGTCCCCAATTACCTTGGGATTTTCACTATCTCAAACATTGATACAATTTACACAGTCTGTACTCTAGATGATCTTATTACTCTATGACTCACTCCCCACTTACAAGTTGTAATTGTATACCCACATTTAAGGTTCAACAACCTTAAGATTTTCTAGATAATCAAATGGTGTTTAACTCCTCACTGAGTAAATAATAATCTGTTTGTAGCCACCATCTGACCTAACCTAAAATGGCAAAACAAAATGGGGCTCCAAGTCATAAACCATCCAGCCCAAAAGAAATAGACTAAAATAACAAATGGGCCTTTACAAAATTTAGGCCCAAATAAAAATCCAGAAAAACGTCTCTGACTTCAGCTCCAAGTTTGACCATCTACTTGTCCGAATTTGCCTATTGAGTCTACACAACATTTGTAACTCTTTGAATCATCTGAAATATGAGACAAAAACGAGGCTAATCCGATGTTTGGTTCAAAAGTTATGGTTAAAACATAAACATTGTAAATCTAGAATTTTATCATGAAAATGAATTAAATTCAAATAAAAGCCCAAAGCCCAAATAAGCATTAGAGCCCATTCTTTATTAGCTAAAAATCCTAAATTTATTACCCAATAGATACAAATAAGTGTGTAAAATATTCAATTATCAATTGTACATCTTAAAGAAATGTTCTAGCAACAGGCAAGACAAGAGAAGTATGAGACTACTTAGGCCTTACATTTCTGCAAGATGGCTGAAGATGCATCAATTAGTCCTCATGTTTTGAAGATGAAAGGCTACATTAATCACTATGAAAGGCTTGGATTTCCTATAGGCCAGGAGTTGGCTACAGATAGGATCTTGAACTCACTCTCAGAAAGTTATGACCAGTTTGTCATGAACTACAACATGAACAACATGGAGAATTCCATTTTCGAATTGTATGGGATGCTCAAAAAAGCTGAGCAGAGCATTAAGAAGAAGCCCAACTATGTTTTGATGGTTTAGAAAGGATAGAATATGAAAAAGAAAGGTAAGGGCAAAAGAAAGGTAAAGGCTCAGTTGGTAAGAACAATGAGTCAAACAGGCCTGAATTTAAGCCTGCAGCCAAGAAGACAAAGCCTTTAAAGGACAGGGTCTACTTCTTCTTTAATGAACCTAGTTATTGGAAGAGAAACTGCAAACTCTACCTTGAAGATCTGAAAAAAGAACAAGAATGATGGCAGGGCTATCGCTTCATGTATCTATGTCATAGATATTCACTTTTCCACTTCCTCTACATGGGTATTAAATACTGCATGTGGATCTCACATTTGTATAAATGTGTAGGGTCTCAAGGACAGTAGAAAATTGAAGAAGGGCGAAGTTGACCTACGAGTTGGAAACCGAGCAAGAGTTGCTGCTTTAGCCGTAGGCACTTATGAATTAGTTCTGCCTAGTGGGCTTTTGTTTATTTTGAACAATTACTTTTTTGTTCCTACTTTGAGTAGTAACATTATTTCACTTTCTTATTTTGATAAGGAAGGTTATACTTCCATTACTAAGAACCGTAAATGTTCAATTTATCATAATGATGTTTATTATGCTCATGATGATTTGCATGTTGGTCGTTATGTACTTAATTTGGAACATCTTAATAATGGACGAATTTATGACATAACTACTAAAAGGTTTAAGTCAAATGATTTGAATCTGATCTACCTATGACATTCTCATCTAGGCCATATAAATGAGAAATGCATTTCAAAACCCTATCAAGATGGATTTCTTAATTCATTTGATTTTGAATCATTTGATACATGTGAGTCTTGTTTATTGGGAAAGATGACAAAGGCACCTTTTATTGGGCAACTGGGCCTCATACATACTGATGTGTGTGGACTAATGAATAAATCTACAAAAGGAGGTTATTTGTACTTCATTACATTTATAGACGATTTTAGTAGATATGAGTATATCTATCTAATGAAACATAAGTCTGAATCTTTTGAAATATTCAAAATATTCCAAAATGAAGTGCAAAATCAACTTGGCAAAACAATTAAAGCACTTCGATCTGATCGGGGTGGTGAATATTTGAGCCAAGAGTTCATTGACCATCTTAAGAGTTGTGGGATTATCTCACAACCTACTCCTCCAGGAACACCTCAATGGAATGGTGTCTTAGAACGGCGGAATCAAACTCTATTAGATATGGTTCGATCTATGGTGAGTCAAACAAATCTTCCGTCATCCTTTTGGGGCCATGCCTTAAAAACAGATGCGTTCACACCAAAACGTGTTCCATCAAAGGCAGTTGAAAAGACACCATATGAGATATGGACTAGGAAGAAACCCAGTTTGTCATCTCTTAAAATTTGAGGATGTGAGGTTTATGTTAAACAACAATCCTATGATAAATTATCATCCAAATCCTCAAAATGCCTGTTTGTGGGGTATACTAAGGAAACTAAGGGATACTATGTCTACAATCCCATGGATCACAAAATGTTTGTTATCCATAATAGTATCTTTTAGGAAAAAGAGTTTATCTCTAAAAGAACCAGTAGGAGTAAAGTGAATGTCGAAGAAGTTCGAGAACCACAAGACAACGAAAAACCACATATGGAAACTGGAGAAGACTCAACAGGTTGTTGAGCCTACTCAAGTAACACAAAGCCCACGAAGGTCTGATATATCATGGCTACAGCCTCAGAGATATGGATTTCTAATTACTAGAAGTCGTGATGTTTTGCTTATTGAGCAAAATGAGCCAACTAACTATCGAGAGGCCGTAGTGGAACTTAACTCTTAAAGATGGCTTAATGTCATGAAATATGGAATGCAATCCATGTATGACGATAAGGTATGAACCTTAGGTTATCCACTTGAAGGTGTAAAAACCATTAGGTGTAAGTGGGTTTTCAAGGAAAAAATTGACATGGATGGCAAAATAAATGTCTTCAAGGCACGACTCGTTACAAAAGGATTTACTCAAACTCATGGTGTGGACTAGATGAAACCTTTTCCCCAGTTGCCATGGCCAAATCAATCAAAATCCTTCTTGCCATTGCATCATATTATGACTATGAAATATGGCAAATGGACGTCAAATCAGCCTTCCTTAATAGATAGCTGCTTGAGGATGTGTAATTGTAATTTGGTTGAGGTTTAGTGAAATACCCAAAGTATTTTGGGGACTGGACGTAGGTCGCTTGCTTTGACCGAACCAATATAATTTCTCCTGTGCTATTTATCTTTTAGTTTTGCATCTTTAGTTTATCCTGTTAATCGAAAAAATTTCAAAATCACCTATTCACCCCCTCTAAGCGATATTCTCTCTTCAATAGCAATACAAGAGGAGCTACATCAATTTGATAGAAATCAAGTTTGGGATTTGGTACCTAAGCCTAAAGACCATCCAGTTATTGGCACTAAATGGGTATTCAAGAACAAACGAGATGGGTCAACAATCATTGTCCGTAACAAGGCAAAGATTGGTTGCAAAAGGCTATAATCAAGAAGAAGGAATTGATTATGAAGAAACTTATGCTCCAGTGACAAGATTGGAAGCCATAAGAGTTCTTCTAGCCTTTACTTGCATCAAAGGATTCAAGCTCTATCAAATGGATGTAAAAAGCGCATTTCTGAATGGTTTCATCCAAGAAGAAGTTTATGTAGAACAATATCCTGGTTTTCAATATGATCTTCATCCAAATCATGTTTATCTTCTCAAGAAAGCTCTTTATGATCTTAAGCAAGCTCTTAGAGCTTGGTATGAGCGATTAAGCAAATTCCTTCTTGATCAAAGATTTATTAGAGGAAAAGCAGATACAACTGTCTTCATAAAGAGTAATAAGCTTAATGAAATGCTAATAGTACAAATATATGTAGATCATATTATTTTTGGTGCTACTAACGATGCTTTGTGTGAAGATTTTACTAAGAAAATGCAGGGAGAGTTTAAAATGTCCATGATGGGAGAACTCAACTATTTCCTTGGTTTACAAATTAAGCAAAAGAAGAATGGAATCTTCAAATCTCAGACTAAGTATCTAAATGATCTACTGAAGAAGTTTGGGAAGGACAAGTGCAATAGAGCTGATACTCCAATAAGCTCAACCACTTCATTGGATGTTGGTGAAAAGGGCAAGAATTTCAACATTACAAGATATAGAGGAATGATAGGATCATTACTATATCTCACTGCAAGTCGTCCTAACATCTAATTCAGTGTTGGGATATGTGCAAGGTTTCAATCCGCTCCCAAGGAGTCTCATGCTGAAAATGTGAAGAGGATCTTCAGAGACCTTGCTGACAAAAAGTCCCTTGGTCTTTGGTTTCCAAAAGGTCAAGCTGAATACTTGGTGGTTTATTTAGATTCAGATCATGCTGGATATAAGATAGATAGGAAGAGTAAAAGTGACTAATGTCAATTCCTTAGTGGCTCACTTGTCTCCTGGTTAAGCAAGAAACAAACATCTGTGTCTGTCTTCAACTGAAGCTGAGTATATTGATGCATTAAGTTGTTGTGCACAAGTCATATGGCTCAAGCAACAACTTTTGGATATGGGACTGCTTCTCAAAGAAACACTAATTCTTTGTGATAATACCAACACAATAAGCTTAGTAAAGAATCCAGTTAAACACACTCGGACTAAGCATATTGACGTGAGACATCACTTCATAAGGGATCATGTTCAAAAGAAGGATGTCAAAGTCATGTTTATCCCAACTCATCTTCAACTTGTTGATATCTTCACCAAATCATTGGCTAAAGAGCAATTCAACTTCATAAGAAGAGAATTGAGAATGGTTAATCCCAATGAGTTGTAAGCATTTATTTTTCAATGATAATTATGGTTTTGATGATTATTGGTTACTAATTTTAGCATCGGAGTGTTTAGTTGAAATTTATGCAGGATGCTCAAATTAGTAAAGTTTTCTATCTAAGGAAGCAAACTCGAGTTTGTAATGCCAAACTCAAGTTATATCGGGGACATAGAGCAACATGAAATTATGAAGAGACTCAAGACTCGAGTCATTAAGTGAATGCCTTGAGTTTCCATCAAACAGAGAGCAACTTGTGTCTTGGAGGAAGCCAAAACTCAAGTCAGTAAGTATTAACTCGAGTTTTGTTGAGGAAGTTCATGGATTCACACATACATCCTTGGCATCTAGGTTAGTTTGCATTTATGCAAACTCAAGTCAAATAGTTTTAACTTGAATTTGTTGCACATTATTTATATATATGAATGTTTGTCGTTATGCAAACCCTCGTTCAAACTCTAGTTTGCCCTAATTTTTCCCTTTGCTCTCTGCTTTCACTTTCTCTACTCCCTCTAGCTCCTCTTCAACCTTCCAATCCTAACAATGGCTCCTAAAAGACATGCTCAAGAACCTGAAATCACTACAATCTCATTTGAATCTTTTGATAGGTCATTACCTTCCTCTCCTCTACGCTCAGTCCAAAAGAAATCTTCACCCAATAAGTTCTCTTATAAAACCTCTAGAAAAACCACTAAGAGAACTGTTTCTTCGCCACCCAAGAGTACTCCAACCCCAGAAGTACCTTCACCATCACCTCCTTAGCGCCCTATGAGAATGAAGTCTATTCCTGTACACAGAGCCAAGAGAGGTAACAAATTTCTTCGTCATCTTGGCATTATCATCTATGAGAACTCTCCTAGAAATACTCCAGCAGTTTCAAAATCAAAAGGAGTCAAGATTCAAGAACCATCTTTCACACCTAAACGAAAGAAAGCAGACCCTGCTGTTGCTATGCGCAAGGACAAGGAACCAGTGGTTCAGGGGGATTCATCTTCAGAAAAGACTCATCCCTCACCATCCCATTCTAGTAAGACTTCACCTACCATGGTACCTAATGCCCTTTCGAAGATCTATATCTACTCCAAAGCTCCTGAAGGCTTTGTGATAGAAAATGCAAGTATTTCCATTGACTCAGCCTCCAAATTTTGTGACACCTTTCTCAAGAGAGATTTCTCCTCCTTAGTATCTATAGACTTGGATAAAATCAAGGAAGAGTGCAACATGGATTTATCTCCTTGGTTAAGCCTATACATGTCCTTCTTCTCCATAAAAGCTCCCTATACCGCTACCATTGTCAAAATATTCTATTTTAATATGTTTAAAGAAAATCTGAAGGATTCTGAGGGTAAGGTTTTGGAAGAAAGACTCTCCACCTCTGTAAGAGGTGACAAAGTCACTATTTCTGCCTCTATCCTGAATTTCATTTTACAAATTAAGAATCCACCTCCTGCTCCTATAATTAATTATAGCAACAGAGAAATTTTCCAAATATTAAGACCCAATGAGCCTATCCCTGAAGCTCAATTGACAAAGCTAACTTTTACTCCCATGCAAATGTCACCACTCTATTGAGCATTGTGGTACATTTTCTCTAGAAACCTTATTCGGATAGGAGGCAATCATACTCACTTTTCTCAAAAAGATTATCCTCTCTTTGGTGCCTTCATACACAAAGTTCCTATCAATCTTGGTCAATGGTTGTTTCAGGAAATGACCAAGTTATGCTTTTCTTCTAGATCTGTTTCATACATTCCCTTTGCTTCCCTGGTGTTAGTCATCTTATTTTATCATAAAATATGGCATATTGGCATCTCTGACACTCTCAAGTGGCCTATAAGTTTTAGGAAGCAACAACTTCATTTCATGAAGATCTCTACTGACAAAGGGGCTGCCCAACCAAAGAAATCTGAAGTTCAGACAGAAATAGCTCATCATGTTCCACCTTCTGATTCTTCTATCCCTTCAAACTTAGATACAAGGATCCATCAAATTGTGGAGAAGTCAATTTCTGAGATGACTCACAAGATTGAATAAGAGGTTGGTCATATGGTTGCTAGTCTTCAAAAAAATCAAACGATATGATGGAAGAGTAGACTGTTCTGAAAAGACACTTGAAATAGCAAGGTGCAAAGATGGATAAGATTCTGCAACTCCTTTCCTCCCCTGGCTCTAGCCAACCTGCTCCCGGCCCCTGATCCTGATCACCCTGCTTCCCCTGACCCTTTCTCAGCTTCATCCTCTTTTTTGATGACAAAGAGGGAGAGAATCTAGAAGATAAACCAGAGCTTTAGAGTTTGAGGGACGCTTTTGCAGAATAGTTTGTGTAGTCTTTGCTTATGCATTTTAATTAGGATTGTAATTAGGCTTTGTTAATATCAGCGACAATAGACTTTTGTTTGTGTACTTCTATTTTAGCAAGTGTGAATTTTCAGATCTACCAACTGATTGACTGATATGAATATAATGCTTAAATTGTCAATTGTTTCACTAGTTTCTGTCATACTGTATCTAATACTTAATTGAAATTGTAATTTCCTGATGTGCTTAAATGCAAAATTGCTTAATCTAAAACTTCGGTCATTCCTTAATCACTTCAAACTTGACTCTTACAAAATTTCTATGCAAAACCTTTCCAAATCTCAAAATTGTCAAACTCTTAGAAAATTATGGTTTATAAGTGTTGTCATCATCAAAAAGGGGGAAAATGTTAGTTCTCTATATGTTTTTGATAATAACTGACAATTGTAAACTTAAATTAAAGTTTGTCTTTGAAAAGTCGAAAAGCTTACTGTCAAAGACAAACTCGAGTTTGGACTAAACAGAGAGAAGCTTCAATTTTTGTAAATTAAGACAAACTCGAGTCAAGAGTTGAAAACTCAAATTTTTGGTAACATAGAGAGAGTTCATAATTTTTTTCAAAGACAAACTAGAGTTTAGTTTTAACAAACTCTAGTTTGACAAATCAAGAAATCTGAGCTTTTCCAAGTTGTGTGAAAACTCGAGTTAGAGTTTTGAAAACTCGAGTTTCTTCTCACACAGAAAGATATAGTATTCTAAGCTTGTGAAAACTTGAGTTATGATTTTGGAAAATCCAGTTTAGATTTGCTTAAATGTTTTACAAATTTTCTCCCTTGAGAAAACTCAAGTTTAGTTTTCATAAACTCGAGTTTGTGACCTACAAAGAACAACACATATTTCTAAGATTTTGAAAACTTAAGTTTTGAAATAAGAACTTTGGTTTGATCAATCCAGAGAGCTTTTCAATTTTTTTAGTTTATGTTGAAACTCGAGTTAATTATTGCAAACTCGAGTTTTTGCCTTACAGAGAACATCACTATCTTTTCACCATTTTGAAACTCTAGTTTTGTGTGAAAATTCTAGTTTTGAGCTTTTGGACTTAAAATGTATTTTTCAGCTGAAGTGTGCAAAACTCGAGTTAGTCACTTAATGACTCCAGTTTAGGTCCTGCTCAAAACATGTCTAAAAGATCAAATCGTGACTTTCTTCTCTATATGAAGAAAACTCAAGTCTTGAATATAAAACGTGAGTTTATGCTTTTAAATATGAACTACAAACTCGAGTCTTGATGAACTGACTCGAGTCTATATTGCATAATTCAAAATTTGAATCATCTGAATCTACGAAAAAAATGTGTGATTGATCTATATGTTGTTTATTATCACTCATCACCATCTCTAGATGTGTTTACCATGTTTGCTAGTGAATTTCAGTCAATTTAGAGATGATTCAAGAGAATTAAAGTGCAGATTCAACACAAGTGAACAAACATGTCAGAACATTTATTGCAAAGTCAGAAAACTTGTTATATTTTGAACAATCAACCTTTGCACAATGCATAATGGATTAATACTTCTTGCAGAGACTAGTTTCTGACATTCCAACAGACAAAAACTCTGGGAAAGTCAACATTAATCCTCTGAACATAAAGAATTGACTGAAGAGTAAAGAGAAAAGAAACCAAAGTGCCTCCAACAACTGGATTAGTGTACCAACGGTTAGAATAAAAATTGCAACAGTCATTTAATACTCTCTTTGTATAAATAGAGTTACATTCAAGTCTTCTCAACAACCAAGACTACTAAAAACGAATTGCATTCAAGTTTCACAACTACTCTTTTAGTTTTCACTTATATAATATCTTTTGATGCTTAGTGCTTCAGTGCTTATCTATATACTCTTATAGAGAGTTTTATTTGATTGTAAATCATCCTTTGTAAAGAATCACAAGTCTGGGGACTTGGAGATTAGGATATTGATTACAACTTGTAAAGGGGAGTAGATTCTAGTGAGAGAATTACTCTTAAGTAAAGAGTGTGTAATCAATTGGATTAAGGGAAATCCCAGAGAGACTAGGGACTGAACGTAGGTCAAAGATTGGACCAAACCAGTATAAATTCTATGTGTCTTACTTTTCTTTTCTATACTCTTAACAGTTCTGTTTAACTTTGAAAAACAGAGCAATTCAAAAAAGAATTTTAAAATCCTCGATTCACCCCCTCTTGGTGATTTGCTCTATTTTCAATATGAAGATTTCACATATTCAAGCAATTTGATTTTCAAACTAAGCGACACAAACTCGAGTTGGTTTATTCAAACTGGAGTTTATAACTTTGCTTCGGAAGACTAAACTCAAGTTCTAAACTCTGACTCAAGTTTAGTTCTTCCAAAAAAGAACATTGCGATTTGAACAATGAAGTAAATTTTGAACACATGAGCAAACTCGAGTCAATTAGTGGCTAACTTGAGTTTTGAACTTATGATGAGAAAATAGGTTTAAGTCCACAAAACTCAAAACTGGAGTTTTCAAAACTTAACTAGAGTTTTCAAATCACAGAAATAGAGCGTAGCTCTCTTTATGGCATAAACTCGAGTTAACAAAAACTCAACTCGAGTTTTTTTAAAAAATTGAGATCCTTTGAAAAACTCTCTACCAAGAGAAAACTCGAGTTTGTTAAATCAAAACTGGAGTTTTCTCAAAGTGACAAATATAAAAACTTTTTGTCAATCCAGAACTTGAGTTCACAAAGTTAAACTTGAGTTTTCTCAAAACTTTGAAAAGTTATAAAAACTTCTTGGCCAAGTGTAAACTGGAGTTTATCATAACAAACTGGAGTTTGCTTAGGATGAAAAAATATTAAGATTCCCGGCTAACCACAAACTCGGGTTTATGAAAACTTAACTCGAGTTTGATCAAGTTCACAAATCTCTTGAAAGCCCTCACAGAGACAAACTGGAGTTTGCAGAAGCACACTGGAGTTTGTCATACTTCAAAAAATATTGAAGGTTCTCTGTTTGGCGCAAACTTGAGTTAATGAAACTAAACTCGAGTTTATCTTAAAGTGAAAATCTTGGAGTACTCTCTGTATTTCACAAACTTAAGTTTGCCTATGAAAACTGGAGTTTGTCTTAATCCATAAAAATTGAGCTACTCTGTGTCAAGTCCAAACTCGAGTTTGACATCCCAAACTCGAGTTTATCTTAAAGTGAAAAACTTAGAGTACTCTCTGTATTTCACAAACTCAAGTTTGCCTATGCAAATTGGAGTTTGTCTTAGTTCATAAAAATTGAGCTATTCCATGTCAAGTCCAAACTCGAGTTTGACATCCACAAACTCGAGTTTGTCATTGACAGTAAGTTTTAAATTTACCAAAGATAAACTTCATCTTGAGTTTACAATTGTCAGTTATCATCAAAACACCTAGAGAACTAACATTCTCCCCTTTTTTGATGATGACAACACTTGTATATCAAAAGTTTAGAGAGTTTGTCGGATTCAAGCATTTTGAAATGAATTTGTAAAAACAGTTTGAAATGCACAAAGACATAAACAGGTATTAGAGTTTAAGGCATAAAAAGCATAAGCAAAAGAAATTGACATTCATATGATATATCAAAGGATATTACATCATATGTCATTTCATAACTCATTACATCAAATATATAAGATGCACAGCTAAATCTTAGAAAATAGAAGACTTACACTCTCCACAAACTTTCTAAAAACTCAAGTATACTCTTTATACTCTTTGCTTTTCTCTCTCCCTTTGTCATCACCAAAAGAGGAACTGAGCTAGGTTATTCAGGAAAAAGGTTTATCAGAGGGTTAAGGTGCAAAAATACACATGTGTTTTACCATAAGGAGTGTCCAACACTAAGTGCTTTTTTTAGGTGCAAAAGCAACTATGTGGTTACAAAAAAGGTGCAAAAGTCACATATTCCCGTTAATGTTAGATAACTGCCGTTAATGGTTAAAACTCTTACCAGATGGTGTCCACCGTCACTCCTATTGGTTATGATTAGTTTTGATGATGTCTTATATAGATGTCATTAGTAAGAGCAAAAAGTTTATTAATATACATTGTCTAATTGCTACATTTAATGTAAATTTGTTCATGTGGAGAAAGAACAAGAGAAGAGAAGAAAGAAAGAATTGATTCATGGAAAATAATCAAGAAGAAAGAAGAAAGAAAGAAGAACCTAATGAATAGCCTGAGAAAATCATTATACAAGTTTTAAGATTGATTCTTGAAGTCTTCACTATCAAATGGAAGTTGGAATGTCTCGATTCGAAGTTAGAACAAGCAAATATCAGTTGCTGGATAAATAAACTTGAGCCTATCACTTATAGACTCGAGTCTGGATGATTTCTAGCAACTCTGGCTCCTCTGGTACGAGCAAACTCGAGCCTATACTTATAAACTCGAGTCTGGCTGATTTCCAGCAACTCAGTTCTCCTTTATCATGAGCAAACTCGAGCCTGTCACTTACAGACTCGAGCCTGACTGATTTCCAGCAACCTTGTCCACCTCTGTTTCATGTTTCAGCTAAGCGACCTCTGGTAATGTGACGATATCTCCTAAACCAGGAATCAGATTGAGGTGAAATCAATTTTGTATGAAACTAGACTCCCAATGTGTTATCTTGACAAAGTTTCATGCCCAAAGAAGATCAGATGAGAGAGATATGAATTTTGAAAGTTGGATCAGAAGTTCACGCCACACAGCAGACCAAGCTTCAATGTTTTGAGTGTAACTCACAATCTACACATCGGAATGAGTTGAAATCGGTGGCATATGAAGGTAGACTCATAAGGCTTTCCATCAAGAGTTAAATGAACTAAAACAAAGTTCAGACCAGGGAGATATGGCCTTTGAAAGTTGACAGAAAATTCAGGATGTTACAAACTCAAGCCTATCACTTATAAACTCGAGTTTGACTCAGCAGAGAGCTAGTCGCGATATGATATTCAATAAACTCAAGCCTAAAACTAATAAACTCGAGTTTAGCTTAGACAGAGAGCTATCAAAGATTTCCAAGTTGATTAAACTTGAGCCTGAACATGTAAACTCAAGTTTACCTTACACAGAGAGTTTTCTCCAAGCTTTTCAAAACGTGCAAACTCAAGCCTACATTTTACAAGCTCGAGTTTGTCACTTTCAGAGAGCTTTCGAAGATCTTTTCAGACAGGAAACTCAAGCATGAATTTATAGACTTAAGCCTATAGCAGATCGAGAGTTTTCAAATCTCTTTTAACTGAAGCAAACTCAAGCCTGCTGAGACTAGACTCAAGCCTGATAGATCTCTGTTTTCTAGATCACGTCTTCAACTCTCTAATTTGAACTAATGATACATTTTATACATATATTAAGTTGCGAATCATTATATATACATATACTTGATCGATTTACTCATCAGTTTCATATTAATTCAGCAAGAATCAAGGTGAAATCAAATCTGGATCAAATGCATTTAATGAAGAGCCAAGAACAAGCCTGAAACTTCTCCTCTATCCCAATGGTTCAGCTCAGGACGTTACAGATCATCCAAATTACTCTACAACGGTCAAATTAAGTTTATGGAATGACAAGAATTCTGGAAGACCATCTGCAACAACTAAATCCAAGATCCCAACCAAGAATTGAAGAAATAGAGAGATATATGCAATGGTCATATTCCAGATTTACAGCTGAACGTTGAAGAATCATAGAGAAGAATGTGCAACAACTAGTTCCTCTGATTATCCTATAAATACCCATGAAGACTCAGAATACAAATACAAGAGGGAGAGCAAGAATAGGAACATGAGCTTACAAAGTGAAAATGCCAATATTCTAACGTCTGCTTCATCTACTCTCTGAATATCTCAATGATCATATATTTAGCATAGAGAGTGAGATTATATGTATTGTGCTTCAATGTTTATTCACTTACTTCTAATAGAGAAGATTCATTGTAATCATCCTATTATTCTGAGAGTTACTCAAGATTGAGTGATCTTGAGTGGGAAACACTTTGTTGTGATTACAGCTTGTAGGAGAGTGAATCTGAGTGAGGGATTACTTCGAGTACAAAGTGTGTAATCAAGCAAGTGAATTGATCACGGTTTGTAAGGGGGAGTGAATCCTAGTGAGAGGATTACTTCAAGTACAGAACGTGTAATCAAGTTCAAAGCAAATAGTGGATTGAAAATCTCAAGTGAAGCTTGGGGACTGGACATAGGTCAAAGATTGGACCGAACCAGGATAAATCACAGTTTGCATACTCTTTTCCCTAATCTTTTACATTTCCAGTACATGCTCATCTTTGAATATCTAATTGTCAATTTATAAGTTGCGAAAAGTTTTTTTTAAAATTCATAAAGTTTTATCAAACATCCAATTCACCCCCCTCTTGGGTGATAGCTCGGTCCAACAACTCATCCTTTGAATTTCCAAGGACGTGGTAGCTGGAGCAATAATGCAGTCAGAAACCTACCCCTAAACAAGCCGCAGATGCAGACGAACCTGGTTTAGGAATGAAACCTGGTTTAATCTCCACCAAGCTTCTCAAAATCCCACGAAGTTGAAGCACCTAGTTTAGGAATCAATCAAACAACCCATAAATGCCAAACCAAAGCTTCAAAGCATTCGAAGATGCATCAGTAGACATAGAAAGAGATCCTATTCCTTCCTATCGGCCTTTGCTATCAGCTCCAGGTCTAGAACTAGTAGACCCAGAAGATGTTGAGTCAGTTGGGTTCAATCGATTCCCTTGATTTTGCAGATAATAACCCCCAAGATTGATGATGCTATGAGTGCCCAAATTTGAGCTCCGATGGATATGAAGATGGAAGCTCATTAGGAGTAGAAAAACTCCGGCAACCACTCATCTTCCTTAGCGATTGAGACCCCCTGTGAATTTCTTTTTGTTCCCTTCTAGATTTTTGGATTTTGGATCTAGGGAGAGTTGTTTGTTAATGGAAGAAGTTAGGCATTAAAAACTTTACTATAGTTATTTGAGGATTTCTATTACAGTGTGGTGATGAAGTTATTTGAGAATTTCTAGCAACAATGAAGCTTAATCGAGCTTCATGTACGTGTATGCCAAAGTGTGTGAATTTCCTCATTATAGATAAATGATTGTTCTATTTCTGGATCATCATTTTGTTGATGTGATTCTCGCATATCTAAGTTCTTCATCTTTTGCAATTTAAAGTTGCTCAAAATGAATGGATTGGATGATTGTGTTTCAGGAGGGGGTGCTTGTTCGAGAGGCAGAAAAAGCAGGAGATGGACCGATCAATATCACGCCCAAAGAGTTCGGAGTGAGAACAATAGGTCAGGAGTATGGTGGTGGGGACTTCACGAAAGAATAGAGTCTGCTTTTTCTCTTTTGTTTTGATGGTGTTCATCTTTTTTTTTCCCCAGATGCTTCTACAACTTGCCAAGTCAACATCCATGTCATCATAATTAGTCAAAAACATTTTATTTAACAGTCAATGTTTTCCATTTAACAGTAAGTGTGACTTTTGCACCTATTTTGTAACCACGTGTGTACTTTTGCACTTAAAAAAAGCATTTGGTGCTGGGTGCTCCTGAGGGCAAGACACATGTGTATTTTTGCACCTTTACCCGTTTATCAGAGGAGTAGAAGGAGCTGAGTCAAGTTTGACAATGGAGGTGTTAGAGGGAGGTACAACTTCATTGGCTAAAAGAGATGAGGCAGGTGAGGTATTGACAATGGGTGCGGTAAATGTGAATGATGGTGAGGTAGAGGTTGAGGGTCTTTTCTTGGAAGAACTAAAATCATATCCAGATGCTAGAATCTTCAGAATCTTGTCCACTTTGTCACCCAAACTGACTTTGTTGATCATTATTGTGGTCTTCCATATGACCAGTAAGATTCTCAACTTTCTCTTTCAGCTCATCCTGGGCATCAACCATTTCATGATTGCCCTTAGTCACCTCAGCCACCAATTTACCAACTTCAACCTTAATTCTCTTAGACATATCAGCTATAGAAGCATCCACAATAGCATTGACTCTAGCATCAAAGTTAGAGGGCATAAATGATTGAGGAGGAGAAGTAGACTGGGCTTCTTGGGCTCTAGCATGAGAAGCTCTTGATCTTGAGGGGGCCCTTAACTGGCTAGATTCTTCTTCTTCAAAGTTTATCCTCATAAAATTCAAATACTGCTTCCCAAACATTGTAGGTGTCTTTACTGATTCAGAAGCACCAAGATACCAAACTTTGAAGTAAAATAAAATGACTGAGATAAGAGATGGAAATGGAATGTGAGAAGGCTTTCTAAATGAAAATTTGAATTTGACTATTTCCTGGAAAATCCAGTGAGCAACATTAATAGGTACCTTCTTCACAATGGGAGCAAAGAAAGAGTAATCCTTTTTTGTGAAATGAGTATAATTGCCACCCTTTTGAATAAATTTCTAGAGTATATGTACTAAAGGCCACGATGGAGAAGGGGCATAGAGACAGGGGCAAAGGATAAAGAAACTAATTGATCTTGAGAAACAGGTTCATTTGGTGTTAAAGTTTCAAAACATTCCCTATTACTATATTGAATTATGGTAACTAGAGGAGGATTGTCATTTTTCAAAATAGTGTTTATAATTGAGGTAGACAAGGTAATATTTACACCTTTAACAGAAGTAGAGACTCCCTCATCTACCAGAATTTTGTCACAATCCTCTAAGTTATCCCACTCCATATTAAAATAGAATAATTTCACAATATTTGGTGTATAAGAGGCAGAAATTGAAAGAAGGGATTCAAATTGGCTAAGCCAATATGAAAGGTCTAGATTACATTCTTCTTTTAGTTTAGCTAGATTTACTGACACAACAGGACAAAATTTTGTCTTAAGGAAAGATTCTTTGAATTTTTCAACTAATTCAGTTAGAAGAATGGTTAACTCAAAAGAAAAACCAGGAGGAGATGAATAATTATAGATTTCAAAGATAGCATTTGGTACCGTAGGTGGTTCCTTAGCAGGTTGGGTAGCAGCATAGAAAGTAGCCTTGGAAGATGCTTGTCCCTTTTCAATTCTCTTCCTTTTTAGGAGCCTTGGGAGAGGCGGTAACCTTTTCTTTCCCCTTTCCCATAGCAGGCTCAGGCTTTTTGCTTAATTGTTCCTCAATAGGTTCTCGAATGGTGACTCCCTTGGGCCTTGGAGGTGAAGCAGCAAACCTAGTGATGGATTTATTGATTCCAGACTCAAATCTCCTGGGTATAGCCTTCATTCTCCTAAGTCTATGTACAGGGATGGACTTCATCCGTACTGGTCTCTTCAGAGGAGAAGGCGAAAGAGAACCCTCTGAATCTACTTCTTGGTTGGTTCTGGTTGGTTAATTAGAGGCCACTTTAAGGCTTGATAGGTTGAAAGAGAGGAAGGAGACGAGAGAACGAGAGAAGCTCTTAGGGAAAACTTGAGTTTGAAGAGAGTGTAGACGAACAAGTAAAGCACACACATATATATAGAACATGACAAACTCGAGTTGCTACTAATTAACTTGAGGTTGCATAAAAGAAAACTTACATGGACTTTAACAGTGTATGTGAGAACCCTTGATCTTTTGCTACAAAAACTCGAGTTTATACTTATTGACTTGAGTTTGCACTTCTCTTCAAAAGGATTGTTTATCTATGTTTGATAGAAACTCGAGTTACTTACTTAATAACTCAAGTTTTGGCTTTCTCCAAAATCTCAGGTTGGTCTTTGACCCTGATAAACTCAAGTTTGTCTACTTAAACTTGAGTTTGCTTCTTCTTACAATAAACATTAGTATTTCAAGCATCCTGCATAAACTATAACTAGACACTCAATGCATAAGTTAGTATCTAATAATCATCAAAACTATTACTAACATTGAGTAAGAGATACTTACAACTCATTGGGATTTACCATTCCCAATTCTCTTCTTATGAAATTGAATTGTTCCTTAGCCAATGGTTTGGTGAAGATATCAGCAAGTTGAAGATAAGTTGGGATAAACTTGACTTTTACATCCTTCTTTTGAACATGATCCCTTATGAAGTGATGTCTCACTTCAATATGCTTGTGAAGATGGAATATCACCTAGAGGGGATGAATATGTGATCTCAAAAATCTTTTCGCAAGTTATGTTCAAGCAATAATAAGACAGAGGATGAGAGAGGAAATAGACATAGAATGATTTTTCCTTGTTCAGTCTAATACTTCGACCTACGTCCTGTGCCCAAGTACACCTTAGGATTTCCACCCACTACCCCTTACACGTTGTAGTCATACACCCACACTTAAGGTTCCGCAAAATTAAGCTTCAAATAGAAAATGATATGAGTGTTTAACAGCTCCTCACTAGTAGATAATAAATGAACATTGAAGAACAATAAATATCTGAAGATATTAAGTGAAGTAAATGAAACTGTTAATTACAATAACTCATAAATGAATGTGCAGAGTTTCGGTAGGTGGCAATATTGAATGCTTGAGCTTTTATATCGTTTGACATTAATGCCATTACGGAGAACTTGAATATAGTCGTTGTGACTATTTAAATTTATGCTAGATACAGTTGTTCTTCATTGAGCCAAATCGACTATTGCTTCATTAAATGTATTCGCCGCTTTCATTAAATGTGTTAGTTGTTGTTTGTACTTGTGCAGAGTATGACTCATAATGATAGCTAGAATAAGTATGCCTCGAAAGAATGTTTTCTTCTACTACAAAACCTAATTTCGATTGTTCCTTTGTTTTTCTGAGTAGCATTAAATATGTCTACCACGTTGGATTGCTTTTCACTCAATCTTGAATTAAACATGATTAAATCATCTGTAAACCACTTAGAAAGATGATTAAATATAATATGGACAGGTTTGTATATGGTTTAATAAGAATAAATATTGACTTATAGAGTTTCAAGCAATTAATGATGAATAAAGTTTAATATAGGTTCAGTAAATGTATTCTCGAGAATTATCCATACATACTTGAGAATTCATTGAACATGTGCATTGCATAGTATATGTCTCGATGATTCTCGAGAATTATAGTGTATACAAGTATGTAAGCATATAAGCATTTACGTATTCAAGCATTCAAATATTCAGGCATTTTCAAGAATCATAATTCACATTCTCAAGAATTAGGCATATAATTGGAAAAGAATATGAAAAGATTAACCTGAGTGATTCTTGAGAATCAAGCACTAGTACTCAAGAATTGTAAATATGGCCAGAGAAAATGTGAAGAGATTAAGCTTAAGCATACTCGAGAATGTCCTACCATTACTAGAGAATTACTTGATCATTCTCGAGAATTATCCATCAGTACTCGAGAATTGCATGGGAGTTTGATTCTGAATATTCTCGATAGTACTCTAGTATGTTAAATTCATTCTCAAGAATTGTACACTTATACTCTAAAATTATGAGACCATACTCAAGTATTATGGTTATAACTGAGAAAGTGAATGACCTTGCTGATACTCAAGAATTGTAATCTCATAATCGAGAATTACAGTTATAACTAAATCTTGATTGTTTGAGTTTTCATGCCATTCTCGAGAACCCTTTGCATACTCAATAATTGTGATCTGGAATATTTAATGCCTTAGTTTAAACTTGATTCAAAACCTTAGAATTTGAAGTTGTTATCATCAAAACATTAGGAGCTAACATTCTCCCCCTTTTTGATGATGACAACATTTTGATAAAAAGATTGAATGAAGGTTTTGAGAAAATAGATATTAGCATGTGACACTAATCTAAGGTAACATTCACGTACAAGAGATGTGATTTACCAAACTTTTTAGGAAACACCATCTTATTACTCTCAAGAAGATACCAGATGTTGTTGAAGCCAAGAATTTGAGATACCAAATTTGGGTACGGAAGGGTATTATTATCAGACATAGTAGAGGTAGATAGAAAGGTAGACATCTCAAATATAATTGATTTGCCTAAGTTTCTAGGTTCCTTGGTAATAATCGAGGCTAGAAGCTGGTAATCTTTAAGCACAAAATGGGTGAAACTTTGACCTTTGTTAACAATATTGAGACTATACAAGTACCAGAG
The DNA here is from genome assembly GCA_037074495.1 of Acacia confusa. Lineage (NCBI taxonomy): Eukaryota > Viridiplantae > Streptophyta > Magnoliopsida > Fabales > Fabaceae > Acacia > Acacia confusa. Next base: position 29,922,102 of record CM073505.1, on the reverse strand, counting down.
GACCCTATGAGTGTTAGACATCTGAGATGGCTTAAACTTTGAAGGCTTACCATCATACTGTTCATCAGGCAAAAGAATTTTAAAACACTCTTGTTCAGATAGTTTGGGGGGATCTGTAGGAGCATTTGAAATTCCAAAATATGAATTAAGGGTGTCTGCATCTATAGTGATTTGCTTGCCTCTAATGGTAGTGGTCGGGGTAATATCATCATCCTTTCATGTCTGAGTCATATTGTAGTAAAATAGTTTCACTACTAAGGGATAGTAAGGGGTGGTAATACCAAGCAGAGGCATGTAAGGGGTCAACCAGGGAGAGAGATCTAAATGACAGTCATGTTTGAAGGTTTCCAAATCTAAAGACAAAGTAGGACAAAATGGTCTACTCTCATAGTTAATTGCAAAGTTGGGATCAGAAGGAGTTACCAATGCAGTATTATAGAACCTAGAAGGACATTTGAGAATATCTTGGCGACTCATTTTCTAAGAAAAAGGTGGTAGAGTACCACTAATTGAAAGTTGATGACAATGGGGAGGCTTTTGAACTCTATCTTCGAATCCCTTCGACCTTCTCTCATGAAATCCATATGTTGTATCAATGTAAGGCTTTAAGGATGATCTTGCTTTAGAAGACATGAAAGCAGAAGTTATGGAGTAGGATTTGCTATTTCCCTTCCTAGATGATAGAGAGTCATTTTGAAACTTGGTAACTGGTCAAGAGGGTTCATTGATAGAAATTCCCTTGGATGCCGACATGGGTGAACCCGACGATAGAGATTTGGAACGATAAGAGGCTCTCGGCTTCTTGGTGTGTGGTTGCCCAGAGGATTTAGAAGATGATTTGCGCATTACAAGTGTGTGAGAAAGGATATGGCAGTTTTGTCGAAGTAGGTATGAAAAAATTGTGAAGGCTTTAGCGAAATAAATATAGACAGAGTTGTAAGGAGAATGGAAATGAAGAGACGTAATAGTTGAAGGAGAAAATGAGGTGAAGATAGAGAGATGTAACTATAGGAGGAGGAAATGAAGAAACTCAAAGGTTGGAGAATACTCAAGAGTTGAGAGAGAATGAAAGGGAATGTAGGGTTTGAGAAAAATAAGAAGAGAAGGACAAAGTGTTTAAGAAATTAGAACAGTGAACGACGTCTCTGGTTTTTTAAAAAATTACCCCAGACCTGTTGATTCTTGAGAATGGATTTGGAATTCTCAAGAATGCTTAGTTAAAATACAAGTGATGCTCTTTGGTTTTGACAAAACTCGAGAATCACTTGATGATTATCAATAATGCTCATTTGGGAATAATTCATCAAGGATGCTCATTGTATTGACAATTCTTGAGAATGAAAAGTGGATTCTTAAGTATACCCAGTGAAATTGTGCTTCAGGAAAGTGGGAGTTTGTCCTCAATTCTCGGAATTTCCTTATAAATTCTCGAGAATGCTTATTGAGAAAGTTCACTGGATGATTCTCGTTAATTCTCAAGAATTCATTTAATGATTCTTGAGAATGCTTGTAGACACAGCAAAAGAAGGCTCATTTAGTATGGACTCGACAATTCTTGAGAATTACTTGCTAATTCTCGAGAATGAGCAAAGAAAAGAGGACTTTGCTTGATCAAGAAGGAATTTGCTTAATCGCTCATACCAAGCTCTAAGAGCTTGCTTAAGACCATACAATACCTTTTTGAGATGATACACATGATCTTGATGATGATCACTTTGAAAACTAGGAGGTTGTCCAACATAGACTTCCTCCTGAATAAAACCATTTAAGAAAACACTTTTTACATCCATTTGATAAAGCTTGAATCCTTTAACACAAGCAAAGGCTAGAAGAACCCTTATGGCTTCCAATCTTGCCACTGAAGCATAAATTTCTTCATAATCAATTCCATCTTCTTGATTATAGCCTTTTGCAACCAATCTTGCCTTGTTACGAATAGTGATTGCAGATTCATCATGTATGTTCTTGAATACTCATTTAGTGCCAATGATTGGATGGTCTATAGGCCTAGGCACCAAGTCCTAAACTTGATTTCTATCAAATTGACATAATTCCTCTTGCATTACTATCACCCAATCATTGTCTAAAACGGCTTCTTTAATCTTAGAAGGTTCAATCTCTAATATAAAGGCATAAAATGTAACTTTATTCAAAGTAATTTTTATGGTCATTACACCTTGATTTACATCACCTATTACTTAGTCCAAAGGATGATTCCTAATGAACTTCCAAAATCTAGGCTAAGATTGATCAGGGTTTTCAAAATCATTTTGAGGATCAACCTAAAAAATATTTTGAGGATTTTCAATAGAGGTAGAAGTGGTTTTCGAAAAGAATTGATTTTTGAAAACATTTTCCTCATCATCATCTAAAGATTTATCAAATTTAGATTCACAGAAAATAACATGCATAGACTCTTCAGTAATTCGAGTACGAGTATTAAAAACTTTATAAGCTTTACCCCTATTCAAATAACCCAAAAATATACCTTCATCCGCCTTGAAATCAAATTTTCCCAAGTTATCCTTACCATTGTTGTGGATGAAGTGTTGGAAATTATGCCATAAGGGTTAATCATTATACTTTAAACATTATTATTATTTAAAGTATTTCTCAATTATGTTATCATATCATTTGCACGTTTATTATGATGATTGTATCCTTGGATGTATCATAAAGATTATCCTAAACGTCCCTATTTAGTCATCTATGCGGGAGCAAAGATGAAATAAGACCAGTATGACTTTGGTAAGGTATGGAGATATAACTCAAAGTCTTAGGCACTTGTAAAGAGTACATGGTGCTGAATTGACCCATTATGAGAAAGTTGCATGGATTAAGTCATAAGCTTTTTTCATGTATAATCAGATCATAATGCCCTTTGACCTGATATCATCATGGATTCCTACATGAGAGTCGCTGATCTTTGACCTAGTAAAAAGTCACTTTTGACTGGGTGATGATAAAGGCTTCGATCGGGATTAGTGGTTTTCATGCAGAGGAATATGAATAGTGAAAATGGAAGAAATCACCAAGAGGGGGTGAATTGGGGATTTAAAAAAAAACTTTTGAATTCTTTTTCAAAGCCTTTTGAAAGTAAATGTTAAGAAAGTAAGAGAAGAAAAGCTTGACACACGAAATTTATACTGGTTCGGTCTTAACCTTGACCTACGTCCAGTCCCCAGATATCTTCTGGGTGTTTCCACTAGTTTCAACAGATTTTCAACTACAACAATGTAGACCAGACACAATCCTAATCACCTAGGACTTGCTCCCCCTTACACTTTGTAATTGAACACCCAACTCACAGGTTCCACAACCTTGAGTTCTCACAAACAAATGCTTTCAAAAATTTACAAACTCTCAAAAGAGTGGATAAGGATAAACACTGAAGAACAGGTTGAAAATAACAATACAGACTCAAATTTCAAAGTATAATTAAGATAGCTTCATTGTGTGTATTTTGCTTTGAGTTTTCACAGCCTTTTATAGACTGAATGGATGAGCTAGCCATTGCAATTCTTTCTCTAATGTTCAGCTGCAATTCTAGAAAACTGGCAGTAGCATATTTTGCTCTGTTCTTGAATTCTTAGCTGGAATCTTGGAATTTAGTTGTTGCAGAAGGTCTTCCAGATTTTTAGTCATTCCTTTAACTCAATTTGACCGTTTGAGATGATTCTTATGAATTACAACGGTCTGAGCTAAACATCTGGGATAAGGGAGAAGGATTAGGTCGTCATTTAATGCATTTATCCTGGATCTTGATCTCACCTTGATCTTGGCTAAACCTTATCTGAAAAACACTCAAAAATTCATCAAGGACATTAGAAACAATAATATCATATGAGGAAATAATTTCAGGAAGACCCATTAAGATTTCGCAGATCAACATTATTTGATTTTTCAAATTCCCCGATGCAAACTCGAGTTTGTTCTTCCAGACTCGAGTTTAGGGTTCATCCAGAAAGCATGTCTGTTGATTAGTGGTCTAAACTTGTAGTCTGTAAAAGCTAACTCGAGTTTATCGGGCTCTGGACTTGGGATGGAATTTTGGTCAGGAAGCTAAACTCGAGTCAATTAGTGACCAACTCGAGTTTGGGTCTATGTTTGAAGAACAAGCCTAAGTTCATGATTTTCCAGACTCGAGTTTAGGGTCATAGACTGGAGTTTGTAGTGTAGCCAAAATGGATGATCTTTCTGTATGATCCAGACTCGAGTTTGAGAAGCAAACTCGAGTTTCAGTGACTACTGAAATATTTGAGGTTTATCTGGGTCAAGTGCAAACTGGAGTTTGGAAGGCCAGACTAGAGTTTGGGAGTCTATTGAGTTTTCTGGGTTCCTTTCTGTTTGGTCTAAACTCGAGTTAGGGAATCTAGTCTCGAGTTTGGCTTGCTTGGGATTCTGAGTGCTCTCTGTATCTTCCAGACTTCAGGTTTGATTTGCAAACTGGAGTTTAGCTTGATCTGAAAATTTTGGATTTCTTTCTGTGTCTGCCCAGACTCGAGTTTGTCTATGCAGACTCGAGTTTGGCTTTTAGGCAGAATTGAACATCTTTCTGTCAAGTCTCAAACTCGAGTTTATATACCTAAACTCGAGTTTGCCTTTGACAGTGAGATTTTCATGTTGTCAAAAACAAACTTCATATCAAGTTTACAATTGCTAGTTATCATCCAAACACATTGAGAACTTAAAACACATTGAGAACTAACAAATAGTTAAGATGAAATTTGTCTCTCATATTTGTAGAGAGATAATACTAGGCCCCTTGATGGGTGAGTCTCAGAAATGTATGGCCATAATATGATGGAAAGGAGTTTTCATTTCAATATTAGACTACTCAAGAATCGAGAAAGTAATGGTCAAGAACGGGAGGATGACATTATCCATACTTCATCCTTGACCAAATTATCGTGTGACAAAAGGGACGTGATATAGTTGTATGATAAGATGTATCGTATCATTGAACCTCATATGAGTTGGGTAGTCGTAATGTTTGTTAGAGGCCATTTATGACTTGTGGGCTAGTATAGTGTTGGCCCGCTGCCAATTTCATGTGGGCCGATAGGGTCGCACACAAGAGTAGCCTAACACGAGCTACAATGTCTAGATTCATTGAATCTAAGATATGTCTAAGATTCAATGAATATAACATTTTATCTAGGGAGGATATATATATATATATATATATATATATATATATATATATATATATATATATTGAAATAATAATAATAATTTTATTATTATTATTATATATAGAGAATAATTTTTTATGTTGTATTAGTTTTGTATTTAATTTATTTGATAAATTAAGTAATTGAAACTGATTGAGATATCGTATCTCATATTTGAATTTAAAGATAGATATCATATCTTAGATTTATTTTGAAGATAGATATTATATCTCATATTTGATTTATGAAGATAAATCAAATCAGCTGGCTTTTGATTCGCATAAAAATAGATTCGATTGAATCTGTTAGACATATTTAATTTCTAATTCAATTTCGAAATTAATTAAGATTAATTTCAAATATTTAATGCGGCCCATAGGGTTATAAATACCCTTAGGTTGTGAGTAATTTGGATTACACACAAGAGAGATGAAGAGCCACAAAGAACCCCTAGAAGAGAGACATTAGATGAAAAGCTTGTAGGTGCTAGCACGCTGCCATTCGTGTTAGAGTGTTGTTCTGTGTAGATACTGGTAGAGGATTAGATTCATTGAGTCAGCTCCTAGCAATTGATCGAACAAGAAGGTTTAAACCCACGAGTTCGCAAAGCACGCACACGAGTTTACATAGGTATGATTCTTAATTATTAGTCCAATTTAAACGTTGTTGTTAGATCCTCTTATTGGGATTCATAATTTTTTGGATAAATTTCATTCCACTGCATGCACGAATCTCAACATGAAGAACTTACAACCAAAAACATGTAGATGGGCCAAGTTGGGCTTTCTTCCTTTGTATAGCTCATAGGGAGTTTTGTTTAACTTATCACTGAGATATGCCCGATTTGAGATGAGCAAGCTGTACTCATTGTATCAGCCTAGGATACTTGAGAAGTATTATTTTTGTTCAACATTGCTTTAGCCATCTCAATGAGGACTCAATTCTTTCTTACCACAACACTGTTTTACTAAGGAGTCCTCGGGGCTGAGAAGTTGTGATCAATTCCCATATTGTCACAAAACTCACCAAAGGCATGATTTTCGAATTCTCTACCATAATCAATATGAATTCTTTCAATGGAGAAACCTTTCTCGTTTTGGGTCTTCTTGGCAAAAATAACAAACTGATCAAATGTTTCATCTTTTAAGGATAAAAATATAGTCCAAGAAAATATAGAAAAATCATCAACTATGACTAAAGTATAAAGATTGCCACCAACACTTTTTACTCTAGCCGGCCCAACTAGATCCATATGGAGTAGTTGAAAAGGTCTATTAGTTGAAATTTCATTTTTAGATTTGAAAGGTGATTTGGTTTGTTTACCTTTTCGACAAGCATCGCAGATCATGTCATTTTTAAAATGAAGTTTTGGTAAACCAATGACAAAATCCTTTTTCAGTAACTTGTCAAGTTGAATCATATTGACATGAGATAAACGCTTGTGCCATAACCAATTTTCATCCAAGTTACCAATAAAACATTTTTTTGAAATAAGACCATTTTTAGAAAGATTTAAAGTGTAATAATTACCTTCTCTAAGAGCCCTGAATAAGGCTTTAGATCTCACAATTTCTAGTTAGAGAACATCCTTTCTCACAATCAAGCATTCCTCAGAATCAAAGATAACCAAGTTACCTTTATCAATGCTCTAACTTACACTGAGGAGATTGTGGCATAGACCTTCAACGAAGTACACATCTTGAATTGTTGGTCCTTCATTGCTTCCAACTTCACTAATACCAGTAATCCTTCTAGATTGATTTCCACTGAAGGTCACCTTGTAACCATGCTTAGGCTTGATTGAGGCAAATTTGGATTGGTCTTCCTCCATATGTCTAGAGCATCCACTGTCAATGTACCACGTGTTTGATTTCGATGCTCTTAGACAAACCTACATGACATGACATATCAAGTCTTAGGTGAAGATGGAAGAAATCACCAAGAGGGGGGGTGAATTGGGGATTTAAAAAATTCTTTTCAAAGATGTCTAAGTTTTCAAAACTTTGAAAAGCAAAGAATGAAAAAGCAAGGGAAGAAAAGCTAGAAACAAAGGATTTATACTGGTTTGGTCTTAACCTTGACCTACGTCCAGTCCACAAATATCTTCTGGGTATTTCTAGTATATCAACAAGCTTTAATTACAACAATGTAAATCACATGCAATCCTAATCACCTAGGACTTGCTCCCCCTTACACTTTGTAATCAAAGGATTCAACTCATAGGTTCCACAACCTTGAGTTTATACAAACAAGTACTTGACAATGATTTCAAAGAAACAAAGCTCTCAAAAGAGCAAATATTAGTAAGCACTGAAGATCAAATTAAAAGCACAACATAGACTTAAATTGTAAATATGATCAGTTGTAGTTCGGTGTATTTGCTTTGAGTCTTCATGGGTATCTATAGGTTAATTAGATGAACTAGCCGTTGCATTTTCTTCTCTGTGATTCTTCAACGTTCAGCTGTAAATCTGGAATATGACTATTGCAAATTTTTCTCTATTTCTTCAATTCTTAGCTAGAATCCTGGGATTAGTTGGTGCAGATGGTTTTCCAGATATTCTGTCATTCCATAAACCTTATTCAACCATTTGAAGGTTGATTTGACTGACTTATAACGCCCTGAGCTGAGCCATTGGGACAGAGGAGAGATTTCAGGCTTGTCCTTGGTTCTTCATTAATTGCATTTAATCCAAATCTGATTTCTCCTTGATCTTTGCTGAACTTATCTGAAACTTACTCAAAAACTTATCAACAATGTTAGAAATAATAATAATACAGGATATGACATTTTCATATTAACCCATGAAGATTTCTCAGATTGGTGCAATCTGGTTGTTCATAATTTGTTCGTCACAAACTTGAGTTTTCATAGGTAAACTCGAGTTTAGTGTTTATCCAGAGAGCAAGATTGCGACAAGAGTTTTGAACACATTTCGCAACACTCCCTAAACTCGAGTTGACAAGTGGCTAACTCGAGTTTTAGTTCTTACGGAGAGGAAAGTCGAGTTCTGGTTTTTGAATAAGATTTTGGACATATGACAAAACTCGAGTCATTAAGTGATGAACTCGATTTTTGGACTTTGGTGAGAAAAATAGACTTGAGTCCAAAACATAAAAACTGGAGTTTCCAAAGTCAAGACTGGAGTTTTCAAATCAGGTGGTAACTCAAGTGTTTTCTGTTTAAGCTAAAGTTGAGTCTTCAATGTCCAGACTCGAGTTTCAATAAGAACTAAAACTTTGAGAGCTTTCTGCCAAAGGAAAAATGGAGTTTTCAAAATCAAAACTAGAGTTTACAAAACAAGTAACAACTCAAGTGTTTCAGTTTAAGCCAAACTCGATTTTCTAGGAGTTTACAAAATTCAGACAACTCTTCAACACAAAACTCTGATGAAAAACTGGAGTTTTCCTGACTTGTGAAAATAGTGAAGTTTATAAAGTCTTTCTGTCTGATCTAAACTCGAGTGTTCAAACTGAAACTCGAGTGTTCAAACTGAAACTCGAGTTTGTCTTGTTGTGGAAACTTTGAGTGCTCTCTGTATCTTGCGAACTCGAGTTTTCCTAAGCAAATTGGACTTTGGATTTCTTTGAAAAATTAAGTTACTCGCTGTCAAGTCAAAAGTCGAGTTTTGATTACCAAAACTCGAGTTTGCCTCTAACAGTAAGTTTTACAACTTACCAAAGACAAACTTCATATTGAAATTACAATTGTCAGTTATCATCAAAACATATAGAGAACTAACATTAGGAACCCACCTTTTCTTGGGTCCTTTTAGGTTAGTATGTGTCTTAGGAACCTTGTAAGATCCTTTTGGCACCCATTGATAATTTCCTATAGGTTTACTCTTTCTTTCCTTTTTATGAAAATAAGAAGAAGTAGTATGACCTTTCCCATTGCAATAATTACAATGAGCAAAAGGATTTGAAGTATGAATAGTTTTTCTAAAATAGTTCATATAAGATTTTTCTCAAAATTTCTTTTTTGCCTTTCTTTTTTATCAAAATCAGGTTTATAGCCAATTCTTGATCTATCATTTGTAAACCTTTTCTATTTTAAAATGACATTAAGAATTTCACTACCTTGAGTGAACTTCTCAAGTATTTTAGTAAAATAAGCATTTCTTTTCTCTAAAAGATAGCAATTGGTATAACCTTTTCTAAAATCTCTTTACAAGGTTTTCCAGAATAGTTTTCACAAGATGAAATAGGAGTAGAAAAAGAATCATTTTGAACTTGATTGTCTAAAGATTTTATTTTCCTTTTAGAAGTAAGAATTTCTTTCACAATCTTTTGAAATTCAGAGTGAAGAGAATTGTATTCAAATAACAACTCATCAAAAGTAGGTTAAGTGTCGATTACCTCTTTATTCTCAGATTCCTCCTCTTGAGCCACAAGACATATGTTGGCTCTTTTTTGCTCATGAGCTTCATCGGAATTGGATGAGTTGTCTCCCCATATTACTGAGACATAGACTTTCCTCTTGTATTTATTGAACTTCTTCTTTTTCTTGTCCTTGTTCTTCAGCTGGGGGCATTCTGACTTGATGTGGCCAGACTTTTCACACTCGTAGCAATTGATTGGCATCCTTGATGATGTAAGTGTATCCTAATTAATTTCAAAGTCAAAGGATATTTTCTTATGCAATTTCCTTGGCTTCCATATGTCCCTTTATATGGAAAAATCTTCTTGTCTCTTATTCCTCTTTCTTGGCCGAAATCTTCAAGCCAAAAGAAATAGAAATGTTGCTTTTTAATTCCTACACAAACTTATGGCATTAAGGTCTTAATCAAATTTCAAGATTTCATTCTTGTCCCTTTAGTTCTCTTACTTAGTCAAAAAGTGGCCTTACTAAATGACTGTCAATTTGTTTCTAATTGTCCTTTATCACTTGTTTATTTTGGCAAATCGAATTGCCATTTATTGGCCAAGGTTTAATGAAATAATTCCTTGTCCTCTTATTATTGGCACTATTCTCTTGATCTACTTTAAACTAAAATTTTAAATGAAGAAGTATCAAGCAAGAAAAACTGGGCTTCCCCCTAATAGCGCTTGGTTTTAAGTTTTTAACATATTTCATACCTTCTAGTTCGAGTAGCAAATAGGGGTGATGGCCTTTTCCTAATTCTCATTTCTATCACAATTGATTCTAAACTTCAATTCGTTCAGTGTTATCCATATCAGCATTTAATGGCATTTACATGGTATTACATGCCCTGCTTGAATCATGGTGATGACAATTGCTGGGATATGGCTAAGTTTGAACATTATTATTTGCAATTGTTAGGGTGGAGTATTCTTCCCTATCATCTAGATACTATACAACCCTTAAGACTTTGAAGGTTACATGATCACCATTGAATCTCATCATGATCTGTCCTTTTCAAACATTAATCTATGTTCTGCTAATGGCTATTAATGGTCTTCCCATAATAATTGGCACTTCGCGATTAGCTTTGAAGTCCATAATGATGAAATCCACAGGGAAGATAAATTTATCCACCTTTACTAGCACATCTTTAATTTTTCCTTTTAGGTAAATGGTAGATCTATCAGCTAGCTATAGAGTCACTATCATGGATTTTGCTTCTTGTTACACCTCTACTGGCCTCACCCTTACGGGTGGCGAGTTAGATGGATTCCCTTTTTCTTATTACCTTTCCACTACTACTTCTTCCTTTTATCATGTATCAGAGTGAATGCAATAAAGCATGTTTTCGGTTTTGACAAATACAATATACTGATAAAAGTATAATAAACAAAAAAGTACATAAGTCCCCGTAGGGTTAAGGGTTCATTCGTCTAAAGTAAATACTAAACAATATAAATCATACAGTAATTTGAAAAATAGATATATAAATATTATAGGGCATGACCTATTTCCCCAGTCTTCCACACCATGCCCTTACTTGCTCCAAGTCTCCCCGGTCTATTGGCTCACACTTATATCTTCAAAATGTTATGGAGTTCAAAGTTGAACCCCAGAGTAAATGTTAAAAGTGGAGCAAATCACTAAGAGGGGGTGAATTGGGAATTTTAAAATTCTTTTGGAATTGCTCTATTTTTGAACATGAAAAACAGAGTTAAGCAAAATATAGGGAATAGAAGCAAGACACAAGGAATTTATACTGGTTCGGTCCAACTTATTGACCTACGTCCAGTCCCTAGATTCTCCTGGATTTTCACTATCTCAATTAATTACATACTCTGTAACTCAAGAGTAATTCTCTCACTAGCACTTACTCCCCATTACAAGTTGAAATTAATATCCCAATCTCCAAGTCCCCTGACTTGAGATACTTTACAATAAATGATTTACAATCAATAAACGCTCTCTAAGAGTGGATAAATATAAACACTAAATATCAATGTATCAAAAGATACTTTACAAGTGAAAACTAAAAGAGTAGTTGGTAAACTTGAATGTAATTCATTTTCAGTAGATTAGTAGTTGAGAAGAATTGAATGCAACTCTATTTATACAAAGAGAGCATTAAATGACCTTTGTAATCTTCATTATAATAGTTGTAGACATTAAGGAAGGATTATCACATCCTTTGATCTTCTTCTCTCTATTCTTCACTTAATCCAGGTGCACAGAGATTTATGGTTGACTTCCCTTGAGATTAATTTGTTGGAATAGCATAAGCTAATTAGGGAAAGGAGGCATTAATCCCTTTGCATCGTGTAGAGAATGATTGCCCAAAAGTTTGCAAGCTATCTGTACTTTACAATAAATATTTTGACGTTGCTTTTTGCTTTTGACTGAACCTTCATTTTAATACTCTTTAAATCATTTGAAACTCACTAACAAACAGGTTAAACATAGTTAGGAATAGTAATGAGTGATGATAAGAAGTATATAGATTGTATACAAAGAACAAATTCGCGCAATTTGAATTTTAAATTTTGGGATACAAACTCGAGTTAGTTCATCTAGACTAAAGTTTGTATTTTACTTCAAAACCTAAACTTGAGTTTTCAAAGTGTAACTCAAGTTTTCTTCATCTAGAAAAGAATGTCGTGATTTGATCTCTGAAACAAACTTTGAGTAAAAACTAAACTCGAGTCATTAAGTGACTAACTCGAGTTTTGGACATTTATAGCAAAAACATATGTTAAGCCCAAAAGCTCAAAACTGAAGTTTTCAAATAGTTAAAATAGAGTGAAGCTCTTTGTATGGCATAAACTCGAGTTTACAAAGTCCAACTCGAGTTTCCACAAAAACTTCGAAAAAACTAGAAACCTCTTTGTATGGATCAAACTAAAGTTTGCAATAGAACACTGAAGTTTTCAAATCTTTAGAAATATTGAATTGTTCTCTATAAGATCTAAACTAGAGTTTACTCATAAGAGAAAACTTTGTAAAATACTTTGGCAAATGAAAACTGGAGTTTTCAGAAACTTGAGTTTTCTCAAGCTTAGAATGAAGCATATATCTCTGTATGTTACATACTCAAGTTTACAAAATACAAACTCGAGTTTCCAACAAAGCTTGGAAAACTTAGATTTCTTTTGTCTTGTCAAACTGGAGTTCATTAAACTAAACTCTGGTTTGCTTTGTCTTGAAAAACTTAGAAGCTCTCTGCATGATCTAAACTCGAGTTTCCAAAGCCTAACTCGAGCTTGTCTAAGTTCTCAAAAACCTAAGATGCTCTCTGTCAAGTTCAAACTCGAGTTTTCTAACCAAAACTCGAGTTTGTCTTTCACAATAAGTTTTTTAATTTTACAAAGACAAATTTCAACTTGATTTTACAATTGCCAGTTATCATCAAAACACAATATGCATGAATACATGTAATGCAAATCACAATTATGACCTACCTCTGGCACAATAAAACTGGCATGTACTACCACAGTAGGACCGCCTTGTCAAGACAAACCCCCAGAACCAACGCACTAAGGGTCCTCAATTGTCAAGGCTGCAGACCCTAACCACCTACCCCAAGAGGCCTCAGTAGCCGCTTAAAGACAAACAGTCCAATAGGTCCTACCTACCTCATATACCTTAAACTTCATCAGTAACCCAAGGACACACAATCCTTCAAGCACTATGTTGCACCCCCACCGGCCTTGCCCTTCCGGGTGGCGGGTTAGAGGGATTCCTCTCATAATTTACCTTTCCTTCGTTATTAAGTCCATTTAATAATTAGTCAGAGCACGTGCAACAGAGCATTAGATCGGTTTAAACAACTACTGTACTGGTAAAAGTAAACGCAACAAGAAAGTAAAGTCCCTGGAGGGTTAGGGTACAGTCATCCAGAAGAAAATACCAAAATATATAGGTAAAGTTATACCAAAAAGTAAAATACAAAATGTGATAGGGCATCCCCTATCCTTCAACCGCACTTCCATCCTACCTTTTCAAAAAGGCCTTCTCGGCTCAAGCACGCCCTCCTGTGTCACTAGAAAGTTCTGGAGTTCATGTGCGGCCCCCAGAGTTATCATCAGTACTCATGCACTATATGTGCGGTGTGTATGAGTGTAACCGTGCAACAAATGCGAGTACAATAAACAAGTCAAATATACCATATATGCAAATAGAAAACATACACAACATGCTCTGACTTCAATGTTGCTAGGTAAACAGCGTGAAGGTATGTTGTTAAGTACCATAGAAAGCTACCCACTTGATTTTTGTGATTATGAAGGGATACTTGTTGGCTCTATATAATAGCAATGTTCTTAGCCATATACTCCTTAAGAAGGCTTTATATGGATGAATGAGGAAGCGGTTTTTGTTGGTTATGATTAGTTTTGATGATGTCTTATATAGATGCCCTTATCAAGAGCAAAAAGTTTATATCAAAAAGTTTATATCATATACATTGTCTAATTGCTACATTTAATGTAGATTTGTTCATGTGGAGAAAGAACAAGAGAATAGAAGAAAGAAAGAGTTGATTCATGGAGAATAATCAAGAAGAGAGAAGAAAGAAAGAAGAACTTGCTGAATAAACTAAGAAAATCATTATACAAGTTCTTAGTTTGATTCTTGAAGTCTCCAAGATCAAATGGAAGTTGGGATGGCTCAATTCAGAGTTAAAACAAGCATATATCAGGTTCTGGATGAGCAAAATCGAGCCAGATACTCAAAAGTTAAGTTTACTGCATTATAGGAAGTGATTTGCCTCTGGATTATGAGCAAACTCGAGTTTAGGACACAAAACTCGAGTCTGGAGCTCAAAACTCGAGTTAGTCACTTAATGACTTGAGTTTGTAGTGTCTTCAGCAACTCTGGTGTCTCTGGATCAGCAAAACTCGAGTTAGCCAATGTAAACTCGAGTTTGGAACTCAAAACTCGAGTTAGTCACTTAATGACTCGAGTTTAGCAAGCTTTCAGCAACTCTGTCCAACTCTGTTTCACGATCAGAACTGGCGACCTTTGGTAATTGATGATATCTCCCAAACTAGAGATTGGTTTAAGATGAAATCAATTTTGTATGAAACTAGACATCCAATGCGTCATCTGGACAAATTTTCATGCTCAAAGAAGCTGAGATGAGAGAGCTATGAATATTTGAAGTTGACCCATCTGTTAACGTCACCCAGCAGACCAAGCTTCAATGATTTGAGTGTATCTCACAATCTACACATCAGAATGAGCTGAAATCGGTGGCATATGAAAGTAGACTCACATACCTTTCCAGAAACATAAAGATCATGGAAAACAAAGATCAAATGAGTGAGATATGATCTTCGAAAGTTGACTATAAATTCAAGATGTTGAAAAAATGCTGGCAAAGAACAACTTTCATTCATCAGATCATAATGATCAGAATACAGTGAGTTTGGAGCTGATTCTTCTTGCAATGGAAAGAAGACTTAAAGAGCGTTATGGAGATAGGTACGGGATTCCAGGGATTGATCTTTATCAGGTCAGAAAGCAAAGAACTTGTGAGAAGGATATTTGACTGAGCCATGGAGAAAAAAACTCGAGTTTGTATTAGCAAACTCCAGTTTTGAGACTTGACAGAAAGATATTGAATTTTACATAAGAGCAAAACTCGAGTCTGCATAGACAAACTCGAGTCTGTACAGACACAGAAATGAATCCAAAATTTTCAGATCAAGCTAAACTCCAGTTTGCAAATCAAACCTGAAGTCTGGAAGATACAGAGAGCACTCAGAATCCCAAGCAAGCCAAACTCGAGTCTAGATTCCCTAACTCGAGTTTAGACCAAACAGAAAGGAACCCAGAAAACTCAATAGACTCCCAAACTCTAGTCTGGCCTTCCAAACTCCAGTTTGCACTTGACCCAGATAAACCTCAAATATTTCAGTAGTCACTGAAACTCGAGTTGCTTCCCAAACTCGAGTCTGGATCATGCAGAAAGATCATCCATTTTGGCTACACTACAAACTCCAGTCTGGAAAATCACGAACTTAGGCTTGTTCTTCAAACATAGACCCAAACTCGAGTTGGTCACTAATTGACTCGAGTTTAGCTTCCGGACCAAAATTCCATCCCAAGTCCAGAGCTCGATAGTTCTCTCTGTAAAAGCCAAACTCGAGTTAGCTTTTACAGACTGCAAGTTTAGACCACTAATCAACAGACATGCTTTCTGGATGAACCCTAAACTCGAGTCTGGAAGAACAAACTCGAGTTTGCATCGGGGATTTTGAAAAATCAAATGATGTTGATCTGCGAAATCTTAATGGGTCTTCCTGAAATTATTTCCTCATATGATATTATTGTTTCTAATGTCCTTGATGAAGTTTGAGTGTTTTTCAGATAAGGTTTAGCCAAGATCAAGGTGAGATCAAGATCCAGGATAAATGCATTAAATGACGAACCTAGAACAGGCCTGATCCTTCTCCCTTATCCCAGATGTTCAGCTCAGACCGTTGTAACTCATAAGAATCATCTCAAACGGTCAAATTAAGTTTATGGAATGACAAGAATTCTGGAAGACCATCTACAACAACTAAATCCAAGATTCCAGCCAAGAATTGAAGAAACAGAGGAAAATATGCAACTGTCATATTCCAGACTTACAGCTGAACTTTGAAGAATCAAAGAGAAGAAAATGCAACGGCTAGTTCCTCTTCTTCATCTATACAAGAAGCCCAGAAATGAAGAACAAGTGACACATAGATACAAGAGGGAGAACAAGAACAGTGACGTGAGCTTACACAGTGAAAATGCCAATATTCTAACGTCTGCTTCATCTACTCTCTGAATATCTCAATGATCATATATCTAGCTTAGAGAGTGAGATTATATGTATTGTGCTTCAGTGTTTATTCACTTACTTCTGAGAGAGAAGATTCATTGTAAACATTCTATTATTTTGAGAGTTACTCAAGATTGGGTGATCTTGAGTGGGAAACACTTTGTTGTGATTACAGCTTGTAAGGGGAGTGAATCCGAGTGTGGGATTACTTCGAGTACAGAGTGTGTAATCAAGCAAGTGAATTGATTACGGTTTGTAAGGGGGAGTGAATCCTAGTGAGAGGATTGCTTCAAGTACAGAAAGTGTAATCAAGTTCAAAGCAAATAGTGGATTGAAAATCTCAAGTAAAGCTTGGGGACTGGACGTAGGTCAAAGATTGGACCGAACCAGGATAAATCACAGTTTGCATACTTTCTTCCCTTATCTTTTACATTTCTAGTATATGCTCATCTTTGAATATCTAATTGTCAATTTATAAATTATGGAAAGTTTTTTTTAAAAGTTCCTAAAGTTTATCAAACACCTAATTCACCCCCGTCTTGGGTGATAGCTAGGTCCAATAGTTTTATACCTGATTATCTTGAGTTTTGATTGAACCTAGGGGGATTTGATGGTCTATTGGAGTACGAGAGGCTTATAGAAGGACCTACAGACTACCATCTTTATGGATTCCAAGAAAAATTTAGGTGTTGTCGTCATTGTGGATTGGAAGTGTGAGAGTATGGGTTGTTGTTGTTGCTCTTATTGTAATTGTTCTTGTAACTAATAGATTCAGGGTTTGTAGAAAATGAGAATAAGGATGTTCACCTCCACAATACACACAGGCCACCTATGCAGGTTTTATTGACGAAGTACTAGCAGGGAGATTCAATGACTTTATCATGTTAGTTAGGGAAGACACTTGAGCAGTACAGGAAGTCATAGCGTTGAGTTCATGAACTTCAGCCACAGTTCTAGCGAAAGGAAATCAATTTGCTGACTATTTGTGACTATTCAAGGCCATTCACTCTGGTAGATCATATGCCTCGTTATAAGACTTCATTAGTATATATCCACTTATAGAGGCATTTGACTATGGATCATGTTTAAGTGTCCAGGCCTTTGTAAAATGTCTCTAGTTGCACCAATTCTACTAGTCCGCATTGTGGACACTTTTGTAGCAAATCCTTGAATTGTTCCCAGGCTTTATAAGTGGACTCACCAGCTCTTTCTCGGAAATTGGTTATATCTTCTCCCAAGTGGGCATTCTCCATTGGTGGGAAAAAATTCAATAGGAATTTTCTACCTAAATCATTCCAAGATGATATTGAGTCAGTTGGTAGAGTGTTTAGCCACATTCTAGCCTTATCTCGGAGTGAGAATAAGAACAATTTGATTCTGAGGGTGTTAGTAGTTACTCTGAGAATAACAAAAGCATTACAAACATCCATAAATGTTTTGAGAAAATGGTGAAGGTCTTCAAACCAAACTTCCTTCTTGAATTTAGCATATAGAACATGATAGTTTTCAGTTTAAATTGCCTTATAGTAATATCTGGTGGAGTGATGGAAAAGTTGAACATATTTAGGTCAAGAATTCCAAACTCCATGATCACTCAATTTAGGTTAGCATTGTTGATGCTTTTGCCATGTGTGCTAAGTCACGAGGGTGACTACTTTGACTATGCATTTTACACCACTCCTTATTGGTTTGTTCAATCTTTGGATCATACGGCTCAAGAGTAAAAGAAGACAAAATGCCAATACACTACATAAGGTACCTAAAAATCAGAAATAGAGAGGGTGAGTTTGGTGGGTTTAACACAATTGTTCAATACAAAACTTACAAACATAAAAGGTATTTTCAGTCCTCGATTATAGTGCCAAAAACTTGTTGGTCAGAATCCTCTTATAGTAAGCAAACTAGTTAAACAAGTAATAAAGAGTAAGTAAAGAATCATCCCATAAATACTGTAATATCGATTATATAGCAAGTTTCCATTTGAAAGTTGCATGAATAGTTTTGGGGATTGTTTTCACCATTACTACTAACAAATAAAATAGACAAATGATCATGAGTTCGATTGAAAGAAATCAGAGTTAAAAGAGACAGAGCTCAGATTTCATCTTAAGTTGTATTAATCCCTTAGTTTACATATAGCACATTAATATAGCATTTTACTCCACAACTTCCACAATGCTACAGCAAAATGCCTATCACAATGATATTCAGTTAACCTACCACTAAATTATACAGAAGTGTCCGTGTCTTGTAAGTATATCCCTTACTCTACTTCTCCCATATTCTTGTTGCGATTTTCAGGCTTAGAATCTCAACTTAACGTAGGTGTATTTGCTATGTGAGGTAGACCCATTCTTGTAGCCTACAATTTAGATTGAGCCCTGCTTAAGGTCACCCAGCACATACTATTTAACAGAGGTCTAACTAAGAGTGGCTTCCTATGAAAGTGGAGCAAATCACCAAGAGGGGGGTCAATTGGGGATTTTAAAATACTTTTGTGATTGCTTTGTTTTCGATCACTAAAACAGAGCTATCAAAGTATAAGGAAGAAAAGCAAGACACTAGGAGTTTATACTGATTCGGTCCAAACTTTGACCTACGTCCAATCCCCAGACTCTCTGGGATTTTCACTATCTTAATTGATTACACACTCTATAACTCAAGAGCAATTTTCTCACTAAAACTTACTCCCCTTTACAAGTTGTAATCGATATCCCAATCTCCAAGTCCCCTTACTTGAGATTCTTTACAATAAATGATTTACAATGAAATAAACTCTCTCTAAGGGTGGATAGATATAAACACTGAAGTACAATGTATCAACAAATACTTTTCAAGGGAAAACTGAAGGTGTAGTTGTTAAACTTGAATGCAATTCATTTTTCAGTCTCTTGGTTGTTGAGAAGACTTGACTGAAGCTCTATTTATATCAAGAGAGCATTAAGTGACCATTGCAATCTTTAATATAATCGTTGTAGGCATTAAGGGAAGATTGGCACAAGCTTTGGTCTTCTTCTCTTTCGACACTTCAGTTAATCCAGGTGCACAGATATTTATGGTTGACTTTCACTGAGATTAATCCGTTCAAATGACAGAAGCTAATTAAGGAAAGAAACATTAATCCTTTTTGTATCATGCAAAGGATGATTGTCCAGAATATTGCAAGCTATCTGTACTCTGTAATAAATGTTCTGACATGCTTTTTGCTTTTGGCTGAAACTTCATTTTAATCTTATTTAAATCATCTGCAACTCACTAACAAACAAGTTAAATATATCTAGGAATAGTAATAAGTGATGATAAGAAGTATATAGATCAAATATGAAGATTTCACAAATTTAAGTAATTCAAATTTTAAATTCTGCAATACAAACTCGAGTTAGTTCATCAAGATTGAAGTTTGTAGCTTACTTCAGAAAACTTAAACTCAAGTTTTATAAATCTAACTCGACTTTTCTTCAAACAAAGAAAAGCGTTGTGATTTGATCTTTGAAACATGTTTTTGAGTAGGACCTAAACTCGAGTCATTAAATGACTAACTCAAGTTTTGAACACTTAAGATGAAAAACATATTTTAAGTCCAAAAGCTCAAAACTAGAGTTTTCATTTTAAACCAGTGTAAATGGAGGAAAGCTCTTTGTATAGTATAAACTCAAGTTTTCACAAGACTGAGGAAAAACTAGAAAACTCATGGATCAAACTAGAGTTTGCAATAGAAACTTGATTTTCAAAACTTTAGAAATATTGAATTGTTCTCTGAGTCCTAAACTTGAGTTTGTCAAACCTATACTTGAGTTTCCTTATAAGAGAAAACTTTGCGAAACATTTTAGCAAATGTAAACTGGAGTTTTTAAAGGCATGACTCAAGTTTTCTCAAGCTTAGGATTACATAGCTTTCTGTACGCTATAAACTCAGGTATACAAAACACTAGCTTGAGTTTCCAATAAGGCTTGGAAAAACTCATTTCTTTTGATTTGTCAAACTGGAGTTTATTAAACTAAACTCTGGTTTGCTTTGTCTTGAAAAACTTAGGAACTCTTTGTATCATCTAAACTTGAGTTTCCAAAATCTTGACTAGAGTTTGTCTTAGTTTGCAAAATCTGGAGTTGCTCTATGTCAAGTTCAAACTCAAATTTTCTAACCAATAGACAGTGAGTTTTTCAACTTTGCAAAGACAAACTTAAATTTGGTTTTACAATTGTTAGTTATCATCAAAACACATAAAGAACTAACATTCTCACTCTTTTTGATGATAACAACACTTGTAAACTAGAATTTTCAAGAGTTTGAGAGATTGGACATTTTGAAATAGTTTTGCAGAGAAATGGTTTGAAGTGTTCGAATAGTTATTGAAGTTTTAGATCAAGCAATTGTATAAACTTGTATTAAAGCGTATGGGTGATAGTTAGTCAATTGCACAAAGCCCATTAATTGTATTTTCACAAATAACAATTATCATAGGACAAAAACATAATAGGCATTTGACAACTAAACAATTATATTCATATCAGTTTAGATCAATACAACTAAAATTATAAACTGCACTTGAAAGTTAAAAAAAATGATATTTACTAACACAGAGTCTAACAAAGATAAACTAAGCATTAAAAGTAAACACAAGAACATATGTTCCACAAAAACTCTTGAGACTCTATTTTGCTATGGTTTCTCTCCCTCTGGATTCTCTCCGCCTTTATCATCAGCAAAATAGGATAGAGCTGAGATAAGGTCAAGTGAGAGAGGATTAACTAAAGGAGTAGTAGTTAAGGAGTCAAGTTTTACTGTGGAAGTATGAGATGGAGGAATAACCTCAGTAGTAGGGGTGGTCATCACGGGATCAGAGGAAGGCACAATTGAGGTGGTGAAGTAGAATGAGGGTGAGTTAGAAAGTGAAGGAGAAGCTTCTGATATTAGGCCAGTAGGGGTTGTAAACTTAGAAGATGAGTTATTACCTAGATGCTTCAGAATCTTATCCAGCTTCTCACTAAGATGAACATTGGTGACCATGAGAGTAGTTAACTTAGCATTGTGATCCTCTATGTGCCCAGACAGATTTGAAATATGCTCCTTCATTACATCTTGTGCATTAACTAAGTCATGGTTACCTTGAGTCACTTCAGATACAAGTTTTCCAACCTCAACTTCAATTTGGTCTATCATGTCAACAATTGCAACATCCACAATAGCCTTGACTCTAGCATCAAAGTTAGAAGGCATAGAGGGATATGCCGGCATGGTATCCAAATTAGAAAAAGGTAGATCACTTAATCAACTAAATTAATCTAGGGCCATAGAGCATTGTTAGTGCATTATGTGGTCATTGGATAACTTGAGCCAAGGAGTTCAATTGGTCTAAAGTTATTTATGTCAATGATTAATTAGGCCTAATAGGTCACCCACAAAGGTTATTCATGATTGGTTACAAATTAACAAACTTGGGCTAATAATTGTTATTGAGCTTTTTCAAGAGAATAGGTGTATTTGGGTTAGAGTGAGACTCCTAGCCCAGTATACAAAAATGACACCATAAAAGATTCCTTAGCAATAAATTAGTTTCTCTACTAATGAGCCTAAATATGTTACAGGACCAAACAAGGTCTTAGGCCAATTTGAATTTAAAATTATAATTTTATTTTAGATTTTAAATTCAAGAGATGGGGTTATAAGATAATTTTGAATTATCTAATAAATTTGTGTGTGTGTGAGTGTGTATGCGTGCGTGTGTGTAAATGTCCAATAAAGATTGGATAAATAATGGATGAAGAAATGACTAAAGATATGGATGAGATCCATTATCTTGAATTATAAATTTAAGAAATAAATTCAAGAAATAGATTTAATCCATTTTATTAATTTTTTGGATAATACCAATTAATAAGCCTTAAATCTTGAACCATAATTAGGGTGTTGGCTGAAACTTACAAGACACTCTTAGTCTTGCAAAATTTCAGCCAACATAAGAAACCCTAAGCAAGTTGGCTAAAATATTAAACTCTCTTGAGCCACTGGAAATTTCAGCTAACATCAAGAAAAGGAGAAAAAGGCACCATCCAAAGGTAATCCAATCTTCTTCGTCTTATCCTCAACCTAATCTTAATAAACCTAATCTTCTTAAGATAAAAGGAAAACAAGAATATGAAAATGGAAAAAATCACCAAGAGGGGGTGAATTGGGGATTTCAAAAATTCTTTTAAAAAATGTATGAATCTTTTCAAAAAACTTGAAAAACAGAGAACGAAGGAGTAAAAGAAGAAAAGATGGACACAAGGAATTTATACTGGTTCGGTCTTAACTTTAAACTACATCCAATCCCCATATATCTGCTGGCTATTTTCAGTATCTCAACAAGCTTTAATTACAACAATGTAAATCACATGCAATTATCCAGATATCTGTTGGTTTTTGGTTCTGCATTAAATGCTCTTAACCCATATCTGATTTGTTGTAATTATCCATACTTGCTTGTAATATGAAGCTTGCAATGTGTTAATGTAATCTGTAACTCATGAACAAACTTATCAAACATATATATGATGATTTGTAATTTCATTTAAGTGCAACACAGATCATGAGAGAAAGATGAAAAACGCGAAGAGTAAAACAGAGATTTGTTAGGCTCGAGTCTAGGTTCAGTAGGCTCGAGTTTGTTCATGAACTCTTAAGCATAAAATAAGTAAGCTTGAGTTTATCCTTAGAAATCAGAGTTTATCGTGATGAGTTTTTGAAATCATTTTGAAAGAGTGCACAAACTTGAGTCTATTAGTGACAGGCTCGAGTCTAGAACTATTTGGAATGAAAATAAGCTTTAGTCCAAAGGCGTAGGCTTGAGTTTGGCTATACAAGCTCGAGTCTAATCGGGATATGAAATTTTGATAGCTCTCTGTCTGAGCCAAACTCAAGTCTATAAGTGTTAGGCTCGAGTTTGCTTTAGCTAAATGCTTTTGAGACTTCTTTCAATCTGAAATAGGCTTGAGTTAACAAAGTTATGCTTAAGGCCTATTTTTTGAGTAAATCTTTGTTTGCTCTCTGGAAGAGACAGGCTCGAGTCTATTCACATGAAAGTTTGTTTGAAGAGCTCTCTGTAAGACTTAGGCTTGAGTTAAGAAATGCATGCTCAAGTTTAAAATCATGAAAAATGCGACAAGCTCTCTGTAAGGCACAGGCTCGAGTTTATTTAGGTAGGCTCGAGTCTAACTGAGAGCCAATAACTTAATTTGCTCTCTGTAAGACGTAGGCTCGAGTTTACCATAACAGGCTCGAGTCTGCCTTAGTTATAAAACATGAAACTTGCTTTTTGTCACCAGCAGGCTCGAGTTTTCCTAAGTTCAAAATGCTTGTTTTCCTTTCTGTTAAGTGTAAACTTGAGTTTATCAAAACTAAACTTGAGTTTAACTTACATCATAAGATTTAAATCAGTTTTAACCATCTTTAAGCATGTTTGAACTTTAGCAACAATAAAAACCTTTTTAGTTTACAATGGTATGTTATCATCAAAACATATAGAAAACTAACATTCTCCCCCTTTTTGATGATGACAACACTTGTAAACTAATTTGACAGAGGTTTTGAGATTTTCAAAATGCTTTTGACAATAGAGAGTACAGAGATTAAGCGTGATAAGTTGAATTTATTTGAGCAAGAATTAGAAACATAGAAATTCATAATGCATTACATATTGCTCAAGATATTTGAAAATTCATTGTATTAACTTTAGAAAGTTCAAGCTACAGAGAAAATACAAATAAACTTTCAATACATCAAAAGATAGAGCAATAAACTACGAAAGCTAGAACAACAACTTGAAAGCTCAAAATAACAAAGGTAAGCTCAAAATAACAAAGCTCAAGAATAACTCTTCACTTTTCTTCTCCCCCTTTGGCATCATCAGAAAGGGATGGATTAGAGGCAGGGACAATGGTGATGGGAGTGATAGGCAAGGCTGTCTTGCGGAGAGGAACATTAGGTGGAGGTGGAGGTGGACTTTGTGAAGAAGAATTTGAAGATGATGGAAGTAAGATGATAGGTATAGTAGAAGATGGAGGAACAGAAGGTACATATGGGACAATGTCAAGAATAGGATTATCTTGCCTAAGTGATGGAGGATTAGGAGGAGGAGAGGAAATAAGAGGAGATGATCTGTGAAGGGAATGGTTAGAAGGAAGGCTTGCAGTAGAGGAAGAGGAAGAAGAGGTGTAAGCTAAGGGTTGAGGAATAGGTCCAGGTGTGCTCTTTGCTTGCAGAAGCTTGGAGAGTTGATCCACTTTCTCATTCAAGGCTTTCAATTGCTTTCCTTGAGCATCCTGAACTACAACCAATGTGTCGTGGTTTGTAGTGACCTTTGCAACCATCCTTCCAATCTGAGTCTCAATTGCTGTTATGAGTGTGTTGTACTTAGTGTCCAGATTGGTTTCGAAGGTGTTAAGAGTGTCAGCATTGCTTCTTCAACAAGACTCTTGATTTAAGAATATAGAACAACTAGAAGTGTAGAAGGAGCTGACTGGGCTTCATTGACTTTGGATTTGGAAGCTCTTGATTGAGATGGAGCCCGTGATCGTCCAGAACCTTCTTCCAGATTAATCCTCATGAGATTTAGGTGATGCTTCCCAAAAAATGGAGTTGGAACAGGGTCATCATTGGCCAAATTCCAGATCTTCTCATTGAAGAGAATGACTGAAATCAGTGAAGGAAAGGGAATTTAAGTGTACTAGCAAATTTAAACCTTAGCATTTCTTGGAAGACCCAATAGCCAACATTATGATGTTTTTGATCTATGATAGAAGCAAAGATAGGAAAATCCTTCTTTGCAGAATGAGTGAAGTTGCTTCCCTTTTGCAGTAGGTTTCTGGCATAAATATACCAAATTGCTCTGAATTCAGCAGACATGGTAGCAGGAGTAAAGTTGAGAATTTTTCCTGAGGTAGGGATGGGCGTATTTGGTTTGAGAAGCTTGAAAATTTCCCTGTCATTGTACTTGTATTCAGTGACAGGTGGAGGTTTGGAAATTGCAGGAGAGAGTTTAAGTACTTAGCAGATATAGTAATCTTTGCAAGTGAGAAAATTTTTCCTTGAACATGATAGCTTCCTTACCAAGAAGTTCTATAGGTTTATCCAAAAAGTCCTTTGGCTTGGAAGTAACGTCATTGATTTTGAAAATGGCTGGAATTTCTTTAGGTACCTTAGTTTGGGATTTAAAGGGGGTAGCTTTGGAGGAACTTTGATCTTTGTTGGTTCCTCTGAATTCAAAATCAGAAATTGTCGCCTTTTTCTTTTTGGAAGGCTTGGCGACCTCTGTGAGAATTTCCTTGTCTCTTCGAAGAGCAACTTCTGGGTAGATGATCTTCTTCTTTGGACTTCCAGTTGGTTCCTGGATAACCAACTTCCTAGGTTTGGCCGAAGGAGCAGGTTCATTTGCTGCTACTCCTTGAATCCTTTGGTCGATGCCTGACTGAAGCTTTTTAGGAGCAAATTTTTCTCTTCTAGGTCTTTTTAGCGGTGGAGGAGATGCGGAATTTGTAGCAGAATCAGATGAGGCAGCAGTCGAAGTTCATTTGGGGGCCATTTTAGATTATGAATTCGAATGGGTTTGAGGGAAGGAGGAAGGTTTCAGAAAAGTTAGGTCAAGGCCGAGTGTGAAGACAAGTGAAGAGCAGCGTTTGAGCTTCTGATATATATATTGCACGATAGGCTCGAGTCTAAAACTTGCAGGCTCGAGTTACCTGCTCGAGTTTGTAAGAATAGGCTTAAGTTTGTACAAAAATGAACTAACCTGGATGCCAAGTGTGTATCTGTGAACACTTGGCACACATCGATAGGCGCGAGCTTGTCACTAATAGTCTTGAGTCTGAATGTCTCCTGAGCCTGACTTGAGTTTTTGCCCGAGCAGGCTTGAGCTTACTCTGATAGCCTTGAGTTTGCTTCCTTCGTTAGTAGTTGGGTTGCTCTTTGTCTTCACTAGGCTCGAGTCTGTTATTTATAGGCTCGAGTTTGGTCACCTACAAAATTTGATTTGTGCTTTCTGCCTTCTGTAAACTCAAGCATACGTTAGATAGGCTCAAGTTTGCTTCTCCTAACAGCAAACTTCACACGATGGTCAGTTTACACTACTAGAAATCATGAAATTTGCGGCGGAATTTGTGGCGGAATAATAATCCGTCGCAAAATTGCGAAGGAAAACGCCCTCCCATCGCAATTCTCATAAATTTGCGGCGGAGCAAACTATTCCGCCGCAAATTGAGGCGGAACACACTGGTCCGCCGCAAACTTTTGCGGCGGAAACACCTTTCCGCTGCAATTTTGCGGCGGAAAAGTGTTTTTCGCCGCAAAATTGTCGGTGGGATAATCCCACCAACAGTTAGTGGCGGAACCCGTCGTTCCGCCGCTAAACTTTGCGGCGGAACCACGGGTTCCGCCGCTCCATTTTGCGGCGGAACACTGGTTCCGCCGCAACTTGCGGCGGAACCCCCTGGTTCCGCCTCAACTTTGCGGCGGAAAACGGGTTCCGCCGCAATTCACGTTTCCGCCGCAAAATGTTATATATTCCTTCCCTCCCTCCCCCTTCGTGTTCATTCCCCGTCGTCTCCCTTCCTTCATTTTGCTCTTCTTCCTCTCTTGGTTTGCAGGTTGCGCCATCTGAGCTCCGCTACAAGATAACTGCCGCCGCCAATCTCATCTTACTCCGGCATACTTTCTCGTTCTCAACCTAGGTTGTTTCTTCAACTGGTATGGTCTTTTTCTTCTGCAAATTTAGACTTTGTTTATTGCTAATTCTTTTTTATCTGAAATGATAATATTAATGGAAGATCTTGAAATCTTGATTTTGTTTATTTGATAGTAATTTCAATATGACTGATTTTACAATTAGGTTTTTTTTTTACATCTCTATTTTCTTTCCAAAGACGTAGAAGGCACTGAATTAGTTTAATGCTCTACATTTTTTTAAGGAAAAAAAGTGTAAAAGACAATATTATAAAAAATAACTTAGGAAGCATTTGTTAATTCTTTTTAAATTTATATTGTTAGAAAAAAATTATGTAAATTATTGGATAATTTTCTCTTTATTATTCTTTCCTTGTATCATAATATTATTAATACTCATGGTCAATAAACAAACACTATTATATGTATTGGTTATAACTTGTGTATGAGTTACATGTTTTAGAATAGATAATATCCTTTTTATTAATTTTATTATGAATATGTTGAAAATTTAAATTTATTTTTTTCTCATTTTTTTTTATATCTGCTTTCTTATTTATATTTTGTGACCCATGATCCTAGTAAATAAGGATATATTTTGAGAGAAAAAAATACATTTATCCCATTTAACAAATTTTAACTAACTTTTTTATTCAGTTATTTGATTATTTGTAGTTTTTAGATCCAAATACACTAGGACAATTAGAATTATTTTTTAGTCATATTAAAATTATATTGTCTACAATTTATTAGAATTATGTGGTTTGAATTTAATTTTTTAATTGAGACAATTGAAAATTTTTATTTATAATTGTTAACTTCAAGATCATTAATATGGGAAATAACAATTAATAACAATTTTTAATTTACATATTTGAATACAAAAAAGTAGGAAGATATTACATATAGGAAATATAGCAATAACTTTTAAGGGCGTATACTGATAAGTCAATACTTAGAATTCATTATAAAAAAATTTCATAAGACTTAAATATAATTGTGAGATTTTCATAGATCATTTTTTGTTTTTTGTTTAAGACGTCAATGTAATTTTCCTTTTATTAAAAAGTATTAGTTATTAAATTTTTATTTATAGTTCTTAACTTCAAAATCATTAATATGTGAAATAACAGTTAATAATAATTTTTAATTTATATATTAGAATACAAAAAATTATGAAATTATTGCATATGTAAAATAACAATAAATTTTAATGAATTTATTATATATATGAATGAACAATACAATAAATTACAAAAAAAAAAAAGATTTGTTATATGTCCCCATTTTCAATCATACTTCGTCATTCTTTGTTTGACCCGTCAACTTGTATCTCCCCATCTTCTAGTGTACTATCCCCATTCTCTGGTTGCAGGATGGGATCTGTTCTTTGTTCACTGCATGTGTTTGTTTGCCGCTTTCTTGATTAAGTGGATTAAGTGGCAATTGGTTGGTATAAGCGACCAGCTGTATTTGCCACTTAAGTTAGTTGAAATAGTTAGTATTATTGTATTATGTTTCAATAAGTGTCTGTGCAGGGTTGGGTTGGGGAAGTATGGAAGGTGATCGTGATAGGAGTTGGATGTACAATCGTCTAACTCGGAAAAAATGACTTACTCGAGTATTCTTAGACGGTTTGGAAGAGTTCGTCCAATTTTCCTTAGCGCATACAACTAATTCGAGTGCCTCGATCAGTTGTCCGTGTGCGAGATGCAGGTGTTTTGAATTTCATGACGCGGGAACGGTCAGAATCCATTTGTGTAGAAAAGGATTCATGAGGGATTATGAATGTTGGGTACATCACGGGGAAGTCCAACAGACACCGAGCGGTTATTACGGAGACAGTACTCATCGAACCAACCTTAATCAATATCAGCAGTTGGTCATGGATGCTGCGGGACCGTCGATCGGCCAATATTTTGATCCCGTGACTTATGCTGGACCTTCACACATGGAAGAGGAGACCGGTACACATAATCAACCATCATACATGGGAGAGGAGCCTAATCCGGAGGCCGTTAGGTTCAATCAAATGCTTCAAGATGCGCAACGTCCTTTATGGGAAGGTTGTGAACACATTGAAAATAGTGAATATTCATCGCTATCGGCTACCCTAGCAACATTAAGCTTGAAGACTGATCACCATATGAGCGAGAAGAATTACAATGAAATGATGCAGATCATGAATAAGGTTGCTCCCAATGACAATAATTTGCTGAAAGATTTTTACCAAGCAAAGAAAAAGGTGAAAGAGCTCGGGCTTAGTTGTGAAAGAATCCATTGCTGCCCCAACGGATGTATGCTCTATTTCAAGGATGATGCTGAGCGGACTACTTGTAAATTCTGTGAACATGATAGGTACAAGAAGATTAAAGGGAAAACAACCACTCAACCATTAAGTAAGATGTGGTGCTTTCCCCTCGTGCCTAGACTTCAGAGATTGTATTCATCACAACAAACAGCTGCTCACATGAGATGGCATCGGGAGCATCACAGGGATGAAAAATTTGTGACGCATCCATCTGATGCCGAAGCTTGGCTAAAATTTGACGAGGCGAATCCTTCATTTGCAGCCGATCCCCGTAATGTTCGTCTTGGTTTATGTTCAGATGGGTTCGCTCCTTTCAACCAAACGGGCAGGATTTATTCTAGTTGGCCGGTGATTGTGACTCCGTATAACCTCCCACCTTCCATGTGTATGAGAAGAGAGTTTTTGTTCCTCAACCCGTTAATCCCTGGGCCATCCAACCCAAAAAAGAAAATAGATGTGTACCTCAGCCCTTTGATAGACGAGTTGAAGATGTTGTGAAGTGAAGGGGTTCTTACGTACGATGTATCATTGAGTCAGAACTTCATCTTGCGGGCTGCCTTAATGTGGACAATCAATGATTTCCCTGCATATGGGATGTTGAGTGGATGGCAAACGTCGGGGAAGCTTGCATGTCCTATATGTATGGAACAGAACGTGGGGTTTAGCTTGCCAAATAGTCGCAAGGTATCTTGGTTTGACAGTCATCAGCAATTCCTACCCCTCGATCATCCGTTTAGGAGAAACAAAAAAGACTTCAGTCGGAATGTGGTTGAACGATCAGCTAAACCTCGTCGTTTAAGTGGGCAAGAAATATAGGAGAGGGTGAAGGACATTCAAAGTATTGAAGAAGGAGCTACTTCCAGTGAGCCTGAGGGATATGGCGTTCATCATCATTAGATCAAACGCAGCATCTTTTGGGAGCTACCATATTGGAAAGATCAATTGTTAAGACACAGCCTCGACATCATGCATATTGAGAAGAATGTGTTTTGCAATATTCTGTACACCGTTATGGACACCAAGGGTAAGACAAAGGATACAGTCAATGCAAGACTTGACATACAACATATTTGCAGAAGACCTTCTTTGCATTTGATAGAGACTGCCACGGGCCGAATTTCCAAACCTAGGGCGCCGTACACCTTGAACAAAGAGCAGAATATAGAATTGTTGAAGTGGGTTAATAGTGTGAATCTACCGGACGGTTATGCATCAAATTTCTCAAGATGTGTGGACTTGAACGAGGTGAAGTTATGCGATATGAAGAGTCATGATTGTCACGTTTTCTTTCAGAGATTATTGCCGTGGGCCTTCAAGGCACTACCAAAGCATGTATTAGATATTCTGACAGAGTTTTCCTTCTTCTTTACAACAATTTGTGCTTCTGAACTTAATGTCGATAAGTTACGACAGTTGGAGGAGAGCGTGCCAAAAATGCTATACAAGTTAGAGATGGTGTTTCCTCCTAGCTTCTTTAACTCAATGGAACATTTGCCCGTTCACCTGGCGTACGAAGCAAAGGTAGTAGGTCCGCAACAATATAGGTGGATGTATCCGTTTGAAAGGTAATATATATTTGTTTTCGCTGTGATTAGTTCAAACACATTGAGACATAAGTTATAAATACCCTCTAATTGTCATTGTAGGTTTTTATGCACACTGAAATATAAGATCAAAAATACAAGATACGTTGAAAGATCTATTGCTGAAGCGTATCTGGTCGAAGAGGCCACCAAATTTGCCTCATACTATTATCCCCTTGAAGTTATATCAAGATGGAGGGGGGTACCTCGCAACGATGATGGCGGTGAAACGAGTAGTCAAATATCAATATTTAATTATCCTGGTCGGGTCATTCGAACAAATTATAGGTCAACTCTGGAAGGAAGCGATAAGAAAGTAGGGAAGTGGTACATTCTAAACAACTGAGAAGAGGCCGCCCCGTACTTAAAGTAAGATTTCAGCTTTTCAGTAACTGCTACGGTAAGTATTAAAGTATTAATTTCTTTCTTTTTGTTACAGATATTTCTCACAATGGGTTCGATCAACAAATCCTTTGATCTCGGATTCTGACCTCGATGAATTCATGAAGGATAAATTTCCTCATTGGTTACGATACAACTTCGCGCAAAAAATATGGAGTTCAACTCTGCGTCAGATCCCCATGATGTTATATAGAGTTTAGCTTACGGGTCTGCAACAGTTGTTACCAGGATCAAAAAATATGTAATCAATGGGTATAGGTTTCCAACTTTTAAAGCGAACGAAAATACAGAAACTTGCAATTACGGTGTATGTTGTCGAGGTGGCCAAGTTGACGGAGTCGAGTGCGACTACTACGGCAAGTTAATTGATATAATTCAGTTGGATTACAAGTGGGACAAGTCAGTGATTCTATTTAAATGTGAGTGGTTTGATAACAGTCCGCGTGGTACAAAGGTAGACAAATATGGAAATGTTGAGATCGATTGGTCACGGAGATATGCAGTTAGTTATGACCCATTCATTCTTGCTCAACAGGCAGAACAAGTTTATTTTACATATTACCCTACATCCCGTCAAGAGTGGGTGGGAGTTATCAAAACCAAAGCACGAAATATTATACCTAATTCAAAAGAGTCAGAAACGAATGACGATATGACTGAACCTTTCCAAGCGGATGTGGAACATGTACTTGCCGTAAGTAATGTCGAGGACGATGTACCTTGCAATCTCTTTGATTCCACTAGAAACTTAGAGCTGATTCCTATCCAAATTGAGAATGAGGAATCAGACGATGAGGAACAAGCGAGTTACTCCACTACTGAATCTGAATTTGACGATTATGAGACGTCAGAGGAAGAACAGTAATCATCTGATTGATTTAAGTTAGTTGTTTTGGTTTATGACGATCTGTTATATTTGATATTCCATTGCTTAGTCATTATTGTATTAAGTAAATTTCTCTTGTTTATATATATTTTGACATCATGTTTATAAGTGTTCAGAGATGGAGCATCCAGGAGGTCGTTCAGGTAGTGGATATAGTAGAGGTAGTGGTCGGGCCCGTCCTATCAGAGGGGGTAGGCCGACATCATCTACCTCCTCTGTAGTCAGAGGGCTTAGCTCTTCGCCGGAGCTTCCGCCTCTTTATTTTTCATCTTCACCGCCTACTACTGACTCTGTTATGGGCGATATAGGTGAGCCTTTCACTGATACATATCCACACCAGCAGACAGGGCAGGTTCAATTTATGATTTCTGACTGATTTAAATATATTTTCTTAAACATCTAAGTTCTAACATTTTGCAATATACTTCTTCCTTTAGTACACTGCATAGCCTCATAGCCAGGGTGGGGGAGCTAGTTCCTCTGACGACCCAGCCTGGGGATCCATTGATCCTGCGACAGGGAAGATGTGGATCTGTCCTGTAGGGAGCACCGAGTAAGTTATGTAATGTTATGATTTTTTACCTTTAGTTTGTATGCTACTATTTGCAACATTCTATTTGTTTTCAGGTTTCATCCTTATAAGCCGGTGGCGGATTTCATCGGCGAGCAAATATTTCGTAATTTTGATCAACCTTGGGCCACATGGACATTGATCCCTCAGAGCCAGCGAGATACTTGGTTTAGTGAGTTCTTGGTAAGTTATGTGATGTATGGTTATTAACTTATTATTCTCATCAAAATACAAACTGATTAACTACTTGTATAATTTAGAGCACTAATTGTTTTAGTATTGTTTTTCAGGGAAAGTTTAGCTGGTTGCCCGAGCATGTGAATAATTTAAAGAAAGCTTATAACTTCAAGGGAAGCAAGTGGTTGTCTGATAAATTATATAAATTGAGGAATGAAAAAGGAAAAAAAATTGGATTCAGCCTGAGGTTGCAGGCCAGTTATTTGAAAAATGGGCGACTGACGAAAGATTTTTGAAACAAAGTGAACAAAATAAATTAAATAGGTCCCACATGGATGGACCGTCATATGCTGGCGGCTGCATTCCAGTTAGTGAGCATCGACGAAAGATTGTAAGTATACGCTATTTTCTACTTCAGCTTTCAATATTTTGTACTTAATAAATAATTAATGAATGGTTATCATTTGTGTTTGCAGGTAGCGTCTAGGGAAGTTCCTGAAGATTTGATTTCTTTGACCACCTTTGAGCGGACCCATACCCAGGCGGTTGAGGGACAAGGCAAGCGCTGGATTAACGCTAAGTCCTAGCAGTTCGCGGTTAGATATTAGTTATATTTATTATTTGCTTCAAACAGTAGTATATTTCTTTCATTTTATATGCATTATTTGTGTTGTATTTTTGTGCTTGTAGGAGACCTATCAACAGCTGACACAGGAGAGAGACTCACAGATTCAGAGTGACCCGTCGTCCTCTTATTCCGATAACGAGAGTATCTTCCTTCAGGCTGCAGGCGGAATTGACAAGAAGGGGAGAGTCTTCGGGATGGGTGCTTCTGCCAGCCAACTGAAGTCGTCTTCGAGGCCCTCATCCGGCAGTAGTAGAGGTGGTCCTGAAGGTAGAGTTGTACTTTTGTTATCAATCGCAAATCATTACTCCCTCTTTCATATAAATGAAGTATTACAAGTAAATTGACTTCATAATGTTGGTTTTGCAGAGGATAAGAGGGTAAAGATGTTAGAACAGAAGGTGCTGGAACAAGAACAGAAGGTGCTAGAGCAAGACGAGAAGATGAGGGAGCAAGATGAGAAGATGAGGGAGCAAGGAAATATTATTAGTGAGATGCGAGCACTTCTCCATGCCCTATTGAAAGACAAAGGTACGGGGCTACCTCCTAGTGGTGACGACGATACTGGCGGTGATGATGGCCAGGCTACTGCTATTTAGAGTTTTTTTTTAGTTCATTTTTAAACATTATAATTTATATAATATTGTGTTTTTATTATGTAAACTTGTATGATGATTGTATAATTTATTTTTATGATATACAATTTTTTTTAT
The DNA here is from genome assembly GCA_037074495.1 of Acacia confusa. NCBI lineage: Eukaryota > Viridiplantae > Streptophyta > Magnoliopsida > Fabales > Fabaceae > Acacia > Acacia confusa. The sequence goes on along the minus strand of CM073505.1, from coordinate 29,887,790 downwards.
TTTCTATTTTTTTTATAATTTTTAATGATTTTTTTAAAATAATTTTTAATTTTGCGAGGGAAAATACATTTTCCATCGCAAATTTGCGAGGGAAAATAATTCCCTCGCAAATTCAAAAAATTTTGCGAGGGAAATTTGTTCCGCCGCAAAATCTCAATTTGCAAGGGAAAATTTATCCGCTGCAAATTTGAAATTTGCAAGGGAAAATATTTCCGCCGCAAAATCTCTCATTTTGCGAGGGAAAATTGTTCCGCCGCAAAATTTAAATTTGCGAGGGAAATTCCTTTTTTCCACCGCAAAAATTATTTGCGAGGGCTTTTTTTGCGACGGACAAATTTCCGCCACAAAATCTGTCGCAAAATAATTTTGCGACGGAAAATGCTTGTTTTGTGAGGGAAAAATTCCGCCGCAAAAAATCAGTTTTCTAGTAGTGTTATAACCTACATAAACATGACTAAACACTCCGATGCTTAAGTTAGCAACAATTAATCATCAAAATCACAACTAACATTGGGATAGAAACAACTTACAACTCATTGGGATTTACCATTATGAATTCTCTTCTTATGAAAGTAAATTGCTCTTTTGCAAGTGGTTTAGTGAAGATGTCTGTAAGTTGTTGATGAGTTGGGATAAACATGACTTTGACATCTTTCTTTTGAACATGATCTCGAATGAAATGATGTCTGACATCAATATGCTTTGATCTGGTATGATAGATAGGATTTTTGGCTAAGCTGATAGTACTGGTATTATCACAAAGAATGGGAATTTCCTTCAAGTAAGTTCCAAGATCTTGAATCTGTTGCTTGAGCCATAGGACTTGTGAACAACAACTCGAAGCAGCAACATACTCGGCTTCAGTTAAGGATATAGCTATTGTGTTCTGCTTCTTGCTGAACCATGAGACAAGTGAATTTCCAAAGAATTCACATTGTCTACTTGTGCTTTTACGATCAGTCTTGTATCCAGCATGGCCTGAGTTAGAATATGCTTCTAAGTGTTCAAGCTGACCTTTGGGAAACCACAAGCCCAATTCTTCTGTATCATGCAGGTATCTAAAGATTCTTATCACATGTTTAGCATGAGATTCCTTAGGCGCGGATTGAAATCGAGCACACATCCCCACACTGAATTGTATATTTGGTTTGCTTGCTGTCAAGTAGAGTAATGATCCAATCACACCTCTATACCTTGTGATATTGAAGTCTTTTCCCTTCTCATGGGCATCTAAGGCAGCAGTTGAGCTCATTGGTGTGTCTGCCCCATTACAATCTTGAAGACCATATTTCTTGAGCAAGTCTCTTAGATACTTGGTCTGAGAAATAAATATCCCATTTTTGTGTTGCTTGACTTGTAGTCGAAGAAAATAATTGAATTCTCCCATAATTGACATTTCAAATTCACCCTACATAGTCTCAAAAAATTCCTTGCACAAAGCATCATTAGTAGCACCAAAAATTATATCATCTACATAGATTTGCACAAGTAAGATTTCATTAAGCTTGTTACTTTTAATAAAAAAAGGGTGGTATCTGCTCTTCCTCTTACAAATCCATGATCTAGAAGGAATTTACTTAGTCTTTCATACCAAGCTCTAGGAGCTTGTTTTAAACCATATAAAGCCTTCTTTAATTTGGAAACATGATCCGAATGAAATTCATCCTCAAAACCAGGGGGTTGTTCTACATAAACCTCTTCCTGAATAAAGCCATTTAGAAATGTTGATTTCACATCCATTTGATATAGTTTGAAACCTTTAATGCACGCAAAGGGTAGAAGAACTCTTATTGCTTCCAATCTTGCTACTAGAGCATAAGTTTCTTCATAATCAATTCCTGCTTCTTAATTATATCCTTTAACTACCAATCTTGCCTTGTTACGGACAATGATTGCAAACTCATCACGTTTGTTCTTGAATACCCATTTAGTGCCAATGACTGGATGGTCTTTGGGCCTAGGTACCAAGTCCTAAACTTGATTTCTTTCAAATTGATGTAATTCCTCTTACATTGCTATCACCCAATCATTGTCTGAAAGGGCTTCTTCAATCTTAGAGGGTTCTATTTCTAAACTAAAAGCTGAAAAAATGACTTTGTTCAAAATGCTTTGTCTAGTTCTAACTCCTTGATTTGCATCACCTATAACTTGGTCCAGCGGATGGCTCCTACTGTATTTCCAAGCTCTAGGTTGAGTTTAACCAGAGTTTTCACAATCATGTTTAGATTTAGCTTCTGGTTCTCTTTGCAAATTGTTTTCAGAATTTGTCAAATCAGATAAGGTTTTTGAAGAAGATTGATTCTGAACTTCATCATCATCATTAACCATAGATTTGTTAGGATTAGTTTCACAGAAAACAACATGAATTGATTCTTCTATAGTTCGAGTAAAATGATTATATACTCTATATGCCTTACTCCTAGATGGGTATCCAAGGAATATACCTTCATCAACTTTAGAATCAAATTTACCTAAGTTTTCCTTACCATTCTTGTGAATAAAGCACTTACGTCCGAAAATGTGGAGATGAGCTAAGTTGGGCTTTCTTCCTTTGTAAAGCTTCTATGGTGTTTTGTTTAGCTTCTTTCTGAGATATGCTCGGTTAGAAATGTAGCAAGCTATGTTCATTGCATCTGCCCAAAACACTTGGGAGGTCTGATTTTCATTTAGCATTACTCTTGCCATTTCTGTAAGAACTCTGTTCTTTCTTTCTACTACTCCATTCTGTTGAGGTGTTCTTGGTGCAGAAAAGTTGTGGTCTACCCCCATCTCATCACAGAGTTTCTTAAAGTGGTGATTTTCAAATTCTCCTCTATGATTTGTTCGGATTCCTGCAATAGATAAACCTTTCTCGTTCTGGACCTTCTTGGCAAAAATAGCAAATTGATCAAATGCTTCATTTTTAGCAGATAAAAATAGAGTCCATGTATATCTTGAGAAATCATCAACTATAACTAGAGTGTACAAATTTCCACCAAGGCTTTTTACTCTAGCTGGACCAACTAAATCCATATCGGTAATTGAAGTAGTCTATTGGTTGAGATCTCAGTTTTCGATTTAAAGGATGATTTGGTTTGTTTTTCCTTTCGACAAGCATCACAAATCATGTCCTTTTTGAAATCAAGTTTTGGCAAACCAATAACTAAATCCTTTTTCATTAACTTATCAATTTGAAACATGTTGACATGAGCTAACCATTTGTGCCACAACCAACTTTCATCTAAGTTACCAATGAAACAATTTTCATAGGGTGAGTCATTAGAGAGATTAAGAGTGTAACAATTACCTTCTCTTAGAGCCCTGAATAAGGCTTTTGATTTAGCATTGTCTAAGGAGAGATCATCCTTCCTAACAATCAAACATTCTTCTGAGTTGAAGATGATTAGATTACCTTTATCTGCACTTTGGCTTACACTAAGGAGATTATGGCATAGGCTAAGGTAGACATCTTGTATTCTTGGTCCATCATTGTTGCTAACTTCACCAATGCTAGCTATTCTTCCGGATTGATTTCCACCAAATGTAACCTTGCCACCATCCTTGTGTATGATTGTTGTGAATTTGGATTGATCTCCTATCATGTGTCTAGAGCATCTATTGTCAATATACCATTTACTGGATTTTGATGCTCTTAGACATACCTTTTCATCGTTAGATTCTCCCTAAGCAACTAGGCAAAGATTTGCTATTTGTTCTTCATCATCTTCCTCTTCATCAGATGAACTATCTCCCTAGATGGCAGAAACATAGGCCTTTTTCTTGAATGAGCTGAATTTTGTCTTCTCCTTTTCTTTGTTCTTCAGCTGAGGGCATTCAGACTTAATGTGACCCGACTTATTACACTCAAAGCATATGATTGGTTTCTTTGCTTCTTTGTTGTTGTTGTTCTTATGGAACTTCCGGAATTCTTGGTCCTTTTTGTAAAACTTTTTGAATCTTCGAATCAATATCCCAATCTCTTCATCATCTATCTCATCATCATCAGAGTTACTATCTTCCTTGACAGTTTTGAGAGCAATTCCCTTTTGTTTCCCTTCCATTTCATCAAGTCCTTTTTCTAAACTTGATTTTGCCTTCGCATTCTGATAAGCTTCCGAAGAGGGTAGCTACAGATTGCATTGATTCTCCTCAGGCTTCTTCTATAACTATCACTTTAGCTTCCCAATCTTTGGTTAGTATATTCAATAATTTCCTTACCTGAGCTTTTTGGTTGTATACCTTTCCTAAGGCTAACAGCTGATTGATCAAGTGAGTGAAACGAAGTTGGAACTCTGCAATTGATTCTCCAGACTTCATGCGTAGGAGATCATACTCAGTTGTGAGAGTGTTGATCCTGTTCTCCTTGATTCCTGAGGTTCCTTCATAGGCGACTTCTAATGCGTCCCACATTTCTTTGGCATTAGGCAAGTTACAAATGCGGAAGTACTCCTTTTGGCTCAAGGTACTTTGCAGCATTAAGATGGCTTTGCTTTTAAGAACAACTTTCTTTTGATCATTTTCATCAAACTCAGCTCTCGTTTTTAGCAAAACATTTTCACCAACTTTCTTTTTAGGGATATAGTTCCCTTCCTCAATTACTTTCCACAGACCATACTCATTGGCCATCACAAATACTTTGAATTTGGATTTCCAGAATGAGTGGTGTTCGCCATTGAATATTGGTGGTCTGTTGATTGAGGCATCATCTGGTAGTATTCCTTCTATTGGATTTTTTTGTCTAGGATGTGAATCCTTTAAGTAGACAACCTTCCTCTGATACCAAATGAAAATGGAAGAAATCACCAAGAGGGGGTGAATTGGGGATTTCAAAAATTCTTTTAAAAAATGTCTGAATCTTTTCAAAAAAACTTGAAAAAAAGAGAACGAAGGAGTAAAAGAAGAAAAGCTGGACACAAGGAATTTATACTAGTTCGGTCTTAACTTTGACCTACATCCAGTCCCCAGATATCTGCTGGGTATTTTTAGTATCTCAACAAGCTTTAATTACAACAATGTAAATCACATGCAATCCTAATCACCTAGAATTTGCTCCCCCTTACACTTTGTAATTAAACAACCCAACTCACAGGTTCCACAACCTTGAGTTCTCACAAAACAAGTAATCAGAAATGACTTTCGAAATCACACTCTCTTAAAGAGTAAATAAGCTTAAACACTGAAGTTTAGAAAATATTTTCGCACAACAGAGCAAGAAATCAGAAATACAATCAGTTGTGATTCAGCTATGTGTCTTGCTCTGCATCTTCATGGGTATTTATAGGCTAACTAGTGGAACTAGCCGTTGCATTTTCTTCTCTAACGTTTAGCTGTAAATCTGAAAAATAACTGTTGCATATTTTCCTCTATTTTTTCAATTCTCAGCTGGAATCCTGGAATTCGTTGATGTAGATGGTCTTCCAGATATTTTGTCATTCCATAACCTTTGTTTGACCATTGGAGAGTGATTTAGTTGATCCATAACGATCTGTACTGAACCATTGGGATAGAGGAGAAGTTTCAGCCTAGTTTTTGGTTCTACATTAAATGCTCTTAACCTAGATCTGATTTGTTGTAATTATCCATCCTTGCTTGTAATCTGAAGCTTGAAATGTGTTAATGTAATCTATAACTCATGAACAAACTTATCAAACATATATATGATGATTTGTAATTTCATTTAAGTGCAAAACAGATCATGAGAGAAAGATGAAAAATGTGAAGAGTAAACAGAGATCTGTTAGGCTTGAGTCTAGGTTCAGTAGGCTCGAGTTTGTTCATGAACTCTCAAGAATAAAATAAGTAAGCTTGAGTTTATCCTTTAGAAATCAGAGTTTATCGTGATGAGTTTTTGAAATCATTTTGAAAGAGTGCACAAACTCGAGTCTATTAGTGACAGGCTCGAGTCTGGAACTGTTTGGAATGAAAATAAGCTTTGGTCCAAAGGCGTAGGCTTGAGTTTGGCTATACAGGCTCAAGTCTAATTAGGATATAAAATTTTGATAGCTCTCTATATGAGCCAAACTCGAGTTTGTAAGTGCTAGGCTCGAGTTTGCTTCAGCCAAACACTTTTGAGACTTCTTTCAATCTGAAATAAGCTTGAATTTACAAAGTTATGCTTGAGCCTATTTTTTGAGTAAATCTTTGTTTGCTCTCTGGAAGAGACAGGCTCGAGTCTAACTTGATAAGCTCGAGTCTATTCACATGAAAGTTTGTTTGAAGAGCTCTCTATAAGACTTAGGCTTGAGTTAAGAAATGCATGCTCAAGTTTAAAATCATGAAAAATGCGACGTACTCTCTGTAAGGCACAGGTTCGAGTTTATTTAGGTAGGCTCAAGTCTAACTGAGAGCCGATAACTTAATTTGCTCTCTGTAAGATGTAGGCTCGAGTTTACCATAACAGGCTCGAGTCTGCCTTAGTTATAAAACATGAAACTTGCTCTCTGTCACAAGCAGGCTCGAGTCTATTAAGTTAGGCTCGAGTTTTCCTAAGTTCAAAATGTTTATTTTGCTTTCTGTTAAGTGTAAACTTGAGTTTATCAAAACTAAACTCGAGTTTAACTTACATCATAAGATTTAAATCAATTTTAACCATCTTTAAGCATTTGAACTTTAGCAACAATAAAAACCTTTTTAGTTTATAATGGTCTATTATCATTAAAATACATAGAGAACTAACAGAATATGGAGTCCTTAACCTTGTTGTCGCCTAGTAAGCATCTAAGAAAGAGAAGGAGTTCTCTGGGCAATCTGGAGATATCCATGTAGATAAGCATTAGAGGACGTTATATACTTTGAGGTTTTCAATGAGATAAGGTAATCTTAAAACCCACTATATTTTAAAGAGTATATCCTGAAAAGATCCTATGAGTATTTCTTTATCGTTTTGATTTGGGATAACTCATGAGCACCCGTAAAGAGTTATAGGGTCCATTATGATTGATATATATCTAAAATCATAATTGAAATCATAACCTATGAGTACCAAAAAAGTTATGGGTCCTCATAAGCTCTCATAAAGAGTCACAGCACTTGTATTTATGATATTTAGTTATGTGAGCACCCGTAAAGAGTTATGGGCTCTCATATATTAACACATAAAGAGTCACAACTTAGATAATGGCTACAAGTTTATGATATTTTGTTCCATGAGCACCCGTAAAGAGTTACAAGTTCTTATACATTAGTTAAGTAACTTATAAGTACTATAAAGAGTTACGAGTTCTCAAGAATACTGTAACGAGTTATGAGTTCTCAATAGTACTTTAAAGAGTTATGGTTATAAATTATAAATCCTGCTATAATTAGTGAAGAACAAAAAATTTTTGTTTTTTCCACCTCATGAGTTTTTTCTTGAATGTCAAGCAGCACCCAAATTAACTAACAAGTGGTATCAGAGATTACGATGTGTAAGGGGGAGTATCTCAATGAGAGATTTGACTTTAAAAGTGCTTGGATGAACTTATGGGATTGTAGAGGCATTTCTCTTGTACCCGGATTAAACAAGAAGATAATGGATTGAAAATCTCAAGTGGAGCTTAGGGATTGGATGCAGGTCAATGATTGGACCAAACGAAGATAAATCTCAGTTTTCATGTTCTCTTTCCTTACCTCCTATATTTCCAACAAAATCATTTGAATGATTGACTATTGGTTTACAAGTCATTATTATTATAAATACTACATTCCTCCTATATTTCTGACAAGAGCTTGTCGATCCCTTGCAAAATAACCAAGTTGAGTAAAAATATTTGCAGTATAAGGAACTTGGATCATTTCCCACAGAATTGCAGTAGGTTTAATTCAGTAACAATGAAACAGAACAGTAACAATTTGGGGGGGAGTTTTTGAAATTGCAAAATAAACGAAATTAAAATAGAAACAGTAAAGAAAAATGAGATTATCCAAACTAAAATGATTAACCCAGAACCAAGGATTCCAGAACCTTCATCAGACGAAATTTAAACACCAAACTCGTGATCGATTTCTGGACAAACCGAAATCTCTGCGTTTGCCCAAAATTTCCCTCAACTGAACAATCACCCAGAATGTTTTCGAAACAGTGGCATAACACCAAACAACCGCACAGTAATCACTTAAACCCAGTTCGAAATATGTCCTTGGGATTAATCGATTTGAGTTTTTAACCAAAAACCCAATCCGAATCCAAAATCGAATCCGATAAAAGAAGATAGAAACGAGTTTAGATGTTACCGATTAAGCGCGAGTCCTCTGGAATATGAAATCCCTAATCCGTGCGTTAATCAGAGACGTTTAGCCAAGCATAGATGAGTAAAACAATGAAGAACACGAAGAACAGATGAAGAACATTTCAGATAAATTTAAAAGTCTATGTTTGATCTTCAAAAGTCTCAAAAACGAAAATACAATCTGTTTGTAGCCTCCATCTAACTTAACCTAAAAAGGCAAAAAAACGAAATGGGGCTCCAAGTCATAAAATATCCAGGCCAAAAGAAATAGCCTAAAATAACAAATGGGCCTTTATAAAATTCGGGCCCAAATAAAAATCCAGAAAAATGTCTTTGACTTCAGCTCCAAGTTTGACCATCCTCTTGACTGAATTTGCCTTCCGAGTCTTCATAACATTTATAGCCCTTTGAATCATCTGAAATATGAGACAAAAATGAGGCAAATTCGATGTCTGGTTCAAAAGTTATGGTTAAAACAGTGAAGCATATTAAATATGGAATTTTTATCATGAAAATGAATTAAATCTAAATAAAAGCCCAAAGCCTAAATAATCATTAAAGCCCATTATTTATTAGCTAACAATCCAAAATTTATTACCCAAAAGATACAAAATAAGTATGTAAAATATTCAATTATCAAATTCCCCCACACTTATCCTTTTGCACTCCTGGGCAAAATCAGAAAGAAAAGAAAAATAGAAGAAAGAAAATTCTCATTTCTAGTAATTGCCAACAATGTAAAAATTTGAAAAAGGAACACAAGGTTTCAAAAGACCAAGCAATCAAGACCGAAATCTCTTCATCTCAAATTACAAATCATGCAATCTCAATCAATGATGCTAATCACACAATGTGATCTCTCAAGGGATCCCCTCAATCAATGTCTCAAGTGTATAAGGAGATAAGTGTATCACTCAAATTCTACTCAAGAAAATTGTTTTACCATAGGCTTGTTCAATTTCTACTTCTCCATTACTCACAACACATGCATGCATAAATCAAGAGAGCTTATTATTAATGGTTGTAATGGGGCTAGGGTGAAGGTAGGTAAGCATGGAAAAGAGAGGCTAAGCACCAAGGAAATCTAAAAGAGCACTACTTAAAGAAAATAACCAAATCCTTTTTTTTCTTTGTTTTTGCTCATCTTTCTTTGTTTTTGTTTTTCTTTTTCCCCCTTTTATCTTTGTTTTTCTTGCTCTTTTCTTTTCCTTTGTTTATTTTCTTATCCTTTTTTTTTCAATGACCAAATCAAATATCTCTCCCCCACACTTAAATTGTTGCACTCTTGAGTAACCCCCACACTTAGACACAAAACAAAAGTGAAACCAATGCTCAATATAATTCCAAGGTGCGGTAAAAAGTGGTTTTACACTTAGGCTAATAATGTGGTTTGTAAAAGAATGAGTCACAAAGGCACAAAGGGGCTAGCAAAAGGAATATGATGCAAGGGAAAGCTATTTGGCTAAAGTGTGGAAATGAAAGAAAGAAAACAAGCCTCTATCATATTTACACATGTAAGTGAAAAAGGCAATTTCAAAAAGAAAGGGAGCAAGTTCTAGAAAACATGAATCATGAGTAGATACACACATAAAAGAAATAATGGTAAAAGATGAGTTCCATTCAAGCAGACCCAAAATCTCACACAGGGAAATATCAAATCATGCAATCAGCACCACAAAATCAACTACCAAGACATATAATCCAAGAGTCCAAAATTGCAGTCCAATAGAATGATTTATCAAAACCCAAATGTCCAAGTTTGTAAGATGTGGCAACCATATAAAGAGAAACTATATTATTCACCAACTAATTTTATTTGGAAAAAGAAAATAAAGGAAAAGAGAGGTATAGAAAGAAAGAAAGAAAAATACTCCCCAAGTGGTTCATGTAAGATAAGTGGCATCAATGAGGAGGATCTCTTCTTCTTCAGGTTGCTTCATGTCTCCCTCATGAAATTGCTTGAGGCGGTGGCCATTGACTTTGAAGGTCCGTTTGGTGGGTGGATCACATAACTCAACAACACCAAAGGGAAAACATTAGCAACCACAAAAGGGTCATCCCATCTAGATCAAAGCTTACCTGGCATAAACTTCAGGCGGGAATTGAATAGAAGAACTTTCTGGCCCACAAAAAACTTTTTTCTCAAGATGTGCTTATCATGGAATGCCTTTGTCTTCTCCTTGTACAACCGTGAACTCTCATAGGCATCCAATCTAAGCTCATCCAACTCTTGCAGCTGTAGCTTTCGTTCCATTTCAGACTTAGCCAAATCCATGTTACACTGCTTAATGGCTCAATAGGCTTGATGTTCCAACTCAACCGGAAGATGACATGCCTTACCAATGATAAGCCAATAGGGAGACATCCTAAATAGAGTCTTATAGGCTGTGCAATAGGGCCACAAAGCATCATCCAATCGCTTACTCCAATCTTTCCGGGTATAGTTAACAGTCTTCTGAAGGATTTGCTTAATCTCTCTATTGGAAGCTTCAGCTTGACCATTGGTCTGGGGGTGGTATGCTGTGGAGACCTTGTGAAGCACTCCATACTTGCGTAACAAGGCACCCATGCTTCGATTGCAAAAATGAGAGCCTTAGTCACTAATGATGGCTCTAGGAATGCCAAACCTGCAGAAAATGTTAGACCTAACAAAATCCACCACCACTGAAGAATCATTAGTCTTGGTGGCTTTTGCCTCAACCCATTTTGAAACATAATCCACAGCCAACAGTATGTAAGTATGACCGTGAGAAACAGGAAATGGACCCATGAAATCAATACCCCAAACATCAAAGACTTCACAAAACAGTATAGGGTTTTGGGGCATCTCATGCCTACGAGAAATACTTCCTACTCTCTGACAGTTATCACATAACTTACAAAACATATGGACATCATGAAATAAGGTAGGCCAAAATAAACCACAGTTTAACACTTTCCTAGCAGTTCTTTGCGATCCAAAGTGATCGCCACAAGCAGAAGCATGACAAAAATGCAAGATAGAATCAAACTCATGATCAGGCACACATCTCCTAATTACTTGGTCACTACAAAATCTCCACAAATAAGGGTCATCCCAAACATAATATTTAGAATCACTTTGCAATTTAAGAGTCTGGGCCTTAGTGGAATCAGCAGGTAAAACTCTAGCAACTAAATAATTAACCAGATCAGCATACCATGGAATCTTACCTTGCAGCTGAAGAAGCTACTCATCAAGAAAATCATCCTGAATAGGAGAGGGGTGAGAGGGAGAATGAGAAATGCGACTCAAGTGATCTATTACCCAGTTTTGTGCTCCACTTCTATCTCTAATCTCAACATCAAACTCTTGGAGCAACAACATCCACCGGATAAGTCGGGGCTTAGCATCTACCTTTTTCAAAAGAAACTTCAATGTAGTATGGTCAAAGTAAACAATAACTCTACTAGCTAACAGATATGATATAAACTTATCAAAGGCAAATACTATAGCTACCAGCTCCTTCTCAGTGGTGGTGTAATTAGACTAGGCAAAATCTAAGGTCTTGGATGCATATGCAATGACATGAGAGGCTTTATCAATCCGCTAAGCCAGGATAGCACCAACAGCATAGTTGAAGGCATCACACATTATCTCGAATGGAAGCAGCCAATTCGGTGGTTGGATTACAGGGGTTGTAGTCAAGCTTCGCTACAAATGATCAAAGGCCAACTTGCACTCATCATCAAATACAAAGTCGATGTCCTTGGGCAACAAGTTAGACAAAGGGCGAGCTATCTTGCTGAAATCCTGGATAAATCTCTGGTAGAAACCTGCATGACCAAGGAAAGAACGAACTTCCCGCACAGATGTGGGGTAAGGTAAAGTAGTAATAATATCAATCTTAGCAGGATCTACCTCAATACCCTTACTAGACACAATATGCCCCAAAACAATCCCTGACTCAACCATAAAGTATCACTTCTCAAAATTCAGCACAAGATTGGACTCTATACACCTATGCAAACCTCTAGACAAGTTAGCTAAGCATGCACCAAAACCAGACCCATATACAATGAAATCATCCATAAACACCTCCATGCAATCCTCTAGAAACTCAAAGAAAATATTTACCATACAACATTGGAAGGTGACCGGTGCATTACAAAGGCCAAAGGGCATCCTTCGATAGGCATATGTTCCAAAGGGGCATGTGAAGGTAGTCTTCTCCTGGTCCTTAAGAGCAATATGGATCTGGAAGTAGCCAGAGTATCCATCAAGGAAGCAATAGTGAGACTTACTGGCCAACCGCTCTAACATCTGATCAATGAATGGTAAAGGATAATGATCCTTGCGAGTGGCTTATTGAGTCTTCTATAATCAATGCAAGCCCTCCAACTGTTCTGGACTCTAGTAGGAAAGAGCTCATTCTTCTAATTGGCCACCACAGTCACTCCGAACTTCTTGGGAACCACCTAAACTGGGCTAACCCACTGGCTATCAGAGATGGAGTATATAATACCAGCTTGCAAAAGTTTGGTAACCTCTTTCTTCACCACATCAAGAATAAGGGGATTAAGGCGTCTCTGGGGTTGCCTCACTGGTTTAGCCTCATCTTCTAACAAAATCTGATGCATGCACTAGAGGGGCTAATACCAACAATGTCAGCTAGTGTCCACCCGATCGCCTTCTTGTTTGTCTTCAATAAGCTTAGCAGCTGCTCTTCTTGCTCTGGTAGAAGGTTGTTTGCCACAATGACTAGCTAATATTCACCCACCTCCAAGTAAGCATACTTCAAATGATTCGGAAGGGATTTCAACTCCAACTTTGGTGGTTACTCGATGGAAGGATGAAGCTTAGGTGGTTGTTCCACAAGTTCTATAGTGTTTACACCTGAAATCTTGGAAACCATACACAAAGAGGCAGAATTATGTCTAGGCAACTCACTGTTAGAATCAGAATCCAGCACATATTGCAAAGAAGAAGTCTCACAATCAACATCACAAAGAGCATCACAATCAATATCAGAATGCAAAGTGACACTCTCACAATCAAAATCCATATCATCACACAATGCAGCATCAATCCCAGTGCATATAGGGCACCATGTATCATCAGAGCAATCACAAATAGCACAATCACTCATAGATGCAATATCTGGAAAATCAGCATACCAATCAGCAAGAATATCATCCACAGCATCATCAATCACATCAATGCAGAAAATAGAGTGCTCCTCCCTAGGATGTTTCATGGCATCAAAAATATTGAAATTCACAGAAATATCACCAAACCCTTTCCATGGTACCCATGGAAAGGGTACCAGAATGCACATCTATTTTTGTCCTAGCTGTTTTCATGAAAAGTCTACCTAGTATGATTGGCGACCTACTATTAGGAGACTCATCCTCCATATCTAAGATGTAAAAATCAGCAAGAAATATCAACTCATTAACTTTGACCAATACATCTTCAAGCAAGCCAGAGGGATGAGCATTACTCCTATTAGCTAACTGAACAATAACACCAGTAGGACGCAAGGGACCAAAACCAAGAGATGCATAGAAAGAAGCAGACATAACATTAATTGAAGCACCTAAGTCTAGCATGCAATCATCAAATCTATAATTACCAATGATACAAGGGATAGAAAACATTCCTGGATCCTTGCATTTCCGAGGCATGGTAGGCTAGATGAGTGCTGATACATTCTGGTTCATGCTCACTCGTTCATTTCCCTTCAATCTCCTCTTGTTGGTGCACAACTCCTTCAGAAACTTGGCATATTTTGGAATTTGCTTGATTGCATCCAAGAGAGAAATGTTAATCTCAACCTTTCTGAATGTCTCTAGAATATCCTTCTCTTGTGCTAGTGCCTTTTTCTGCCACTTTCTTAGATTGAATGGATCTCTGAGGGAAGGGAAGAGGGATAGGGATGTCCTCTTCAGATTGCTTTACTGCCTCTTTGTCTTTAGAGTTACTCTTCTCATTTCCTGAATCTCTATCTGATGTAATCACATCTACAGCTAGCCTAGGCTTTTCCAATTATTTGCCAGACCGTAGGGAAATAGCACTCACGTTCCCCTTAGGGTTGGGAATGGTCTGCGAAGGAAGAGTGTTGTTGGAACGTTGAGGTTGGAGTTGGTTCAATGAAGTTGCCAATTGGCCAATCAGGGTTTGCAAACTCTGAATGGAAGTTTCAGTTTGCTGTTGGAATTGCAATGTATTCTTAGCAAATTGTTTCATCATATCCTCAAGTGAGGATCTAGAAGAACCACTACTACTGCTACTAGGCTGCTAAGTCACTAGAGGGGGTACACATATGGCTGGTGGGGGAGGATTAGCTTGAAGAGGAGGTGGTGCAGAATGTGGGAAACCTGGTGGTCTAAATTGCCTCTGATGGTAACTTCCAGAACTATGATTCTGTTAAAACTGGTTGCCTTGATTCTGGTAGCTTTGATTACCCTGATTCTGGTTCCAGCGGAAATTAGGGTGGTTTCTCCAACCAGGGTCATAATTATTAGAGAAGGCATTATTCTGTTGTTGGTATTATGGATTCCCTGGAAATACACCAACTGCAGCTACTGAATGATCCTAATAATTAGGATCTTGAAAGGTAGGGCAGGACTCAGTAGGATGGTTAGGATCAACACAATATCCACATGAATATCCCATATGAGGAGGGGAAGCATGTACTGTCTGTGTAACCGCCAACTGTCTAACTAGAGAGGTCAAGTCATCAAGTCTATTCTCAAGTCTTTGTTGATCTGCAACCTGAGGTATGTGAATCTGGTATACAGGGGTACTGTTTGCTCTAGTACCAAATTGTTGTGAGTTGGCTGCCATGGTAGATATCAAATCTCTAGCTTCCTCAGGTGTCTTATTCTGCAAAGCCCCACCACTAGATGCATCAACCAGATTTCTATCATTAAGCAACAAACCCTCATAGAAGTATGTAATAAGAAGCTGCTCAGTAATCTGATGGTGTAGACAGCTTGCACACAACTTCTTGAACCTCTCTCAATACTCATGTAGGTTCTCCCCATTCACTTGTTTAATGCCACTGATTTCTTTCCGGATGGATGTGGCTCTTGAGGATGGAAAGAATTTCTCCAAAAACAACTTGGCCATATCATTCCAGCAGGCAATAGATTAAGGTTGAAGGTAGAACAACCAGTCCTTAGCTCCCCTTTCAAGTGAGAAAGGAAAAGCTCTCAGTTTGATATGCTCCTCATCAAATGCTTGTGGCTTCATTGTGCTACAGACCACATGAAACTCCTTCAAATGCTTATGGGGACATTCACCTGCAAGACCATGAAACTTGGGAAGCAAATGGATAAGACCAAATTTAAGTTCAAAGTTAGCACCAAGTTCAGGATATTGAATGCATAAAGGTTGATTGACTACTGCAGGTGCAACCAATTCTTTTAAAGTTGGATGGTTTTCTTGTTCTGCCATATTTTCAGAGTTAGCAAAAGTACTACTAGAATCAGTAAATTTAGAAGACTCAAGAGACACAGAATCAAATTCATAATCTGAAATAGGATCCGTAGTTACTAATTGACTTAACCTCACGGTCCGTCTAGCAGCTAGGATAGTTCTCTCTATTTCAGGATCTCTTTCTAATAGGTCATGTGGATCAGTAGTACTCCTGGTACTCATACAGCATCATATGGCAAAATGGAAAACTTAGAAAACAACAAAAACAGACTCACAAAACCACAAAAATAGTCACAAAACAGCAAAACACTAAAATCACACTAAAAGACTCAAAACACAAAAACAGAAAACCACACTAGAAAATAACCAAAATAAATGCAGAAACACTATCAAATGATTTTTAAAATTTATGGGATATGTACAGAAACACTCCTAGACCATTGGGGGACCTAAAAATGCAATAAAAAAACTTAAAAAATTGAAAAGTGGTCAAAACAATGGAATTTGGCTTAAAAATGAAACCACATGACAAAGCATGTGCCTTGACATTTAGGTCGAAATCTATCAACCTGCCAAATTTCAGCTCAATCCAAGATAATCGCAAAGTCAAAACAATTTTAAAAATACCGTCTGCATCCCACCGAGACCAAAAAACAGATAAAACAGGGCCTAAATGATGGAATTTGGTGATTTTGAGTAAGACCTCACCCCTTAAGGACCTTAAGGGAGTAATTATTGTTTACAATGCCAATTTCCATATGGAAAAGCCCTGGTTTAAGTGATCTGAGTAAGAAAATTTTCTACCCAATCACCCGAACTAATTAAACTAATCCTACACTACTGTTACTAATCAAACCAATGCAATTCCCCGGCAACGGCGCCAAATTTTGACAAGAGATTGTCGATCCCTTGCAAAATAACCAAGTTCAGTAAAAAGATTTGCAGTATAAGGAACCTGGATCGTTTCCCACAGAATTGCAGTAGTTTAATTCAGTAACAATGAAACAGAACAGTAACAATTTGAGGGGAAGTTTTTCAAATTGCAAAATAAACGAAATTAAAACAGAAACAGTAAAGGAAAATGAGATTATCCAAACTAAAATGATTAACCTAGAACCACGGATTCCAGAACCTTCATCAGACAAAATTTAAACACCAAACTCGTGATTGATTTCTGGACAAACCGAAATCTCTGCGTTTGCCCAGAATTTCCCTCAACTGAACAATCACCCAGAATGTTTTCGAAACAGTGGTGTAACACCAAACAACTGCACAGTAATCACTTAAACCCAGTTCGAAATATGTCCTTAGGATTAATCGATCTAAGTTTTTAACCAAAAACTCAATCCGAATCCAGAATCGAATCCGATAAAAGAATACAGAAACGAGTTTAGATATTACCGATTAAGCGCGAGTCCTCTGGAATATGAAATCCCTAATGTGTGGGTTAATCAGAGACGTTTAACTAAGCATATATGAGTAAAACAGTGAAGAACACGAAGAACAGATGAAGAACATTTCACAGAAATTTAAAAGTCTATGTTTGATCTTCAAAAGTCTCAAAAACGGAAATACAATCTGTTTGTAGCCTCCATCTAACTTAACCTAAAAAGGCAAAACGAAATGGGGCTCCAAGTCATAAAATATCCAGGCCAAAAGAAATAGCCTAAAATAACAAATGGGCCTTTATAAAATTCGGGCCCAAATAAAAATCCAGAAAAACGTCTCTGACTTCGGCTCCAAGTTTGACCATCATCTTGACCGAATTTTCCTTCTAAGTCTTCATAACATTTGTAGCCCTTTGAATCATCTGAAATATGAGACAAAAATGAGGCAAATCCAATGTCTGGTTCAAAAGTTATGGTTAAAACAGTGAAGCATATTAAATATGGAATTTTTATCATGAAAATGAATTAAATCCAAATAAAAGCCCAAAGCCCAAATAATCATTAAAGCCCATTATTTATTAGCTAACAATCCAAAATTTATTACCCAAAAGATACAAAATAAGTGTGTAAAATATTCAATTATCAATTTCCAACAAAATCATTTGAATGACTGATTGTTGGTTTACAAGTCATTACTGTTATAAATACTACATTTACTAAAATGTGAAAAGATTTTCAAAGCTAACAAGTTTTTATCATACACCAAATTCACCCCTTGTTTGGTTTAGCTGGTTCTTACAATTATTTGACTACTGATTATACCACCGCAAATTTTGTGGGAAAAGATTCAGATTGTTCCCTAGATTACAAATCTTTTGGATAATCAATTATTTTGCAAGAGCTTGACAACTCTCTATCAGAAAGCAATGAAAAGGATTTTCAAATACTTGAAGGGCACTTCAAGTTTATTCAATGTGTTATCACGGAAGTAACCTAAACCTAGTTGGATACTCCAATGTTGATGTAGACAAAGATGAAGTTGAACAAAGATCAACTTTGGGTTATACTTTGTTATTGAACAAAGGTGCCATATGTTAGAGCAACAAGAAGAAAGCATGCATTGCCCTACATCCTATATAAGATGAGTTCATAGGATGTACTTCAACAATGCAAAAAGTTACATGGTTGAAGAGGTTTATTGAACATCTTAGATTTGGAAATGAAAGCTCCAATCTAGTTTAGTATGCTATGACAATACTGCACCTATAGCTTACATGAAAGACCTCAAATATCATAGCCAGACTAAATATATAGACATCAAGTATAATTTTGTAAGAGATTATATAGCATAAAAAGTTACCAGTACAACATATTTCGACAGAGTATGGTCACAGATCCCCTAACTAGGCTAATTGCCAATGAATCATGCGATAAGCATGTAAAGGGTATTTGTATGCACAAAATGTAAAATTGCAGACACTGTGTAATTTTTTTATGATTAATAGAAGCATATTTTTTTAATCATTCATTTATGTGTTTTTGTGAATGTATACAATGTCTAGTATGTATACATACAGGTGAGGTTTGCCCTCCCTCACAAGCAACCACCATTGATACTTAGGGGGATTATGCAATAATGAGACACATGTGTTCAACAATAAAGCAGTAGGAATGCTAATACGATAGGGAATAAACATAAACTATAACATCCTGATAAGAGTGTAGCATGTCAAGATAAGATCCAATAAATACAAAATATGAATATGGATCAAATCATGGGTACTTACTTCCATGGTGCTTGTTTATAGACAACAAATTCTTCAATGTTGATGTCATATGAGATGAGTAAAGTAGAAAATTTTGGGTTTTGATCATGGGAGTATCTAGACTTAAAGCTATACAATGTTAATTGTTAGTTCTTAGATTATGTTTTGATGATAATAAACCTTAGAATACAAAGTGGACCTCAATGATTCAAGCCACTTGAGTGAGTTTCTTATACACTAGAGTAATAGAACTGTATTTGAAATAAACTTGAATCAACAAGATCATTCACTTTAAGTGATATGAGATTATTACTCAAGTGGTAGTTAAAGCACTTAGGTGATGATCCTAACTTCTGGTGATTCTGCACGTCATTCACTAAAAAGTTCAGAGTGATACAAGATCACTTGAGTGATTGGTTAGCACATGAGTGATTCTCCATCACTTGCGATTTTTGGCAAGTCACTCGTAGTATTTTTGGAAGTTATGTCAAATCACTCAAGTGATGGTTTTCATTACTCAAGTGATACTCAAAGATCAATCAAGTGGATAAGTGATCACTCATAGGTTTTTGCAAGTCACTTGTAATGTTTTCTAAGAGTAAGAAAAATATCACTAGAGTGATAGTGTCAACTCACGGGTGCTCAGCAAGTCACTCATAGATGGACCAAGGGTGATGTGATCTTTTACTAAAGATCACTCAAGTGATCCAAGATCACTTGCAAACAAGTGCAAGTGATCTAGATATTCACTCGAGTCACCAGTAGTGTTGAAACAGTTTTCAATCAAACAAAAGATCATATGTGTTACATTTTAAAACACTCGAATGATATACCTTTAACAATACTTGACTACCAAAACTCAAAGTTCATCTGGCACTCGAGTTACACTGCAAGCACTCGAACGATAAATGTTCACTTAAGTGATCATGATTCATACTCGAGTACAAGTTCATCATCTTTTGCAAATCAATGTCTTGATAAATTTGAAACTTGCGATGAACATCTGTTTAAGCTTGATTATTATTTATACAAGTTCCCAATGCTACTAATCTTGTTTATACATAAGTTTTAGATTATTTTACCATGGATTAACTCCAAAAACAATAAAAGCAAATTTCTTGTGAAAACATTAAATGAGAAGCAGAAAACAGAGCAGACCAGAATGATTTCATTTGAAGCCTTTGTTGAAGTGAAGACGAAAGCGAGTGAACATTAAATTCCTTCAATGTCTCCAATCTATCTCTAGAAAACAAATTTGAATGCTCACAATGGTCATTAATTGCATATGTCTATAAATATACAAGAATTCAATACAAAGCAACTAACTAAGCCAACAATAAACCATTTGATTATTTATTATCTATTTACTCTAAGAGAGAGTTTTTACCAATTGTATTCAATTATGTAAAATCTCAAGGTTGTGGGACCTTGAGTATGGTTGTGGAATTACAAAGTGCAAGGGGGAGTGTGTCTTTTTAAGTATCTCTCTTTATACAATGGTGCCAAGAACCAGTTGAATCTTAGGCATATAGTGAAAATCTCAGAGGCACTTTGAGGACTAGACATATGTCAAAGAGGTTTAGGCCAACCTAGTATAATCTGTGTACACTTTGGTGATATTTCTCTAACCCTTACCGCTTGATTTAATTGTTGATTACATTAGTTTTAAATCTTTTAATATTACACAATTCACTCTCCTATTAGACGAAATGTTGGCACTAACATTAATAACAAAATTCAAAATGATGTACTCTTACAATGCAAGAGTAACATCATAGCACATTATCTATACCACATGTGCTAAAGAACCACAGATAAGAAACAAATGAATGGATCCTTGCTTCATTTCTGTGTGAGTCCCAAGAAGGTTAAAAACTTTTATTGATGTCTTTTGACTTTGACATTATCATGGAGTTATGCTTCAGCAACTGCTACCTTAACACATGTCCTATGACCATGAAAGATGCAATCTAAGTTATTATGTTAGGAAAGTGGTTGATGCATATCAAAATAATATATGGCTGAATGGAAGATTACTAGAAATTATACACACCTATGTTGGTGTTTGATTATATTAATTTTGGTAATTTTATAAGTGTGATCACTATCAATATGAAAAGGCAATCTTAGTTTTATACTAAATTGAGAGGGATTAGATCTATCATGTGAAAAGTGTATGTTAGTAAATCTAGGACATATGATGCACAAAATTAAATTCAAACTACTCAAACAAAGGTTGTATTGTGCTATTCCCGTGAAAGGAATTTTCTAGTACATGAAACAACCACCTTTTAATTAACTAAATTAATCACATAATCTATCAGAGTTGTCGCTTAATACGAGTTAATCAGTAAATAAAATTTTTGCGGAATTTAAAATTTTCAAAATATACCAAAGTATGCATGATAAGCCTTAATGTGTGGCAATATACAGTTATCCATACATCAAAACAACAAACAGAAGCCCTACTTGATTAAAGTATACTATGCTTCTGTCGGCTTCCCTGTAGGACCTAGACCAGACTAGTAACCTGGGAAAAACTTGTAACTATCAGTCCAGCTTATTATGAATCAATATGTGCTAGTAAGGTGCCAAGTGGAATACAACTGTTCAATCCAAATTAAAACAATTGGTCAACATCCTCTTTATTAATTATCACAATATTAATAAGTATCATAATAAGTGTCTCAAATCTTTTGAATTTAATTCATAGAATCCCTCCCTTCAATCCAACCGAACCGCCTTATTTCCTCCGACTAGACCCATGAGCTAAGTTACACCCATGTTACTGGTTACTCCAAAACCTCACTAGTCAAGTGATGAGGACCGACCAAAATCCTCAGAGCACCTGCCACAGACCATGGGTATTTTCCCCACTTTACCCCAGTGAGGCGTCGTAAGCCCATCACTCTGGTGTCGAGTTAAAGGCCCTATTTCCTCTTACGTCGTAAGCCCATCACTTTACCCCTTTCTCCTCTTCGGGGGAAAGCTTAAACACCTTCGAGTTAAAGGCCCTATTTCCAAAGTGGTGATGGTTGGGAGTCTAATAAAGGGGGAATCTCTCCTCTAACTCTCCCCAATCATTCAAAGGGAGGAACCACGGAACTTGGCCAGGAATAGCCTCTACTTTAAAATAGGCCGACTTAAAGCCCTTGAATGATTCGGTCAACGGATTAAACAATTTCTTATTACGGATACCCCGAAGATGGGTCCACTCAAACTCTAGGGGCTCTTCTTTGGTTTTATAGGTGTTTACTGGGGAAAAGAACTGGAAAAACAATGGAAGGGTACAAGGTATCTCTTGTTCCTTGCAGAAATTCTCGAAACAGAGGACAGAAGCCCAACTGTTCGGGTGTAATTGTGTGGGGGCTAAATACATATGGTTCAAAATCTCCATGGTGAAGTCTAAGAAAGGGAATGAAGCACCTAGGACGGTAACTACATCTCGATACATAAAGAAGAAATGAGGGGAATCTCTACCACGCCATGATGCTACCGACTCTCCCTCTAAAGGTAACCTAACAGTATACCCCTCTCCGTCTCTAAGGGTGGGCCCCCTAAACTCCTCAAAGGTCATCTTGTTTTGTATCCGGACACTCAAGGGCATATAACGAAACGACACAGGTTATTTTCGGCACTATGTGCGGCATTGGTAGAACATGACTCCTCAGCAACTGACTTTTTACTACTTTGAGAAGAAGAGGCCATCTATATCTATATAAATACAAAAGCAAAGACGAGTTAGATAGAAATCTACCTCGGGAAGAAGGCATATGATGCAACGCACGCTTCGATGTTAGGATGGGAACAGATCCGTGAGTGCAACTCCTAAGCACTGTCTCGGCAACCACCTCCCGGCCAAGGTTGACGAAGGCGATAGCCTCGTGTTGACACGTCTCACAAGGGCTAACCAGATTAGGCCAGGATTCGCTAACAGACAAAGGCCGAACGGCCGAAATAGGAACCGCCCAACAGGAAACGAAGGCTTAATGGCTAGCCTAGGAGGGGGAGGCCGAGGTAATGGAGGTCGGGAAGCTTTTGGAGGGGGAGGTGAAACTCTAGGGCCTCTCCTATGGTCACCACTCCTAGAAGGTCTAAGAACATCTGCAGCCATGGCTGCAGAAGATCGACGAGCACCATACAGCCAAAAAGCAGTTTTCTCAGGCATGTTCCTAATATCTTCCCAATCCTCTTCCGGAATAGGCCTACCATATATGTCTACAGGTATATCTTTGTCTTTATCCATGAAATACTCAAGAACTTCCCAAGAAAACCCAGAAATGCAAGGTTTAGTATACGGAATCCCAGGATTGAAACCAGAAGAACCCAGATATGCAAATGATGTGAAACACACTTAACTATGGGAAAAAACACAGAAGAAAGGGAAAAGCAGTAAACACTTGAAACAGAAACTGACGATGAAGATGTACCTGAAAGAGAACTGGGTAAAAGAGAGGATCGAGATTGGGATTTGGAACGCCTGGGTTGTGAGTATTTTCTTTTGAAAACTGGAAACTCAGAGCATAAAAAAGGAGAACACCGCGACATTCAAGTTATAAAGAAGTGATCTGAAGAGGCAGATTTGAAAGATCCCAGCAGGCGCGAATGCGAAACGATGGGACCCGTGACGTCAGGGGAATACGAAAAGACAGGTACAGCTGGCGAAGCCCTAAAGTAGATGGCCATCATGAGTCTCGGAAAGTCACGAGTATTTAAAGAAGCACAAAAGCCGAGAACGGCTGACAGCAGAGTTGGTGGCACCGGTCCCAATACGACGCTACGCGTTCCCGTGTCAAACAAACCAACACGCCGCTACGCATGCCAAGGGGCAAGAGCACGCATATCTCTAAGTCGGTTCCAGATAGCGCTCCGAATTAAGGGCAGTCGAGGAAACACGTGGCATACAAACATAACTCGACATAACACGGTGATGGAACCGGGATACGAGTGAAAAGGAGGCAATCAAAGTAAGTCGGAGAATAAAAGGAAATCGAGCTGAGTGATGAGTAAAGAACGAGGAGTCAAAGATTTCATCTGAGATACAACCGAGGATAGTTCTAACCCAATTAAGCTCGGCATGTCAGAGGCCTGAAATACCGAGCTTGGGGACATCTGTTACGGACAGGCGAATTGGGCTCCGCTAGGCCCAAAGCCAGCAATCCAGCTATGAAGATAGGGAAACGACTGATAAGGTATTAACCCACTATCTCGCCAACCGCCGTGAAATGAGCAGATGCAAGTGGGGCCACATGCAGAGTGAATATCGGATCAAGGCCCTCAGGTATGCCCTATAAATACCAACATGCAGCCACAAGGTACGCAAGAAACGAAAAGAAACCCTACTTGTTCAATTCACACAAAGCACACACCCCACCCCCTCTGGCTATCTTAGGCCAAACGGTTTACCCTCGAACTACGTGGACTTTGATCCACCACTGTGGTACGTAGGACCTTGGGATTTCACCCCAGGCCAAGTCCAACTCTTTTATTATTCAACCACAGAACAGAAACAAAGATATATATATATATATATATATATATATATATATATATTGGAGGGAAGGAGGCTGGTCGACGGACAAGGATCAGAGGAAAGAACCAAAGACCAGGTGAACGGCGACACTGGGCTCAAGGATGATGAATTAAGTAGAGTTGCGTGATTATCGCTGAAGACAGATTTGTGGCATAATGTGCCTGTTTGTTTCAGCGTCTTTTTCGTATCTGCTCTGAGAGAAGGAAAAGAAAAAAAAAAAATCCCTTTTTCTAATGATCCAGGTTTCTCACGTTTTGGGCCAAGGCTGAATGAATATTGGGCAGTGGCTTTATGGCTTCTGCTTCTTCATGTTTTCACGTGGGAAGAGGAGAGAATGGAGTTTTGGATTGAGCATATGTGTGTGTTGGGTTTTGGGGTGTGGGCCGTGGGTTTTGTTTTTAATGCTTATGGGCCAAGAAGATGAAAGAAACATGTTGGGCCAAAATAATGAAAGGGGAATGAAAAATAATTAACTTGGGCCAGGTGGAAAGAATATTCATTAAGCTGAACTTAAAGGGGGTTGACTTCTTATATGTTTTATAATTCCTATAATTTTTATTTATTTTTCTTATTTTAATTATTCCTCCCAAATTAATTCAAAGGTAATAAGTCTTTATTTTCTAATATTTTAATTTTTCAAATAATCAAATTTTGTAATTAAGAAGACCAATTTAAATAATAAATTCCTTTTTAACATAAAGTTCCCAAATTTTTGGAATGTTACAATACATGCACCTAAGAGACGTCATGCTCTCCAAATAAATTGTTGCGATGGTAGACTCTGATAGCAAATGATCAAATGATGGAACTTAAATCTAGGTTGCCTCCATTTGTGAATTATAACTGTCCATCCCTCTTTGTTCAAATGAATCTTAGAATTACAAGAGCTAGATGTGGAGAATAAGTTGCTCTTCAACTAATTTTTAGAAGATGCTAAAGCAGAAAAGGAAATACAATTATGAATTTCTTGAATGACTAACCTTGCTGAAAATATTTTACCTCAATGTATAGCAATGTTCTGTTTGTGCCATATTGTATTAACAAGACTGATTATTCCTTGAATTTGCAACATGTGAACATTTTGATAAAACTTAATGAGAATGTTTTTTAGCTACGAGAAAATATTGGTTGTATCATCTTGATTAAACCTTATGAGGTAGCAACCAAACCATATTGCCCATATATATGGACACAAGAAGAGTAAGTGTTCTAGAGATTCTTCCTTTTGAAAGCCAAAGAGAAAATGTCCTTTCACATTTAAATGATGCTTTTTCAAAATACCACTAGTTGGCAAAGTTTGATAAAGTAGTTTCCAAGCAAGGAGCAGTTATTTTGCCAGCAGAGAGATACACCGAAAAAGCTTCCATAAAAGATCCAACGCCACAAAATTTATATCAATGTCTTGAAGATATTCTTTATAAACATCATTGACTGTATAATCACTTGAACCGCTACCATTCCAGTGAAGTCGATCAGGGATTCCAATGTATGATAGTAGAGTGCTAAGAATCATCAGTAGAGTATAAAGAATGTACCAAAGGAATATCCCATTGGACAGGCCTTCAATTGGAATAAGGAGCTTATACCAGTTTAATCAAAGGTCCCGATTACAAGTCTTAGGAATGCAACTGTGTAAAGTACTTGATGGAAGAACTTTTGTTATCCTTTGTGGTCTAGTTCAACTTGATATGAATTAGTCTAAACACTAAAATCCTATAACTGTGTTGAGATGGACTCTGGATTGTTATCGGTCTTACAACAACAAATTAGCTCACTCAAACGCTTCCAATAAGAGGAGACCAATACTTCTCTCAGTAAAAACTAAAAAGGAAAAAAAAAAAAATCGTAAGGGAGAGTAAACCCAAACCGACAAGCAAAATAAACCATAAAAGTTGAGCTTTCAACCTCGCTACCATACACCACTACAGTGTCGTAGAGTGATAGAACAATAAAGCTAGAGTTTCACGAGGAGAATTTAGGGATGGCAAACTAATGCCAGCATGAGTTTATAAATGAGTCAGTGAAAAAACATGAGAATAAAGTAGATGATGAGGAAAAGAACAAACCCACAAATTACGTTAGAAAGATATCGTAAAGGTTCCTATGAAGTTGATATAAAATAGAGTAAATACGAGTTTAAAGTAAAAAAAAAAAAAAAAAAAAAGAAATTATAATTTGTTTTTGGTTTTCTGTTGTTATAAAATTCATTTTTAGTTGTCTTTCGGTTTTTTTTCCCCCGGATTTCTTTTTCCTTTTCTGTGCCTCCATGTTTGAAACCATGGTATTTTTCTATCACAAGTCAAGAATTACATCAACTATCATCAAGCCCTCAACATTACAACAACATAAAGATATTCAAAAAGACAGAAGAGCAAAAAGAGATCAATACACCAAAAGCTGTTGCCCCAATTACAGATTAATAACAAGAAATATGAAGTCAATTTGGTACATCAGCTACTAAAAAATCTGAAAAGAGATACTCTCTCCCATGGCTTATTCCTTCTTCCTTGTATCCTTGAGTTGCCCCCTCTTTCGAATGCCAAGGCAGAACCAGAGACGCCAAGCATCGACCAGAGACTCAGGCAAGGAGTGAACCAATGCCCACAGAATGGAATGCGGCCAGTAAGGCGTGCATCGTGGCTCATACCCAATCCAACGCGTGCCGGCTCTTGCATATCCATCGGTTGATGGCACAAAAAATGAAGATCTCTTTATTGATGCCATCTTTGTTGCCACATATAATGGGATCTGACTCCACAATTCACAATGATATAATACAAATCTGTCTTTTCTAATATATAGGCTGTTGAATGATATCACATGAGAAAAAAGAACACCCACCAAATCACACAATGAAATCGCTATTTGTATTTAATCAGAATAACAGATATCTGTGTCAAAAAATAATATCATCGTTGGTTACATTTAAAGAAAAGAGTATCATTCACCGCACATGATTACACGTGTATGACCATTTTGGAGAAAGTTCTACACAATAGTTGAAAGGTAAAATAAAACTGTGCTCAATATTTTCACTAGTGCTGATATCCTTCCAGTTAAAAAGTATCAATTCTCAAAGTACAAACACACAAACATGGGAGAAATGCAATAATGATCAAGTTATACACAATGAAAAGTGTTAAAGGAATAACAAATAAGCAAAAGTTGGCTAAAATAGCATCATAAACCCATATGGCGAGAGCTCTCAAGTTTGAGATTTGGAAATGATAGTACCAACAAAATGGGTGACTGCGTTCCCTAACAAACATATTAAAAAAAGTGCAGAGAATAAGACCCAGCCAGAAACATCTGGCAGCAAAATTGCCATATGATTTTATATCTTCGGAGTTCAATTGGTTCTTCATAGCTAATCCTAACAAATCTCCCCTCAATATCTCTCCTATAATGAACAATAAATTCACAAAAATACAAAAACAAATCAAATGTTTGGCAGATGTTGATTGTAAAAACAAATCACTACATAAAGAGCCTTTGAACAATACCTGACACTGGACATCAATCCCGCTTTTCTTGTATTCAACATAGAGGCATCTCGAGAATTGATCTATGTACCTGAGGAAACAAACAGAAAACTTCAACCTTAACAGATAAAACAACATATCCTACGAGATGCTCAACAGTTTATGCACAGACAAAATTTGGAGATTGAAGTGAGAAGCAAAGCTTATAAGCGATTTACTTACGCTTTTGTTGCAGCATACACAGCATACAGAGGATCTGAAGGAATCACAATTGCTGCTCCAGAACCAATATTAACGATGGCTCCTTTCTTTCTCTGAAGCATACCAGGAAGAACAATATGCGTAACCTTGGTAGTTCCTTCCACATTCACTTTGATCAAATTCTTCAGCAGCTCCTCATCCACTTCATGGAAGTATCTCGCATAAGGATATGAGATTCCCACGTTATTAATCAAGACACCAACATCTAGCCCTTCAATAGCTTCACGAATCTTGACCATACCCTCGGAAACAACCGCAAAATCAACAACCACCGTCTTAATCTGGATTTTCCCGTACTTGGCTAGAATCGAATCGGAAACATCATTTAGCTTATCCAGATTCCGACCCACCAACACCAGATTAAGCCCTACACGAGCCAACTGAAAAGCGTAGCCCTTGCCAATACCATCTGTGGGTCCAGTAATGACTGCCCAAGATCCATATTTCTTAAGATTCTTGGGGGCTCGGAGAAAATTGACATAAACCCATCTGAGAAGAGCTAGGGAAAATTTCAGAAGGGTGAACAAACCGAAAACGAAGAGCACACCAAACCATAGAGGTTGGGTTTTTAGCCTTGCTATGATACAGCACTGCATTGTCACAGAGTGAAACAAGAGGGATCTAACAATAAAGCGAGGTTCTTGATGAGAGAATGGGTATTTAAGAAACTGGATTTGTAAGGCAAGGCAAGGCTTGGGGGCCGGAGGATTTAACAAAGAAGATTGAAAGTGATATGGGAGGCGGAAGAATCAATAACAGCAAGGCAAGTTCGGGATGGAGAAGCAGAGAGAGAGAGGCAGTGAATTTATAAAGTGAGTAGAAACAGTTTGAGACGAAGTGGACAGAGTAGATGAGCGGAAAACCACCAGATTTAAGTAGGAACCGCAGCGCGGACGATTGATTTGTTGAATCATGGGGCAGAGGGTAGAACATATCCGCAAAATCAATTTGATCCTGTAAAGGAAGGTTACTCGACAATTTAAAAAATAAAATAAAATAAAATGTTTATATGTAGGTTTTTTTTTTTAACAAACTTACATATATATCCTGAGCAAGAAAAAATATTATAAAATAATCTCTTAAAATTTTAAAATTGCATTGGAAAAAAAAAAGTTAATGGAGAACGGAACAGAACTCTCGCTGGTGCTCTTTGAGGATAGCCTCCGATCAACGAAGAAAGTTCGTATACATAGTGACGATTAGGGTAGCAACGAGGAGGAGGAACTGGGCGGTACTGATACCCTCATGGCAGAGAAGGACTCCAGTTTCTCAATATCATACAAAAGCAAGTTACTCGGTCAGGATGGTGCTGAAGGAGATCGTAGTATACCGACAGAAGTGGTGTTGTCGAAGAATGACTATAAAATTGGCAAAGAGGATGACATTCCATGCATAGAGTTCTCGAGTGCCATTCGGCAAGCACTGGCGAAAGGTATGGAGCATTCACTAGTTATTAAATTACTGGGTAGATCCATCAACTACCATGATTTGATGCTCAGAACACAGAGGTTGTGGCAAACACGAGGTTCTTATCAATTAGTGGATATGGAAGGAAGCTTTTTCTGTGCCACGTTTGACCTGGAAGAGGATTACAAAAAGGTTTTAATAGTGGGCCCATGGACGATTTATGGCGCCTATCTTACCATACAACCCTAGTCTTTGGACTTTGATCCAAAAACTTACGTAACATCGGAAGTAGCGGCTTGGGTAAGGATTCCGAGTCTCTCCATTAACTATTATCATTCTAGTACTCTTCGAGCGATTGGAACCTCGTTGGGGAAGGTATTAAAACTAGACTACATGACGGAATTGCGTGGCAGGGGGAAGTATGCACGCATAGTAGTGATTATTGATCTATTACAACCACTGGTACTGTATATTGAGGTTGATGGTAAAACATATGGCATTGAGTACGAAGGTTTACCACAAATCTGTTTCTCATGTGGGAAATACGGTCATTCACAGGAAAGATGCTCAGACAAGCCTGTGCTAATAAGAACGACGTAGCCACAGGGGCCCAAAATTGGAACAAGGAAACACAATGCAACTCCAGTCCAATCGACAGCTTCCAGAACGATATCCGGCAACTCATCGGAAGGGCCACCGTCGCCATACGGTTCGTGGATGCAGGTGAAATATGCTAAGAAAGGAAACAAACAATATTAGGGGGATGAAGCGAAGATTGGGGAATCAAAAATTAATGGGGGATCTCGTTATAATGTTCTCTTTGAATGCGAAGATATGGAGAATGATTCAACACATGTAATAACGCCGGATATAGGAGTGATGACAGATCGAAATGCACAGATTACGCCTACAATCAAGGAAGGCGACGTGAGCTTAATGGGGGACAAGGGACCCAGTGCCCATGGAAGACAACG
Source organism: Acacia confusa (assembly GCA_037074495.1). Lineage (NCBI taxonomy): Eukaryota > Viridiplantae > Streptophyta > Magnoliopsida > Fabales > Fabaceae > Acacia > Acacia confusa. The sequence continues at coordinate 29,857,391 of CM073505.1, read as the reverse complement.
GCTAATTGGAACCAAGAGTGGACCACAGAAGCAGACGAAAGAATATAGACCAAAAGTGAACGATGGAATGTAGAATAAGCCCATCAAGCCCAATAAGGAACCTATCTTTAGTCTTAAGGGCTTCGACAAAGCAGGCCCTAGTGGTGAACCGAAAGAAGACTTTCAGGTCCCAAATGGAAGGATTGAACCACGAGCAAGTCCAACTGAAAAGATAGTTTCAGATTCCTCTTCTCAGATACGGGGTACTCAGTCACTCCAGGTCGTGGCAACTTCATTGACGTTAGATATGTTAGTTCTCAATGTGTTTTGATGATAACTAGCAATTGTAAACTTGATATGAAGTTTGTTTTTGGCAAAATGAAAATCTCACTGTCAAAGGCAAACTCGAGTTTAGGTATATAAACTCGAGTTTGATACTTGACAGAAAGATGTTCAATTCTGCCTAAAAGCCAAACTCGAGTCTGCATAGCCAAACTCGAGTCTGGGCAGACACAGAAAGGAATCCAAAATTTTCACATCAAGCTAAACTCCAGTTTGCAAATCAAACCTGAAGTCTGGAAGATACAGAGAGCACTCAGAATCCCAAGCAAGCCAAACTCGAGTCTAGATTCCCTAACTCGAGTTTAGACTAAACAGAAAGGAACCCAGAAAACTCAATAGACTCCCAAACTCTAGTCTGGCCTTCCAAACTCCAGTTTGCACTTGACCCAGATAAACCTCAAATATTTCAGTAATCACTGAAACTTGAGTTTGCTTCCCAAACTCGAGTCTGAATCATACACAAAGATCATCCATTTTGGCTACACTACAAACTCCAGTCTATGACCCTAAACTCGAGTCTAGAAAATCACGAACTTAGGCTTGTTCTTCAAACATAGACCCAAACTTGAGTTGGTCACTAATTGACTCGAGTTTAGCTTCCTGACCAAAATTCCATCCCAAGTCCAGAGCCCGATAAACTCGAGTTAGCTTTTACAGACTGCAAGTTTAGACTACTAATCAACAGACATGCTTTATGGATGAACCCCAAACTCAAGTCTAGAAGAACAAACTCGAGTTTGCATCGGGGAATTTGAAAAATCAAATGATGTTGATCTGCGAAATCTTAATGGGTCTTCCTGAAATTATTTCCTCATATGATATTATTGTTTCTAATGTCCTTGATGAATTTTTGAGTGTTTTTCAGATAAGGTTTAGCTAAGATCAAGGTGAGATCAAGATCCAGGATAAATGCATTAAATGACGAACCTAGCACAGGCCTGATCCTTCTCTCTTATCCCAGATGTTCAGCTGAGACCGTTGTAACTCATAAGAATCATCTCAAATGGTCAAATTGAGTTAAAGGAATGACTAAAAATCTGGAAGACCTTCTGCAACAGCTAAATTCCAAGATTCCAGCTAAGAATTCAAGAACAGAGCAAAATATACTACTGCCAGTTTTCCAGAATTGCAGCTGAACATTAGAGAAAGAATTGCAACAGCTAGCTTATCCATTCAGTCCATAAAAGGCTGTGAAAACTCAAAGCAAAATACACACAACGAAGCTATCTTGATTATACTTTGAAATTTGAGTCTGTATTGTTATTTTCAACCTGTTCTTCAGTGTTTATCCTTATCCACTCTTTTGAGAGTTTGTAAATTTTTGAAAGCATTTGTTTGTGAGAACTCAAGGTTGTGGAACCTGTGAGTTGGGTTGTTCAATTACAAAGTGTAAGGGGGAGCAAGTCCTAGGTGATTAGGATTGTGTCTGGTCTACATTGTTGTAGTTGAAAATCTGTTGAAACTAGTGGAAACACCCAAAAGATATCTGGGGACTGGACGTAGGTCAAGGTTAAGACCGAACCAGTATAAATTCCGTGTGTCAAGCTTTTCTTCTCTTACCTTCTTAACATTTACTTTCAAAAGGCTTTGAAAAAGAATTCAAAAGTTCTTTTTAAAAATCCCCAATTCACCCCTTCTTGGTGATTTCTTCCATTTTCAAGATAGTGATAGACATACAGTGATGCTACTTCAGCAAAGTAGACAAGCGCTGGACGATATTGAAAACGGAGCAAATCACCAAGAGGGGGGTGAATTGGGGATTTGAAAATTCTTTTTCTTAATTCTGGAAATTAATCGCAGGATTAGAATAGTGCAGAGGATGAGAGAAGGACAAGACAGAGCAAGATTTATACTGGTTCAGTCTAACTCCTTGACCTACGTCCAGTCCCCAGACTCTCTGGGATTTTCACTATCACTCACAATCAGTTACACACTCTGTACTCGAAAGCTATCCTCTCACTAGGATACACTCCCCCTTACAAGTTGTACACTAATATTCCCAATCTCCAAGTCCCTTGACTTGAGATTCTTACAGCAAGTAATCAGAAATGAAAGCAAACTCTCTCGAAGAACATATAATGATAAACACTGAAGCTCAAATGAATCTCTCAAGATATTACAGAAGATAAGAAGTGAAAATGTAAGCTAGTAAATAACAGCTTCTGTTATCTTGTTCTTGGATTCTGAATGGTATTTATAGCAGTTGATGTTCATTTTGAATGAAGAACATAGCTGTTGGAGGTCCACTTCGAATTTGACTGTTGGAGCTCTACTTCCACAACTAGATGTTGAGAATCCACTGAATATAATCTTCATGGGAGGATTCAGCCTTTGTCTAAACTGTTCAAGACATTCTTGCATTGTGGGATATTAATTAATATGAAGATAATGTTAATACCCCTGTGTAGAATGGGCTGTGCTTAAAGATGTATTGATTTAATCAAAGTTGAAGCACTTTATAAGACAGCATATTCTTTCTCTCTCTTGCTTTACAGCTCATGGTCTAAATCTTCACTGTTTACTTCAATAAATCATCTGAAACTTGCTGACAGACTGGTTAAAAGACGTTAGGAATAGTAGCAATTAAAGATATGAAGTATTAAGATCATTCAAATGGTTTTCGCAAATTCGCGCCTTCTGGTTTTACAAATCTGTGTGATACAAACTCGAGTTTACAAACCCAGACTCGAGTTTGGAGTTCATCCAGAGAGCATCTTGTTTTGAAAGACTTCCTAAACTTGAGTTGATTAGTGACTGACTCGAGTTTGGTTCTTACAGAAAGGAAAATTGCGAATGGCTCTTGGATGAAGTTTTGAGGCTATGCCTAAACTCGAGTCATCTAATAACTGACTCGAGTTTGAAGCTTTTATGAAAATCTTGAGTTTAAGTTCAGAGCTTCAAAACTGGAGTTTAGAAAACGCAAACTGGAGTTTACAAAATCTAAAATATTGTTTAGTTCTTTGTATAGCCCAGACTCAAGTTTTGATATCCAAAACTCGAGTTTCAGTGTAAACTGAAACTTTTGAAAAATCTCTTCATATGTAAACTGGAGTTTCCATTTTTAAAATTGGTGTTTTCAAAACAGTCATTTACTCGAGGCTTTCTGTTTAAGCTAAACTCGAGTCACCAGAACCTTGACTCGAGTTTCAGTGAAAAACTGAAACATTGAAATACCTTTTGAAAGCCCAAACTGGAGTTTCCATTTTCAACACTGGAGTTTAGAAATCATGTAATAGTTCAAGTGTTTTCAAAACAGTCTTAAACTCGAGTCTCCAGAAATCTGACTCGAGTTTCAGTAAGTATTCAAACTTTGAAAAACTTTTCATTAAAGTGCAGACTAGAGTCACTGAAACCAAAACTGGAGTTTACAAAGCAAGTAATAACACAAGTGTCTCTGTTTATCCTAAACTCAAGTTTGCTTAAAACAGACTCGAGTTTACGAATCTTTAGCTCTTAAACTTTTCTTGTAAACTGGAGTTTGGAAGGATCAAAGGTAGAGTTTGAAAATTTGATAAAACATTGAAGCTTCTGTTTGATCCCAAACTCGAGTTTCTAAGACATAGACTCGAGTTTACAAGTCTTTGAAAATTTTGGCCTTTAAACTTTCTTGTAAACTGGAGTTTCTCAGAATCAAAGGTAGAGTTTGGAAACAAGTTGAAATTCGAATGTCACTGCCTTTGATCTAAACTCGAGTTTATAAATACAGACTCGAGTTTACAACTCTTAGAAACTTTGATTTCTCTCTGTAACTCTGCAAACTCGAGTTTGCCTATGCAAACTGGAGTTTGGCTTTCTTTGTTAAAAACTGAACTTCTGTCTATCAAGTCCAAACTCGAGTTTAGCTACCTAAACTCGAGTTTGCCTTAAACAGAAAGTTTTACAACTTTTAAAGACAAACTTCAAATTAAGTTTACAATTATTAGTTATCATCAAAACACCTAGAGAACTAACAAATGTCTCTCACATTGTCCCTAATAATAGCAAGGTTTTGAATACAAAGACAGGGGTGAAAGGTAAAATAGGGAAAGGTAAGGAAAATAGTACTAGAAACGATCCACAAAAACGCCTATCATCACATGGCATCAAACTCCAAGCCACTTTCCTTAGAAATCTGAAAGTCAGAAAAATGCTACCTGGAGTCCACCTTTCTAAGGATGCTATTGAGGTCTTGAAGGAAGAGATGGAGCTATCGATTACGATAACGAGAGCAACAACTTGTCTCTTGGAATCTCCTCAGCCAAAGGATATGGATGATGATGATCCAGCGGGAGCTGGATTAAGGGTCTGAGTCTTTTCAGTACTTGTCTTAATGATTATGAAAATCTTTGTGGCTAGGCGGCAGATTTCAGATAATATAATTGTTGCTCAGGAACTACTACATTCTATGCGCCTTAAGAAAGGGTTGACTGGATGGATAGTGATAAAAGTAGACCTCGAGAAAGCCTATGATCGTCTGCGATGGGATTTCATTGAAGAAACACTTCATGATGTAGGATTACCAGAAAATTTTATTTAAGCAGTTATGGTGTGCGCATCTTCATGTAGCATGCGAATTACTTGGAATGGTTCAAGATCGGATAAGTTTTTACCTACAAGAGGGATAAGGCAAGGAGACCCTCTTTCGCCATATTTATTTGTATTATGCATGGAGAGACTCTCAAATTATTACACGGCTGATAAAGGAGAATAAATGGAAACCTATCAGACTTGGAAGAAAGGGACTACCTCTCTCACATCTCTTTTTTGCGGATGATCTAGTACTTTTCAGTTCTACATCCCTATCTCAAGTCACTTTGATAAATGATGTGTTAGACGAATTTTGCGCTAGTTCAGGGCATAAGGTGAGCAAATCTAAGTCTGCAATCTATTTTTCAAAAAATGTTGCCAGCGGTGAGAAAGCAGGAATCAGTGAGACTCTCGGGTTCCAAAAAACAGACGACTTGGGCAAGTATTTAGGGGTTCCTCTTCTTCATAAACGGGTTAGGATCTCTACCTATGCGTATATTGAAGACAGGGTTTACTCTAAACTTACAGGTTGGGCAGCCAAGACTTTGTCCTTGGCAGGACGTATTACCCTTACTAAATCAGTACTCTCCTCCATCCCGATGTATGCAATGTAGATGACGAAAATCCCAATTGGTTTGTGTCATCGTATTGAACGACATATTAGAAGTTTTGTGTGGGGATGGACAGACACGGAACATCGCCCTAGTTTGGTGAAATGGGATGAAATGTGCCTACCTCACAATAAAGGTGGATGTGGCTTCAAGAGGTTAGAATACCAGAATCAAGCGTTTCTAATGAAGCTTGGCTATGCTTTACAAACTCGTCCTGATTGCCTTTAGGTCCAAGTATTACGGGCAAAATATGGATGGGATGTTCAAAAAGGTTTAAAAAACACAGCTGTTGCTCTTATCTATGGAGGCAGCTGCAGAAGATCTGGCCGGAGATAGACATAGGATTAAGATGGTCAATAGGGGATGGCACTCAGGTCCGTTTCTGGTCTGACAACTAGGTTCCTGAGGTGGGCCCACTGAAACATATGGCTTTCAAGGAAATTACGCGTAGTGAAGCTTTGCTACCTGTGTCCTATTTTGTAATGAAGGAAGGTATGTGGAACTGGACCATGTTTAATGACTCTCTTCCAGATTATGTTGTGTCGCTTATTTCAGGTTGCAAAGTGCCTCATTGTGATGATGGAGCCGCCTCTTCGTTTTGGGACCTCTCCCCTGACGGAAGATTTATAGTAGCAACAGCATACGAGAAGATTAGTGAGCAGGACAACGTTGAGGATGATAAAATTTGGGAGGTGATTTGGAAGTGGCATGGAGCTCAAAGGGTCCGTGTGTTATTATGGCTAATGGCAAGAGGGAGCCTGCTTACCAACTCAGTTCGGCATTATCGACACCTTACGGAGTCTCCGGTTTGTGAGCGCTATGGGATTACGGTAGAGGATGTAGATCATGTAATGCGTCAATGTGCTTTTGCTAAGGAGGTATGGAGCTTTCTTATTCCTATGGAGCAACGGCAAGCCTTTATAGTAGGAGGGGTTCGAGAATGGCTTCTGCAGAATTTAGCTACTGACAAAACAGGACGAGGTAGCCAAAGTGACTGGGCAATCAAGTTAGGGTTAGCATGCTGGAAGATATGGGAGGCTAGGAATATGAACCTGTTTCAAGATAACTACATCTAACCTGTTTCCATAGCACATGAAGTACATCGACTCCCCGATTTCACCACGCAGGCTGTTCTTCAGGGTTGGGCAACACAGGAAGACAGGACTCAAAAGGAAGCGCGTCATATTCAATGGATCAAACCTCCATGCCAGACGGTTGCATTAAACTGTGACGATGCAAAGAAACATGATTCAGCTCGAGCCCGAGCGAGGTGTTTAATCCGAAATCACGAAGGGCACTGGCTGCATGGATGCTGCCGTAACATTGGTATATGCTCCTCTCTACATGCGAAGTTGTGGGCACTCATGGATGGATTGGAGCTGGCCTGGGCTAAGGGCTTTCAGAATGTGGTGGTGCAAGTCGATTGTTCAGTTGCTTTAAAGCTTGTGGGAAATTCAGAGGAACAATTGAATGCCAGCAGAAGCATCATCAGAAGAATTCAAAGGCTGCTAGCTCAGGATTGGAGGATCTCCATTATTCATACGTACCGCGAGGGGAATCGTTGCGCCGACTTTTTGGCATCCTTTGCATTATCTTTGGGGGAGGGATTTCATACCCTGGAAGAACCACTAGGAGATATTTTGGGTCTATTGTATGAGGATGAGGTGGGGGTTGGACGGGTGAGAGTATGCCCTAGGAATAATTGATCATTCTGGTCAGGTCCCTTGTAAACAAAAAAGGAAAAATTTAAAATTTCATTTAAATCTCATTAGACTTTTTTGCAATAAATTATAATTATCAAATGTTAATGGACTTGTCAATGGAGGCATATGAACTTGTCAGGGGTAAACACCATAAACTTGCCAATTAATGCCTCTTGACATGAAAATGAAATTCATTGTAAAAAAGCTCACAAGACTTAAATGGACCAATTTATCATATTTTCTCTTACCCAAGACCAACATACAATTTTTCCAAAAAAAATAAAATTAAGGCATAAATTTGCTTTAAAATTTTTATTTAAGACCGCTGAGCATTTGGGGTTTAATATTATTCGTAAAGGGTTAAAAATAAAGTAATGTTGCGCATTGTTATTTAAACTACATGTTAACCTTTGACATTAATTTTTAAATGGTCTATCTTAATTGTCCTACGGTTATGGTGAATTTATTCAGTTTTAGCATTATGAAATAATATTGATCCAAGAAAATTAGATATTTTCAGTGAAAAATTTTAGAATAAATTTATTCAAAAAAATCACTTATATACATGAATAATCGATCGAGTCATGCATGTACAAGAAAATTTCAAATTCTAAGCAATATCAGACTTTCATATTTATTTTTATGTAGTTTTAATTAGTTGGCAAAAATATATAATTTGAATCAACAATATTTAATACAAATATATGTAAAGATAGAGATAAATAGCCCAGAGCTTATAAAAAAGTTCCAAATTGGTGGCTTTTTCATAATCCCAAAATAGGTGGCTTTCAATTTGGCTTTTTTTGAGTATATATTATATCTCTCTTATTTATTTTTTTTAATAATTCTCTCCTTTACTTTCCATGGCATATCGGCATTATTAAGATTTTTTACTTTACTATTATCATTTTTCTCAATTTACTCAATGCTTCATATTTTTAAACCATATTTCCTCAAGTTATTTTCCATCCATCTTAGGGTGCAATTTTGACATTCATATACTTTTTATTCTTCCAGGACATTGCATAAATGCATATAGCAAAGATTTTTAATTTTCTACTTTTTAAAGGACATAATTGTTGTTTTCAAAAGATAAAGGATATAACTTGTTATTGTGAAATTAATTATTGCAGTCAAGAACTGATTTCTTGCAAGTAAACCTTAATCAACAACAACAAATAAATTTATTATTTCTTTTGTTTATTGTATTAACCCACATTTAGACAAGGCACCTCCAACCACTAATTTGGAGTTATGCTGGGAAAATTATGTAAAATAACTAAAGTTTTAGGAAACAATGGAAGTTTTTATGTATATATAAAAAAAAAAGGTTACCATAAAATTTTATTAAAAAATATGTTTTTGAAAAAGTCTTAAAATTGTAAAAAATTTTCATAACCTAATAACGACTTTAAGAATAATTTAACCTGCGCTCTTACAAAATCTAGATCAGTACCAAGAATTTTTCCATTAGTTTTGATTTTTCTTACTTTAATGAGGATGGTTAGGTTCTGCGGACAAAAAGAAGTCAAAGTTGTTTGTATTGCGAAATACTTTAGATGCAAACTATGGTACATAATCTGTGCATTCGGAATCCACGGAGAAATACAATTGTCATTTACCAATCAAAATTTTGGCAACTTTATTGGTCAATAGTCACCGACTAAAAAATTTTGACTTATTTATTTTTATTTTTTTCTTTTTTATATAACTATTAGATCAAGATTAATAGTTAGTACACATTTAATATTTTCTTCTCATCCTTTTCTATTTCCTTTACTCCTTTATAATAATAGTTCAATAAAATATTAAATGTGAATTATTAGACTTTGATCTAATGATTGTGAAAGGCATAAATGTGGACCGGAAAAGAAGAGGACAGAAGCCATATAAATATACTATTTAATTTCTTCCTTCCTTTTTTTTTTGGTTTTTAATTAAGTAGTTTATCTATGATAAATGTTTGGAAAAAAAGAAATTGCTTAAAAGTTAAAACACGTCCTTTACAAATTTTATGGCAAGGTCCCTGAATTGAGTTTAAAGGAAGGGAATGAGATTGAGGAAAAGACCAAATTGTCCTTACCGTAGAATTTTTCCTAAAAATGTAGAGATATTATGAAATTTGACAGTAGCATAGGCTTTCCTTGATAATGTTATAAATTATCCTAACAAGGTTATTGGCTACCATCACGAATTGGAAAAAAAAAAATAAAATTGAAGATTGCTATATAGGACGAAAAATATACTGCACTCGTTTTAAATGCCAGACCATAAAAAGTTGTCATGGTGGAAAATTTCTACACACGATCGAAGATATGTTGTGAATGTGGAAGATATGTTGAACACATTATTAACAGAAAGGATGCTGATAGAACCAAGTATTTACATGTATTTTAGTGGTTAAACTTAGGTTTTTGTGGTCTTAAATTTCTTATTTGAGTATAATTAGTTTTTAAACTGCATAATTGATGACAAGTGTATTTCAGAATAAAATGGGAAATTGACTATATTTTGCTAATAATTGTGAATATTGAGTATTCCCAACTTATTCGAACGTATAATTAGACCTTTGTTCATTAAAATACATAGGTGATGATGGGGCAATATGTCTGAATTGGTCAAGCTAGGACAAGTGGCGTCATTTGAAGACTTAACCAAGGGCAAAGGTGGAATTTGGCAAGTGCTGTATTATTCTATCTTATTTCTCTTTTGATACAATATTTTATCATATTTCTATTTCTTAGTAAGTTTTTTTTTTTTTTTTTTTTTTTTTTTTTTTTTTTTAATAAATGTGAGGAGAGGGCCACATGAAATGTATTGGGTCATTAAAATATTTGTGCTAGTCTATTTTAGTCTTGGGCTATACACACCAGTCTACTGAGCAAACTTTTCACTTGAGCCGAATTGAGTCACTAAGCCCAATCGTATCTAAATCTTAGCCCATACTTAATCTAATTCTATGACCATGTCCCACAACCATCCTTACCAAATAAATTCCCAAAATGTATAGCATCACTTACTATCCACAAACTTTTCATCTTCTTTAGGCCGTAGAAGACGCATTCCAACAGCTCCTCCTCTCGAAACTCGTCTCCTGCCTCAATTTCCTCATCTCTTGCCTTAAAACTCATCCTCCATAGTTTTCTAGTCTCTCTTCTCCATAGCTTCTGACATTTTGCTACAAATTATATGGGTCTTAACTAGGGGCTCTTTCTTAGTTCATTTCATGTATCTCCTCCATCATATAGCTAGTTTTCTAGTAGTTAATTATATAACTAGTAGAAAAAAGGTCTTTTAGATCGATTAAAATTGTTTTAGACTGAGTTTAGATTTGGTTCTATATTGACTAGTTTTAAAAGTCTATCCTTATTAAGACCAATTCTACAACTGGTCTAAAAAGTTACTTTTCTAGATCAGTCTTAAAAAGTATCAATTTGTAAAATTTTTTTTTTTTTTAAAAAAGCTCACATTGTAGGCCAGGCAATTTCATACTTGGCCTAAGAAATGAGCAATTTTTTTTTAAATATATGTTTTATTTGTTGGAAATTATGCCACAGGAACCAATCATTGTATTTTAAATATTATTATTATTTAAAGTATTTCTCCAATTTTGTTATCATATCATTTGCATGTTTGTTATGATGACTGTATGCTTGGGTGTGCCATCAAGATTGTGTCCCTGGTCAGTTATCTATGCAGGAGTGAAGATGAAATAAAACCAGTATGACTTTGATAAGGTATGGAGATACGAAATCAAAGTTTTAGGCACTTGTAAGAGTACAAGGTGTTGGGCCGATCCACTATGAGAATGCTGCATGGATTAAGTCATAAGATTATTGTTAGTAAATAGGTGTCCTAGAGACAATCTATTTTGACAGAGGAACACCTTTTTCTATTTAGTATTTCATATATATTTGAGTACACTTTATCTTTATCATATTTATGTCTCGCCTGTATTTTAAGTTAATATGCGATTAAAGATAAAGGCCCTAAGAATAGAATATGTGTTCACTCGAAGAATTATGATATAGATCATGATCATAAGGATTCGAGGACACTGCATGTCTATTATCTAAAACATGTTCCTAGTCTTAAATCACCAAGAACGGGCATTGGTGATCTCAATAAGACTAGTACGACGTCATCTACTTGTATAATTTTCAGTTTATTTGGGGTCCAATTAAGGAGCACGGATTTAACTATATAATTTTCAACTTATCCGGGGTCCAATTAAGGAGCACGGATTTAATTATATAACTTTCAATTTATCCGAAGTCCAATTAAGGAGTGCAGATTTAATGTATAATTTTCAGTTTATCCGGGGTCCAATTAAGGAGCACGGATTTAACTGTATAAGTTTCAGTTTATTTTCAGTTTATCTGGAGTCCAATTAAGGAGCACATATTTAACTGTATAAGTTTCAGTTTATCCGGGGTCCAATTAAGGAGCACGGGTTTAACTGTATAATTTTTAGTTTATCCGGGGTTCATTTAAGGAGTACGGATTTAACTATTCTTCAAACTCAGTTTTACTGGGTTCCAAATTGATCATGGAAGCGCGGATTCAACTGTATAACACCAGGATTTCAGAATTATGATTTTTGAAAACGGGTTTGTTTACCCAAAATTCAGTCGTTCAAATAGGCTTAGCGGCATTGCCGTCGCAATATGATTTATGAAAACGAGTTTGTTTACCTGAATTCAATCATTTAAATAGACTTGGCGGCACTATCGTCGCATATGATTTCTGAAAATTGGTCTGTTTACCCGAATTCAATCATTTAAATAAATTTGGTGGCGTTGCCGTTGCAACACGGAGCCCGGATTTTAACTAGATTCAGTTTAACCAGAGTTTGCCTTCAAAAACTTGCACGGAGCCCGGATTTTAACCACATTTGGTTTAACCGAGATCCGCCTTAAAAAATTTACGAAGCCCAGATTTTAAAAAGATTCTATTTAGCCAGGGTCCGCCTTCAAAGATTTTCATGGAGCCCGGTTTTCAACCATATTCGGTTTAACTAAGGTTCGTCTTCAAAAATTTATACAGCGCTCGGATTTTAACCAGATTTGGTTTAACTAGGGTCCGTCTTCAGCCTTTAGCTTTCAGTTTTGACAGAGAAGCAAAACCATCTAAGTGTGATCTCAGCTATTCTTTTGCATAATGCAGTATTTTTGCATTTTCCCTAGAGTAGAGGGATCAGAGCTTCACCGCAAAATTCAGCAGCAATTGCTTCACAAAATTCGCCTTAAGAGATGCATCACTTTTCATAATGTCTACAACTACAATCCCACATCTTTTTTTTTTTTCTGAAAATCTTGATTTTGACAGTTTCATCAAAGTTGTGAGTATGTTCTCATAAGCATTTTCCACAAACCACAATATTTCATTGCTTTACACAACCTATATTTCACTACTAGAAGACAATGCTCAGGTTCATCTTTTGTATTCCTTTTCCAAGCACTTGCTGCTAAGTGTTGCAGATTCATACAGATGACAATTGCGCCTTGATGTTATTGGCACATACAGATGACAATTATATCCCTCAGCTTGATTTAAGCTTGATAAAATCACAATCCAATAGGTTTATAGCAAATTGAGAAATTTTAAATGTTGGAATAGGGAGCTTCTTGTAGCAAATGATATCCAACAAACCCAACCGGCTTCATCCATAGGCCCATATTTGGCATATAAATCCACAATAGCAATATCCACCAATATAATTGCAACAAATCATTTTATTGCCTACCCACAAATCCCTTCGTGCCAAAACCCTTTGACTAGAAATGCACCATTCTTAAATTCAATATTATTATAGTTGTCAATCAAGGTATTTGTTCCTTGCGTTTCTTTTGGAATTATTCCAATTGTATATCATATTGACAAAAAGGTGTTGGTCCATTATTGGATATAAAAGGACTTGTTCGAAATGTTAATGAGCATTTGAATATTTGCCCAGATTGAGAAGATGGGCAATTGAGAGAGCAAAATATAAAAATTTGTTACCGAAATTCAATAGACTTGCAAAGTTGCCCTAGGTTTGTAGGTCAACAGCTAATATCTCTCTCAATATGAGCAGCAGCTTTGGTTCTCTAAGATTGGACATGATGTGTAGCAGCCCCCATACACCAAACCAATCCCATCGTTGGGTTTTGATAACACGTTCTTCTTTATGATCTCGGCTGTCAGCTTCAGTTTGCATTCCCTCGCGTCGGTATAATAACGCACCCTTGGCATTCTAAATCATGCCGACTTTGGATTGGGACAACTAGGCATTTAGGGAAAATAATAACAGATTCTCCTAGGTCTCGGCTTCGATTTAGATTTGATCAGGGGATCTCCGCCTTATTAGATGTAAGTCTTGAAGACATCCCATACCCGCTAACCTTTTCTTGTCGTGATGTTATTCTAATTTATTTGATCTTGGCATAAAGCCGATGTTAAAATTCTTAGCTTGGAGTCGTGGATTGTGCATCTCGGCATCTCGGAGATATATGTAACCCACCGAGTTCTGCCTTTGGTCCGTGCTATTTGCATCTCGGCATCTTATGGAAATCTTAGCATCTTGGCCTAAGCCTTTCTCCGAGCTTGATTGTTTCCCGAATATGGCGTCTCTACTGAAGCCTTGCTTTCACCCAGGATACTCTATGGGACAATATTATTCCTTTGGTTGAATATGATTTAATACATGCCTATTCGATCCTGTACAAGTGCCATTTCCCGCCAAAAAGGAACCTCACCATCAGGTCGGCACCTCTTACTGGAGTGTCGGAGTCTCGGCACCTCACTTTATTTTCAAGATTTATGGATCTCAAATTTGCTCTTATATGGTCTGAGGTTGATTATATTTCCCTTCTTCATGATTCCAGTTGCTTGCCACAGTATTAGTTTTTAGCACCAATCAAGACAAAAGTGGTTGTTTGATTCTTTCTCTAAATGAGAAAAGTGACAAATTTTCGAATGGCAATGAAGATCAAAAGGAAATATGGTTTACTTAATAAATTAGCAAAGTAAATAAATAACTCAATGGTTAAAATAATAGCAATGAGATGAAAGGCTAAGATTCTTCCCCGTGATTATTGGAATGGAGGCGCACATGATGAATGATGAGTGTTGTCCTAAACCCAAAACCAAAAGGCTTACATGTGCACTCCAATTGAGCGGCGCAGCCAAATCAGCAATTTATAGCCATTTTTGTCCTTAAAGACGAAAAGCTGTGGTTGTTGATTGATCGTTTGTTTATTCATGCTAAACCACTATTGCATGATTTTTACCACCGCCATTTGAATCTGGCATTATTTTCTCGTATTTTCTCGCACCCAGTAGATGTGCAATTGGCTTGCAATCATCGTTTAAGAATCTCGTCTTCTTCAACATACTTATAACAGTTTATTCTCGAGTGCCAATCCACGCAATTTTGGCCCTCAAATTTTATAACGAGATGAAAACCTGAGGCCTTCGTCCTTACAATGAAAACCTCAGACCTCCAAGATTCTCCATCTCTTCGGCCCTTCTTGCATTGCTATCGGCGGATTTAGGGCTTTTCTTAAATTTCGTTGGTAGCGGGAATCGAAATTTACCGAATCCCCACAGCGGTGCCAATGTTTTGTTGTAGAACAAAATATTTCGAACTTGACCTAGGATCAAATCCTAGGGCCTACGTACCCTTAAGAGGGATCAAAGTCCACGTAGTTCGATATACAGATAGGCGTTTAGCCAGAGGGAGTGGGGGTGTGTGCTCTTTGTGAATTGAAGAGCTAGGGTTAGAGCGTGTGTACCTTATTAGGGTTTTCCCTATTTATAGGCATACCTGGGCCCTATCTTGATGGTTGGTGTTATCTTTTAATGATAGATCCTTGATTTGAGGGATCCTGATAGGGATATTGATAGATTAATTATGATCTTCTTGATTTGGATAGAGATTATTGTGATTATCCATAGATGTTGCTTGTTAGGTCATCCACATAGTGGGCCCATAATTTAGATTCGTAACAGCAGGCATGGTGATGCCTTAGCTGATGTCGTGGGTGGATCTGTTAGAGAATATGTGGCACTAAACTGACCCGTCGAGAGACTCCACAAGGATTCACTGTAGAGAGTATCATTGGATTTGTAACGTCTCTCATTGTTTGGTAGTTTGAATCATCGTTTAGTACTCCTCCAATAACACCCAAATGGAATGGTGTTTCTGAGCAGAGGAATCAAACTCTATTAGATATGATTCGATCTATGATGAGTCAAACAAATATTTCACCGTCCTTTTGGGGCCATGCCCTAGAAACAGTTGCATTCACACTAAATCATGTTCAATCAAAGACAGTTGACAAGATACCATATGAGATATGGACTAGGAAGAAACCCAGTTTGTCATTTCTTAAAATTTGGGGATGTGAGGTTTATGTTAAACAACAAGCCTTTGATAAATTGTCATCCAGATCCTTAAAATGCCTTTTTGTGGGGTATCTTAAGGGAACTAAAGGATAATATGTCTACAATCCTACCGATCACAAAGTGTTTGTTATTCGAAATGGTGTCTTTTTGGAGAAAGAGTTTATCTCTAAAAGAACCAATGAGAGTAAGGTGAAACTCGAATAAGTTCAAGAGTCACAAGACAACATAGAACCACAGATGGAAAATGGAGAAGACTCACAATGAGTTGTTTACCTTACTTAAGTAACACAAGGCTCACAAAGGTCTGATAGATCATGGCTATAGCCTTAGAGATATATATTTTTGATTACTAGAAGTTTTGATGTTTTACTCATTGAGCAGAATGAGACAACTACCTATTGAGGCGCCGTGGTAGGATCAAACTCTGAAAGATGGCTAAATGCCATGAAGTCTGAAATGCAATCCATGTACGACAATAAGGTATGGACCTTAGTCGATCCACCTGAAGGTATAAAAACCATTAGGTGCAAGTGGGTTTTCAAGGAGAAAACTAACATGTATGATAAAGTAAATGTCCTCAAGGCACGACTGGTTGCAAAAGGATTCACTCAAACTTATAGTGTGGACTGATGAAAACTTTTCCCCAGTTGTGATGGCCAAATCAATCAGAATCCTTCTTTCTATAGAAACATATTATGACTATTAAATATGGCCAATGGACGTCAAAACAACCTTCTTTAATGGAAAGCTGCTTGAGGATGTGTACATGACACAACCTGAAGGTTTTGTGCGTCCGGAGTGAAGGTGGAATATCACCTAGAGTGGGGGTGAATAGGTGATCTCAAAATCTTTTCGCACAGCTCGCTTGAACACAGATAAAACAGAGATTGAAAGAGAAAGTGAACACAAGACAATTTATACTGGTTCGGTCTAATACTCTGACCTACGTCCAGTCCCCAAGAACATTTAGGATTTCTACTAACTCTTCAAAATACAATTACAACTCAGGATGATCCTTTCACTCTCAGACTCACTCCCCCTTACACGTTGTAATCGTACACCTATACTTAAGGTTCCACAACCTTAAGTTTCAAACAGGAAAAAAATGATTTAAGTGTTTAACAACTCCTCACGAGTAGATAATGAATGAACACTGAAGAACAAAGAATATCCGAAGATATTAAGTGAAGTAGGTGAGATTGTTAATCGCAAATAACTCAAAATGAGTGCACAAAGTTTTTCTTCGGTTTTTCGGTGTCTTGCAATTTGAACGTGTCCAGCTTTTATAGCGTTTTCAATTGATGCCGTTGTAAGATATCTAAATATAGCCATTGTGTCTCCTTGAGATTCCGTTGAACATAGATTCACCAGTGGTCGGCATTCTTCTGGTCTGAAGGCTCCATGTCCATTTATCAGCATGGGCAACATTTGGATGGTTCTTTTTGTTTAATGTTAGTTGCAGACATTCCTGACATACATGACAACACACCATACTGCAATTGTGATTTTCCAGTTGTCCAAACGAATCTTGATGCTATTCAAATAATATTTTGGTTATCTGAAAAAAAAAACTCTTAGCAAACAGATTAGATATAATAAAAGAGAAGTTGAATAAGATAGAGAATGAATAGAAGATAGCCTAGTCTGATTATGAAAGAATTTAATGATTCTGTGAAAGATTTTAAATCTTTCATAAACATTACTTGAGTATTACATAAGATACTTTTGAAAATATTAATTGAGGTTAGGCACATAGAGTTTCAGAATCAATTGATGCGTAAAGTATAATGTGTATACAAGAAATGCATTTTGAAGAAATATCCATACGTCTTTGAGAGCTATGAACTTACCAACATTATACCTGATCATACTTTTAAAATGATAATCTGGAAACAAGAGAATATATATAAAGTTCAGCTGTTACTAATACTTGAGAATTCATGTCTCATTCTTTAGAACCATTCTTGAGAATAGGTTTTTTATTCTCCAGAATCATTTCAAAAGAATGTAATAAGATCATGTTTCTTTTGATAGTTCTCGAGAATTGTTTTGTCATTCTTGAGAACCATTCTCAAGAATTGATTTATAGTTCTCGAGAATCACTTTGGTAAAGTGATTACTGGACTCATTCTTGAGAATCATTCGCTAATTCTCGAGAGCCATTCTCGAGAATTGATTTATGATTCTCGAGAACTACTTTAGTAAAATATTCTGCTGATTTCTTTCAGTGCTATTCTCAAGAATGAATGTTAATTCTCAAGAAGCATTCTCAAGAATTAAGTCTTGATTGCTTTAAATATGATTTCTTGACTCATTCTCAAGAGCCCATTGATAATTCTTGAGAGTCATTCTCTAGAACTTACTTCTGGTTCTTGAGAACTACTTCAGTCTTGTTACTTCAAAAATCATACTCGAGAGTAGATGGCTAATTCTTGAGAATCATTCTTGAGAATGGATTCCCAATTCTCCAAAATCACATCAGATGATTATTTCATTGAATTACTGCAGAGGGATTATTTTCGAGAATCATGCTTATTCTTGGGAATTTATTTTTAACTAAAAATAATCAATCAAGTAGAAAGGAACCAACTTGTTAATTCTTATTCAAAATATTTTCAATCTTTAAAGGCTTTGTTGTCATCAAAACATTGGAGCTAACACGGAGGAATCTGGTAAAGTTTGCAAACTTCAAAGATCCATTTATGGATTGAAGCAAGCATCTCAGAGTTGGAATTATTGTTTCGATGAAGTAGTCAAAAAGTTTGGATTCATTCAAAACATTGATGAAACTTGTGTTTACATAAGGCAATAGGGGCAAAGATGAAGTCCAATACACCTTATCACCCCCACATCGACGGATAGTTGGAGAGGAATATTCAGACATTAAAAGATATGTTGCGAGCCTATGTTTTGGATTTCAAAGGAAGTTGGGATCAATATTTGCCTTTACTAAAGTTCACTTACAAAAGTAGTTACCATTACAGTATACAGCCCTATGAGGTATTATACGGGAGGAAATGCATATCACCTCTTGGATGGACTGAAAGTAAGACATTCGGACCTGAGATGGTTGATGAAATATCCAAGCAAATTAGTTCGATCCGGAAAAGGCTTCTTGCAACACAGAGCAAACAAAAAAATTATGCAGACAAGCAAAGGAGGCCTCTGGAATTTGAGGTGGATGATCATGTATTTCTAAAGATATCTCCTAGTACTGGAATCGGTAGAGCAATAAAGTAGAGAAAACTAAGTCCTCATTATATTGGTCCTTTAGAGATACTAGCAAAACAGGGACCAGTGGCATATTAGTTGGCATCGCCACCAAACCTCAACAGGGTACACAATGTCCTTCATGATTCCTAACTAAAGAAATATCAGCTGGCCTCAGAGCATGTGTTGGAATATGAGGATGTTGATGTCCAAGATAATCACACCTTTGTGGTAGAATTTGAACGAGTTATTGGTCATCAAGAGAAACGACTTTGGTGGAAGAGTAGTTCTTTAGTCAGAGTTGTCTGGAAAGGATTACTTTTGAAGGAACCAACATGGGAGGCAGTTGAGGAGATGAGAAAGCGTTATCCAAATTTTATGTCTAAGAGTATGACTGATGTAAAGCCAAATTTCGAGGATGAAATTTATTCAACGGGGGGAGAATGTAACACCCCGAATTCTAGACCCTAAGCATTGAGATAAGCCAAAAGTAGGCGGACGACTAAGCCTGGTTGGGGAAGAGTCCCCAAAATGTTAAAGGTTAGGAAGCCTCTCTGGGACTAAGTAACTCGGCTATATGGGTCAGTGGACCTAGTATGTTCAAGCCGTGGAATTAAAGTGCCGAGGAAAAAGGTTACTGAGGACTCATACAATGAAATCCAATTGGGAAAGATGCCACCTAACTATATCTTAAGGTATAGGACAATTAGTTAGGCAATAGTATGTCGGTATAAGTGAGTATGCAACATTTTCAGGGCAGTCAGGTGTGCCCTGCGTTTTTGAGAGAACATCGGTATTCGTGAAGAAATCCCGAGTAAAACTCGAGCAAGATCTTGAGACAACACTGATAAAGTAACTCTAATAAAATAAAGTCATAATGACTAATGATGACATACTTTTGTGTTGGTCCAGTAGAATGGTGACACGTGTCCCTTCATGATTACAAAAGACAAAGATATGAGGCTAGTGGGACATGTGGCATTTTAAGATTGAATATTTGACTTTTTGGCACCACAAAGTACGAGGTCATTATGAGACATTAAAATATACATTTCTTGTTCCCCAAGAATAAATAAAAACGTGCAACCACATCAGGGGATAGGAAAAGCTGATTTAAACGCATATAAGAGCCCAATTACAAGGTCAAAGGCTTGGGGAAATGTTAACCAACAAAGGAGAACTGATTGGGATACTGAAATAAGGATTTCTTGATCCCCAAGGTACTATATTTCATCTACTTGTGGTCAAGGAGAAGAGACTGATGATCCGGGCCCACACAAGTTCAATTGTGTGGCACGAGTTACGAGGAAAGTTGTAACTGGCAAAAATGAGCTAAGCGGACGGGTTAAGGTTACCAGAGTCGGGCCCAGACCCCTAGACATAGAGGGAGGACGAAATTGGTGGGCCCAGAGGGGAGAGAGAGTGACTTGGGGGAAAAGAAAAGGTCACATAATATAATTATGAAGAGAGAGAAGGGTCGCATCAAACAATTATGATGAGAGAGAAAGAATAAAATAATCCGGTTTAATCTGGACCACATCTTTTGAAATTGACATGACAATTGAATGACATGTAATTATGACTAATAAATGGTATTTATGACACAAATCCAAGGGCATATTTCGTGGGACCCACAGCCTTAAAGAAAGAGAACGCGAAATGATCGTTTTACCCCTAGACCTAAAACCTACAACTAGCAATTTCAGAGACCACAACCAGGGGCAACTTTGGAATCTCATTTTTGGCCTTGGAATGCGTTTCTCATCTGCCCAAAAGAGTTCTCTAGAAGTTTTGATTATTGTGCCAAGAAATGATATAAAAATATGAAGCATTCTTTCGACCATTGGGTAATAGCGAGTTCTGGATAATAGCATAAACCAAGGGGGTCTATTTAAGGACCTCTCCTTGCTCATTTTTGGTTGCCTAAGAGGTGGTCAAGGAGAAGAGGAGAGTGAGGCAGCAAGGTTCTGGTTTAAGGAGGAAGTGAAGGCTATATGCGACCGAAATTCCAAGGTAAGTTCCCTAACTGACAACTTGGAAACTCTTATATTTTCCCTATGGTGTTTTCGTGGGAAGGTAGTGGATTTAAATATTTTTGAGGATCTAAATGCGTCCAGAGGGTGTTTTTTTGTTGGTATATGTAAGATCACCTTCTTCCAAACTTGAAAAAGTTTAAGTTCTTAATATACGAAAATCTGTCAACTTTTACAGTTTTTGGGCAGTGGGTGTTAATCGGTGGTTTTAAGATAGTAAATGGATTTATTTTCTCTGAAATTTTACATGGTAAAATTAGACATCATGAGGATTTTTTTGGTATAAGATTTTGTGTCATTTTGATGTTCCAACCGAGACTTCTATCAAGTTGAAAATGACCTAAAAACATGGATTCTGTCAAGGACCAGTGGCTAAGTTTTGAGAATCCGAGAATGACTCAAACCTATATGTCTTTGGTAACTATTTTTCCTATAAAATAGACATCCTAAGGGTTCCATGGCCACTGATTTCATGTCGATGAGATTTTTCTAGAATTTATTAAAAATCAGTGAAGTTGGGATAGTGATTCTGAAGAATTTGGTGTAGGCAAAATTTATGGAAATTAAAGTAAAGGGTGTATAAATGATTGAAAGCTTAATGTTTTGTTGTATTTAGGGAAATAGCGTGTGGGAAGCATCTTTAATGTTAAGAGAAGAATCCTCTATATAGCAAGGTGTGCCAGGTAGTAACTGTAAACTTGCATACTCTATGTTACTTTCGCATGTGTGTTTTTATCATGAGGTAAGGGATTGGACTGTGGTACCTATGTGACTGTGTGTTCTTAGGATATCACTGAAGTCAAGAGTATGTTGGGCTGTGGAAGACCTTGGCATGTAAGGTAGGTAGTATCTATTGGATGGTGTGTTCTTAGGTAGCTACTGAGACCCAGGTTATGTGGGACAGGTGAAGCCTATATGACTGTGTGTTTATAGGTGTTCACTGAGGCCCTAGGGTAGGTGGTTGGGGTTGGCCCCTGACTACTGAGGCCCTTTGTTCGTTGGATCCGGGGGTTGTCTTGACCAGGCGGTCCTACGGAGGTAGTACATGCCAGTATACTGTGCCTGAGGTAGAATTATTTTCCCTGTTATGATTTGCATTACATTCATTGCATACATATTGTATATGAGTTTACCAGTTACTCTAGGGTTCGACTTTGAACTCCAGACTGGTTTAAGGATACAAGTGCTCTAGGTGGAGATGATCAGGAGTTTAAAAGGCAAAGGTCGGGTATTGAGATGAAGAAATGAAGATGCTCCAAGGAGGCTTTAAGTTGTATTCAATCTAGATGAGAGCATCATATTATTTATTGTTTAATATTTTATTTGGAATGACTGTACCCTTAACTGTAAGGGAACTTGTTTACCTTTTGGACTATTACAATTTTTAGCAGTATATTGTACTTGTCCAAATCGATAACATGCCCTTTAGAGTTCACTCTGATACATGAGAAAAGAAACAAGTAACAGTGAAAAGATAATAAGAAAAAGGAATCCCTTTAACCCGCCACCCGAAAGGGCAAGGCCGGTAGGGGTGTAACAATATTCTAGTACCATAATTCATTATGGTTGATTCAATTGTCAAAAAATCACTCAACTATTAATTTGGATTCTTAGATCACATCTAAGTTGGTAGCAACCCTCTTGAAGCCTAACCAATTGTTAGGTTTATCAACTAAATTTAGAAACCTCAACAATACATAACAAGCATGCTAGAATCATCATGATTTATAGCTTATAACATTCAACCACTATCCTTAAATATTTCAAACCAACAATTGTCAAGTTTATGATTCAATTCCTAGAACCTCGATATAATTAAGCTAAGGAATCATCTTTCCACAATAATACACATCATACATTATAGGATTATGATTCACAATTCCTAGTCTAATCCTTGAAAATTCGAGAATATTCTTACAACATTAACACTATAATGAGGTTCTAATTCCACTTCAAAGGCAACCACTAATCATACACAAATATGTATGCTGATAGTGTAGCATTAATCAACTTTCACAGGGTTTCTACTCTCAAGTATTAGAACCTAATGCAACCTTAATCACATTTTTATCCAAATATTATTTCAATTTAGATCGCATTTAAGCCTATCCTCAATCATTACCGTATTCACTCGAACATTCATATGGCATCGATAAGGATCACCATATTTCATACCATAAAGTACTCAAGCTTTACATCAAGGAATTACAAATTCCTATGATACTTCCAAGGGGTCACTTATCCCAAGATTTCTCTCACCTAAGCACACTTAACCTCAAAAAGCCTTTTGGATCTGGGGCATTAATGCCGGTATAAACTCTCAAGTTACCAAGTATTGACAACTCTTATATGTACTAACATTTGTACAACATATTCGCCCCCTAGGAACGCTAAGTACTGACCCCACAGGGAAACATAAGTAGTTGTAGCTTCTTAGTGCAACTCTTCTTACTTGCAACGAGAACTCCTTTTCCTTGAATCCTCCTTCTCATTCAATGCTTGATAGGAAATGGTAAGGTGGATGCTATAAGACACATAAGTTGCTCAAGTAAGATCACAAAAAGTAAATAATAGAAGATCATAATGTATATGCTCAAGTATAAGAAAACCCCCTGCTCGAGTACACTCTTTGTTGTGCTCGAGTATCATCTAAACTTTCTTGAAATTCATGCTAGGCATAGAGTTAGGATAACTATACTCGAGCATAGATTTCCTCATGCTCAAGTAGGATGCTCGAGTAAGAGTGAAAGTGTGCTTGAGTAAGCATTACAAAAAGAAAATATAAGCCAAGAAAGAATCATGCTTGAGTAATACATTACCTTTATTTGAGCACCATGCTGAAGTAAAACTCACTATGTTCTCGAGTATCATCCTTCACATTAGCATCTGTGCTCGAGTAAGACTAAAGCATTACTTGAGTACCATGCTCGAGTAGGCTGTAGGGCTCGCTCAATTAACTTCTTCAAAGACCAGTATAAGCAAATTTCACTAGTACCTTGCTCAAGTAATAATGTATGTGCTCAAGCACCATGCTCGAGTACCTTTAAAACTATGCTTGAGTAACTACTTGAGAAGACTTATGTGAAGATGTTAGCATGAGCATGCTCGACTAAGCTTATCAGCATGCTTGAGTAAGCTCTTGGCTTAGACACTTTTTACTGATTCAAAAACTTATTCAATCACAAATATGTTATCATCAAAACACATAAACCAAGAACTAACAGGGGATTGAGTCCTTTTGGCATGTCCATCTACAGTCATGTATTTGAGCTATACCCAATAATACAATATTATCCCCATTCTTAGGCTGATATAGTTGTACAGTTAAAGCATAACCTTAGGACATAGTGTTCAATAACATCCTCAAGTCTAAGACAATCCGCACTACTAAACATTGAGAGACTTAACAAATCCAATGATACTCTTTACAATAAATCCTTTATTAGTATCTAGGTGTCCTAGAGACAATTTATTTTGATAGAGGAATACCTAATTCTGTTTAGAACTTTATGATTTAAGTATTTGAGCACATTTTATCTTTATCAAATTTATGTTTCACCTTTATTTTGTTGGAACCCGTACACACAGCGGAATGAAATTTATCCAATAAATCACGAATCTCAATAAAAGGATCTATCAACGGCATTTAAATCGGGATCATTAAGAATCGTACCTTTGCGAACTCAGTTTATTTTAGTTATTTAATTTATCAAATAAATTTAATACTATATATATAATAATATTATTATTTTCAATATATATATATATATATATATATATATATATATTATACACCCTAGATTAAACTTTGTATTCATTAAATTTTAGACATGTCTAAGATTCAATTGTTAGTTCTCTATAGATTTTATTGATAACTAACAATTGTAAACTTGGATTAAAGTTTGTCTTTGAAAAGAAGAAAAAGCTTACTGTCAAAGACAAACTTGAGTTTGGACTAAATAGAGAGCAACTCAAGTTTTGTAAACAAAGATAAACTCAAGTCAATGAAAGACCCGACTGAATTGGGTGAAGATAAAAACTTAGTTTCTTTGAAAATCTTTTTGCAATTTAGTAAAATCAGTTTGTATGACAGTAAAGAGTTATAAAATTGTAGACAATCATTCAAACATATATGCTGAAAATAAAGGAGATTAAGAAAGATAATTGCAAACTGAGATTTATATTGGTTTGGTCCACTCCTTGACCTACGTCCAATCCTCACACTCTACTTGAGATTTTCACTATCTTCTTGTTTAACCAGGCACAAGAGGAAAACCTTTACAACCTCACAAGTTTAGCTAGGCAATTATGCAGCCTTCACAATCTCTCACTGAGACTCTCCCTTACAACCCGTAGGGATACAATCAATTTCCCACTCAAGGTCACCCAACTGTTGGTTATGATTAGTTTTGATGATGTCTTATATAGACGCCATTAGCAAGAGCAAAAAGTTTATATCATAAAGTTTATACCATATACATTGACTACTTGCTACATTTAATGTAGATTTGTTCATGTGGAGAAAGAACAAGAGAAGAGAAGAAAGAAATAGTTGATTCATGGAGAATAATCAAGAAGAGAGAAGAAAGAAAGAAGAACTTGCTGAATAAATTGAGAAAATCATTATACAAGTTCTTAGTTTAATTCTTGAAGTCTCTAGGATCAAATGGAAGTTGGGAAAGCTCAATTCAGAGTTAAAACAAGCATATATCAGGTTCTGGATGAGCAAAATCGAGCCAGATACTCAAAAGTCAAGTTTACTGCATTACATGAAGTGATCTGCCTTTGGATTATGAGAAAACTCAAGTTTGGAACTCAAAACTCGAGTTGGTCACTTAATGACTCGAGTTTGTAGTGTCTTCAGCAACTCTGGCGTCTCTGGATCATCAAAACTCGAGTTAGATAATGTAAACTCGAGTTTGGAACTCAAAACTCGAGTTGGTCACTTGATGACTCGAGTTTGTAGTGTCTTCAGCAACTCTGACGTCTCTGGATCACCAAAACTCGAGTTAGCCAATGTAAAATCAAGTTTGGAACTCAAAACTCGAGTTAGTCACTTAATGACTCGAGTTTAACAAGCCTTCAGCAACTCTGTCCAACTCTGTTTCACGTTTAGTACTGGCGAACTCTAGTAATTCAATGATATCTCCCAAACCAGAGATCGGATTAAGGTGAAATCAATTTTGTATGAAACTAGACATCCAATGCGTCATCTTGACAACGTTTCATGCCTAAAGAAGCTCAGATGAGAGAGCTATGAATTTCAGAAGTTGGAACAGGAATTCACGCCACACAGCAGACCAAGCTTCAATGATTTGAGTGTATCTCACAAACTACACATCGGAATGAGTTGAAATTAGTGGCATATGAAAATAGACTCACATACCTTTCCAGAAACATAAAGATCATGGAAAACAAAGGTCAAATGAGTGAGATATGATCTTCTAAAGTTGACTATAAATTCAGGATGTTGCAAAAACGTTGGTAAAGAACAACCTTCATTTATCAGATCATAACTATCAGAATACAGTGAGTTTGGAGCTGATTCTTCTTGCAATGGAAAGAAGACTTAAAGAGCTTTATGGAGATAGGTACTGGATTCCAGGAATTGATCTTTATCAAGTCAGAAAGCAAAGAACTTGTGAGAAGAATATTTGATTGGGCCATGGAGAAGAAAACTCAAGTTTGTGTTAGCAAACTCCAGTTTTGGACTTGACAGAGAGCAAGATGTTTTCATCTCTTAAGGAAACTCGAGTTTGAGTTAGTAAACTCCAATTTGTGGCAGATAGAGAGCTCCTCAATATTTTGAACTTTGAAAACTCCAGTTTTGAGTTTTGTGGACTTGAGCTTATTTTCACTTCAAAAGTCCAAAACTCGAGTTAGTCACTTAATGACTCGAGTTTAGCCTTATGTTCAAGTGTGCTTCAAAACTCAAATTGCGACATTCTTCTCTGGAAGACCTAAACTCGAGTTTGGATTTCTAAACTTCAGTTTAGCCCGCTGCAAACTCCATTTTCATTTTGCAAACTCCAGTTTCAGTAGCTCAAGTTTTAAAAACTAGATTGCTCCAACTTACGAAAACTTCATGGTTGATCTTAATACTTCATATCATTTATTGCTATTGTTTCTAATCATGATTAATTAGTTTTCTAGCAAGTTTCAGATGATTAAAAGTTTGAGATAACATCAAACTTGACAGAAATCAAAATCTGTCATAAGCATGAAGATGAAGGTTGCTGCAGATTTTCAGAAATGGCAAAGAAGGCAGAACCAATCGAGAAACTTGGAGAAACGAAGCTGAATGCTCAATTGCAATGGATTCAAAAGTTCTACAATCTTGATATGCTTAAGTTTCATATTTCAGAAGATACAGATTTGCTTTAAAATTAAATAAAGCAACTCCATGAACCACTTATATTATTTTAATATATCTTCTCAATAAAACAAATGGATGACAGCTTGGAAAGAAGCCCAACAATTCTTCAATGCAAACAACAAGGCTCCTACCAACTAAAGATGCTAAACAACATCAAACATGACCACATGGGAGACATTCTTGATGAGCCAACATTTAGATATTCAAATCTGAATTATTCCCAACAGTCATATTCAAACAGAAGTAGTCATAACAGCTATATCCATCGAGAAACACTCACAACAGCTATATTTTCGAATGGGTTCAAGTCACAACGGATCTACAACGTTCATATACTTCAAATCAGTATAAATACCTGAAGACTTGAAGACTCAAGTGCGGAAAAATGCAGAGACATAAGCTTACACCTCCAACATGCTAATACTCTGATTTTCACATCATTTACTCTCTGTCCTCAATGCCTACATAGTTTATCATTGAGAGTGAAATGATTTGTATTGTGCTTCAGTATACATCATATTCACTTATGAGAGAGAAGATTGATTGTTAATCATTTTATTTGAGAGATACTCAAGATTGGGTGATCTTGAGTGAGAAACACTTTGTTGTGATTACAGCTTGTAAGGGGAGTAAATCCTAGTGAGAGGATTACTTTAAGTACAGAGTGTGTAATCAAGCAAGTGTATTGATTACAGTTTGTAAGGGGGAGTGAATCCTAGTGAGAGGATTACTTCAAGTACAGAACGTGTAATCAAGTTGAAATCAGATAGTGGATTGAAAATCTCAAGTGGAGCTTGAGGACTGGACGTAGGTCAAGGATTGGACCAAACCAGGATAAATCACAGTTTGCATACTCTCCTCCCTTACCTTTTACATTTCCAGTATATGCTTATCTTGAATATCTAACTGTCAATTTATAAGTTGCAAAAAGATTTTTTAAAAAGTTCCTAAAGTTTTATCAAACACCCAATTCACCCCCCTCTTGGGTGATAGCCAGATCCAACACCAACCTTGAGTATCTTTCAGAAAAATATGATTTACAATGATTCTTATCTCAAAGAAGTGAATGGATAATCACTGAAGTTCATTAAAAATCATTTCATTCTCTATATGATAAGCTATGAAACATTTGAAAAACAGAGTGACTATGAGATTCAAAATATTGGCATTATGATAGTGCAAGCTCTCTCCATCATCTTTCTGCGTTTTTAATGTGGCTTTATTTATAGATGAGGATGATTTGAACGTTGAGAAATATGACCGTTGTAAATAGAGCAGTTTGAGAATATAGCTGTTGGAAACTAACCGTTAGAAAGATGTGCTTTTTGACTTTACAGCTTAGCATATGAATCTTCATGTAATCCTTTATTTGATCATCTGAAACATGTACATAAATGATATAAATGATGTTAAGAAGTATTACAAATCATTTGGGTAATCATTTGGATGTTCTTGATCAAAAACGTGATTTTCGATACTTTGATTTTTTTGAAGTGAAGGTGTAAACTCGAGTTTTCATTTGGAAACTTGAGTATTAAGATTGTTGCATTACTCCAGACTCCTCTTTGTTTATCCAAAACTCGAGTTTTGAGTTCCATACTTGAGTTCTGAAGAACCTCTGATGTTCGTTGCTCTCTGTCTGAGCTATACTCGAGTTTTCGCTTGTAAACTCGAGTTTTCAAGTTGTTGTTGACTTTAGTTGCTCTCTAACTTGATATAGGTCCATATTTGGCAAACCACTTATCCCCATATAGCTCTTTGAATCTTCTTTCCAATGCATTAAAAATCAATTTCAAACTCATTGTATTTTGTCCGTTATGATTCGATAAATGAGAGTTGTTCTTAACCAGTGTTTTTGCAGTTTTATGAATTATTAGCCAGCTTTAAAGGACCATATCTCACTGGTCTGAACTTCATTTTAGTTGGATCAAGTCTTGATGGAAAGCCTTATAAGCCTACTTTCATATTCCACCGATTTCAGCTTATTCCGATATGCAGATTGTGAGTTACACTCAAAACATTGAAGCTTGGTCTGATTGTGGCGTGAATTCCTGATCCAACTTTCAAAATTCATAGCTTTCTCATATGAACTTCTTTGAGCATGAAAATTTTTCAACAATGACGCATTGGATATCTAGTTTCATACAAATTTGGTTTTACCTCAATCTAATATGTGGTTTAGGAGATATCATCGAATTACCAGAGCTTGCCCAAAGCTAAAGGTGAAACAAAGGTGAACAGAGTTGCTGATCTGTGTTGGAAACTTGAGTTTTGATTTGGAAACTCAGTTTTGTCGGGTCCAGAGATGCTAGAGATGTTGAAGATACTCCAAACTTGAGTCATTAAGTTCCAAACTTGAGTTTTGAGTTCCAAACTCGAGTTTTGACTTGGAAACTCGAGTTTTGACTTCCAAACTCTAGTTTTGTCGCTTTCCAGATGCAAATCACTGCAGTAAGGTAGTAAACTCGAGTTTTCTCATATAGAACCTGATATTTGTTGACTTTAACTTTGAATTAACCCATCCAATTTCCACTAGATTGTGAAGACTTATAATATCAATCGAAGACCTTGAATATTGATTTTCTCATTCTATTTGGCAAGATCTTCTCTTTCTTTCTTCTTTCTTCTTGGTCATTCTCTACAACTCTATTCTTTCTTTCTTCTCTTCTCTTGAACATTCTCCACATTTATATTTAAGCTGATCTTTAACATTGATATTTTCATTCTATTCATCAACTTTTTCCATCTTTCATCATCTCCCATCTTGATCATTCTTTGTTATGGACTCATGATTTTCTGCAAGTTCTTCAATATTTCCTCTTCTTCTTGAACTTAACATTTTCTTCAATTTCTTCTTTTTGAAATCTCTTATCTCCTTCTGTAAGTTCTCAATGTGTTTTGTAATAACTAGCAATTGTAAACTTGATATGAAGTTTGTTTTTGGCAATATGAAAATCTCACTGTCAAAGGCAAACTCAAGTTTGGGTATGTAAACTCGAGTTTGAGGGTTGACAGAAAGCTGCTTACTTCTGCGAAGAAAGTCAAACTCGAGTCTACTTGGACCAACTCGAGTCTAAGGAGTTACAGAAAGCAATCAAAAATTTTCACAACGAGCCAAACTCCAGTTTGCAAAACCAAACCTAAAGTCTGGAAGATACAGAGAGCACTCAGAATCCCAACCAAGCCAAACTCGAGTCTGGATTCCTAAACTCCAGTCTAGACCAAACAGAAAGATACTCAAATTCCAGGCCAAGTTATAAACTCCAGTCTAGAGTTACAAACTCCAGTCTAGACCAAACAGAAAGATTTGAATAGTTTCAGCTCAAACATAAACTTGAGTCTGTCATTGTAAACTCGAGTTTAGGACAAATAGAGAAACACTCTAATTTCTACCATCTTTCCAAAACTCCAGTCTGTCTCCTAAACTCCAGTATGGAAAATCACGAACTTAGGCTTGTTCTTCAAACATAGACCCAAACTCGAGTCAGTCACTAATTGACTCGAGTCTAGGAGCAGGACCAAAATTCCATGCCAAGTCCAAAGCCCGATAGTTCTCTCTGTAAAAGCCAAACTCGAGTTAGCTTTTACAGACTGCAAGTTTAGACCTCTAATCAACGGACATGCTTTCTGGATGAACCCCAAACTCGAGTCTGGAAGAACAAACTCGAGTTTGCATCGGGGATCTTGAAAAATCAAATGATGTTGATCTGCGAAATCTTAATGGGTCTTCCTGAAATTATTTCATGATATGATATTATTGTTTCTAATGTCCTTGATGAAGTTTTGAGTGCTTTTCAGATAAGGTTTAGCCAAGATCAAGGTGAGATCAAGATCTAGCATAAGTGCATTAAATGAAGTACCAAGAACAGGGCTGATTCTTCTCCCTTATCCCAGATGTTCAGTTCAGATCGTTGCAACACATTAAGATCACTTCAAACGGTCGAATTAAGATCATGGAATGGCTAAAAATCTGGAAGACCTTCTGAAACAACTAAATTCCAAGATTCCAGCTAAGAATTCAAAGAACAGAGCAAAATATGCTACCGCCATTTTTCCAGAATTGCAGCTGAACATTAGAGAAAGAATTGCAATGGCTAGCTTATCCATTCAGTCTATAAAAGGCTGTGAAAACTCAAAGCAACACACACAACGAAGCTATCTTGATTATACTTTGAAATTTGAGTCTGTATTGTTATTTTCAACCTGTTCTTCAATGTTTATCCTTATCTACTCTTTTGAGAGTTTGTAAATTTTTGAAAGTATTTGTTTTTGAGAACTCCAGGTTGTGGAACCTGTGAGTTAGGTTGTTCAATCACAAAGTGTAAGGGGGGAGCAAGTCCTAGGTGATTAGGATTGTGTCTGGTCTTCATTGTTGTAATTGAAAATCTGTTGAATTAGTGGAAACACCCAGAAGGTATCTGGGGACTGGACGTAGGTCAAGGTTGAGACCGAACCAGTATAAATTCTGTGTGTCTAAGCTTTTCTTTTTCTACTCTTTTATTATCCATTTCTTAAGCTTCATTTTTAAGAGTTAAAAAGAATTTTTAAAATCCCCAATTCAACCCTCTCTTGGTGATTTCTTCCACTTTCATTTGGTATCAGAGGCTGGTTGTCTACTCAAAGGATTAACATCCTAGACATAAAGATCCAATGGAAGGATTTCTACCAGATGGTGCCTCAATAAACAGACCACCGGGATTTAATGGTGAACACTACTCATTCTGGAAATCCAAATTCAAAGTATTTGTGATGGCCAGTGAGTATGGTCTGTGGGAAGTTATTGAGGATGGCAATTATGTCCCTACAAAGAAAGTAGGAGAAAATGTTGTACCAAAGGCAAAAGCAGAATTTGATGAAAATGATCAAAAGAAAGTTGTCCTTAACAGCAAAGCTATTTTAATGTTGCAGAGTGCACTAAGTCAAAAGGAGTATTTTTGCGTTAACAATCTGCCTAGTGCCACGGAGATGTGGAATGCATTGGAAGTGGCCTACGAAGGTACCTCAGGGATCAAGGAAAACCGGATCAACACACTCACCACCGAATATGACCTACTACGCATGAAGACTGGAGAATCAAGTACTGAATTCCAGCTCCGGTTCACTCACCTGATCAATCAGTTGTCAGCCCTGGGAAAGGTATATGATCAAAGAACTCAAGTAAGAAAAATTTTGAATATACTAACCAAAGATTGGGAAGCCAAGGTGACAGCCATAGAGGAAGCAAGAGGAGAATCTATGCAATCTGTAGCTGCTCTCTTCGGTAGCTTATCAGAATATAAAGGGAAAATCAAGTTCAGAAAAGGACTTGATGAAATAGAAGAGAAACAGAAAGGAATTGCCCTCAAGACTCACAAGGAAGATAGGAACTTAGATGATGAAGAGATTGATGATGAGGAGATTGGAATGATGGTCCGAAGATTCAAGAAATTCTACAAAAAGGATCAAGCCTTCCGTAAGACATACAAGAACAACAACAAGGAAACAAAGAAACCAATTGTATGCTATGAATGTGACAAACCCGGTCATATCAAATCTGAATGTCCTCAGCTGAAGCACAAAGAAAAGGAAAAGCCCAGATTTAGTTCTTTGAAGAAGAAGGGCTTTGTCTCTGCTATTTGGGGAGATAGTTCATCAGATGAAGAAGAAGAAGATGAAGAAGAAACAACTAATCTCTGCCTAGTTGCTCAAGAAGAATGCGTCAATGAAGAGGTATGTCTAAGAGCATCAAAATCTAGTAACTGGTACATTGATAGTGGATGCTCTAGACACATGACAGGAGATCAATCCAAGTTTACAACAATCAAAGACAAGGATGGTGGCAAGGTCACATTTGGTGGAAACCAGTCTGGAAAGATAGCTGGTATTGGAAAGATTGGTAACAACAATGGACCACAAATAAAAGATGTCTACCTTGTGGAAGGACTATGCCATAATCTTCTCAGTGTAAGCCAAAGTGCCGACAAAGGTAATCTAGTCATCTTTAATTCTGAAGAATGTTTGATTGTGAATAAGGATGATCTCTCCCTAGACAAAGTAAGATCAAAAGCTCTATTCAGGGCTCCAAGGGAAGGTAACTGCTATACCCTTGAACTCTCAACTGCTTTACCTTCTGAAAAATGCTTCATGAGTAACTTAGATGAAAGTTGGCTGTGGCACAAACATTTAGCACATGTTAATATGTTACAACTTGATAAACTAATGAAAAAGGATTTAGTTATCAGATTACCAAAACTTGATTTCAAAAAGGATATGATTTGTGAAGCATGCCAAAAGGGAAAACAAACTAAGTCATCCTTTCATTCTAAAACTGAGATCTCAACTAATAGACCTCTTCAATTACTACATATGGACTTAGTTGGTCCAGCTAGAGTAAAAAGTCTTGGTGGAAACTTGTACACTCTAGTAATAGTTGATGATTTCTCAAGATATACTTGGACATTATTCTTATCTATTAAAAGTGAAGCATTTGATCAATTTGCTATATTTGCCAAGAAGGTCCAGAACGAGAAAGGTCTATCTATTGCAGGAATCCGAACTGACCATGGAGGAGAATTTGAAAATCACTCCTTTGAGGAACTTTGTGATAAAATGGGGATACATCACAACTTCTCTGCTCCAAGAACTCCCCAACAAAATGGAGTAGTTGAAAGAAAGAATAAGGTCCTCACAGAAATGGCAAGAGCAATGTTGAATGAGAATCAGACCTCCCAAGTGTTTTGGGCAGATGCAATGAACACAGCTTGCTACATCGCTAACCGAGCTTATCTCAGGAAAAAGCTGAACAAGACTCCATATGAACTCTTCAAGGGAAGAAAGCCCAACATATCTCACCTGCATATCTTTGGATGCAAATGTTTTATCCACAAGACCGGTAAGGAAAACGTAGGTAAATTTGATTCTAAGGTTGATGAAGGTATATTCCTTGGCTATTCTTCTAGGAGTAGGGCTTATAGAATATACAATCTCTCTACTAAAACTATAGAAGAATCTATCCATGTTGTTTTCTGCGAAACCAACTCTAACAAATCCATGATTGATGAAGACAATGAAATTTTGAATCCTCATTCTTCAAAAACTTCTTATGTTTTGGAAAATTCTGAAAATAACTTACAAAGAGAACCAGAAGCTGAATCTGAACATACTTGTAAAAATCCTGGTCTAACCCAGCCTAAAGCTTAGAAATACAGTAGGAGTCATCCACTGGACCAAGTCATAGGAGATGCAAGTCAAGGAGTTAGAACCAGACAAAGCATCTTGAATGAAGTTACCTTTTCAGCTTTTATTTCTGAGATAGAACCCTTTAAGATTGAAGAAGCCCTTTCAGACAATGATTGGGTGATAGCAATGCAAGAGGAATTACATCAATTTGAAAGAAATCAAGTTTGGGACTTGGTACCCAGGCCTAAAGACCATCCAGTCATTGGCACTAAATGGGTATTCAAGAACAAACGTGATGAGTCTGCAATCATTGTCCGTAACAAGGCAAGATTAGTAGCTAAAGGATATAACCAAGAAGAAGGAATTGACTATGAAGAAACTTATGCTCCAGTTTCAAGATTGGAAGCCATAAGGGTCCTTCTAGCCTTTGCCTGCATCAAAGGTTTTAAACTATATCAAATGGATGTAAAATCAGCATTTCTAAATGGGTTCATTCAAGAAGTTTATGTTGAACAACCTCCTGGTTTTGAAGATGAATTTCATCCAGATCATGTTTTCAAACTAAAGAAAGCTTTATATGGCTTAAAACAAGCTCCTAGAGCTTGGTATGAAAGGCTAAGTAAATTCCTTCTAGACCACGGATTTGTAAGAGGTAAAGCAGATACCACTCTATTCATTAAAAGTAACAAAATGAATGAAATCCTACTTGTACAAATCTATGTAGATGATATAATTTTTGGTGCTACTAACGATGCTTTGTGCAAGGAATTTTCTAAGACCATGCAGGGTGAGTTTGAAATGTCAATGATGGGAGAGCTCAACTATTTTCTTGGTCTTCAAATCAAGCAACGTAAGAACGAGATATTCATATCTTAGACTAAGTACTTAAGAGACCTACTCAAGAAATACGGCCTCCAAGATTGTAATGGAGCAGACACACCAATGAGCTCAACTGCTGCCTTAGATGCCGATGAGAAGGGAAAAGACTTCAATATCACAAAGTACAGAGGCATGATTGGATCATTACTTTACTTTACAGCAAACAGACTAGACATACAATTCAGTGTGGGAATGTGTGCTAGATTCCAATCCGCACCTAAGGAATCTGATGCCGAACACATGAAAAGAATCTTCAGATACCTGCGCGATACAGAAGAATTGGGGTTATGGTTTCCCAAAGGTCAACCTGCACACTTGGTGGCTTACTCTGACTCAGATCATGCTGGATACAAAACTGATCGGAAAAGCACAAGTGGACAATGTGAATTCTTTGGAAATTCACTTGTCTCATGGTTTAGTAAGAAGCAAAACACAGTAGCGACATCCTCAACTGAAGCTGAATATGTTGCTGCATCAAGTTGCTGCTCACAGGTCCTATGGCTTAAGCAACAGATCCAAGACCTTAGAACTCATCTGAAAGAAATTCCAATTCTTTGTGATAACACAAGTACCATCAGCTTAGCCAAGAATCCTGTCTATCATACCAGAACTAAGCATATTGATGTCAGACATCACTTCATTCGAGATCATGTTCAAAAGAAGGATGTCAAAGTATTATTCATCCCAACTCATCAACAGCTTGCAGATATCTTCACAAAACCACTTGCAAAAGAGCAATTTACCTTTATTAGAAGAGAATTGGGAATGGTAAATCCTAATGAACTGTAAGATATCCCTACCTCAATGTTAATTATGTGTTTTGATGGTTAATTGTTACTAACTTAAGCATTGAAGTGTTTAGATATGTTTTTGCAGGATATTCTGTTGCTAATGTTTTTGCAGGATACTCAGAGCCCCTGTAAACAGGCCAAACTCAAGTCTGGCACCCAAACTTGAGCTTATCGGGATAAACAACAAATGAGTCTTTAGAGTCAGGCCAAATTCGAGTCATTAAGTGACTGACTCGAGTCTACACCATCCTAAGAAATCCTGAAGTTTATGAAGAGTCTCTAAACTCGAGTCATTAAGTGAGTGACTCGAGTCTGCATTTTACAGAGAGAAATATGGAAATCAGAGGTGACCTCAAACTCGAGTTTGGGTATACAAACTCGAGTTTATCGGGGTTTCAAGGATTCACAGCTACATCCTTAAAGTCCAGGTAAGTATCCCACTCTTCCAAACTCGAGTCTGACTTGTAAACTCAAGTCTATCGAAACTCTATATATATGTGATTGCTGTGACTGTTCATTTTACAACTCTCAGACTTGAGTTTGCCCTAGAGTTCTCCGTACTCTCTTCTTTCTTCATCTTCGAATCCACCTTATTTCTCACCAATGGCTTCAAATCAAACATCCAGACCCT
This sequence comes from Acacia confusa, assembly GCA_037074495.1. Lineage (NCBI taxonomy): Eukaryota > Viridiplantae > Streptophyta > Magnoliopsida > Fabales > Fabaceae > Acacia > Acacia confusa. Next base: position 29,820,784 of record CM073505.1, on the reverse strand, counting down.
CTAATGATGATGAAACCACGAAATCTTCTTCACCCTCTCCCCTTCAACGAAAACCTAGGATGAAATCCATTCCTACTCATAGACCTAGAAGGGAAAAATTGATTCCCAAGAAATTTGCTTCAGGAATCGATAAACAAATCCCTAGAATCCCTCACACTACTTCTCCCAGATCAAAAGGGGTGGTGATTCAAGAACCTATAGAAGAGCAAGCCAGAAAGAAGCCAGAACCTATTTCTAGCAAAGGAAAGGAGAAAGTTGCAGAACCCTCAAAAGGCTCCAAGAGGAAACGAGCTGAAAAGAGTCAAGGATCCTCTAAAGTTCAACAATCTGTTGTTCCATCCTCTGAACAACAACAAGAACAATCTCCAGAAAGGCCACAAACGGTATAGAAGGCAATTACTGACATTTATAATCATTCTTCACCTCCCTCTGATTTCTTCTCTGAGACCACCATCCTCTCCAACCACGAAGCTGTCAAATTCAAGGAAGAGTTTGGTAAGAAACCATTTTGCCCTGTGGTCTCAGTAGACTTAGAGAGCCTCAAAAAGGAGTGTAACCTTGACCTATCCCCCTGGTTAAGTCAATTCAAGACTCTTCTATCCATTAAAACCCTCTATACTCCCAACATTGTTAGACTATTTTATTTTAATATGGATTGGGACAATGAAGAGGACAATGAAAAACACAGAGTCTTAACCATAGTTAGGAGAGTCAAGTTTTCTTTATCTGCTGACATTCTGAATAAGATTCTGGACATTGACAATCCCCTTCCTCACCACTCTATAAACTATACCAATAGGCAAATTTTTGAAATCCTTAAACCTAATGAGCCTTTTTCTGATGATCAGCAAATTTCTCTTCACTTTACCCCTGCTTCCATGACTCCTACCTTCCGTGTTCTTTGGTACATCTATTCCAGGAACCTTGTACAAAAGGGTGGCAACTTCACACACTTCACCAAAAGAGACTATGCACCCTTTGCTGCAGTCGTGGATAAGATGCCAATTAACATAGGGCAATGGGTATTTGAGGAAATGACCAGATTCAGATTTGGCTCTAGGATAACTTCTCACATCCCTTTCCCTTCTCTCATATCTGTTATCCTGTTCCATTTCAAAATTTGGCATGTAGGAGCCATAGACACCATAGTAAGACCTCCAGCATTTGGGAAGCCCCAATTACACCTCATGAAGATTAGCTTCAATACTGAAGGTTCTGGACAGTCTAGAGCTCCCTCTAGAACAAGAGCCTCCTACTCACGAGCTCAAGAAGCCCAGTCAGCTCCTCCACCTCCTCAAACTTCCATTCCTTCTGAATTTTCTGCAAAGGTCAAGGAAATTGTTGATGCTGTACTGGAATCCTTTACTGAAAAGATGGAAACAGAGATTGGGAAGATTGTGTTTGAGTTAACCAAATCAAATCAAGCACTCATAGAGACTCAGGATGCAATGAAGAATCAACTTGACAAGATTCTACAGCATCTCAATACATCCTCCCAGACCACTCGACCTCCTACCCCTCCTGTAGACCTTTCACCCTCATTTGATGATGCCAAAGGGGGAGAGGAAACTGAAGACAAAGGGGAAGAGAAAGGACAGTCTTGAGTCTTGTGTCTGTTTTGAGTTTGTCTGTTTTTATTACTTTGCGTTTGTTTGAGCTTGTTTGTAATTATCAAGTACTTGGTATTGCTTTGTATTTTGAGTTCTTCCATACTTGATTAAGGTTTAATATGATAAGTTCAATATAGTTCACCTTGCTTCTGCTTGTGTTTAAATCTGATAGAGCAAACTTTGCAAAATTCGTTTCAAAATAACAAACGTAATCAAATCCTTTGCAAAAATCAGTTTACAAGTGTTGTCATCATCAAAAAGGGGGAGAATGTTAGTTCTCAATGTGTTTTGATGATAACTAGCAATTGTAAACTTGATATGAAGTTTGTTTTTGGCAATATGAAAATCTCACTGTCAAAGGCAAACTCGACTTTGGGTATGTAAACTCGAGTTTGAGGGTTGACAGAAAGCTGCTTACTTCTGCGAAGAAAGCCAAACTCGAGTCTACTTGGACTAACTCGAGTCTGAGGAGTTACAGAAAGCAATCAGAAATTTTCACAACGAGCCAAACTCCAATTTGCAAAACCAAACCTGAAGTCTGGAAGATATAGAGAGCACTCAGAATCCCAAGCAAGCCAAACTCGAGTCTGGATTCCTAAACTCCAGTCTAGACCAAACAGAAAGACACTCGAATTCCAGGCCAAGATATAAACTCCAGTTTAGAGTTACAAACTCCAGTCTAGACCAAACAGAAAGATTTGAATAGTTTCAGCTCAAACATAAACTCGAGTCTGTCATTGTAAACTCGAGTTTAGGACAAATAGAGAAAATACTCGAATTTCTACCATCTTTCCAAAACTCCAGTCTGTCTCCTAAACTCCAGTATGGAAAATCACGAACTTAGGCTTGTTCTTCAAACATAGACCCAAACTCGAGTCAGTCACTAATTGACTCGAGTCTAGGAGCAGGACCAAGATTCCATGCCAAGTCCAAAGCCCGATAGTTCTCTCTGTAAATGCCAAACTCGAGTTAGCTTTTACAGACTGCAAGTTTAGACCTCTAATCAACGGACATGCTTTCTGGATGAACCCCAAACTCGAGTCTGGAAGAACAAACTCGAGTTTGCATCGGGGATCTTGAAAAATCAAATGATGTTGATCTGCGAAATCTTAATGGGTCTTCCTGAAATTATTTCATGATATGATATAATTGTTTCTAATGTCCTTGATGAAGTTTTGAGTGTTTTTCAGATAAGGTTTAGCCAAGATCAAGGTGAGATCAAGATCAAGGATAAATGCATTAAATGACGAACCTAGAATAGGGTTGATCCTTCTCCCTTATCCCAGATGTTCAGCTCAGACCGTTGTAACTCATAAGAATCATCTTAAACGGTCAAATTAAGTTAAAGGAATGACTAAAAATCTGGAAGACCTTCTGCAACAACTAAATTCCAAGATTCCAGCTAAGAATTCAAAGAACAGAGCAAAATATGCTACTGCCATTTTTCCAGAATTGCAGCTGTACATTAGAGAAAGAATTGCAACGGCTAGCTTATCCATTCAGTCTATAAGAGGCTGTGAAAACTCAAAGCAATATACACACAACGAAGCTATCTTGATTATACTTTGAAATTTGAGTCTGTATTGTTATTTTCAACCTGTTCTTCAGTGTTTATCCTTATCTACTCTTTTGAGAGTTTGTAAATTTTTGAAAGTATTTGTTTGTGAGAACTCAAGGTTGTGGAACCTGTGAGTTGGGTTGTTCAATCACAAAGTGTAAGGGGGAGCAAGTCCTAGGTGATTAGGATTGTGTCTGGTCTTCATTGTTGTAATTGAAAATCTGTTGAATTAGTGGAAACACCCAGAATGTATCTGGGGACTGGACGTAGGTCAAGGTTGAGACCGAACTGGTATAAATTCTGTGTGTCTAAGCTTTTCTTTTTCTGCTCTTTTATTATCCATTTCTTAAGCTTCATTTTTAAGAGTTGAAAAGAATTTTTAAAATCCCCAATTCACCCCCCCTCTTGGTGATTTCTTCCACTTTCACCTTCTTGTTCCATAATTCAACTTTTTGTTAGTTCTCTATGTGTTTTGATGATAACTAACAATTGTAAACTAAAAGTCTTGTATTGTTGCTAAAGTTCAAACATTCTTAAAGATTGTTAAAATTGATTTAAAACTTATGATGTTATTTAAACTTGAGTTTAGGATTGATAAACTCAAGTTTACACTTAACAGAAAGTAAAACAAGTGTTTTGAACTTAGGCAAACTTGAGCCTGCTCGTGATAGAGAGCAAGTTTCATGTTTTATAACTAAGGCAGACTCGAGCCTACTATAGTAAACTTGAGCCTACGTTTTACAGAGAGCAAATTAAGTTATTGGTTCTCAGTTAGACTCGAGCCTACAGAATAAACTCGAGCATGTGCCTTACAAAGAGCATGTCACATTTCTTCATGATCTTAAACTTGAGCATGTATTTCTTAACTCAAGCCAAAGTCTTATAGAGAGCTCCTTAAACAAAATCCCATATAAACTTGAGCCTATGCAATTAGACTCGAGCCTGACCCTTCCAGAGAGCAATCAAATATTTACTCAAAAATAGGCTCAAGCATAACGTCATTAACTCAAGCCTATCTCAGATGAAAGAAGTCTCAAAAGCGTATGGCCGAAGCAAACTTGAGCTTAACACTTACAGACTCAAGTTTGACTCAGACAGAGAGCTATCAAAGTTTCATGGCCCGAACATACTCGAGCCTAAGTTTCCAAACTCAAGCCTACGCCTTTTTACTTAAGCTTCATTTCATTGCAAACAGCTCTAAACTCAAGCCTATCACTAATTGACTCGAGTCTGTGCACTATTTCAAAATACTTTCAAACACTCATCACGATAAACACTGAATTCTAAAGGGCAAACTCAAGCCTACTTATTTTATGCTTGAGTGCTCACGAACAAACTCGAGTCTATTGATGTTAGACTCGAGCCTAACAAGATCTCTGTTTTACTCTTCGCGTGTTTCATGTTTCTGATTCACTCTCATGATGTGTTTTGCACTTAAATAAGATTACGAATCATCATATATATGTTTGATAAGTTTGTTCATGAGTTACAGATTACATTAACACGTTTTAAGCTTCAGATTAGATCTGGGTTAAGAGCATTTAATGTAGGACCAAAAACCAGGCTGAAACTTCTCCTCTATCCCAATGTTTAATTACAAAGTGTAAGGGGGAGCAAGTCCTAGGTGAATAGGATTGCATGTGATTTACATTGTTGTAATTAAATCCTGTTGAACTATTGGAAATACCCAAAAGATATCTGGGGACTGGACGTAGGTCAAGAATAAGACTGAACCAGTATAAATCCTTTGTGTCCAGCTTTTCTTCTCTCACTCTTTTGTTATCTATTTTTTAAATTTTTGAAAAAGAATTCAGACATCTTTCAAAAGAATTTTTGAAATCCCCAATTCACCCCTCCTCTTGGTGATTTCTTCCATTTTCACTTTTTTCTTTATTTTCTTCTCTTTATCATTCTTTATCATTTGACTCTTCTTTGATTAAGTTTCTTTCCCCCATTCAATACTTCCTTATTGATATTCTTCTTGACCATTCTTCATAAATGATCTTCACATCTTTGATTCTACATTAAATTTAAGAATTTGTTAAATGAAGAAGATAAATATAGTATACAATCTTTTTGCTTTTACTAATGACATTTATATGAGACATCATCAAAACTAATTATATCCAACATTCTCCCCCTTTTTGATGATGGCAAATACTTTAAGAAAAATATGTATGAATATGAAAACATATTAGACCCAGCATATTTTTCTTGCCACTCTCTCCCCCTTATTTGTCATTAGCAAAAAATTGTAGTAGAGAAATACCTGCAGAGACAAATATGAAATCAGAAATGAGTCAAGAAACTGATTTTCTGAAAGAGCTTTTATTTTGAATATGATGCAATTTGAAATGTTTTTATGAAAACAAATTTGAGAGAATTTGGAGAATCCTTCAAATTTAAAAATGATTAGAATGAATCAATAAAACGATTTGCTCTCCCCAATTTGAAAGTATTTTCTCTCCCCCTTATGAAAACAAAACATGTGCAAAATTTTCACAATGAAAGCATATAGATACCAAACATGGGCAAAATGTTCACTGAATATAAAAAGATAGAGATTAGAATTGCTCATGTTAGTTTTGCAAATTGATGAATGATCTGAGAATTCCATTTTGTTAGTTCTCTGTGGGTTTTGATGATAACGATCAATTGTAAAACCAAGATTGAAGATTTATCTCTAGAAAGTAAAAACTTGCTGGTTGAGGAAAAACTCAAGTATCAGTGGCAATATTCGAGTATTTATCTTTCAAAGAAAAGCTCAATGTCAATAACCAAAGGCAATACCGCAGTTTCCTCTTGGAAACTCGAGTATTAGCCCATACAGAGAGCATTGCAAGTTTTATGTTCGGACATACTCGAGAATTAGTTTCAAAACTCGAGTATAGGCCAAAAAGACTCTTCAGTATATTTCAAAAGAAATGAAAACTCTAGTTTCAAACACTCTAGTTTTGGAATGTGAAAAGTCCAGTTTTCTCATTGGCTCCAAAATTCAAATGTTTTCATTTTTCAAATGGAAACTCGAGTATGACATTAAGAAACTCGAGTATCGGGCTAAGCAAAGATGATCAAAAATTTATTACATTTACAAACTCCAATTTGGAAAACTCCAGTTTCAGAGACTTTAGTTTTAAACTAGCTGATGTTCTCTTTGAGTTTCAAATTTCAAATGCAAACTCGAGCATGAGGTTGGAAACTCGAGTATCAAGTCATACAGAGAGCATCGATGTTTTCCAATGTTTTCAATACTCCAGTTTTCAAGAAAACGAAAACCACGGTTTTGATGTTTTGGACATACTTTTGTTAAGAGTCCAAAACTCGAGTATGGATTGTATACTTGAGTATTGGCCTAAGTTAAACTGAAGCTCCAAAGCTCAAATCGCGACTTTTCTCTCTGGAAGGAGGAAACTCGAGTATCAATATAGAAACTCGAGTATAAACTTAAGTGCATAGTGACATACTTGAGTATTGATGCACAAACTTAAGTTTACGCCGTGGTAGTTGAAAATTCAAATCTGCGAAATCTACATAATGTTTGTTGATTGATCCGAATGCTTTCTAATATTAATTATCAACATGACCAGATATGTTTAATGCATTTGCTAGTATATTTCAACCAATTTACAGATGATTTAAGCAGATTAAAAGAGCTGTCTTCACTAAAAGCAAAAAGAGTTGTCAGAGCATTAAATGCAAGGCCACCTAACTTGCTATATTTAGACCTACCAAGCTCTGCACGATGCAAAAAGGATAAAGAGACTTTCACCTAATCAAGGTTCTAACATTCTAACGGATAGAAACTATAGAAGTCAACTTTTATCCTACAACACAAAGAATAAGCAAAAGAGTAGAGAGAGAAGAGACCAAAGTGCTTCCAACAGATGAGAATCTTCACCAACGGTCATATGGATGCTTGCAACAGTTATTAAACACACTTTAAGTATAAATACAGCATCATTTGATTCCTCTCAATAACTATTGAGCTAGAAATTGAAAAAGGATTAAATTTGTTCGTCTACTATTAAGCTTTTCTGTATAGAGTATCTTTTGACACTATTGAGCTTTAGTGTGCAATCTTATCCACTCTTTAAGAGAGTTTATTGTTTGTATCTCATTTATTGTAAACAATCTCAAGTTAGGGAACTTGGAGATTTGAGGGTCATTGGTTACAACTTATAAGGGGGAGCAAGTTCTAGTGGAGAATTGCTTCAAAGTTACAGAGGGTGTAATCAAGTGACATAGTGAAATACTCAGGGAGCCTGAGGACTGGACATATGTCAGATTGTTGGACCGAACCTATATAAACTTTCGTGTCTTATTCTTCTTCCTTTTTCACTTGTTTTACTCTGTCTACACGCCTGAAAATTGAACTTGCCGAAAATTTTAAAATCCCCAATTCACCCCCTCTTGGTGATTTAACTCCACTTTCACATTTGCTTGCTTTCTTGTTGTGAGATCAACTAAAGTTTGCTCAATAGAAAGATCATGAATATTCTTTGAGATGTGAAGATGAAAGTACTAGCTTCTTGTGGGTTATCTTTAATGAATATAATCGGTACTCATATTCCATCTTTTGTCTCTTCTTTATAGAACTCTTTTGTAGAGCTTAACTCAGCTAACTCCAAGAGGTTTTTCGTCTATTTTGTAGTGCATATCTCAGCTTTAGTGTGATTAAGCATCGAAACATCTTTCCTTAATGTAATAGTTTCTTCTTGTAGAGCATTAAGGAAGATTTTTGTACAAATTGAATTCTCATGTGATAGTTGTAAAAATTTTCTTACAAGAGAGAGTTATTAGTGCTGTTATTTTCAAACTAAGATAATGAAAGGAAAATATGATATTAACTCATCATCAAAACTAATAAAACATAATAAATGCAGATGAGTGTGCTTTTAAAAAAAGAGTTTTCTTCAAAGGAGATGAGCTTTTAAGGTATAAAACATATGTGAATATGAAGCTTCCCCTTAATGAATGCATGACTAAAAAATATGAAACTCTCTTTAATGATACCAAATAATAATAGTTTGATACCAAATGTAATTACATAGCGGTACCTCTGCTGTGGCATTACATTGTATCTCAGAATTAAGAACTTTCAAGTTCACATTGGTGGACTTGAAATTGGTATGTAGATATCACTTATGCTTTTTATGATGATTTTAAAAAAAATGTTTAAAGCATAAGGATCATTTTTAAAAATAAGTTTGCTCAGGCTATACTTCATAATGTATAATGTGAATAAAATCAAATTAGCCTGAAGAGATCGGCAAGAGCAGGAAAAAGACTAAACTGATACATGGTAACAAGCAAAACTCAAGATTCCATTTAATGACTCAGGTTACCAACTAGAGTTGTTAGCATAAAAACTTGAGTTTTGCTAGACAAACTTGAGTTTTCTCATGAAAACTTGCAATGTGAGTGATATACACAAAATCTTGCAGACACTACAATTTCCACTAAGGTCTGCCTATGTTCTTTTGTATTTTGACAATAGAATATTTTGGTCAATTCCTGTAAAAGTACATGTTCTTTGGTACCCAACTTTTTCTTGGGTCCACACAAGATTAGTCATAACAAACTCTTATGCTCTTATTTAATTAAAACATATGAAATTTAAGCAAAGAGCATAGAAAGCCAATCAAGGACCAAAATATAATTTTACCCAATTAAGTAAATTCAATCCAATGAATTAAATAGGGTAACGGCTAAATGATACCAAGAATGTTATTTCTCAATGACAGTTTGTAATCACACTTTATGCAGAAAAGATGTCATTGATAAAGTACCTATAAGTTTGAGCATAGAAAATCTTATCCATAAAGATAAGCATTTATCAACTCAGTTCATGAATAAGATCATATTTTTCAAGAATGATGATGAAATATGCAAATTGTTTCAAATCTTGAATTTTCTTTCAAACATTGATAATGTATTATGAAATTGAAATTTTAATGTATGAAAGGTTCATTTTTGAAACATGTTTAAGATTGATGCTCATTCTAAATGATGGTGGAAGTCAACATGTTAGAGAATATGTCAAAATGATTCAAGTTTTAAAGACCAAGTCAAACATTAACAAGTTGAAGAGTTTTCCCATAAGCAAAAGTCATGAAGAAAATAAATTAGCCAATAAGGCTAGGAAGGATTAAAATATATAGGCACAATGACTTTGCTATTGACAAAGAGATAATCTTGCCTTTTTGAATAGAGTCTTGAAATTGAAGATCGAATATCACCTAGAGGGGGCTGAATAGGTGATTTAAAAATTTATTCGCTTAATCAAGATTTTCGCGAATTATGACTAAACACCAACTAAGCAGAACTTTAAGGAAAATAGACACAAAGCAATTTATCCTGGTTCGGTCTAATCCTGACCTACATCCAGTCCCTAAGAACTCCTTAGGATTCCCACTAACTCTTCAAGGATTACAAATACAGCTTAGGGATGATCCTCACTCTCATGCACTCACTCCCCCTTACTACTTGTAATCGTACACCCACACTTAAGGTTCCACAACCTTAAGTCTCAAATAAATTTAATGAAAGTGTTTACAACTCCTTAAGAGTGAGTAATTAATGATCATTGAAGTACAGAGAATATCCGAAGATATTTGATAATGAATGAAACTGATAAGAGTAATAAATCAAAGTAAATGCGTAGAGTTTCGGTAGTTGGCTGAATTGAATGCTTGGGCATTTATACTCTTCGCCATTAATTCCGTTAGGAGGAACTTGAATGTTACCGTTGTGACTTATTCAATTTTCCGTTAGACACAGCTCTGTTCCTTGTTCAACCAAATGGACTGTTGATGCTTCATTAAATGACATCGGTTCTTTCATTAAATGCATTGTCCATTGAGTATGCTTTTGTAGAAGAATAACTTGATTAAGTAATCCTTGAAAGAATGTTTCTCTCTGCTGCACAACTTCATTCCATATGTTGCTTTGTTTCTGCTGCTTCACATTAAATGCTGTGATGTGAGCATTTGCTTTATGTTGTTTTTGAATAATACAAAGTTGAAATCCTTGAAACCCCTAGCAAACATGATAGAAGCATTTTATATATCATACTAAGTGATTCTGGAAACCATAAGCCAAAGATCAATTCTTTTGCAGAATCAGAGATCACAGACAGTGACAAGAACTCGAGTTTTCAGTGTAGAACTCAAGTCCTAGAACTTGAGTTCTTAAACAAGAACTCGAGTTCTCTTATTTTTCTTTATGAACGTCTCAGGTCTGCAAGCCAATAACTCGAGTTGATTTTCAAGAACTCGAGTTTTAAATTCAGGCACAAATTGGTTTTCAAAGAACTTGAGTTCTTAATGGTGAACTCTAGTTCATGAACTTGAGTTCATTTCCAAGAACTCTAGTTCTTAGTCTGACTGAATTCCACATAGGAAGAACTCGAGTTCTCTACTAAGAACTCAAGTTCTGGAACTCGAGTTTGGTACTAAAGAACTCTAGTTCTTAAGCTTATGAAAATTTGTCACTGTCAAAGGTCGCGAACTCGAGTTCATTACCCAAAAACCCGAGTTCTCTATTTTGCTGATACAGGAACTTGAGTTTTTCAGAATCAAATCGAGTTCTCATTTAAAACATCAATTTACAAGTGTTTAGTTATCATCAAAACTTGGTTGAGAACTAACATTCTCCCCCTTTTTGATGATGACAACACTTGTACAAATTTCAGAAAAGATAGCTGAGTTTAAGGAACGAATTTCAATAATTTTCAATCAGATAGTTAAGTGAAATTTTTATTGTTAAATCCAGAGAATGCAAGGTAATCTAATGATAATTAGCAATTTATATAAACTAACGAGATTAGCAAACATTTTGCATTAAATGTGCATAATATAGGTTGTTGAAATACAGAGAAGTATAAGAAGCAACAACTAGTTATCAGAAGTAGATATTAACAAAACTTAAAGCTACATCATATTAACAAAACTGAAAACTACATCAGTTCTTACATCACACATATCAACAAAACTATATCAGCTCTAGCCTCCATCAGTCATCAGCAACATTCAAAAAGTAAACAAACTATCAGCTATCAGTAGTTAGAAGTTTCCGCTACTCTCTTCTCCCCCTTTGTCATCATCATCGGGAGGAAGCATGGAGATAGGGATAACTGATAAAGGGGTCTAAAGAAGAGGGAGAGCTTCTGCAAAAGTAGAGGGGGTCACATGAAGATGAGAGGTAGGAGAGGAAAAGGAAGGAATGGAAGAGGAATGAGAGGGTGGAGCAGAAACAATGGCAGGAGCTGATGCAAGGATGGGAGTGGATGAATCAAGTAACGGGATGGACAAAGCAAGAGTGAAGGATGGAGAGGAAGGAGAAGGATTATGGATAGGAGAATGAGTGATAGGTGAGTAAGGAGAGGGGTGATAAGCAGGAGAGTGAGGAGAAGCCAGAGGAGATGAGGTAGGATTAAAAAAGGTATTAGGTGGAGATTTGAGAATGATGGGGTCAGGTGAAGAAGAATGAAGTCCAGAAGGACCTGCTGCTTCTGAAGTATGGTCATTAATCCACTTGTTCACCTTGGTGTTCAAAGATTAAAATACGGTATGTAAGGATTCAAATCTGGGATCCAGATCCACACAGTGGCCGGTAAGGTTCTCCAATTTTTTAGTCATGTCAGCAAGAGCATCAACTTGGTCATCCTGAACCTCAACCAACTTCTTGTGACTTTTTAGAATCTCAACCATCCCTTGTCAATATCAGCCTTAATTTGCTGTGAGAACTCAGTGAATTTTGCTGTCAGTGAAGTCTATGACGAGGATATGGCTTCAGAGATTGCCTTTTGAACAATGGCTTGGACAGATGCACCAAACATAGAGACAGGTGCTGGAGCCTGAGGAGGAACAAATGTAGAAGGCCTTGTGGGAGATGAGTGGGCTTCCTCAGTTCTAGAATAAGGTGCTCTAGTCCTGGACCTAGAGGGGGCTCTGGATTGCCCAGACTCCTCAGCAAATGACAGTCTCATGTAGTTGAGCTGGTTTTGACATATTTTGGTAGGTTTAATAGGTTTAGTATCCAACTCAAGATGCCACACTTTATGATGAAACAAAAGAACATAAATTAAGTGGGCATAAGGCAGATGGGATTTCTTTTAGCCTTCAAATCGAAATTTCCTAATTTCATGAAATAGCCAGTATCCAAGATTGAACTGGGTCTTAGATACAATGGTTGCAAGCAAACCATAATCCCTTTGGGCAAAATGAGTACAATTTTTGCCTTTGGGCACAAGATTCCTAGTGTAAATATACTACAGGACTCTATGCAAGGCAGGCATCTCTACAAGAGTAAATTCCAGTGGTCCAATTGGCTCCCCAGGTCTAAGTATTTCAAAAATTTCAGTATCAGAATATTCTAGTGCAGGAGGAGAAGGAGGATCTATGACGCCTAACATGTTGTTCAAGATTTTAGTGGTTAGGGTTATGTGTTTTCCGCGAACATGTGATATCATTCTTTCTTCTTTAAGAGTTCCATTAGAGCCAATCACATTGGAAATTCGAAGGAAGAAATAGAATGCTCTAACTACGGATGGACAGTAGGGAGCTTGAATACCTAGCAATGGTTTGAAAGAATTCATATAGGAGGACAAGTCTAAACCACATTCAGTCGAGAAGGTTTGAAAATCAACATAAATGTTTGAGCAAAAATTCCTAATTCCATAGTCAGAAAGATAGGTACGATGATCGGATTCAGGAATTGAGACTGGAGTACAGATAGAATCCTTTGGTGGAATAGGATTCCTTGCTATGGCTAAGAGAGAAGAGGTACCAATACTAGGTTGGGACCGAGATGGAGGAGCTCTGAAAGATGAGCTAGGTCCTTGTGTCGAAGTTGAAGTAGGCTTGCGTGGAGGTTCAATTGCCTTTTCTTTTCCTTGACCCTTTGCAGGAGTAACCTTAGTCTTTTGTTGTTGTTTAGATTCCGTGGGTTCACGAATCACAACTCCTCTTGTGCGAGGGCGTGAGGGTGAGGATTGAGGAGGACCAACGTCCTTCATGACTTTAGGTCTGTAGCATTGAGGAGTGATTTTCTTACGATGAGGCCTTTTGGGAACTGGAGATTCTGGTCTCGATGAGGAATCTTTGGTTATAGATTCAGGTGAGAGATATGAGATGGAGGTGGCATCGCATTGTCTAGGATTTTTGGTTCTCATTGTGAAGTTTGTAGAGAGTTTGAGAGATAGGGTTTTGATTTCTTGAGAGACAGAGAAATGATGAAGAAGACAGAGGAATGAGAAGAGTTTCTGCGAACACACATATATATGCCATAGATGAACTCGAGTTCATTAGTGAAGAACTCAAGTTCTTTAAGTGTTTACCTCTCCCAAGAGCGTCCTGAAAGCCCTTGGGCTTGTCTTGTGAGCATGAGAACTCGAGTTTTTGGAACATAACTCGAGTTCTAAAACTTGAGTTGTTCTTTAAGAACTCTAGTTTTTGTTCTTCCTCTTTTGATTTGAAATTGACCACAAAATAGGAACTCGAGTTTTACCTTAGGAACTCAAGTTCTAAAACTTTAGTTGTTGTTTAACAACTCGAGTTCTTGAATTTCCTGCATAAACACGCAAACACATCAATCTCGGCTCAAGAAGAACTCTAGTTCTTGTTCATCAACTCGAGTTTGGAAACTCGAGTTCTTTTCCAAGAACTGGAGTTGTTATCATCAAAACGTGAGTTAAGAGCTGTGAACTCGAGTTTTTCTTTATGAACTCGAGTTCTTTGTCTATTTGCTTTCAGAAGAACTTGAGTTCTTAGATCCAAACTCAAGTTTTGATCTCCCCTGATTTAAGCAATGAGAACAGAGACCTGTAAAACAATAGCTAGACACTTTAAAGCTTAAGTTAGTCAATGTTTAAGCGAATTAAACTCAAATAGACTAAAATGAAATGAGATATTTACAACTCATTGGGATTTACCACATCCGTAATTCTCTTCTAATAAACATAAATTGTTCCTTGGCTAAAGGCTTTGTAAAAATGTTAGCAAGCTGCAGATGTGTAGGAATGAACATTACTTTAACATCCTTTCTCTACACATGATCTCGGATAAAGTGATGTCTGACATCAATGTGCTTAATCCTTGTGTGTTAAACCAGATTTTTTGCTAGACTTATGGTGCTTGTGTTATTACATAGGATTGGAATATCTTTTAGATGAATCCCTAAGTCAGATAATTGTTGCTTCAACCACAGGACTTGTGCACAACAACTAGAGGCTGCAACGTACTTAACTTCAGTAGATGAGACAGCCACAGTTGTTTGTTTCTTACTAAACCATGACACTAGTAATCCACTAAGAAACTCACATTGCCCACAGGACTTGTGCACAACAACTAGAGGCTGCAACGTACTCAACTTCAGTAGATGAGACAGCCACAGTTGTTTGTTTCTTACTAAACCATGACACTAGTAATCCACCAAGAAACTCACATTGCCCACAGGTGCTTTTTCTATCGGTTTTGTAGCCTGCATGATCTGAATCAGAATATGCAACCAGATATTCTTGTTGTCCTTTTGGGAACCATAATCTAAGCTCTTTTGTATCAGCTAGATATCGAAAAATTCTCTTCACGTGCTCTGCATGTGATTCCTTTGGTACAACTTGAAATCTGGCACACATGCCCACACTAAATTGAATATCTAGTCTGCTGGCTATCAGGTACAGTAGAGATCCTATCATTCCTCTATATTTGGTGATTTTAAAATCCTTTTCTTTTTCTGTGTCAGCATCAAGAGAAGCAGTTGAACACATTGGAGTGTCTGCACTATTGCAGTTCTCCATTCCAAATCTTTTGAGCAAATCCCATAATTATTTGGTCTGAGAAATAAATATCCCATCCTTTCGTTGCTTGATTTGCAGACCAAGAAAGTAGTTCAGCTCACCCATCATAGACATCTCGAATTCACTCTGCATTTTTTTTGAAAATTCCTCACATAGAGAATCATTAGTAGAGCCAAAGATAATATCATCAACATATATTTGAACAATCAGTAACTCATTAAGCTTATTATTGTTAATAAAAAGAGTAGTGTCTACTTTTCCTCTAACACAACCTTGTTCTAGTGGCAAGATTGGAAGCAATAAGAGTACTTCTAGCCTTTGCTTGCATTAAAGGTTTCAAACTCTATCAAATGGATCTGAAATCAGCATTTCTAAATGGTTTATTCAGGAAGAGGTTTATGTAGTACAACCCCCTGGTTTTAAGGATGAATTTCATCCAGACCATGTTTTCAAATTAAAAAAAAGGCTTTATATGGTCTAAAACAAGCTCCTAGAGCTTGGTATGAAAGACTAAGTAAATTTCTTCTAGATTATGGATTTATAAGAGGAAGAGCAGATACCACACTTTTCATTAAAAGTAACAAACTTAATGAAATCTTAATTGTGCAAATCTATGTGGATGATATAATTTTCGGTGCTACTAATGATGCTTTGTGAAAGGAATTTTCTGAGACTATGCAGGGTGAATTTGAAATGTCAATGATGGGAGAACTCAATTATTTTCTTGGCCTACAAATCAAGCAACAAAAAAAATGGCATGTTCATTTCTCAAACCAAGTATCTAAGAAACTTACTCAAGAAATATGGTCTTCAAGATTGCAATGGGGCAGACACTCCAATGAGCTCAACTGCTGCCTTAGATGCTGATGATAAGGGAAAAGATTTTAACATCACAAGATATAGAGGAATGATTGGATCATTACTCTATCTAACAACAAGTAGACCTGATATTCAATTCAGTGTGGGAATGTGTGCACGATTCCAATCAGCTCCAAAAGAATCTCACGTTGAATATGTGAAAAGAATCTTTAGATATTTGTGTGACACAGAAGAATTGGGTTTATGGTTTCCTAAAGGTCAACCTGAGCACTTGGTAGCATATTCTGATTCAGATCACGCTGATACAAGACTGATCGTAAAAGCACAAGTGGACAATGTGAATTCTTTGGAAATTCACTTCTCTCATGGTTTAGCAATAAGCAGAACACAGTGGCTATATCTTCTACTGAAGCTGAATATGTTGTTGCATCAAGTTGTTGTGCACAAGTCTTGTGGCTCAAACAATAGATTCAACATCTAGGAATCAGTCTAAAAGAAATACCCATTCTGTGTCATAATACCAACACTATAAGTTTAGCCAGAAATCCTGTCCATCACACCAGAACTAAGCACATTGATGTTAGGCATCACTTCATAAGAGACCATGTCCAGAAGAAGGATGTCAAAGTGATATTTATTCCTTCTCATCAACAGCTAGCAGATATCTTTACCAAACCATTAGTAAAAGAACAATTTATCTTTATAAGAAGAGAATTGGGAATGGTAAATCCCAATGAGTTGTGAGTTTTCTCTACCCCAATGTTAGTTAGTTAAGTGTTTTGATGATTATCTTATACTAACTTAAGCATCGAAGTGTCTAACTGTATTTTTTGCAGGATGTTTATTTGCTAATGTTTGCTGTCAATATGAAGCAAACTCGAGTTTAAGGAATGAAACTCGAGTTTATCGGGGACAGAGAGCAACCTATCTCTAGAAGTCAACTAAAACTCGAGTCATTAAGTGAATGACTCAAGTCTACATCAGACAGAGACCAAACAAAGTTTTAAAGCAGTTCAAAACTTGAGTCATTAAGTGAGTGACTTGAGTCTTCAGCAGACAGAGACCAACATGAAGTTTTGAAGAAATTCAAAACTTGAGTCAATAAGTATTAACTCGAGTTTTGACAGGGATTCAAGGATTCACACATACATCCTTGAAGTCCAGGTAAGTTCAAACTCACACAAACTCGAGTCAGTTAGTGCAAACTCGAGTTTGGCGAAATCTATATATATATGTCTGCTGTCTCTGTTTATTTACAATCTTCAAAACTCAAGTTTTGCCCTAAGGTCTGTCTCTCAACTCCCTCTGATTCATCTTCAATCTCGTCTTCTTAACCCTAAAATGGCCTCCAATCAATCCTCCAGACCTTTCCAAGATGATGAAAACTCTAGGTCTCAATCGCCTTCTCCCCTGTAGCGACAACCAAGAGTCAAATCTATCCCTGTCCACAGACTAATGAGGCACAAGATGATTCCAAGGAGATTTGCTTTAGGCATCGATAAGCAAATTCCAGGCGTTCCCAACAGTTCTCCCAAACCAAAATGCGTAACAATCCAAGAACCCACTGAGGAGCAAATAAGGAAGAAACCAGACCCTGTTTTTGGTAAGGGAAAGAAGAAGGTTGCAGAACCTTCAAAGACCTCCAAGAGAAAAAGGACTGATAAGAGCCAAGCATCATCTAAGGCTCAATCATCTAATGCTCAAGAAACTGAACAATCCACTGAAGCGCCACAAACGACACCAAATGCCATTTCTGAGATTTACAATCACTCCACTCCTCCATCTGATTTTATCACTGATAACACCTTTCTATCAAATGAGTTGGGCACAAAATTCAAAGAATATTATGTCAAAAAGCCTCTTTGCCCTGTTATGTCAGTCAATTTAGACAATTTGAAAAGGGAATGCAATCTTAATCTTTCTCCCTGGCTCACCCAATTTGAATCCCTTCTTTCAATTTCTGCTCCATTACTCTGAATCTAGTAAGAATCTTTTATTTCAATATGGATTGGGATAATTTGGAAGACTGTGATAAAATTCTGGTAGAAGAGAGAGTGTCTACTTCTATAAGAGGAGTAAAAATTACCCTATCTGCTAACATTATTAATACTATTTTGAAAATTGACAATCCCCCTCCTCCTCATTCAATAGATTATACCAATAGGCAGTGTTTTGAAATTCTCAAACCAAATGAACCTGTTGTTGGATATAATTAAGTTTTGATGATGTCTTATATAGGCCATTAGTAATAGCAAAAAGATTGAGCAATATGTTTATCTTCTTCATTGATGAATTCTTGAATTTGAATGTAGAATCAATGATGTGAAGTTCAATCATAAAGAATGATTAAGAAGAAAAAGAAGGAGATCAATGAGGATGAGGATGTGGATAAGGATAAAGAAAAGGAAGAGGAGAAATTGAAGAAGAAAGATCTTATTGAATGGAACATCCTCATTCCAAGCTTAGTGCAGATATATTTATGGAGTATGTTCAAGAGAATGAGAATATCAAGATATGCTCAAGTTCATTTATGAGAGATAATAAAGAAGAAAATAAAGAAAATGATGAAGAGGAAATTTCTTCAAGATGAATGATGAAAGATGGAAGAGCTTGATGAAAATATGATTATACAAGTCCCAAGATTGATTATAGAAGTGTTCATAATCAAATGGATGATAGAGAGGTTCAATTCTAGGTTAGAATCAATGAAAATCGAGTTCTGGAGTGAATACTCGAGTTTCCAGGTCAAAATTTGAGTATACAAGCTTACTGAAAAATCTTCTTCTGGACTGATAAAACTGTAGTATTGAAAACTATGGTTTGGAAAACCACGGTTTGGGCGTCAAAGAGTCAAAACTTGACTATAGGAGTCAATACTCGAGTATGAACTTATATACCGCGGTATTAGGATGTTCTCAGCTTCTCTCGCGCATCTGGACTCGACAAAACTCGAGTATGTGAATGAAAACTCGAGTATTAGAATTTCACTGCAACTCTGTTCACCTCTGTTCCACAATTAGAATGGGCAAGGTCAGGTAAATCGATGATATCTTCTAAACCAGACATTGGATTGAGGTGAAATCAAATTTTTCTGAAACTAGACATCTAATGCGTCATCATAGCAAAGTTTCAAGTCCAAATAAGATCAGATCAAAGAGCTTTGAATTTCTAAAGTTGGATCAAATATTCACGCCACACTTCAGAGCGAGCTTCAATGATTTGAGTATAACGCACAATATACAAATCGAAATGAGCTGAAATCGGTGGCGTTCGAAAGAAGACTCATAGGGATTTCCATCAATACTTGAGTCCTAAGTGATTAGGATTGCGTGTGTTTTACATTGTTGTAATTAAAACCTATTGAGATACTAGAAATACCCAGAAGATATCTGGGGACTAGATGTAGGTCAAGGTTAAGACCGAACCAATATAAATCCTTTGTGTCCAGCTTTTCTTCCCTTGCTTTTTCGGTCTTTGTTTTCTCGAGTCTTGAAATCATCTTTGAAAGGAATTTTTTAAATCCCCAATTCACCCTCCTCTTGGTGATTTCTTCCATTTTCATATGGGGGTTTTGACGCAACTCTGAGATGTTGATCAAACTTTCATTTTTTGGAGCTCAACATAGGGCAAATTCACGTTTGTGGTCATCCAGCATTTAAACGGATGAATCTCAGTACATTTTGAGTCATTCTGGAATCTTCATGTAGAGTAAGGAGGGTGTGCAGGTTTTCATGCAACTTTGAGATTTAGATCAAACTTTCATTTTTTGGAGCTCAAGATAGCACAAATCGCGTTTGTGGCCGTCCAGGACCAAAACAAATGAATTAGCAACATTTTGAGTTTTTCTAGAATCCTCATGTAGACTAAGAATGGTATGTGGTTTTTCATGCAAATTCGAGATGTTGGCCAAACATTCATTTTTTTCAGCTCAAGTTGGCATAAATGGCGTAAGTGACCGTCAAGGGCACAAATGGATGAATCTGACAAAAATTATATACTTCTGGAATCCTCATGTAGAATAAGGGGGGGCATGCAGGTTTTCAACCAACTCTAAAATGTTGACCAAACTTTCAACTTTTGGAGCTCAACATAGCACAAATTGCATTGTTGGCCGTCCAGGGCTCAAATGGATGAAACTTGCAACATTTTGAGTCATTCTAGAATGCTCATGTAGAGTAAGGAGGGTATGTTTTCAGCAAATTCAAGACATTGACCAAACTTTAACTTTTTTGAGCTCAAGATAGCGTAAATCACATTTGTAGCCATCCAGGTCCCAAAGAGATGAATCTTGCAACATTTTCAGTCATATTAGAATCCTAATGCCGAATAAGGAGGGTTTTTGGGTTTTCACTCAACTCTAAGATGTTGACCAAACTTTCAATTTTTAAAGCTCAAGATAGATTGAATCGCGTTTATGGCCGTCCAAGGCCCAAACGAATGAATCTGGCAACATTTTCAGTCATTCTGGAATCCTAATGTAGACTAGGAAATCCAAGCCTCTCTAGGTGATCAATGAGACTTTCATTTTCAACACATGAGGACTACCTGATGCACCTTCAACAATCTTGCAAAAATGTAAGGCCTTTGTGGTCACATACCTCTCTTGTCTTTCCTGTTGCTGGAACATTTCCTTGAGATGTACAATCATCTCAAGAGCCTCCATATGTTCCTAATCTTTTTGGAGTTTTGGAACCATGGTGGCAAGCATCAAGCATCCTACATCCATAGAGTCATTATGATGCTTCGTGTAAGCATTTCTCTGAGCTCTTGAAGCATTGGTCACAAGCTCATCAGGAATAGGTTGATCGAGGACATAAATCTTTATTTCCTGCTTGAGAATAATTATCAAGTTCCTAAACTAGTCAAGAAAGTTTGTCCCATTGAGTTTGTCCTTCTCAGAGATTGATCGCAGTGATAGTGTGGTAGTGTTACTAGTGTCGACATGATTCTACAATTAAAATATGCAAAGTTAGTTATGTTAGTTCTCTATGTGTTTTGATGATAACAAACAATTGTAAAATCTAATTGAAGTTTGTCTTAAGTAAGTGAAAAACTTACTATTTACGGAAAACACGAGTTTTTAGAAACAAAACTTGAGTTTTTACTTGACAGAGAAAAGTTCAGTTTGGAAACTCAAGTTTATGCCATATAGAGACTCCTCAATGTTTTTCTAAAGAAACGCAAAACTCCAGTTTTCATTTGAAAACTCGAGTTTTGATCATACAGAGAGTCATCTAAGTTTCTGACTTTAGAAAACTCCATTTTTAAAAGGAAACTCCAATTTCCAGATTTTCTAAGTTTTTTGAAGTTTTGGGAAAAATCGAATTTTAGTGTGGAAACTCAAGTTTTGGCCTGACAAACTATTTTCATGCTTTAAACATATGAAGACTTAAGTTTGAATAGAAAACTCAAGTTTCTCTCTTGACTCCAGATTTCAAAAGTTTTCATATTTTAAATGAAAACTCGAGTTTAGTTTTGGAAACTTGAGTTTTGGGCCAAGCACAAAGGATCACTATTCTTCAATGTATTTAAACTCTAGTTCTGTAAACTCTAGTTTTGGAAACTCCAATTTCGCCATAACACAGATCTCTCTAAGTTTCAAATTTTAAAATGGAAACTCGAGTTTTAGTCATACAGAGAACATCGATGTTTTCCAATGATTTCAATACTCTAGTTTTGAATGAAAACTCAAGTTTTGAGGTTTTGGACATATATTCATTAAAAGTCCAAAACTCGAGTTTTTCCTGAAAACTTGAGTTTGGTCTCTAGCTAAAATGGTGTTCCAAAACTCGAATGGCAACTTTCCTCTTTGGAAGGAGAAAACTCGAGTTTTGATATGGAAACTCAAGTTTATACTTAAGTGCATAGTGACAAACTCGAGTTTGCGTCATAGCTATTAAAAATTCAACTTTGTCGAATTTGTGAAAACCTTCTTGTTTGATCTTAATGCTTCCTAATATTATTCATCAACTTCACTAGATATGTTTAACCAATTTGCTAGTGAATTTCAACTGTTTTAGAGATGATTTAAAAAGATCAAAGTTGTTGTTTCAACACAAGAAAAAAACATGTCAGAGCATTAAATGCAAAGTATAGCTAACTTGCTATATTTTGATCAAATAAGCTCTGCACGATGCAAAATGGATAAATGCTTCTTACCTAAACAAGTCACTAACATTCCAACAGACAAAAATATAAAGAAGTCAACATTTATCCTCTGAAAACAAGGAATGAACAAAAGAGTAGAGAGAGAAGAGACCAAAGTGCCTCCAATAGCTAGATTAGTGCACTAATGGTCAGATTGAAGCTTGCAACGATCATTTAACACTATCTAAGTATAAATGGAGTTGCATTCAATTCTTCTCTGAAAGCGGAGCTAAGTCACCAAGAAGGGGTGAATTGGGGATTTTGAAAAATCTTTTCGAATGTTTTGTTTTAATAGTGATGAAACAGGGTAAAACAGAGAGTAGGGAAGAGTAGAACACAAAGGTTTATACTGGTTCGGTCCAACTCAATGACCTACATCTAGTCCTCAGGCACCCTAAGTATTTCACTATATCAATTGATTATACGCTCTATAACTCAAGAGTAATTCTCTCACCAGAACTTACTCCCCCTTACAAGTTGTAATCAATGAACCCCAATCTTCAAGTCCCATAACTTGAGATTGTTTACAATAAATGAAATACAATCAAAGAACTCTCTTTAAGAGTGGATAATATTAAATACTAAAGCTCAATAGTATCAAAAGATACTTTGTACAGAAAAAACTTAAGAGTAGATGAACAACTTGAATGCTTTTTTGTTTTCTAGCTTAATGGTTGTTAAGAAGAATTGAATGTTGCTCTATTTATACATAAAGAGTGATTAATAACCATTGCAAGCTTCAATATGACCATTGGTGTAGTTGTCTGTCTAATGGAGGCACTTTGGTCTTTTTTCTCTCTACTCTTTTATTCATTCCTTGTGTTGTAGGATAAAAGTTGACTTCCTTATATTTCTATCCGTTGGAATGTCAGTGTCTTGATTAGGTAAGGTGCATTTATCCTTTTTGCATCATGCAGAGCTTGGTAGACCAAAATATGGCAAGTTAGGTGTCCTTGCATTTAATGCTTTGACATGCCTTTTTATTGCTTGTGTTGAAACAACTCTTAAAATCTTCTTAAATCATCTCTATATCAACTGAAATATACTAGCAAACACATTAAACATATCTAATGAAATTGATAAATAATGTTAGAAAGCATTTACATCAAACAAGAAAGTTTTCACAGATTTTGGAAAATTTGAATTTTCAATAGCCGCTACACAAACTCAAGTTTATGTATCAATACTCGAGTTTGACACTATGCACTTAAGTATAAACTCGAGTCTCCAAGTCAATACTTGAGTTTCCTCCTTCCAGAGAGGAAAGTCGTGATCTGAGTTTTGGAACCATCTTAGCTTAGGACCAATACTCGAGTTTTCAAACAAAACACGAGTTTTGGACTCTTAATGAATATATGTTCAAAATCTCAAAACTTGAGTTTTCATTCAAAACTGGAGTATTGAAATCAATGAAGAACATTGATGCTCTCTGTATGACCAAAACTCGGGTTTCCAAGCCTAAACTCGAGTTTCCATTTATAACTTGAAACTCAGAGAGATCTTCAGTCATTTCAAAACTAGATTTTTCGAAACTGGAGTTTTCCAAACCAGAGTTTATAGATGTATTGAAAAATAGTGATCATTTGTGCTTGGCCAAAACTCGAGTTTTCAAAGCTAAACTTGAGTTTCCATTCAAAACATGAAAACAACTGAATTTTGGAGCCAAGTAGGAAACTAGAGTTTTCATTTCAAAGACTTAAGTTTTCAGATGTTTAGATTGTGAAAAACGTTTTGACTTCCAAAACTCGCGTCTCCAAATTGAAACTCGAGTTTTCCCAAAACTTGGAAAACTTAGAAAATATGGAAACTGGAGTTTTCATTTCCTTTAGAAAAATGTTGAAGAGTCTTTTTGGACTAAACTTGAGTTTCCAAACCAATACTCAAGTTTGTCCTGATGAAAAACTTGTAATGCTCTTTGTAAGGCCAAAACTCGAGTTTCCAAATGGAAACTGCAGTTTTGCCTTTGTCCATTAAAGTTGAGCTTTTCTCTGTAAGCCTAAAACTCGAGTTTGCCTCAAACAACAAATTTTTACTTACTTGAGACAAACTTCAATCTTGATTTTACAATTGTTTGTTATCATCAAAACCCATAGAGAACTAACATTCTCAACAACCATTAAGCCAGAAAATGAAAAAGCATTCAAGTAATGAAAAAGCATTCTCAACTACTCTTTAAGTTTTCTTGTAAAAAGTATCTTTTGATACTATTGAGCTTCAGTGTTTATTTCTATCTACTCTTTAAGAGAGTTCATTGATTGTAATTCATTTATTGTAATCAATCTCAAGTCAGGGGACTTGGAGATTGAGGTTATTGATTACAACTTGTAAGGAGAATAAGTTCTAGTGAGAGAATTACTCTTGAGTTACAAAGGGTGTAATCGATTGTGATAGTGAAAACTCAGTGAGCCTGAGAACTGGACATAGGTCATAGAGTTGGACCAAACCAATATAAACCTTTGTGTCTTAATCTTCTTCCCTACTCTCTGTTATACCCTATTTTAGCATTGCAAAATAGAACTTTCGAAAAGAATTTCAAAATCCCCAATTCACCCCCTCTTGGTAATCTCGCTCTGCTTCCAAGTTAGTAATCTTCCACTGAATTAACAACCCTCAATATAATTAGTAGGCTAAGATCCATATTTTGGCTTAAACTTAAGTCTGCTTTGATAGGACAATTAAAATCAAGTTATTTTAGGTAGGCAACCTCCTTGCCAATTACATCATATGTAACTTTTAGATCTTTATGAGATTCAATTATCACATAACCCGACACGCTTAATCCCATCTAATGCCTTGAGATCTAAAACCATTTTGATAATCTCAATTAAGTCAAGACAATAACGAATGTTGAGTTTCACCCATTACCCATGCTTGTCTCACCAAGATAACTCAAGTGCATCCACTTTGATGGAACATATAAAAGAGTGATCTAGGTTTTGACAAGTATTCATTGATTGTCGGCATTACGACTTAAGATTTTCATTTGGAGGAACATACAAAAGAGTGATCTAGGTTCTATTAATTCTTTTTATTTGAATGCAATAACAATCGTATCTCATATAAACTCCAAACATGCACCCATGATCAAATCAAAAGCATAACTAAAATCGTGACACAATATGGATCACCTAACTTAAAATCCTCTCAAGCCAATGAGAAGACTTCTCTAAATAAGAAAAGGAAATACATCAGGAGAAACCTCATTTAAACATTCGATAGGAGTGAGATGAGAAGAAAATGTACATTAAGAATATTTAGAGAAAGGCATGGCTTGCAGGTCATATTTAAAAATTACAACTCTTGTAAATTTTAGAGCCATGTTGCTCACCATTCCCAAACAACTTTTGAAAGTTAAATCACAACATATATTAATTCATATAATATGAAAGAAAATTGTTATGATTAAATCGTGTTACGAACAGTTAGTCACAACGGTCTTACTAAAATTTCAGCCCTCATAGATGGCGTTGTTATGAACGTTTCAAAGCTTACTGAACTTTCCAAACGTGACCATAACGCATATGATATGAATGCTTCAGAACAAAACGAATCGGAATAGCATCTTGAGCATGACCGATACATGATGACGTGAGAACGAACATGATCGACGTTGTCTGAGCATGATCGACATTGTCTGAGCATCTTCGACATCTTATCATCATCGATGTGTTTGACCCTAGCATGACTGTCATTTCTGATCTGAACGATTCAAAATGTGATGAATCTGAATGTGACCACCACAACTCTAGAACGTCCGATCTGTGAAAGACCTGACTGAACCCAAGAGGGGCGGTGAATTGGGTGAAGATAAAAAATTGCTACTTTTGAAAACCTTTTTGCAATTTAGTAAAATCAGTTTGAATGATAGTAAAAAGTTATAAAGCTATAGATAATCATTCAAACATATATGCTAGAAATAAAGGAGATTAAGGAAGAGAATTGCAAACTCAGATTTATACTAATTTGGTCCAATCCTTGACCTACGTCTAGTCCTTAAGCTCCACTTGAGATTTCCACTATCTCCTTGTTTAACCAGGCACAAGATATAAGCCTTTACAACCTCACAAGTTTAACCAAGCACTTGTGCAGCCTTTACAATCTCTCACAAAGACTCTCCCCCTTACTCAATGTAACGTTACAATCAACACGCACTCAAGATCACCCAATCTTGAGTAACTCTCAAATAGAGTGATTTACAATGAATCTTTTTTCTAACAAGTGAATAGATATTCACTAAAGTAGATAGGAAATCATCTCACTCTTTCTAAGATAAATTATGAACCATTTGAGAAAAACAGAGTGTTCATGAGATTCAGAATATTGGGATTATGACAGTGCAATCTCCTTCCATCATCCTTTTACGTTTTGAATCTAGCTCTATTTATAGTAAAGATCCTCTAAATGTTGAGAATATGACCATTATTAATAGAGACGTTGAGAATATAGCTGTTGAAAAAATATAGCAGTTAGATGCTTTTTGACTTGATAGCTCAACATATTAATATTCATGTAATCCTTCGTTTGATCATCTGAAACATGTCCAAAAATGATATAAATGGTGTTAAGAAGTATTACAAATCATTTGGTTAATCATCTGGATGATCTTGATCAAAAATGAGATTTTTGGAAC
Organism: Acacia confusa; assembly: GCA_037074495.1. Taxonomy (NCBI): domain Eukaryota; kingdom Viridiplantae; phylum Streptophyta; class Magnoliopsida; order Fabales; family Fabaceae; genus Acacia; species Acacia confusa. Next base: position 29,794,223 of record CM073505.1, on the reverse strand, counting down.
GGTCATTTTTCTGAAGTGAAGGTGTATACTCGAGTTTTCATTTGGATACTCGAGTATTGAGCTTGTTGCATTACTCTAGATTCATTTTTGTCTGATCAAAACTCGAGTATTGACTTACATACTCGAGTATTAAAGATCCTCTAACGTTCATTGCTCTTTATCTGAGCTATACTCAAGTTTTCTCTTATAAACTCGAGTTTTCAACTTATTCTTGACTTTAGTTGCTCTCTGACTTGATATAGATTCAATTTTGGCAAACCAATTATCCTCATATAGATCTTTGTGTCTTCTTTCCAAAGCAACAAGAATTAGCTCAAAGATCATTGTCTTTTGTCTGTTATAATCCAATGAATAAAGCCTTGTTCTTGACCAGTGTTTTTGCAACATTCTAAATTGTCAGTCAACTTTCTAAGACCATATCTCTCAAGTTGGTTCTTCATTTTTGTTGACTCAAGTCTTGATAGAAAGCCTTAAGTCTTCTTTCATATGCCACCGATTTCATCTCATTTTGATATGTATATTTTGAGTTACACTCAAAACATTGAAGCTTGGTCTGATATATGGCGTGAATATTTGATCCAACTTTCGAAATTCATAGCTCTCTCATCTGATCTTTTTTGGGCATGAAATTTTGTCAAGATGATGTATTAGATGTATAGTTTCATACAAATTTGGTTTCACCTCAATCCGATTTCTGGTTTAGGATATATCATCGAATTACCAGAGCTCGCCCAAAGCTGAACACAAAACAGAGGTGAACAGAGTTGCTGATCAACGTTGGATACTAGAGTATTGAATTGGATACTCAAGTATTGTCGGGTCGAGATACGCCGAGATGTTGAAGACACCCCATACTAGAGTCATTAAGTTCCATACTCGAGTTTTGAATTCCATACTCGAGTATTGACTTGGAAACTTGAGTATTGACCCCCAAAACTCCAGTTTTCTTACTTTTCATATGCAAATCACTGTAGTAAGATAGTAAACTCGAGTTTTGACCTGAAAACTCGAGTTTTCTCTTCCAGAACCTGATTTTTGTTGTCTTTAACTCTGAATTGACCCACTCCAACTTCCATTTGATCATGGAGACTTCTAGGATCAATCTTAGAACTTGAATAATGATTGCTTCAACAAGTTCTTTCTTTTTCTATCTTCCATCTTGATCAATATTTCCTCTTCTTCATTTTCTTCTTTTTGAAATCTTATCTCTCTTGATTATTCTCCATAATTTAGCTCTTTCTTTCTTTCAATTCTCTTGAACATTCTCCACATTTATATTTGAGTTGATCTTAAATATTGATTATCAACTTCTTCTATCTTCCATCTCCCATCTTGATTATCCCCAAAATCTATCAACTAAGAACTTGAATAATAATATTTCATTCAGTAAGTTCTTCCTTCTTCTTCTTCTTCTTCTTCATTATCCTTCATAAATGAACTTGAGCTGATCTTGAATAAAGATATTTCATTCACCAAGTTCTTTCTTCTTCAATCTCTCCTCTTCTTCTTGATTATGCTCAGAATCCTTTGATAAATTCTTGCTTCTTTGTAGATTCTTCTTTCTATCCTTCAATACTTCTTTGTTGATCTTCTTCTTGATCATTCTTCATGATTCAACTCTTTCTTTCTGAAATCTCTTATCTTCTTCTTGATTAACCTTTACAATTCAACTTGAATTAATCTACATTAAATAGAATAGTTAGTAAATGTAGGAGATAACTATATTACTCAATCTTTTTGCTTTTAAGAATGGCATCTATATAAGACATCATCAAAACTAATTATATCCAACAATCTGAATGCTTCAGAACGATGTCTATTTTTTCAGAATGTCTAATCTAAACGCTTCAAAACTACATGAAAATGGCCATGAGATCCAACTAACTATCCGTATGTAACCCTAATGCGGACTATTGATTTACATGCAAACAAGATTCAGTTTTAAACATACATATATCTCATATATCTCATGTAGAAAACCCAATTTATACACATGGTTGACTGGACTCAAATGCCACTATTGGCACCCATACACACAGCAGAAGGATTGTATCTATTAAAATTCTACGAATCTCATAAAGAAGATCTATCAACAGGTTTAAATTGGGTTCATTAGGAACTGTACCTTTTGAATGCTCGTCTGCGTCTATTCGAACTCGTGGTGTAACGCCTTCTTACTCGATCAATCTCTAGGAGCCAATTCTATGAATCCACTCCATCTATCGATATCCACATCGAATAGCTCTCCAACACGGATGGCATCACGCTAGCGCCTTCTTACTTTCCGTCACATGTCTATTCTCTTTAGGGTTTTCTTTTTGTGGCTCTTCTGAATACGTCTTGTGAATTATTGCTTAGAGTTTTCAAACCCCAAAAGATGTATTATATATTCAAAATTAATCTAATTAATTTTGAAATTTGAACTTAGATTAAATAATATTAATTAATTTTGTCAGTTTGATTTAATGTAATCTAATTATTTAATCTAAATTAAAATCCTGCTAATTTAATTTATCTTTATAAATTAAATATGAGATATGATATCTGTCTATCTAAGATACTATATCTCAATTCAAATTAAATAAGATATATGATATCTCAGTTTATTTTAGTTATTTAATTTATCAAATAAATTAAAAACTATATATATAATAATATTATATATATATATATATATATATATATATATATATATATATATATATGCCCTAGATTTAAACTTTGTATTCATTAAATCTTAGACATACCTAAGATTCAATGAATCTAGATACTATTAATCGTGTTGGGTCATTCTTGTGTGTGACCTTGCAGACCCACATCAGAATGGCAGTGGGCCAATACTGTACTAGCCCATAAGTCACAAAATTAGAAATATTATCCCGAAGTTAAAGGAATTTTTGGTATAAAAGCTTGGGGAATGTTCCTCTAAAAGCTATTATGTTTAGTTAGCCAGAATAAATTTCTATATACCATAGTTTCCCTTTTTATATAAGCACCATTAATAAACAACTCGCACATACTACCTCATCAAACTAAATATGTCAAGTCTCATCATAATCTTTTCTAGTCAATTTCAAATTCTCTTACTAAAATTCACTATGCACTCATATGTATGATCAAAACATACACACTATAGTCTTTAACAACAATTCTATTTTGTCTTCAATTAAATTGTCGTTCTTACATCTTAGTATTTGTACTATTCATTATTGTAATGGTTAACTATCAGTTTCCAAGATATAACTTCCAAAGGTATTTCTTTCCAATTCACTTTGCGAATCAACTCATACTTTCCATTCAATGCTTACATATCAATTTGAAATCCCCTTTGCCTTAAAAGAACACTAATCATATCATTAGTTACTACCTTAATGATTACCTCTTTTTTTAATTTTTTTAGAAAAAAGGTACTAGACACCTAAACATTATCAAACCTACAACACTACCATCAAAATCTTCCAAAGCATTTTTCTGAAAATTTTTCCCCTCAATTTCCAATAGTGAACATAATCGTCACATAATAAACCAATAAATTCCTCATATTCAAGCCTACAAATCCAATAATCTTAAAAATTCTCACAAGACACTAATAGGCACAAGCACAAATACAATTACTAATTCATCATCTTACATTTCCCAATTTCATATAATCATATAATATACTATGTTACTTTATAGTCAATTTGCGCACAATTACTATGATTATACCAGTCTAAACTTAAAATCTAGCTATACCTTTTGAAAGTGGAGCTAAATCACCAAGAGGGTGGTGAATTGGGGATTTTCAAAATTTTCGCAAATTCTACTCAAATGGTAACCGAACAAGGCAGAACAGAGAGCAAGGAAAGAAGAGTAAGACACACAAGTTTATACTGGTTCGGCCCAACTCTTTGGCCTACGTCCAATCCTCAGGCACCCTAAGTATTTCACTAAGTCACTTGATTACACACTCTATAACTCTGAAGCAATTCTTACTAGAACTTGCTTCCCTTTACAAGTTGTAATCAAAGACTCCCAAATCTCCAAGTCCCCTGACTTGAGATTCTTTATAGATAAATGAATACAGACAATAAACTCTCTTAAAGAGCAGATAGGATGACACACTGAAGCTCAGACAGTATCAATTGATACTCTGTATAGAAAACACAAGAATAAATGAACAAATTAAATGCTTTTTGATTTCTGGCTCAATAGTTGTTGAAGAGAATTGAATGCTACTCTATTTATACTTAGAGTATGTTTAATAACCGTTGCAGACATTCATATGACCGTTGGAGAAGATTATTGTCTGTTACAAGCAACTTGGTCGGATAAATCTTGACTTCCTTGTGTTTATAGCCATTAGAATGTCAGGGATTTAAGTAGGTGAATGTCTCTTTATCCTTTTTCCATCGTGCAGAGCTCATTAGACGGAAATATAGCAAGTTAGGTGGCTTCTCATTTAATGCTCTGACAGTTCCTTTGCTTTAGTGAAGTCAGCACTGAAAAATCTCCTTAATCCATCTGTAACTTGGCTGAAAAACACTAGCAAACACATTAAACATATCTGGTAATGTTGATGGTTAATATCTAGAAGCATTTAGATCGAATAACAAACATTACACAAATTTTGTAAATTCAAATTTTTAACTAACACGACCCATACTCGAGTTTGTGTATCAATACTCGAGTATGTCACTATACACTTAAGGCTATACTTGAATATTCAAACTAATACTCAAGTATTCTCTTTCCAGAGGCGAAACTTGTGATCTAAGCTTTGGAGCTTCAATTGAACTTAAGCCAATACTCGAGTATTCAACCAATACTCGAGTTTTGGACTCTTAATGGACTTTTGCCCAAAATGTCAAAACCAGAGTATTCATGCAATACCGCAGTATTGAAAGCTCAGAAAATTTTGGTTGCTCTCTGTATGACTCGATACTCGAGTATTCAACACCATACTCGAGTATGGGGTTCTTCTTTGAAACTCAGAGAAAGCATTAATCAGTATGAAACTGGAGTTTCCGAAACTGGAGTTTTCCAAACTGAAGTTTGTGTGTTTAATAAATTTTTAATCCATCTTTTCTTGGCTCAATACTTGAGTGTGTCAACATCATACTCAAGTTTTCACTTAAATATGAAAACATTTGAATTTTGGAGCCAAGTTGAAAATTAGACTTTTCATATTCCAAACTTGAGTTTTCAAAACTGAAGTTTTCCAAACCGAGGTTTGCATTTCTTTTGTAAAATCACTGAAGAGTCTTAGGCCTATATTGAGTATGTATATCAATACTCGAGTATGCTCTGATGAAAAACTTGCGTTGCTCTCTGTAAGGTTCAATACTCGAGTATCCTTTTGGATACTGCGGTATTGTCCTAATCATCTGCATTGAGCTTTTCTTTGAAATCTCAATACTTGAGTATTGCCACTGATACCCGAGTATTGTCTCAATCAGCAAGTTTTTACTTTCTTGAGACAACTCTTCAATATTGGTTTCACAATTGATTGTTATCATTAAAACCCATAGAGAACTAATACCTTTGACCTTCATGCCTTTTCACCAGCTAGTACTCACAAAACTTCAAGATGTGACCTGGCCTTTTGTCAAACCCCTTGATATTTCGACATTTATCAAAGTAATAACTCCTAGTTTAATGAGCTAACATATGAGCATAAATATAATGATATAAAGTACTTGATTACATTATAGGAATTCTCACAGGGTTTGTCATACTATTTACAAATCCCAAAAGGTAATGTAAAACTCTAGATATCGACATCAACACTTGGATAGGATCGAAACCCTTAGTTACTAGTATCTACCCCTTTTCCCTTGGAACTGTTTCCTCTAGCTAAATATATTTTAAATGTGTGAAAATAAATGAGATTCATACGAATTTCAGTAGTAACAATCAATCATATAAAATGTGATAAATAAACATGCAATGCGCTATATAATGTAACATAATACAAATATTCTAACTTGTTTGTCTATTCGGCTTTTAGGATCAAATGATTGTTTATCCCTGCTGTGTACACTGTTCAGGATCTAGTAATTGTTGACCCTTGTTGTAATGTTTTGGAGTAGATAATTGTCTATACATACTTGTCTCTGAAAGTGGAATATCACCTAAAAGGGGGTGAATTGGATGATTTCAAATTCTTTTTCAAATAAACCAATGAACACAGGAAATAGAAACAGAGCAGAGAGTGAAGATTATATGAACACAAAGGAACTTTACTGGTTCAGTCCAAATTCTTGACCTACGTCCAGTCCCCAAACACTCTGGGTTTTTGACTAGCTCTCAACCACGATTATACACTCTGCACTCAAAGTAATCCTCTTACATGAGGATTCACTCCCCCTTACAAGTTGTAATCGTACACCCATACTCAAGGTCCTTCTACCTTGAGATTAAATAGATAATCAAGCAAAAGATTAAACTCTGTCACAAAGTAGATAAATATAATCACTGAAGTATAGAAATATCTGAAGATATTATGAGCATTGAATGAAACAATAAATAGCAATGAATTTGATTGATCGTTCAAATTTTTTGGCAATTGGTGAATTTAATGCTTCTTGTATTTATATTAGTTACCATTAATGACCATTAAGTAAGCCTGAAAATAGTTATTGTGAGTTTTTTCTTATTTCCATTAAACTTAAAAAGCTTCCGTTAGACATAGTTGATTGTTGATTGAATTTTCAAGATTAAGTTGCTTTCAGATCGTCGTCATCAGTCAATATGCTTTTCATTTGGATAATGGTTGACTTAAGAAGAATTGTTATAGTCATTTCGCTAGAATGGGTACCTGCCATAGTGATCATTCGACCTACTCCAATTTTCATTTCATGTGCGGCTATTTTTTTTGCAAACGATAAATGCTCTAACACACTTTCTTGCTTTTCAGCCAATTAGCAATTAAACCATTCGTTAATGATCTAAAATTCACTGAATAAGATTATTAGTAACAATATAAGTAATATTGAATAATATTTAAATAGAATCATCTGGTTAATCAAAATATTTGAATTTATGATTACTAATATAGCGAAGATATTCAAGTAGCTAATGAACAATACTCGATTAAGCTTTCAAATGTTCTTCAGAAAATCCTAACATTAGCCTTTACTCGAGTAAGGGTTAAGTATATGCTCAAGTATTGTACTAAAGTAGGACTCTGATGTTGCTCAAGTAATGTCTCAGCACACACAGGAGCATAAGCTTTATAACGCATATAGTCAAGTATATAAGTGGCCATGCTTGAGTACAATTCTCATAGTACTTGAGCATAATTTATGCTACATTGAAAAATACACTAAGTGAAGACATTAGTAAAGTCATGCTCAAGTATAGTTTTCCTTATGCTCAAGTATCATGCTCAAGTAAGAGTAAACCAGTGCTCGAGTAAGCTTTAACAATAAGCAAACATAAGTTAAGAGAATCATCCTCGAGTACAACATTACCTCTTGAGCACCATGCTCAAGTATGGCATTACTTGTGCTTGAGTATGATCTCTAATACATAGCCATTCTTCACATTAGCATATATGCTCAAGTAGCATTTTATAAGTACTTGAGTATCGTGCTCAAGTAGGCTGCAAATCCTACTTAAGTATGATTCTTCCAAGTTTAAAACAAAGGGCTTTTACTATCAGCATGCTCGAGTACTTACTTATGTACTCAAGTACCATGCTCGAGTAACTTTAACATATTGCTCGAGTAAGGTCCTTAGAACACTTCAACAAAGACATTAGATTGAGCATGCTCGAGTAAGCTTATTAACATGCTTGAGTCGGCTCTTGACTTAGGCAATTTTCACTAACTCAAAAACCTTATACGTTTTTAAGTCTTGTTATCATCAAAACTCATAAATCAAAAACTAATCGTCCCACTTGGCCTGGTACTTGTGCTTTTCCCACAGGTGATAATTGTGCTTTTCCCACACCACATCTAGGTTTTGTAACAACAATTCACATCATAGGACATGACAACATAAAGCATATAAAAGATCACAGAGTTACTACCTGAAAATCTTTCTAGTTGCTAGATAGTTTGGTCTATCAATTCTTTGTCTAGGTCGAGCAATTGTCAAATCCTAAAGTTTCAAATTTATAATAAATGAGTTATTACTCATTCATGTCTTATTCCTAAATTCATATAGTTGATTATCTTTACCAAAAACGCATAATTACCAAAATCCCCTTACAAATTTAGTCTAATTCTCTGTATACCCGATTTAACTGTAATTTACCAAAAAATTATGACCCGGCTATTCCTACACAATTTTGCATGTAGAATCCATTTGAGACCTCATTTTTGCAAAAATTACACTCCATTTCCCAAACTACCCTTGTAACGCCCCTATTTCCTAAGTGTATTATGAAGTCCAATTATGGTCCTAGGGTTCTTATTAGACTAATTTACGTGTATTTATCAGAGTGTAGGCGTTAACAAATCAGAGTAGAACACAACAGAGAGCGTACTTAGGTGTTTGAACGACTGAGTAACTGATTGCATATGCGCAGACATATGCTGGTTAATTAAAATTCCCAAAGGAATAAAAACGTGATACAATTTAATTTCATCGCTTTGAACACAGTTGACACGTAAGGTTACAGTAATCCGAAAGGTTCAAGAACTTGTACATAATCTTATCCAAAATATCACACCTTCCAAGTCTTCACGCGCATTGCTTACCCTTTTCTCCTGCTCCCAATCTTCCTGATCCTGAAGCTAGGGTAAAATTCTGAGATTCAATGTCCATTGAATCTCAGGTAACAGTTAACTTTATGCTCAAGTATAACAGTATGCATGATAGATATTCATTTACATTTCAGCATAAAATCATACATAGCACACAACACATGTGATAGTTTATATCTCTACAATTACAAAGCACACAGCAATTGTAATGTTCACCTTTACATAGCACACAACACATGTAAGGTTCACTTCTACATAGCACACAACCCATGTAAGGTCCACATAGTTTGCACATAAACCAGTGCCACGCCCCCGGCGTGTCTTCAGCGCTAGGAAAACATTCATACGGCATTACCAAGACTGTAACCCGTTTTCAAATAAAAGCTGAATGTATTTAACAATAGTGACCTAAGACCTAGTCTTAGCCACAGTCCATGACCCAAGACCCAGGCTTGTCCATGACTATATGAATCATCACATCATATATAGAGCATACAAGCAGCATAAGAGTTAGAGTTACAGTACGCATCCGTACCTTAGTCCTTGGCGCTAGTGGTACGTTCACCTTTCGATACTAGTTCCAAACCTTCCCGAGTATCCTATAATATCATAACATAATATCATAACCGCAATATTAACATCCTAGGAGATGGCTTTAACCCTATCGACCTTTATATCCTAGGTAAATTTTATTTTATTTAAACCCTTTTTAAATTATTATTAATAATTGATAACTTTCTATTAATTGAAAATTTCCTTTTTATTTATTACTAATTCCTTTTTAATTTATCACTTATTTTCTTTTCTAACAATAACATTATTTATTCTTTTTACCCATAATAACCCTATTTACACCATTTTCTAACAATGATATTTATTATTATTATTATTATTATTATTATTATTATTATTATTATTAATCCAAATAATAATTCATCATTTATTATTTATTCCCCCTTTAATTTATTTATTAGTTATTAATATACTCTTCCCTTTTTTATTTATTATTTATTTACTTTTATTATTATTATTTTTCCTTCTTCCTCTTAGTTATACAATATTATATATTTACAATAGTGGAGTTGTTGAGTTTCCAAAATACTGAGGCTTTATATTATACATGCCCTAAAAATGAAGATATACCTAGATATCACTAATATCCACTAAACTTGCGTTATATATAATATATATCTTCATAGAAGCTTTTAAACATCTTTAATGTATAACTCATCAACTTAGAACATATTATTTCTTACTTGCCTATAACTTTGACCGATGACTACTAAGCAATAAAATAATAGGTATTTGGTTTAGTTTCAGCCTTCACACTAAATCCTTCTCCTTCATTCAATTCATTTTCTCATCTTATTTCACTTTTCGAGAATATAATAGTAACTATATGCAGGAATTTAAAACCCTCAGTCCAGTTTAGATACCCATACACACGTAAGACCCTTTCAAAGAAAAAAACAGTTCAGCCCAGACGCACAGGAACAAGGCGATGATATCCGTTTAAGTCATTACCTCTGATTCATGCATTTATTGGTAACTTATATTATCAGTTAGTTCAACCAGCCCACATATACCCTCTGCAACCTATTTCTTTCTTCGTTTTTGTCTTTCATTCCATGAACAACACTTAATATTTATGTATCTTCATAATATAACAGCAACAACACTTTATATTTGTTTTCTTTCTCTTTTTCTTCAGCAAACAGAATATAACTGCAGAAAAATAACTCTTCACGTAAAGCATCATAAAGGAAAAACAAACAGAAAATAAAACCTGTATGAAAACAGCACCCTAAGCTTTTAAACTTGTTATCTTCCTATCTATATGTTTTTACACGCATGTAGCAATATTTTCATAGCACACATGCATTAAAACGAAATCATCATCCTTGTTTTTGGGTTCAGTTTCATATATATTTTTTTTGTCTTCCTTTTCTTTTCAGTTTCAGTTCAGTTTTTAGTTTTCCCTTCCATGTTTTGTTTTCATTCTCAGTTTTCAGTCAAGCTTCAAGTTTAGCTTTCGGTTTTCAACACATTAACATGCAGAAAAACAAAAATAACTCTTCTCTTTCCTTCCCATGACAGCAAACACGACAGCTCCTATATATTCCTTGCAACGTTCAAAATATCATGACAGCAAGATGAGTTTTAGTTAGCTAAACACTTCATAAAATGCTGCATTTTCCTTCCTATCCCCATAGCATCAGTTTTTCGTTCTTAGCTAGGTCCATCCAAAAGCATATCCATAACTAACAACCCCCCCTGTTTTAAGTTCAGATTCAGTTCTGGTTCAGTTTTTCATTACCTACAACTAGAGATCTTGGTTTGCGCTGGAAAAATGACAGGAATAAGAAGTAAAAGGAGCTGGACCAGTTACCTTTGAAGATCCAGCTGCGGAATGGGGGACGGTGACTGGTTTTTTTTTTCCACCTCTGTTCCGACGGTTTCAAAACAGAGAAGGAAATGTTGTTTCAGTTTTCTCACTCTCAACGATCCCTCTCTCTCTGAGTGAATGCCGAAAGAAAATGGATGAAGCTGAGACAATGGAACATTTAAATAGAGATTCAGAGTTAAGGAGAATTAGGTGACGATTAAGGTGGCAAGGTGGCAATTGAAACCCACCACAAGCTGACACTTAATCATGCTTAGGTGTCTCTTTCTCCGGCTTCTGTTTCTTTCGGTTGGGGTTTTTCTGTTGCATACGTGTCTGCTCCTTCGGTTTTACTGGTTACTGGACAGAGGTTGAAGCAATGGGCTTTTGTGGTTTATTTCGCCTTGGACTGTTGCTTCTGTGGGCCGCGAAGAATGAAGAGATGCAATGGTTATTGTTTTACATATCCTTACTGTTGCTTCAGGTCTCTCACGTGAGGTGATATGTTTCTCATGTGCTTATATGTTTCTCATATGTCAAAGGTTAATTAATTGCTGATTGGGTTTTGGTCATATGGGCTTTTGGCATTAAATGGATTGTAAAAGCCCATTCCATTGTTCCTTCTACTATCTTAAAACAATATCTTAATGGCAATTAAATTTAATTGCAATTATGGGAATAAATTATGGGAATAAATTCTTAATTGATATAGGGATTTTTCTTTCCCCCAAATTATTTATTTCGGCCATAAAATATTACTTCTAAAATATTCTGGCCAATAATTATTCCCAACTAAATTGTCTTTAATTTATGGAAAACATGTCTTAAATTTCAAAATCTTAATCTTTAAAATTCCTTAAGGCCAAATTTTCCATAATAAATCCTTGATTCCCAAAGTCCAAAATTTGAGATGTTACAACCCTGCAGCCACATGTGTTAATGTTTTAGGGGTAAAATTGTCATTTCATACCTTATAGCCTCCATGCTTCATTTTTCACATGTTCCCTACACAATTTTTCCTTCTTAACACAATGAGAACATCCAATCCATCAAATTCTAGTCCAAACACAAAAATTTCCCCTTGAACCAAAATCAAGAAAATTTGGGTTTCTTTCAACATAACATCTTTTTCACCTTAAATCACTTATTGAACCCTTTAATTACACTTCCTATATGATTGATCAAAATTTGGATTGCACCTCCCCTTAGGGTTTATGCCTTTCAAATTACAAAATCATGACAACTAAACCAAAGAATCAACCAAATCATCAACAACAACTATAAATCAACAAGTAAAACAAGGTTCTTTGAATTACATCTTGATTCTCTCTCCTTTCTCTTCAAATCAGTGCCTCTTCCTCCATGTTCTCTTTGGTTTTCTTCTTGCTTCATGTGATTTCAAGAAGGATATGAGGATTAGAAGAGGTTTCTAATGATTTAGGGACAATAACACATTAATTTTGCTTCCAAAATTACCTAGCTTTCCTTCTTGAATCTTTGTCTCTTCTCTTTGTTCTTTTGTTCGGCTAACTTATGCTCTCTCTCTCTTTTATTTCTAGTCGGCTGAAATTTTTTCCTGTGGAAGGACTAAATGGTCCCTTATAATATCTATTTCCACTTCCTCAAAATAATAATTATTTAATAGAATCTTGCACATGATTTTTTTTTTTTTACTTGGCCAAAACGCTTCCACATGGCTTGATTTGTGTCCAAATATTTAGGGCCCGTTTGGTACGAGGAAAAATTTAGGAAGGAAAGGAAAGGAAAGGAAATGAAAGGAAATGAAGGTAAAATTAAGAGGGAATTTAAAATGTGAGCTGTTTGGTAAAGTAGGGAATGGAACTTAAGTTGAGGGAAAATAATCTGTTTGGTATAAAGAATTGAGTGTTGGCTAAGTGGGAAAGTAAGTTAAAATTACTAAAATGCCCCCATAACAAAAAATAGAAAAACCACTCCTACAATGTTTTTTTTTCGCAATGGAATAGAGTCGGACCCTAGATGGCGCGAAGGTGCAGATGTAAAGTACTGGTTAATGCAATATTGCTTGTGGGATGATGACTGGATTCCTGATGTCACAAGGACGACGGAGAAGGAAGGAAGAGAGGGACAACACGATGAAAGTAGCTGCAGAGAAGAATTGATGGCAATTCTCCAGAATGAACTTCAATTCTTGAGAATTGAAGTTGATTCTCGAGAATCAACTTCAATTCTTGAGAATCGAAGAGAATCAACTTCAATTCTCTTTAATTCTCAAGAATTGAAGTTGATTCTCGGGAATCAACTTCAATTCTCAAGAATTACTCCAATTCAAACGTTACTCTTGTTGCCTAATGAATTACTCGTTGATTCTTGAGAATATGAAATTGATTCTCAAGAATGGATTCACTTGAAGCACAATGAATTATATATCACAAGTCAATTCTTGAGAATTAGAAGAAGATTCTCGAGAATGTTAGTTCACGTACAAGGAAATGTGCCTATTCTGAAACTACTATCTGATCTAAACAATTCTCGAGTATTGAAATTAATTCTCGAGAATAGAATCAACATGAACATCATGTTTTGTGCATAAAACTCGCTAATTCTCGAGAATTGGCCTATGATTCTCGAGAAACAACATGAACACACATGCCTCTCACTAACATAACGTTCCCTTTGTATACTTCAACTGTGTAAACTTGTGGTATATGACAGGATGAAAAATGTAGTTTGCATGTTACATATAAAGATATCAAATTTATATTCTACAAACAAGCATACAAGAATGTAAAGGGGAAAATAAAACAACAAGCATATAATATATATTCTACAAAAAATCTCAAAGACACATGTAAAAGGGGGGGAACACAAAACTTATCTTCTACAAACAAGACAAGCATGTTTTCTAGCTGCCTATGTCCATCACACATAGAGAAAGCATAACCCACATACATACAATCACAGCATCTTCTTTAATAACATCCACACCATCCACTTAGTGCTCTTAACTTTGTCCTTTTCCTCTTGAAGGTATGTGGAGTACTTGGACAACTCCAAAAATTTGGCTATAAACTCATTTTGGCTAAGGTTTTCTTGCTTAAATTTAAATAATTCTTCCTTTTCAGACCTCAATCCTATTAGTTCTCTATGGGTTTTGATGATAACAAACAATTGTTAAATCAAGGTTGAAGTTTTGTCTCAAGAAAGTGAAAGCTTACTGTTTAAGGCAAAACTCGAGTTTCAGGATCAAAACTCAAGTATTGGCCTTACAAAGAAAAGCTCAGTTTGAATTGTAAGAGGCAAAACCGCAGTTTCCATTTAGAAACTCGAGTTTTGGCCTTACAGAGAGCATTGCAAGTTTTACATTAGGACAAACTCAAGTATTGGGTTCAAAACTCGAGTTAAGGCCAAAGAGACTCTTCAGTATCTTTCAAAAGAAAAAGAAAACTCTAGTTTTGAAAACTCTAGTTTTGAAATGTAAAAACTCCAATTTTCTCACTTGGCTCCAAAAAATTCAAACGTCTTCATTTTTCAAAATGAAAACTCGAGTATGACATTAAAAACTCGAGTATCAAGCCAAGCACAGATGATCAAATTTTTCAATAAACTTATAAACTCCAGTTTCAGAAACTCCAGTTTTGAACTGGGTAATGTTGTCTCTGAGTTTCATGTTAAAAATGCAAACTCGAGTATGAGTTTGGAAACTCGAGTTTCAAGTCATACAGAGAGCATCAATGATTTCCAATGTTTTTGATACTCCAGTTTTAATGTTTTGGACATACTTTCATTAAAAGTCCAAAACTCGAGTTTGGATTGTAAACTCGAGTATTGGTCTAAGTTAAACTGAAGCTCCAAAGCTTAGATCATGACTTTCCTCTTTGGAAGGAGGAAACTCGAGTAAAGACTTTAAGTGCATAGTGACAAACTTGAGTATTGATACACAAACTCGAGTATACGTCGCGATAACTGATAATTCAAATTTGCGAAATATGTGTAAAGTTTGTTGATTGATCTGAACGCTTTCTAATATTATTAATCAACTTCATTAGATATGGTTGATATGTTTGTTAGTGGATTTCAGTTGTTTTAAAGATGATTCAAGTAGATAAAAAGGACTGTTTTAGCAAAAGCAAGAAGTCATGTCAGAGCATTAAATGCAAAGCTACCTAACTTGCTATATTTTGATCTACCAAGCTTTGCACGATACAAAAAGGATAAAGGGACTCTTACCTAATCAAGGCACTGACATTCCAACGGATAGAAACACAAGGAAGTCAACTTTTATCCTACAACACAAAGAATAAGCAAAAGAGTAGAAAGAGAAGAGACCAAAGTGCTTCCAACTGATGGACAACTTCACCAACGGTCATATTGATGCTTGCAATGGTTATTAAACACTCTCTAAGTATAAATAGAGTAGCATTCAATTTCTCTCAACAACCATTAAGCCAGAAAATGAAATAGCATTCTATTTGTTCATTTACTCATAAAGTTTTCTGTACAGAGTATCTTTTGATACTATAGAGCTTCAGTGTTCATTTATATCTACTCTTCAAGAGAGTTTGTTTACTATATTTCATTCACTGTAATCAATCTCAAGTCAGGGGACTTGGAGATTTGGAGTTCATTGATTACAACTTGTAAGGGGGAGCAAGTTCTAGTGAGAGGATTGCTTCAGAGTTACAGAGGGTGTAATTGAGTGACATAGTGAAATACTTAGGGTGCTTGGGGACTGAACGTAGGCCATAGAGTTGGGCCGAACCAGTATAAACCTTTGTGTCTTTCTCTCCTTTCCTGCACTCTATTTTACCCTGTCTTATCGCCTTAAAATAGAACTTGCCGAAAAATTTTAAAATCCCCAATTCACCCCCCCTCTTGGTGATTTAGCTCCGCTTTCAAATCCAATGGGAAAATAGAAACCAAGAAACTTTTCCTTAAATTCTTCTCAAGTTACAACGCTTCTATCATTAGGCTTTGTAATTTGCCACCACCTTTTGGAAGATTTCATTAATAGCACTCCTGCAATTTTTACCTTTTGATACGTATTGCAACTAACAATTTCAAGAATTTCCTATAATCTCTCTACCCATTCCTCAACTCCTAATCAGTCAAGTTTGTCTCCAAATACTAGGCGATTAAACTTTAAAAAATAATCCCAAACTTGCATGATTAAATCCACTTTGTGATTAACATGATCATTGCTTTGGTGTCTCTTTCTATATAACTCATCTTGTCTTTGCTCCCTTTTATCAATTTTTGATGTCAAGTCCCTAAATTGTCTTGAAATTTCATCATCTTCGGAGAGAAGTCGATCATTGTCCATGTGCAACCTTGCATTTCTCGCCATTTCTCCCCTCCTAAGGATAGAACCACAACCAAACGACATAAGAAGGTGATGGTCTATAACTTCACTAAGAAACAAAAGTACTTAATAGGGAAGTACATATGTTAATGATGTCATTAATATGTTGCCATGACCACTACAAAAATGTTTTGAAATATTAAACTAGAAACCTCGAAACACTCACGAGGCCCTAATACCAAGTTTGTAACACTACGATTTCAAAACCAATATTACACTTGATTTGGGATTGTGTGCATATAGAGGGCTTGATTTGAAATTGCATATTTGATAGAAAACTACTATTATACTTGAAAACTATTCAAGTGTGCTTGTGTGTATTAAAACTCATGGATATGTATTCTGAAAATTGTTTAAGCATGTTTGTGTGTTATGATAAAAATATCATTCATTATAAGTAATTTGAAAATGATGTTATATGTGAAAGAAGAGCAGAATCACCAAGAGGGGGTGAATTGAGGATTCTGAAAATTTTCGCGTTTTTGTCTCAATGGTGATTGATTGAATGAAAAAACAGTGAGCAGGGAAGAATAGTGATGCAAGACAATTTATACTGGTTCGGCCCAACTCCTTGGCCTACGTCCAGTCCTCAGGTGCCCTGAGCTTTTCACTATAATCACTTGATTACACACTTTGTAACTCTGAAGCAATTCTCTCTCTAGAACTTGCTCCCCCTTACAAGTTGTAATCAATGATCTCCTAAATCTCTAAGTCCCCCGACTTGGGATATCTCACAATCAATCAAATACAATTGATAAAACTCTCTTACAGAGCAGATAAATGATCACTGAAGTTCAATGGTGTCAACCGACACTCTGTAAAAGAAAGTACTCAAATAAATGAACAAAATTAATGCAATTCATTTTTCAGCTCAGTGTTCTGGTAGAGACTTGAATGCAACTCTATTTATACTTAGAGAGGAATTAATAGCCGTTGCTTGCATTCATTTGACTGTTGAAGAAGTTTCCCTTCAGTTAGAAGCAGTTTGGTCCTTTCTCTCCTACACTTGTGCTTGTTTCTTGACTTGTAGGATAGAGAGTGACTTCTAGACGTTTATATCCGTTGGGATTGTCAGTCCTCACTTAAATAAAAGTCTCTTTATCCTTTTTCCACCGTGGAAGGCTTGGTAGTTGAGATTATAACAAGTTCGGTGGTGTGCATTTATTGCTTCTGATAAGACTTTGCCTTTTGTGTTATCAGCACCTTTAATCTCTTTGAATCATCTGTAATTAGGCTGGAATACACTAGCAAACACATTAAACATATTTGGTAATGATGATAATTAAGAATATAAATCATTCAGATCATTTCATAAGCATTACACAGATTTCACAAATTTGAATTCTCAGAAGGCGCGACCAATACTCAAGTTTGTGCACCAATACTCGAGTTTGTCACTATCCACTTAAGCCAACACTCCATTTTCTTAGTCAATACTCGAGTCTTCTCCTTCTAGAGACGGAACTCGTGATTTGATCTTTGGTGTCCCTGATGAACTTAAGCCTGTTAGTTCTCAATGTGTTTTGATGATAACTAGCAATTGTAAACTTGATATGAAGTTTGTTTCTGGCAATATGAAAATCTCACTGTCAAAGGCAAACTCGAGTTTAGGTATGTAAACTCGAGTTTGAGGAGTTACAGAAAGCAATCAGAAATTTTCACAACAAGCCAAACTCCAGTTTGCAAAACCAAACCTGAGGTCTGGAAGATACAGAGAGCACTCAGAATTCCAAGCAAGCCAAACTTGAGTCTGGATTCCTAAACTCCAGTCTAGACCAAACAGAAAGACACTCGAGTTCCAGGCCAAGTTATAAACTCTAGTCTAGAGTTACAAACTCCAGTCTAGACCAAACAGAAAGACACTCGAGTTCCAGGCCAAGTTATAAACTCCAGTCTAGAGTTACAAACTCCAGTCTAGACCAAACAGAAAGACACTCGAGTTCCAGGCCAAGTTATAAACTCCAGTCTAGACCAAACAGAAAGATTTGAATAGTTTCAGCTCAAACATAAACTTGAGTCTGTCATTGTAAACTCGAGTTTAGGACAAATAGAGAAACACTCTAATTTCTACCATCTTTCCAAAACTCCAGTCTGTCTCCTAAACTCCAGTATGGAAAATCACGAACTTAGGCTTGTTCTTCAAACATAGACCCAAACTCGAGTCAGTCACTAATTGACTCGAGTCTAGGAGCAGGACCAAAATTCCATGCCAAGTCCAAAGCCCGATAGTTCTCTCTGTAAAAGCCAAACTCGAGTTAGCTTTTACAGACTGCAAGTTTAGACCTCTAATCAACGGACATGCTTTCTGGATGAACCCCAAACTCGAGTCTGGAAGAACAAACTCGAGTTTGCATCAGGGATCTTGAAAAATCAAATGATGTCGATCTGCGAAATCTTAATGGGTCTTCCTGAAATTATTTCATGATATGATATTATTGTTTCTAATGTCCTTGATGAAGTTTTGAGTGTTTTTCAGATAAGGTTTAGCCAAGATCAAGGTGAGATCAAGATCCAGAATAAGTGCATTAAATGAAGAACCAAGAACAGGGCTGATTCTTCTCCCTTATCCCAGATGTTCAGTTCAGATCGTTGCAACACATTAAGATCACTTCAAACGGTCGAATTAAGATCATGGAATGGCTAAAAATCTGGAAGACGTTCTGCAACAACTAAATTCCAAGATTCCAGCTAAGAATTCAAAGAACAGAGCAAAATATGCTACTGCCATTTTTCCAGAATTGCAACTGAACATTAGAGAAAGAATTGCAACGGCTAGCTTATCCATTCAGTCTATAAAAAGGCTGTGAAAACTCAAAGCAAAAGACACAACGAAGCTATCTTGATTATACTTTGAAATTTGAGTCTGTACTGTTATTTTCAACCTGTTCTTCAGTGTTTATCCTTATCTACTCTTTTGAGAGTTTGTAAATTTTTGAAAGCATTTGTTTGTGAGAACTCAAGGTTGTGGAACCTGTGAGTTGGGTTGTTCAATCACAAAGTGTAAGGGGGAGCAAGTCTTAGGTGATTAGGATTGTGTCTGGTCGTCATTGTTGTAATTGAAAATCTGTTGAATTAGTGGAAACACCCAGAAGGTATCTGGGGACTGGACGTAGGTCAAGGTTGAGACCGAACCAGTATAAATTCTATGTGTCTAAGCTTTTCTTTTTCTACTCTTTTATTATCCATTTCTTAAGCTTCATTTTTAAGAGTTGAAAAGAATTCTTAAAATCCCCAATTCACCCCCCTCTTGGTGATTTCTTCCACTTTTAAAGCCAATACTCGAGTTTTGGACTCTTGATGAATAAATGTCCAAAACATCAAAATCGGTGTTTCCTCTCTATACTGGAGTATTGAAGGCTTAGAAAACTTGAATGCTCTCTGTATGGCTCAATACTCGAGTTTCAGTTTCAATACTCAAGTTTTCCACCTTAGTTTTGAAATTGTGAAATTAGTTGTGTAAATGTTAAACTATGGTTTTCAAAACTGTGGTTCTCAATACCAAGGTTTATGGCTAATTCAATTTTAAGAACCTCTTTGCTTGGCTCAATACTTGAGTATTCCAGTGATACTCAAGTTTTCATAAAACATTTAAATTCTGGAGCCAAGTTGGAAAACTGTCTTTTCAAATTCCAGACCATGGATCTCAAAAACTGTGGTTTTCCAAGACTGAGGTTTTCAATTTTACAGCTTAAATCATTTGAAGAGTCACACATGTTGGTTATGATTAGTTTTGATGATGTCTTATATAAATATCATTATCAAGAGCAAAAAGTTTATATCATAAAGTTTATACCATATACATTGACTAATTGCTATATTTAATGTAGATTTGTTCATGTGGAGAAAGAATAGGAGAAGAGAAGAAAGAAAGAGTTGATTCATGGAGAATAATTAAGAAGAGAGAAGAAAGAAAGAAGAACTTGCTGAATAAACTAAGAAAATCATTATACAAGTTCTTAGTTTGATTCTAGAAGTCTCCATGATCAAATAAAAGTTAGAACAACTCAATTCAGAGTTAAAACAAGCATATATCAGGTTCTGGGTGAGCAAAATCGAGCCAGATACTTAAAAGTCAAGTTTACTGCATTACTGGAAGTGATCTACCTCTGGATTATGAGCAAACTCGAGTTTAGGACACAAAACTCGAGTCTGGAACTCAAAACTCGAGTTAGTCACTTAATGACTCGAGTTTGTAGTGTCTTCAGCAACTCTGGTGTCTCTGGATCAGCAAAACTCGAGTTAGACAATGTAAACTCGAGTTTGGAACTCAAAACTCGAGTTAGTCACTTAATGACTCGAGTTTACCAAGCTTTCAGCAACTCTGTCCAACTCTGTTTCACGATCAGAACTGGCGACCTTTGGTAATTCGATGATATCTCCCAAACCAGAAATCGGTTTAAGGTGAAATCAATTGTGTATGAAACTAGACATCCAACGCGTTATTTGGACAAATTTTCATGCCCAAAGAAGCTGAGATGAGAGAGCTATGAATTTTTGAAGTTGACCCATCTGTTAACATCACCCAGCAGACCCAGGTTCAGTAATTTGAGGATATCTCACAATCTACAAATCGAAATGAGCTGAAATCGGTGGCATATGAAAATAGACTCACATACCTTTCCAAAAACATAAAGATCATGGAAAACAAAGATCAAATGAGCGAGGTATGAATTTTTGAAGTTGACAATCAATTCAGGATGCTGGAAAAATGTTAGCTAAAGAACAGCCTTCGTTCATCGGATCATAACTGTCAGATTGCAATGAGTTTGGAGCTGATTCTTCTTGCATTGGAAAGAAGACTTAAAGAGTCTTATGGAGATAGGTACTAGATTCCAAGAATTGATCTTCATCAAGTCAGAGAGCAAAGAACTTGTGAGAAGAATATTTGATTGTGCCATGGAGAAGAAAACTTGAGTTTGTGTTAGCAAACTTCAGTTTTGGACTTGACAGAGAGCAAGATGGTTTCATCTCTTAAGGAAACTCGAGTTTGAGTTAGTAAACTCGAGTTTATGGAAGACAGAGAGCTCCTCAATATTTTGATTTGACAAACTCCAGTTTGTGTTTCTAAACTCTAGTCTAGAAGTTCTTGAACTTAGGCTTATCCTCGTAACAAAGTCCCAAACTCGAGTTAGTCACTTAATGACTTGAGTTTAGCCTTATGTTCAAGTGTGCTCCAAAACTCAAATCACGACATTCCTCTCTGGAAGACCTAAACTCGAGTTTAGATTTCTAAACTCCAGTTTAGCCCGCTGCAAACTCCAGTTTAGTTTTCCAAACTCCAGTTTGCGTCGCTGAAGTATAAGAACCAGATTGCGCCAATTTGCGAAATCTTTATGGGTTAATCTGAAATTATCATATCATGTTATATTATTATTCCTAACATTATTGATCAAGTTTTTGATAAGTTTCAGACAGGTTCATCACAAGATCAAGGCGAAATCAAGATCCAGAATAAGTGTATTAAATGAAGAACTAAGAACAAGGCTGATCTTTCTCCCTTATCCTAGATGTTCAGTTCAGACTGTTGCAACACATTAAGATCACTTCAAACGGTCGAATTAAGATCATGGAATGACTAAAAATCTGGAAGACACTCTGCAACAACATATTCGAAGATTCTAGATGAGAATTGAAAGAACAGAGCAAAATATACAACTGTCATATTCCAGATTTACAGCTGAACTTTGAAGAATCAAAGAGAAGAAAATGCAACGACTAGTTCCTCTTCTTCATCTATATAAGAAGCTCAGAAACGAAGAACAAGTGATACAAATACAAGAGGGAGAGCAAGAACAGGGACGTGAGCTTACACAGTGAAAATGCCAATATTCTAACGTCTCTTCATCTACTCTCTGAATATCTCAATGATCATATATTTAGCTTAGAGAGTGAGATTATGTGAATTGTGCTTCAATGTTTATTCACTTACTTCTGAGAGAGAAGATTCATTGTAATCATCCTATTATTCTAAGAGTTACTCAAGATTGGGTAATCTTGAGTGGGAAACACTTTGTTGTGATTATAGCTTGTAAGGGGAGTGAATCCGAGTATGGGATTACTTCGAGTACAGAGTGTGTAATCAAGCAAGTGAATTGATTACGGTTTGTAAGGGGGAGTGAATCCTAGTGAGAGGATTACTTCAAGTACAGAACGTGTAATCAAGTTCAAAGCAAATAGTGGATTGAAAATTTCAAGTGAAGCTTGGGGATTGGACGTAGGTCAAAGATTAGACCGAACTAGGATAAATCACAGTTTGCATACTCTCTTCCCTTATCTTTTACATTTCCAGTATATGCTCATCTTTGAATATCTAATTGTTAATTTATAACTTGCGAAAAGTTTTTTTAAAGTTCCTAAAGTTTATCAAACACCCAATTCACCCCCCCCTCTTGGGTGATAGCCAGGTACAATAACACAGGCCTAAACTTGAGTTTTCATGTCAATAATCGAGTTTCCCCTAATGTAAAACTTGCGATGCTCTTTGTAACTCTCAATACTTGAGTATTCATTGGAATACTGCAGTATTGACCTTAGTTAAGTGCATTGAGCTTTTCTTTGAAATTCAATACTCGAGTTTTCCTATCAATACTCAAGTATTGCCTCAATTTGCAAGTTTTCAACTTTTCGAGACAACTCTTCATTTTTGATTCCATTATTGATTGTTATCATCAAAACCCATAGAGAACTAACAATATGTTTTAGATGAACACTTTTGTTATAGTTCCTTGAGTTGACATAATATTTTTATCTTAATGATTATTGAGAGGATGTGCTTTTTATATAAATCTTGTTCGAAACCATACTCATGATTTAGAGCTTGAATATACATGCCATAAATGAGATTGATTGTCTTTGATGTACCTAGAGGGACGTGGAGTGGTGATGTAGGTTATTGTGTATGTAAATACCACATGGTCTGCTATTACTCAATACACAGTGATTAATGATTCTTAAGGCCCCGTCTCTAATGTTTTTCCTTTAGCCGGGAATTACAACGGGTTTAATGGACAATGACACCTCCTTGGTTTCATCGAAAGGAGGGGAGCCATAATCCAATCATGATGAATTAGGGACCTTGGCCAGGTTACTCCTTATGATTTGAAAATCTCATGTAAAACAGTTAAATGGATAAACCATTTGTTAACTATGGCTCCAATTAGCAGTTATAAGGGTAGTTAGGCGTAATAAGGATGGTCTGTGCATCAAGCAGTTGCTTGGCATATTATATATGTTATTTATGATTTGAATATGATAGGAATCATCAACGTCTTCTTCTGGTTTATTCCAGAAGAAAGACACAAGTTTAGATAGTTATTAGGAGTTAGGGTGGTTATTATTAATTTAGAGAAGTTACTACTCCTTATCCATTCAGTTTAGGGAAGTTATGTTTTGTTATCTGTTGTAAGTTATTACAAGCAGTTACTTAGGGAAAACTCTATAAATACTCTGTATCTTTATTCAGATGGAATATATGAAGAATATTATATGAGAACCATTATGTATTGGTTAGAGTACAGATCCCGGCTCTAAAATGTTTTATCTTTTTTGTTCTTAATCTTAAAATTCAGAAGTTCTATCAACTTGGTATCAGAGTGGTGGATCCTTGGACCACTAGAAACCATGGTCAATACTAGGAAATCATCTGTTAAACCTGGCTATCACCCAAGAGGGGGGTGAATTGGGTGTTTGATAAGCTTTAGGAACTTTTAAAAACACTTTTCGCAATTTATAAATTGACAATTAGATATTAAAGATGAGCATATACTGGAAATGTAAAAGATAAGGGAAGAGAGTATGCAAACTGTGATTTATCTTGGTTCGGTCCAATCTTTGACCTACGTCCAGTCCCCAAGCTTCACTTGAGATTTTCAATCCACTATTTGCTTTGAACTTGATTACACATTCTGTACTTGAAGTAATCCTCTCACTAGGATTCACTCCCCCTTACAAACCATAATCAATTCACTTGCTTGATTACACACTCTGTACTCGAAGTAATCCCACACTCGGATTCACTCCCCTTACAAGCTGTAATCACAACAAAGTGTTTCCCACTCAAGATCACCCAATCTTGAGTAACTCTCAGAATAATAGAATGTTTACAATGAATCTTCTCTCTCAAAAGTAAGTGAATAAACACTGAAGCACAATACATATAATCTCACTCTCTAAGCTAGATATATGATCATTGAGATATTCAGAGAGTAGATGAAGCAGACGTTAGAATATTGGCATTTTCACTGTGTAAGCTCACGTCACTGTTCTTGTTCTCCCTCTTGTATCTGTGTCACTTGTTCTTCATTTCTGGGCTTCTTATATAGATGAAGAAGAGGAACTAGCCGTTGCATTTTCTTCTCTTTGATTCTTCAAAGTTCAGCTGTAAATCGGGAATATGACAGTTGCATATTTTCCTCTGTTTCTTCAATTCTTGGCTGGAATCTTGGATTTAGTTGTTGTAGATGGTCTTCCAGAATTCTTGTCATTCCATAAACTTAATTTGACCGTTTGAGATGATTCTTATGAGTTACAACGGTTTGAGCTGAACATCTGGGATAAGGGAGAAGGATCAGGCTTGTTCTAGGTTCGTCATTTAATGCATTTATCCTGGATCTTGATCTCACCTTGATCTTGGCTAAACCTTATCTGAAAAACACTCAAACTTCATCAAGGACATTAGAAACAATAATATCATATGAGGAAATAATTTCAGGAAGACCCATTAAGATTTCGCAGATCAACATCATTTGATTTTTCAAAATCTCCGATGCAAACTCAAGTTTGTTCTTCCAGACTCGAGTTTGGGGTTCATCCAGAAAGCATGTCTGTTGATTAGTGGTCTAAACTTGCAGTCTGTAAAAGCTAACTCGAGTTTGGCTTTTACAGAGAGAACTATCGGGCTCTGGACTTGGGATGGAATTTTGGTCTGGAAGCTAAACTCGAGTCAATTAGTGACCAACTCGAGTTTGGGTCTATGTTTGAAGAACAAGCCTAAGTTCGTGATTTTCCAGACTGGAGTTTAGGGTCATAGACTGGAGTTTGTAGTGTAGCCAAAATGGATGATCTTTCTGTATGATCCAGACTCGAGTTTGGGAAGCAAACTCGAGTTTCAGTGACTACTGAAATATTTGAGGTTTATCTAGGTCAAGTGCAAACTGGACTTTGGAAGGCCAGACTAGAGTTTGGGAGTCTATTCAGTTTTCTGGGTTCCTTTCTGTTTGGTCTAAACTCAAGTTAGGGAATCTAGACTCGAGTTTGGCTTGCTTGGGATTCTGAGTGCTCTCTGTATCTTCCAGACTTCAGGTTTGATTTGCAAACTGGAGTTTAGCTTAATGTGAAAATTTTGGATTCATTTCTGTGTCTGTACAGACTCGAGTTTGTCTATGCAGACTCGAGTTTAGCTTTTATATAAAATTGAATATCTTTCTGTTAAGTCTCAAAACTGGAGTTTGCTAACACAAACTCGAGTTTTCTTCTCCATGGCTCAGTCAAACATCCTTCTCACAAGTTCTTTGCTTTCCGACCTAATAAAGATCAATCCCTAGAATCTAGTACCTATCTCCATAAAGCTCTTTAAGTCTTCTTTCCATTGCAAGAAGAATCAGCTCCAAACTCACTGTATTCTGATAGTTATGATCTGATGAATGAAGGTTGTTCTTTGCCAGCGTTTTTGCAGCATCATGAATTTATAGTCAACTTTCGAAGATCATATCTCACTCATTTGATCTTTGTTTTCCATGATCTTTATGTTTCTGGAAAGGTATGTGAGTCTACTTTCATATGCCACCGAGTTCAGCTCATTCTGATGTGTAGATTGTGAGATACACTCAAATCATTGAAGCTTGGTCTTCTGGGTGACGTTAACAGATGGGTCAACTTCAAAAATTCATAGCTCTCTCATCCCAGCTTCTTTGAGCATGAAAATTTCTCCAGATGATGCATTGGATGTCTAGTTTCATACAAAATTGATTTCACCTTAAACCGATCTCTGGTTTGGGAGATATCATCAAATTACCAGAGGTCACCAGTTCTGATCATGAAACAGAGTTTGACAGAGTTGCTGAAAGCTTGCTAAACTCGAGTCATTAAGTGACTAACTCGAGTTTTGAGTTCCAAACTCGAGTTTACATTGGCTAACTCGAGTTTTGCTGATCCAGAGACACCATAGTTGCTGAAGACACTACAAACTCGAGTCATTAAGTGACTAACTCGAGTTTTGAGTTTCAGACTCGAGTTTTGTGTCCTAAACTCAAGTTTGCTCATAATCCAGAGGCAGATCACTTCCTGTAATGCAGTAAACTTGACTTTTGAGTATCTGGCTCGATTTTGCTCATCCAGAACCTGATATATGCTTGTTTTAACTCTGAATTGAGTCATCCCAACTTCCATTTGATCTTGGAGACTTCAAGAATCAAACTAAGAGCTTGTATAATGATTTTCTCAGTTTATTCAGCAAGTTCTTCTCTCTTCTTGATTATTCTCCATGAATCAACTCTTTCTTTCTTCTATTCTCTTGTTCTTTCTCCACATGAACAAATCTACATTAAATGTAGCAATTAGACAATGTATATGATATAAACTTTTTGCTCTTGCTAATGGCATCTATATAAGACATCATCAAAACTAATCATAACCAACATCATCCTTTGAGATTAATTCTCCAATACAACCAAATCCAAATACAGAAATTCCCACACAACTGAACCCACAGAGTTATCCAGCGGCAATCTTGGTGCAACAACCCTCACAAACACAAACAGAAAATAATCAACAACAATTGGAGACATTTCAGGGAGAGATGAGTTATAACAACAGAGAAGCTTACGTGGAGCAAGAGGATGTTGATTTGGAAAACCCCTGGTGGAGTAAAAATCCTACTAAACGACCCCATTTGAAGGTTGATATCCCAAAGTATGAAGGGGGTGATTCAAGAGGGTGGATATTGAAGGTTGAAAAATATTTCTGATACTATCATTAGTTGGAGGTCACGGTGGTGTATTTAAAACCCTCAAACAACTACAAGCATATTACTACCGGGCTAGTATGAAATCAAAAGTAAAGGAATTTGTTCAAAAATGTTTGGTGTGCCAACGTAGCAAATATTTGCCTCAATCTTCTGTTGGTTTGTTGCAACCTTTACCTATCCCAAACCATATTTGGGAAGATATCTTCCTTGACTTCATCACAGGTTTGCCCAAGTCCAATGGATTTGATGTTATCTTAGTTGTTGTGGATCATTTAAGCAAATACGCTCATTTTCTTGGCCTCACCCATCCATTTACTGCCAAATCAGTAGTTGCTCTGTTCTATAAGTAAATTATCTTCCTTCATAGAGTGCCTAAAACTATAATTTCGGACAGGGATCCAATTTTCTTAAGTTCCTTTTGGCAAGAAATGTTAAAACTCTCAGGAACAAAATTAAACATGAGCACTTCTTATCATCCTCAGACAGATGGGTAAACGGAAGTAGTTAACTGATATCTGGAGACTCATTTACGTTGTTTTTGCCAAGATCATCAAAAGGGGTGGTTTCGTTTTCTACATTGGGCAGAATTCTCCTACAATTCTGGGTATCACACATTCACAGGGTATACTCCTTTCAAAATTGTCTGTGGTAATGAACCCCCTGTTTTGTTGCCTTATGGGCAAGGCTCCTCTCCTATTGTTGAATTAGAGGAATTTTTTCTTGAAAGAGACGCTCTTTTGGATCAGATCAAATCCAATTCTTACATGCGCAAAAGCAGATGAAATATCTTGCAGATTCTCATCGGCGAAATGTGGAATACCAACCTGGAGATATGGTATTCCTCAAACTTCAACCTTATTGTCAAAAATCTGTTTCAGCTTAGCACTTCCAAAAACTATCTGCACGTTATTTTGGACCATATTGTGTACTTAAACATATTGGCACAATAGCGTATGAAATTCAACTCCCACCTAGATCCCGCGTTCATCTAGTATTCCACGCTTCTCTATTCAAACCATCACATGGCTGTGATCATTAGATTTCTGTTCCTCCTCTCCTAATCAATGAAAACTAGGAATTTACTCTCCAGCCAGCTAAGTTTCTAAATTCTCGCATTACAAATACTGATGGCAACCAGCTGCTTGAACTATTGATCTAATGGCAAGATTGCCCACAAGAGGAAGCAAGCTGGGAATCATATGATCAAATTGCGCATCAATTGAGAACAAGGCTTATTTCCTAGGGGAGGGTATTGATAGGAATCATCAACATCCTCTTCTGGTTTTTTCCAGAAGAAAGACACAAGTTTAGATAGTTATTAGGAGTTAGGGTGGTTATTATTAATTTAGAGAAGTTATCACTCCTTATCCATTCAGTTTAGGGAAGTTATGTTTTGTTATCTGTTGTAAGTTATTACAACTATGAAGAATATTATATGAGAACCATTATGTATTAGCTGGAGTACAAATCCTGGCTCTAGAGTGTTTTATCTTTTTTGTTCTTAATCTTAAAATTCTCAAGTTCTATCATAATATGATAAAACTTGTATAATTATTTTTGTAATAAGGATGGACATGTTTTTGTGAAATGTCTTGTAAACAATATTTAGGAAATAAATTATGATGTTTAATCATTTTAGATCCTTTTGGGGAGGGGGTTTTGGTAATTGAATCGAGAACTAGTTTGTGAAAGGTTTTATGTAAAGAATAATATAAATAAATTATTGTGAGTTGAACTTGAGTTTAGAATCGTATGTTCTCGATCTTTGTTTGCATGTATATTTATGAATAACCAATTGTTATTGAGCTTTATGGATCTTATGGTTGCTATATTTACATTTTTTTAAAGCAAGATTTGAGTATGGTTGTAGGGAAGTTGTAAGAAGGTGAGCCTAGTATTAAGCTCTTGTTAAGGATTCATCTTACTTGCTCATGTTATCAATTGTTATTCTATTTACATATGTCGTGTCATAATATGAGAACTTTTTAATTATGATTTTAGAATTTTATATAACTCAATTATTTTGAGCTATGGTTTTGGAAACTGTTGGTTTGGTGTTTGTTTGAAATATTCCATAAATATGTATTATTGCTAGGGAAAATCCATATGGGGGCCTTTTTAATAAGAAAAAAAATCAAAAAGGCCCAAAGATTATGAAAATATCAAAAAAGGCCCTAGGGCCTTTTCATGTATAAATTCATTAAAACGTTAACAACTATATTAGCCTCATTAACAACTATATCAACCTCGTTAACAACTATATCAACCCTGTTAACAACTAAAGTTTTAATGAATTTATACCAGAAAAGGCCACAGGCCTTTTTTGGTATTTTCATAATCTTGGGGCCTTCTTTTAATTTTTTTTCTGTTACAAGGCCCCCATATAGATTTTCCCTTATTGTTATTGGCGAAGCCCTTTTTGCTATGATTTTTGTGGTAATGGATTTGGATTAAGAGATTCAATAAGTGATGTTTGGGCGAGTGGAAAGACTAATGTCATGTTGGGCTTCAAATGCTTGAGGCCCAGTTGCTTGTCAAGGCTCCTTTGTATTTATTTCTATTGTGTTTAGGAACTGGGTTATTAAAATATTCTAATTAGCTTTCACACTATTATTAAAATTTTTTTATCATGGAATATTCTTTTCTATCAAGATTTTGTGTTAAAAGCTTTAAAGAAAGATATTGTTTTCTAAATAACCATGGTAGGAAGTCCATTAGTTTGATAAAAGTTTTCTAATTGGATTTTTAACTTTCTACCATGGTAATATTTGTTATTTGGCTTTACTTCTTTATTACCATGGTAGTGAACTTAAGCAATGATTTACATATGGTTTTGAAATCAGAGTCTTACACAAGACATTGAAAATGTGACATTCATGTATCTATTGTAAGGATGCTATAAAACAAAGCAAAGCCAACAAAGGTTGGGAGGAGCAATTCTTTTAGAGGAAGGATTGTATTGCTTTTTCTTCAAAACAGATCTAAGCTTGACAACAAGACTTCCTATTAAGCCTAGCCCATCCAATAGCATTGATTCTCCTCAAATAATTATAAGTTCTCAGAGATAGGCTTATCTCTGTAGCCTTCTTATTAGAATCAACAGAAAAAACAAATGTAGTCAAAGAGGAAGCATGGATAATTTCCATAATGACATTTTTATTTTTTATATTCTTATAGTAAAATCCTATTTAATTACTTGAGTTATTCAAAATTATATTTTCAATTTGGTCCTTCACATATATTTAGGCATTTCTCGGTTTTCATTTCAAATAAAATGATCATTATTAACAAGTTATTGTGCCTGAATGTTTTCCAACTAGCAGACTGATATTTATAATATTGTTTTATAAAAAACAAAATCAAAAGCCATTTTAGTACATTAAATAATAAATATTTATATTTTTCAACTTAATAAATGCCTTTTCTAGCATCAATCGAGTTAATAAGATATTTCTATGAAGACTTGTATTGAAAAATTTCATTAAAGGAACCAAAGTAATATTTAAGGTGAGTTTCATCAATCATCATAAAAAAAACATGGTCTCATGTGTGAAGTCTTAAGAATGTGTTGCTGATTAGGCCACGATACCGCTGGCCCATATTTATAAGAAGAAGGAAGCTCAAAGACCAGATAAGCCCATACCTGAAGGGGTTGTAGTTAGCTATTTCGGTGAAGAATAGGTATTAATATATTTCAGTTCCATCAGTCACATTATTCATTGTTTGTGCTTGATCTGACTTATAGATATATTATATACTATATTATCCTATAAAATATGGGAAAAACATTTTTGCCTTTAAGGCAGAAAAGTTTTCTACCTGAGACACCAAATGACGTCGTTCGGCCTGCTTTTTTTCCCTCTCTAACCCTAAACCCAGGCAAACTACATAGGAGAGGAAACTATTGGAAACAAAATTCTTTCTTCACGGCACTGTCTTGGGTTGTACAGGATCGTCGTCTTCCTTCACGGTGCCAATTTCTTCTTCCGCCTTCTCTCTCGTCCCTTTCATCTTTGCTCTCTCAGGTCTGTCCATTATTCATAGCAATGAACGGAGACTAAGTCAATGATTAAATCAATAGTGGGATTAAAAGCTGGTCAGCGATGTTTGTCTTGTTATAAAAATCCAAAAATAGTCACAGTGAATCGAATCATTTTAGTTTGATTTTTTAATATAAATGGTGTGATAATGTGATAAAGTCATTAAAAACCTCAGGTTTTGGATCTTCTATGCTTGCCATCTTTACTTGTGGCAGTTGAAACTTATTAATAATTCACACACTACACAAACCTGGAAATCAATTATATTTATGATTTTTCTAATTAATATCTCTCTCTGTGGGATTATCCATTAAGGTATCCAAGTGAATCTCATTTCGTCTCCTTCTATTTGTTCTTTTGTTGTACATATGCCTTGCTAAACGTGCTGCTTGATTATTTATGTGCTACAGAGTAGCCTTATGACATTGCTAAATTATTCCATCCATTTCTCTTTGAATTTTCTTTTGATTTTGTCAATTTATGTTAGCTTTAACAATTTCATTTGTGCCTCCTGTGCCTTTTTTTTCACTCCAATTTAATTCAATGATTGTTTTGCTCTTTCAGGGGTGGTTGTTCAAACTTTTTATATCTCTATGATGGATCACTCTCATATAACAACTATTGAAGACATTGATATGAATGAATGTTTAGTATGTTTTGATGCCATTGTTGATTTAGAGAAAGGCAATGATAAATTTGGAGAAGATTATAAGTGTGAAATCATAAAAGAAGAAGACAGTGGTTGCAGGGAAGATAATGAACATGAATTTGTGGTAGACGATGATAGTGAAATCATGAAAACGGAAGATGGTGACCACAGGGAAAATAATGTACATGAAATTGTTGTAGATGATGATGGTGAATTTAGTGAAACTCCTATTTTATGTAGACTATTTGGAACAACCGAAGAAGCTTATCATTTTTATAATGATTATGCAAAAGGAAAGCAGTTTGGAATACGTAAGCGGGATTGTCAGAAGAGTGCAATAACACAAGAACCATATTGGTGGAAATATGTGTGCTCTAAGCAAGGCTTGAAGTGCCTAAACGATAAAAGAATTGATATTAACAATGTCAAAAGGCGAAGGGAAACAAGGACTAATTGTTTGGCAATGCTACAAATAAAGTTGAAGGATGAATTGTGGAAAGTGGAGAAGTTCAATGATACACATAATCATCCATTGATTAACACTCCATCAAAGGTGAAAAAATTTTATTCTCATAATGAACTCCGACAATCAGAATTTACTAAATTTTTTGTTTCTAAACTCTATGAGGAGGGTTTAACTTCTTCAAAAACCTCAAAGGTGGTCAATGCTATGGGTGAAGAAATTAACATTACTCCAGTTCAAATAAGCACTATTATATCAAGCCAATAAAAGAACAATGTAGGGCGAGAATGTCAGGGCATCATCAAACACTTTCAAAGGAAGTCCACTCTAGATGGGTCTTTTTATTTTGATATATAGTTGGCAGAAGATGGTACTTTAAGAAGCGTCTTTTGGTCCAATGGTAGATTGAGAGCTGCATATGCTCAATTTGGTGAAGTCTTAGTCTTTGATGTGACTTATAGAACAAACAAGTTCAAGTTTCCTTTTGCTCCTTTTGTGGGGGTTAATCACCATGGCCAGTCAATTTTATTTGGTGCGGCTTTATTAGAAGATGAAACAGAGGCAACATTTACATGGTTGTTTGAACAATTTAAGACATGTATGTTTGACAAGTCTCCTATTGCCATTATCACTGATCAAGACAAAGCTATGGGAAAAGAAATTGCCAAGATATCTCCAGGAGCTCGACATCGTTTTTGTGCGTGGCACATCAAAAAACGTTAGGGAGCATAGTCAAGCACTACGCACACAATTTAAAGATAGTTTTGATGTTGACTTTCGTGCATGGTATAAAAGTCAAAACATCGATGAGTTTGAAGACAAATGGGAAGTATTAATGACAAAATATGATATTCAAGTAGGTACTTGGTTGGCTAACATGTACGCTTCACGTCATTATTGGGCAAAAGCATATCTGAAAGATATTTTTTTTGCTGGAATGACCACAAGTGGTCGAAGTGAGAGCATCAATGCATTTTTTGATGGATACGTCAACTCTAACACAATGTTGAATGACTTTGTTACCTAATATGATAAAGTGATAAAGTCTAGAAGGGATGCAGAAGAAGATGAAGATTTCAAAACTAGAAATACAAAAGCAAGTTTAGAGAGTGATCATCCAATTGAAGAAGTAGCTGGAGAGCGCTACACAAGAAAATTATTTGAAATTTTCAAAAAGGAGTGCAAGGCTACCGTGCATGATTATTTTCATGAAAAGATTTCAATGACTGAAAATATTATCAAGTACCGGGTTGGGTCTCGCAAAGTTGATAAAGAGTGGTGGGCAATTGTGCTGGTTAAAATTGTTCTTGCTTGACGTTCAAGCAACCTATTCATGAGGGTGAAAAACAAAATTTTTCTGTATTTGCGGAATCCATACTAGTTATTTACTATTCATGAGAATAGTATCGATAAATAGTATTTACTATTCATATGAATAGTGCCAGTAAAAAATATTTACTATGACAATAAATAATTTTTACTGCCTCGGTAAATAATTTTTACCATGCCAGTAAATAATATTTACTACTCCGGTAAATAATATTTACTGTATGGGTAAATAATATTTACTGTGCCGGTAAATAATATTTACTGTGCTGGCAAATAAATATTTACTGCACCGGTAAATAATATTTACTATCCCGGTAAATAATATTTACTAACTAATAAATAATATTTACTGCATAAGAATAATTCTTTTCTGATGTGACAGATCAGACTAAGCTGTAGTCACAGAGCATACTCAGAAAACCTTAGCTTTGATACAGTAAATAATATTTACTATACTTATGGAAATACAATCCTCATGAACCATTAACCATAAACCATGGACCGTAACACCTTACGGTAAATATTTAGGATCTACTCGTTAAAACACATACAAGGTTTCAGGAATACCTGTGATCACTTGAAGACGTCAAAGAGTATGATGTCCTCTAACGTTGATCCACACGATTATCTCCTGATTGCAAATGAGAACTCCTTCTCCTTGAATCCCCGATTCCTTGGATGCTTGCTAGGCAGTAACAAGGTGGAGAGCTCAAGTGTTTGGATTCTTACTCAAGACTAAAAGAACTTCCTTAAGAGGAAGAGAGAGGCTTAAGAGATAACTTCCTTAAGAGGAAGAGAGAAGCTTAGGAATTGGTAATTTGGAATGAAGGAAATGAATGCTATTTATAGAAATGGCGGGTGAACTGTGGCCACAATTCTTCTTTTAATGTGAGCCACATATTCTTCTTCTTTTAATTAATTATTATTAATTATGTGAGCCACATAATTAATAATAATTAATTATTCATGAATAGTACTATTCACTTGGCACTATTCACATAAATAATTTATTATCTATTAATTATCCGATCCAAATTGGATATAGCTTTGGATAATTCATAAATTATTCTTAATCTCCTTTACCTCATATACCAATAGTCTTTGACAAAGCCCAATAACAATTATTGGTCCAAACTCTACTAAATTAAGCAATCAAGAATAATCTTAGTGTGTGACCCATTAGGCCCAATTAGTCACTGACATAGATAAACTTGAACCAATTAAACTCCTTTAATAGGCTCAATTTATCGAATGACCACATAAGACACTAGCAATGCTCTGCGGCCCCAGAACTAATCGAGTTGATCAAGTGATCTACCTTTCTTATTTGGATACCATGTCGGCATCATCCCTCACATCGTCATTCACATTTAGTCGAGAGCAAGGATAAAGCATCATCTCTCTTAATTGACTAAATATAGATTTTCACAGAACTAGGAATATTCTTCTATTGACTCTAAGACAGAACATGACTCTTCATGATCAATTACTGTGCACAGATTCTCGAGTCAACTAGAAGTCATCCAAGCCCTACCGGTCTCGTGAACAACTAATCCCTTATAGGGGATTGTGAGTCCTTTCGGCATGTACATCTATACTCTTGTATTCAGGTTATACCCAAGAGTACACCGTTCTCCCCATTTTCAGGCGGATAGAGTTGTACAGTCAAAGTATAACCCTAAGACATAGTGTTCGATGACATCCTCAAGTCTAGGACGATCCACACTACCAAACGATAAGAGACATTACAAATCCAATGATACTCTCTACAATGAATCCTTGTGGAGTCTCTTGGTAGGTCAGTTCAGTGCTATCTGTTCTCCAATAGATCCACCCACGACATCAGCTAAGACATCAACATGCCTGCATTCCATAAGGTCCCTACCTTGTATCTCTATACAAGTAGATGATGTCGTACTAGTCTTATTGAGATCACCAATACCCATTCTTAGTGATTCAAGACTAGGAACAAGTTTTAGGCAATAGACATATAGTGTTCTCGATTCCTCATGATCATGATCCCTATTATAGATCCTCGAATGAACACCTGTTCTATTCCTTGGGCCTTTATCTTTAATCGCATATTAACCGTAAAATAGGTGAGACATAAATATGATAAAGATAAATTGTGCTCAAATAAATTAATCATGAAATATCAAATAGTACAAGGTGTTCATCTAATAAAACAGATTGTCTCTGGGTCACCTACATACTAACAAATTGTTGAGTACCATTTGACAGAAAGCTTCACAGCTCTTTGTTCCTGTCCAAAGTTTGAAACTATGGGGATATTATGCAAACATATTCTTTACATCATGAAGAAGAAACAAATAATGATCATTCCTGAAAAATATATTTTATCTAGATGGACCATGAATGCAAGTTATAAGGCTCAAAATCTTGTAGGCTTTCAAGGCAAGACAACTACTCATGAAGTTAGTGCATTGTCTCCATGGTCAGTTTACTTCAAGTTGAACATGGCTTTTTCTAAAGTAAGAGATTCTATTTTTGAGCTTAGAAGGCTTGACGCTTTCACTGTTGAATTTATTCAACAACAAATGGAAAGAAAGAGAAAAAGAACTAAAGATGAACAAAGTTCCCAGTCAATTCATTCACCAATTACCCTCATTCATGATGTGCATGATCCCGCTCATACAATCAAAACTAAAGGGCGTCCAAAGGGTGCTTCACGAATAAAATCAAGCGTGGAATTGTCTACAAAACAACAAAAGACTTGCAGGTATTATGGAGGAAAAGTTCATAATAAGACTGGTTGTCAAAAGCAAAAGGTATTGGTTTATAAAAAAGAAATATATTTTTTTCTCTTTGAACTATATGAGAAATTTATTAAGTTTCATTTGTAGATGGATGTTGCAAAAGAGATGCAAACAAAATAGAAGTTGTTGCATGAAAGACTTAGAGGTGGATTGATAGCCTATTTGATTCTCCCCACGATAACCAACAGCAAGAAATGCTTTTTTCATAACTTTTTTACTATTTAGTCATTGTAAGTTTTTCCTGAATCGTATTTGTTTAGACTCCTCATACTGATGATAAACTTGTTCAAGTAATTTCTAAGTTCAGTAACGGAAACATGCCTTCGTTTGGATTTGATTCAATCGTTCTTATCTCGTTGACTTTCAGATGAAAGCAAGGAAATTACTTTTACTACTTCGATGCTTATTTGATTAGATGCACTAGTTTGGTAGGCAAATTACAGCAAGTGGATGATATCACGATAAAGCAAGAAAAGAAGATCAGAAATTGTATTTTCTTATTCAATAATGGAATACACTTGTCGTTATATACATCTCTTGTCACATATAGCTTTAAATTCACATCAAATGCAAGAAGATTACAACAAGCATTGCAATTCATAGGTGAAACTGTTGCTACATTCAACACGTGCTTCTCACAAAAATCACAATAACATTGGGGTTTTTTCACATGATGATTAAACTTGTAGATTCAAGGCTATTGTTCACAGAAACAAGCATTATAGATTCAAGGCTCCACCCAAATATTCTGCAGTCACTTAAACCACAACGAAGAACATCCAAAGTATGGAATCACTACACTTGTCAGAGGGGAAAAATATCGAATATTCTATAGTCATTCAAACCAAAGAAGTATGGTTCAAAATGTCAAAGCCATAGCAATATGATAATGAAAACTAAATTACATAGGAAATGTCTCAAAAAATACATACTTGCCTGCCAGTTTTACAAAGACACATTTCACATGTATTCAATAAACTATTATATTACCCTCAATGAAGGATTACAGAGCCAAATAAACAAGTTAATCTCAAAGTTCATTATTTTCCCTATCAATTATGAAAAACTTTTTGGCAATGAATAACCTGATTCCTATGAAAGTATCACAACAATGAACTAGTGTTTCTCAAGCTCCTAGAACTATGTTAAGATCAACTCTCATTCACTCCATCAGACATAGCCTTAACCTTTTAAAAATGTCCGCCTAAAACAAAAGCATTCATAACCTAATATTTCTCCATATAAGGCAACAACCAAATAATTGAAGGAAAAATCACACGAAAAATTCAAAAGAAACTATAGATATACATATCTCAGAACCAATCGGTTTCAAGCAACGAATAATGAGTAATAAATCTGGAGATTAAAATCAATCCAATCGAAGATTGAAAAGGAGAGAAAAAAACAGAAGATCAGTTGAAATCAGAAATAGGAACAGAGAGACTGAGATGAAGAATGGACGGACCTGAGAGAGCGAAGATGAAAGGGATGGGAGAGAAGGCGGAAGAAGAAATTGGCCCCGTGAAGGAAGACGACGATTCCTGTACAACCCAAGACAACGCCGTGAAGGAAGAATTTTGTTTCCAATAGTTTTCTCTCCTGTGTAGTTCACCTGGGTTTAGGATTAGAGAGGGAAAAAAAGCAAGCCGAACGGCGTCGTTTGGTGTCTAAAGGCAAAAAACTTTTCTGCCTTAAAGGTAGAAATATTATATATAAGAACTGATTTAAAAAAAACACAAATGAAATTTTTCAAAAAAGAAAAAAAATCATTAGAATACTTATAGAAGTTAAACGGTACATGATGATAGATCCATCACATCATGCAAAGTGGCATGAAAAGCAATGAGTCTCATTACATAAAATTCAATACTATGTGCACCTAAAAATTAGGGAAAATATCAATGAGATTCTAAGGTAGAAAAAAAATATTAAAAAAGTCTCAACCTCAAATCTTCTATCAAAAAAGTTCCTAGGGACTTCTTTGATATTAATTACGAAAGGTTACGGAATTCTCCTCTCAAAAAAGTTTCGTTATCAAAATGGCTTTGAATGTTGTCAAAATGGCTTTTCATATTGCTAAAAATTCTACATGTTGGAGGAAAAACTCATAGAATTGTTGACAATATGAAAAACCATTTTGATAACATTAAAAGCCATTTTGACAACGAGATTTTCATAGAGACATTTTAACAACTAATAAAGTTATTTTGACAACGGAACTTTTTTTATATTAGAATTATGTAACTTATTCACAATTAATATCAACAAAATCCCTAGGGACTTTTTGGTAAAGGGATTTGGCATTGGGACTATTTTGATTTTTTTTCTCTACCTTGGAACCTCACTAACATTTTTCCCAAAAAATTATGATACTCACTTCTACTGAAAAAAGAAATGAAAAGAAAACTACCTTAAGGTATTGATTGCATAAAAAATTGCTTTTAAATTACTGGTGCTACCAAAAAAAAATACTTTAAGGTGCTATATGAGAAAAATTAAGGGAAAATCCTCCCCAGGGCCCAATTAAGCAAAAAAATTTCAAAAAAGACCCCAACAACTTTTACATGTTTCTGGTATTATTTCAGAAAAATATAGTTGTTGACAGGTACTAATTTAGTTGTTAACGGATACTGATTTTGTTATTAATGAAGTACTGATATTGTTGTTACCGTTTTCAAAATAATACCAAAAAAGGCCCTGATATGTGAAAGTTGTTAGGGCCTTTTTTGAAATTTTTTTACTTAATTGGGCCTTGGGGAGGATTTTCCCAAAAATTAATTTGAAAAAGTACCAGTTTTCAAATATAACTTCAAGTTTTTAATTGTGGATACCCAACAATTGATTGATATGAATGACTTTTATCGATGGCTTTTACTTAGCGTCTACAAGTGTGTACAAGGGTTCCAACGGAGAAAACAAAAGCAAGGGTTTTTATCTAATTAAAATCATATTCAAATATTATCGAGTTCAATCTGGGATGGTTCTCCCAACTCCTACATGTGTTTTCTACATTCATACAAACTCGAACTCAAGACTTAATCCGCACTTAAGTGGCCAAAACCCCCTACACCACTAGAGCTAAGGCTTTCTAGTAGGTTATGGGTTTTTACTAGGGAAAATTTACATGAGAGCTCAATTAAGCAAGATAATTTCAAAAAAGGACCACAAAAAAGTCACATGTCAAAAAAGGCCCTAGAGCCTTTTCTAGTATTATTTCAAAAAACGTTAACAACTATATCAATACCCCTTTAACAACTAAATTAGTCAAATTAACAACTATCTGTTAATAACTAAATCAGTATCCGTTAACAATTAAATCAGTACCCGTTAACAACTATATCGATATCCGTTAACAACTACATTTTCCTAAAATAATACCAGAAAAGGCCCAGGGCCTTTTTTGACATGTGACTTTTCTGTGGGCCTTTTTTGATAATATTTTCATACCTTGGGCCCTGATGGAGATTTTCCCTTTTTACTATGAGAGGGAAAAAAAGAAAGAAAGAAAGTAAAATGAGTTTATGGACTAACCCGAGCTTGAACCCATTTTTTATGGACTAATCAAAGCTAGATCCAAAAAACTCAGTTATACTAAAAACACCTAATTTGTATGACTGAGATTTGGGCTTATTTAGGCATGTCCTAACTCTGTTGATGACTCTATTTATTAGGGATATCTTTTTAAACATTTTCTAATTCTTCTTGTAATTGGAAAAAAAAAAGTATCTTATGTTATAACAAAAAGTATCTTATAAAATGGGATATTATACCACTCGTAAAATGTAGTCTTATAGAAGGGATGTTAAGAATAGATTAGCTATTCTAACTAAAGTAGCCAAAGTTAGATCAGCAAATTACACTAATTTTAGAAGTCTCCATTACCATGATTTAATTTGCTTTACATTTATGCTTATATAAATGTTCATACATAGGGTGAAAATAGGTCGTGGTAGATCAAGCTTTAATCTTAACAAGCCAGGCCTACCTTATCACAAGTTGGCTTGAGCATAGCTTGTGGCTTGTCATGTATTTTTTTTTTTCCAGCCTAAATCTAACTTATACAAAGTTTTGGGAAGGTTTGGAGCATGCTAAAAAAGCCTGAATTTTAAAAAATTCAAATAGATAATAGACAAAAAGTGTTAAATAGGACATGTAACATCCCAAATTTTGGATTTTGGGAATTAAGAATTAATTATGGAAATTAATTATGAAACTTGGCCTAGTAGCAATAATAAAGTGAATTATTGGAATTTAAGGTGAATTTTTCATAAATTAAGGATTAAATATGGAAAATTGGGCTTAATTATTTTAGAAGTAATATCTGGAAATAACAATCAAGGAAAAGAATTTAATGCAATATAAAATAGTATATGAGGGAGAATTTAATCAAGAATTATTAGGAAATAAATTTTGGCCCAAATATTTTAGAGACAATATTTTGTGGACAACAGAAAATTATTTGGGATTATTATGGGGATTTATTCTTAAAAATTATTCAATATCCTATATTCATTAGGATGAACACCAAACATGCATAGAGCACCCACTCTGCATTTTGTGATTCCTTTCGGCCCACTCTCATCCATTCTATCCTGGCCCATATTCATTTGCAACTCTCTACTTCTCGTTGGCCCAATATCATACAGTCACTTCTTCCATTTAATTACTTCCATCCAGTCCAAGGCAAGGAAAAACTGATATATTCTCCATCTCATTTCATTCAACTCGTTTCACTTGGCCCATACCTCTCAAAACCCATTACCTAATTGTCCAGTCCAGCACACTTACTGCTCCAGCAACCAGAGATAATAAACCAAACGCACTAGCTGAAACCGAAAACGCAGAAGAAGCAACACGTAAACATCAGAAGATGTCAGGAATGTCAGCGTGTAACCTGAGAAGCAGAGATCGACACCATACTTCTTCAGACTCTCCCCATGCCTCTCGAGCCCTGTGACCGTTGACCGATGGATCTTGTGCCTGGACTGTTGGTCTCGTCTGAACTCTGAGCTCTATATACATATCCTTCTTCCATTCATTTTCGGTCTACACTAAAACCAGAGAAAGCGTGATCGCCGTCCGAGAAAGAGAAAGAGAAAGAGAGAGTGAGAGCCAGAAAGGAAACTGAAACTCAACGCATCCTCATTCATACTTCTCTATTTCCATTCGCTATTCCTCTTCGTTTTAGAACAGAAAATAGAGATTGAGAGTAAAGAAACAGAAATGCAGAAACAGAGAGCGAAACCGAGAGAGAGTCCAGCGAACACCAAGAGCTGAGACTGTGAGAGCATGGCGATGAGAGAGAGGAAACAGAAACTCATCATTTTCCCTGTTTTGCAACGGTAAAACAGGGGAAAAATCAGCAAACCATCTCCATAATCAGAGCTTGAAAAACTGAAGGTATCCACTAAACTTTCCTTTCCTCTTGTTTCCTTTATGTTTCAACGCAAGAAAGAAGCTTTGATCTATAGGAAATAGGAGAATAAAACCGCTGGAACTGAAACGGAAACTGAACCGAAATGAAACCAAAACAGGGGCTGTAGTGTCGGTGTCTGGTGTTTATATATGTTTAAATATTTCGGATTGTCATCGGTTTCAGTTTATGGACATGAAAGTGTTGAGCTGGCTGAAAACAAAACAAACAAATTGGGGGCTGTTAGTTTTTGGATGAGTCTGGAATGAAATGAAAGTGGTTCTATGATTAAAGAAGGAAAACGCTGAAACTCAATAAAGAGCAAGCTAGATATACATATATATATATATATGTATATATATATGAAAGTCTAACTGCCATGTATATAGATAAATATATATATGTATCTGTGAACCTTTGTTTGTGTGCATACCGAAAGAAAAAGAAAGAAAACAAAACGCTGGGCAAATACGTGTGTATATATATAGTTTGGTGCTGTCATGTTAGGGAAAGAAAAAGATAAAGAGAAGGAAAAAATAAAAGAGGGATGCTGGACGTGCATGTTCGGTATATGTGTATCGGGTTTGCAGCATGAGAGTGAGTTATTTGTTTTGGTTGTAAGTAGAGCATGACGGATCTGGAAGTCTTCAGGTTCTGTGAAGTTACTCATAATACATGGAAATAGAAGCATTAATGTAGATGTTTTAGAAAGTCAAGTATGCTTAAGGTTTTCATTGGAATGGTGAAAATAAATATCTACCAAGTTGGAAAATAATTAGAACACTCAATTGAGGTGCAGCTGGCCATCATCGTTTTGTTGGACTTTCATGAATCACTTCTGTTTTGTCTCTATTATGCGCATGAAGTGGTGGAAGGTTGTGAAACTAAATGTGTGTGTGTGTGTGTGTGTGTGTGGTGGTGAGACCGTGAATATCCAGGGAAAAGGAGAAATGCTGCATGTGATTTTTGGTTGTTAAGTTCAAAATACATTTTTGTAAAAAAATGCTTAACTCAAAAATATTCATGAAGCATAAGTTTTATTAGGGTGTATCAAGGTTTTAAGAGAAACCATG
Source organism: Acacia confusa (assembly GCA_037074495.1). Classification (NCBI taxonomy): domain Eukaryota; kingdom Viridiplantae; phylum Streptophyta; class Magnoliopsida; order Fabales; family Fabaceae; genus Acacia; species Acacia confusa. The sequence goes on along the minus strand of CM073505.1, from coordinate 29,751,099 downwards.
AGAAACATTAAAATATATATATAATTAAGTATTAATAAACTCTTAATTAAAAATTAGTTTATGTGATGTTTGTGTTTATTAAAGATTAATTTAAAGAATATATATTGTTAAATAACTTAGAAACCATAATTAGCATTATATTATGGACAATTGAAGGAAACAATGAGAATCATTAAATAAATACATTAAATCATATTCTTATATGATGGTCGGCAGTTATTGATAATCATAAGCCCCAAATTAGAGAGTTTTGAAACATGGCTAAGATTGGGAAAATTATTGGGAATTTTGGATAATTATAATAATAATAACAGATAATGTTATTATTATTGGAAATGAATTATTAACAGACATTAAATTGGTTTTGATAGATTGAATTTTTGGCGTATGGTTAGGAGCAAAGTCATAGTAATTAGCTTTGGTGAGAGGTAACCACTTTCCGCTTATTATGTTATTAATATGCTGCTTGTGGGTATTTTTCTGAACTAAATGTGCATGTTTTTAAATAAAGTTGCCATATGGAATTTTTATGAGTTGAAATACATGTATTGGAAACTGATATATAATGACATGGCATTCTGAACAATCTGGAAATTTCCCTGTTAAATTATGATGATAATTATGGAAAGGGATGAATTGGGAAAAGATGGAGTAATTACTTCCACCATGTGGTGATGCCTCCATTGTGTACAATGGTTGGCTTTTTATTGTCCTACCGGTTCAATGAGGGACTAGCCCACCAGTTCAATGAGGGCTTACGACACCCCATCAGTTCAATAAGGGGAAAAGACCCATGGTTTGGGACAGGTGCTCTGAGGATTTTGGCCGGTCCTCATCACTTGACCAGTGAGCTTTTGAGTAACTAGTAACACGGGTGTGACTTAGCCCGTGGGTTTAATCGGAGGAAATAAGGCGGTTCAGCTTGAGTGAGGGGAGGTATCTTGGGAATTGTGTTAATAAGAAATTATAACACCTAATTTATGATATGAAATTTTATGATGTGGATACTGGTGAATTGTGTTTTTAATATTTCGATATATAAATTGTTCCACTTGGCACCTCACTAGCACATGTTAATTTTATAATGAGCTGGTTTGATTGTTACCAAATTTTTCCAGGTGATAGTTCATGTCCGGGTCCGTCAGGGAAGTCAGCAGAAGCATATTGTACTTTGACCTAGTAGGGCTTCTGTTTGTTTGTGAGTACGAATGGATTAATGTATATTGCCACACACTAGGGCTCATGATGCATATGATGGCATATTTTGAAAATTTTAATTTCTACTTTAAATCCTATTATCTGATTAATGCTGATTAATAGAAGGTTATGTAGTTAATTAAACGGTGGTTGTTTCAGGGCAAACACAGGTCTTCACCGGAAAATAGGCCTAGGCCTTTGAATAGACAAAAAAATATGACATAATTAAATAAACCATTCCAAAACTACAACAATTCAATCCAAATTATCCAAAATACATCATAAATATATGATATAAATATTATGTGCATGATATATATATATATATATTTATTTGTTTAATGTGTAAATAGGTCAGACCTAAAGGCTAGCCATTTGTTTACAAATATGTCAGGCCTGATCAAGTCAGACCACTGGCCCTTGATTTACTATCTTACTTCCACCCCTATTCATCAGTATTTATATACTTCCTAGTTGATGAGAAATAAGGCCCTATTTGATATAAAACATTGAATTTTAATGGATTACAATTGACATTGGGATTTCGTCTAAAAAAATCAATCCCATGAAATGTGATATGGTGTAGTTATAGGATTTATGAACTTTTGGTACCAAACAAAATGAGCCATACAAGTATTAATGCCAATTCCAACCTCTTATAGTCGTACCAAATTAGGCTCATGTGGGCAATTCTCAATATGGGAAATCCATCTCAAGTGAAAAAGGAAGGATCCTAGTCAGTCCAATATAATTGAGGGGCCCACAGTAGTAATGCTTATATTGACAACCCATACATGACTCTTATATTAATTGCTCATTCAAGCCCAAAATAGAATGTTCTAGGAGGTCGAAGAGAGTTGGTTCACTGAACCACAAGATTGTAGTAAAATTCTGAGTTGTCAAAATTATACCCAGTGGGTTCAAGTAGAGTTGATTAAGGTGCTAGAGTAGACATTCTAGTTTCTTGGTGACTAGCTAAACACCTAAAGATAATAGACAGCTCACCCCATCCAACATTGGTATCACCTAGAAGAAATGAAGATCTCACCCTATGATTGGATCATAAATGAGCCCAACCCCTTTCTTAAAACTTGTATATTAGGGAGAAAAAAAAATTATACCTAGTGGAACCAATATCCGTTAGAAGCAAGTGGAAAAAGACATACTCTCCCTTAACCACATGCCAATTTGAGGTGTTAAAGTGGAGAAAATGGTGTTTGAAACTCTTCTCTCACGACTGTGGGTTCGACTTAAAGTGAATCTAGATTAGTCGGAACCAAAAAACATTATACCCGGTGGGAGATTGAGTCTAAGACGTGAGGATCATGCCCTAACAAAACAAATACTAAAATTCTTTGAATATATCTATGGTTTGTCTCTCCTTAATGGTTTTTTTAGTAATGTGAGATTTGAAGTGAGTCTGCCTATTATGCTAATGAAAAATTCATTTTTATTTTGCCAATATTAACAAACTTCATTTATTAATGGGTAAAGATGCACAAATGCACAAAAATGTGTATGTGTTTTTCCCTCAAGAGCACCCAATACCAAATACTTTTTTTTTGTGCAAAAGTACCCATAAACTCTCAAAATTGGTGTAAAAATATCATCTCTGTTAATGTCCATTAGTATTGTGCCGAGGCCCACCATATCAAAAATAATAAAAAATGTTAGACAGAATATCTTCTCCTACATTTTCTCCTCTCGGGATATAGGTAACCACGACTTCATCAAACTCAGCCATGGCTTCCTTCACTTTGCCTAGGTACTTTATTAGTAAAGGTCCTTTGGCAGTTTAAGACCCATTAATTTGTGATGCGACTAGCTGAGAGTCGATTGATAGATGGATTCTTTTAGCTCCATTTTCTTTTGCATGTGACAGTCTGGCCAAGATTGCTTCATACTCAACCTGGTTATTGGAGGTTTTAAAATGCAGCTGTAACGAGTGTTCGATAGAAACTCCTTCCGGGCTTTCAATTATGACTCCAACCCCGCTCCCTTTTACGTTGGAGGATCAATCGACGAACACCTTCCAGACTCCATGACTTGCCATCGCTGTTGTTGTTGCTAGGGTCAATTCCTTTATGAAATCAGCTAAAGCCTATGATTTTATGGCATGTCAAGCTTGTTAGTTCTCTATGTGTTTTGATGATAACTGACAATTGTAAACTTAAGTTTGTCTTTGAAAGTTGTAAAACTTTCTATTTAAGGCAAACTCGAGTTTTGGTATAGAAACTCGAGTTTGGACTTGACAGACAGAAGCTCAGATTTTACAATGTTGGCCAAACTCCAGTTTGTATAGGCAAAATCGAGTCTGCAGAGTTACAGAGAGCTATCAAAGTTTACAAGAGTTGTAAACTTGAGTCTATGTTTATAAACTCGAGTCTAGATCAAAGGCAGTGACACTCGAATTTCAACTTGTTTCCAGACTCTACCTTTGATCTGAGAAACTCTAGTTTACAAGAAAGTTTATGTGCTAAAAGTTTAAAGACTTGTAAACTCGAGTCTATAATTTGGAAACTCGAGTTTGAGATTAAACAGAAGCTTCAACGTTTTATCAAGTTTTCCAAACTCCAATTTCAGTTTTACAAACTCCAATTTGCAAAATGCAATAGCCTTCATGTTTTCAGTTTTCACTGGAAACTCGAGTCTGGATTATGTAGACTCGAGTTTGGCATAAACAGAGATACTCGAGTTGATACTTGTTTTCTAAACTCCAGTTTAAATTTCAGTGACTCCAGTTTGTACTTAAATGAAAAGTTTTCAAAGTTTCAATGTACACTGAAACTCGAGTCAGATTTCTGGAGACTCGAGTTTAGGACTATTTGAAAATACTCGAGCTATTACATGATTTCGAAACTCCAGTCTGCATTTCTAAACTCCAGTTTTGAAGCTGTGAACTTAAACTTAAGTTTTTCGTAAAAGCTTCAAACTCGAGTCAGTCACTAAATGACTCGAGTTTAGCCAAGTGATTAAAATCTCATTCAAGACCAACTCGCGACTTTCCTCTCTGTAAGAACTAAACTCGAGTCAGTTACTTGTCAACTCGAGTTTAGGAAACTTTCAAACATACCTTGCTCTCTAGATGAACCTCAAACTCGAGTCTAGAACACCAAACTCAAGTTTGCATCGGTAACTTTTGAAAACCAAATCAAATCAATCTGCGAAATCATTATGGGTTAATATGAAATTATCATATCTTGTTGCATTATTATTCCTAACGTTATTGATCAAGTTTTTGATAAGTTTCAGACAGGTTCATCACAAGATCAGAGAGAATCAAAGATCCAGAATAAGTGCATTTAATGAAGAACCAAGAATAGGGCTGATTCTTCTCCCTTATCCCAGATGTTTAGTTCAGACCGTTGGAACACATTAAGATCACCTCAAACGGTAAAATTAAGATCGTGGAATGACAAAGAATCTGGAAGACGTTCTGCAACAACATATTCCAGGATTTCATCAAAGAATTGAAAGAACAGAGCAAAATTTGCAACTGTCATTTTCCAGATTTGCAACTGAACGTTGGAGAAGATATTGCAACGGCTAGTTCATCTAGTTAGACTATAAAAGGCTATGAAGACTCAGAGCAAGATACACAACGAAGCTACACTTGAACACATTTGCATTTTTGAGTCTATATTGTGATTCTTTTATCTGTTCTTCAGTGATTATCAATATTCACTCTTTTGAGAGATTGAAATTCTTTTAAAATATTTGGTTGTGGAAACTCAAGGTTGTGAAACCTGTGAGTTGGGTTGTTTAATTACAAGGTGTAAAGGGGAGCAAGTCCTAGGTGATTAGGATTGTGTCTTGTCTTCATTGTTGTAGTTAAAAACCTGTTGAACTAGTGGAAACACCCAGAAGGTATCTGGGAACTAGACGTAGGTTAAGATTAAGACCGAACCAGTATAAATCCTGTGTGTCTGAGTTTTTCTTTCTCTACTCTTTCATTATTCATTTCGTAAGCTTTATTTTTTTAAGAGTTGAAAAGAAATTTTAAAATCCCTAATTCACCCCCTCTTGGTGATTTCTTTCACTTTCAGAGCTTCATATAGGATATCGAACTCTAATAACTCTATGCCCAGCTGATCATTTGCCCAGCCAGGTTCAGTTTATGAAGAACTTGGAGTATTGGTTGACTAGTTCTGACGATTATACGGTGTCCTTGAAAATAAGGATGAAGTCTTCTGGCCATGGTAAGTAGTGCAAAAGCCATTTTCTCGAGATTTTGATATCTCAATTCCGAATTTTGTAGAGCTTGGCTCACAAAGTAAACTAGTTTTTTCTCGGCTGCCTCCTCTCTTACCAATGCCACATTTACTGCCTCTTCACCAACAGACAAATAAAGAACTAGATCTTCTCCAGGTTTTGGTTTCGACAAAACTAGGGGGGTTGACAGACACTTCTTTATTTTATTAAACGCCACTTCACATTCCGGGTTCCACTCGCCATGCACTTCTTTTTTTAATAATTTGAATAAAGGGAGAGCGTTCTCCGCCAACTTTGGCAAGATTCTTGTTAAGGCCGCTAGTCTTCCCATTAATTGTTGAACTTCATTTTTGTTTCGTGGAGCCACCATGTTCGAAACAGCCTGGCATTTTTCGGGTTTGCTTTGATTCCTCTATTAGTTAGGAGGAACCCTAAGAATTTTCCTGCTGGGACCCCAAATGGGAATTTAGCTGGGTTTAAATGAATGTGGTGAGCACGGAGTTTGTCAAAAGTCTGCTAAGGGTCCCGGACATGATTTACATGGGCTTTTGATTTGACAATCATATTGTCAATATATACCTCCACATTTTTGTTGAGCTGTTCTTTAAATGCTTGATTAATCATTCTCTGGTATGTGGCTCCGGCATTCTTTTGCCCGAATGGCATTACGTTGTAGCAATAATTAGCTTTATCCGTGATGAAAGTTGTTTTCTCTTGGTCATCTAGATGTATGGCTATCTGATTGTATCTGGAATAGGCGTCCATGAAGGATAGTGTTGGAATCCGGATGAATTGTCAACTAACTGGTCTATGTTAGGCATAGGAAACGCGTCCTTTGGGCAAGCTTTGTTGAGGTCGGTATAATCTGTGCATACTCTCCATTTGCTATTGGATTTTTTTGACCATGACCACATTAGATAACCATGTTGTGTATTGAATTTCCTGGATGAACCCTGTGTGTAGTAATTCCCTTACATTCTCTGTTGGTTATGATTAGTTTTGATGATGTCTTATGCCATTAGTAAGAGCAAAAAGTTTATATCATATACATTGACTAATTGCTACAATTTAATGTAGATTTGTTCATGTGGAGAAAGAACAAGAGAAGAAAAGGAAGAATGAGTTGATTCATGGAGAATAACCAAGAAGAGAGAAGAAAGAAAGAAAAACTTGCTAAAAGGAATGAGAAAATCATTATACAAGTTTTTATAATGATTCTTGAAGTCTCTATGATCAATTGGAAGTTGGAAAGAGTCAATTCGGAGTTAAAATGAGCAAGTTGAAGCTTCCGGATGATTAATGAGTGAGTTACTCCAATCATCCATGTGTTACTCCAATAATATGTGTTTCAAAAGCTTATGGGTGATTAATGATCGACTTACTTTAGTAATACACGCGTTACTCTAGTCATATATGTGTTCTGGTTGTTCATTACTCCAGTAGTCACTTAGATACTGCAGTAATACGTGTGTTTCAACTGCTGAATTCACTTCTGTCAGATGGCTACTGCAGTAATCATTAACTTACTGCAGTAATGGCTCAGACAGAAAGCTTCTGGTTCGAAATTACTGTAGTAAGGCCCGTGTTACTCCAGTAATAAGCATGTTCCAGCAATTCTATCAGCATTTCACCTGGGCGATGTTCAGTAATTTGATGATATCTCCCAAACCAGAGATCGTATTGAGATGAAACTAATTTTGGATAAAACTAGACATCTAAGGTGTCATCTTGTCAAAAATTCAGGTCCAAAGAATATCGAATGAGAGAGCTATGAATTTTTGAAGTTACACCACCTGTTATTGTCAAGCAGCTGACCAAGGTTCAGTAATTTGTGGATATCTCACAAACTACACATCGTAATGAGTTGAAATTAGTGGCATATGAAACTAGACTCACACACCTTTCCAAAAATATCAAGATCACCGAAAACAAAGATCAAATGAGAGAGATGCGATTTTTGGAAATTCAGGTTCTGTTCAGAAATCTAGAACTGATCTTCAAACAAGTGAAGAATTATGATTACTCCAGTCATATTAGATGCTATTGCAGCGAAACACGTCCAGAGAACAATTAATTCCTTTATTACTGCAGTCATGAACAACATTACTGTAGTCATACTCAGACAGAAGGGACATGGACATTTGGTTACTGCAGTAACTCATGGCTTACTGCAGTAATGCAAAGTCAAGAATATTTGATTCCATCTTTACGCGAGTTCCTAAGTGAGCTACTGCAGTCAGACACTTACAGAGAGGAATTGATATTTATGTTTTCACATTACTCCAGTAATGAAATGACTACTCCAGTAAGCCTTACTCCAGTTGTCACTTACTTACTCCAGTAAGTCGCCATTTTCAGTCTTGTCTAGAAGCAAAACCCGATAGTCAGTCACCTTACTCCAGTAACGTTTTTGGTTACTCCAGTCATCTTGGCACTTTCACACTAGAGTTACTCCAGTAACTAAAACGCTACTCCAGTAATGTCAGAGACAGAAGCAAAATGATCCTGAATTACTCCAGTAGCTAAATCCTTACTCCAGTAAGCTCGAGGACAGAAACAAAATAAACCTTAGTTACTCCAGTAACTAAGTTCCTACTCCAGTAAGGTCGAGACAGTAACTTTGCAAAACTGAAATTAACTTGAGTAATTGAAGGCTACTCCAGTAAGTGTGTTATAGAAGCAATTCTTCACCTTTATTTGAAGTACATAATTTAAAAGATTTTGTTGAAAATAGTTAAAGATAATAAATAAATAAGAAATGCATTTTTTCGTATATGCCCTTATTTTTAAAAAGATAAGTGAAAGAGAAAAGGGAGAAACTGTGAGCGAAAATATAAAAAAGAATGTGTAGGTAAAAAAAACAAAAGATGATAAGAGAGTATATTAATCAGAGATAACATGGGAAAAATATGCTTAATGTTCAACGATTCCAAACAAAATTTTTTAAAAAAGGATTGGACCAATTAAGAAATTTGTCTCATATAGAAAGGATAGTGTTCTATTGTAGAACAATAGATATGAGACTTGACCTAGGACCAATACTTCATTTTGTATTTTTATTTTTTTCTAGGTAGTATGTCGTCTTCTCTCCAACCTGCTGAGGAGTCTTGCTCTGGGGACTCAGGTTCGGCCTGCCCTCCTCGGCACCTGTTTGTGAAGTATTCTTGGGTTGCAGCCAGGGTGCTTACCCAACTTTCCACTATCACATCAAGGAAAATTTTTGAACTCCCTATTGGGATTCGGGAAAATTGCGTTCTTTCCCCCTAATCCCAATGAACCAGTTTGCACAATCCAGGAAGGGAATCAACGCTCATTGTTCTTTTTCTACTGGGATTTTGTAACCCAGCTTGGCCTTCGTTTTTCTTTCACGAATTTTCAAAAAGAGGTGCTAAACCTCCTTCATCTGGCCCCAACTCAACTTCACCCCGATTCTTGGGGTTTCATTGTCGCTTTTGAGCGACTTTATAAATTTCTTAACATTCCCAGCTTAATTAGTGTTTTCTTTTATTTCTTTGCAATTCAAAAGGTTCGTATTGCTAGCGAGCCTCTGGAAAAATGAGGTTGGATTTCACTTCAGGGAGTGCCAGATAGGAAGCTTTTTCATGTGGCTATCAACTCGTGGAAGGATTTCAAGACTTCCTTTTTCAAAGTAACAGCCTAACCTGGTCATAAACTGTGGTTTCTGAAAGATATCAATTCCAAGGCTGTTGAGATGGAATTTCCCCTCTACTAGACGAAGGCCCATTATAAGCAAGATCCCAAAATCTATCAACCCGAACAGGTGATACGGAGGCGGCCGAGCTTGCCGCCATAATTTCTTTAACCTTTCATGTGAAAGCCAACAACGTCATTGACGCCAAGATTTTTATCCAACAATTAGTTGACGAGTTATTCCCCTTGTCTAGTAGTACGTCTTGCACTTGTTTTTATCTCTTCTTTGATATGAGAATGTATTGTGACTAATAATTTGTGTTTCATGTTATAGATCCAGGGATGAGCAAGAAGGCCAGATATCATAAATTGGCCAACCGGCTTCGGACCACCAAGAAGGTTGAGGTGGCCCCTAAGCAAAAGGTTAAGGCAAGCCAGAAAAGGGCTTCCCCCACCTCTAGAGCTTCAGCAGTTGCTCCTACTTCGGCTACCGAGTTGGCCACAGATAACTTGGTGGCCCGGAAGAAGTTGAAGGCCGGGAAAGGGCCCCTGGCTTCGGACTCAGTCGCCACGACGGACCTATATGCTCTAAGGTCTACTCAAGTTCCTCCACTGCCATCTTTGCCCCCGCCTCCACCCCCTTCCTAGCATCACTTCTTCTCCCGGGGGGAGGTATGGACATATGGTGTTACAGCTGAGTTGGTGTATGTTATGAAGGTGCCAATCAATTACTACAAAGTATTCGACTTCTCGGATGATGAGAAGCAGGAGCTGGTGGATATGCAGCACCATGTGATGGAGGCAGCCGATATTATCGATGCCTATGCGGAGGTAAAGCGTAGATACTACTTTGCTTTCACCGAATTCAATCAAGCTCGGTCGGACCAGGATACTGCTACTAGCGAGTAGGATAAGGCTGAGGAGGAACGGTTGAGGGTAGTGGAGGAGCTGTTGAAGGCTACGGCTGAGCACGACTTAACTCGTATGGAGTTAGGGTGGGTGAAAGCCGATCTCGCCAAGGCTCGTGAGGCTGAGTTTACACTAGGGTGGTCTCTGAGCAGTCTTCAAGTCAAATATGGGGATACTATTGAAGACTTAAAGACTGTGAGGACCGAATTAGCTACAGCTAGTACTGAGATAAGCCCACTGGAGAACATGGTTGTGGATAATGCTGAGGAGGCCTTTGATAATGTACTGGAACAAGTTCGAGTCCTTAATCTGAACAGGGATTTGGCTCTTGATCAGGCGCATTTCAAGGCCATAGTCGAGAATGGTAAATTTATTCCAATGCCTCCTTCTCCAGTTGAGGAATCGGCCTCTCAGATCGACGGTGGTCAAGATTCAAATGGTGACGAAGTGACCCCGGTGACTGCTATGCCAGATTTGTCTGAACAACCAGGAACTCAGCCTTAAGCTGGCCTACCTGGAAGCCCGTTTCTGTTACTTTGTTAGTTATCTTTGTTTTTTAATCTGTAGATGTATTCCAGGTTTGATTCCCGTTTTGTGCACCAATTTTAAGTCGGTTGTAGCCGAACTCTTAAAAATAAACAATCAAGTCTCTTTTGATATTGTTGACTTCGTTTCTTTTTATCGCATTTTTACCGAACTTATTTAGAATTGTTTGTTCGTTATAAAAATTGTGAGCCTGAAAGCATAATCTGGGGTCTATTCAATGACTTGGCCAAAGTTAAGATATATTGCACAGAATCTACTAAGATATTCTACTGCTATTATTAATCAGGCATTCTGAATATACATGATTTATGAAATCATCTTAATACTTTGATTTTAATCAAAGCTGTAATCCGAGGTGCTAGCCAATCATCACATGTTTGGGACTTAATATTTGAATAAGAACCTAAACATTTCGACTTGATCAGGGTCCGCATAACACCTGACTGAACCACCCCGTAATGTCATTCCGATGCAACGTAATGTTATAAGACTTGTTTACAAATCTTATAACAGCCAAGTTTTCATTGCCCCGATGTTTTGTGCTTAATAGCGTGGCCTTGTTTCAAAGGTTGTATTTTTTTATTAAGCTTCATAAATAATTGTTGAGTCGGTCCGAAAAAAAAAAGAAACGCTTTCTTTTATTCATCAAGAGGTTGCAATAACAATAGAATTTGACATTAAACAAGAGGAATGGAAAATAATGGATTAAACAAAATAATCCTAACACGAAACGCGATATTTAACTGATATATGTTTAGTTGTAGTCGAGTTTCATATGAAACTTGACATTCAACTGTAATATGTTCTCACTTTATCCGTGTTCCATATCCTTTTTATTGCTTTGTTGTCTAGAGTCTCTAGAATATAGGCTCCTTGGCCTATTTTGTCTCTAATCCGGTAAGGGCCTTCCCAATTTGCTGCCAGTTTTCCGTCTTGCGCATTTTTATTTCTAATATCTGCCTTGTGAAGCACCAAATCGCCTTTGTCAAAATTCTGAGATTTTACCTTGCGGTTGTATTTAGACGCAATGAGTTGTTTTGTGGCCAGATCTCGACAATGTGCCTTGATTCTGGCCTCGTCTATGAGGTCCAATTCCATGGCTAGTTGTTTGTTGTTGCTCAATTCCCCTTGTAGTTTTTTAGCTTTACTCTATGATGTCTGTCCAATTTCCATCAGAATCATTGCTTCGCTTCCGTATGTTGGTCTAAAGGGTGTTTCCTGGGTTGACGTTTAGATACTGGTCCAACATCCTCATAATACAGGATACAATTGATCCACCCAATCAGTCTCTGCTTCAGGCATCCGTTTTTTAACCTGTCCACAATAATCTTGTTTGTGGCCTCGGCTTGCCCGTTTGATTCATTCGAGATGATTCCCTTTTTTAGGTAATCCAGTATGGGCCTCTGCCAGTCTTCAGGTGCTGCAAAGAACATGATGCAAGTGGGCTCAATAATGTTTTGCTGAATTATTGTTCGGTGATTTCCCGGGCTTTTCGTGCTTGCTACTCCAGTCAGATCTATCACAGAAACGACATGAACCTTAGTTACTCCAGTAACTAAGTGATTACTCCAGTAAGATCGAAGACAGAGAGCAACTGACACTTAAATGACTCCAGTAATGCATAACTTACTGCAGTAATGCGAGAAACAGAATTGAAGATTACCGTGCTCGAAAAATGGAAATCGTTGATTATGATTTCATTACTTCGTATCTTGACTTACTATTATTCCTAACATTGTTTAAACAGTTTTCTAGTAAGTTTCAGATGATCAAATGAAGAATTTCATGAAGATTCAAATGCAGAGCTGTAAAGTGGAAAATGCTCTGCGGCGTGCCTCTGTATATGTCAGGAAATGTTTGTAACTTGGAGTAAACAATTAGAACGTTCCAAATGCTGCCCATTCTGTTAATGGGACATCAATATTATCTTCAAGTTAATTATTCTTCAGATCAAAGAAATGATTGCTACTGCTGAAACCAAAAGTAAGAGGAATAAAAAAAATAATCTTCAAATGTGTCTAACGGACATATTCTCGTCAGCAACTATTGGGACAAAGGCAAAACCTCTCCATCAAGAATATTTTCAGTGGGCTTCCAACAGCTATCTTTGAGTGGACTTACAACAATCATATTCAAGATTCAAAGTAGTTTTCTTCAAATATAAGAAGATCAGAAACGAAGACACACTGTGACGAAGAACAGAGACTTGAGCTTACACAGTAAAAATGCCAATATTCTAATATATGCTTAATCTACTCTCTGAATATTTCAATGATCATATATTTAGCTTAGAGAGTGAGATTATTTGTATTGTGCTTCAGTGTTCATCATATTCACTTCTGAGAGAGAAGATTGATTGAAAATCATTCTATTTGAGAGTTACTCAAGATTGGGTGATCTTGAGTGGAAAACACACTGTGTTGTGATTACAGCTTGTAAGGGGAGTGAATCCTAGTGAGAGGATTACTTCAAGTACAGAGTGTGTAATCAAGCAAGTGTATTGATTACAGTTTGTAAGGGGGAGTGAATCCTAGGGAGAGGATTACTTCAAGTACAGAACGTGTAATCAAGCTCAAAGCAAATAGTGGATTGAAAATCTCAAGTGAAGCTTGGGGACTGGACGTAGGTCAAGGATTGGATCGAACCAGGATAAATTGCAGTTTGAATACTCTCATCCCTTATCTTTTACATTTCCAGTATATGCTTATCTTTGAATATCAAACTGTCAATTTATAAGTTGCGAAAAGATTTTTAAGGTTCCTAAAGTTTTATCAAACACACAATTCACCCCCCCTCTTGGGTGATAGCCAGATCCAACATTCTCTGCCAGGGCTGCTTGTCTGTCTGGGGCGAGTTTTCTTTTCTTCTGTGCGACAGGTATGGATTTCGGGTTTACTGTCAACTTAAGGCAACAGAAATCAAGGTATATACCTGGTATATCAAATGGTTTCTAAGCAAAGATATCTTTATTTTTTAGTAGTAGTTCTTCCAACTTGGCTCATTCCTATTTTTTCTGCATATTGCCGATCTTGGTCGTTTCTCCCAGCTCAACACCTAAGATGGAATCAACGAGTTCGCCTTCGGGTTCTACTTTTATGAGCTTAGTCTCATCTTGTACATCAAGCTCAACCACGTTTACTGACTTCTTGTATGGCTGTGTGAGGTTTTTGTTCGAGTAATCTTTTTTGAGTATTTGCGGTGAGGAGGATGATCCCAACTCGCTATTTTTGACAGTTGAGAAATAACATTTCCGAGATTCCTTCTGATCCCCCTTGATGGTGATGATCTCATTTTTACTACTTACCATCTTTAACTTTTGATGTTTGGTTGATATCAGCATATCCCAACTATGGATAGTTGGCCTGTCCAGGATAATATTGTAAGATGATGGGAAATCGGCAACAATAAATTTAACTCGCCCCGTTTTAAAAGCTTCACTCGCTCCCAGTGTTAATTTGAGCTCAATATATCCCTTAGGATATATGTCTTCCCCATTGAACCCTATAAGGGTCATTTTACATGGCTTCAAATTTTCTGAATCAAGGTTCATTTTTTTGAACGCATCCTACAAGATGATGTCTACCTCACTACCGGCATCCATAAATATCTTCTTTACCCGGCATTTTCCTAAGAGCCCTGTTATTACCAACCCATCTTGATGTCCAGGGATTATATCCCTCAAGTCTTCATGGGTGAAAAACAACTTAGGAGGTTCTGATTTATGAGGGTCATTTTTAAAAGTTGGCCATCCCCTAATGCTCAGGACTTCTCTAAGGTACTTCTTTTGTTGGCTTACTGTATCACCTCCCCTACCATAGCCTCCACTAATGACGTTACAGTTGAACTTGGCTTCTAGGAATTCTCCATCGTCCTTGGGCTTCCTTCGGATATCATCTTGTTTTTTTCTTTGATAGACCAGGCTCTTACTTCGGCTTATTTGCCTGCGTCTATTGTTCTTTTGTCCTTGTGTTCTGATGACATACTGCCGCAATTTACCTTCTCGGATAAACTTCTCTATCACATCTCTGAGATCCCAGCACTCTTCCTTGGTGTGCCCAGGTCCGCAATGAAACTCGCAGAACCGAGATCAAACTAAGCCGCCTCTATTGTATAGTGGACGTAGGCGTTCTACCTTTTTCATCTCAGTTAGGGCCAAGCAGTTATTCTTTCCTCCTTCTTTGTACCACATTTTGTGTTTTCTGGAGACATTCAGTCCGGCTGCCAGCTCATTCGAAGATTGGTTGCTTCTTAGAGATGTCTGGGTTCCCTTATTTCAAGTATGATCCTGATGGTTATTTTAGTTAAAGTTGGTGGCTAAAGCTTCCTTCCCTTGTTCAGGTTCCTCAACATAGGGAGGATCAACAGGCTGTTGATTAGTGTCTCTGTCCCTACTAAGCTAGTCATTTCGGCCTTCCCCCTAAGGTAGGGTTTGTGATTGTTTTAGGAGCTCTTCCAACATCTCGGTCATTCGGTCATTCTTTTGACTTTGGAGGTAGCTGCACTTTTCCATTGTCTCAATTCCTCTTAGCAGCGATTCTACCGAGTCACGCAATATGCAAATATCTGGGTTGTTAATCTGGAAATACTACGATGAATTAGCTTGGTCGGCCTATTGCAGTGCCAGGTTTGTAAGGTAAGCTCCAGTTTGAGGGAGATCCGTGCTCTGAGGTTCCTCGAATGGCACAGCTCACCCTCTGGGATAGTTCCCTACTGCTGGTCGGTGTGATCATATCGTTCCTGATTTTGCTCTTCCATGAGCATTTGGCTTTTGCTTCTGGTATTAGTCATCGTTGGTCACAGGGATTGAATTTTATAGTCTCCACGGTCGGCGCCAATGTTCTATTGTAGGACAAGAGATATTGGACTTGACCTAGGAGCAATTCCCAGGGGCCTACGTACCGTTGAAAGGGATCAAAGTCCACGTAGTTCGATGATAAAGAATAGGTTTATAGCCAGAGGGGAGTGGGGTGTGTGCTCTGTGTATGTAGAATCATAAAAGGCAAAGGGCAGAGCTTGTGTACCTTTTTAGGGTTTGAACCCTATTTATAAGTTTACATGGGCCCTAAATTGATGGGCTTTCTATTATATTATTACTAAAGATATGTGATATCTTTAATGATAAGATCCTTTATTTGAGAGTGGTTAGGATGTTGATAGTGATGGATTGGTTGAGATCTCCTTGATTTGGGCAGGCTGTTGAGATTATACCTAGGCCCTTGTCATGGGCTATTGCTTGTTGGGCCGCCCTCATATTGGGCCCGTTTTATTCAAATCCATAACAGATAGGAAGGAGTATTTCAGTCAATACATCTCTCCATTCCTAATATCTTTTATTTGTGTAATTGTCTATTTGCTTTTAGAGTAAATGTGTGAAATACACAAGTTTTTACTAAAAATGCAAAAATACCCATATGTTTTTTGGAAGTTGAAAAGTAACTATAAACTTTAAAAGATAGGGAAAAAATTATAGGATCGTTAAGGGTGTGTTTGATTTGAGAGAAAGTGATAAAAGGAGAGGGAAGATACTCACCTCCCCTCATGTTGTTTAAAATTTTGGAGGGGAGGGAACTCTAAAGTTTCCATTCTCTTACCTCCAACATCCCTATTTTGTCTTCCTTTCAAATTGGAGATTTTGGAGGAGAGCCAAATTTTTGGACCATTTAACCCTTTATGATTTATATAATTTTCCAATAATGCACATAATGAAAAATATTATGTTAGATTAAAATATTATTACTATTAAAATATTTTATTATAAAATAAAATATATTATTATAAAAATATTATAAATGTAACACATGCTATTATAATTTTAAATAAAAAAAATATTATTATACTTATATTTTTAAATTAATATTTTTAAAACATTGGTCTATATCATTAAAATAAAATATATGAACCATTTTGCCTCGTGAAGGACCTAAACCTCGTTTGAAGCTTAAGAGACTAAAACCAAAATTAGGGTACACTTAAGGAATAAAGATTATTAGTGCCAACTTTTAACCCAAAAAGGGAGTGAATTTAGTAATATAATATTTTTTAAAAAAACAATTATATCTTAATCAAAAGATAAGAGTTGGAAAAATATCACTAGTGTACATAGCACCTATGAGATTTCCACTTTTTTTTCCAAGATTCGATAGGTTTTTAGTACCACAATACAAGAGAGTTCATCGATAGGAAACTCACTCCCCCTTACACTTTGTAAGTTAACAACCTTACTTAATGTCCTATTGCCTTAAGATTTTCTTTACAAGAATTGAATAATGTTGGTAATCTCTCTCACTTGATAAATAAACACTAAAGAATAAATCAGATATCAAAGGATATCAAAGAATAACTTAGCAATAAATATACCTAATGTTTTTCTTTGGCTTCATTGATACTCCAACTTGAATGCTTTGCTATTCATAGGCAGATCAACATTGATGACCATTGTGAGCATTCAAATTTGTCCACTAGAGAAAAATAGTAGCCATCAATAAAATTTAATGATTTGTCTCTTTCTCTTCACTTCATGAAATGCTTCAAATACTTTCCCTCTATTCGACATTGCTTTTCATTTAATGCTTTAACACAATTTTGGCTTTTGTTGAGTTCAAATTTAATTCGAGGTTTAATCACCAGAAACTTACACACAAATGATATTAGTAACATTTAGAAATAGTATAATTATTATCAAGTTTAATCAGATGTTTATCATAGGTATCAAAATTATCGAGACACTAATTTTCAAAAGACAATAAACTTGTACTTGAGTGTGATTTAGGATCACTTGACTGATGCCTTGTCACTCGAGTTATTGCAGAGTAACTCGAGTGCTCAGATGACCTTTGTGACTGGTAATGAAGTTTGTAGGCAACCAATCTGGGAAAATCACTGGAATTGGTGAGATTGGTACAAAAGAAGGACTTCACATCAAGGATGTTTATCTAGTGGAAGGCCTATGCCATAATCTTCTGAGTGTCAGTCAAAGCACTGGCAAGAACAATTGGATGATCTTTCACTCATAGGAGTGTCTCATTGTTAATAAAGATGATCTCCCAATCGATAAAGGTAAACTCAATGTATTGTTTAAAGCTCCTAGAGAAGGTAACTGCTATACCTTAGATTTTCCTAAAGTTAGCTTTGAAAAATGTTTTGTTAGTAATTTGGACGAAAGTTGGCTGTGGCATAAAAGTCTGGCTCATGTGAACATGCACCAACTGGACAAGTTGTTGAGAAAAGATTTAGTTCTTGGTTTACCTAAGCTTCATTTTAAAAATAACATGATTTGTGATGCATGTCAGAAGGGTAAGCAAACTAAATCATCTTTTAAAAACAAACTTGAGATTTCAACAAATCGGCCTCTTCAACTACTTCACATGGACTTAGTTGGACTGGCCAGAGTGAAGAGTCAAGGTGGTAATTTATATACTTTAGTTATCGTAGATGATTACTCTCGTTTTACTTGGACTATCTTTTTTCTTCAAAAGATGAAACGTTTGATCTGTTTATCATGTTTGCCAAGAAAGTGAAAAACGAGAAGGGGATCTGTATTTCAACTATTCAAATTGATCATGGAGGTGGGTTTGAGAATCAAGCCTTTGGAGAGTTTTGTGATGCTCACGACATTAATCACAACTTCTTAGCCCTAAGGACACCATAATAGAATGGTGTGGTTGAAAGGAAGAATCGTGTGCTCACTGAAATGGCTTGTGCAATGCTGAATGAGAATCGGACTTCACAAGTCTTCTAGGCAAATGCAATGAGCACGGCCAACTATATCTCAAACCGAGCCTATGTACGAAAGAAGCTGAAAAAACACCTTATGAACTCTACAAAGGAAGAAAACCAAATTTGGCTCATTTGCACATCTTTAGGTGCAAAGGCTTCATACATAACAATGGTAAGGACAACTTGGGTAAGTTTGATTCTAAATCGAATGAAGCTATATTTCTTGGATATTCTAATAGGAGTAAAGCCTATATAGTTTTCAATAAGCGTACTTGTTTAGTTGAAGATTCAATTCATGTTGTGTTCTATGAGTCCAAAATAAATGAACCTATGGATGATGATGATGAACCTATTCATAAAAATCAATTCTTTTCAAAAACTACTCCTGCTTCTCTTGAAAATCCTAAAAAAAATTTTGCAAATGATTGCCAAAACTCTTGTGAAAATCCATATAGGCCTAAAGACTATCTGGTCATTAGCACTGAATGGGTATTCAAGAACAAACAAGATGAATATGCAATTATAGTTATAAATAAGGCTAGACTTGTTGTTAAAGGCTATAATCAAGAAGAAGGAATTGATTATGAAGAAACGTATGCTCCAATAGCTAGATTAGAAGCAATACGTGTACTTCTGGCCTTTGCTTGCATCAAGGAATTTAAACTTTATCAAATGGATGTTAAGAGTGTGTTTCTAAATGGCTTTATATAAGAGGAAGTGTATGTAGAACAGCCTCCTGGTTTTGAGAATGATCAATATCTGGATCATGTTTATTATCTCAAGAAAGCCTTATATGACTTAAACAAGCTCATAGAGCTTGGCATGAGCGGTCAAGCAAGTTTTTATTAGATCAAGGCTTCTTTAGTGGAAAAGAAAACATTACACTCTTCATCAAAAATAATAAGCTTAATGAAATACTAATTGTGCAAATATATGTTGATGATATCTTTTTTGGTGCTACTAATGAATCTCTGTGAGAAATTTTCAAAGAAAATGAGAGTGAATTCGAGATGTCTATGATGGGGGAGTTGAACTATTTTCTTGGTTTACAAATCAAGTAACAAAAGGATGGGATATTCATCTCTCAGACTAGATACCTTCGTGATCTGCTCAAGGAATTTGGAATAGAACATTGCAATGGTGCAAATGCTCCAATGAATTCAATAGCTTCCCTGAACGCCGATGAAGAAAAAGGAAAAGATTTTAACATAACCAAATACAGAGGGATGATTGGATCATTGCTATACCTAACTGCCAGTAGACTAGATATCCAATTCAGTGTAGGCATATGTACAAGATTCATGCTGCTCCAAAGGAATCACATACTGAGAACATGAAAAGAATATTCTACTATTTTGCTAACACAAAGGAGCTTGGACTTTAGTTCCTAAAAGGTCAACAAGAATTCTTGGTTGCATACTCAAATTCAAACCACTCAGTATACAAAATTGATAGAAAAAAATACTAGTGAATAATTTGAGTTTCTTGGAGACTCACTTATATCATGGTTCAGCAACAAGCAAACCACTGTGGCTATGTCCTCCACTAAAGCAGAATATGTTGCTGCCTCTAGTTGTTGTGCTCAAGTCTTGTGGTTGAAACAACAACTATCTGACTTGGGAGTCCATTTGAAAGAAATTCCAATCCTTTGTGACAACACAAGCAAGATAAGCCTGGCAAAAAATCCGATTCAACATACTAGAACAAAGCACATTGACGTGAGACATCATTTTATCAGTGATCATGTTCAAAAGAAAGACGTCAAAGCGATGTTTATTCCCAGGCACCTTTAGTTGGCTAATATTTTCACCAAACCGCTGGCTAAAGAACAATTCATGTTCATCCGAAGAGAATTGGGAATGGTAAATCCCAATGAATTGTAAGTAATGTTAGTTTACCATTAATAATTATGTTTTGATGATTAATTGATACTAACTTAAGCATTAGAGTGTCTTAATTGTGTTGTACAGGATGCCTTAATTTATGCTTAGACTTACAAAGTGCTATACAATCTAATAATTTTCAAGTATGACTTGTCCATACTCGAGAATTATGCTTGAATTTTTCCTCAATCTATTACAGCATCTACATGTGTTCTCGAGAATTGACAATGAATTCTCAAGAAATATCGGGATTTGGTAAATTTGCCAAGTGTTCTCTGCAATGGTTTGTGCAAACAACATCAACATTCTCGAGAATCACTAAGGCATTCTCGAGAACTATTAAAACTAAAACTAATTTAGAGTTCAGTTTTACCTACTCATTCTCAAGAATTACTAAGAATTCTTGAGAATCATCAAGCTAAGGGGCTCTCTTGTTCTTAGTAGCATTCTTGAGAATCATAAGAGCATTCTTGAGAATTGACTAGAAGTTCTAATTTCCCTCTATACCTATTCTCGAGAATTGTCAACAAACTTCACCTCCTTCAAAGCAAAGTTTCATTATGCTTTTGAGAATTCTCGAGAATCATACTAACATTCTCGAGAATTGTTGAGGAATTCCAATAAGTATACTCATTCAAAACCATTCTCGAGAATTCCAAGTGCCATTCTCGAGTATGATCTAAAACTTCTTCAATTGCCCAAATAGAAAGTATAGGATACTGAATTCTCGAGAATCAAATTTTCATTCTCGAGAATTAACGAACTGACTCCCTCTGTTTATAGTTCAAGAGATTCTCAAGGACACAAAATTGATTCTCGAGAATCAACGAGACACTGGGCTATTTCCTGAGTGAACGATACTTACTGTAAAATCAAAATTCACTTTGTCTATTCATAAAAATTGGGAATTCTCGAGAAGCCAGCAGGAGATACTTGAGAATCCACGGGCCTTAGGCTATTTTTTGAAGAGGTTGCCCACTACTCCCATCTTAAAAACTCACTTCGTCTTATTTCACAAACCCTATTCCTTCTCTCATTCTCTTTAACTCTCGAGAATCAAGCAACCGTTGAGCTACCACTCTTCATCCTTCAACAATCACACTTCTTCATCTTCACCTCATTCATCTGTTATGACTCTTCATAACTATCATGATCCTTCATCTACATTATCTCTGTAAATTCATCTATATTTATCCCTCTTCCAAACCAGAACCTTCATCATTTCTAATACCCATTGCAACAAAGCTTCCATTACTTTTCTTTCATTTAATCATAATGGGCAAATCATCCTCCGAATCCTCTAGGCAACCACTCACGAAGAAGCCCAAAGCCTTTTACCATTCCAAAGGGGCCTCGTCGAGTTCATCTATGCCAAGCACCCAAAGGAATTTTGATCAATGAACCCACTCGACCTATTACTCGTCTCCAAAAAAACTCTCTACCATCTAGGAAGAGAAAGAGCAAGTCTTATTCCATTTTGAAAATGGAAGAAATCACCAAGAGGGGGTTAATTGGGGATTTCAAAAAATTCTTTTTGAACTCTTTTTCAAAACCTTTAAAAAGTAAATAACAAGGGAGTAAGAAAAGCTGGACACATAGAATTTATACTGGTTCGGTCTTAACCTTGACCTATGTCCAGTCCCCAGATATCTTCTGGGTATTTCCACTAGTTCAACAAGCTTTTAACTACAACAATGTAAACTACAAGCAATCCTACTCACCTAGGACTTGCTCCCCGTTACACTTTGCAATTAAGCTACCCCACTCACAGGTTTCCGCAACCTTGAGTTTGCACCAACAACTTTTGATTTCAAAGAATCAAGGCTCTCAAAAAGAGTAGATAATGATAAATACTGAAGATCAATTTAAAATCACAAGATAGACTCAAATTGAAAAATATAATCAAAGTAGCTTGGTTGTGTGTTTCTTGCTCTAAGTCTTCATAGCCTTTTATAGGCTAACTAGATGAACTAGCCGTTGCATTTTCTTCTCTAACGTTCAGCTGCAAATCTGGAAAATGACAGTTGCATATTTTGCTCTGTTCTTTCAATTCTCAGCTGGAATCTTGGAATATGTTGATGCAGAAGGTCTTCCAGGTATTCAGTCATTCCATAACCTTCATTTGACCGTTGGAGAAAGATTTGATTGATTCATAACGGTCTGTGCTGAACCATTGGGATAGAGGAGAAGGATCAGCCCTATTCTTGGTTCTTCATTTAATGCACTTTATTCCAGATCTGATTCCATCTTGATCTTAGCTGAACTTATCTGAAAATCACTAAAAACTTCATCAAATACATTAGAAGCAATAGTATCATATGATAAAACAATTCCAGGTTGACCCATAAAGATTTCGCAGATCAACATCATTTGGTTTTTTCAAAATCACCGATGCAAACTCGAGTTTGTAATTATAGACTCGAGTTTGGGGTTCAACCAGAGAGCATGAATGTTGATCATCGGTCTAAACTGGCGGTTTACAAATATTAACTCGAGTTTGGTTCTTACAGAGAAGACTGTCAGGCTCTGGACTTGGAATGGAACTTTGGATGTGTACCTAAACTCAAGTCAATTGATGACTAACTCGAGTTTAGGGCTATGTCAAGAGGATGAGCCTAAGTTCAAGAATTTCCAGATTGGAGTTTAGCAACATGACCTAGAGTTTGAAAAGCAAGCATATTGGTGGTCTTTCTGTATGACTCAGACTCGAGTTTGGGGAAGCAAACTCGAGTTTCAGTAAGAACTGAAACTTTGAAATTTATCTTGGTCAAGTGTAAACTGGAGTTTGGAAACACATACTGGAGTTTACAAGACTTATGAAAATACTGAGTTTTATGGATTCTTTTTGTTTAGTCTAAACTCGAGTTTCATGGTCTAGACTCGAGTTTGTCTTGTGCAAAATTCTGATTGCTCTATGTATCTCCCAGACTTCAAGTTTGTTTTCGCAAATTGGAGTTTGGCTTGTTGTGAAAAACTTTGATTGCTTTCTGTGACTCCTCAGACTCGAGTTTGTCTAAGCAGACTCGAGTTTGGCTTTCTTGCATAATTGAGCAGCTTTCTGTCAAGTCTCAAACTCAAGTTTACATACCTAAACTCGAGTTTGCCTTTGACAGTAAATTTTTCATCTTGCCAAAAACAAACTTCATACCAAGTTTACAATTGTCAGTTATCATCAAAACACATGGAGAACTAACACATTTCATTTGCTTCTATGTCTGTTGAAGCTAGTACTCCTTCAAAGCCCTATGTCGATACAGCCCACGGTTTCCATGAGAAAAGGTCCAAGGGGTTTGAAGATCGCATTCAAAAGCCTCCTTACCATCGTCAATCTTCAGTCAGTAAGGCTTTGCCTCCTTTTGCTGCCAAAATGGGACAACAAGACATACTCAAATGTCCTTCTAGTTTTGCAATGATCCGTTGGTAATTCCCTCCGACCCTTACTTTGCAATTCACTATGAGAGTCGACCATTCTGTCCCACTGTGTCATTGGATTTAGAGACATTCAAACTGAAAGACCTGGCTGAACCAAAGAGGGAGGTGAATTGGGTGAAGATAAAAAGTTGAAGCCTTTTTGAAATCTTTTCGTAATTCGGTTAAATCAGTTTGAATGATAATAAAGAGTTATAAATCTATAAACAGTCATTCAAACATATATGCTGGAAATAAAAGGTTAAGGGAAGAGAATTGCACACTCAGATTTATACTGGCTCGGTCCAAACCTTGACCTACGTCCAGCCCTCAAGCTCCACTTGAGATTTTCACTATCTCCTTGTTTAACCAGGCACAAGAGACAAGCCTTTACAATCTACAAGTTTGTCCAGGCACTTGTACAGCCTTCACAATCTCTCACAAAGACACCTCTTACTACTCGTAAGGTTACAATCAACTTCCCCACTCAAGGTTGTTAGTTCTCAATGTGTTTTGATGATAACTAGCAATTGTAAACTTGATATGAAGTTTGTTTTTGGCAAAATGAAAATCTCACTGTCAAAGGCAAACTCGAGTTTAGGTATATAAACTCGAGTTTGAGACTTGACAGAAAGGTATTCAATTTTACATAAAGGCCAAAACTCGAGTCTGCATAGACAAACTCGAGTCTGGGCAGACATAGAAAGGAATCCAAAATTTTCACATCAAGCTAAACTCCAGTTTGCAAATCAAACCTGAAGTCTGGAAGATACAGAGAACACTCAGAATCCCAAGCAAGCCAAACTCGAGTCTAGATTCCCTAACTCGAGTTTAGACCAAATAGAAAGGAACCCAGAAAACTCAATAGACTCCCAAACTCTAGTCTGGCCTTTCAAACTCCAGTTTACACTTGACCCAGATAAACCTCAAATATTTCAGTAGTCACTGAAACTCGAGTTTGCTTCCCAAACTCGAGTCTGGATCATACAGAAAGATCATCCATTTTGGCTACACTACAAACTCCAGTCTATGACCCTAAACTCCAGTCTGGAAAATCACGAACTTAGGCTTGTTCTTCAAACATAGACCCAAACTCGAGTTGGTCACTAATTGACTCGAGTTTAGCTTCCTGACCAAAATTCTATCCCAAGTCCAGAGCTCGATAAACTCGAGTTAGCTTTTACAGACTGCAAGTTTAGACCACTAATCAACAGACATGCTTTATGGATGAACCCCAAACTCGAGTCTGGAAGAACAAACTCGAGTTTGCATCGGGAATTTTTGAAAAATCAAATGATGTTGATCTGCAAAATCTTAATGGGTCTTCCTAAAATTATTTCCTCATATGATATTATTGTTTCTAATGTCCTTGATGAATTTTTGAATGTTTTTCAGATAAGGTTTAGCCAAGATCAAGGTGAGATCAAGATCCAGGATAAATGCATTAAATGACGAACCTAGAACAGGGCTGATCCTTCTCCCTTATCCCAGATGTTCAGCTCAGACCGTTGTAACTCATAAGAATCATCTCAAACGGTCAAATTGAGTTAAAGGAATGACTAAAAATCTGGAAGACCTTCTGCAACAACTAAATTCCAAGATTCCAGCTAAGAATTCAAGAACAGAGCAAAATA
Source organism: Acacia confusa (assembly GCA_037074495.1). Taxonomy (NCBI): domain Eukaryota; kingdom Viridiplantae; phylum Streptophyta; class Magnoliopsida; order Fabales; family Fabaceae; genus Acacia; species Acacia confusa. The sequence continues at coordinate 29,725,943 of CM073505.1, read as the reverse complement.
TGCTACTACCAATTTTCCAGAATTGCAGCTGAACATTAGAGAAAGAATTGCAACGGCTAGCTCATCCATTCAGTCTATAAAAGGCTGTGAAAACTCAAAGCAAAACACACACAACGAAGCTATCTTGATTATACTTTGAAATTTGAGTCTATATTGTTATTTTCAACCTGTTCTTCAGTGTTTATCCTTATCCACTCTTTTGAGAGTTTGTAAATTTTTGAAAGCATTTGTTTGTGAGAACTCAAGGTTGTGGAACTTGTGAGTTGGGTTGTTCAAATACAAAGTGTAAGGGGGAGCAAGTCATAGGTGATTAGGATTGTGTCTGGTCTACATTGTTGTAGTTGAAAATCTGTTGAAACTAGTGGAAACACCCAGAAGATATCTAGGGACTGGACGTAGGTCAAGGTTAAGACCGAACCAGTATAAATTCCGTGTGTCAAGCTTTTCTTCTCTTACCTTCTTAACATTTACTTTCAAAAGGCTTTGAAAAAGAATTCAAAAGTTTTTTTTAAAAATCCCCAATTCACCCTCCTCTTGGTTATTTCTTCCATTTTCAAAGGTCACCCAACCTTGAGTATCTCTCAAGAAATATGATTTAAAATAATTCTTCTCTCAAAGAAGTGATTATGATAAACACTGAAGTGCAATATACATCATTTCACTCTCTATATTGTAAACTCAGAAAGCATTGAAAAATAGAGAGTAAGAGATTCAACATTTTGACATTATAACAGTGTAAGCTCTCTCCATCATCTATTTGCGTTTTGAATTCAGCTCTATTTATAGATGAAGTTGAACTGAATGTTGGAGAATATAGCCGTTGTAAATAGATCCGTTTGAGAATGAAGCTATTTGGAAACTAGCCATTAGAATGCTTCTTCAACTTGACAGCTCAACATTTTGGATCTTTATGAAATCCTTTGTTTGATCATTTGAAATATGTCCACAAATGATATAAATGATTTTAAGAAGTATTACAAATCATTTGGATAAGGATCTGGATCAGATTCAGGATTTTCACAACGGTGATTTTTCTGAAGCATAGGTGAAAACTCGAGTATTGACTTGAATACTGCAGTATTGAGCTTATTTCATTACTTCAAATTCATCTCTATCTATCCGATACTCGAGTATTGACTTACATACTCAAGTATTGAAGGTCATTTATTGTTCATTGTTGTTTGTCTGAGCTATACTCGAGTATTCTCTTGCAAACTTGAGTATTGACCTTATTCTTGACTTTGGTTGCTCTCTAAGTTGATATAGCTTCAATTTTGGCAAACCAATTATCCCCATATAGCTCTTAGATTCTTCTTTCCACAGCAACAAAAATCAGATCTTAATTTGTTGGAATTTGCCCGTTATGATCCGATGAAAGAAGATTGTTCTTTAACCATCATTTTTGCAGCGTTCTGAATTATTAGTCAACTTTCGAAGACCATATATCTCTGGTCTAACATTCACTTTAGTTGAATCAAGTATTTATGGAAAGCCCTATGAGTCTTCTTTCAAACGCCACCAATTTCAGTTCATTTCGATTTGTAGATTGAGAGTTATACTCAAATCATTGAAGCTTGGTCTAATGTGTGACGTGAATATTTGATCCAACTTTGGAAATTTAAAGCTCTCTCATATGATCTTCTTTGGACTTGAAACTTTGTCAAGATGACGCATTGGATGTCTAGTTTCAGCCAAATTTTATTTCACCTCAATCCGATGTCTGGTTCAAGAGATATCATCGAATTACCAGACCTTGTCCAAAGCTGAAAGTGAAACAAAGGTGAACAGATTTGTTGATAGAGCTGGAAACTCAAGTTTTCTTTTGGAAACTCAAGTTTTGTCGGGTCCAGAGACGTTAGAGAAGCTGAAAACACCCAATACTTGAGTATATAAGTTCCAAACTCGAGTATTGACTCCTATACTTAAGTTTTGACTTTTTGACTCTCAAACCGGAGTTTTCCAAACTCTAGTTTCCAAAACTCAAGTTTTCTCCTCTAGAAGCAAATTACGCAGTAAGCTTGTATACTCGAGTTTTGACCTGGAAACTCGAGTTTTCTCTTCCAGAAGCTGATTTTCACTGTCTTTAACTCTAAATTAAGCCTCTCCAACATCTACTTGATCATGGTCACTTCCATAACAAATCTTGGAACTTGTCTAATGATATTTTCATCAAGTTCTTCCATATTCCATGTTCCATCTTGATCAATCTTTAGCTCATCATTCTGTACACCTTCTACATTCTTCAATATTAAGAGAGCCAAGCCTATACTGAACTTCTTTCAGAATCTCATGTGTCTTTTCTCTGTTTTCCCATCTTTTGATCATTCTTCATAATTTATCAACTAAGAACTTGAACTGATCTTGAATAAATATATTTCATTCACCAAGTTCTTTCTTCTTCAACCTCTCCTCTTCTTCTTTTTCTTCTCTTCATTTTCCTTATCCTCATCTACATCCTCGACCTCCTTGATCATCTTCTTTTTGTCATTCTGAGCTTCTTGAATATTCTTCATGATTCAACTCTTTCAATCTGAAATATCTTATCTCTTTCTTGATTGACCTTAACTTGGATTAATCTACATTAAATACAATAGTCAGTCAATGTAGGAGATAACTATATTACTCAAACTTTTTGCTTTTGAGAATGACAACTATATGAGACATCATCAAAACTAATCATATCTAACATTCTCCCCCTTTTTGATGATGGCAAATACTTCAAGAAAAATATGTGTGAATATGAAAATATACATCATTAAATGCAACATATTCTTCTTGCCATTCTCTCCCCCTTATTTGTCATTGGCAAATCACATCTCTTATACATGAAGATATCATTCACAAAGGCATCTAGTACTAAGTCCAAGAAAAGGGACAAAGGTATTGCTAGCCCATCTAAGCCTTCCACATCTAAGGCTCCTGAAGCAGGCCAATCATCTCAGGCTGGCACATCTACTGCTCCCTCATTTGTCATGGCCTCTGTTCAACATGCTATAGAGCAATCTGTTGCCAAGGCTATGGCTAAAGCTTTTGCAGATGCTTTGGGTCCTTTGTATGATAATGCTAATCAAGTCTTAGGTGTCGCCAATGATCTCAAGAAGATTACTACTCACCTTGTGAAATCTATGGGCACTAAATTTGAGAAGTTATCCAAAACCATCTCCACAAGTTTTCAGGCCTATTTCTCTGCTCAACAAGAATCAACGACACAAATGCAAGAAGAAATTTGCTCTCTCCGAGATCACATTCATACCCTGGATAGGACTATGGATTCCTTGGCATTCAAGGCCTTTGCTGATCCTACTGCTAGCCTCTTGCTCCTCCTCCTTCTGCTGATCCTACTGCTAGCCCCCCAGCTCCCTCCTCTTTGCATGATGACAAAGGGGGAGAAGAAGCTGATGAAGATTGAAGACTTTCTATCTTTTTTTTGTGGGTTTTCTTATTTATTGTATTTTTTTTATGTGTTTTGTGTTTATTGTTGCACTGACATAGACATGTTGTTGCTTTTGTTGCTTTTGCACTTATTCTTTTTTTTTTTTGGTGTGGGTGTGCTTATTTGTTTTGTTTCTATTATGTGTTTTGTGTTTATTACTGCACTGACATAGACATGTTGTTGCTTTTGTTGCTTTTGCACTTATGATGAATTCATGCTATTACTATCACATGTTATTTTTTTTTTCAAAACCTCTAGTCAATCTTCTTATCAAAATGTTGTCATCATCAAAAAGGGGGAGAATGTTGGCTTCGAATGTTTTGATGATAACAACTTCAAACTTTAAGGTTATTGAATCAAGTTGCAACAAAAAAGTTAAATATTACAGACATCAATTCTTGAGTATGGAATAATGATTCTCGAGTATGAAGCTACAATTCTCCAGTACTATCTTCAATTCTTGAGAACTAGCTAGTTTAAATACCCAAACCTTAACGGACTTAATTCTCGAGTACATGAATTGCAATTCTCAAGTGTGATTAAACAATTGCAAGTTGGCATAATGGATTCTCGAGAATGAGTGATGATTCTCGAGTATTAGAGTGCAACCTCAAATCAGTTTAAACTCACACTGATTCTCAAATACAAGATACCAATTCTCGAGTATAAGTTATATATGTTTGCCCTCTGATCACGCTGATTCTCGAGAATAATATAACAAATCATTACTATTCCTATTCCATTCAATGCAATGATTCTCGAGTATTGTATATGGATTCTTGAGAATGTCTTAAGCATGAACGTAATGTATGCTTAAATTCACACGTTGATTCTCGAGTATAGGCTTATAATTCTCGAGTATGGCATACTTGAATCTTGTCATATGCTGATACAAGTTTCCTTTGATTATATGATACTCAAGTATTAAATGATGGATTCTCGAAAATACATTAACTGTATCAGCATCAGTATTAGCTTTTCTCGCATCATTAAAATTATTTAATTACACTGGGTTATTATTCATTACCTGTTAATCATCTTCAATCTTAATATTATTACATTTAATCATTCTCTTTATTAAGTTTCAGTTGATTAACCCTGTTTATTCCAAGATTAAGCAAAAAGCAATATGATGTGGCAGAAGCATTAAATGTTGATAGAAAAACAAGCAACAATCGGAATTAATTTCTATGGCAGGAGAAAACATTCTTTCAAAACATACTTATTCCAGTTATCACTTTGAGTCACGCTTTGCACAAGTACAATCAACAACCAACGCATTTAATGAAAGCGGTGATCACATTTAATTAAGCAACAGTCATTTTGGTTCAACGAAGAGCAGTAGTGACTAACAGAAATTCAAACAGTGACAATGGCTATATTCAAGCTCTTCGTAACGACATTAATGGCGAAAGGTATAAAAGCTCAAGTATTCAATATTGCGAACCATCGAAACTCTATGCATTCATTTCTGAGTTACTGCAATTAATAGTTTCATTTACTACTCTTAATATCTTCAGATATTTGTTGTACTTCAATGTTCATCAATCATCTACTCATGAGGAGTTGTAAAAACACTTTTATCATTTTCTATTTGAAACTTAAGGTTGTGGAACCTTAAGTTGTAGGTGTACGATTGCAACAAGTAAAGGGGAGTGAGTCCGAGAGTGAAAGGATCATCCTGAGTTGTAATCGTATCTTAAAGAGTTAGTGGAAATCTCAAGGTGTTCTTGGGGATTGGACATAGGTCAAACGATTAGACCGAACTAGGATAAATTGCCTTGTGTTAATTTCTTTTTTGATACTTTGTCTTATTACTGTTCAATCACAACTCGTGAAAAGAATTTTTTAGATCTCCTATTCACCCCCTCTAGGTGATATTCCATCTTCATTAAAGTTTTGTAGAAAAGCTTATCACTCGAATGGTCTTCTATTGTCTGGAAAATTCTTTGACATTACCAGGTGACTCGAGTGATTTTATGGATCACTTACACACATTTGCAAGTGATCTCGAATCACTCGAGTTATTCTTATGAGCACTTGAGTGATTTTCTATTAAGATCACATCACCTTTGGTTTATCTACGAGTGCCTCATTGAAACTCACAAGTTAGCACCATCACTCGAGTGATCTTGAACATATCACTTGAGTGCTCAAAAATATCACTTAATTGATCTGCTCCAACTTTCAAAATCTTTGCGAGTCACTTGCAAATTCCAGTAAGTGCCACATCACTTGAGTTCTTATCCCATCACTTAAAGTGATATTGCATAACTTCAAAATTTTATCGAGTCACTTGCAGAAATCCTAAAAGTAAAGAATATTCGCGCAAGTGATTTGTTGGGTCAAATTCACTTTAAATGCAATTCAATCACTTTAGTGTTTAGAAACTTACTTGAGTGATTTAAATCATCAAGTCTACTTTTTATAATACTCTATTTATCAAGATGTGTTATTATCAAAACACAATAATATAAAAACTATCAAAGATTCTACTGACCCAACAACTAAAATTCTTTAGTCTGAAATAAAATTTAAAAAATTATATATATAATATTATTATAATTAAAAAATATATTTTTCTAAATGGAAAAATATCATAATTATAAAATACATTTATATAATTTTAATTAAAAATATTATTATAATAAATTATTAAAATTAAAACATATATTATTATAAATAAAAATTATATTATAGTTAACAATATATTATTATATTAGTTATAAATAAACATTATTATATCAATTAGATAAGATGTAAGTTAATTTATATAACATCTAAATAAAAATATAACTAAAAATGCCAAGGTAGAATGATAAATCACTATCTCTCCTCCCCTCCCCTCTTGAACCAAATAAGGGATCGATAAAAACCCTCACCCCCTCTCCCCTCTAACCAAATCAACCAAATAAGGTAACCTCTACCCTTCCTTCCATTCCATCCCCTTTGAATCATGAATCAAGCAAACCCAAAATCCTAACATTGGTACTTTGTATGGTGGGACCCACATAATTATTCAGAAAATACCAAAATGCCCCCAACCGCGAGGGGCAGGGAACTTCAACACCATCACTTAGTTTAAACTTCAACACCATCAACTGAATTTTGCATTAAATTTCTTCTAGTGATATCATCACTCAGCTCATCATCAAGCAATAAGGTGTTCGGATGATCAAAGGGGAAAACATAGACCTTAATTTGGATTATAATAGAAATAGCCTCTGAAACAAAATCCTACAGAGTATCACTAACACTCCTCAAAGTAGCAACAATAGTGAATGCAACATATAAAGGAGCACTTTTTAAAAGGCCGGTGGAGAAGAACCGGTAAAGAAAGAAGAAGATCAAAGGAAAAAAGTAGACCTTATCTGTGCAATTGCAAATCGATGATTTCACAATCGGAAAAATTAACACCAATAGGTTAGATGGAACAGTCTGTTATTTTTGTCCTTATTTTCAAATTTGTAGTTATTTTGCGTCTCAAAGAAATAATTTTACTTTTTTTGGAAAAAACTTATTGGTATATTTACCCTTAACAGTGTAAAATCACTAATTGTGACATTGTGATAATAATTACTGATACTTCTGGTTGTACTCAATGCCTATTCGATCTCGCAACTTACTAGTTAAGAGCAGAGCACCCTAACTAGCAAGCCACAAGCTAAATCCAAATTCCTTATTTATGTTGATTTAAAAATAGTGCAGCTTTTATCAACCATAAAGCTATTGCTTTAAATAATTTTGTTACGGATATGTTAAATATGGGCTCAGCCCAATAACCGAAGATCCCAAATACAAAGGATCACTCATAATCCCAACAATCCCCTTGGATCACGGAGTAATCTATCAACATATCCATCAAGATCACAATTACCTACAAATCAAGGATATATTAATTAAAGATATCTTAATATCTTTAAATGATAAAATAACAAAAAGCCACTAATTTAGGACCCAGGTAAACCTATAAATAGCGTACAAACCCTAATAAGGTAGACACGCTCTAACTGTAGCTTTTATTATTCTGCATACACAGAGCACACACCCCCTCTCCCCTCTGGCTATAAGCCTATTGTTTATACTCGAACTACGTGGACTTTGATCCCTCAAAGCAGTACGTAGGCTGTAACATCCCAAAAATTTTTGGATTTTATGAAATAAAGAAATAAAATAAATAATATATATATATATATATATATATATATATATATATATATATATATATTAGGATTTTTAGAAAAAATAAATTTTGGCACAAATATTTTAGAAAAAAAATTATATATATTTTGTGGCCAAAATTTAAAAATTATCTGGGATTAATATAGGGATTATTCCTTGATAATTATTTAATGTCCAATGTTTAGGATAATCACTTCTAGATTTGCTTAAACTTCATGGACCATACCCATGCACAAGCCCATGAACATTAAGACCTAAACCTATTTATTCAACCCAATTACATCTTCCATTTCTCATTGGAAGTTGGCCTGACGTGACATATGTATATAACAGCATATCCACTATTATTCAGCCCATATTAAACCAAAGCCAAATGAGCCCATACTTGTTGTATCATTCTCTTCGGCTCACTTCGGCCTGGACAGAAATAGAAGTAGTAAACTCTGTGTGTGTGTGTATTCTCTAAACTTAGCCTAGAAAATGTAGAAGCAGACCGCGTAAAACACTAGGAAGCAAAGTAGGTTCTTCTATACTCCATTTTCTTTGGTCTCGGCAACGCATGCTCCGTGGTCTCCCTCGGGTTTGCAACAATAATCTCTCTGCCCATTCCATCTGTTCGGACCGAAGCTCCCTATATATTACTCTCTTCGTTTTCCCTTCAGTTTTCCTGCACAAACCGAAACCTAAAGATAGAAAAACGGAGAAGAGAAACCGAGAGTGAGAAGAGAGAAAGAGTGAGAGAGAGACGAGGAAGAGAAGACCGAAGCCCAGCTGCCCTATTTTGTGCCGTTAGAACAGAGTATAAAACTAGCACTCTTGTAAGCTTTCCTTCATCGCCTTCTTCTGTTCTTTGCTGTCATTGTTCTTTGTTCTTTATGGGCTGAAACAGGGACGGTTTTGCATCGGTATTTTTCTGTTGCATGTGTGTTTGAAATATATATATATATATAGCTGTGTGTGCATTGAACTAAGTATGTATATGAGAATTTTTGCTGCTTGCCGATGCTATATGGAGTGAGAAGGATGAATAGTTATCAATATTTAATAATCAAGTATATGCATTGCGTGTAAGTTTGCTGCACACTGAAAATGATTAACCCAAATCTATTCATATATATATAAGCTACGTAGTACTGAAACGCAAATTTTTTAGATTATTACGTCTCAGAAACGCGAATCGGAATGAAACGCAGGGAAACTCAAAAAACGCGAATCGAAGAGTCAAACAGTCAAATGGCAGTTTTGTAAATTTTCAAAACCTAGAGGGCATTTTCCAATTGATGTTTTTGGGGAAAAAACTGACCTAATCAGTAGCAAATTCACAATTCACGGCTCAGTCTTTACCCAGAAATCAAATCCTTTCTCTCAGACTCTCACAATTGGATTTTTGAATCTCCGTCGCCTCTGTCTGTCCAGTGTGTCCGTCGCCTCCGTCTGTCCAATGTGTTCGTCGCCTTCGTCTATCCACTCTGTCCGTTGCCTCCGTCTGGATTCCGACCAGTCTCCATCGCCTCCATCTTTAGAAGTTGCAACGCGAGAGGTAATTTATATAATAGATTATTTAGGTTATTTCAGTGTTGGATGTTCTGAAGTATCTCTCCGTCTCTCTGTCACTATGTGAATAATTTCAGTGAGTCAAATGGTCAATTTTTTGGATTATATCTCAATTTCCACTATCAGATATTTCACTGGATTATTAATGGAGATGCACTTTGATTATGCTAATAATTTTTGTTTTATTATATTTTATTAATGTGAAATACACTGTTTATATTAAAAATATTATTTAATATTAAGACGTTTCGGAACGTCTCGAAATATTAGTTTTTTTGAAGTCACGTTTCGATGGCACGTTTCGGCAACGTCTCGGAAACTCTGGATAAGTATCGGTGCATCATAGTATATAAGTATGAAGCTTCTGCATGCATATATTTTTCTACGTATCAAACGTTCTTGCTGTCAAAACAGAAAGGAAAATGTTACAGTGTATTGTACGCACGTATACCTCTGTTTTTCTTGACTGAAACAGAGCACTGCTACAGTGATTTTTCCGTCCTTCTACAGTGAAACCGTGGTGCAATAGTGTTACTGTAGCAATACTGGATTTTCATCTGCGCACTGATTTTTAAGTCAGTCAAAACCATAGTAAATGACCTTCTTTGACCCTGAAATTTTATGGACATATAGTACACATAATAAAATTTAATATGAGCATTAGTTCACCTCAAACCGAGGTCTATAGCTCAAGCTATGATTTTTGGAAAATGAGTCAAAATCCAGGAACAATTCTGAAACGTTTTTGGGCAGTGATCATGTTTTTATAAACTGGGAATTATTGGTACAAGATAAAATAATGGAATTTTCCAGAAAGAAAGTAGAGATGTATAGCTTTAAAATGATGGGTATTTTGTAATTTTCGGAACTCTAAGTAAAGAGTTATGATTTTTATAAAATAACCCTATGTTTTGGAAAGTTCGCTGAACAGTATAAATCTTTTCGAAATCTGGGAATTATTTGGAAAGTTATGATCTTTGAAAATATTTTCATATGAAAGGGGACTTGTATATGAACATGTGAGAGTTGACGGCATAACAAAATGATTTTTGTGCAATTAATTAGAAATACTTGAAGTTGCTGGACTTTTAAGGACAGTAAAAGATAAAGTATAAAAGTAGCAAGTTTAAGGCTATTTAAATACACCATAGTGAAATAAGAGTTAAAAAGGAAATGAATGGATTTCTAACATTCCAAATTTATTATTATTCTTTGTATATTTCTAATATGTCGAGTTTTAAAGAGTTGTTGACGGATAGTAAATTGATTATGATAAATTGAGTTTTGGCATTAGAGGAGCTCTCGGATTAGGAACAGTGTGAATTAGTTAGTTTTGGCGAAAGGTAACCACTTTCCACTTATTATGATTATTACTATGCTGCTATTAAGTATTTGTTAAACTGATTATGATTGTTTTAAATAAAATTGCCTTGTGGAATTTTATGAGTTAAGTTTTGTACATTTATTTATCATGATATTTATGGAATGGGAAGAATTGGGAAGTAATGAAAATTAGGTTAATCCACCACGTGGTGAGGCCTCCATTGGTGCCTAATGGTTGGCTTATTATTGTCCCACCAGTTCAAGAGGGACTTGCCCACCAGTTCAAGAGGGCTTACGACACTTCACTAGTTTAAAGTGGGGGAAAGACCCATGGTCTGGGCCGTGTGCTCTGAGGATTTTGGCATGTCCTCATCACACGACTAGAGAGCTTTCGAAGTAACCAGTAGCATGGATGTAACTTAGCCCATGGGTCTAGTCGGAGGAAATAAGGAGGTTCGGCTAGCGAGAAGGGAGGTATTTTGGGGAATTGTTGTAACGAAAAATTGAAATATTTACTTTATGATACATCAATTATGATATAAATTTTTCATGATGTGAATATTGGTAAGAATGTATTTATAATATTTCGTTGTATAAACCTGTTCCACTTGGCACCTCACTAGCACGTATTAATATTTTAATAAGTTGGATTGATGGTTACCACACTTTTCAGGTGAGAGCTCAAATCCAGGTCCTTCAGGGAAGGCAGCAGAAGCTTAGACTACTTTGCTAAAAGTAGTGTTTCTATCTATTTTGGTTTTTTTCGGATGGCTGTATAATGCCACATTAGGACATATTATGCATGTTTTGTTATCCTGTAGGATGTTTATTTTAATATTGCAATTTATTAAATTAAAATATGGCTAATTTATTAAGTATAAGGTAGGATGTTTCATAGGCCCCTGGGATTTCACCCCAGGCCAAGTCTAAATTGTGTTCTATGACAGAACATTGGCCCTGTGACCAGTGATGGCTAACACCAGAAGCAGAAGCCACATGCTCGCATATGAGCAAAATCAGGAACGGAATAACGACGATAATCAACAACAAGAAGACATCCAAGGTGACGATGAGGGGCCATTAGAAGAACCACAGAATGTGAATCCTCCTCATCCTAAGGACGGATCCACCGACCAAACGCTGCAGCAGACCAATCAGGCTAATTCCTCACAGCTGTTCCAAATCGATAACCCAGAATACAATTGCTGCATAATATTGCCGGATCAATGCTTAAGCGGATCAAGAACGTTGAAAAACGCAATGACCTCCAGAATCAAAAGATTGAACGCATTGCCGAGGTGATGGAATAACTCCTCAAAAAATCACAGAACCAACCCCAGGGGGAGCGCCGAGATGATCAACACAATGAGGATGGAGACACCAATCAGCAGACTGTTGACCCATCCCAGTCTGATCAACTCGAACAAGGAAGGGTAGCTTCAACTACGAACTTTGACCAGAATATCTATCGGGATGGAAACCGGGATGAGTAAACTCGGATGCCTCAGAAAAATAATCATTCCTCTGATACTTATGGAGCTTGACAAGACACGACCGGAAAGCATAAGATGTGGTACAGAGAAGGAGGATAGAACAGCAGCCCGTTCTCGGATGAGATTACAGAAGCAGACTACCCAAAGAAGTTCAACACATCCGAGTTACCTAAGTATGACAGAAGTCAGGATCCCTAGACACATCTAAACACCTTTGACACTGAGATGCTCGTGCCAGGGTCTAAGGGACCAATCATATCTCAGTTGTTCACCTCAACATTACGGGGAGCTGCACAAATTTGGTTTCGGACCTTACCTCCTAAATCTATCTCCGACTTCAATGATTAGAGCGAAAAATTTCTATTGAATTTTGCAACCAACAAAAAGCAACCTAAGTCGGTATATACACTAGACAGAATTAAGCAGCAACCTAACAAAACTCTCTAAAAATACCTGGATCGCTTTAAAGCAGCCGCCTTGCAAATTCAAGAGTTGACGGAGAGCGTATATGTACATTTGCAAATCTCGGGTCTAGATAGTGAGTCAAGGATGAGAAGATCGGTTTTGTCAGCCGAAATCAAAACCTTAGAAGAATTTAATCGACAAGCAAATAAATATCTGCACATCGAGCAGATGCAGATAGCTAACGCGCCGAGGAAGGAAAGGCAAAGAAGCCCGTCATCGAAAGGAAGGGATTAGGCATTGAAGGATCGATCAAAGAACTCGGACCAAAAAGCTCGAGGCGGAAGATATGAAGGGAAGTACGAAAAGTATACCCCCTGAACGTATCACGCACGTAAATTTTCAGGGAGGTTGCACTTACCAAGATGAAAAAGTGGAACAACCATGCCCGCTGTACAACAGAGACAAGTTGGATCGATCTTGGTTTTGCGAGTTCCATAATAGACCTGGGCACACCACTGAAGAATGTTAGGACTTAAAAGATGTAGTTGAAAAATTTGTCCGAGATGGAAGATTGCGGCAGTATGTCATTAAGACATAAGGGAAAAAAAGCAATAAGCGCAAGCAGACAAATCGAAGTAAGAGTCCGGTCCCGCAAAGAAAAAAGCAAGATGACGGTCGAAGCAAGAACGAAGATGATGATGAATTCCTAGAAGCCAAGTTTGATTGTAACGTAATTAGTAGAGGTTATGATGGAGGAGGTGATATAGCAAGCCAACGAAAGAAGTACCTCTGAGAAGTTCTAACAATCAGAGAACGACCAACTTTTAAGCCTGAACCTCTAAGAACAGAACCTCCAAAATTATTCTTCACTCAGGATGACTTAAGGGACGTGATCCTGGGACATCAAGATGGTTTGGTCATAACCGACCTCTTAGGTAAATGTCATGTGAAGAAGATGTTCATTGATCCCAGCAATGCGGTTGATATTTTCTTATGGGAGGCCTTCAAGCGAATGGACCTCGATCCAGAAAATCTGAAACCATGCAAAACAACCCTAATCGGGTTCAACGAAGAAGACACATATCCTAAGGGGTACATATAACTAAAAATGACACTGGGATCTAAAGAAGCCTTTAAGACTGGATGAGTCAAGTTCATTGTGGCCGATTTCCCCTCATCCTATAACATCATCTTAGGCATATCGATCATTCATAGTTGGGACATGCTAATATCAACCAAGCATCAAAAATTGAAAATGGTAAGCAGTAAGAATGAGGTCATCACTGTAAAAGGGGATCAGAAGGAATCTCGACAATGCTATTTCGCAACTATGAAAAATAATGAGCCGGGAACATCCTCCTCCTAGCAAAAACCAACACAAGACCCAACACCGCCCAACACGAGGTTGGTAAACGTGGTTGAATTAGATGTACTAGAAGAAGCCAAGCTGATGAAAACAGAGCCCGATAGAGAGCTCATTGACTCCCTCTTAGGAGATGAACCCGGGCAGGTTACCAAGATCGGCAACACGCTCACGAATAAGGAACGGGCTAAACTAGAAGCACTACTACTGAAAAATAGAGACATCTTTGCCTGGAAACCATATGAGCTACCAGGTGTCGACCCCGACTTCTGTTGTCATAAGTTGACAATAAACCCAAACTCCCCGCCTGTCGCAAAAAAGAAAAGAAAGATCGCCCCAAACAGGCAAATAGTACTTGCCGAACATGTGAAGGATTGTTAGATGTCGGATTCATCAGGGAGATTCAATACACCATATGGCTATCCAATGTGGTGATGGTTAAAAAACCCAACGACAAGTGGAGAGTTTGCACGGATTACACCGACCTCAACAAGGCCTGCCTAAAGGATGCTTACCCATGCCAAACATAGATCAATTAGTGGACAATTCGTCTAGGTTCCAATTGCTCTCTTTTATGGACGTTTATTCCGGGTACAATCAGATAGCCATGCATCCCGATGATTAGAGCTGGGAATCAGGGCCGGCCCGTGAAAGGCAGGGCCTAACAGGGTCGGCCTCTAGGGCCCGAAGTAAGAAAAACACCTGTTTTTCAAAGCCCAGCTTGAGAGCACAAGGCCTGTGCCGGCCCGCAGGGCCTGGAAATTACTATTCCAAATTTTAACTAGCTTTCCTTCACTTTTTTTTTAAAAAAATATAATTAGTAAATTACAACACGAATCATTCAATAAATAAGCCCAGTCACTAATTCATAATCAAAAGCAAATTATGTTCACAAATTGTTAATTCTCTATGGGTTTTGAAGATAACAATTAATTGTGAAACCAATATTGAAGAGTTGTCTCAAGAAATTAAAAACTTGCTGATTGAGACAATACTCGAGTATTGAGATTTTGAAGAAAAGCTCAATGCAGATGATTAAGGACAATACCGCAATATCCAAGAGGATACTCAAGTATTGGACCTTACAGAAAGCAACGCAAGTTTTCCATCAGAGCATACTCAAGTATTGGTATGCATACTCGAGTATAGGCCTAAGACTCTTCAGTGGTTTTACAAAAGAAATGCAAACCTTGGTTTGGAAAACTCTAGTTTCGAAAACTCCAGTTTGGAATATGAAAAGTTCAATTTTCAACTTGGCTCCAGAATTCAAATGTTTTCATAATTGAGGGAAAACTCGAGTATGATGATGACATACTCGAGTATTGAACCAAGAAAAGATGGATTAAAAGTTTGTTAAACACACAAACTTTAGTATGGAAAACTCTGGTTTCGGAAACTCCAGTATCATACTGACTAACGCTTTCTCTGAGTTTAAAAGAAGGATCCCATACTCGAGTATGGTGTTGAATACTCGAGTATTGAGTCATACAGAGAGCAACCAAAATTTTCAGAGCTTTCAATACTACGGTATTGCATGAATACTCCGGTTTTGACGTTTTGGGCAAAAGTCTATTAAGAGTCCAAAACTCGAGTATTGGTTGAATACTCGAGTATTGGCTTAAGCTCAACTGAAGCTTCAAAGCTCATATCACGAGTTTTGTCTATGGAAGGAGAATACTCGAGTATTAGTTTGAATACTCAAGTATAGCCTTAAGTGCATAGTAACATACTCTAGTATTGATGCACAAACTCGAGTATGGGTCATGATAGTTGAAAATTTGAATTTATGAAATCTGCGTAATGTTTGTTATTTGATCTAAATGCTTCCAGTTATTAACGATCAACATTACCAAATATGTTTAATGTGTTTGCTACTGTTTTTCAGCCAAGTTACAGATGGATTAAGAAGATTTTTTTTAGTGCTAACTTCACTAAATCAAAGGAACTGTCAGAGCATTAAATGGGAGCCACCTAATCTGCTATATTTTCATCTAATAATCTTTACATGATGGAAGGTGGATAGAGAGACATCCACCTACTTAGAACTCTGTCATTCAAACGGCTATAAACTCAAGGGGGCTTAGCATTTATCCTTCCAACTCAAAGAATGAAAAAAAGGGAAGAGAGAGAAGAGACCAAGCTGCTTGTAACATACAGAAATCTTCACCAATGGTCAAATGAATGCCTGCAATGGTCATTAAACATACTCTAAGTATAAATAGAACAATATTTAATTCTCTCCAACAACTATTAAGCTGTAAAACGGAAAAGCATTAAATTTGTTCATTTTATTCTTGTGCTTTCTGTACAGAGTATCAGTTGATCCTGTCTGAGCTTCAGTGTTCATCCTATCTGCTCTTTAAAAGAGTCTATTGTCTGTGTTCATTTATTTGTAAAGAATCTAAAGTCGGGGGACTTGGAGATTTGGGAGTCTTTGATTACAACTTGTAAGGGGGAGCAAGTTCTAGTGAGAGAATTGCTTCAGAGTTACAGAGTGTCTAATCAAGTGACATAGTGAAATACTCAAGGTGCTTGAGGACTGGACGTAGGCCAAAAAGTTGGGCCGAACCAGTATAAACTCTTGTGCCTTACTCTTCTTCCCTTACTCTCTGTTCTGCTCTGTTTAGTTACAATTTGAGCAGTATTTGCAAAAATTTTGAAAAACCCCAATTCACCCCCTCGGTGATTTAGCTCCACTTTCATTTGGTATCAGAGCAAGGTCTTCTCAGAAGAGCTTAACAACTTAAGAAGGATCCTCATGGATGGTATTCTACCCGATAGAGCTTCGATCAACAGGCCACCTAGTTTTAATGGAGAACATTATTCGTTCTGGAAGGCCAAATTTAAAGTGTTCATCATGGCAACTAAATACGAACTCTGGAGAGTATTTCAGAAAGGCAATTATGTTCTTGAGACTGTTGAAGATGGAGTCTGGACACTAAAGCTAGAAAAAGAATAGGATGATAACGACAAAAGGCTGGTCACTCTCAACAGCAAGGCTATTCTTATGCTACAAAGTGCCTTGAGTCAGAGTGAGTACTTTCGAGTAAGCACCTTGGCAACAGCAAAAGAGATGTGGCATGCTCTAGAAATAGCTCATGAAGGAACTGCTGGGATTAAAGAAAATAGAGTTAACACTCTTATGACTGGGTATGATCTCCTCCGTATGAAGCCTGGTGAAACTATTGGTGATTTCCAATTGAGATACACTCATTTGATCAATCAACTGGCTGCCTTAGGAAAATTCTATGAACAACCAGTTCAAGTTAGAAAGATCCTGAACATTCTCACCAATGACTGGGAAGCAAAGGTCACTGCTATTGAAGAAGCTCGTGGTGAGTCAATGGCTTTTGTGGCTGCTTTCTTTGGTAGCTTGTCAGAATATGAAGGCAAAATCAAGTTCAGAAAAGAACTTGATGAAGCTAATCATAAGGGCAAAGGAATGGCTCTTAAAGCAATCCAAGAGGCCAAGGAATTAGATGATGAGGACGAGGAAGATGAAGATGAAGAGATCGGTACGATGGTCTAGAGATTCAAGAAATTCTACAAGAGGGACCAAGGCTTCAAGAAAAGTCACAAGGTTAGCTCGAGCTTTGAAGCTAAGAAGCCAATTATCTGCTACGAATGTGAGAAGCCTGGCCATATCAGATCTGAATGCCCCTAGTTGAAGAATAAGGAGAAAGAAAAGAAGAGATTCGGCAAATCCAAAAAGAAAGCTTATGTCTCAGCCATTTGGGTTGATAGTTCATCGGATGAGGATGAAGCCGAAAAGGAAGAAAAAGCCAATATCTGTCTGGTTGTTGAGGAAGAGGAGTACCACGATAAAGATAATGAGATATATGAATCTCAACCAACTTATGATGAATTATTTGATGAATATAATCTCATTCAATCTGAATTTGAAAAATTGGCTGATAAATATCTTGACTTGAAAAGAAAGAATATAACTCTTGAAATGCAAGTAAAAAATCTTTCTACTCTTGAAAATTTAACTTGTGATGACTGCATGGATTTAGAAAAGAAGAATTCGAATCTCACAAAGGCACTTGAGAAATTCACTAGAGGTAGTGAGATGCTCAATGTCATTTTAAAACAGAAAAGATTTATTAATGATTGATCTGGGATTAGTTATAAACCTGTTTTTGATAAAGGAAAAGGAAGGAAGAAGTTTGGAGAAAAGCTTTATATGAGTTATTTTAGAAAAAGCATTCATTCTTCAAATCCTTTTGCTCGCTGCAATTACTGTAATAGAAAAGGTCATTCAACATCATCATGTTTTCATAAAAAAAGAAAAGAAAAATAAACCTGTTGGAAACTATCAATGGGTGCCTAAGGGATCCTACAAGATTCCTAAGACCCATACTAACCAAAAAGGACCCAAGAAAAGATGGGTACCTAAGACCTGAACCTCTGTGAATTGCAGGTGTGTCTAAGAGCATCAAAGACCAACAAATGGTACATTGATAGTGGATGTTCCAGACACATGACAGGAGATCATTCAAAATTTGCTACAATCAAACTCAAGACTAGTGGCAAAGTTACTTTTGGTGGAAAGCAATTTGGAAAAATCGCTGGCATAGAAGAGATAGGCAATGATAAAGAGAAAATGATCAAAGATGTCTATCTAGTAAAAGGACTTTGCCATAATCTCCTCAACGTAAGTCAAAGCACCGATAAGGGTAACTCAGTTATCTTTAATTCAGAAGAATGTTTGATTGTGAAACAAAATGACTTTCCTTTTGAAACTTTAAAGTCAAAAGCTTTGTTTAGAGCTCCTAGAGAAGGAAATTGTTATACTTTAAACCTCTCTAGTTCTAGCTCTGTTTCTGAAAATTGTTTTGTAAGTAATTTGAATGAAAGCTGGCTATGGCATAAGCGTTTAGCTCATGTTAATATGTATCAGCTCAACAAATTATAGAAAAAGGACTTAGTCATTAGTTTGCCAAAGATCAATTTTAAAAATGATGAGACTTGTGATGCTTGTCAAAAAGGCAAACAAACTAAGTCATCTTTTAAATCCAAAAATGAAATTTCAACCGAAAAACCTCTTCAACTACTTTGTATGGATCTAGTTGGTCCAACTAGAGTAAAAAGCCTTAGTGGCAATCTTTATACTTGAGTTATAGTTGATGATTTTTCAAGATTTACATGGACTATATATTTGGCTTCCAAAGATGAAACATTTGATCAATTTGTTGTTTTTGCCAAGAAGGTCCAGAACGAGAAAGGTATTTCAATTGCAGGAATTTGAACTGATCAAGGTGGAGAATTCGACAATCATACTTTTGAAGAATTCTGTGACACCTCTGGAATAGATCATAACTTTTTGGCTCCAAAGACTCCACAACAAAATGGTGTTGTGGAAAGGAAAAACTGAGTGCTCACTGAGATGGCCAGAGCAAGGCTAAACGAGAACAATACTTCACAAGTATTTTGGGTAGATGCAATGAGCACGGCTTGCTACATCTCAAACAGAGCCTGCCTTCGGAAAAAGCTAAACAAGACCCCCTATGAGCTGTACAAAGGAAGGAAGCCAACATTGACTCATCTTCACATTTTTGGCTGCAAGTGCTTCATCCATAATAATGGTAAGGATAACCTGGGAAAATTTGATCCTAGGGCGAATGAAGGTATATTTCTTGGTTATTCAAATGGAAGTAAGGCTTATAGAATATTCAATACTCATACTTGCATTATTGAAGAGTCAATGCATGTTGTATTCAGTGAAACCAATTCTAACAAGCCTCTGGATGATAAAGAAGAAAATATTTTCAAAAATCAATTCTTTTCGAAAACTACTCTTGCTTCTATAGAAAACTCTGAAGATGTTTTTGAAACTAATCCTCAAAATGATTTTGAGAATTTAGATCAATCACAACCTAGAGCCTATAGATTTATTAGAAATCATCCACTAGATCAAGTGATAGGCGATGTTAATCAAGAGTAAGAACTAGAAGCAACACTTTAAATGAAGTAACATTTTTTTCTTTTATTTCCAATATTGAACCCTCTAAGATTGAAGAAGCCCTTTCAGACAATGATTGAGTGATAGCAATGCAAGAGGAGCTTCATCAATTTGAAAGAAATCAAGTTTGAGACTTAGTACCTAGGCCTAAGGACCATCCGGTCATTGGGACCATAAGGGTATTCAAGAACAAATGTGATGAAGCAGTAATCATTGTCCGTAACAAGGCAAGATTGATTGCAAAAGGCTATAATTAAGAGGAAGGAATTGATTATGAAGAAACTTATGCTCTAGTGGCAAGATTGGAAACAATAAGAGTTCTTCTAGCCTTTGCTTGTGTTAAAGGCTTCAAACTTTTTCAAATGGATGTAAAAAGTGCTTTCTTAAATGGTTTTATACAAGATGAGGTGTATATAGAACAACCTTTTGGTTTTGAAAGTGAACATTATCCTGATTATGTTTATCATCTCAAGAAAGCTCTCTATGGACTTAAGCAAGCTCATAGAGCTTGGTATGAGCGGTTAAGCAAATTCCTTCTTAATCAAGGTTTTGTTAGAGGCAAAGTTGATACAACACTCTTCATAAAGAGTAATAAGCTAAATGAATTTTTAGTTGTACAGATTTATGTTGATGATATAATTTTTGGTGCTTCTAATAATGTTTTGTGTGAAGAGTTTGCCAAGAAAATGTAGGGAGAATTTGATATGTCCATGATGGGATAACTCAATTAATTCCTTGGTCTGCAAATCAAATAGAAGAAAGATGGAGTTTTTATCTCTTAGACCAAATACCTCAATGATCTATTGAAGAAGTTTGGGATAGATAAGTGCAATGGTGCTGACACGCCTATAAGTGCTACTGCTTCTCTGGATGCCAATGAAAAGGGCAAGGATTTCAATATTACAAGATATAGAGGAATGATTGGGTCATTGCTCTATTTGATTGCTAGCCGCCCAGACATCCAGTTCAACGTAGGAATGTGTGCAAGGTTCCAGTCTGCTCCAAAGGAATCGCATGCTGAAAATGTCAAGAGAATTTTTAGATACCTTGCTGACACAAAGACCCTCGGTTTATGGTTTCCCAAAGGTCAACCAGAACATTTGGTGGCATACTCAGATTCAAACCATGCTGGTTATAAAATTGATAGAAAGAGCACAAGTGGGCAATGTCAATTCTTTGGAGGCTCACTAGTGTCATGGTTCAGCAAGAAGCAAACAAGTGTTGCTATCTCTTCAATCGAAGCTGAGTATGTGGCTACCTCAAGCTATTGTGCACAAGTTTTGTGGCTCAAGCAGTAGTTATCAGACTTGGGAGTACATCTAAAGGAAATCCCTATATTGTGTGACAATACTAGCACAATAAGCTTGGCCAAGAATCCAGTGCAACATACAAGAACCAAGCATATTGATGTTCGACATCATTTGATAAGGGATCATGTTTAGCAAAGAAATGTCAAAGTCATGTTCATTCCCCCTCATTTTCAGTTAGCTGACATCTTCACAAAACCATTAGCAAAGGAACAATTTAATTTTATTCGTAGGGAATTGGGAATGGTAAATCCCAATGAATTGTAAATTTCTTATTTTAGCAAATTTTACATTCAAACTTCAAATGTTAGTTATGGTTTTGATGATTTCCTGATCACTAACTTGAGCATCGGAGTTTGTAGTTTGATTTTTTGCAGGATGCTCAGAAAACTTGAGTTTTGCTGTCAAGAGTTGAATACTCAAGTATTGCAAGCAAAACTCGAGTATTATCAGAGCTATCGAAGACTAAAGAACTTGGATGAAATGAATACTTGAGTACATAAGTGATATACTCGAGTATCCCAACAGACAGAAAAAATTCCATTTCGACAAAGGGCGAATACTCGAGTATTGATCATGGAAGTTCAAAAGTTCATGGTACACTTTTGAAGTCCAGGTTAATTATATTTTAACTATACTCGAGTTTAGAATAAAACACTCGAGTATGTGGTGATTCTACTATTTATAAGAATTTTTGTTCTTAAAAACTGTCACAAATACTCAAGTTTGCCCTAACGGTCAAGTCCTTATTTGTCTTCTTCATTTGATCTCTCTTGCCAAAACCCAAAGAATGGCCTCAAAATCCTCTTCTCAAGCCGCTCCCAACCCTAATTCAGATTCTGAACCTTCAAGTTCGTGGTCCCCTATTCCTTCTTCCCCTCAACATCAACCAATTGGGTCCAAATTTGTTCCTATCCATAGACCTCGACGAAAGAAAGCAATGCCTAGGAGATTTGAAACTGGCATTGACCGTCGAATTCCTGGTATTTCGGCTTCTTCACCATCTGTTAGAACCAAAGGGATTTCCATTCAAGAACCTTCATCTGAAGGTCGATCCAAAAGGAAGCACGAGGCAAAAAATATTAAAGGCAAAGGAAAGGAAAAAGCATATGAAAATCCTCAATGTTCAAAGAAGAAGAAATCTAAGAAGGATGTTTCAAAAAACAAAGCCTCTGAACAAGAGGAAGTTCCTTCACAATCTGAGGAGACTCAATTGGAAGTTAACGCACTTACAAAAATCTATAATCATGAGTCTCCTCCTCAAGGTTTTGTCAACTCTACTTCTATTATTCCCACTGCCTTATCTGAGAAATTAAAGGATACCTTTATGAAAAAGGAATTTTGCCCAGTGGTATCTGTAGACTAGCAAAATTAAAGGACGATTGTCATCTGGATTTATCTCCTTGGCTGAGTAACTACTCTTCCTTTATTTCTATCTCTGCCTCGTATACTCCTAACATTGTTAGAATCTTCTATTTTAACATGATTTACGATAATCATTTGGATTCTAATGGAGTGTTGATCGAGGAAAGAATTTCTACATCTGTCAAGGGGGTATCGTTTACTCTTTCTCCCACCATTATCAATTCAATTCTCAAAATTGACAATCCCCATGTTCCTTCTTCCCCAAATTATACAAATAGACAAATCTTTGAAATTCTTGTGCCCAATGTAGCTTTTCCAGAAACAATGACACAACGCCTCTCATTTACACCAAGTGTTATGCCTCCCACTCATAAGGTATCGCTGCTTTTGTTAACAAAGTCCCTATTAATCTTGGCCACTGGATTTTCTAAGAGATGGTCAAATTCAAATACTCCTCTCGTCGTCTCTCACATATTCAATTTGCTCCTCTCATTTCAGTCATCCTATTTTACCACAAAATTTGGTATCGTGGTCCTCCTGATTCATTGAAAATCACTCATCCCTTTGGCAAATCCCAACTTCACTATATGAAGATTTCTTTTGGGGATGATGAGTCAGGTTACTCAAGAGCTCCCTCTCAATCTCGTGCCTCTTATGCCAGAACCTCCCATGCTCAAGAAGTTCAATCACCTCTTCCATCCTCTATGCCATCATATCTCAATTCTAGAATCAAGGCTATAATGCTACTATGGATGGATTAGCAGTAAAAATGGAACTTCAAGTAGGCAAGCTAGTAACTGAGATGACAAATTACATCAACGATGTGGTAAAAGATCAGGATGCTCTGAAAGCACAGCTCAAACGTTACAAGAAAGTGTGCATAATCAACAGAAAAGTGTGGATGCTCAAGCTGTACAGCTCTCAACCATTATGGTCACCACTAGTGCACTCAGTGAGAAATTAGACAAGTTTATCTCCTCTCATCAACCTGGACCCAGTCATTCAAGCCCCACTAGTGGAATATCTAGCGGATTCTGCACAATATATCTTGACTTTGGCAAAGTCATCAAATAAGAACCGAGTTACATACTCGGATTATGTTTTCCTTTACTCGCAAACAAATATAGTAAATTCGGCATAAAGGATAAAAATGAAAGCTCAATATCAAACGAAATTGAACTGTCTATTCAAATGAAGACCACAGAAAGAACCGAGTTACAAAATTGTTACAAAATGTGGGATTTTATCCCGGATTACATACATGAAATTCAAAAAAACTACCAAAAAACCTAAATGTTACAAGAAAGCAGATTCAGACTTGGGCATTGATAGGAGTGAAAAACGCGACTGAACCCAAGAGGGGGTGAATTGGGTTAAGATAAAAACTTGCTCCCTTTTAAAATCTTTTCGTAATTTGGTAGAATCAGTTTGAATGATAATAAAGAGTTATAAAGTTATAAACAATCATTCAAACATGTATGCTAGAAATAAAAGTTAAGGGAAGAGAATTACAAACTCAAATTTATACCGGTTCGGTCCAAACCTTGACCTACGTTCATTCCTCAAGCTCCACTTGAGATTTCCATTATCTCCTTGTTTAACCAGGCACAAGAGAAAAGCCTTTACAACCTCACAATTTTATCCAGGCACTTGTGCAACCTTTACAATCTCTCTCACAGAGACTCTCCCACTTACTACTCGTAAGGCTACAACCAATTTCCCACTCAAGGTCACCCAACCTTGAGTATCTCTCAGGAAAATTTGATTTACAGTGATTCTTCTCTGAAAGAAGTGATTATGATAAACACTGAAATGCATTACCAATGATTTTACTCTCTATATGATGAACTAAGAAAACATTGAAAAACAGAGAGTAGGAGATTCAAAATTTTGACATTATAACAGTGTGAGCTCACTCCATCATCTTCTTGCATTTTGAATTTGGTTCTATTTATAGTTGAGGATGATTTGAGTGTTGAAGAATCTAACCGTTGTAAATAGAACCGTTGATGATATTGCAGATGGAAAAATATAGCCGTTAGATACTCTTTAGACTTAACAACTCAGCATTTTGATCTTTATGCAATCCTTCATTTGATCATCCGAAACATGTCCACAAATGATATAAATGATGTTAAGAAGTATTATAGATCATTTGGGAAAACATCTAGATGTTCTAGATCAAAATCGTGATTTTCGAAATCTTGAATTTTCTGAAGTGACGGTGTATACTCGAGTATTGACTTTAATACTGCGGTATTGAGCTTATTTCTTTACTTCAGATTCATCTCTATCTATCCTATACTCGAGTATTGACTTACATACTCGAGTATTGAAGATCCTCTAATGTCCATAGCTCTCTGTTTGAGCTATACTCGACTATTCATCCGTAAACTCGAGTATTGAAGTTGTTCTTGACTTTGGTTGCTTTCTGACTTGATATAGCTTCATATTTGGCAAACCAATTATCCCCATATAGCTCCTTAAGTATTCTTTCCAATGTAACAAGATTCAGCTTAAAGATTGTTGGATTTCATCTGTTATGATCCAATGAATGAAGATTGTTCTTTAACCATCATTTTTGCAACCTTCTGAATTATCAGTCAATTTTAAAAGACCATATCTCTTTGGTCTGATCTTCAATTTAGTTGAATCAAGTATTTATGGAAAGCCCTATGTGTCTTCTTTTATATGCCATCGATTTCAGCTCATTCCGATGTGTAGATTGTGAGTGACACTCAAAACATTGAAACTTGGTCTGAAGTGTGGCGTGAATATTTGATCCAACTTTGGAAATTCAAAGATCTCTCATCTTATCTTCATTGGGTATGAAAATTTTTCAAGATTACGCATTGGATGTCTAGTTTCATACAAATTTGATTTCACCTCAATCTGATCTCTGTTTTAGGAGATATCATCAAATTACCAGAGGTCGCCCAATCTAATCGTGAAACAGAGGTGAACAGAGTTGCTGAAGAACACTAGATACTCGAGTATTGTGTTGCATACTCGAGTATAGTCGAGTCCAGATGTGCCAGAGAAGCCAAAAACACCCTATACTCGAGTATATAAGTTCCATACTCGAGTATTAACTCCCAAACTTGAATTTTGACTTGTAAACCGGAGTTGAGTCCCAAACTTGAGTTTCCCAAACTCCAATTTTCTCATCCTGAAGCAAATTACTCAATAAGCTTGTATACTATAGTTTTGACCTGGAAACTCGAGTTTTCTCTTCCAAAATCTGATTTTTTTCTATTTTTAACTCTGGATTGAGCCTCCCCAACATCTACTTGATCATGGACACTTTTATAACAAATCTTGGAATTTGTATAATGATATTTTCATCACATTTTTCCATCTTCCATCTTGATCAATCTTTAGCTCATCATTCTCTACTCCTTCTACCTTCTTCAATATTTCCTCTTCTTCATTTTCTTCAATTTCTTCTTTCTCATTCTCCATAATGATATTTGAGATGATATTAATACTCTCATTTTATCCATCACCTTCTTCCATCATCTCCCATCTTGTTTATTCTTCATCATGACTCATTATCTTCTGCAAGATCTTCTTCTTGATCATTTTTCATGATTAAACTCTTTCTTTCTGAAATCTCTTATCTCCTTGATTGGCCTTAGCTTTGATTAATTTAGATTAAATACAACAGTTAGTCAATATAGGAGATAACTATATTACATTCAAGGAACGGTGTAAGCGACATTCAAGTCCTTCACAAAGTCTCCATACTGATTTTGCAGTGTAGTCAGGGAACGGTTGAGGGTGCTTTCTCGAGCCTGAGCCGCGATCAAATCCGCCTTGACCTTGGCCAACTCAGTGAAGGCCAAGTCCCTGTCAGCCACAGCCTTGGTTAGGCCCTCCACGACCTTCAATAGGGCCTCCTCAGCCTTCTCTTGCTAACTAACAGCAACATCCTTCTCGGCGCGAGCCTCCTGAAGTTAGGGAATAGCTTTGCTATACGTATGCTTCACTACAGCATAAGCATCTATCATGCCAGCCGCCTCCATCAGGTGATTTTGCAAAGCTTGTAGATCATCGAAGTCAGCGTCGGTAAAGGCAGTAGCATTAAAGTAACTGGCAGGGAGCTTCACAGCATGTTTGAGCTCCTTTGACACCCCGTCCGTCCATACCTCCCCCCATTTGTGAAAATGGGGAGGAGGAGGAGGTGGAGGAGGAGGAGCCTCCGCACAAGTCGTCGTTGTAGTACATGAGATAGGGATGGCCTCCTCAGCTGAGGTTGAAGAGGTGGTGACCGACTTCAATCGTTTCCGAGGCACCAGGTCCTCAGAAGGCGGAGGTAAGGAAGCCCTCTTCTCGGGCACAATAGTTTTCTTTTTTGACGGAGACACGCCCTTCTTCTTGGCTCAAAGCTTCTCGGCCAATTCTTTGTACGAAGTCTTCTCCATTTCAAGCTCTACAAAAGAAATAAAGAAAATGTCAATAATGGCAACGAAGTATAACAAAACGAGGGTAAAAACTAAAACAAGTAAAAAAACCCTACTCGGTGGGAATAACCCGTCCACCGATTACAGAGTAAAAACTCGAGCATCAACAATGCTCTTCTCTTCCACATGGGCAACCAAATCTAGGACGGCCACAATATCGGCCATATCTAAGTCGTCATCAGCGGGCTAAAAGATCTTTAGGTCTCAGTCATAATGAACCTTGGACTAATAAAGCGGAAACGTCAACTCTACAGATTTGAAGTCGACATCCTGCAAGAACCACGGTTTATGACTGGGCGCAGCGGTCACTTTGAAGAAAGAGCTTTTGAAACCCTTCCACGAGTCCGTGGCCACATGGAAAAGCTTCCTGTCTGGCTTTCCTCAGAAGGAGATCCAGCCCTTTTTCTCAGGGAGCTCATCAGGTTGGTGAGCCCTTTGGATATTGAAGAAATAAAGTAAAGCCCTTGTAGTAGGGGCATGTTTTAAAAATCTACAAAGTCGCTCAAAAGCGACAATGAAGCCCCCAAGAGTTTGGATGAATTTGGGATAGGGCTAAGTGCAGAATATTTAAAAAATCTATCTGGAACTTGGTGAACAGGAAGTGTAAACCAAGCTTGGAAACAAAGTCCCGGTAAAATAAAAAGTAAGAACGCTCATTCCCTTCCTGGGTCGTACACACCAGTTCATCAAGACTAGGAGGAGAGATTGAACAGTGATCCCGGTCCCCTAAGGGGAGCTCGGAAATTTGGTTGGCGGTGATTGAAGACAATTTAGACAATAACCTGTTGGCAACCCAGTCATATTTTTCCACCAGGTGCTGAGGAGCACAAGCTGAGGCCGACTCCACAGACGCCGACTCCTCAGCAGGACGAGGTGAAACCGACATACTACCTAAAAAAGCAAAACAAGAATAAATTAGAAGGGAAAAACAAAATACCTGAAATTGTAAAGCAGGATGGGTAGGTATGATCGAGATGTCCTGCGACGGAATGTGCCGACATGATGAAGCTATTTGTTTAGCTTCCCATGGTCGACCTACCATCACAGCCTCAAACACAAGCCAAGAACAATTCTCACAAGGACCGATGGGACGAGAGGAAGAACTAGAAGGTTCAATCCTCGAAGTTAAGGGGGCAGTGGGCACAAAGGGGCCCCTTCCCCCATAACTCATGGAAGTCGGTTCTAAGGAAGTAGCCCTAGCAGGAATATTTCCCCAACCCCGGCCTACAAGTTCTACTGACTGAGACCGACCTCTAAAGCTACCCTTAGACCTACCAGTTCGACCCGGCTGTCTTCTACCCTCACCACCATAACCTCAGAACACATTCTCTAATTTTTGCTCCTCAGTGAGAGGCTTCCCATACAGCCACCAAGCCGTCCTGAGAGGAATACGCTCAAGAAGCTCTTCCTCCTCTGGGGTAAGGTTACTGGGTTTAGGAGATGATGAAGAGTCCTTGAAGTTCATTTAAATAATGAAAGAGTATGTGGGTATGGCAAACTTGTTTAAAAACAAGAAACTAAGAGCGACGAATCAAGAATAGAAATCAAAATGACCAAAACTCAA
Source organism: Acacia confusa (assembly GCA_037074495.1). Lineage (NCBI taxonomy): Eukaryota > Viridiplantae > Streptophyta > Magnoliopsida > Fabales > Fabaceae > Acacia > Acacia confusa. Next base: position 29,697,526 of record CM073505.1, on the reverse strand, counting down.
GAACTCACAGATGAATATGACAGAATTGTATGAATGGTGGACGGCTTACTCAACTACAATACTTCACTCAAGAAAGGAAGAGGAAGGATTCAAAGAAAACACAGAACATTAACGTAGATGAGTACTTTGCTTTCCGTATAAACTCAAAGAGGAAACACATGAGCCAGTTGACTGAGAACTAAAGCACAGGAAGCAGATAATGTAGATTCTCTCTAAAACAAGCACGAAAACTCCAAACTTTCAAAAGTGGTAAAAGAGGGAAGGTGAGGGCCTTATAAACAAAGAAAAATTGATGGTTGGGGAACCAAGAATCTGAAACGACAAGGCCCAAAGGGCCTCATCACGACTAATGACGTGGCTAGGAAAAGACGTGCGCATTTAATGACTGCATTCAATGCACACGAATACAGAGGATAGTGGAGCAGACCTTCCACTCCTGCACCGAATTGCAGATGCCAGCTGGCGGGGGTAATGATGGCGTTTATTATCTCGAAAATCCACAAAGCACCAACTCGACATTCAAATCAAACACGCAATTCGGCTAGGCTACGAGATTGGCCAAACACAAGTCGGATCTCGAACATAAGAACCAGTACTGACATATCCATGCAGCTTCAAATGGGGGTATCCAATCTCAAAAGAAAGGGACAATTTGAAACAAACATGGGTAGAATGCGACCGAGATAAAGGGTGTGCATGACAACCATTTGATTCTCCAGCACTGTTTCTGAGATGAAACCATTTTTTCTGATTCTGTGCCTTAGAAGAGTTCTGAGAATCAGAATTATGTTTGTTAACTCATTTTATTTTTACTCCGAGAATCAGAATTACGTTTGTTAACACAATTTTTTTTTTCATTCTGAGAATCAGAATTACATTTGTTGACCCATTTTATTTTTATCTCGAGAATTATAATTACTTAATACAATACAAATCTATTTCTTTATTTTTTGTTGACAGATTTCATCAATTGTATAAAATAATAAGTTTTAACCAAAATGTCAACATTTCAAATTTTAAAAAAATATCTAAAAATATAATATTTTATTGTGTATTTTTTTTTTACAACAAATACTAAAATATAGTCACATGACTCAGCCAATAAAATAATCTATTTCCTTTAAGGAAAGTCTTAACGTACATTTTGTTTTATTAGCAGCAATTAAAAATACATACGCTTCACAAATTTAGACATGTAGGATTTTCATGCTGCTATGACATCTCACTATTGATTAGAATCATTTATAATAATTGCTGTGAAAAATGGACTGCTTAGTATTTAGTTTAAAAGGGGTCATTACCACTTGAATTGAAATTGTAAGCAGTACTTGGGATAATTTATTTGTTCATACATCGGGCTTGTGTGAAAGTGCTCTGAAAAGTGTCAGGATTATGAGCAACTGGCACAAGCTTCGACCAAACGCCTAGACAAAGTTTTCCAACAGAAATATGCAAGTTTCAAAAGTAAAACTAACATTCAACATTATCCAATTTACATCAATACAATGCTAAGAGAAAAAGACAGCATCAGCAAAACCATCATCATAATTAACTGCTATTACCACATTAATTGTCTCTAACTCTATTCGCTTTTCTATTTGATGTACTAAGAGAGCCACCTGAACCCTTCGCCATATCCCATTTTACGCACGATGCTGCACATGAAAACCTCCAGAGGGCGGACATTGGAGTCAGCCAAGTTGACCTTGCCCTTGCCTGTGGTGAAGTTTGTGAGCTCCATATTATATCGAAGCTCGTCCTCTGAGGCGGCATAAGGCAAGTCGATCTTATTTCCCAGGATAAGGAAAGGTACGTTTGCTAAGGACTCATCAGAAAGGAGGGCATCTAGCTCCCTCTTTGATTCAGCAAATCTTTCCTTGTCGAATGCATCTACCAGGTAGATCACAGCATCAGGTCACACCATCACAGCATCAGGTCACACATGGTGATGTTAATACACAATTGAGTATAACATAACAAGGCTTCACTGCTACAAGTAGGAGACAGGGCACAATCATTTTTTAAAATGGTACGGTACAAGTGTGGCAAGTAAATTGATATACAACATGTCCCCAATACAACAACAAGAAGAAGCAGCCTCATAGATAATTAACAAACAATTATCAAATTTTAATATTTACAACTCCACAATGACCAAAGACAAAATCGATCAGCAAGGGCAAGTAATATGGTAGTCAGCTACAGAATTGAAACAAAGGAAGAAATGGATGATTCCGACGACTGCCAAAGAAATGCAGAACAATCTAAGAAACAGAAAAAGACAATTACTCCTAAATTCATTCTTCGGATTCATGGACCAACATCCTCGGTGTTTTTCACTAAACTTTCTTCCTTCAGCTTTCAATTATTATCTCCTGTGCGTTGGTTCAGATCATGAATTTTGTGTACGTTTGATAATTCTAATTTTACAAGAACTAAAGTAATTGAACAAATAGTGGGGGTTACGTTGTGTGTAGTGTATGTATATGCCGGGAACCTGGGGGTAAAAAGACAAGAAGAGAGTGACAGAAAATTGAGGGGAATACAACAAAAGAGGAATCTGACTTTGCAACCCATAGGTTGGTTCAACAAAGATTTTTGGGTTTATCAAGGTCCATTCCAGCACTCAGCAGCAATATCTAGCAATTAATTAAGTTCTGTAAAGGACGAGTTTGCTAATCCGTATCTAAATTTTTACTAACGGGCTCAAACAGGACAATAGCTTCGTAAAGACGTTAACATTGGTACAGAAATATCATTGAAATTTAACCAGTTACGAAATAAGAATTTCATCGCGCTCCAAGACCAAGAGCCTAGGGTTTCGTTTGATATCGATTTATGCTGCCGATTGACTACAAAACACTGAAAAAAACCCAGAAGTTGATTACAAGTAAACAAGGCAAGTCAGTGCGCAGTAATAAACAGGGCAAAAACACTGATATTAACATCAATGTGTAGTAAACAGGGCAAATCCCAGAAGCTGACAAGAAACTCGTACCTGCAGCCAACCGAGGCAAGAATCTTCACGGAAGAAAGCAAGAGGAATAAGGAAAGGCTTGGAAAAGGAGAAAGCTAGGATCGAGATGGGGAAAGAGGAGTTTCATAAGACAAAAATGATTTTGATTTTGTGTCTAGAAAAACAGAAATTTTAATTTTTAGCTTCTTCTTTTTTTTTCCAGCATAAAAAATAAACCGGTCCAACTTAGGAATTATAAAAAGAAAAACATAAATTTACTAAATGCAATTCTCATCTATTTTTATTCTCGAGAACAGAAATTTAAAAATAAAAAAAAAATAAATAAATAAAAACTCATTCCGGGAGTGTTACCATGCACACCCAAAACATCTCGGACTAACAAACAGGTCAGAACTTGTAAATTCATCCCGGCAGATCAGAGCCATGACCTACCGGCTGGGGGGCAACTGTTACGGATATGTTAAATATGGGCTCAGCCCAATAATCGAAGAGCCCAAATACAAAGGATCACTCATGATCCCAACAACCCCCTTGGATCAAGGAGTAATCTATCAACATATCCATCAAGATCACAATTACCCACAAATCAAGAATATATTAATTAAAGATATCTTAATATCTTTAAATGATAAGATAACAAAAACCCACTAATTTAGGGCCCAGGTAAACCTATAAATAGGGTACAAACCCTAATAAGATAGACACGCTCTGACTCTAGCTTTTATCATTCTGCATACACAGAGGACACATCCCAACTCCTCTCTGGCTATAAGCCTATTGTTTATACTCGAACTACGTGGACTTTGATCCCTCAAAGCGGTACGTATGCCCCTGGGATTTTACCCTAGACCAAGTCCAAATTGTATTCTACACAAAACAAATTTTACAAATTGTTATTTTTTATACTCACAAGGAGAATGATAACTAGTTGGATAACTAATTGAAGTACGTGAAAAAAGGGGGGAAAAGGAAGCAGCAGATGGCCAAAATTGAGCAGATTAGTACTGTTCTGAAACCAATGAACAACATCAAGCTTTCTTTTTCAGTCTATTTACAAGGTACTCCCTTCGGTTATAAATATAAGACCCAATTAACTTTTTTTAGAAATTAAAAAAATTAAATAAGTCATTTATTCATATCATATGTTATGTATCATTATATTATATATTAGAGTATAAGTCAAATAAATTAATTTAAAAAAAATTAAAAATACACATATTTTAAAGTAATTTGATCATCTTCCTTAATCTCAAGATAACTTGACTTTATATTTAAAACAGTATATAAATTCTATTGGTGCAATCACTACAAGTCAAATTTAACAGCATGGTAAAAGCTGTCAAAAGTATATATTGATTTGAGGTCAATTCGGAATAATGATACGTCCATATTTCAACTCAATTGTCATATTTTGATAGTCATTGCCTTATAATTGCATTGATGCCAATTACTTTTAAACGGTGTGCAGAAAAATTTACCATTGTTTCTGTCCCATGCCTCTGCCTCCGATCGGCTGCTTTGTAACTTAACAAATAGAACAGCTTACATCACTTCCATATATAGCCAATGAGGAGCTGTTAATGAGATATCGATATGCCCAGAAGCTTTCAACCAAAATGACAATCCACGCAGGAAGGGTTTCTTAGTGTTGACGGCTTGCCAGGATTCAACTTAAACTATGGTCTGGCCGAGCACAAAGGTAACTAGACTCAGTTCGATGAAAAATATTGTGTTGACAAAAGATCGGTCAATCGTCCATCCGAAAATGGTGATTCCTACAGGGTTAGATTGCAACTACATCACTGCAAATTTAAAGGAATGCTTAAAGCATCAGGTCCCAGTTTATACGAAATAAAATGGTTCGTAAAACATAACAAGATCTGTCAAACTTCAAAAATGGTTGGTATAACATTAAATTCCAGATGAAGCATAATTGGACCACCCAATGGAGAAAAATTGAATTAGACAGCAAAGTCTACGGTAAAAGAAGGAATTTTGCCAGCACTGCACATGAATCTCAATGGGAGATTTAAAAATAAGACATTGACTTCAAACAAACAAAAAATGACTTCTGGATTCTTTACGAGGACAAAAAGAATACCCAAGCACTCAATATATGCAATATTAAGCTCCAAGTTTTCATTATTTTATCAAGGTAAGACATGTCGGTTGCCCATGCCATGCAGAAGAAGATTCCCAAAAGCAAAGACAAAACAACAGTAATATTAATAAATATTGGTTTTGATCCAGGGCAATGAAGAAGAAACAGATGCAGATCAGATGAAAATGTCTATTTACGGGAAGTTACAACTTAAAATAGATATTCAGTCTTCTCTTAGATGAACTATGGCCTCTTAAACTGGACTAAACGGACACAATCAACCTTGAATATTCAATACCAATAAAAAAACAAAAATCAAAACTTTGTATCAATCAGTAACAACTACCAAAAAAAAAATCATTTATAGAGATTTTCAGTCAATAAATAAACACAGTAGATGTTTTATGGAACACAAATTTGTGTCAGTATTTAATTGATTAAGGGCCTGATTGATGAGGAATTATTAACTTGCACAGTTGAAGCAAGTATTCTATGTGAATAAATTAGGCAGTAAAAGAAAACAATGTCAGTGCCAAAAAATCATAGCAACTTATAGTGGAGCAATTCAGTACATTGATTTTTATATATTAATATTGCATTATCTTCACAAATTAGCATAACCAACTTGATAAATTTAACATTCTATGCACACAAATTCATTGAATAACATACCAAAGGCTTGACTCTTGTGCAGTGATGACATATAAGAAGCCAGTTGGGTGTTAGTAGGCTTGTCAATGTAAGCCAATGACTCTAGATCATTTTCAGAGTAATCCAAATTTAATGAATTCAAATGGTTTGCAGCTTCCAAATTCCCTAAGCTAATAGAATTTCTCAGTCGAGATGCGTCAGAAGAGGTGCATGTTGCCAATGCATGCCATCTGCTAGCAAGTGAAACTATGTTTTGAGCTCTATGAGATATTCTAGTAGCTGCATGCAGACAAATAATGATTCCAACAACCTGCAGAAGTGTAGAAACCTGAAACGATAGACAAATAAAAAAAAAAAACGGGATAAACTTGCTGCAAAAGAACTTTAAATCTTAACAGAAGCAGGAAAAGCAATGATTAAATAATAGAACGGGAACATATTCATTCAAGTTACATGAATAAACTATTTGAACATGGAAAATTGAACTTACAGCGAAATCTCCACCATTTGTTAAAGAAATTATTCCACCATATACTGTGACCAGTAACAGAGTCACAAATTGGCTAGTTGTAACAACCAAGAATTGCAGAAAATATATTCTGAACCGATGGCTTATTTTTGAGAGATGATAACGCAACCGTATGTGCTCCTCCATGAATAGTGATATATAAGACGTGAATACGTGAATATTAGGATTATATGAGAATAAATAGATAATGTGGAATGTGGCATTAAACTCATCCTATAAGGCCACTTCTTAGTTAATTAGGTATCAGTCTGACGTGGCACTATACTAATGCTATGAGGCCAAGAAGTAGGTTAGTTAGACAGTTAGAGTTAGTTAGAGCAGTCTTGTGTCAGTTAGAGGAATACATTGAGAGTCACAAGTATACTATATAATATAGGAGTGGCTAATGAAATGTGTTGTTGTTGTTATTGTACTATTGATTGTGTATGAATGAAAGGCTGGACAGCAGTTCTGTCGAAAGTCATCTTCTCTTTCCCTAAATCTTCTTCTTCTACAAAACTCTTAACAGTGGTATCAGAGGGAGTCATCCTCCGCTCCTCCGCTGTGATTCTCTGAACTCTTAATTCAGGTCAATACCATATTTTCTTCGTCAGTTCGGTCTGTTTACAAGAGGGACATTGGTTTAATTCCAAAAAGAAAAAAATAAGAGAAAGAGAACTTCAAGAAACAGTCTTTCGGTCATCCAGGGACTAGACCACCGTGAGTTCGATTAAAATTGACAACCCAGACGGTGGTTCATCAAGGTGACGACGCTCAGTTTTCTAAATCATGTATGGTTGAAACACGTGCCCAATTAATCCAAGCCACCATGTCTGATGATTTAGCGACGCGTGTTCAGATGTTGGAAGCAGCGGTGGTCGGTATTCCAACGGTGGCCCAAACCGCTATTGCCGAAGTCAGAAATGCAATGACCGACCAGATTGTGGCCTTCATGCACGCACAAGAAACGCGCCAACGAAGGATCGAAAAAGAGGCAATACATGATCACGCCAGTACTCAACAGCGTGGTCCTCAACGGCCAAGAATTGGGGATGAATACACTTCACCAACGCGACAGACCAAATTCAATTTTCCCAAATTTCAACGCGAGGACATTGAAGGCTGGTTGTATAATTGCAAAAGGTATTTTGAAATAGACAACACCTAAGATAATTGGAAGGTCAAATTAGCAAGTGTCAACTTGGATGACAAGGGCTACATTTGGCACCAGTCACTCATGGATGACGCACAGGGCCGTGCCATCTCATGGAATGAGTACAAGTGATCATTGAAGGCTAGGTTCGGAACACCCTACGAATCTCTAATGGCAGAGTTGATGCGGCTATCTCAAACGGGAACGCTGGATCAATATAATGACGATTTTGATGTCCTGTGTTGCAAATTGGGTTTAAGCGAAGAGCATGCAGTACAGGCGTTTATTGAAGGACTTTGGAGTGATTGTGCTAGGCAAGTTAGGGTGCAACAACCACGTTCTTTAATAGACGCAAGAAGGATCGCACAAATCCACAAGTATAATGTACAAGAGGAGTTGGGGGATGGAACGACGCACCGTAGAGCGAATCGAGGAAGAACGAGCCCCCAAGCATCCTGGAGACCAACTCGGAACCAATCTTTTGTTAGTGGGGCACAATCAGTACTTCCTAAGGCTTCGGGACCATCCAAACCCACATGGTCTTCAAGGAAATTCAGTAGTAACTCACCAGCAAGCTCTTCGGTGGCATCCACGGCAAGAATAGGGGAAGTTGCTACAAAGAGAACTACAGTCTACAGTGGGGATGATTATGATGACCTGAGGGCCCGCAATCTCTGTTTTTATTGCAAGAAACCATTCTCTCGGGGTCATACTTGTCCTCAACGTTAGAAAAAGCAATTGCAGCTGATTGAATTAGATCAGGTTGAGAACATAGAGGAAGAGGACAAAGTACAAGACCAGGGAGAGCCACAGATCGAAGGGGGAATAGGGACAGGAACTGATCAATGCCTACAAATCTCATGACATGCAATTCAGGGAAGTGTGGGAGTGGTCTCTATACGCATTCAAGGGTACGTAGGGTGACGTTCAGTTTAGATCTTGATTGATGATGGAGCCTCCCGTGGGTATTTGGATTGCACACTGGCTCGAATACTCGGCTGGAAGGGCGAATCTTCAGGAGAAGGCGAGGTAGAGGTTGCAGGGGGCAGCAAGCTGAAACTATTTGGAATATGGAAGGGATTCAAATGGAAAATGCAGGGCAGAGAGGTTACCTTTGACCTAAGAGTCATGGAGATCAAAACTTATGATATTGTCTTGGGCTTGCATTGGCTTCAAGAGGTAGTTCACCACGCCTCTTGGAATTATGATGACCTTTCCATGACTTTTAAGTATCAAGGAACGAACGATGTGTACCTTGAGACCTAATGCCCCGCATAGCAGTAAACTAGTCAACAAGCTTCAACAACCGAAGACTGAAGGCAATCAACTTTTCTTACTGCATTCTATAGATGAAGTAACTACAGCATCTTGCACACTCTCTAATGGGAATGAGGAGGCTATTAATATCGTGAAGAGGTTACTCAAAGACTATGGGGATGTTTTTGCAGAACCCAAGACACTACTTCCCCTTAGGCCAAACCACAATCACCCTGTGATACTGAAAGAAGGTACTAATCCAGTAAATCTGAAGCCTTACCGATACCCAGCTACACAGAAAGATGAGATTGAAAGGCAGGTAAAGGGGTTGTTGGAATCTGGGGTGATAACAGAAAGTGCATCACCTTTTGCCTCACCCATTGTCTTGGTTAAGAAGAAGGATGGATCATGGTGTATGTATATTGATTACTGTGAGCTTAATAAACTAACGGTGAAAAACAAGTACCCTATTCCGCTAGTTGATGAATTATTGGATGAATTAAAAGAGGCTAGGTTGTTTACCAAACTAGACCTAAGGGCAGGATACCACCAAATTCGTATGGAACCGAAGGATACTTACAAAACTGCTTTTCGAACCCACTCGGGACATTACGAATGGCTAATTATGCCATTTGGGCTTACAAATGCACCCGCTACTTTTCAAGGAGCCATGAACCATATCTTTAGAGCACATTTAAGACGGTTTGTGTTGGTTTTCTTCGATGACATACTGGTTTATAGTCCTAGTATGTTCTCACACTTAGAACATTTGAGAATGGTGCTGGAAATTTTGAGGTAGCACCACTACTTTGTGAAGGAACCCAAGTGTACGTTCGCGGCTACCAGAGTGGAATATTTGGGACATGTCATACATAATGGGGTGGTTTCTACAGACCCTCAGAAGATTAAAACTGTGGTTGAATGGCCTGAACCAACCTCAGTCAAACAGCTGTGTTCCTTCCTCGATTTTGCTGGTTATTACAGGAAATTCATCAGGAATTTTGGGGTGATAGCACAACCTTTGACTAATCTTCTGCGCAAGGATCAATTTAAATGGTCCATAGAGGCAACTAAGGCCTTTAAGGAATTACAAAATGCTCTCAGTACAGCACCTGTTTTAGGTCTTCCTGCTTTTTCCAAGCCATTTGTCCTTGAGACTGATGCATGCTTCACGGGAATTGGTACTGTGTTGATGCAAGGCAGACCACCCTTAGCGTTTTTCAGCAAAGGATTGGCTCCAAGGCATCAGAGTCTATCCACTTATGAGAAGGAATTACTTGTTGTAGTCCAAGGGGTGGAGCATTGGCATCAATACCTTGAAGGAAGGCATTTTATAATCAAGACAGACCAGCAAAGTCTCAAATATTTGCTGGATCAGAGACTTAAAACCTCCTTTCAGATGTATTGGATCTCCAAATTGATAGGGTATGATTATGAAATTCAGTACAAGAAGGGAGCTAATAATAATGTGGCTGATGCTCTCTCTAGGCTTCCTAAGTTTCAGGTATTTCAAATGACCCTATCTACGTGTGCTGGTTCATTGTTACGGGAAATTCGGAACAGTTGGGTAACAAATCCGGAGATGCAAGCCATGATTGAGCAACTGAAGAAGAGTTCAGGAGTAATAGGTAAGTTTAGTAGGGATGGTGAGATATTGAGAAGGGGGACACGGTTGGTAGTAGGGAATGATACCACGGTAAGGATAAAGGTGCTGGAGTGGCTTCACTCTTCTCCCCAAGGGGGACATTCAGGCATTCATGATATGTATCAAAGGGTGAAATCTCTATTTTGGTAGCGACATTTATTTGAGGAAATCAAGGATTTCATTCGTCACTGTGATGTGTGCGCCAGATGCAAATATGAGATGGTGCCATCTCCTGGATTACTTCAACCATTGCCCATCCCAAGTCGGGTCTGGGAAAGTATCTCAATGGATTTTATCAAAGGACTACCTAAATCCCACGGCCGAGATACCATCTGGGTAATAGTCGACAGGTTGAGTAAGTATAGTCATTTTATGGCGTTATCTCATCCTTTTTTTGCAGCAAGTCTAGCTCAACAATTTTTAGACGGAGTTTACAAGCTGCATGGGGCCCCCGCAGAAATCATATCAGATAGGGACTCCATTTTTATCAGCAATTTCTGGCAAGAATTCCTTAAGCTCCTGAAAATAGACCAGAAGCTATCATCATCCTATCACCCTCAAACTGACGGGCAAACTGAAGTTCTGAATCGTTGCCAAAACTTCGGTTAAGCATTAATTTTACACTTTCGTTTAAGTTGAGCAAACCAAATTGAATTTAATTACGAGAAAAGAAATCAAAACTAGAATTAAAACAAACAAACTACCACAATAATCAAATGAGCAACATAGAGTCATTAATCTCTTATTAGCTTCATAAACCTTGATTTCACTAATTTAATTAGCCTTAATATCAATTTTGTTAATCTCGAGTATGAATAGCTATAAGTGCATGTCAGTCTACTTATATCCGTCTCTTCAGTATCAAATGTTATGTCTAACATCATTACTAAAGAGGCAACAAAACTCAAACACACTTTTCAACAATTATATGGGGCCATTAGGTATATGTCTATCCTAATCGCAAATTTAGTCTCCGAGCCTAATTAAAATCCCCTTCATCAAGGTAAATCCTAATGCTCAAAATCATATTCAAGGATGGCCAATCACTAAATAGATAAAACTAAACAAGATTAAGTAACCAAAACTAATATTAATTATAACTAAACAATGAAAACTCAGTTTAACCCACCTATAAGTTCATAGTTACTTTAGGCTGCAAAACAAATTAGCCATGCATGGCTATACTATGATAAAATCCAGAACAACATGCAACAATAAAATCAGAGACAAAAAGCATCAAGGAAATAAATTGGAAAGGAAATAAGTTGAAACAGTGAAGTTTGGAAGTTTTTGGAAGTCTCTTATGCTTCTTCGTCTCTCTGCATCTTCGTTCCTTTGCCTATTGTGTCTCTGCATCTAATGAATAGAAGCACCTCTCTCTTTGCTGCCTTCACTTTGATTGTTCCCCACTGTGCGTTCTGCCTCTCTTGCCGTCTATACTCTCTCTAGCCGATGAAGACGAAGCTCGCCGGCGGCCTTGGTGGTGGATGGTGCCGCTGGCGAGAGGAAGAAGAAGGTGGATGTGGAGTTGTGACACTCTCAGCTCTGGAGTTCGCTCTCTCTGTGCTGCCTTCGCTACCTTCGTTCCTCTTTCTCTTACGACTCTGTTTCTGCCTTTCCCAAGAATATCTACCTCCAGCTCGTATATCGTCTCTGCTTCCTCTTTTTAAATAGCTGCGCCTCCTCCTCCTTTTTTCTTTTTCATTTTTTTGTCATTTAGTTAGGACTTTCAATATTTTTAATTGGTGGGCCCATTTCATTTTGTCCAAACCCATCGTATTCAACCCATAAAGAAGTCTTGCACCAAAATAATCATGGTCTCCTGGTCCAATTTAATCCATTCAAATAAAATAATAATAATAATAATAAAACGCAATCTTTATTTATTCTTTTCTTTTTTAGAAAGCTTCTCATTACTATTATTTATTTTCTAAACTCAAAAACTTTCACTTTAAATTGAAACCCACAAATGATGCATCCAATTTGATTTCTCTTAAAATCTTAAGAAAATCTTTTAAATTTAGTTTTAATGACTTCCTAAATATATCAAAATATACCTCAAATATATTAAAATTAGGAAGTCATCAATGTTATTCGTATGAGATACAACTATCACTGCATTCATATAAATAGAATTAATTGGTTGAATAATCTAAATAAAATCTTAAGTCGTAATGCCATCAATCAATAAATACTTGTCAAAACCTAGATCCCTCATTTGCAAGAACTACCAAAGTGGATGCGCTTGAGTTATCTTGGTGAGACAAGCGTGAGTAATGGTGATACTCACAACATTCATTATTGTTTTGACTTAATTGAGATTAACAAAACAGTTTTGGATCTCAAGTCATTAGATGGGATTAAACGTGTTGCATCATGTGAAAATCCAATCCCATAAAGATCTAAGAGTTACATGTTATGTGATTAGTAAAGAAGTTGCCTACCTAAATAACTTGACTTTAAGCATCTTGCCAAAACAGACTTAAATTTAAGCCAAATATAAATCTTAGCCCACTAATTATATTGAGGGTTGTTAATTCGGTGGGAGATTACTAACTAACTTTTCATATTTTAATTGTAGAATCATGTCAGCTAGTAATACTACTATACTATTACTGCAATCAGTCCTTGAGAAGGACAAACTTTCTTGATTAGTTTAGGAACTTGAGAATTGTTCTCAAGCATGAAAGAAATGAGTATGTCCTCAATCAACCCATTCCTAACGAGCTTGTAGCCAATGATCCAAGAACTCAGAGAGATGCTTGCACGAAGCATAAGGATGACTTTATGGATGTAGGATACTTGATGCTTGCCATTATGGTTCCAGAGCTCCAAAGAGATCTGGAACATATGAGGATTATGAGATGATTGTACGTCTCAAGGAAATGTTCCAACAACAAACAAGGCAAGAGAGGTATGAGACCACAAAGGCCTTACATTCCTGCAAGATGGTTGAAGTTGCATGATTTAATCCTCATGTGTTGAAAATGAAAGGCTACATTAATCATCTTAAGAGGCTTGGATTTCCCATAAGCCAGGAGTTAGCTAAAGATTTGATCTTGAACTCACTCCCAGAAAGTTATGACCAGTTTGTCATGAACTACAACATAAACAACATGGAGAAATCAATTTCTAAATTGCATGGGATGCTCAATACTACTGAGCAGAGCATTAAGAAGAGGCCTAGCACTATTTTGATGGTTGAAGAAGGCTAGGGTATGAAAAGGAAAGGCAAAGGGCAAAAGAAAGGGTAATGGCTTAGTTGGTAAGACCAATAAGTCAAACATGCCTGAAACTAAGCCTGTAGTTAAGAAGGTAAAGCCTTCGAAGGACTGGGTCTACTTCTTCTGTAATGAACTCAATCATTGAAAGAGGAACTGCAAACTCTACCTTGAAGATCTGAAAAAAGAACAAGAAGGATAGTGGGATTATTTCTTCAAGTATTTATGTTATAAACATTCATTTGTCTACTTCCTCTAAATGGGTATTAGATCACATTTGCATAAATGTGTAGGGTCTAAAGGACAGTAGAAAGTTGAACAAGGGCGAAATGAACCTACGAGTTGGAAACTGAGCAAGAGTTACTGCTTTCGCCATAGACACTTATGAATTAGTTTTGCCCAATGGGCTTTTATTAATTTACAACAATTGCTTTTATGTTCCTGCTTTGAGCAGTAACATTGTTTCTCTTTCTTATTTAGATAAGAAAGGTTATACTTCTATTATTGGGAATGGTAAATGTTTTATTTATCGTAATGACATTTTTTATATTGATGGTGATTTGCATGTTGGTTATTATTTACTAAATTTAGAACATCCTAATAATGGGCATATCTATAACATAGCTACCAAAAGGGTCAAGTCAAATGATTTGAATTTGACCTACCTATGACATTTTCGTCTAGGCCATATAAATGAGAAACACATTTCAAAACTCCATCAAGATGGATTTCTTAACTCATTTGATTTTGAATCATTTGAAACATGTAAGTCTTGTTTATTGAGAAAGATGACAAAGGCGCCTTTCACTGGGCATAGTGAGAGGGCCGCTGATTTATTGGGCCCCATACATCCTAATATTGTGTGAACCAATGAATACACCTACCAGATGAGGTTATATGTACTTCATTACATTTATAGATGATTTTAATAGGTATGGATATATCTATCTAATGAAGCATAAGTTTGAATATTTTGAAATGTTCAAAACATTCCAAAATGAAGTGTAAAACCGACTTGGCAAAACAATTAAAGTACTTCAATTTGATTGGGGTGGTGAATATTTGAGCCAAGAGTTCATTAACCATCTTAAGAGTTATGGTATAATCTCACAATTAACTCCTCCAAGAACACCACAATGGAATGGTGTTTCTAAGCACAGGAATTGAACTCTATTTAGATATGGTTTGATCTATGATGAGTCAAACAGATCTTCCACTGTCCTTTTGGGGCCATGCTCTAGAAATAACTATGTTCACACTCAATCGTGTTCCATCAAAACAAGTTGAAAAGACGCCATATGAGATATGGGTGGGAAGAAACCCAGTTTGTCTTTTCTCAAAATTTGGGGATGTGACGTTTATGTTAAATATCAAGCCTCTGATAAATTATCATATAGATCCTCAAAATGCTTTTTGTGGGGTATCATAAGGAAAACTAAGGGATACTATGTCTACAATCCTACAGACCACAAAGTGTTTGTTATCCAAAATAGTGTCTTTCTGGAAAGAGAGTTTATCTCTAAAAGAACCAATGGGAGTAAGGTACACCTCAAAGAAGTTCGAGAGTCATAAGATAACATAGAACCACAGATGGAAAATGGTGAAGACTCACAACAAAGTTGTTGAGCCTACTCAAGTAACATAAGGCCCACGAAGGTCTGATAGAACACGATAACATCCTTAGAGATATGGATTTCTAATTATTAGAAGTTGTAGTATTTTGCTCATTGAGCATAATAATCCAACTACCTATCAAGAAGCCATAGTGGGACCAAACTATGAAAGATGGCTAAATGACATAAAGTCTGAAATACAATCCATGTAAGACGATCTGGATCTTAGTTGATTCACATGAAGGTATAAAAACTATTGGGTGTAAGTGGGTTTTCAAGGAGAAAACTGACCTGGATGGCAAAGTAAATGTCTTCAAGGCACGGCTGGTTGCAAAAGGATTTACTCAAACTCATGGTGTCGACTATAATGAAACTTTTTCCCCAATTAAAATGGCCAAATCAATTAGAATCATTCTTTTCATTGCAGCATATTATGACTATGAAATATGGCAGACAGACGTCAAAACAGCCTTCCTTAATGGAAAGCTCCTTGAGGATGTGTACATGACACAACCTGAAGGCTTTGTGTGTCCAAAGGACTCTGGTAAAGTATGCAAGCTTCAAAGATCCATTTATGGATTGAAGCAAGTATCTTAGACCTTGAATCATCATTTTGATGAAGTAGTCAAAGAGTTTGGATCCATTCAAAACATCGATGAACCTTGTGTTTACAAGGTTACTGGGAGCACAGTTGCATTTCTAATGCTTTATGTAGATGATATCCTAATTATTGGGAATGACATTCTTACCTTGTAGAGTGTGAGTCCACATTCCATGCTTTTCTTTATATGCTTCTTAGGTGCTTTTCTCCATAAGAAGCACATAAAGAAATATTAGTAACATTTTTTTATATATTTTTTGCACATAGTATCTCAAATTAATTAATTTATAGGATATTGGTGTTACAGGAAAAATATTTCTGAATGCAGGACTGGAAATTAATTAATTTGAGATACTAGGTGCAAAAAAATATTTCAGGATGCAGAATATAACTTAGTCTAAATAAATAAAATATATAAAAAAATTTAAAAAAATGTTACCAATATTTCTTTATGTGCTTTTTAGGGAGAAAAGCACCTAAGAAGCACATAAAGAAAACATGGAATGCGGATTTGTAGAGTGTCAAGTCTTGGTTAGGAAAGTCTTTCTCAATGAAAGACTTAGGCAAAGTCACTTACATCCTAGGGATCAAGATCTATAGAGATAGATTCAAGAGACTAATAGGCCTAAGTCAAAACACATACATAGACAAGATACTGTATAGATTCAATATGCAAGATTCAAAAAGGGGTTATATGCCCATGTCTCATGGCATCCATCTCAATAAGGATATGTGTAGATATATATTCCTTTTTCATTGTGGTGCGGTAAGTTGGAAGAGCTCTAAGTAGAGCAGTGTAGCAGATTCTACAACAAAAGTTGTGTATATAGCAGCATCGGATGATCTAAGGAATCTGTTTAGATCAGAAAGTTCATTACTAAACTAGGGGTAGTGCCTACCATCTCAAATCCAATAGATTTGTTCTGTGACAATAGCGACGCTATTACATAGGCCAAGAAGCCTAGGTCACATCAAAGGACCAAGCATATACTCAGGCGATTTCATCTTATCAAAGAAATCAATGATAGAGGTGATAAAAAAATATGCAAAGTACCAGGAGAAGACAATGTTGCTGATTATCTTACTAAGCCACTTGCGCAAGTTAAACATAAGCGTTATGTTAGGACATTGGGAATTAGACAAATTAATGATTGCACCTAGTACAAGTGGGAGTTGTTGGAAATTATACCCTAATGGCCAATCATTGTACTTTAAACATTACTGTTAATTAAAGTATTTCTCCATTTTGTTATCATATCATTTACATGTTTACATGTTTAATTATGATGACTGTATCCTTGGATGTCTCATAAAGATTGTCCTAAATGTCCCTGGTCGGTCATCTATGTTGAAGTGAAGATGAAATAAGACTAGTATGACTTTGATAAGGTAAGGAGGTGCGAATCAAAGTCTTAGGCATTTGTAAGAGTACAAGGTATTGGACCAACCCACTATAAAAAAGCTACATGGATTAAGTCATAAGCTTATTGAAGAGAGAATATCACCTAGAGGGGTTAATAGGAGATTTTGAAATTCCTTCCAATTAACAAAGTGAATAAAATATGTAAGCTGAAAGATAAACAACATAACAGGAATTATACTGGTTTGGTCAAAACACACAATCCTATGTCCAGTCCCCAAAACACTTTGGGTATTTCACTAATCCTCAAACGAATTACAATTACACACTAAGTACTCGAGACGGTCCAATCACCTAGGACTCACTCACCCTTACTAGTTGTAATCGTACACCATGCTTAAAGGTTCCACAACCTTAAGCTTCACTGATAAACAAGTGATAAAGTTATTTTTGACTCTTTATTGAGTAAATGAATGCTAATCACTGAAGTAGATATAATTTTGGATGAAAAACTAATGGAACAGTTGACAGTAATAACTTTGAATTGATTGCGCAGTATATTCCGGTAGTTGACAATATTGAATGCTCTGGCTTTTATATGGTTCCACATTAATGTTGTTGTGAATAGCTTTTAATATAGGTGTTGTCTGTATTTGAATTTCTGTTAGGCTCAGCTATTTTTCGTAGAGCGAAATCAACCGTTGCTTCATTAAATTCAGTCGCGCCTTTCATTAAATGTATTTCCCGTTGTTTGTACTTGTGTTAGATGGATAGCTAGAATAAGTATATCTCAAAAGAATATTTGCTTCTGCCACAGGGTTTAATTCCAATTGCTGCTCTGTTTCTCTGTCAACAATTAATGCTTAATTCACGTCGGATTGCTTTTTCTTGAATCTTGATTTAAGTATAATTAATCAACTGCAAAACACTTAGGATGATGATTAAAGATAATATAAACATATTTGAGAATGATTAAATGAGAATAAATATGGTAAGCACATGTGTATTTTTTCTTCCAAAAAAAGTATTTTTGCTCAGTGAATAGTAACATAACGGTGGGATGTGACTTTTGCTCTAAAATGGTAACAACGTGTATATTTTTGCTCCAAAAAAAAGCATATGGTGCTGGGCGCTCCCAGGGGTAAAACACATGTGTATTTTTGCTCCTTTACCCTGATTATTAATATAAGATAAGTAATATAATTTGTGATTTTTTTTGTTGTTGCATTCACTCTTTCTAACCCCAATGCACATGGTTGGGGGTCCAGAAAAGGATTTACAGCAGTCAAATTTTGGATGGATTGCACATGGACTTTTTTGTATTAAGTGCTCCTGAAGTAAAACTTTTTTGTGCTGAGCGCTCATGGAGTAAAAGTTCGTTGGCCAATCTGCACCTTAGATAACGAACGTTATCGTTTTTTAACAGCGTTGTGCTGACTGCACGTTTCTAAAAGTTTTATGGTATTTTTGGTCAACTTGAAAGTTATTTATGGTGAGCGCTATTGAGATAATAGTTTATTGGCCAAATTGCTCCTTAACCCTCTTTTTAAAACACTTTAAAATCGTTGCAATGTTATTCTTTGACCAACAAATAGTAATGTTGAGTAATTAAAAGGTGTTTTTCTGATATATTTTTCCATTTGTTAGTGGTAAGACTTTTGTCAACTAAACAAGCAGTTGCAAACTTTATTGTTGAGTGGAACGTGTCTACCTCTTGTGCTAATAAAAAGAAAAAGAAGAAGAAGAAGAAGAAGAAGAAGAAGAATTATATGAGGTTCCATGGAATCAAGTTTTGGATATCACTTGGACCTCAAGCACCGGGCAACAACAATAAATAATAATTACTATATAAATCTACAATAATAAAGGATGGTATAATGTGGATGTCGCCCTATAGCCCACAAGAGCACTAGAGACTGACTAGTGACATTCCACTTATCAGTGAGACAGGAACTCCATGCTTCATCATTTAAAGTATAGTTAAATTAAGCCCATTGCATCAATTTCTTTCGCTATCTTTGCCCGCCTACCCCCAGGGAAAATTCGAGTTTATATTGAGAAGTTATTCTCTTCGTGGCGTCCTCAATCAAATATTGGAGCGAAAGCAACTCGTGCCCTATTTTTTTTTTTTTTCTTTTTAATTGCCAATTACGCATGCATAACTTTAGGTCCCCATCTTTAACCACCAATATTTCGTGATAGTAAAACAGGTGTTCCCAACTTGAAAGTGAACCGTCGTCCAGCAAACAAGTGGAAAAAGAGTTTTTTATTTTTTTTGGGTGGTCCCTGATTGAAGATCCAAGGAGTTCTTGATTTATAGTGTATGAAATCATTCCCATGCAGAATAGTTTCTACTTGGCTATCTATAACTCGATACATTACATTGTTTTATGAATAATTATATAAAAAGAGGTGTGTTTCATCATACAATACTTGGGATCATCTTTCTTTTCTTTTCTTTTCTTTCTTTCTTTTTTTTTCATACAATACTTGGGAAGACATACTTCAACCAATTATCAACATACAGTAATTTTAATTTTAGTAATCATGCTCTTGCATCTTCTAACAGGAGAGCAAAACACTAGATCACAAATAAAGATACATGTGTAAGCTAGAAATCTACAAGATTTCTGACAACAAAACAATGCATCTCATATAGAAGCAGAACAGGTCAAATAGATATGCTATTGGGAATTCCACGACCTGTTACGCCTGGTCCTGAAGACCGAAGCAGTAGTTCATAAGGAGGGACGCCTGCACCACTTCTGTTCTTTAGACGAACGTCCTTGTTTCTTGCATTGACTATATCCTCAATCTCCTCAAGTCTAGCAGAGAATTTACTATATAATTTATGGATCTCTTGGTCATTGATCCAGTGAGAATGCAATGGAATCAACTGACCTAAATACTCTTCATCAGGGGAATGAGTGGACAATGTGTCCTGAACTGCCATCACTTTGGTAGCTTGAAGTTGAGTAGGCAATGATGATAAGAAAAAGTGCTGAGGATTTTGAATGAACTTTTCATAATCAGGTTCATTTTCTTGGGGAAGGAGTTTTCTCATCAGGGTGGGACGATTAGGCACATACCCTCCAAAGGGGTATTGTCCAAAGTTTAAGGCAGCATGTTGACCTGAAGCAACCCAAATCATTGTGGTGAGTATACCAGAGAGATCCTTTTTGTTCTCCAGTTTAGGCCACCAGGGCTCATTCCTTTTGTCATGATGACCCTTGTGTTTAATTTCATTCCACCATGCTTGGAGCTCGAAATCGGATGTGACTGAATTTGGGTCAGAGTAAAAGTGTTCAACATATGACTCTACCCATTCTTTTATGGCAGACCAGATTAGGAGTCCATCTGCAGCATAAGGGTAGTCTTCAATAACCAGTTTTACACCACATGGCATTGAAGGGTCTTCTACAGCCATTCCCCTGGGAAACAAAGAAAAAGTATCAAATATGCCACTGGTATTGTCAACTTTGTACTACTCCCTCCAGTCAAAAATATAAGACATTGTCTTCCAACTAGTTTACGCATACCAAGAAAATAGATTGAAGTTAGCTTTTTCGTTAAATTTGTCCTGAAACACAACTTTTTTTAACATTTACCCCTATTAAATGATTAATTTCTCTATAATTTTTATTCATGCTCTCATAATCACTCTTTCTTGTTTTTTTGGAAGATTCATAATTAGGTTAAAATCGGAGGGCAAA
Organism: Acacia confusa; assembly: GCA_037074495.1. NCBI lineage: Eukaryota > Viridiplantae > Streptophyta > Magnoliopsida > Fabales > Fabaceae > Acacia > Acacia confusa. The sequence continues at coordinate 29,676,726 of CM073505.1, read as the reverse complement.
TAATAATTAATTAACAGAACAAACCCTTTCTATGTTTTATATTCTGGACCAAAAGAAACCTTCCTTCCAATATCTTATATTTGAGACTCGAGGGAGTAGTCGGTGAATTAAAAAGAACAGAAAAGCGTTGGACACAGCCATTAAAACCTATTAGCAAAATAAGAGACAACAGGGGAAAATTTGAAAGTCTTGTGGGGGGTTATGGCATTGAATTTGCAGTATAAGCAGACTTTACCTTCGAATAAGATCTGCTGGCAGTGACTCCATATCAAACCGCCACATATTCTTGTAGGCTGCTGAGCTGAGCTCCATTGCATATTTTCCAGGAGCATAAGAAGCCTCAATTACTCCCCCTCCGTTTATCAGGTTCTGTCGTGCAAGAGCATTAATTTCTAGCGTGTAGCGCATATGAGGATGTAGCAGTTTGTAAATGGGGTGCATTGAGCTTAGTTGTCTATGAGTAGCAATTATATATGGCTCCATGCATGCATGAGTCCTTAACCTGCATATTAACAAGTACCGACACATTTTACTTTCAACCCATTCATTATGAGCATGTCCACTTTCTCTTCTGACTGACTAAATTTAAATGGAATTCAATCAGATTTATCATGAATTTTACACCTCTAAGAGCATTATAGACACAATGTATTTTGGAGCTTTTTCATAGATTGATTGAAATCAGCTCTTTTGCATTGTCGTACCAGTGATTTACAAGTTGATGGATTCCAGCATCATTGGAGCAAACATGAGCTTTTGCTAACTTCCAAGTCCAGTATGTTGTAGCATCATGACCATGTGTATAAACTCGCTTATTCCGTGGTGATGAGGGTGATGGAGGAAGAGAAACCTCAATAGCAAGAGGCTGGAGAATACCTTTGGGTGTAAGGAACAGAATTGTCCTTGAGGCATAGGCTTTTCTCCCAGGCAAAGAGTTAATCTTCCTGATAAAAGGCAAAAGCATGTCGTGGAAATCTAGGATAAATAGTCTTTTTTCCTCAATAGCCTGCAAATATAGAAATAAGAGGTAGAAGATAATGGAGTTTAAACATCTGTTAGATAAAAACTAGTCAGGAAAAACTAGAAAAATATAAAACCTTTTCCAAACTCATTGCACCAATTTCTTCTTCTAGTAGTTCCTTAGTTATTGCTGACTCTGAAGGACCATACTCAGCAGGATCTAGTTTGCTGCGAATGGGAAATTCCTGTGGAAGACAAGTAACAAACAAACTATTGACTATATTGCCAACAAGAAAATGGTCATGAATGCCATTGATTTTTTTTTATAAGTATTACCTTCAACAGCTCAATATTTACTGGATTGACCCCAGCTAGAGTCTGCCTTGCAAATTCATTGTCGCGCAACCAAGAGAATCTATCACCTTCACAATTATAAAAACTAGTATCAATGACGTCAATGTGGTTGCAAGACTTATTAAAGTAGGCATGCTCACTAACGTGAATAAATGAACCTCATATTAACATCACTCATGAAACTAGAAATGGAAACAGTAGAAGTAACGTACTCTTTATAACGGCTGGGACGTCATATTTTAAAAATCTCTCCCCAACACAAAGGACCTGTTTCATCATCTTGCCAAATAATAGATTCTCTAACATGTCTTCATGCTCTTCACCACTCAAAAAAACTCCATCAGTATAAAGCTTGTCAATCTCGGAAAAGCAGTTAAATGGAATGTCTGAACTTGACAGCGTTGCAGTAAGCAAAGGAATAAGATTGTGGAACAGAGCTTTCAACCTTCCAGCAGAGAAAGTATCCTGCTTGATTTCTTCAAAAGCCTCATCTCGAGGCACATATATTGGATGTGGCTTTTCAATTCTACTCTCAGTCAGTGGATCTATTCACAAACATGCCAACCATGTTGCTGGTTAGACTTAGACCAGAACCACTTCTCCAAATATATAAAAAACAAAAACATTCCTAATTTTTATTCACTCATGCTCAACTAACTATTCAGCCCTTGAACTTGAATGATTCAATACTTAAAACGTTTTGTCTTCCTATACTTCTATCTCAAAGCATATGAAAGAGTCTGTTCTGGTGTAGGACACAAGAGGTGTTGGACTTGGCCTGGGGTGAGATCCCAGGGTCCTACATACCACAATTAGGGATCAAAGTCCACGTAGTTCGAAAGTAAACTATAGGCTAGTTATAGCCAGAGGGAGTGGGGGTGTGTGCTCTGTGTGAATTGAAAAGCTAGAGTTCGAATCCGTGTACCTTGTGAGGGTTTATTCCCTATTTATAGACTTACTTGGGACCCTATTCTAACGGGTTTTGTTATCTTTATTATTTAAAAGATATTAAGATATCCCTTCAGATAATATCTCCTTATCATCTGGGTGGTTATGATCTTGACCACTATTTTGATAACTGCTCCTTAATTCAAGGGGGTGGTTAGGATTATGACTGGAGCTATTTGACTGGGCTCTTTAGTCATTGGGCTGGACCCATTTATAATATATCCGTAACAGTTGCCCCCCCAGCCCGGTAACTTAGGACTCTGAGCTGCCGGGATGTACTTGCCAAGTCATGGTTTGTTTGTTAATCCAAACCGCCCAATCCTTAAGTTTTTGATTTTAGGCTGCACTCTACCCATGTTTGCTTCAAATTCTTTTGCTGCTGTGGTCGAGCATTTCCGGTCTCGGGTTACCCTATCTATGTGAGTTTCCATCCCGGTTTATCCGGGTGGGAGACAATTGCCCCCATTTGAAGAAGCGTGGGGAGGTCGGTCTTGGTCTTCATGATCGGAGTTCGACCTGATTTTGACTGATCTCGTATTTTAACCGAGGTTCGCGACTGGTTTACTTATTGATCTAGCATATCGCGAGTTTCCGAGTTAGTAGGTGCTATCATTACCTACTGCCAATTGGCCTCTGCAAGCCGGCTTTGTAACCAAGGTGACTGCTCCACTATCCTTGGTGTTCATGCGCATTAAATGTTCACATTTAATGCGCACGTTCTTTCTTGGTGACGTCAACGATTCTATTGAGGCCCTTTGGGCTTTTTGAAATGCAACCGTCTCTTTGTGAACTATATATATTCCTTGCTTTCATCTTTTTCCCATTTTCGCAACTCAGGAGTCTACAATAGCGAGTTTTCTGTTCTCTGTTACCTGTGTTTCAGTTCATTCCTCTCAGAGTTCCCATTTCCTTCCTTGTGGCTCGTGCATTTCCTTTCTCCGTAACTTATTTTAAACCAGGTATTTTCATTGCTCTTTTCTTGACTTGCTTGTCTATACATTCCTTCTTCTTGCTTTCTTGGGTAGGTATTTGTTGTTTTCTTGAGTTGCTTCCCATTTTCTGGGTCAACTTCCATTGCATTATGCCTTAGGGTTGAGTTTTGGTCAATTTAATCCTTTTTTTAAGACACTTCTTTTTGGGTTCTTGTTTGGAACAAAGTTTTGCCATTCCATCCCCTTCCTTTGTTCAAATTAACATCAAAGGCTCTTCTTCATCCTTCAAACTAGACGCTCTTTCCCCAGAGGAGGAAGAGCTTCTTCAACGTATGCCTCCCCGGACAGCTTGGTGGCTGTACGGGAAACCCTTAACCGAAGAGCAAAAAATGGAAAGTGTGCTCCGTGGTTATGGTGGAGTCAGTGGGAGAGGGTCAGATAGACCTGCTCATTCTAGAGGTCGCTTTAGGGGTCAGCCTTCTTCGTTAGAACTTATAGGCCAAGGTCAGTCCCAATTGTTAGAACCTGTAGGCCGAGGTCAGGGGACCGGCCAAGTTAGAGCTTCTTCGTTGGAACCACCCTTCGAAGGTCATGGTAGGGGAGATCCCCACGTGCCTACTGCTTCATTGGCCTTGCGGGTTGGACCCCCCGCTTCCTCTTTTCGACCTACTGGCCCATGCGAGGAGTGTTCCTGGCTCGTTTCTAAATCCATGATAGTGGGTCGGTCATGGGAAGCTAACGAAATAGCTTTGCGATGTCGACATGTTCCATCACAGGATGTCCCGTTCGAACCCGTCTGTCCTGTTTTACTACCTTCAGGTACCGTTTTCTTTCTTTCTAATGTAATTATTTTTTTGTTTTCTAGGTAGTATGTCGGTTTCTCCTCGTCCTGTTGAGGATTCCGGATCTGTGAAGTCAGCATCAGCCCACATTCCTCATTATCTTATGAAAAAATATGATTGGGTCGTGACTGGGGTGCTATCCAGGCTTTCTTCTATAACCGTTGACCAAATTGTCGAGCTCCCATTAGGAGACCGGAATCATTACTCCCTTTCCCTTCCAAGTCCTGGTGAACCGGTGTGTACTACCCGGGAAAGGAATGAACGTTCTTATTTCTTCTTCTATCGAGATTTCGTCAGGAAACTTGGCTTATGTTTTCCATTTACCGAATTTCAAGTAGATCTTTTGAACGTTTTGCATCTGGCCCCTACCCAAATCCATCCAAATTCCTGGGATTTTATTGTCGCTTTTGAGCGACTTTGCCGATTTTTAAATCACACTCCTACTACCGGGGTGTTCTTCTATTTTTTTAATATCCAAAGGGCTCGCCAACCCGGTGAGCCTGTGGAGAAAAAGGGCTAGGTTTCTTTTCAGGGGAAGTCGGATAAGAAACTTTTCCACGTAGCCACTGACACCTGGAAAGGTTTCAAGACTTCGTTTTTCAAAGTCACAGCCGAGCTCGGTCATAAACCGTGGTTCCTTCAAGATGTCGACTTCAAATCGGTGGAGTTGACGTTTCCTCTATACTAGTCTAAGGTCCATTATGACCAAGACCCAAAGATTTTCGCATCATCCAATGATAACTAGGAGCCAGCCGAGATTGCAACCGTGATAGCTTTGGTCGACCATGTGGCCGATAACGACGTCATTGACGCCCGGATTTTTATCCGGCAATCAATGGAGGAGTTATATCCACCGAGTATGATTTTTCCTTAGATGTTTGTTATTTGACTCTTTAATTATGTCCTATAAGCCTTTCTGATGTTTCCTTCATTTCTTTTTCTTTGATAGATCCTGAAATGGGGAAAGTCTCCTATCAAGAACTGGCCGAGAAGCTCCGCGCCAAGGCCAAGAAGAGGGGGGTCCCCTTCACAAAAGAAGGCGGTGGTTGCTCCCTCGCTGAAGAAGGCAGCTATACCCGAGAAAAGAGCTGCATCCCCTCTAACCTCCGCAGACCTCATCCCCCGCAAACAGTCGAAGTCGGCCATTACCTCATCGACTTCGGCTGCGGAAATTGGTCTGGTCTCCACTCCTGAAGCTGGCGTTCCAACAGGCATCCCTCCTCCTCCTCCTCCTCCTCCTTGGAAATCACGTCTTCATATGCGGGGCGAAGTATGGACTGATGGGGTCTCAGACGAGGTCAAGCACGCTGTGAAACCCCCCAGTAAATATTTCAGCGCTGACGCTTTTGCCGACGCCGACCTTGATCATCTGCAGGCTCTGCAGGACCACCTGATGGAGATGGCCGGCGTGCTAGACGCTTATGCTGCCATGAAGCATAAGTACTCCAAAGCTATTGCCGAGCTTTCCAAGGCTCAAGCTGAGAGGAAAGATGCTGCGGCTCGGCAGGTGGAGGCTGAGGAGGCGCGACTGAAAGCCGAGGCGGCGCAGATAAAGGTGATTGAGGACCTATCGAAGGCCCTCGCTGATAAGGATCTGACCTCCACCAAACTTAGTGCTTGTCAGGCCCGGGAGGACACTCTGAGTGCCTCTCTGCACGCTCTGCAGAGCCAATATGCGGGCGTGGTAAAGGACCTGAACCTTGCTCACTCCGACCTTGATGCATCCAAGGCCGAGCTAGCGGCGTCTACTGCTGAGGTGGAGAAGCTGGAAGTTATGGTCGTTGAGACGGCTGCCGATGCTTTCAAAGACTGTCTGGCACAGGTCTGAGCTCTAAATCTGGATCTTACCATGAACCTGAATGTCGTGGATTATAGAGCCTCGGTAGTGGATGGGCAGTTTGTTCCTGCGCCATTGTCTCCTGCCAAAGAATTTGGGGCTCCTGTTGGAGATGAACAAGACGAGGGAGCTAAAGAGGGGACCCCAACAGCCCAAGTACCAGATTCCACTGAGCCCGTCATTGCCCAGCCGTGAAGCTTTATTACAACACTTAGGGTTGTTTTTTTTTTGGATCTTTTTGTGTAATCCGGGCCTGTGGCCCCCAAAATTTATGTAATGACAACTTCATCCTGGTTCACCCATGGATTTCTAGCATTTCATGTTTATTCATTCATCCTTTAAGCCAAACTTGCGTTAATTTCGCTCGTTAATGAATAAAGGGAAACGTAATCCGTGCTTGTGACTAGCTTCTTATTGTATGACTTGGCCAAAGTCAAGATATATTGCGCAGAATTCGCTAGATATTCCACCAACATTAATAAACAGGCATGTTTATTGCTAGTCGGGCATTTCAAAAGAACAGGTGATTTTAAGTAACCACCTAAATACTTTATCTTGTAAAGTAATAATCCGAGATGGTAGCCAATCGTCACGTGTTCGGGTCTTAAGCTTTTAAAAAGAAGAACCTAAACATTTCGAACTGATCAGGATCTTTATGACAATGACAACACCATCCCAGAGTATTGTTCCGATGCATCGTAACATTCATAAGATTTGTTGACAAACCCTACGATAACCGGGCTCGCGAAACCCTGGTTTCATTGATTAAGTCGCCTTTACTCGACTATTTTTGTATTGAACTTCATAAACAATCATTAGGTCAGCCCATGAAGTAAGCCGCCTTCTTTATTGATTGAAATAGTTGCAATTACAAAAAAATTAAAGCAAATGGAAAATAATGCGTTAAAGCAAAATAATCCTTAACATGAAAAACGGTTCTCAGCCACCGTTGACATCCGTTAAAACTAAAAAGCGGTTCTCAGGCACCGCTGACATCCGCTGTGTTCGGGTTCTGAATGGATCTCGGTATTCAACTGTAGTAGACCCTTAGTTTATCCGCATTCCAAGTTCGTTTAATGGTCGTGTCATCTAATGCCTTGAGGACATAAGTCCCTGGCCCCACCTTGTCTAAAATACAGTAAGGACCTTCTCAATTTGCTGCAAGTTTTCCATCCCGAGCATTCTTGTTTCCGATATCCGCTTTGCAAAGTACCAGATCACCTTTGCTAAACACTCGTGGCCTAACTTTGCGATTATACTTACCCGCAACTAGCTGCTTTGTTGCTAGATCTCGACAATGCGCCGTGATTCTGACTTCATCAATGAGGTCTAATTCCACAGCTAATTGTTTACTGTTATCGTGTTCTCCTTCCTGCATGACCTTTGTTTTCCTCCAAGATGTTTGCCCAATTTCGACCGGGATCATGGCCTCACAGCTGTAAGTTAATTTGAAAGGTGTTTCCTGGGTCGAGGTCTGAACACTAGTTCGATATCCCCAGAGTACGGGATACAACTGCTCGACCTAGTCATTTTCCGCATTTGTCATCCGTTTCTTAAGCCCGTCGACAATGATTTTGTTCGCTGCCTCGGCTTGTCCATTGTACTGTGGGTGTTCTATCGAAGCGAAATGGTGCTTGATTTTGAGTTCGGACATCAGCCTCTGGAAGCCTCGGTCGATGAATTGAGTTCCGTTGTCAGTGATGATCTCGGCTGGAATTCCGAATCTTGCAACAATGTTTCTTTCAAAAAATTTTTGTATGCGAGCTGCCGAGATGGTTGACAAGGGCTCGGCCTCAATCCACTTAGTGAAGTAGTCAACCGCTACAATCAACCACTTCATTTGTCCTAGAGCGGGCTTGAATGGTCCTAAGAGGTCCATGCCCCATTTGAAGAATGGCCATGGGGCCGTGATGGATTTCAATTCAGCCGGAGGTGGCCAAATTATCCGAACATATTTTTGGCAACTTTCGCATTTTCTTACGTGCTCTCTAGAGTCAGCAACCATCGTCGGCCAATAATATCCAGCTCAGAGGGCTTTTCGGGCTAGCGCCTTAGCTCCCATATGTTGCCCGTTGATCCCACCTTTGATAACACATACTCGGCCTCTGCCAAGCTCAAACACCTCATCATTGGAGAGTGAATGCCTTTTCGATACAAGTGGTCATCAACCACTGTGTACATTAACACGATTCTCGCCATTTGCTTTGCCTCCATGGGATCTTCTGGGATGATTCCTTTCTCCAGGTAATTTAGGATAGGCTTCCGCCAATCTTCTGCCGCTGCAATGACCATAATACAAGTGGGCTCGGTCAAACTTTGCTGTATTACCGTTCGATGATTTCCCAGGTTCTTGGTGCTGGCTAGTTTCGATAGGATGTCTGCCCTCGCATTTTCTCCTCTAGGGATGTGGGTGACTACGACCTCGTCAAAGTCGGCCATAGCCTCTTTGACTTTCCCGAGGTACTTAATTAGCAAAGGTCCCTTAGCCGTGTATGACCTGTTGATTTGGGCGGCGACTAACTAAGAATCGGTTGACAAGTGAATCCTCCTGGCTCCATTATCTTTTGCCTGAGATAGCCCGGCCAACACTGCTTCGTATTCAACCTGGTTATTGGAGGTTTTGAAATGTAGCTGTAGGGAGTATTCCATAGAAACTCCTTCCAGGCTTTTGACTATGACCCCTGCTCTGCTTCCTTTAGCATTCGAAGATTCGTCGACGAACACCTTCCAATTATTAAGATCGGCCTCTGGGATTTTCTCCGTTGGTACCAACTCTGCAATGAAGTCGGCCAGAGTCTAAGATTTAATCGCATACAGACCTTCATAGATGATGTCGAACTCAGACAACTCAATAGCCCAACTAATCATTCGTCCTGCCAAATCAGGCTTATGCAATACTTGGCGTATCGGCTGACTTGTTCGGACGATTATTCGATGTCCTTGGAAGTAAAGGCGTAGTCTCCTTGCGGCAATGAGGAGTGCGAAGACCACCTTTTCCAACCTTTGATATCTCAGCTCTGAACTTTGCAAAGCCCGGCTTGTGAAATAGATCGGCTTTTGTTTTGTCTATTCTTCCCTTACCAGAGCGGCACTTACCGCTTTTGGGGCCACTGATAAGTATAGTATTAAGTCTTCTCCCGGTTTGGGTTTTGACAGCACTGGAGGTGATGATAGACACTTTTTGACCTTGTCAAAGTGGTTTCACATTCCGAGCTCCATTCTCCATGCTGTGCTTCCTTCTTCAATAACTTGAATAGTGGAAGTGCATTTTCTGCCGATTTCGGCAAAAACCTTGTTAGTGCGGCTAGTCTGCCTGTCAACTGCTGTACTTCTTTCTTGTTTCTTGGGGCAGCCATGTCGAGGACGGCCTGGCATTTATCCAGGTTGCCCTCAATTCCTCTATTGGTCAAAAGGAATTCGAGAAACTTTCCCGCGAGTACCCCGAATGCACATTTTGCCAGGTTGAGTCGAATACGGTGAGCCTGGAGTTTGTCAAACGTTTCCTGCAGATCTCGGATATGGTTGGGCCTCTTGATTGATTTAACAATCATACCGTCGATGTAAACTTCTACGTTTCTGCCGAGTTGCGCTTCAAATACTCGATTCATCATCCTTTGATGTGGCTCCGGCGTTTTTTAGCCTGAAGGGCATGACGTTATAACAATAGTTAGCTTTATCAATGATAAAAACTATTTTTTCCTGGTCTTCGAGATGCATGGCTATTTGGTTGTAACCAGAATAGGCATTCATGAACAAGAGTAGCTGGAATCCGGAGGAGTTGTCCACCAATTGGTCTATGTTTGGCATGGGATAAGCATCCTTGGGGCATGCCTTGTTGAGATCGGTGTAATTCGTGCAGACCCTCCACTTGCCCGTAGTTTTTTTACCATTACCACATTTGATAGCCAAGTAGTGTACTGGATCTCCCTGATGAAACCTACGTCCAGTAGCTCCCTTACATCCTACTTTGTTCACGTTGGTCTGCCCGAGGTGGATCAACAGTTTGTTGATTAGTATCTTCGTCCTCATTCTGCTGATCATCTCGGTGCTCCCTTTAGGAAGGGTCCAGCAATTGCTTGAGAATCTGATTCATTACCTCGGCCATGCGATCAATCTTTTGGCTTTGAAGATTGTCGCCTTCCTCTACGTTCTCAATCCGTTTCAACATTGACCCGGCAATGTTGTGCAACAGTCGTATATCCGAGTTGTCAATCTGGAATTCTGGCGTGGAACTGGCCTGATTGGCGTTCACCAGAGTTTGCTCTGTCCGTCCATCCTCAAGGGGAGGGTTCGTGCTCGATGGTTCCTCTATTCGTTCCTGATTGTTTCCTCGAACATCTTCCTATTGTTGATTCTCATTAGTACCTTGTTCTTGGCCTTGCACATGTGCAGGCGGGTGGCTTTTGCTTCTAGTATTGGCCATCATTGGTCACGGGAATAGGACTTTATAGTCTCCACGTTCGGCGCCAATGTTCTGGTGTAGAACACAAGAGGTGTTGGACTTGGCCTGGGGTGAGATCCCAGGGTCCTACATACCACAATTAGGGATCAAAGTCCACGTAGTTCGAAAATAAACCATAGGCTAGTTATATCCAGAGGGAGTGGGGGTGTGTGCTCTATCTGAATTGAAAGCTAGGGTTCGAATCTGTGTAGCTTGTGAGGGTTTATTCCCTATTTATAGACTGTCTTGGGACCCTATTCTGACGGGCTTTGTTATCTTTATTATTTAAAAGATATTAAGATATCCCTTCAGATAATATCCCCTTATCATCTGGGTGGTTATGATCTTAACCAATCATAACTGCTCCTTAATTCAAAGGGGTGGTTAGAATTATGACTGGAGCCAACTGGGCTCTTTAGTTATTGGGCTGGGCCCATTTATAATATATCTGTAACGGAGTCAAATATTTGAAAGACTGGAACCTATAAAATCAAGAACTTAAAAATTGTTCTCTATTGTTTTGAAAGAGAAAAAGATAACAAAAGCGCAATATGCATACCTGTGGTGGTTGGAGGACGGCCGGTTCTACAGCGCCTTGGATAAGGTCTATCTTCAGCCCCTGCGATCGGTCTAGCAAGGTCCAGGTCCTTGTCAGGATTTCCCAAGTCATTGTAAAGAGCATAATCATAGATTCTCTCATGAAGCTTTCTCTCTCCTTTTCCGGTACCTCTGATGCTTAGCAAATCTTCACGACGAAGATCTTTGATACCAGCTGGGGTTTGCGATGGTAAGTACGCCTATTCGAACACTAAGCTTATATTAGCAAAGAAACAATAACTCAACAAAAATATCATAATCTATGAGAAATTAAGAAGTGGAAGAAGGAGGGAAGGTTAGGGTTTTTACTTGATTCTTGAAGATGATTCTGCTTTCATGATTGTCAGTGCGAGAATGAATCCAAGTATTTGCAGGGAAGAAAATGGGACCTCCTTCAAAGCCATGAATGATGATCTCTAGCAAGTGGAACTCCTTGCTATGAAGATTGGTAATGAGAATGGCTCCAGGGGATCCAAAGTCGCCTGGGACTGTGAAATCGGCGGAGTATTCGACGATGTAAGAATGGTTCGACGGCTTTGGTAGCCACCCTCTAACGTTCGTCTGGACGATTTTTCCCGAATTAGTAACTGAGAAAAGTGGGAGAACGTCAAACTTCGGTAGAAAATTGAAGGGTTAACAACTTAACATCATTTTTGGCCGAAAAAACAACTTAACATCATTGGGTTGGGTTAGTGGGTTTGAGATAAACTTATAGTTACTCCTTTTGGGATGGCTTATGGAGTGTCATGAGTAACTTTTCAATGTAAGAGTAACTTTTCAATGTAAGAAGAGTTTTATCTCCACTTATGCATAACTTTCTATAAATAGCTTTTCATAAGCTATTTCAAACAAGCATTTATAAACAAGTCAGATGAGGTGAAAGTGAGATTGTGAAATTATATTATATTTGGATTCGTATTATAAGTAGGTTTTATGATTTAAACATATAGTATTTAAAAATGCATTAGGATCTTGAAATACTTAAGAATATTGAATAATAGTAAAAATTGAATGCTAAAATTATTTTTAGTATCATTACCTTGAGATATTTTATAGAATATTAAATAACACTAAAAATATACTTTAGAATACTCAATAGTATTAAAAAAATATTTTAGGATCTTTAAAAAAATATTTTTAGTACCCTGAAATATTTTTGAGGGTGCTAACTTGTATTCAAAATATACATTATACTCTATATTACCTATATTACCACATATATCAAATCTCTCTCTCTCTAGTTGAAAAGAAGTTCAAAAGCTCCTCAAAGTAACTTTTTAAATAAATAACTTTTGGTCCAAAAGTTTAATTGAGACAACTTCTCAACTAAACATTCCAAAAAAGAAAAAATTACAAGTCTAATTTAAATAGTGTATAAGTCCTATTTGATGGTCAAATTGGTATACCAAATAAGCCCATTATTGTTGATTATAATTTAATGGAATTTTGGTTTTTATATCTATATTTTCAAAGTATTGTTTTTTATTTCTATATTTGATAAGAATTTAATTCAAACTTAAGCATCTCATCTATATATCTATATAGACCAGAACTAAAATTTAATAAAAGTATAGAAAATAGCCGTTAAACTGAAATTAAAAAATTTATGAAACTATAGGATCAAAACTGAATATTGAAATTATAAGATTCAAACTAAATTTTGATTAAATTATAATAATTAAAAATAATAGTAATTTACAATCAAATCAAATGATTGGTTCCATGATCAAATGGTTAAGTGACAAAATTCTTTAATTCTTCCCACAAGCTAGCTGTTGGTTAAAGTGATAAGGAAACTCTACCTATAAAGAGAATAACATAAGTTTGAATTCCTTGTTGGTAGAGATGAGAATTCTTTATCTTTTAAGCCTTAAAAGAAAAGCCATTAACACAATTAAAAAAAAAATCTCCTCAATTTTATAAATCAAAATACCGGTCCCTAAAATGCCTAATTAAATATTTTTAATTTAGAAAAATAAAATCGCAACAACAGTTCAACCAATCTTTTACTTATCAAATGACAACAATAAAAGTTGAAACAACATTTTTTTTTTAATATCAATGACAACATCGGCTTAACATGTATTATCTCTGATCTTAATTATAAGACAAAGTTGACTTTTTTTGAAGGGATTAAGGAAGCTAAATAAGTTACTTAATCATTTCATATCTTATATATTCTTAGATTATATATTAATTTATTAGTTAAACTAATTAGTTTAAAGAAAAAATAAAAATACTCTAAAATAATTTAATTATCTTTCTTAATCTTTACAAAAAAAAAAAGTCAATTATGTCCTATAATTAGGACTGGAGGGAGTATTATTTTTTTAAGGATTAAGGGACAATTTTACTCTAAAAGTTTTTAAAGGGAAATTTTACACCGAATATGTAAGAAAAGGAGTAATTTTGTCATAACTATTGTACTAGTTATACTCAGTTGGCAGTCTACACATGATCCACGTTATTTTTGTTAAAGCAAAAATTTACTTCAAAAGTTTTAAATCTAACTATGAAAAAAAAATAAAGTAGATAATATATAGATTCTTAGGGTAAATTTGATCATCAATAAAATAACATAACGTGGATAACATGTAAATTGTTAACTCAACATGTTCAATCAATTAAATTAGTGATCATAATTAATTGAGATAATAGCCATAATACAATTAATCTCTTTAAAATATATCAGAGTCAAAATTGCACTTTAATGACATCTTACTTAGCCCTTTTCTTACCATGATCTTATGCGTGAAAAAGATAAGTGAAAGAAAATATAATCATAAATGTAATAAAAAATTCCTGTATTTTAGAAGATATACGTTCACAAATTAAAAGCAAGACAGCAAGAGTGTTAAAATTTCCTGTAAATTACACACATGGCATATATCCGTGCTTGAGATAAGAAAAAAGAAGCAAAAAGATGAGAACCTTTTCCGTCACCCTAGGCATGGCATGATCAAGTCCAATAAATAAAACCTGCCAGCCCACTAGGATGATCACACCACACTTTCATATCTCATGGTTCTGCATTTGATATACATATATATATATATATATATATATATATATATATATATATATATATATATATATATATTTGCTCAGAATTTGATATACGAAATTAAACATTTTAAAAAACATGTGTCGTTAAATAGGATACCAAAAATAATCCCCATTCCATTTTAAGTTACAAGACACTCTTAAATCTAAATAAATTGTGAAACCGTATGCACCTTATTAATATAGTTAAAAACATTATTTTTTTAAAAAAAATATATAAAATTAAAAAAAAAGGCCTTTCCTTCTACATTAACATCTAATTTGCCAATTTATAATTAATGAAGATAATTTTTGGAACAAGATGTTCAATGAATACTTTTTTCTCTAAAATATCTCATACTGTAAAAATATATATAAAATCACTCCAAAAAAACATCTTTTAAATAAAAACCAAAGCTAAGAGCGCAAATGATGTACTCATTTTAGTCTTTATTATAAGACACCAATTAATAAATATATTTAATCTTTTTTATAAGATACTTGTTTGTTCCTAATGAGTATTTTTTTTTTTTCATGTATCCCCATAATTAATAAAGGTAGAAGGTGAGGGTAATAATTAATAGATATTAGAATTTAGTGCAATTAATAGGTGTAATATTGGAAACTACTTAAATTTTATAACAACTTTATTATGTATAACTGTTTTTATTTTATTAGTTTGTGAGAATTGTTAGTTGATGTCTTATAATAAGACCCTGAAGAAATAACTTTCTAGTTTTTCCCATATCAGTATTATATGGTAGTGATATATATGAACCTATTAATCAATGCAAGATGTACCCGGCTTTTGAATTAACTAATGAATTAATGAATTATTTGATTATGGGGATTTGTCCTCGATCCTAATTATAAACTCCATGCACGTGAAACGCGGAGAAGAAAACAAAATACCAACCAATAAACAAAATTTAAAATAAAATTGACAGTCAAAGATTAAGATTATTCTGACCAGGATCGATTTCCTCACTGATCAGCTGAATCTGGATTCCCAAACCGAACCCGTTTACCAAGCATTCCCAGTGATCTTCCAGCTTCTCTGTAATCTTCTCCTTCATCTTCTTCCTGATAGCCACCACCACCCTGACCTGGATTCCTTCGCTTCCAGAAGAAGAAGAAGACGACCACGGCATCATTCCGTCGGCCGGAGACGTGATGGTGGCATCAGCTGTCTTGCCGTCGCTACTGCTGTTCATAGCTCGGATACTCCTCGTCACATTCCGGTTGAGCAGAGACCCGTGAGCCTTCCGGCGTCTTCTAGAGAAAGCACCGGCATGGATCAGAGGAGATCGACTACGACGGAAGGCGGCGTTGTCGTCGGACAGATTTGAAGTAAGAGTAGTATTTGCCGGACTCAACACAAACATCTCTCTTGATGATAAAAATCTCTTGAAATCTTTAGAACTGATGAATAATATATTATCAGTATGTAATTTAAGGAACTAAACTTTGAAGGACAAGGGAAAAAGTGAGAGAGCAGAGACTGCGACGCTTTGAAAATGGTGGGTGGCTTGGAATGCGCACTGTGTTTGTATTACTATTATAATTTCGCATGCGACACGTACTCGAATTTTAAAAAAAGCCATTGAATTAAATATGTTAAAAACTTGTGATAATTCTTAATATATTAAATATATTAGTAGTATATACTCCCTGCCCTCCTATTCATACAACCTCCATAACAAAATTATGCAATTTAAGAAAGTTCTGAAAGTTAGTTAAAAATAATAAGTATATTTTAAAATAATTTTTTTTCAAAGTCTATCCATATTTATAAGGGGTCAAGTAACAGACAAAAATAGAGTAAATCTAAGTATTACTAACCCTTTAATTAATGTCATATATATAATTAATGAGGGAAACAAATTGAAAAAAACACATTAAATGTTGAGACAACCACTACAAAAAAAAAAGTATCAATTCGTAGTCATTACAAAAAACTGCTACAAATATCAGAATTTGTAGCGATTTGTACTACAAACTGCTACTAATTTGCAACGGTATGACTCGGGTCAAGTGACACGTTGGTTAGAGAACAACATTTTGTAGTGGTTATTTTGTAATATGGCATCATGCTACCGCTAATTAATTTTGTAGCGTTTTATTTTCACAAACCACCTCAAATGTGGCACCAGCTAGATGACTTATGGCGCAAAAATTGTGATAATTAATATGGAAAAACCACTATAGAATGTAAGAGTTTACAACTTTGTAGCAATTATACATAGAAACCGCAGTAGGATGCAAACAATCTTTTACATTTGTGACGGTTACACATAGAAACCAATCCAAATTTTAGGTTTTTATAAAAATGTTTGGAGGAATTAGAAGTACAGTATACAAATAAGGTAGAGGAAGAATGATGTGAGGTTTATATAACTTGGGAATTCATTGTGTTTTGCATGCCGTTCTCTCTATTTCTAAATATAGCTCACTTCAAATAAGTGGGGGCAGCAAAATCCCCCCTTCCCTAATTTGCATACCAAACACATTTTAAATGTTTGGAGTAGAATAGGCTAGGCTCTCATGAAAAGTTTATAACTTGACCTATTTTAAGCCTAGTCTATGTTATTTAATAAATATGTCAGACTTATAATTACCTATTGCCATGCTTATTTAGGCATATAGGTAAAGCCTATTTTTGTAAATGTTAGCCTAATTTTATGATAGTATGAAGAGTTAACCTTTTTGAGGTTTTGAGTGCAAAATGTTTTTATCTCTCCTAATAAAAATGCTTTTCGAGATTTAAACTTGTGTTTTCCTTTTTATGGAGGTAAAACCGCTTATCACCTCAAATAAAATCTTATCAATAATCCTTTTTAAAGTTAAGGTGCTAACATACCACGAACATATATTAAAAAATGCACTCACCATCACATAAAATTTTTTGTGTGTACAAGAATAACCATGAAAAAAGAGAAAGAGTGATACTTCCCCTAAAATTAACTAATCATTGTTTACTACAGTGTAAGTACCAATATACCTCGTAACACAAAAGAAAGAAAAGTCTTTCTAATTCTTCTTTTGCTCATCAACAAATCTTCAATCTTCTAGGC
Organism: Acacia confusa; assembly: GCA_037074495.1. Lineage (NCBI taxonomy): Eukaryota > Viridiplantae > Streptophyta > Magnoliopsida > Fabales > Fabaceae > Acacia > Acacia confusa. Next base: position 29,659,699 of record CM073505.1, on the reverse strand, counting down.
ATTCAAATTCATCATCACACTCACTCACAAATTAAACCAGAAACAATTGGCCTTAACTAACGTAAAAGGTAAAAGAAAATTTCTCTCTATGAACCTCTCAGTCTATCCTTTGCTTCATCATCAATAATCACAGCAACAAATCACACCAATTCAAACCATCTACTCACGATCAAGCTCTTTTTATTTCTTTGGAATACTGCTAAAGCATATGAGAATTAGACAATACAGAAGGAAAGAACCAAATAAATCTGTTTTTTCACTCTAATACAAAGGTTGCATAGATCAAATTTTAAAAATCTCCACCTTATCTTCTCTCGTCTATGCCCTCGATCTCTGTTTGGAAGTCGATCTTGCCACCTCCAACTAGGCATCACCGTTAGAAATGAAAAGCAATTGAGATTCAAGACGACAAGGAGGAAGTCACCGCCTTTTCTCCTCTTCTCCAGGCCCTCAATCTTTGCTTGGAAGCTGATCTCACCACCTCCGATTAGGCGTCGCCAACCTCATGTCAATGAGATGCAACGACAATAACAACAAGGAAGGACGCCACTGTTGCCACCATCATTAGGATTTGGGAAGAAATGGTGGAGTCAAAGGGAGGGATGAGAAGGGTAATATAGGAAATTAATATTTAGGTTTTTAATCTTTTTAAATAGTGTGGGCCCACTAGAAATGATAATAGACTTTTTTTTCGTTCTAAAGGACTGATCAATAAGGATCAGAGAGTATTACAATAGAGGCGTGCAGTTCCCACACCATTAGCGTCATCGTGAAAAAGACCATATCTCCTATCTGGAGGTTCCTGTAAAACATGGAGGCCGACCTCCAAGCTTAAAGCATAAGAGGCAAGAAAGTCCGCGCAATGATTGCCCACTCAATAGACATGAGAGATTGTGAGTCACTAGTCATAGTTCATAAGATGCCTTATTCTACTAGCATTAGGGCTCCAATCCAAGCTACAAAGAATACTTAGTTCCACTAAACAATTAACTTGAACCAAAACATCATGGTATCGAGGACTATGCCAATTTGAGTACATCCATCAGTGCACATAGTTCTGCTTGAAGAGATGAGCATATTCCAATATCCCTACAACATCCCACTAGCCATTGTCCTTCATGGTCTCGAATAAGGCACCCCACTCCAATAAGCATGGACTCCATCTTTCTTGCCTACCCTATCATAGTTCAAGGAGACCAATGTATTTAGTGGTTTAATCCAGCTAATAATCCTTTCTTGCTTCTTCTGAATATCACCCTTTAACATGCTATAATGCGCAACCACTTGCTCATTGAAACTAGCAAAAATCATCACCTCCCGAGCAAGGCTGGTAGTATGGGTATGTTTATCCTCAAAGACAGCCAAATTCCTCGTTATCCATAGTTTCTAGCAGGTCAATCCAAACAAACTTGCCCATCGAGCCCACCATCGACGCACCAACATTTATTAGAAAGGTTCTACAACATCCAGGCTTAGAGATTCAACTGGAAAAAACTGTAGTGTAGCGTTACTGACATGATGTGATTCCAGACTTCCTTGGTGAACTTGCACCTCTAGAGGACATGATCAACGTCCCCCACTACACCTTATACACCTAACATTGTCTATCATATGACGTCGACATCATTCGGTATTAGTCAGCAGGAGCTGTTGAGCAACTAACCAAAGGAAGACATGTACCCTCTGTGTGCCCTCCCATCTCCATATTTCCTCCCATGGTCTTAGAGAATCAATGGTGTCACCCTTACCTAACATGTCATATACGGAAGAGATTGGGAAACGCCCATCAGTCAAGTGATCCTAGAAACATTGAGCAACTCCATCCTCGTTTGTTGGGGCTATTATTCCTGTAATGCGTGAGAGGACATGGTTTAGGAGATCTTGGTCAAACAGATGCCAGGCCCAACTACCATCAGGTCTCATAAAGTCCTTCACCCTTAGTAGAGCCTCCGCAAGCGTGACATCACGACATACCAGGAGATTAAGGGGGCCAACCTTCGGCACCCAGTTATCACACCAAAATTGAGTATGGGATCCATCTCCAAAGTCCCAGCGTATCCCAAACTCCACATCTAACCAAACTTTCTATAGATGACTCCATAAGTAGGAGCAGTTATGGTTCTGTTTGCATAGGCCACTATATTCATCCCACCTATACTTATGCCGTAGAACTTGAACCCAAAGAAGATCATATCTAGAACACAACGAGAAACCAATCTTCATAAGGAAAGCATGATTTTGTTGCTTCATATTTCTGAAACCACACCCCCTAACTTGTACGATTTGCATATATCTTCCTAGTTGACGAAACTAAGCTTTCAAACAAGACCTTCATTGCCCCAAAGAAAATTCCTGATATGTTTCTTGAAGCGTTTACACAACCCAGGTGGCAGCTTCGTTGTTTGCATTGCATACACTAGCACAACTGGCAACACTGCTTTGGCTAATGTGATACGCCCTGCTAGCGACAAAGTCTTAGCTGCCCATCCAGAAAGCTTACTTTGAACCTTCTCTTCAATATATGCATACGTCTTCATCCTCACACGCTTATGTAACAACGAGACTCTAAGGTACTCCCGAGATCATCTATTCGTTTGTATCCCAAATCCTCACTCAACCCAATTTGAATACCTGGTGGAACATTTTTAGAGAAGAATACAGTTGTTTTGGACCTACTTACTTTTGTGACCAAAGCTTGCACAAATTCAGCCATGACGCTATTAATTAGTTCCACCTGAGAGGCAGTGGTAGAGCTAAACAAGACAAGATCATTTGCAAAAATAGGTGGGACAACGGCAAACCCCCTTTACTCATGTGGATTGATCTCCATTGGTTTTCTTCAACCTTCTTGGTGATAATTTGTGATAATCTTTCCATACACAGGATAACAATATATCTGGACAAAGGATCCCTTTATCAAATACCTCAAGAGGGAGTAAAAATTTTAAAACGTTCTCCATTCCAAACTACGCTTATACTATAGCTAGAAATACATGCCATCATTGCTTGTACAAATTTCCATGGGATTCCAACATCATGAAGTGTATCCTTAATGAAATCCCACCTTAGGTAGTCATATGCCTTTTCAAGGTCAACTTTAATGGCCATTTAGCCTTTTGTGCCATTCTTGGACCTCGTGGTATGAATCATCTCCTGCACAATTATAACATTATCTGAGATATGCCTTCCTGCAACAAAGTTGGATTGATTAGGAAAGACTAACCATGGTAGCCATTTCTTAAACTGGTTAGCCAACACTTTCGTAATAACCTTATAGGGAACCGTACAAAGGCTAACAGGACGAAACTCCTTTAATCTTTCTGAACATGGGATTTTTGGGATTAAAGTAATGAGTGTCTCATTCAAATTTGGGTCTACAACCCCATCATTAAAGCACTTAGTAACCATGTGATACAAATATGACCCCACTGACTTCCCATATTCCTGGAAAAAAGTTGTGTGCCACCTATCAATCCCGAGCGCTTTAAGCGGTTTCATTTTAAAGAGTGTAGAATGCACCTCCGCTTGTGAAATAGCAAAACTAAGAGATCGGGAGAGTCTTCAATAATTGGGAAGAGGCCTTTGCCTAAATAATACGGGGCACCTTCCCCTTCTTTAGTATACAAATGTTTATAGAACTGTAATGCCCAATCCTTAAGAATTACTCCATCTGTATGTACACCACTCCCCATAATGTCTTCTTAGGACTGTTATTACTTCCTTCTACTTCGACAAACTGACTTTGCATGATAGTAGGCTGTATTCTTATCTCCCAGTTATAGTCAATCACACCTTGCCTATTGAGCCTAGGTCAAACTTTATGCTCATAGATAGATTCAAACTCCTTATGTAACTCTTCTTCCAAGCGAGCTAGGCGAGCGGAGGGGCTAGTTTCTTTAGCATTTTGGATCCCACCAAGTCTTGCCATAATTCTACATTTTCTGGACTTGATGCTGTTGAAGACCTCTCGATTCCATACTTTAACCGATACAGCTTCCAGATGTTTTCATTGACATATTCAGTGTTAGACTTGTTATCCCATATAGCTTTCTCTAACGAGTCGAAGGTCGCCCATAGTGCCAAGTACCTGAAGGGGATCTGTCTACGAGAAGGATTCACACCCCCGTTGACCTATATATAGAGCGGGCGATGATTGGAACTAAGCTTTGGCAAATGCTTGACTACAGTTGACCCAAACTCATTTAACCAAGTAGTGTTTCCCATGACTCGATCTAGTTTTTCAATGCACTTTTTAAATTGACGCCCGGGCATACATATAATCATACTCGAGCATGATCACCCGTGTTTTCAAATCTCCATCTTCATAAATCTTAAATTATCAAGTATGACTTCACTTCCATATATCATTACTCATTACTATTTCTAATTTCTTTTAATAAGTTTGCTAATGAGTTTCAGATGATTGATCATGGATTAACAACAAATTTGTATAAAGCAATTTGTGTGTCAGAGAAGCATTAAATGCAGTTGCCAAAATTGGTGATAATCTCCGTAACTAATACTTTGAGCTTTTTTTGATATTCCGGCTGCGCAATAAATGTTATCTCTCAACAGAAAAAAACCAATAGAATAAAGAATGTTTGCAAAGAACAAAGCATTTACGGCGAATGTTACCAGCAAAGCTTCATCTGTCTAATGGCTATATTCAAGAGTTACACCGATCAATCTTCAAGCTTCTACAACAATCATTTATTACAACACCTATAAATAGCAGAAACATTAAATTCGCCAACTACTGAAACATTGTGCATTCAATTCGAACTTATTGCAATTTGCTGTTTCATTAACATCGCTTAATATCTTTGGATATTTTTGTATACTTCAGTGTTTAACATCTACTCATGAGGAGTTTATAAACACTTATTTGATTATGTTTTCGAAAATCTTAAGGTTGTGAAACCTTAAGTAAAAGTGTACAATTACAGCTTGTAAGGGGGAGTGAGTCCAAAAATGAAAGGATCATCCTGAGTTACAGAGTGTATAATTGTATTGTTATTTGAAGATTTAGTGGAAATCCTAAGGTGTACTTGGCAATTGGACGTAGGTCAAAGTATTGGATCGAACCAGTATAAATCACTCTATGTTCATTTCTCTTTATTGTCTTTGTTTTAATTATCTGTGTGACTAATTTGCGAAAAGTTTTTAAGATCACCTATTCACCCCTTTTTTAGGTGATATTCCATTTTCATATATGATACAAACTTTTTGCTTTTAATATTGATATGTATATTTGACATCATCAAAACTAAGCATATCTAACATACTCTTCTCAGATCAATCCTTTCATCAGTTAATATACATGTCATGTCTTGCATTAAGGTATCAGTGAATATATGTCAACCCATTGATAGTACATGCATTAATTTTTTATGGGGTTCACAAGGCGATCATCAAAAAATGCATCTGTTAAGGAAGGATTTCCTTTTCCTTCCTACTAATCAAGGTGGTCTAGGATTAAGACCCACTAAGCTCTTCAACCAAGCCCTTTTGTCTAAGCAGATAAGGGAAATTCTATGCTCAGGATCTGATTCTCTTCTATACTCTACCATTAGAGTGAAATACATTAATGATTCATTTCAAAATTTGATTATAAGAGGCCATATAATACATCGTGGATATGGAAAGTTGTTTCAGAGTGTGTTGATATGATTGTAAGTAAGTTAAGATGTAAGCGATTAGCAATGGTTGATACATTTCTTTAAACCTCTCATTATTGTGGCCCATGCAAGTTAGATCTTTTGATTCAGCTAGCATTAAAATAGTTTCAGATCTTTTAGTGCATGCTCATCGCAATCCTCTTCAACAATACCAGTATAATCATCCAGTCCTCTATTAACTCTATTCTCTTTCCATTGCTAATCACATTTCTCAGTTACCTTTTTCAGTCACTGCAGATTCAAATCAACTTTTTTGTAATGGTAATTCATGTGGGAATCTTAAAGTTAAAGATGACTATCTTCTCTATGCTTCAGATTCATTGTCCATCAATCAAACTTAGGATCTATTTTGGAAATTCATGTGGTCCATTTCTATTTTTTTTTAATAATTTATTGTTGATCTGGAAATTGCTTCATAATGGTATCCCATCCTTTGAAGTTTTAGGGCAGCATCACCTTTAATGTTTCCAGCGAATGCCTTTTTGGATGCAACTATGAAGAAACTATTCATCACCTTTTCATCACATGTACCTATGCTAAAGCAATTTGGTTTGGCTGTTTATGTTTCTCAATCCAATGTCAATCATCATCCTTTTTGGACTTTAAATTATGACTGAAATATTCCATAAGCTTGTTATTAAAAAATGGAGAAATCTCTTGAAGGGCTTTATCATTCTTATAAATACCATCTGGCTTAAGAGAAATTATGCTCTACATCATGGACATCCATATCATCCTTCACAAGTCATCAAGAAAAGATTTCATTTGCAATGCTTCACTCTCACAATCATGTGGAAGACAGAAGGAAGCCTTCGATCTAAATCCTTCCAATGAATGTAGATGAATTCAACTATGAGGATTGGATAATCATTCTGCATAAAATTAAGGATAGAAAGAATGCCATAGGATTTTATGCACAAATATGCTTGGCAAGATCAATTCTGCATCAATTCATCTGTAGGAAGCATTATCCAAATGATCCATATGGTTTTACTACAAATGCCTTCGAACCTCAATTCTATGGATTCAAAGATAGAATGCATTTTCAGATGAACAACTGCAGATTGAAGATTTGGTGGTTTGAGAAAGCTCCGATCTTCACAACAATAGTTCAATCAGAAAACATTAATGTCGTGATCCAAAACATTCAGTCTCTGCTCAAAGAATTTCTTTTCTTTAAATTTCTATTGTTACTGTTAATGATTTAGATAGGCTTAACTTCTTGCATTTTAGTTCAGTTTCTTTTGTTTCGTTGTAAACTATATGGTTATTAATATCATTTTGCCTTTTTATAAAAATAAAAAAAAAAAGATAGAAGAAAGAAAATAGCCGCTTGTGAACGTGTATGTACAGTCCTTCACACTGACAATATGTGGCATAGTACTGAATACAAAGGCAGTTAATGGCAGAAAAAGAAAAAAAAAAACATGTTCTTGGCCAACCAAAAATGAAGATATTACAAGATAGTGGGCATTAGGGGGAAAAGGTGAAACTAACACGTGATAAATACAAAAATAATTAATTATACACAAAGATATGTATGTACAATATCCTACCCCACTGGTCATTTTTATAAGCTATAATTAAGATATTGTCCTTTTTATAAGTTATCTTTTACGGACTATTTCTAATATTTAATGCATTTTTTTTTTAAAAAAAAATTTCCCGCTTAGTCTCTCTTACTCTATAAATATGATACATTTCTTGTACATTCAATATCTTAAATTAACTTTAAACGATTTTTTAATTTATGTGATTTGATTATTTGTAACTTACGAAAAATTCACAAGGAAGTGATTAGGAGAATGCTATTTAAATTTGAAAAAGTTGAATTAATTACATTATATCTATACAAATTTTTTCTGTAAAATGAGCTCTCTAAATATCATTTTAGATAGTTGTAAGCATTAATCTTAGATGTAAAAATGAGTCTTAGTTGTAAACTGAAAGTCACATTTACATTTTTTTTAAATGTCATTCTCCCATATAAACATGAACAATGAAATAATAAATACTCGGACATCCCTGGCCAAAAAAAAAAAAAAAAAAAACTCCGATATTCATCACATACATGTGTGACGGTAAAATATATATAAAGTTTGATAAAACGTCAGCTATTATGAAACCAGTAATACAAAATAGTAGTAGTACATACATATATATACTACCTCATTTTCAGCAAATTGAGTAATTTATAAAGATAAAGGAAGTTAATTAGATCAACTATTTGTAATAAATATATGTTTTTTTATTAAAATACCATTTTTTATTTGACTCCTCTAAGATAGAAACTTCTTAATGTGTAATCAATATGAATAATTTAATTAAAAAACATAAATTATACGTAAGACCAAATACAACTCTCAACCAATTCTTATATTAAAGATATGATGTAGTATTTTATATTGAAGGGGCAATAGAAACAAAAATTTGAGGTGGGCACATATAGATATCCAATTACACCACATAAAAAAGATTTACATGTCTATCCATGAAAATGTAGTTAAAAAAATAGTTTACTAACCATTAATTAACTGTATTCAAAAGTGCTTTATCCCTATTTGTTCTTCCTTTTCATTTATCTACCATAATTTGGCTGAAAATTTTATCATTGCTTCAGAAATTATCCTATAGGTCTTTAAAGTCGTGACATTATATATATTTTTTCTTATGTTTTTTAGCAATCCTATTTGCAAATTAGCTTATTGTACCATGTAAAACTTGTGTTTTCTTACTATCATTTTGTCTTATAAAAAAGAGAGACATTAGTTAAGAGTTAATCATATTGCTTTTAGCCTTCTATAAAAAAGTTGTAGAATGGTCTATGGCGCTGCAATGTTACCTACCATACTTGGATAAGATTTTAGATTCGAACTTCACACGTTTGTGTGCGTAAATTGTATTAAATTAAAAAAAAAGGTCAAATTTTAGCGGTTAAAATGACATATATAATGGTTTAAGCCGCTACAAACACCATTAGTAGTTGTTCAGAAAACCACTAGCAAATCCATTGTGGCAAACCGATTTGTAGCAGTTTCAAAAAACCAATACTATATACTTTATAACCGTTACTGTAACTATAGCGATTAACCATAATCTCCACTATTTGAGTCTGAACTGATGTCAACGTGATACATTAGTAGCGCAATTAGATAAACCACTACAGAGTCTACTATTTTAGCTGTTATGAAACTGCTACTAATTTTGTACAAATTCGTTATGTCGTAGAGGTTACTTAACCCAACAAAATGTTCCCTCCATTATCTGAGGAAAAAATATTTTTTCCGCCAAATTGAATTCTTTTCATAGTTGTAGCAATTTCAAACCGCTACAATATATTCCCGCCATTTTATCTCGAAAAATGTTTTCCTGTCATTTTGAATTTTGTTACTTGTAGCAGTTTGCAACCGCTACAGAATATTTAGTCATTTTTTCTAAAAACTTTTTAGTTCATATTTGTAGTGGTTAGTAAAATGCTACAACTTCATAAAATTAAAAAAAATTAATTTTTTTCTCAGTCATCATTAAAATTAAATATTTAAATAATTTATATTTTATCTATAATTTATCAATATTATTTATAATTTATCATTATCAATATTTCAATCATTAATAAATATTTAATAAATTAAATATTTTATTATCAATAATATATATATATTAGTGAAATATATGATATTAAAATGTGATATTTGATTATATATATTTATTGTATAAGTATAGTTTATTGTAGGTTGATTTAAATAATATTTAATATTAAAAATAATGTGTGTAAAAGTAAATTAAATATTATGTGTGAAGGTAGATAGAATAATGTGTGTGAAGGTAGATGAAATAATGTGGGTGAAAGTGGAGAAAGAATTTTTTTTAAAAAAAATCATACAATTCTTAATTAAGAAAAATTAAAATCACAAATGTAGAACAAAAAAATAAATATTGTGATAATCATCATATTTGATCCGATTGAACAACACTTACCTTCTTGAAACACTTAATCTCTTTGAGAAAATGTAGAAATTTGAGAGAAAACGAGGAGAAAACATGTTAAAAAAACGAAAGTGGAGCATATTAAATGTGGTTTGGTGGGGTGTTTATATATTAGTATCTGCATACCTGTTTTGTAGCAGTTGATGTTAAACTTTTTGTATCGTTTAATATTAGTAGCGGTTAAGATCACGATTTTGTAGTGGTCAATAATCGCTATAAATAAGTTAAAAAAAAATACTACATTTTAAATTGTAAGCTACAAATATGTTTTTTTCTCAGCTAAAAAAAACTACAAATAAGTTTTTTTAATAAAATAAATATACATACATACATACATACATACATACATATATATATATATATATATATATATATATATATATATATATATATATATATATATTTGAAGTGGGATTTAAGGCCTGAACACATTGTACGCCCTGAGCCCTGTTGAGGCGGGGTCCACTCTGTGGGTGTGCCCAGCCCACGTCAACCAGGGGGTGGTTGAGGTGATGTGCTAAGGATTAAGAGGCGAGCCTGAACTACCAGCTTAAGCTTTTAGCTTAGTGGTAAGCTTCCGCGTCTTTGGTATCAGAGCCATGGCCATGTCTGGGGTTTGATTCCAAGGGGGAGTAGGAAGTGGGATTTAAGGCCTGAACGCATTGTGTGGCCTGAGCCTTGTTGAGGCGGGGTCCACTCTGTGGGTCCCACTGTGGGTGTGCCCAGCCCACGTCAACCAGGGGGTGGTTGAGGTGATGTGCTAAGGATTAAGAGGCGAGCCCGAACTACCAGCTTAAGCTTTTAGCTCAGTGGTAAGCTTCCGCGTTAAAAAAAACCCGGAAGCTTACCACTGAGCTAAAAGCTTAAGCTGGTAGTTCGGGCTCGCCTCTTAATCCTTAGCACATCACCTTTTCGGATGTGTACAAGTTGCTCTTAAACCTTTGATCCGTAGAGGCCTTAATGTATCTAGATTAGTCTGTCTTAGAGATGCAAGACATTATGTCTTTGCTGACTCTTTGCTTGCTGCTGCTGAGTTTGGATTACATAATGGTCCTGTCTATTTCAACTGTTACCCTTCTCAAATGGTTGATCTAAGAGACAAAAACGTCCTAGACATTCTTAAACTAAACCTTAAACTGCATGCTTAAACATGAAGTCCGGATCTATACCTGTAGCTCTAATGTATAGAATACAGTATAAGATTTCCAACTCTTCTGCACCAAATGTTCATCGTTTACCTGATAATGGACAAACAATTGTTTTCTTAACAGATAATTCACACACAAACACTACAATTCCCCAAACCATCATGTGGAGAGATGTAACATTTCCTGATGAATGGGTTACAGAAAAGGCTATACAACATATTCCTAAGCCTATTTCTCAAATTAGTAGAATTTCCTAGTCCCAGTCAGGATCTGTTAAAATGACCTTTGAAAGACATAGGAATTCTATTTCATCTACATCTTCAAGATATGAGGATTTTAGATCTGTAAACTCAGAGTTACCAAGGAGTTCTAGTTTTTCATAACGATCTTTACCATCGGTAATTCATCTTCCACCTCCACAAACACATGTTCCTTCACAAACCCATGTTCTTCCACAAACTCATACTCCACCTCAAACTCTTATACCACCACCCCAACAAACTGATAATCGATCTACAAATGTGTCAATTCAAGGAATTGATAATTTTGGAACAATTCCTCATGCAAACTATCAAAGAGAAGATGACCAAAATTCGGTAGACTCTGTAAGTTATACTGAATTAGGTGAACCTTCAATGATTGGTGTTCTTGAATATCAATTTAAAATTGATAAACAAAGTTTGCAAAAGGAATTTTATTCGGAACCAAATACTTGCCAAAGGAACTGGTTTTTGAAAACTTTTAAAGGACTTTTTAGACAACAACTCCAAGAAAAATTTTACAGTTTCCTTGACAAGTATAAAGTGAATATTCCATTTTTTGATTGGTTTGAAGCATATGCTTTACAACAAAAAATAGAATATCCATTTTCAACAATGATAAACATGACCAAAAGAGATTGGAAAACTCCTGAAGGACAAACTATTTCTTCAGAAGTTCCTCCAATAAGGCCATATCAGATTCCTGGAATTACAGATAGATCACAAACTCCCATCATTGCCTCCCCATTCAAAACTCAGAATCCTGAGGAACCAATTGGTCCAAAAGACATCAAGAGTCTTATGGAACAAAATAACTATACAAACCAGTATCTTCAAATCCTTGGAGATCAAGCCATCAAAACTGCTTCTTCTTCCTCTTCTCAAGTTTCTTCTCCACAAATTTCTTCTAAACTATCACCACCAATCCAGCCTCTATTTAAACCATTCCAACTTGATCCAAAAGTTAAGGCTGGAATCCAAGACAAAAACAAGGCAAAACTTATAGCAGAAATTAACCAAAGATTACGACATCTTAATCCAGTTTCTGAACCCTAAAGCCCTAATATTTCATTAAAACAACAAGTCATTCCTAACACACCTCTTTCTGAATCTTCTTCAAAACAAGTCATGAATTTTGATAAACTTTCTGATGTTGAATCTTCAAAAACTGCTTTTGAAATAAACCGTCAACATTGGAAAAAATCTTCAAAAATTTTTCCAAATTGGCAGAAATCTTCAAAGTTATATTATTCAAGGCTTAGTCCCTTGGATATTCTGACTGAAGAACGCCAAAACCAAACTTTTAAATCTTTTAATTCCAATGATATTTACGAATGGGATATTAATGGACAAAGCGAAACAAATATTTTACAAATTTTACAACAAATGACAATGGTAAGCACTGCTTATCAAACTACAAACAGTTACTCAGAAGAACAAATAACCAACCTTTTAGTCTCTGGTTTTACTGGACAACTTAAAGGATGGTGGGATTTCTATTTGTCTTCTGAAGAGAAATCAAATAGTTTTTGTTCTATTAAAACTGAATCTGATGGGACTCCAATACTTTACAATGGTGAACCCTTACAAGATTCTATTAATACCCTTCTTTTTACAATTGTAAAGCATTTTGTTGGTGATCCAACTATCTAGAAGGATCGCTCTTCTGAACTTCTTTCTAACATCCGACGTCGAACCTTATCTGATTTCAGATGGTATAAAGATACTTTCCTAACTAGAGTCCTTCTAAGAGATGATGCCAATCAAGGTTTTTGGACAGAAAAATTTTTAGCCGGATTACCAAAATCATTTGGTGATAAGGTTAAAGATAAGATACGAACCTTGTATGACGGTAACATTCCTTATGGAACTCTAACGTATGGAGAGTTAATCTCTTTTGTTCAAAAAACTGCTTTGAAAATTTGTCAAGATGATGGTATTAAACATCAACTTGCAAAAGAAAAGGGTATCAACAAGAAAGAATTGGGATCATTTTGTGAACAATTTGGTCTTCCTTCCTGTTCAAAGCCAAAAAGAAAAACTTCTAGATTCAATTCATCTTCTTTTAAAGAAAAGAGTGTTTACAAAAATTATCCTCGTTACCATAAAAAATGATTTTATAAAAAGAACAAAAGAAATTTTTCATCAAAACCTCAAAAGGATTTTAAACAAACTTCTCCAGGGAAAGGGAAGGTAACTTGTTTCAGATGTGGGAAAACTGGTCATTATGCTAAGTATTGCTGCATTTCCAACAAAATCAGAAACATCCAAATTGAAGAAGCTATTCTCGACCAAATAAACAATCTTCTCTTAGATACAGATTCTGGATCTGAGGAAGAATCTTCTTCTGTCTCTTCTGAAAACCTGAATGAAATTCAAGATGATGAAATCAATTCAACATCTGATGATTCTTCTCCTGCTATAAACGTTATTACAAAAGAACAAGATTTGCTTCTTGATGTCATTAGTAAACTTCCTGATTGTGATAAAACTGAATATCTCTCAAAATTCAAGGATATTTTATCACAGTCCCCTTCTCCATCCTCTTCTAAATCTTCTGATAAACTATCTGTTTTCCAAAATAACTTTGATCTGACCAAAACATTGGATAGATTTAAACGTTCAACTAAACCCACAACTATTCAAGATCTTCAATTTGAGGTTAATAACCTTAAAATTGAAGTTCAAAATCTTAAATCTTCCAGAGATTCTCATGAATCTGCTTTATTACATATTCAAGAGATTCTTTCTTATGAGCAAACTCCTCCATCTAATGAGAATATTGATCAAGTTTTAGAAAAGGAAAACATAGATGAAATTCCTGAATTTGATGAAACCCCATTTTTAAATGCTATTTCAAAAATTTTCTTACAGAAGTTTTATATACAAGCAAAAATCATTATTAATAATGATCTTGTTATAGAACAATCTGTATTATTTGACACAGGAGCACAAGCCAATTGTATTTTAGAAGGTTTGGTGCCAACTAAATATTTTGAAAAAACTACTGAACGGTATAGTGCTGTAAACAAATCCTCATTATCTGTCTGGTATAAATTTTTAAATGTTACCATAAAAAATGGTAGTTGGCAAGTTCAGACACCATTTATTTTAATGAAAGAGATGGGAACTCAAATCATACTCGGAGCACCTTTTGCCCAATTATTGATTCCTTTTGGTGTTAAATCTGATGGACTTTTTAAACTATATTTCAGTGAAAAGATTTTCTTTCCTTTTACACAAAAACCAAAATTAACTCATAATACTCTCTAGTTTTAAGCAGATTTGTGGGAGGAAAATGCCATCCAGAAGGGAAAATTTTGGCAGTAGTTTGGTTGGCTGTTTCAAGGAGAAATTCAGGCTCTATTTAGCCGATATTCCTTACACAATGATATTTGGGTGTATAAGGAGTAACCAAGGGATTTACAGCCTAAGAGATTGTTAGAGTTTGGGATAATGGAGGCTTTTTCTGGGCAAGTTGAAGAGCAAATTCTTTATTGATAGAATCGTACTCTTGTTTACTATTAACATGTAAGGGAGCAGGTAATAGTAGAGCAAGAGTTTGTGTTGTATCATTTATTGTCAATGGTTTGTTGCTTCTTTTTGCTAATACTTCCTCCCAAGTTTGGTTTGGAGGTTTCTTAACATAAGAATCAAGCGTTTTCTTTGCGGGTTTAATAGGAGTAGATGACTTCGTTTTAGGAGTAGATGACCCAGATCGGGAGGTTACCTGTGGTTTAGTTCCTTGAGTTTGAGAAACTAATTGACTGGTTGGTCCCTGTGTTTGTTGAGATTGCTACAGTAGAGAAGTTTGTTACTGCAGAAATTGTTTAATAAATTCTTCTAACTCTTGGCTAGAAGGAGGTCTTTGGGCATCTTGGGAGAAACTCTGTTTATCTTCCTCTTGGAGGAGTTGTTTATCTTTGGATTCCTCTCCAGGTTTCTTTTTTTGAGGCATTTTCTGGAAAGATGAAGGTTTGTGGGTTAGTTTACTCTCAGATTCAACTACCTTGTAAAAACTCACGGGTAAGGAAATCTGGAAGAGAGTTGGAAGTGCCTTTGATGAATTCAATGTCAAAATAAAAAACACTTAAAATTGCCTGCCATTTGGCAAAAATTTGTTTTGATGCAAGATTTTTAACATCTTTTCGCAAAACATCTTTTGCAGATTTGCAATCAATATGAATTAAAAATTTTTGGTTGAACAAATCAGCTTGAAATTTTGAAACACATAAAACAATGGCCAAAATTTCTTTTTTAATTGTAGAATAATTCTGCTGGGCAGAATTCCAATGTTTAGATGTAAAAGAAATAATTTGCTATTTTCCATCAACATTCTGTTTAAGGATTCCTCCATAGCCTACTTCAAAAGCATTTGTTTCGACTATTTTGGGAGCAGAAGGAATTGGAAGGCTGAGGCAAGGAAGCTCCTTAACCTGTTGTTTGATTTGTTTAACAATATCAGTATGAACATCAGTCCAAGGAGGTGGATTTTTGTTCAATCGCTGATGGAGAGGTTTAACAAAATTACTAAGTTGAGGGATAAACTCAGCAACATAGTTTAAACAGCCCAAGAATCTTTAAAGTTGGTTTTTATCAAGAATCTGGTCTGGAAATTTATCTGCAAATTGAATTGCTCGTTCTTTAAGATACTAATTGAAAACGGCTCTGATAGTATCTTCAGAGCTGTTATATATATATATATATATATATATATATATATATATATATAAGATTACATATTAAATCGTAAGCATAATTTTAATTTTTTCTTCTCAATCTTCATCACTATTCCTAAAAAAAAGGGATGAAATGCTATTTGTGAGTTGAATATGTTTGATCACAAATAAAAATTAATATGTTTTTATATTAAATTAACTATATTAATAATTTTTTTGTAACTTACTATGATCTCGTTTGCCGCCACAAAGGTTGATGTCCCGTTACGATGTCTAGGTCGATTCTCCTCCTACGCCTTCGCTTGCTAAAAGAATAAAAAGTTTGTTATTTCAAAAATGGAACAATCAATCATTTAAACCTCAAATTAATTTAACTTTCAATATACCATCTCACTGTAGGTCATAGGAAACGTCTTCGATCCTGCTGTGTGATGGACCGTCTGCTGTGCCCGGCTCCTGGTGTTCCTCTAGGACAGAGCTTGCAATGAGGAACAAATAAAATGTTAAGTTAAATTAATTATTATTTTGATATCTTGTGAACTATATTTAGAGTTTAAACAACATTTAAACTATATTAATCTCAACTGTAAATTAATTTAAACTATATTCATATTTTTAAACTTTATTTAAACAAAATTAATTTACAAAATTTCAACTATAATTAATTGAAAAATATACCTATCCCTCTGCATTCCTCCTATATTGGGGTCCACGTCGTCTGGAACATTCTCGATCAGCTTCCATAGAGGAACTGTCCCATCTCCATTCCTTTGGTTGTACATACGATTCCTCCGGTTCTTCCACCCATCTCCTATCTTCAATAAAGAGTACCTCTTCGCCTGGCCTCCCACATTAAAATTTTTTTGTAACATAATTTAATTACTAATTAATTAAATAATAATAAATAAATAAACAACTAACTAAATAAACAGACCACAAATTATAAATATTAACATGTAAAATTAAATAAAGCAACATAACTTACCTGGACAATGTCAGTAAATGCTTTGTCCTTGTTCTTGACCGGAACACGTTTCCAATCCTTGAAGTCCAATGGGAACCATGCCCAATTCCCACCAAATTCAAATAGGAATCGATTGAATAAGTGACCACCATTGGCGACCAACCGGTCCGTGTCCATTTTCTAAGGGACTATTACGCGAGGCCCCAGCAACAAAGTGACCCCAACAACATCCATCATCCTCTTGCTGATCTTCCTATGTGCATCTACATAATTAAAAAAACATGTTTTAATTGCTTTTAAATATAATTTAATTAAATGTAAGAAAATGAAATTTAATTTTTCTAAAAAAAAAATTACATTTACCTTCGACATCCACCACAAATCTAGTGGAATGTGAAGATGATGGTCCGGGGTCCCCTTGATCCCACTCGTTCTCCCGGTCGAGAAACTGTTGTGCCTTGCTCGTGGGAAAGTTTATCTCAATGTCTTCATTTCATTGAGGTCGTTGATCGTCAAAGTTGCTCCTCGTTCTCCACCTACAGTCTCTAGGGTCTCCTCCCCTGGGATTGGTTCATTGGCGAAGAGGTCCTCAAACTCACTCCTCGTTTGAGGGGGCGGAGAGGGTGGAGGGAGATTTATAGCCCTACGCCCTCTCAGATGGCCCAATCTACTGCTACTTCTTCTCAAAACTGACTTACCCCGTGAAGCCCCTTTCCTTTTCTCTCCATTGACCATAATGTTATTTTTTGCCCTATAAAGAAGAAAAACAAAAGTCAAAACAAGTGAGAAATGAACAATGGTGTAAGGGGAAAATGAGGCGCCGCTGTTAATAGTACATCATTTTGTAGCAATTAGCAGTTATAATGAAAAACTGCTACAAAATTACGCACAATGTTGAGGTCCTAGAAAACCATCGAACGAACCGCTACCAAAGTACATCAGTCTTTGTAAAATTTTGTAGCAATTCCCACAACCGCTACAAGTTGACAGACGTTTGAGTTTCTATAGCGGTTATTGGCCCTAACCACTACAAACTGGTTGACCTTTCATATTTAGTTGCAGTTACTTGACAAAACCACTACAAAATGTTATCATTTTGTAGTGGTTATTCGGTAAAACCGTTACTAATTTAATTTTTTGGTAAAAAATTTTCCAAACTAATTAGTTTATTAGTTTAAATAATAAACCAATTAGTTTGGTTAAAAAAATTATTTCTGATAAGTGTACTGAAAATAGTCCAATATGCCCGTGAAGATTGGGCTTTAATATAGCCACTGCTATCCTTGGAAAGATTCACTGACTCATTTTCATCAGAGACATTTTACAAAGATAGATGTGGCTATAATCAAAACCCAACCTTCGGTCGCTTGTTAGACAATGTTCAAAAGAATAGAAGTCTTCACGCCAAAGAAACAACCAAATCTAAATTGTAACTTAATAACTACCTCAATGATGGTTGGGTGACTAGTGCAAGTATACACTATCAATGTAATACTAGCAAGTATCCCAGAGTAATAAATATCATTCCTACAGGGATCAAAGTTCCAACTACCAACTCACTTCACTTTACTTTATAGTTGATGCAATCGTATGAGTTTATGATTGAAATATTAAATGTAAATAAAATTACAAAGAAAATGAATCAAATTTTGTAGAATTCAATTAATAAAAGCCTAGGGTCATGTATATCATCAATAATCCATTTAATTGTTCTTCCTTTACCAAAAGCTAGATTAAGACCTAATCTTCTTTTAAGGTAGAATTTAACTACTTAACTCTTGAATTGGAATATGTCAACCGAATTTATGATTTTAATCTAATTGCTTATTCCTAAGTCAATTAGCCTAATCCTTAATCCTAATATCATGTTCCCATGCTCATTAGAATTAATTCTTGCATTAAGTCCAAAATTCTTTATGGTTGCATAAAGCCTATGTCAAGTTCCCTTGCTAGTACCTTATGTCCTTTAATCAATTGAACTTAGAATTAACTAGCCTTTTCCAAAGTCTAATTAATCTTTCAAATACTTAATTAGGTGATCAAACTAATCAAGACATTAAGCGTGGATTAAAGAAACATATCCAAGACAAACATTATGTAATTAGAAACAGAATTGCAATTAAACTTCATAAAGAATCCATACATGACCCTAGAAAAATACTTAGTTCATGCTATTCATGAACAAAACATAACAAGGGTAAAAGATGAACATAAAAGTAAATTAAAAGAAACAAAAGGAAAGATTAAAGCTAGACTTCCATGTAGAAGGTAGAACCTTCCATATAGGAGTCAAATGAGCAAAAAGGAAAATAAAGAACAAAGAGAATAAAAGATGAAGATGAACATAAAATTAAATTAAAACAATCAATAAGAAATATTACAACTAGACTTCCATGTAGGAGGTAGAACCTTCCATGTAGGAGTCAAATGAAAAAGAAAGAAAACAATACATAAGAATCATAAAGAAAACCTAGGCACTTCCATATAGGAGGCAAGAAAGGAAAAATAATGCATAAATCATAAAGAAAATCTAGGCCATACCATATAGGAGGCAAGAACTACAAGAGAGAAATTAGGAGAGGGGAAATCTTGATCATTTCCAAGTGTGTGTTGCTCTTCATAATCAGCCATCTATATATAGGAAGCTTGGGAGAACTATTGAGCCACAATTTTTGACTTTTGCACCTCCAAAACCGTGTCCTTTTGGCCAGCTATTTTTGACCTAGATTTAGGTGGAATTGGGCTTTGTGCTCTTCATATGAAATGAAGCCCCGGATATTAGATTTCCATTAGCGCAAATTTCAGCCCATTCCGAGGTCTGTAGCTCTAGTTATGGATCAAACACTGCACATTGGTCCAGAGTCCAGTTCCAGCATCTTGTTCTGTGTTCCAGGCCCAATTCGGTTCTCTAAACATCTGATTTAGCTTATGGGCTCTTCATAGAAGTTATAGGTCTTTCTCTTAGCTTTCTAAAAATGTAAATTTCAGATCCATTGAAGGTATAGAACTCAAATTATGGGAAACATACCGAACAGTGTTCACTGCCAATTTTGATAAAACCTGTTATTTAATCCCAGTTTTTAGCCAAACTTCAAATATAACTAAAATCAATACAAATGAAGTCTAAAAACTAATTATGAAGATGAAACCACATATTTAACTAATTTGATCCATTAAACCATGACAATGACAAACTTTTTAACTCAGTTTTGCATGTAAAATAACATAAATTCAAAGGTCATCACTCAACTTCAAGGATGAGAGAGGCAAATATCTGTAGCCCTCAACTCTCGAGATAAGAGATCAGAGCTGCAGATATCTGCATGTCTTTGATTGCCAAGTTGAGATTGTTCATTCAGTTACTAGCCGGGTTCGGTGATTTCTCGGTATTTATACTTGTTGTTTGATGTACAGACAGATGAGTTTATATAGGTTGAATATTAGTAGCGATTAGGGGACTAACCGCTACAAAATAATGGGATTTGTCGCAATCCGCGCATCACTATTTGTTAACCACAAAAAAATTGAGTCGTTTCGCTTTCTTGTAGCGGTTATTCTCATGTAACCAAGACAAAAATTCGTGCCATTTCGCGCGAACGCTGGTGCCACATTGGTAGTGGTTTTTTCTAACAAACCATGACAAATTAACCACCACAAACATTCACACATTACACACCAAGCTGGCGCCAATTTTGTAGTGATTTATTTGACGGTAATTGCTACAAATATCATTGCAAATAGGCCCGCGCTTTGGCGCCAAGTCCCTTGTTACGAATTTGTTGCGGTTTGGGGTGAAACCGCTACAAATACATGAGTTTGTAGCGGGTTTTCATGATCGCTACTAGTTAACCGCTACAAATCGTGGTCTTTTTTGTAGTGAAAAGATCAATTTGATTAAAAAAAGAAAAAAAAAAGAAAACATCAAGTTTAAATAGGATAAAACTTTTTAATATTGTTGTTTTTATTAAAGAAATAATATGAAACACACCTTCCCTCTTGCTCGTGAGTCTCTCTCTCAGTTGGCCTTAGCTCGCGAACTCATCTTTGCTTCTCTCTCGTCAGCAACGTCTTTCACCTCCACATGCCGCCGGTGAGCATCATCCAACTCTACAGTGACAATAGAGCATATCAGAGCCTGGAGAATTTGAATTTGGTAGCACCGGGGGAATCGGAGAAAGTCTCTTTCACCTTCTTCCTCATCGATCAAACTTGTTCTCACCGTAGGAAGCACCACCAAATAGACTTGGCGCTACACTACTCAGATTGAAGGATAGACACTCAGTGATGAGTTTCAAGCACCACCGGCGTCAGCCCTTCTCTATTCTCTATCGTCATCGTCACTCCGTCAAGGTGCTGTGGTCCTCTCTTACCTTTGGGGTGGGCTTTTCCTCTCCCTCTCTATATCTCTTTTGAGGTGGTGAGAGCTTTTTTCCTCATTTTTGTGAGATATTATTATGGCATCTTCCTCTCTGACGATCTCTATTGGTAGAGGGCACGTTCATCTTTTCTTTCTTCTGTTGTGGTGTTGGGTTTTAGTCTATGTGTGGTCGACGTCACTAGATTTGTTTGGATGGTGGAGCAAAAGTGTTCTTGACATCATTTGTCTTCTTATTCCTGAGGCTGGGTTTTCAATGTCTTTTACTTCAAGATGGGGCAATTGTGTAGCTGTTCTATTTGCACTTTTGCTTATAAGGTGTCCCCAATAGGATGGCTTTTGCAACTAACACCTTCTTTCATATCATTTCTAACTTTAGATATCTAGGAAGTCGGTGCAGCCACTGATGTACTTCTACTCTCAACTTTTTTGTAGGCGGTGATTACTTTTTCCCTTATTTTGGTTTGTTTCGGTTGCATCTGTTTTGGTTTTGGTATTGGTAATTTTCCTATTGATGTTGTTATGTTCGGGGGGTTTTTTTTTTTCATTTGTTGTATCAGTTATGGTTTAAAGTATTAATATAAATATCTTTTGGCCAAACAAAAAATTAAAGAAATAATGACATTTACTTATGTTTACCTTTATTATAACATACATATATGCGCGCCAGAGTGCGTGTAGATATGTGTGTATACATATATATATATATGTGTGTGTGTACACACACACATATGTATATATATACAATGAAAAAATATTTTTGTAAGTTATAAAAAAAAAGGACATAGAAAGAGAGACGCAAATGATGTGTTACTTCCCTCCCACAAAAAATAAAAAAATAAAAAATTCAATGCAAATCATGTGTATGTTGTAGAATGGACATCCGTTCCCCGTTCATCGAACAGAACTATTATATGTTAATTTACTTTTATTGGGCAATTTGAACCTTGCCCTTATTGGCATGGATCAGATCTATTAAATTAAGATGATAAGTATATTTTATGCCAACAAAAAAAAAAAAAAAAACCGAGAGGATAAGTGGATATGCCATAGACAAAACTCAAAAGCCAGCCTTGTGAAAGGTTAAATAATGCAGGTCGTTTTTATTTATTTAAGTAAGCTTTTATTATTTTATTTTTATTTTTATGGATAAAGCTCTTATTTTAGTCAATGGTAAATTATCTCAAAGGCAATCACTTGCCACATTTAAATGAAGTCCTGGACTTAAAAGACATTTATGTCCGGAGGTGTGTGCGTTTAAACTGCATTATATATATATGTGTGTGTGTGTGTGTGTAAAAGGTAATCTCTCTCTCTCTCTCTTTTTTGTGAACATATCATTTGATCCTATTTGTAAACCACTTCCAACATATTTTACATATATAAAAATAAAAATAAAAATAAAACTTCAAATTTCATTAACTTTGCTTTAAAATTTATTGATGTTTTAATGTTATCTTTTTGAAGGACAATGTTTCAAATTTATCCTTATTTAATATATATTATATCACATTAGAACAGAGTCACATAATAATAAATAAAAGGTAAAATTATACCTTCATTAAAAAAAAATTAATGATTTGACTTATAGGCATGATCAAAACTTCTCTCACTTCCTTATAAATAAGCTCATACGAGTAAGTTTTCAATGTGCATTCATCCCAATATTTAAGTTCATCCTTATTCATTTAAGTCTGTGCTCCCATTTCACGTCCCTTGACTTTCCAAGGTTAGGTTTCGTTAGATTTTATAATAAGATTTGGGCGGTCCATTTGGGATATGGATTAAAATGTAGAAAAATCCTAGGAAAATACTACTTAAAGTTTAAAATAACAAATATATGATTTTCCAATAAAATCAGTTATCATTGCTTTATTATTTTTGTTTATCCCATTATTGTGGTTAATTGTCAACAAAATTGTGAAGTTTAAATGATTTTTTTCGTCATTTTCGCTTGAAGTTCTTAATTTATAATTTTAAATAATAAATCTAGTTTATACAATGATAATTACAAATTTATCTTTATTTTACTCATGAATTGTTTTTTTTTTGTCAAAATTGTAATTATGTATTTATTAAAATAACATATATAAAAAATATTGGAATAAATTATATTTAATAAAGATGACCCAGTTTTAGAGCTTGTAGAATTAATGTTCATCAACACGTTTGACCTCCCCTTCCTTCCTAACTCTCCTCTTTCCCAGAGATCCTCGATCCCTTCACTTTTCTCTCATAGTCTTTAATTATAAATTTATAATCAAATTGAGGATTGTCAGGAATATAATACTGATCTAATGGAACTTCCCCTTCTAAGGATAATATCTCGCTAGAATATTATTTTAACAGTTCATGTTGATCCAATACCATCTTGGAGTTTTTTTTTTTTTTTTTAACGCATCTAGTAATCTTAAAATATTTTATGATTAGTATCTTGAAGTACTTTTTTTCCCCACGTACATCCAACATACTAAAATATTTTTACAAGTCGCCTAACATTATAAAATAATTAATGGGTTAAAGTGTTTAAATAACCTTTAACTTTTATAAAAAGTATAACAGTAACTATAAGTTATTTTTTGGAGTAAAGGTGACCATAAACATTTATAATAGAGAGCAAAACGCTTAACACTGTTAAGCATGAAATGTTGACCATTTATGACATGAACCGGTGACATGGACACTGACCTATGTTAGTGTAGTGTATGTGGCAGCACCCAATGTTGGCCAAATACAAGAAATAAAAAGAAGGTCCGAAAGGAACCCTTATTTTCGACACTTAATTATTAACAAAACATACCAACACTTACACTACTACAAAAAAAAAAACATTTTTGCGTCCTATTTTTCCCGTTTTTTACGTCCTATTTTATGTGAACGCCTATTTGGGAGGCGTAAAAAGTGGAAGCTTAAGGTGTCTAAATTTTTTTTAGACACCATATGCTTTCTTTTTTTTAAAAAAAAAAAACCCCCCCAAACCACGTTGGGAGCTATCAAATAATAATTCCAAATCTACATCCAGATTCAATTGGATCCAAAATCGAAAATCAAATGGCGTTTCCTTAATAACGAAATCAACTCAAATAAAAAAATTTCTACAAGTGTAGATCTACATTACAACAACAAATCAAATTCAACAAGATCAACTAAAAATTTTTTAAAAAAATTAAGAGGTGAGAAGGAGAAGTCGAACAGATCTGGAGTAGTTGAACAGATATGGAGTAAGTCGAACCCATAAGAATCACAGCTCGAACAGTTTTAGAAAAATCAAATAGATTTGGAAAAATCAAGCAGATCCAAAAAGGTTGAAGCTTACCTACAGTAGGAAGTTGTAAATATGGAAAATCGAAAACAAAAACAAGGTTGAAAATGAAGGGACGACGTTGATTGTGCCGTCGATCTTGTGGAGAAGGTTGAAAATGAAGGGACACTTCAATTTTCCGTCAATCTTGTGGAGAAAATGAAGGTCAGACGTGAAGGTTGAGGGAAAGAGGAATAAGACGAAATGGAAGAAGGTCGCCGCGACATTCATGATATGTGGAGAAGAAGGTTGTCAGTGTTGTTTGCAATGGGTGGGCCTGAAGGGATAGGAGTTCCATTTCTCACGATAAGAGAAGGCTGGGCGCTGAGTGGGAGAGGGAGTTTGCACTTCACACTTGAAACATTTATTTTAAAGTTGGGCGGGACTTTTGGCGTCTAATTCTAAAACGTAGACGCCAAAAGTAGGACTTTTGGAGTCTAAGTTTCAGAATTAGAAGCCAAAAGTGATGTTTTTTTTTTAAAAAAAGTTGGACGGGACTTTTGGCATCTAATTCTGAAACTTAGACGCCAAAAGTAGGACTTTTGGAGTCTAAGTTTCAGAATTAGAAGCCAAAAGTGATTTTTTAAAAAAAAAAAAAAAGTTGGGCGGGACTTTTGGAGTCTAATCCTGAAACTTAGATGCCAAAAGTAGGACTTTTGGAGTCTAAGTTCCAGAATTAGAAGCCAAAAGTGTTGTTTTTTTTTTTAAAAAAAAAGTTGCGTGGGAGTTTTCGCTTCTAATTTTGAAACTTAGATTTCAAAAGTCCTACTTTTGGAGTCTAAGCTACAGAATTAGAAGCCAAAAGTGCTGTTTTTTTTTTAAAAAAAAAAAATTGGGCAGGACTTTTGGGCGGCAAATTAAAAGTTTGGCAGCAAATGAGAAGACTTTTGGCGTCTAAGTTCAGAAATTAGATGTCAAAAGTCATGATTTTTTTTTTAAAAAAAGTTGGGCGGCAAATTAAAGTTGGGCAGCAAATAAAAAGGCTTTTGGCGTCTAAGTATTGAAATTCGACGCCAAAAGCATCACTTATGGCATCTAATTTCTAGACTTAGACGCCAAAAGACAACTTTTATCACATATAATTACAAAAATGCCACCGCCTTTACTTTTTACTTCATTTTTATAAAAAAAGACGTTTTTTAGGGAAGTAAAAACCCCTTTTTTTAAGTGTTATTAAAAAAAGGTAAATGCAAGTTTGATTATTAAAAAAAGAAGAAGCTTCATTTTTTAAATCTTAAGGGTGTGTTTGGTTTGAGAAGAGGGTTTGTTATGTTGTTTGGTTTGTTAGAAGGAAAGGGAGGGGAAAAGATCATTTATTTGGTTTAAGAGGGGAGGGGAGGGTGGTAATAACTAATTGACCATTTTATCCTTGTATGTTACTTTTTATGCTTTTATAATTATAGATTGTTTAAATTAATTTATACTTGGATTTAAATTAAATTATTACATAATATTGTAATATTTGTATAGAAATGATATTTTTATCAATATCTAATATAATAAATATTTTAAAAATACTAAATTGATATGTATATAAGAACTTATATAATTATACTTTTTATCTCTTATTGATATGATAATATAATTTCAAAAATTAAATTGATATATTATTTTTTGAGTGACATTAGTAAAATTGTTCAGCTTTTTATCTTCTTCCCTAAATTATGAACACTCAGAATCTCAGTTTGGATATATGTGGCCATGTTTAGAATAGTTTATACTGACAATATATATTGTTAGTTCTCTATAGGTTTTGATGATAATAAACAATTGTAAAATCAAGATTGAAGTTTTGTCTCAAGAAAGTAAAAACTTGTTGTCTGAGACAAACTCGAGTTTCAGGATGAAAACTCGAGTTTTGGCCTTATAAAGGATAGCTCAATTTTAATAGACAAAGGCAAAACTGCAGTTTCCAATTGGAAACTCGAGTTTTGGCCTTACAGAGAGCATTGCAAGTTTTTGATCAGGACAAACTCGAGTATCAGTTTGAAAACTCGAGTAAAGGCCAAAACGACTCTTCAATATTTTTCAAAGGAAATTTCTAAGTTTTTCCAAGCCTTAGGAAAACTCACTTTTCAGTCTGGAAACTCGAGTATTGGCAGTCAAAAAGTTTTGATATCTGAAACCTTAAGTTTATAAAATGAAAACTCCAGTTTCCCCTTTGGCTTTAAAGTTCAAATGTTTTCATATTTCAAATGGAAACTCGAGTATAACATTGAAAACTTGATTTTCGAGCCAAGCACAGATAATCAATATTTCAATGCATTTATAAACTCCGATTTTGAAAACTCTAGTTTTGAAATGTCTAAAGATCTCTCTGAGTTTTAAGTTAAAATTGGAAACTTGAGTTTAGGATTGTAAACTTGAGTTTTGGTCATACAGAGAGCATCGATAGTTTTCACTGATTTCATTACTCCATTTTTGAATGAAAACTCTAGTTTTGATGTTTTGGACATGGGAAAACATTTTCTCAAGTTGTAGGAAAACCATTTTCTCATGTCACACACACATGAAATGGTGGGACCTACATATACATATATGAATTCATATATGTATATGTAGGTCCCACCATTTCATGTGTATGTAGGAAACTTTTTTTTCTCATGTAACATGAGAAAATCAAAGCCCTTTGGACATATATTCATTTAGAGTCTAAAACTCAAGTATCAATTTGGAAACTCGAGTATTCGTCCTAAGCTAAACTGAAGCTCCAAAGATCAAATCACGACTTTCCTCTCTGGAAGGAGGAAACTCGAGTATCAATATGAAAACTCGAGTATAGACTTAAGTGCATAGTGACAAACTCGAGTATTGATGCACAAACTCGAGTTTGAGTCACGGTAGTTGATAATTCAAATTTGCGAAATCTATGTAAAGCTTGTTGATTGATCTGATTGCTTTTTAATATTAATTATCAACATTACTAGATATGTTTAACGTGTTTGGTAGTGTATTTCAGCTGATTTAAAGATGATTTAAGCAAATTATAAGAGTTGTTTTCACTAAAGCAAAAAGACATGTCAAAGCATTAAATGCAAGGCCACCTAACTTGCCATATTTTGATCTACCAAGCTCTGCACGATGCAAAAAGGATAAAAGGACATTCACCTAATTAAGGCACTAACATTCCAACGGATAAAAACACAAGGAAGTCAGCATTTATCCTTCCAACACAAATTGAGAAAAAGAGTAGAAAGAGAAGAGACCAAAGTGCCTCCAATTGATGGACAACTTCACCAACGGTCATGTTGATGCTTGTAACCGTTATTAATCACACTCTAAGTATAAATAGAGCAGCATTCAATTCTTCTTAACAACTATTGAGCTAGAAAACAAAAAGCATTCAATTTGTTCATCTACTCTTAAGTTTTTCTGTACAGAGTATCTTTTGATACTATAAAGCTTCAGTGTTTAATCTTATCCACTCTTTAAGAGAGTTTATTGTTTGTATTTCATTAATTGTAAACAATCTCAAGTCAAGGGACTTGGAGATTGGGGTTCATTGATTACAACTTGTAAGAGGGAGCAAGTTCTAGAGAGAGAGTTGCTCTTGAGTTATAGAGGGTGTAATCGATTGATATAGTGAAATACTCAGGGTGCCTGAGGACTGGATGTAGGTCATAGAGTTGGATCAGACCAGCATAAACCTTTATATCTCTACTCTTCCTCTCTACTCTCTGTTTTTCTCTGTTACATTGCTGTTAAAACAGAACTTGTGAAAAGATTTTTAAAATCTCCAATTCACCCTCCTCTTGGTGATTTAACTCTGCTTTCATATATATGATAGTACATGTAATCAAACCAAAACTAAGAACCTAAAAACAAGTCATCCTGGGGCAAAGCCAAAGGACCATCCTCGAATAACAACTGAGTTGCTCAAATTGGTGGTTGAGTGAAAGTGCTCAGATAGTAATTCAAACCCAGTCACATTGCAGCGTTGCTCTATTTGGAGGTTTCGTGAAAACTAAATGTCAGAAAATAATTAGTTCACTATTGACGCAAATGCATGTGATGAATGAGAAGAAGCTGATTGTGACATGCGCTAAAATCGGCTTGGTTATTTTTTCAATGAGGGTATTCAAAGGAATTTCATAAATATGATGGGGGTAAATTAGTCAAGAAGTTTGGCTTGCCTAAAAAACCCCCAAATTTGGAGGGAACCAAAAGGAGGGGAGAGAAGGGGAGAGATAAGCAATATTTTTCTCCCCTCCCCTCCAAAATTTCAAACCAAATAAGGGGAGGGGTTCATTTTCCTTCCCCTACTTTTCTTTCCCCTCAAACCAAACACACCATAAATGAATTATGAGAAAGAGAAATCGAGAAAGTGAATTAAAGCATCAATCGCAAACACCCAAAAAGCGGGAAGGTTGAGAGATTCTATTGTTAGGGTCAAGGTTTGAGAGAGGGAGAAAACACAAAAGCAAGGAAGTGCATATGAGTCAAGATTCTCTTAAGGAAAAGTTCCATCAAGTGGCAAAAAAATGAATATGAGGTAAGCATTGTTTGAGACTAAAGCCAAGAAATTGAACCGGCCCAACGTTTAAGCCCCAGCCTTTCAATGGCCAGGCTTGAAAATTAGAAGAGCTAACTGAAACAAGCCCTGTAAGGCCTCAGGCTTAAAAGGGCCGGGCCTACAAGGCTCCTGCAGGGCCTTTTGATGGATGTGTTTATGATGCAGGAGAAGAAATTCATGATATTCTTACTCATGAAGTAAAGCCTATTATTCAAGTGAAGCACTATCAAATGTTTTTGAAATTGATGATAGTGGTGAAGAAGATGACAATGATAGTCATCGTATTAATATTGCTTAGTGGTATACTTCTTATGTTTTATGAGTTATTTATGGATAATAGTTTCCTTTTGATTATGCATTAGTGAATGTAGTTATTTGTTGGATGATTTGTGTTATTTAGATATTGATGTTGACAATATTTATTTGATAAATTAGAACTTTAATTGTTGTAATTTACTAAATATATTTCCTTAAAAAAACATAGGAAAAATAGTTAAAATTTGGAATAGTAACTTCCGCGCCCTGTAGGGCCAACCCTGATCTTAGTGCTATTGAGCCGGGCTTTGAAAAACAAATGTTTTTCTAACCCCTGTCGGGCCAGCCTTGATTCCCAACTCTATCTGGGACCTAAAAATTGTTTTTTTATATGTTGGACAGAGTGAAATCCATGCCATTGTTTTAATTTGTATTTTTGTATGTTTTAGATAAAATGACTTCTGATCAGGACAAAAATGGCATAATCATTAGTGAAATTCTAGTTTACATTGGCAAATTGCAAGTTTGTATTGGTAGACTTTTGGTCTGCATTGATAACCTTTTGGTTTACAATAGCATGTGTTTCAATTGTGCTTATAAATAAATATATTGTGCTAGCTTGAAGAAAAAGTAGGAAAACTTTCCAATATGCATTTTCTACCAGAAACTAAACTTATGATATCAAGACATTCTTGATTATTTTTAGTTATTGTTTCAATATGATATCCATTTACGTGGAAATTTGTTACAAAGTCAAATAAGGAGCCCACTAAAAGATAAGGCCCAACATCAACAAATTATATCTGGATCCACATCATATCCTAACTACCCTTAAATCAAGGATCTTATCATTAAAGATATCACATATCTTTAGGAATAAGATAACAGAAAGCTCATTAATCCAGGGCCGAGGTAAATCTATAAATAGAGTCTAAACCCTAAAAAGGTACTCACGCTCTATACTTTTCCTTTTATGATTCTGCCTACACAAAGCACATACCCCTACTCCTTTTGGCTACACGGTCTATTCTTTATAATCGAACTACATGGACTTTGATCCCTCTCAACGATACGTAGGCCTTGGGAATTGTTCCTAGGTCAAGTCCAATATATCTTGTTTTGCAATGGAACATTGGCGTCGACTGTAGGGACTATAAAATTCAATCCTGGTGACCAACGATGACTAATACCAGAAGCAGAAGCCAAATGCTCATGCAAGAGCAAAATTAGGAACGAAATGGTCGCGACGACCAGCAGCAGGGAGTCATCCCAGAAGATGACGCTGTGCTAAATGAGGAATCTCAAAACACAAATCTCCCTAACCCTGAGACTGACCTTAAAGACCTGGCACTACAACAGGCTGACCAAGCCAATTCATCACAATAGTTCCAGATTGACAACCCGAATATCCACATATTGTGCAACTCAGTGGAATCACTACTAAGACAAATTGAGACAATCGAAAAGTACAACTACCTTTAGAGTCAAAAGAACGATCGAATGGCCAAGATATTGGAAGAACTCATGAAACAATCATAGACCTTGCCTCAGGGGGAACACCTAGATGACCAGCCTAGTGGGGATAGAGACACTAATCAACAGCCTGTTGGTCCTCCCCATGTTGAGGAACCTGGACAAGGCAAGGAAGCTTTGACCATTGATAAATCCCAATTTTCATATATTTTATCCCACCTTATTCATTTATTTTGGGCTAATTTGGAATTATTAGACAATATTTAGATTGTTAGCCTATTTTAGGAAATAATGTAAATTTGAATTAATCATGAGATTATTGAGCTTAAATTAATATTTTGATTGTTATCTTGTGATTTAATAATATTTTTAAATATATGATATCATAATTTTATTTAATTTCTACGAATAAAAAATATATTGGAATATCCTATAATGCAGAATTTTTCAGGGAAGCCAAAAAGAAATCCAATGGTAGAATTTTATTTGGCTCCTTAAATTCTATTGGGCTCAAGTAGGTACCAAAAAACTCTCACCTCCTTCCCCTTTTAATTAACCTAGCCGCTAGGTTCAAGGATCACAAAAAAGCCGCCACATGTTGAGACGCGGAAAGAATTGAAGGATCACGCCGAAGACGAGACGCTGAAGCACAGGATATTGCTCGGAGAATCCTTTCACTTTTATTCATCCTCAATTCATTAATCCATTGATCCATTCTCTCTCACGCGTGGACCCCGCCTCCAAATCCTTTAATTCATTCCTTTCCAATCACACTGAGGCTAGGCTACATGATTTGAATTATTAACCAATTCTTCATCCTTTTTCCATTCACATCCAGCCACGCGTAGGCGTGTGTTAAAGCAATATCCATTTATTCACCAACTGCTTTAGATCATGGCCACGTCGACATGTTTGAAGCTTGAAGAAGGAAATTCTATGGAAGCTTAAATTCTTTTGGGAGGTAACTTGGGAGGAGCATGGAGGAAGCTAAAGCCTAGGGCTTACACATGAAGATCATAAGGGAGTGTTGTTCTTTTTATCTTTTTAATTCAAACTTGAGATTATTTAGTTTTAAAGAATTTCGAGTTATATTAATTGAGAATAATCTAGTTTTAGATTGTAAACTTATTTCTTTTGGATTAGACTGATAATTTAAAGTTTTATGCTTATTGCTGGACTCTTGTTTCAACCTTTGGATTGTCAATTAAATTAGTGATTGAGTTTTCATTATTAATTTAATTGTTAATTTGGTTTATCATCTTAATTGTTTAATTGAGTTGATAAATTATCTAGTTGTTCAATTAGATAATTATAAATAAGATTTCCAAGATTATTTTGTGATTGGTTTTCAATGGGTTTAATTAGACACCGCTTATTTCACTGAGTTTTCTAGTGGAATATGTGTTATTGAGCTAGAGGGTTTCCCATGTTCAATTGGGTAATTAAATTCATTAATCTCCTTTTGGTCTAATTAATTGATTTAGGCTAAGAAAATTAACTCCATGCAATTCCTAAGTTGTCCCCTTCGTCATCATAACCAAACTAGATCTTTATTATTTTATTTGCTTTTAACCAATCTTTTTATTAGGATTTTAATTTTTCTCTCATAAGAAAAACCCCCTAAAAATTGCATTAAAATTCATATGGCTAAGTTTCATTCTCATATAGGTTTTAGAGTCAATTGCATTAGTATATTTAGTTAGTTAATTGCATATAGGTAGTAGTATTTTGCATTCTAGTTTAGGTCAATTTACATTCCATTGCATCTTTTATCACTTGAAAATTATTCCTAAAAAAAACCCACAGCTTGCTCCTTGGGAGAATGACCTAGGTTGACCCTAAACTATATAATTAATTAGAACCTAGTTTAATTGATCGCTTTAACGACAAAAGTAGCTCGATCAATTTTGGCGCCGTTGCCGGGGAGCAACGGTTAGACTTTAGGTTTGAGTTTTCAGGTGACTTCGTAGGTAGTTTTTATTGCATGACTCGATCCTCGTTTGAAAAATTGTTAGCCTTAAGTCCTAAGATTGAGAGGACATTTCATCAATAAAGAAGAACTAGAGCTAGTACTCTTGTAGGCAGTAGTTCCTTTGTTAATCCTATTTTTGAATCCTCTGATTCTATAACGGTAATAATATTGTTGTTAATGCTAATGAGAATGTAAACGCAAATGCAAATGCTCATAATGTTGAACATGCTATGATCATTAAAGAATTGGTTTCTCCTTATTTGCATTTTCAAAATTGGTGCATAAATTATCCTGATATTAATGTGAATTTTGAATTGAAACCTGGATTGATACACTTACTTCCAAAATTTAATGGCGTTTCAAGAGAGGAAGCATACAACCATTTAAAGATGTTTCACATGGTCTGCACTGCTATGAAACCAATTGATGTAACTGAAGATCAAATTAAGATGCACACCTTCCCATTCTCTTTGGAAGGATCTGCTAAAAGCTGGTTGCTTCGATTACCTCCTGGATTTATTACTTCATGGAATCAACTAAAGAAACTGTCCTTAGAAAGGTATTTCCCAGCCTCTCACACTTCATCTGTCAGGAAAGACATAAGTGGATGTCGACAAATGGTTGGGGAATCTTTATATGAATATTTGGAGCGTTTTAAAACATTCTGTTCCAGCTGTCCCCATCATCAAATCCCGGACACATTATTGATCCAATACTTCCATGAAGGACTTTTACCTCTAGAGAGAGATTTGTTAGACTCAGCTGCCGGTGGTTCTCTTATTCACTTGACTATTGAAGATGCTTGGGAATTGACTGAAAGGAAAGCTGAGAATAGCCAACAATTTAGTTCTAGGCAACAAGTAAAAGTTAATGAGGTAGGTTGTTCTTTGAGTCTCGTCTGGAGAGCAAAATTGATAGTCTTGCATCTGTTATGGAAAAAATGGTTATGTCCCATATGCAAAACTCCTCTAATATGGTCAATCTTATGGGACCATATTAGAGGAGATGGTTCAAACAAAAGCCATACACAACCATACGGGAAGTCGGTAAACTTGGTTGAACTTGACGTACGAGATGAGACTCAACTCATCAAAGTTGAACCTGACAACAAACTCACTAAATTCGTCCTAGGAGCTGACCCAGGACAAACAACCAAGATTGGCAATACACTGATTGAGGAGGAACGAGCCGAGATAGAGGAACCCAGAATGTGAATCGGCATTTAACAAAATAAAGAAGTGCCTGTCATCCCCCCCAGTCATGTCAAAATCAGAACCCAGAGAGGATCTAATTCTTTATTTGTCTGTTGGTGAAGAGGTAGTAAGCATTGCATTGGTAAGAGAGGAGGCAGCCAAGCAAAAGCTAGTATACTTTGTAAGCCAAGATCTACAAAATTCAGAATTGAGATACCAAAAGCTCGAGAAAATGGCCTTTACATTTCTTACCACGGCTAGAAGACTTCGTCCTTATTTTCAAGGACATCATATAATCGTCAAAACCAGTCAACCAATGCGCCAAGTTCTTCACAAACCGGACCTGGTTGGACGAATGATCATCTAGGCCATAGTTATCGGAGTTCGATATCCTATATGTAGCCGACATGCCATAAAATCACAGGCTTTAGCTGATTTCATCATGGAGTTGACCTCAGCAACAACAGTGGCAAGTCATGAAGTATGGAAGGTGTTCGTTGATGGGCCTCCAACACAAAAGGGAGCAGAGCAGGAGTCATAGTTGAAAGCCCGGAAGGAGTCTCCATCAAACACTTAATACAGTTGCATTTCAAAACCTCTAATAACCAGGCCGAGTATGAAGCAGTCTTGGCTGGATTAGTCCAGGCAAAGAGAACAGAGCTAAAAGAATCCATTTGTCAACCGACTCTCAGCTAGTTGTAGCACAAATCAATGAGTCTTACACTGCCAAAGGACTTTTACTAATAAAGTACCTGGGCAAAGTAAAAGAAGCCATGGCCAAGTTCGATGAAGTTGTTGTTACCCTTATCCCAAGAGGAGAAAATACAAGGGTAGATATTATGTCCAAATTAGCAAGCACGAAAAGCCCGGGAAATCACTAAACAATAATTCAGCAAAACATGATTGAGCCTACCTGTGTCATGTTCATTGCAGCAGCTGAAGATTGGCGGAGACATATCCTGGATTACTTGGAAAAAGGAATCATCTCGGATGAAGCAGCAGAGGCGAAACGAGCGGTAAAAATAGCGGTGATGTACACAGTAGTTGAATACCAGCTGTATCGAAGAGGCCTCTACTCTCTAATGCTAAAATGCTTAAACTCGGCAGAAGCCAAGTAAGTGCTAGCAGAGATACACGAAGGAATAAATGGGTAGTACATGAGAGCTAAGGCTCTGGCCAGGAAGGCTCTCCGGGCTAGATTTTATTGGCCAATGATGGAGGCTGACTCCATTGACCACGTAAGAAGATGTGAGAGCTGCCAAAAACATGCCCAATTAATTTGGCCACCACCTGCCTAGTTAAAATCTATCACAGCCCCATGGCCATTCTACAAATGGGGTATGGACCTTATAGGACCATTCTAACCGGCCCCAGGACAACTGAAGTAGCTTATCATAGCAGTTGACTACTTTACCAAATGGATTGAGGCTAAGCCATTAGCAATGATCTTGGTAGCATGAGTACAAAGATTCTTTGAACGAAGCATCATATCACGATTTGGCATTCCAGCTGAAGTAATAACTGACAATGGAACTCAATTCATCAACAAGGGTTTACAACAACTTATGTCCGAGCTCAACATCAAGCATCATTTTGCTTCTGTAGAACATCCTCAATCGAACAGATAACTGAGGCCACAAATAGAATTATCGTGGACAGATTGAGAAAGCAAATGTCAGAAGCAGAGAGCGATTGGGTGGATCAATTATATCCCGTATTATGGGGATATCGGACCAATATCTAGACGTCAATCCAGGAAACACCTTTCAGACTAACCTATGGGTGCGAAGCAATGATTCCGATGGAAATCGGACAGACATCCTAGAGGAAAGCTAAGGTTCTACAAGAAGGGGAATTGAGCAACAGGGAACAGCTAGCCATAGATTGGACCTCATAACGAGGCCATAATCAAGGCACATTGCCAAGATCTGGTCACGAAACAACTCATTATGGCTAAATACAACTGTAAGGTAAAACCTTAGACTTTCGACAAAGGTGATCTGGTGCTTTGCAGGGCAGATATCGGAAATAAAAATGTGCGGGATAGAAAGCTGGCAGTAAACTAGGAAGGCCCTTATCGGATTTAAGACAAAATCGGCCAAGGAACCTATGTTTTGGAAACTTTGGACAACAAAGCAATAAAAAGGAGATGGAACGCGGATAAACTGAGAACATATTACAGTTGAATGCCGAGTTTCATGTCATACCGAACCCAGCTACAACTAAACAAATATCAGTTGAATGTCGCATTTCGTGTTAGGATTATTTTGTTTAATGCATTATTTTCCATTCCTATTGTTTAATGCCGACTTCTATTGTTATTGCAACTTTTTTATGAATAAAGAAAGCGGTTCTTTTTACGGACCGACTTGAGAATTATTTATGAAGTTCAATACAAAAATACAGCCTTTGAAACAAGGGCTCGCTATTAAGTGCAAAACGCCAGGGCAATGAAAGCCCAACTCTTATAAGATTTGTAAACAAGTCTTCTAACGTTACGATGCATCGAAACGACATTCCGGGGTGGTTCAGTCAATTGTCATGCGGATCCTGATCATGTCGAAATGTTTAGGTTCTTATTCAAAAATTAGGTCTCGAACATGTGACGATTGGCTAGCACCTCGGATTACAGCTTTGGTCGAAAAGCAAAGCGTCAAAATGATTTCATAAATTATTTATATTGAGAATGCCTGATTAATAATATCAATGGAATATGTTAGCAGATTTTGCATAATATATCTTGACTTTAAGAGAGTCATTGAATATAACCCTATTAAAACATCTGGGTTAAAATTATAATTTGTGAATATCAAGACAAATCACGAAATAAAAACAAGAAGTCGGAATGGTCAAAAGAACTGTTCATTCATGATTCAATAAGTACAATTGACCTAAAGACTATTACATTAAAAAGAAATCAGGAATCTAACCTGGGCTACATTTACAAGAGAGAAAATATCCAAACAACAAAAAGCAGCCACTGAGCTTGGAAGGAAGGGCTTCAGTTAAGTCATCGACAACAACGGATGCTTAGACCCTTTAAGACTGACCCAAGGAGGGTTCTGACCCCGGTTGAGTAGCCAATCGTTCTTCCACAGGAACCACCGGGGACACCTCCTCAGCATCTAGGCCTTGGTCACCTTTGTCCTGAGAGGCCGACTCATAGCTTGAAGAGGGTGGCGCCGACATAAACCAACCTTCTTCAACCATGGCTTTAAAATGCACCTGGTTAAGAGCCAAATCCTTATCTAGGTTAAGGACTTGGACCTGTTCTAGGGCGTTGTCAAAGGCTTCCTCGGTCGTATCCACGAACATGTTCTCCAGCTGAGTTATCTCGGCATCAGCAACAGACAGTTCGGTCTTCACAGTCTTCAAGTCTTCAACAGCATCCCCATATTTAACTTAAAGGCTGCTCAAAGACCGCCCCAACGTAAACTTGGTCTCCCAAGCCTTGGCGAGATTGGCCCTCACTAGGCCCAACTCGGCTTGAGTTGATTCATGCTTAACAGTGGCCTTGGAGAGCTCCTCTACTGCCTTCAACCGCTCCTCCTTGGCCTTATCTCGTTCGCTGGAGGCAGCATCCCGGTCTGCCCGAGCCTGACTGAGCTCCGCGAAAGCAAACCAATACTTACGCTTCACCTCTGCGTAAGCATCAATAATGCTAGCCGCCTCTATCACATGGTGTTGCATGTCCACCAGTTTCTGCTTCTCATCATCCGAGAAGTCAGATGCCTTGTAGTAGATGGCGGGCGCGTTCACAGCATAGGCCAACATGGCCATAACACTATCAGTCCACACCTCCCCCGGGAGAAGAAGTGATCCCAAGAAGGGGGTGAAAGAGGAGAAGAAGATGGTAGTGGAGGAACCTGAGCAGACCCTGGAGCAAATGAGTCCCGAGGCGACAGCTGGGTTTGAGACCAGGGGCCCTTTCCTAGCCTTAGACCTCTTACGGGCAACCAAGCTATCCGTGGCCAAGTCGGCAATTGTAACTCCTGAAGTAGGGGCAGCCATTGAAGCTTCAACGGTGGGAGTAGCCCTCTTTCGGCTTCCCTCAACCTTCTTCTTGGGGGATGCCTCAGCCTTCTTGGAACCCCGAAGTCGGTTGGCCAATTCATGGTATCCTGTTTTCTTTCCCATCTCTGGGTCTATAACAAGAAGCACATTATTAGTAAGCATTATTATAATCAAAAGGACGTAAAAACAAGGAAACACAAGATGTCCTACTCGACGAGGGAAACAACTCGTTGACCGATTGTTTGATAAAAAATTTGGCGTCAACAACACCATTGGCTTTGACATGGTCAACTAAGGCAATTATGGCAGCGAGCTTGGCTACTTGCAAATCGCCCTCCTCAGACTAATAGATGGAAGGGTCTTTCTCATAATGAGCTTTGGACCAGTACAAGGGAAACTTTAGCTCCACGACCTTGGAGTCGACATCTTTTAAAAACCACGACTTTTGGCCGGGCTCAGCCATGACTTTGAAGAAATAAGCTTTAAAGTTCTTCTAGGAGTCGATCACCACATGAAAGAGCTTTCTTTCTGGCACCCCCCGGAGTGAGATCCAACCTTTTTTCTCCAAAGGCTCGCCGGCAAGACGAACCTTTTGAATGGAAAAAAGTAAAAGAAAACACTTACAAAACACGAAATGTCTAAAAATTTACAAAGTCGCTCAAAAGCGACAATGAAGCCCCAAGAATTAGGATGAATTTGGGTGGGGGTTAAGTGAAGAAGGTTTCATACTTCTGTATGAAACTAGGTAAACGGAAAACGAAGACCGAGTCAGGTTACAAAGTCCCAAAAAAAAGAAGAAGAAAGAAGACTGATTCTCGTCCCAGGTTGAACAAACTGGTTCATCGGGAGAAGGAGGGGAAAAAACACAGTTATCTCTAGTTTCGAGAGGAAGCTCGGCGATTTGTCTCGTCGAAATAACTGAGAATTAAGACAAAACCCTGGCAACCACTCACAAGTACTTATCTGACAAATGCCGAGGGGGACAGGTTGAACCTGATTGCCAGGAGCAAGACTCCTCAGCAAGACAAGTTGGGGATGACATATTACCTAAAAAAGTAAGAAATGAATCAGAACAAAAATACAAAAATACCTGAGGTTGACAAAACATGGCTGGAAGAAATAAGGGCATGACTTGAGGCTGGGATGCTTTGTGAGAAACGATGCCAACATGAAGATGCCACTTGGTCAGATTCCCACCCTCGACCGACCAACTGGAGCTCGGCTATACACCATGAGCACTCCTTACAGCCGATAAGACTTACAAGATGGGAAGGTATGCTTGGAGACTCGACATTTTGTGTTAAGGGGATAGAGGACAAAGCAGAGTCACTCCTCCTTCGACTCACAGAACTCGGATCAAGGGAAATAACCCTAGCAATGGGCACTCCCTGATCCTGGACTACAGGCTCTACAAATCGAGCTGGTTTTCTATAACTCTCACTATACTTAAAAGGCTAAATTGACTTTATGCTACCCCTGCCACTATCACCTCGGAGCACGTTCTCAAGTTTTTGCTCCTTGGTCAAGGGTACATTGAAAAGCCAGTATGCTGACTTTGGAGGTATAAATCAAAGAAGTTCTTCTTCTTTTGGAGTATGAGTGCTAGGCCTAGAAGGCGAGGGAGGACTAGCAGGGTTCATTCAAACTAAAGCAAGAGCACTATGAAAGACTAGGTGAAATAGAAAAGAAAAAGAACCCCTGCGCTCAAAGAAAGAGATCAAACTAACCAAAATCCAAGAGAGTACAAGAATAGACACAGAAAGAATGAGATGAATTCCTAAAACTTCCCTGAAGAAAAACTCACAACGCCTCTCAACACACTCAGATAGGAATCCCAGATGAAGAATAAGGCAAAGACCAAAGAAAATTAAGAAAAGAACGGTGAAAAAATACTTGTTTTCAGATAACTTAAGGGGAGAGGAAACGCACGAGCCAGAGAAACTGAGAAATGGAAATGCTTGGAGATGGATAATTTCTTCTAGCAGCAAGACAGTAAAGGTCCAAATGAACAAATGGGGGGAAATAAACCATATATATATAGTAATTTGAGAAGACTGTTGGGAAGTAAGGAATCCAAAACGATAAGGCCCAAAGGGCCTCGGTAAAGAATAGCTTATGTGGCAGGAAAGTCATGCACATTAAATGCAAGCATTTAATGCGCGCGAATACTGATGGCGGCAGTGCAGGTGCATCCATTACCCTGGCAGTTAGAAATTGCCAGCTAGTAAAAGACAATGATGACAAAAATTCTCATAACAACTAAAGAAACTGAAGCGACATTCGGGCTTAAAGGCACATTAGAATAGCCCAACCATAACCATCTATGCAAAAGATAAAGGGGTTAAATCAAATCGGCTGAGACCTACTTACAGTGTCATCAACTCGGCTCGTTGGAGAACCAAGGTTGACATTTACCCATGAAATTTCAAATTAGGGGCAGTATGACGCCAACTCATAAGAACCCAGTACCCCAAATACCGTCAACCCAGAAAAAATGGAAATACGTTGATAGGAATGAGCATGAGTGGCAAAAAAAAAATAAAAAAAATAAATAACTCCGGGTTCATGGAGGCAAGTTCATCCCGAAAGATCAAAGACTTGAGCTCCCAGGCTGGGGGCAACCGAGTAGGTAATGAATTACTAGTAAGAAAAGCATGATTATCAGTAAATCGGAATTAATGCAAACCAGAACGGAAATCAACTTCTGACAAGCATCAAAACAATCCGAATAAGCTGGATATGTCTCGGCCAAATTCATGTTTTACATCCAACAATTGACGCATCCTGGTAGCCCAGAGACCTGAACTACCGGGCTGGAGGGCAACTGTTACGGAGTCAAATAAGGAGCCAACTAAAAGATAAGGCCCAACATCAACAAATTATATCTGGATCCATGTCAAATCCTATCTGCCCTCAAATCAAGGATCTTATCATTAAAGATATCACATATCTTTAGAGATAAGATAATAGAAAGCTCATTAATCTAGGGCCCAGGTAAACCTATAAATAGAGTCTAAACCCTAAAAAGGTACACATGCTCTGCACTTTGCCTTTTATGATTCTACTTACACAGAGCACACACCCTCACTCCCCTCTGGCTACACGCCTATTCTTTATAATCGAACTACGTGGACTTTGATCCCTCTCAACAGTACGTAGGCCCTAGGAATTGTTCCTAGGTCACGTAGAATATATCTTGTTCTGCAACAGAACAATATCTTTGAAACTCAACAAGTTTCTTTAAAAGTTTGTAGAATAAAATGCATTATCAATGCATAATTTTGTTCCTCAAGGTAACTAAACATTAGCTCTTTCAAAGTCTTCAATCAAATTTATGCTACCTCATATAGTCTGAACATTGGCCTCTCACATTATCAAGAAGAAAAATATTTATCATTTTTAAGTGTGGTGTGGAATGT
Organism: Acacia confusa; assembly: GCA_037074495.1. Taxonomy (NCBI): domain Eukaryota; kingdom Viridiplantae; phylum Streptophyta; class Magnoliopsida; order Fabales; family Fabaceae; genus Acacia; species Acacia confusa. Next base: position 29,618,468 of record CM073505.1, on the reverse strand, counting down.
CGCACTATCAATGAGACATAAATCTTTAGGACTTATGTCAATAAGACTATTTCTTGGTTAAAAGAAACATGGAAAGAAAGAAAAGCATAATTAAAAATGAAACACCTATGCTAGTAGCAACTTTAAAGACACTAAATCATAGTAATTCAAATAGACATATAATTTATGCTAAGAAATCAATAACATCCACATGGGTAATATCAATGTCACCATACTAAAACAATTCTAGTCTAAATCAACATGATTTATGTTAATCTTTTTCCACTTCAGGAGGGAATTTAAACCACTACAACTATGACCACAACCACACCCACAACTGTAATCATGTCTACACTCTCATCCATGGCTACAAATAGATTCATTCATTCCTATATTCACTTCAAGAAATGGAGTCAAGCTTGTTAGATGGCATTCATGATTTTTGCAATGAAAGCTTATTGTTTTGTTTGGCCACTTGAAGGCAAGAAATTAATTCAACATATTTCTTAAAACCTCTTTCATAATATTGCTATTGTAGGAGTGATAGGGCAAAACTTTAAAGCCTATAACTCTACAAGTATACAGGCCATATCAAGTAATAAAGAGTAAGTAAGATATCGTTCCCATAAGGACATAGTATCCACAACTTCAGTTAAGCATTGATTTTACACTTTTATTTAAGTTGAGCAAACCAAATTGAATTTAATTAAATGAAAAGAAATTAAAATAAACTAACTACCACAAATATCAAATGAGCAACCCAGAGTCACTAATCCCTTATTAGCTTCATAAACTTTGATTTCACTAATTTAATTAGCCTTAATATCAATTTTGTTAATCTCGAGTATAAATAGCTATAAGTATCTGTTGGTTCACTTACAACCCTCTCTTAAGTATAACTTGTTATGTCTAACATAGTCACTCAAGAGGCAACAAAACTTGAACACACTCTTCAATAATTATATGGGGTCATTAGGTAATATATCTATCCTAATCACAAATTAGATTAACATCTAATCCCATATTGCTTAATCTCAGAGCCTAATCAAAGTCCCTTTTGTCTAGGTAAATCCTAATTCTCAAATTCATATTTAATGATGGCCAGTCACTAAAAAGATAAAATTTAACAAGATTAAGCAATCAAAATTAATACTAATTATAACTAAACGATGAAAACAAAGTCTAATCCATCACAGCCACACAGGATCAGAGTTCGAAGACATACTAGAAAAGAATAAGAAACTGGAAACAGAGTAAAGCGAAATATTAAAACCAAGAAAAAGAACATAGACTCAGCAACAGCTTCTTCCTCTGATTCGGTGCTACTGGTTCTTGGAGAAGAAGATGACGACTCCTTTCTGGTTCACTTTTTCCAATTCTTGTCCTGCGTCTCTGCTCTTCTGCTTCTTCGTTCTATTCATTCTACACTTAGCGGCGTCTCTTCTCTGGTTCTTTTTCTAATTGCCTCACACCTTTTCTCTTTCTCTTTTTCTTTTTTTTATTCCTTTTCTTTCGTCCGCGTCCCTGTAGCTTTTAGGTTAAATTTCATTGATCCATTAAATGACTTCGTGGGCCCACCGTTTTTGTCTCATTCGAATTGCTTGATCCGAAACGTTCTCCTCCTGATCCCTTATGTCTTGTAATTCTTTTGTTATAGGTTTCTTCTTTCCGTTCCATTCTAGTTGGTGGGCCACACACAATGGCCATTTAATTCAAATAAAGCCCACAAGCATCCAAAGTCCAATGTCGAATCCCAATTCAATCCGTGGCTATGCTCCTGAATTTGAAAAGAAAATTATATAATAATAATAATAAAACTTTTTTTTTCTTTTCTTTGTTAGACTTCATTAAAAATTTATCTTCTAAGTTGGAATCCCCAAATAATGTATCCAAATTGATTTCTCTTAAAATCTTAAGAAAATCTTTTTAATTTAATATTAATGACTTTCTAAATATATCAAAATATACCTCAAATCTATTAAAACTAAGAAGTCATCAAGGAGCAAATTGGATGCATGAATTGTGGAGAATATTTTCTCTAACATATCTTCATCAATAAATATTCTCTCCACATAATTTTATTTGAGAAGTAATTTTAAACATAATTGAATTATACTTGCTCACAGATTTAAAATCTTGCAAACACAAATGCATTTGCATTCAATCATTACAAGCTTTTGGGAGGATAACCATCTTCTAGTGGTCATACCTCTCTTTCAAATTATTTCAAAGATCAAGTGGGTCTTTTACGGTCAAATATTCCAATTTTTAGACCTTCATCCAAAATGGAGGCTAGAAAATTCATGGATAAGATATCCAAGATAAATAGTTCTTTTCAGTAATGACAAGAGCCACAAATTTAAATTTCACAAGATTTAACATAGTTCAAACTAATGCGATAAAAGAAAATATGAAATCTAAAATGCAATATAATGACACAATCGGTAATAATAGGAAATTTGTAAAGACAATAAATAATTAATAAAGTAAGATGTTACAACAAAAATTAAAACTTTATGGCTTCGGGCCATTTAATTCTCATGGTTCTAGGCCAATTAATTCTCATGACTTCATCCAATTAATGTTAAGGCGAGAGATTAAATCTATATGACTTATGTTCGTTTATTTTCAAGATAAATAAAAGTTGCACATGGCTTCTTACCATAAAATAAGATAAAAAACTAAAAGGTATATGACTTTTGGCCATATAATAAGACAGATGATTAAAATGTATATGGTTTTTGGCTTTATTAATATAATAGGGAATCAATATAACTTCGAATCAGAGGAATATTACTTCTGACCATCTTATATCAAAATAAGAAATCAAAACAATTCAGTATCAAAAAGAAAAAAAAGAAATCAAAACAATATGGCTTTGGGTCGTACAATTTCATAATAAGAAATTAAAGCAATATGACTTGTGTGTTCAATGCTTGTACCATACTTCTATTTATGGGCAAACTTGGAGAACTAATGAACTTGGAGAGCAAGTAGAAAGAAGTATTAAATGTAACTAAGTAGATGTTAGATTAGAATGAGTCAATAGACATCCACATAAATAATATTTATAACAACAACGATTTTATATCTTGTTTTAATATAAAAGTATCGCTGTTTTGTACAAAAAAGATTATATAAAATCTAGACCCTTCAGCAGGCATAGAAACAGTACCAGAGAATCCAAATATCTACATCACGCAACATATGATATGAGATTGTGAGGCATATCAGACAACGATCAATAATTTTTTTTTTTTGGTCGATCAACGATCAATATTAACTATGTTCAATAATCAAATTGCGAGACAGATTTAGCAATGGGATGTTTTATTAGAGATTCGGTCGAAACCCATTATTGTTGAATCAGAATGAAATAAAATACGAATTGCTTTACAGAAGATTGAACAAGACAAAGAACTCAGCTCTTTACAGGATTCGCCTTCTTTTTCTAAGACGCCAGTTCTATGAACTGAACTGCACATGGTTGAGATTAAAAGAGGAAGTAGTTCCGAGAAAGGGGAACAGAGGAGGCCGGATCACAAGTGAGAACCTCGCCATCAGCTGTAACTGTGTAAGTTTCAGGATCCACGGTGATATGAGGAAGAGCGTCGTTGAGCTTCATGTCGAGTTTCGTGAGATTCCTCACATTCTCCACAGCTACCACCCTCTTGCTCAGACCGTACGAAGCTTTTACTCCCTCCTCTAGCGCCATCTGTTTGTTAGTTTTGGTAAGGAAGCAAGAATGTGAGTCCAGAATCAGAGTAGAAGGAACAAATACTCACTCTGTCCTTGTTATAAGATTTTATAATATAGCATGCCTTGTCAAGAGGCATTAATTTTTTCCGCTTAGGATCCCTAGCTAACTATAAAGCTTTCTAATTAATTAACTTAACTCCTCTAACTAATGGGATTTAACTAATTTTAACTAACTTGATCAATTTATGTAAAATTGTTTTTTGGTGCGTATAACAAGGACTGGAGAGATTAGCACATACACCAACAGTGGTTAGACGCTCTCTAATACAACCTAATAGGCCTTGATAAATAGATCTAAATAAAGAAAGAAAATATATACAACACTTGTTTGACATGAATTTGTCATCCACTTTTTGGAATTCTTTTCATTTGTGTCAACTATTAAGTTTTAGTCATTCGATAAATCCAAATAAATGGGAAAGAAGTGAATAATGCATCTGCCAATTGGGGAATAATGCATCTGCCAATTGGGGAATGAAGAAAACATAGTAACAATGCAGAATATAATTGAGATAAATGGTCTAAATTTTTTTGAAAGAGAGAAAGAAGGTTTCATGCCTTGCTCACAAAAGCAATGGAGTGACTACTAGCAGCCTTGCCAAATGCACTGAACATAGGCCTCATCATCACCTACAAAGATTCAGTATTTTTAATTTAGTTCAAGTACTCGAAACAAGAATTGTCCTTAGAAAAAGCTATTTGATTATTCAAAACAAAAATAATTAGAGTAACCTACCAAAGTTTGAATAAATTACATCCGACACTCTGTTTTCTTTTGGTTTTTTGTTTTTTTTAACGTTGACTTTGCCAAAATTTGATTGCAAAGACCTACCTTCCAATTTACTTTTGTTGAAATTAACTCTAAACAGTAATCTTATTTTCAGTACGATAGTAAGATCAATTAAGTTAATATCGAACCAATATTTTTGGAAGGGGTTTTGTAATATATATCAAAAGCTAAGGCAGTGAGCGTAATTTTTGCTAAAGCTGACTTCAATAATACCTGTGATGATGATAAGAATAACTAAATAATAGCCGAGTCAATGTAGTCAGATGGGTAAACTTTACCGGTTCGGGTGTGGGGATGCTTGCATTTGGATCGCCCATGTTAGCCCATGCAATTGCACCGCCTTTGATAACCATCTCTGGTTTTGTACCAAAAAATGGTGGTTTCCATAGCACTAGATCAGCTAACTTACCCTCCTGCAGAGAATAAAAGGGGATTGGTATCATCTTAGAGATGAAAAATGGAAGATTTGGCCTAAGATTAGGAAATAATATAGATGAGGGGATTAAACCATTCCTTGTAGGACATAATATAGATGAGAATTTTAGATTTTCAAGAAAAATTGATATTTGATATGGAAGGGCATCAAATATAAGTCATACCTCAACTGAACCAACGATTCGCCTGAACCCATTAGCTATGGCTGGATTTATAGTGTATTTTGCAACATATCGTTTGATTCGAAAGTTATCATTGTCTGAATCATTAGGCTGAAGTGGTCCTTTCTGCAACTTCATCTTATTGGCAGTCTGCCAAGTTCTACATATCACCTAAAATATAGAGAATCATGTGAATATTGATTTTTACTGCAAAACTCATCAAACTTGAAAACAACAGCGAGTAAAGGTGAAATTACAACAATGGAATTCTGTAATATGCTATTAACATTATAACACAAGGAATATGTTTGGTCCACAAATATCAGTTGGATACAAGAAAAAGAATCTTAAGCATGTTGAGAGGCATACCAGAGTCTGACACCTTTTTGTTTTCTAGCTTTAACTATGTTCTTGATTCAAGTAACCTCTTTCTTTATACTCATGACAAGAAAGAATGAAATGTTTTCCCACGAACATTTCAGAGACTTTGTGAGATCTTGAGAGTTTTTTATTTGATCAAAGGATTAAAACTGAAATGTTTTCCCACGAACATTTCAGAGACTTTGTGAGATCTTGAGAGTTTTTTATTTGATCAAAGGATTAAAACTTTAATAATTGGAATAAAGTAGCACAAGAGAGAGAGCAGAAAGTAGAAAAGGGAAGTGACTTATTTATCCAACAGTTTAGGAGCAAGTTCTATGTGAGCGCACATTTCCTTGCAGGACAATTATTCTGTTTCCATCTCTCTAACCAAAGTGGTTACAGTAGTTACAATATACTTTTCCTATTGCCACGTATCAGGATATAGTTGCCCACAGTATCATGACTAAACAAAAGAAGGAAAAGACAAGGAAATAAATCCATGATTGAAGGAAAATAATACAAGGGACTAAGAAAGAGGAAATGCCATTTGAATCATGAATCTTGATGTGATACACAAGAAGACATACGACCATAAGAATCTAAATATCATGAGAATCTGTCAGCCAAAATGAAGCTCATGAAATGAGGAATTAATGGAGATGATTTGAGTGAAGGAAAAACCTCTCCAATTCGACCCATAGCCTGTGAATCAGAAGATATAATGCTAATTGCTCCCATATCATGCAAAATATCTTCAGCAGCAATTGTTTCAGCCCTTATCCTAGATTCTGCAAACGCCACATCTTCTGGAATGTTCTTATCAAGGTGATGGCAGACCATCTACACATCATTATCTAAACTGAGACCTTAATTCCATGGCACAAACAACATAATTATTCTAGTAACAGTTTTTTACTTACCAACATATCAAGATGCTCATCTATTGTATTAATTGTAAATGGTCGCGTAGGGTTAGTTGATGAGGGCAGGACATTCTTCTCACCACATACTTTGATGATATCTGGAGCATGGCCACCACCAGCACCTTCACTGCCCAAATTGCATGCAAAAGTCAAGAATTTTCCATGTTAAACAAAGAGTACAAATGGGTTTTAAGTTTACATTCTCTGATCAGTGGATCACTTGCAAATAGTAAAATAAACTTTAGCCAAGGTTCCCTTTATACAGTATGTGACTATAGATATAAAAAGGAAAATTCTAGAAAGTTTCCATAAACTTTGGTTTGCTTGCAAATTGTCTTTGAACCAATAAGATTGGAAATTAGGTCAACCTTAAGATTCCAAAAAATTGTTTCCTCAGTCTGATTTTCTTGTAACACGAGTGATTCATTTTCCCTCTCGAACTGTTAAAATGTCAAAATGGTTATCTGTGCACGTCACTTTTGAATGCAATGGTCTCCAACTGACATATAACTATATAAGAATTTGAAGTGGCAAATGAGCTACCTCTGACACAAGGAAATTAAATAAAAGGACCTATTTTTGGATTGCAAAAAATTTAGGGACCTAATTGCTGATTTTGAAAGTTTGAGAGGCTGTTTGCAAGTACCCCAAAGTCCAAGGAGATCTTTTGCATCTTATTCAAATACAAGATCATAGGGCAAGTGAACGAGTGGTGAGTGTTCAATGAACATGAAAAGAAGAAAAGTTTTAGCCAATTGGCTATTTCAACTCCCGGCCAAGAGCCAATTAAGGATAGCATCCAGTGCTCTAGTGCTCAACAAATGTGTAATAAATTGGTTCCACTTCTGAATGCAAATATTTCCACGCAATGAATGTCACTATTAAATATTAAACCAAACTTGTTCCCCAATAATTATACTTGTTTGAGAGTGGAAATTGGCAAACAAGTTTGAAAAGCCAAATTTTACAAGTTTGAATCAATTTCTTTACACCAACCCTGGTTTTGGGACTCCACGACATATACCTGTGATAAGTATGAATAGTTCTTCCTTTAAATGCAGCGATTGTGTGTTCCACAAATCCAGATTCATTCAATGTATCAGTATGTATATTAACCTGTTAAATAAAAGTTAGCAACACAAAATTAAAATTACAAAGAACAGACTCATCAATTAAAGTAAATGCCTGGATGTCATAGGCATCTGCAACAGTTAAACAATTATCTATTGCAGCTGGGGTACTTCCCCAGTCCTCATGCAGCTTCAGTCCCATAGCTCCAGCCTTGACTATTTCATGTAGTTCATCAGGCCAGGAAGAATTTCCCTGAAGCAAACAGTGGACGGTTCAGTCAACAGAGATAAAGTGTATCGTGCAACATTTTGCAAGACAAAAGGGATAAACTTTTCAGAGTTGATAGAAGCAAGTGTTCAGTAAAATCAGAAGAGAATGAGGAAAACATGCTTTGCCAGTAAAACCAAAGTTCAGTGGAAGGAGATCTGTTGATTGAAGCATTAATTTCATCTGAATTGGTGCTGGTGTGCAAGTTGTTGCCCGTGTCCCTTCAGCTGGTCCTGTTCCACCTCCCACTAATGTTGTGATTCCTGCAAATAAATCACAAAATGACTCATTAAATTCCATCAAGCTCATTTACCCTAACCGATATCAACCCTGTGGCAGTGAGAAAAGGATAGATATCAAACTCTTCTTTAAAATTAGAGCTTTGTTAATGGATTGTGAGAGAGAAATGTAACTACAACCAGTTCATTGTGTCAAAACCAACATGGTAACTACGCAGATGCAATAGAAGCGAACAAACTTCATTGAATACACAAGTCTCTCTTGTTCATCGAATTCTGGCAGCCTTACAATTAACTATCAGATAATCAACATAGCCGAAAAATTAGCAGAATCTATGTAAATCTATACATGAGAAATCAAGTTGATTAATGCAAGCTTTAACACTAAATTATTTGTCCAACCAGGCTTTGAGGCAATGTTAAAGAACAACTTGAAACGAAGGGCTTGAGAATAGCTTTATTGTTACCCACAGATTGGTCCACAATCAAATTTTTGGAGGTCCAGGAACTCAAGAAAGAGACAGTTAAACCACAATCACAATACAACTTAGTTCCTCTCTGTCTAGATGGCTGTTCAAGAATATAGATATACTTGCACATAAATTATGATAAAATTACATTTCTTGTTTGCAAATGGTGAGAGAACAATTTGTTGAGCACAACTCCACCACAACATTTGCCTTTAACGGTGTATTTGGTATATAGAAAGCTTATTTGATGGAGGAAGATAAGGGAAAGTATTTTTATTGTGTTCGGTAGATGACAACGTAGCTTTGCAGGAAAGAAAGCCTCCCATGTTTATAGGAGAAAGTTACCCCATTACCATTCCTTTTCTCATTACCATTTGTACCACAAGGGCTCAAGTAGTATTGATGTCACTTCAGATTTAACCACTTCAATCATCAATGTTCAATTCACCGTTATGAGTCTATGTTAACACTACAGTAAAATGTCGAATTAAATGACAAGTACAAGTACTTAGATCTTTCAGAATAAATGTCTGTAGACATGGAACTCACCACTTGATATTGCCTCGTATGCTAATTGAGGACATATAAAATGTACATGACAATCTATGCCGCCAGCTGTTACAATTAACCCTTCCCCAGCAATAACTTCAGTGTTGTCCTGGATATGGATGACGGATACAAGTGATGTTAAGATGTGGCGTGTAAATTCCACTATGGCTTTTATAGAGGGGGAGAAAAAACTCATTGCTTCGAGTCTCTGAAAGGGCACTTACTGCAATAATCATATTATGAGAAACACCAGTCATGACATCTGGATTTCCTGCTTTTCCAATTGATACAATATAGCCATCCTTAATGCCAATATCTGCTTTAATAATTCCACTGTAATCAATTATTACAGCATTTGTAATCACAGTGTCCAAGATGCTAGAAGATGGAAGACAGCATCGTTGAACCATTCCATCTCTTAAAACTTTCCCGCCTCCAAAAACACATTCATCACCATAGACAGAGAAGTCTTTTTCAATTTCAGCAAACAAGTCAGTGTCACCAAGACGGATTTTGTGACCGGTAGTAGGACCATACATGTTGGCATATTTCTCATGAGAAATGCTTGTGGTGAGAAAAGGGTCTTGTCCTGTAATACCTTCACTGAAATTTAATATTTGTGGAAACAAATAATTATTCTATTTATTCACAAAGGTGGAGCTAGCAAAGGAGTAAAGGGATATATATACAATTATTGCTTGGATCACCTTGCATTTTCATCCTCCGTGTGTCCAAATTTCCTTTTGCTCACAGCCCCCATGGCTTTTTCCAAATTGGAATCATTAACTTGCCCATCTGCAATGCTGTTACCACCTCTGATGACTTTTTCACCTCCAATGCTTACAAGTGAAACGCATTTACTTTCCCCAGGCTGGGAAGAGGAGATATGCTTCAGTTAAAGATAATAAACCTGGAAGGAGAAAACAATGCAGAGTTTCATTTTTTTTTTTAATACACAAAACAATGCAGGATTTCACCTCAAAGCGTATTGCAGTCCCAGCTGCTATATTAAGACGCATGCCATATGATTTCCTTCGATCAAATACTAAGTAGGGATTTACTTCAATGAAGTGATAGTGGCTTCCAACCTGAAAATTGTTTGAGAAGTTACAAAATGGTCCCTCCTATTAAGCTCTGCTGAATGGCAAACAATAAATTAAATAACTTGAACTTTACAATTTTGCTTTAAAAAAATAAAATGTTACTTTATTTATTATTTTAAATTTGTTCGTTAAGTTTCAAATTCTTTTCAATGAAAGCCTTCTATAACTAAACTGCTATGGAATCAAAGTATCTTTATTGTTATGTAATGGTGATGAAGAAGATTAATCAGCATATAAATAAATCAAATAAAAAATGAAATATTAAAATACAGTATAACAAAGCATGACATTCATCTCTCCCATTGATTTGTCCTATCATTCTTGTATTTCTGACTCTACCATGGATAACACACCTCCATGATCATCTAAAACCCAACCTTTCATTTACCTAGGCATCTGCCCAATTAACACAAGAATACACCTTCTGATGGGCTTGAACAAAGTTTTGGTAATCTTCCTTTGTCGTCTCATGCATGTTCCACTCAGCACTTCACTTTCTAAACTATAATTAATTAACATGTCACAATCCCCAAGTACTAAGTACAACAAACAAATATCATCATTATGTGGATATCAGTTTGAAACCACAGTTTATAAATTTTATAACTTACAAAAATTAAGGTAATTTGTTAAGGTTTACACTGAGATCTGAAACTATGTCACTTATGTAATCAACGTCCTGTGGTTCTGTTGACGTATCTGAATAGAGATTGTGGTAAAGCTCATCAATCACCTGTATTGACCTGTCGCCAATGCTGACAACTTTGAGAACTACTGCTTTCCTTCCAGAGTTGAGAGTCAGATTTCCACCTCCGGAAATTACCTCGCCAGGTATTCTGTTATCTTCTATTGTGGGAAACTTGTCAAGTGAAGGCACTGCAAAAGAAATTCCCAACAGATAAAAGCTAATTTAAGTACAAGCACAACCCAGGAGATTACAAATTTCACAAAGAACATTGAACCTTTTTATTATTGCATATTTTGATTGAGAGGAGTGAGGAAGGAATATTAATTCAAGTTCAATGTTGTGACTACTAAGCGTTTTAGGAATGATCAATAGCTGAGCTATTTCACTCAAAAACAGAGCATATCTTCATTGGTAAATTCAGGATCTTTTTTTCACAAAAATTCTCATTATGTTGGTTTAGAAATTATTCATCAACCAAGAATTCTAGAAGTTAGGAGGAAGAACCTATTTTTCTCTCATTAACAATGCAAATAAAGATTATGAACCAAAATGGTACAAATTATACCAATATTTGTCAATGGAAGGAAGAGAGATAAAAGATAAATTATCAAATTCAATCTGATCTGCAAATACAAAAAATGAATTTTGCATATTTACAAGAATCACATAAGTTTTCAGAATGGTATAGCATGCTCTTAGGTGGAAGAACTAATCAAAAATATACAGCAAAAAATATAGTACAAAGATCAAAATAAGGGCATACCAGGAAGAAAAGAACCATATAATGCCAATTCTAAGTCACCATTCTCATTAGCAATTGGATCATGAATGGTAACTAACTTAGTCCCATCAGGAAATGTGCCTTCAACCTAGATGAAAATATATGTAGTAAATTAATGACAATAACATAAGGGTGAAGCTTGTTATTTCTCTTTCTTCAAGGGAATTACTGAAGGTAACTACAAGGCTTTTTCTACTTTTAGAAACAGTCAATTAGACAAGTGGTTAATATACTAGCCATACATTAACTTTATTAACCACTTGTCCAGTGAATCATCTAGAAACTGGGAAGACCTTTGCCATAAGTTCCAGTTTTGAAATTTTTGAGTGGTGGGAGCTAGTGCATAGAAAAAAATTTTAGGGGCACTTGTCTGTTTGAAGTTTTTAAAGGCAGTAGCAGAGAGAGAAAAATAGAACTTGATTCAAAACAAGTTAGTTTTTTTCCCGAGATTAAAAAACAATTCAAAAACCAATCAATGTATACCAGGTGCTTTCTATTTATCCCAGCATAGGACTATCACATAAAACCCCTCATCCATGACTTCAGCGGTGGAAAGGTTGGACAAGCTCATCAGAATGATAAGTATGTGTAGAAAAATTTAGGGAAAGAAGAAGGAAGAGAGGAAGGAAACAGAAGGAGACAGAGAGAAGGACAAACGGAGAGTAGAGAAGATACAGAATCTCGATATTGTTATTTCACCACAATGATCAACAACTTACAATAGCCTAAGACTCACACATATATATAGAATCAGACATTAGACAAATACCTAACAGCTACTAACCAACGGCTAGTAACTAACTATAACTAACTAACAAACTAATTCCCTAAGTGCGGCCTCATTGACTTAATTGTGTGCCAACTATAACAAACTAACTAACTAATTCCCTAAATGCGGCCTCATTGACTTAATTGTGTGCCGACATTTTTCCCCCAATCCACCCTACTTAGGTAATTACTAACCCTAATTACCTAATTACTAACATAGATTTACAGACTACATATCATAGAACATTATATTAAAATGGGTTAAGGTGTAAAAATACACATATGTTTTTCCTCCAGGAGCACCCAGCACTATATGTTTTTCTTTTGTGCAAAAATACACACGCCGTTAGGTTTTAGGAGCAAAAATACCACTTCCGTTAGTTGACCGTTAACTAACCGTTAACCATGGTGAAATTACTCTTTTGCCCTTAACCCTTTTCTTTTTTAATTATTTTAAACTAAGGGCAAAAAGGTAATTTCACTATAGTTAACGGTTAGTTAACGGTCAACTAACGGAAGTGGTATTTTTGCTCCTAAAACCTAACGGCGTGTATTTGTACACAAAAAAAAAAAAAAAACATATGGTCCTGAGCGCTCCTGAAGGAAAAACATATGTGTATTTTTGCATCTTAACCCTATTAAAATCCACACTAGTAAATATCTACCGCTAAGTAGAATTAGAATATAGACTACCTGAACAACATCCAAGAGGGGTGGAACCGCTGGAAGAACTTGTCTCCTGTCATATTTTAAAGAGAGAGAAGAAAAGGAAGTAAGGCTTAGATGTTTAAGATAGTTCGTTCTGCATTTTATATTCACTGGTCAGAAATTGAAGAAATGGAACTATTTTACAAAAATAGGGGAAATAGGGAAGGGATAAGATTAACCAGGGATTGAAATTGCTTACGATATCAAAAAGATTAAAAATGACATAATAATAATACCTTCCCAAGAGTTGTTTCCCAATGTCCATTAATTCAGCAACCCTCTTTTCACCATCACGAACGAATTCTAAAATCTATTGGGGAAAAAGGGGGAAAATATAGTACAAATAGATAATCCCATTATACCAAGAGGAGGGATATATAACCAAACCTGTGTGGCTATAAGGGCGACAGCTTCAGCGTAATTGAGTCTTAAACCACGAGCAAGACGTTTCTGGGCGAGAAAGCCAGCGTTATGCAGGGTTAGCTTGTCGACCTCTCTCGGAAGCAGCTTCATTTTGTAGTGCTTCACAGTCCTAAGTACAAGGAAAAGCAATGTGAGATTCCCTGTACTCAGAAGTAAAATGGCAATTCAAAAGACAGAGAAGAAGAAAAATGTTACGACCAAAAACCTGAAATATTAGGTCAATATTTCAACAATCCTGCAGCGAAATCTTTAGAATTTAGAAGCTCCAGGGAGATGTCTTATGAGTAAAGAGAAATTTTAGTCAACGGCTTGAAATTTTTGTCTTTTGCTATTGCGAAGATAATGAATGATGTCATCGTCATTGCCATCTGTCATTTGAACTGGTTTTAAATTCGACACTTGAGCATGATTCAACATTTCGCAACTGTCCCATCCCATCTAGTTGCGGCAGGCAGACTAATGTCTTGGTCGGAAGCGGCTTCTCTACTATGCTATTAATATCCACTACCCTCCATCTCTCCATTACATCCCTAATTTGGAACAAAACGGAAGCAGCTGGTCCTGTTTAAAAAAAAAAAACACAATAATAATAAATAAAAATAAAATAAAATCAGAGTAATTGAATTGAAAAGATAATACAGATATGTACTAAAAAAATATTTTATGATCTTGAAAAAATATTTTATGATTTTGAAAAAATATTTCAGGGTAATAAATGGATACTAAAAGGATATTTCAGATACTAACTGGTATTGAAAAAATACTTTAAAATAGTGATTGCAACTAAAAAGATACTTTAATGATATTAAAAAAAATACTTTATGATGTTGAAAAAATATTTTAGGATTTTAAAAAAATATTTTTGGGTACTAACTGGTATTAAAGAATTACTTTATGATAATGACTGGTACTGAAAAATACTTTAGACAAATTTTTTTAAGATCGTAAAATAATTTTTTAAGATCATGTACTAATTTTTCAGTACAAATCAGTAGTATCCTTAGGTATCTTTTTAATACCTATTAGTATCTTAAACTTTTTTTAAAAAATAAATTAAAAAAAAAAAAACAAGACCAGCTGCTTCCTTTTTATTCCAAAACAACGAAGTAATGAAGAAAAGGAGGGGAGCGGATATTAATAGTATAGGAGAGAAGCCGCTTCCGTCTTGGTCATGGTACTCTTCCCTTCCCATATTCTTTTAATATTTTTTTCTTATATCAATTTTTGCATTAAAATCTGAACAGATTTAATATTTTATAAGATTTTCTTAAAAAATATTTTTTAAGTAATTTAATATTTTATTGACGTTTTTAGAAAACACTAAATTTGAACAATTTAAATTTCAATCCAAAGACTAAGACCAAAAAAGAATGAGAAGGGAAGAGGATCGTAACCAAATCCATTTGGTTCAGGGGTAGGGGATGGAGAAAAATGGTAGAAGAGATAACATTATTTAATTTGATTTGGCGGTTGTGTGAGAGGTCTTTAATGATCTCTTGTTTGATTTAAAAGGATGTAAGAAGAGGAATGGTATAAATTTATCATTCTATCCTTACATATTTTGTTATATTTTTTTATTTATATTTTATATAAATTAATTTACATCTTATTTAATTAATATAATAATATGTATTTTGTTTTAATTAATTGTGTAATAATATATTTTACCTATAATAGTATTTTTACTCATAATAACATATTTTCACTTTAAATCAATTCTATAATAATGTATTTTTAGTATAAAAGTAATAGTTTTTTTAAAAAAATATGTTACTTTATATTTAATAAAAATGATATTTTTATTATAATAAAATTTTTATTTAAAATATATTAACACATATTTTCAAATTATAATATTTTTTATTTAGAAACATATTTTTTAGATTTTAATTCATAATAACATTTTTTTAGTGATAAAAATATATTTATATTCAGATTAATTTTAATAGTAATATTTTTTTATTTAAATTTGTATGAGTAGTTATAATAATAATAATTTTTTATTCATACACATATTTTTTTATATTAAAATATTTTTTAATAATATATTTTTAATCATAATAATTTTTATGTAATAATATAATTTAATCTTAAAATAAAATATTTTAATAACATTATTTTTTTATTTATTATAATTTTTTTCATCATTGGCATTATAGGAATATCACATAAGTTATGAAGGCTAAGCAGTCCAAAATTTTGACTCCCACAAAAAAACTTAGATGACTCGAGTGTTACTTTGAAACTTATTTTCAAAGATATATTGGCAACTTGAGTTGAGTGTTGATGACTTGAGTTATCCCTTAGAGTCATCACTTAATGACTTCAAGTATGCCTTGTGTTTAAAGGATTTCTCGAAGACGTTTGTGAAAATGAAATTGACTCGAGTTAAATATACATGACTCGAGTGCACAACTTGAAGTGAGTATTTCAAACTCGAGTTAAGTTCATACAGAAACATCTTTCCCATTGATTTCAACAAATTTTCAAAGAAGATGAAACTTTGACTTGAGTTGTGAATGATAACTCGAGTGTGGTTAAAATCAACTTGAGTTAGCTTTTCTGGTTTTGCGAATCACAATGTCCATAAAAACATAAATTTTTGCTTATTATTTAATAACTTTTTATCATTACTCATTAGTGTTCCTAACTATGTTTAATAAGTTTATTAATGAGTTTCAAATGATTAAATAAAGGATTAACTGCAAATTAATAAAATACCATTGATTACGTTAATTAGAAGCATTTACTAGTACAAAAAACGGCTTTAAGACTGCCTCGTTTAGACCGAATATTGACAATTCAGTCTTAAAAGTATGATTGGTGGAAGTTTTGTAAATATCAAGAACTTCTTGGACCAAATCCTTTATCGATAGGTCTAAAATATATTATTTAGATTGGTTTAAAAAAACCTAGTTTTAAACATATTAAAAAAATTTGAAATATCAATTACTTTTTAAAGAAATCTCATACGATTGGATTTAAATAGTATCTAGTCCAAAATATATTGAAAAATTTAAATATAAAGTCTATTAGTTTTAAGACCGAATATATTTAGAAGTTGATCTTAAAAAGTTAAACTTTTAAGACCAGGCATAAATAATAGCCGGTATAAAAGATAAGAAAAAAAATTAAATACAAAATGAATTACTTTCAAGACTGGATTTAATAAGGACCAGTCTTAAAGTTTAACTTTTAAGACTATCTTCTAAATATATCCAGTCTTAAAAGTAAAGCACCAAAAAGACATATCATCTCTCTTTGTGCCGCCTAAAGTTGCTCTCTCTGAACCTTTCATCATGTTGTGAAACCTCTCTTCCTATTGCATTACCCCTCTTCCAAGCCCACCACCAGCAGCCTCTATTACTCTTTCATTCACTTAGTCATTCCTTTGTCGCACCACCTCTCTCAACCTCTCTTACTGTCTTGAAAATGAACAGAGAAAGCGATTATAGTCATGTTCGAGGAACGCTAGTTATTTGTGTGAATTAGAGTGAACCTCATAATTAGCCTCTATGTCGTGGTAGAAAAGGCACACAATTGAAATACCTTGCCCTAAGTCAAACTGCTGGGGAAAAGATCGACATTTAGTTTGATGAAAATTTAAATCCTATCAGCCCTAATAAACACAAATATAGGAGTTATGCTAGCTTGCTAGCATGTAGCAAGCCTAACATCTTGATAGATGGGTAGAAAAATGTTAATGAGAAGAAAGTAAAGAATCTTATTTGCTACCCTATCCAGCTGACATACAAAGTTTTTGATAGTGAGAAGTTGAAAAAGAAGACATTGTCGTATTGTGATAATCGATGGAGGAAGTTTAAGACCTCGCCATCTAACAATTATATTCATGTCGATGTTCCAATCGGTAAGGATCCCCTTAATCCTTGCCACAAGCTTGTAAGTTTTTCTACTTAGTATGATTAAATCCCTAAAAGACCTGGCTGAACCCAAGAGGGGGGTGAATTGGGTGAAGATAAAAGCTTGCAACCTTTTTTAAATCTTTTCGTAATTCGGTTAAATCAGTTTGAATGATAATAAAGAGTTATAAATCTATAAACAATCATTCAAACATGTATGCTGGAAATAAAAGGTTAAGGGAAGAGAATTGCACACTCAGATTTATACTGGTTTGGTCCAAACCTTGACCTATGTCTAGTCCTCAAGCTCCACTTGAGATTTTCACTATCTCCTTGTTTAACCAGGCACAAGAGTCAAGCCTTTACAATCTACAAGTTTGTCCAGACACTTGTATAGCCTTCACAATCTCTCACAGAGACTCCCCCTTACTACCCGTAACGTTACAATCAACTTCCCCACCCAAGGTCACCCAACCTTGAGTATCTCTCAAGAAATATGATTTACAATAATTCTTCTCTCAGAGAAGTGATTATGATAAAACTGAAGTGCAATATACATCATTTCACTCTCTATATTGTAAACTCAGAAAGCATTGAAAACAGAGTGAGAAGAGGATTCGAAATTTCGACATTATGATTGTATAAGCTCACTCCTCTACCTTCTTGCGTTTTGAATCTAGCTCTATTTATAGATGATGATGTTTTGAACGATGAGAATAGAGCCGTTGTAAATAGAACCGTTGAGAATATAGTTGTTGGAGAAATATAGTTGTTATATTCAGTTTTCACTTGACAGCTCAGCATGTGTTGATCTTCATGTAATCTTTCATTTGATCATCTAAAACATGACCACAAATGATGTAAATGATGTTAAGAAGTATTACAAATCATTTGGGTAAACTTCTAATTGATCTAGATCAGATTCAGGATTTTCGCAACTTTGATTTTTCTGAAGTTACGGTGTATACTCCAATATTGACTTTGATACTGCGGTATTGAGCTTGTTTCAATACTTCAGATTCATTTATATCTACCCGAAACTTGAGTATAGACTTACATACTCGAGCATTGAAGATCCTCTAACGTTTATTGCTCTCTGTTTGAGCTATACTCGAGTTTTCGAGCTTTTTCAGTCCTCGGTTGCTCTTTGATTGATATAACTCCAATTTTGGCAAGCTACTTATCCTCCATATAGCTCTTAGATTCTTCTTTCCACAACAACAAGAATCAGATCTTAATTTGTAGGAATTCACCCGTTATGATCTGATGAAAGAAGATTATTCTTTAACCATCATTTTTGCAGTGTTCCAAATTATCAATCAACATTCAAATACCATATCTCTCTGGTCTGATTTTCATTTTAGTTGAATCAAGTATTGATGGAAAGCCCTATGAGTCTTCTTTCAAATGCCACCGATTTCAGCTCGTTTCGATTTGTAGATTGAGAGTTATACTCAAATCATTGAAGCTTGGTGTGATGTGTGACGTGAATATTTGATCCAACTTTGGAAATTCAAAGCTCCCTCACCTGATCTTCTTTGGGTATGAAACTTTGTTAAGATGACGCATTGGATGTCTAGTTTCAGCCAAATTTGATTTTATCTCAATCCAATGTCTGGTTCAAGAGATATTATCGAATTACCAGACCTCGCCCAAAGCTAAATGTGAAACAGAGGTGAACAAAGTTGCTGACCAATGCTGATACTCGAGTATTGAATTGGAAACTCGAGTATTGTCGGGTCCAAACGCGCCAGAGAAGTTGAAAACACCCGATATTCGAATATTTAAGTTCCATACTCGAGTATTAACCTGAAAGTGGAAGAAATCACCAAGAGGGGGGTGAATTAGGGATTTTAAAAATTCTTTTCAACTCTTAAAAATGAAGCTTAAGAAATGGATAATAAAAGAGTAGAAAAAGAAAAGCTTAGACACACAGAATTTATACTGGTTCGGTCTCAACCTTGACCTACGTCCAGTCCCCAGATACCTTCTGGGTGTTTCCACTAATTCAACAGATTTTCAATTACAACAATGAAGACCAGACACAATCCTAATCACCTAGGACTTGCTCCCCCTTACACTTTGTGATTGAACAACCCAACTCACAGGTTCTACAACCTTGAGTTCTCACAAACAAATGCTTTCAAAAATTTACAAACTCTCAAAAGAGTAGATAAGGATAAACACTGAAGAACATGTTGAAAATAACAATACAGACTCAAATTTCAAAGTATAATCAAGATAGCTTCGTTGTGTGTGTTGCTTTGAGTTTTCACAGCCTCTTATAGACTGAATGGATAAGCTAGCCGTTGCAATTCTTTCTCTAATGTTCAGCTGCAATTCCAGAAAAATGGCAGTAGCATATTTTGCTCTGTTCTTTGAATTCTTAGCTGGAATCTTGGAATTTAGTTGTTGCAGAACGTCTTCCAGATTTTTAGCCATTCCATGATCTTAATTCGACCGTTTGAAGTGATCTTAATGTGTTGCAACGATCTGAACTGAACATCTGGGATAAGGGAGAAGAATCAGCCCTGTTCTTGGTTTTTCATTTAATGCACTTATTATAGATCTTGATCTCACCTTGATCTTGGCTAAACCTTATCTGAAAAGCACTCAAAACTTCATCAAGGACATTAGAAACAATAATATCATATGATGAAATAATTTCAGGAAGACCCATTAAGATTTCGCAGATCAACATCATTTGATTTTTCAAAATCCCCGATGCAAACTCGAGTTTGTTCTTCCAGACTCGAGTTTGGCTTTTACAGAGAGAACTATCAGGCTTTGGACTTAGCATGGAATTTTGGTCCTGCTCCTAGACTCGAGTCAATTAGTGACTGACTCGAGTTTGGGTCTATGTTTGAAGAACAAGCCTAAGTTCGTGATTTTCCAGACTGGAGTTTTGGAAAGATGGTAGAAATTCGAGTGTTTCTCTATTTGTCCTAAACTCAAGTTTACAATGACAGACTCGAGTTTATGTTTGAGCTGAAACTATTCAAATCTTTCTGTTTGCTCTAGACTGGAGTTTGTAACTCTAGACTAGAGTTTATAACTTGGCCTGGAACTCGAGTGTCTTTCTGTTTGGTCTAGACTGGAGTTTAGGAATCCAGACTCGAGTTTGGCTTGCTTGGAATTCTGAGTGCTCTTTGTATCTTCCAGACTCCAGGTTTGGTTTTGCAAACTGGAGTTTGGTTTGTTGTGAAAATTTCTGATTGCTTTCTGTAACTCCTCAAACTCGAGTTTACATACCTAAACTCAAGTTTGCCTTTAACAGTGAGATTTTCATATTGCC
This sequence comes from Acacia confusa, assembly GCA_037074495.1. Classification (NCBI taxonomy): domain Eukaryota; kingdom Viridiplantae; phylum Streptophyta; class Magnoliopsida; order Fabales; family Fabaceae; genus Acacia; species Acacia confusa. The sequence goes on along the minus strand of CM073505.1, from coordinate 29,597,836 downwards.
AAAAACAAACTTCATATCAAGTTTACAATTGCTAGTTATCATCAAAACACATTGAGAACTAACATAACCTCCATAGTCTAAATTTTGACTTGGAAACTTGAGTTGACTCCCAAACCAGAGTTTCCCAAACTTCAATTTTCCAAACCACAGTTTTCTCATCCAAAAGCCAATTTCTCAATTAAGCTTATATACTCGAGTTTTGACCTGGAAACTCGAGTATTCTCTTCTAGAACTTGATTTTTGTTTTTTTCAACTCTGAATTGACCCTCTTCAACATCCATTTGATTGTGGACACTTTTATAATCAATCTTGGAACATAAAATATGATATCTTTAGTAGATTATTCCTTTTTCCAAGTTCCATCTTGATCAATTTTCAACATTCAACTTTAACTCATCATTCTCTACAACTTCTTCATTCTTCAATATCCAGAGAGCCAAGCCTATGTTGAACTTCTTCCAGAATCTCATGTGTCTTTTCTCTGTTTTTCCATCTTTTGATCATTCTTCATAACTAAATTTGAACTGATCTTAAGTAAGGATGATCCATTCAATAGAGTCTTTCTTCTTCAATCTCTCCTCTTCTTCTTTTTCTTCTCTTCCTTATCCTCATCCTCAACTACATCCTCGTTCTCCTTGATCTTCTTCTTTTTCCTCTTTGCTAATTCTTCTTTTTGATCTATCTTCATGAATGAACTTCACATCATTGATTCTACATTAAAATTCAAGAATTCATCAACGAAAAAGATAAACATATTAATCAATCTTTTTGCTCTTACTAATGGCATATATACAAGTCATCATCAAAACTAATTATATCCAACAATCCCCATTAAAACCCCTCTTGAAGCTCCAACCCTTGATGTTATTGACAAGCCTAAGTTTGACTAACATTGAACTTGGTAAAATGAAAAGGTTTAATAATTGAAAAATAAGATTATTTAGGAATATCCTTTAAATGCTAAAATTACACATTGAGTTTTGATTAGTGGATCCATGCTTCAAAGGAATGGCCCTTATGGTATTGAATCGATCTTTTTGAGAGAGATCGTGGCTTGTCAAAGACATTGTAGGCCTCCCTGATCTGCTACCAGTTTTCATTTACTCAGAAGATATACTATCCCTACTGTTTCCTAAACAGGAGCTTACTAATGCAATTGTCAACATATTTTTAAAGTAAGTATATTCTTTTTTTGAATATGATAATTGAATATTTTACACACTTATTTTGTATCTTTTGGGTAATAAATTTAGGATTGTTAGCTAATAAATAATGGGCTTTAATGCATATATGGGCTTTGTGCTTTTATTTGGATTTAATTTATTTTCATGATAAAATTCCAGATTTAATATGCTTCACTATTTTAACCATAACTTTTGAACCAAACATCGGATTTGCCTCATTTTTGTCTCATATTTCAGATGATTCAAAGGGCTACAAATGTTACAAAGACTCGGAAGGCAAATTCGGTCAAGAGGATGGTCAAATTTGGAGCCGAAGTCAGAGACATTTTTCTAGATTTTTGGGCCTGAATATTGTATTTAAAAACCCATTTACTATTTATTTCGTTTTGGGCCATTATGCAACCCTAGCCCATTTCCATCTTAGGTTAAGTTTAAGTTAGGAGTAGCCACAAACACCTTATGTCATTACATTTTGGGATTATTTTGCATTGAATTGAGGAGCTTCATTTTTCTCTGCAATGTTCTTCATCTGTTCATCACTTTTTCCAGTCATGATTAGCTAAACTTCTGTAATTGGCCCATAGGTTAAGGATTCCACTGTCTAGAGGACTCATTCTTAATGGTAACGAATTCGTTTCTGTTTTGTAATTTCGGGTTTGATTTACTTTCGAATTTGGTGTTAAATCTAACACCCAGATTGAGAAATCCCAAGGATTCAGTCCAAACTAAGTTCAAGTGCTTGTTGTGCGATCGTACAGTGACACGCTACTATTTGGATAAATGCTAGACGATCGTTTAGTTGAGGGATTCTCTGGACGAACTAGAGATTTCAGTTTGTCCAGAATCACTCATGAGTTTGTTTAAAAATCTGTTTTCGTCCAAGGAAGGAAAGTAGTGGAATTTGAAATCTTGGGTTAATCTTCTGTTAATCTGTTTAATCTTTGTTTTACTTGTTTGATCTTTGCTTTATCTATTTATGTTTAGTTCTGTTTTAATATTCACTGCATTGAAAAACTTCCCCCCCAAATTGTTACTGTTTTGTTTCATTATTACTGTTATTGATTTAAACCTACTGCGAATTCGTTGGGAAAACGATCCAGGTTACACTATATTGCAAATCTTTTGTTAACTTGGTTATTTTGGGAGAGATCATGATAAATTTCTGTCAGAGTACATAATTTAAATGCATCATTTAGACTTACACACAAAAAGATTGATTGAATTCAATAAGAGTATAAGAGTTGTCTTGTCTAATCTTGTGTGGACTCAAGAATCATTGGGTACCAAACAGAATATATTTCATTTTTGCAGGATGCCCTGCTCTCTGACTCAAAAAAAAATCACAGTGATTTACAAAGTATGCTAATTCTCAAGAATGATTTCATCATTCTCGAGAATTGTTGCCTCAGTTTTCTTGCAATTCCTAAGCATTCTTGAGAATAGACGTTAAATTCTTGAGAAATATCGAGATTTATGAGTTCACTGAGTGTATCTGTTCAAAATAATCTCATCACTCTTGAGAATGGCTAAGGCATTCTCGATCATTGGTGCAATGAGAGTCCATTTCAAAACTAATGTGTAATGGCTCATTCTCGAGAATCCTTAATAAATTCTCAAGAATTGAGGGAATTCTTGAGAATGACAATAAATTCTCGAGAATTGTTGGGTTTGGATGTGTCATTTTAATTCCAATTAAGTTATTCTTGAGAATAACCTAAGAGTTCTTGAGAATTGGCTTAACTCTCAAGAATTAGGATCAAATTCTCGAGAATCATCAGGCAGATCAATATTCTAAAAGTAAGGGTCTCTTCATTTTCAAATGTTATACTCGATAAATGTTGAACGGTTTCACCTCTGATAAATGCATTCTTATGAAACATACTCGAGTAGTAATGCTTGTACTCAAGTAATATGCATATATCATAATCATGCTAGACTAACTTGATTTCATTCATTCCATTTTATTTCATGAATCATAGCCTGAGTATACTCATTTTTAAATGATCCTTATGCCTTAAACTCTTTTATCATCATAAAAAGCATAAGTGATTTACTCATACCAATTTCAAGTCCACCCATATCAACTTGAAAAATTCTTAATTTTGAGATACCATGTTGTGTCTACTGGAGTTGGAAGAATTCCAAACCTCATAACATTTGGTGTCACATTATTAGTTAGTATCACTAAAGGGAACTTCATATCTTAATCATGTATTCATTAAGGGGGAGCTTCACATTCACATGTGTTTGATATCTTAAAAAAGATCATTTGAAAGAAAACCCTTTTAAAGCATACTCATTTGTATTCACTATCTTTTATTAGTTTTGATGATGAGTTAATTTCATATTTGAAAATATCTTATATTTTTCTTTCATTATCTTTATTTGAAAATATCTTATAGAAAGGAATACTTTGATATCTTATTGCATTAATAATTCTCTCTTGCAAGAAAGTTTTACAATTGTGACAGGAGAATTAAGTTTGTGCAAAAACCCTCCTTAATGCATTATAAGGCAAAAATATTACATTGAGGAAAGATGCTTTGATGTTCAATCACAATGAAGCTAAGCTATGCTCTAAAAGGAAGAGGGAAACCTCTTGAGGCCAGCTGAGACACGTTTTGCAGAAGAGCTATATGAAGGAAAGGAAAAGGATGGAAATGATCTCGTACAACAAGAAAGCAGGCAAATGGACTTCATCGACCATTCATCAATTTACAAAACCTACATGAGCATTTCTAATCTCTCTCTCTTTTTATATTCAATAGAAATTCTACACATGTTTTATATCAATATGCTTCAATCATGAAAGTTTAAGTTTTATGAAAAACCTCTCTAAATTGTTTTCAGACATATTTTCATGAAAACTCTTTTCTACTTGCATCATATTAAAAATCAAATACTTTCAAAAAGGGGAAGAGAAAATTATTTTCTTGACATATGATTAAGGGAGAGACAATCATTTCTAAATTATTTTCATATTTGTCTCTTCACAAGTTTATCTTCTTTGCTTCAACTTTTTTCTAATGACAAATAAGGGGGAGAGAAATGGCAAGAAAAATATGTTGGGTCTAATATATTTTCATATTCATACATATTTTTCTTAAAGTGTTTGTCATCATCAAAAAGGGGAAGAATGTTTGTTATGATTAGTTTTGATGATGCCTTATATAGTTGTCATTATCCAAAGCAAAAAGCTTGCATACTACATCTATCATCTACTTTGATTAATCCTTATATATTAATGTAGATATGAAGTTTAAACAATGAAGATGATTAAGAGAGGAGATTGAAGAAAGGTGAATGTCAATATGAAAGTTGAAGTTGAAATGATGGAGTTAAAATAAGCTACAGTTGGATTCCTGAAGTCATTCTCGAGTACAACAATGTAATTCTCGAGTATGGTACATAAATAGTGTTAGTTCTCTATATGTTTTTGGAAAATGTTACTCCAGTAACGATTGAGCTACTCCAGTAATAACACTTGATTTTTCTTGCATTACTCCAGTAAGTGTTCTGTTACTCCAGTAACCTATCTTGATACTACCTCAGTAAGCTTCATGTTACTCCAGTAATGTGTGTTAACTCAAGACGTTTTTCAAGTCACATTACTCCAGTAATGTCATACTACTCTAGTTACATGTTTTTGTTCAAATTGCTTTTTCAAAACATTACTCCAGGAACCTGTCTCTTACTTAAGTAACTCAGACATTTCCAGCTGAACCCGATAGTCTGTGTATTAGACTTACTGCAGTAATGGTCTTATTACTCCAATAAGTGTGAATCCAGTAATTACTCACTCACTCAAGTAAGTCACCTTTTTAAGCCATGTCCAAGAGTAAACCCGATAACCTGTCAGGTGTGAAACACATTACTCCAGTCACGGTCTTGTTACTCTAGTAAGGGTTACTCTAGTTATCACTTAGTTACTCCAGTAGCTCTTCACTTTCAAATACTTCCAGAGGCAAACCCGATAGTCTATCATATTACTCCAGTAATAAAATAGTTACTCCAATCATAGTACAGATTTTACACTAGATCTACTCCAGTAATTAAAATGCTACTCCAATCACACTTGTCACAGAGACGATGGAAACCTTAATTACTCCAGTTATCAAAGGTTACTCCAGTCAAACTGAACACAGAGACAAAATGGGCTTTAGTTACTCCAGTAGCTTAATGATTACTCTAGTAATCTCAAGACTAAAACATTATAACAACTTAGATTACTCTAGTAACTTAAGGACTACTCTAGTCACATAGACCCAGATACGTGACTCTATTCCAGAAAGCCTACGATTTGATTTTATTTGTTTTATGTGCTTCTTATTTTCAATCTACAATTATTCTCTATTATACTTGATCGATTTTCTAATGAGTTTTAGATAAACATAGCAAAGATCAAAGAGAAAATCAACTGGGTAAAATATAATTAGTGAAGAACAAAAATTCAGCCTGAAACTTCTCCTCTATCCCAAGAGTTCAGATCAGGGCATTCAAGGACGGTTAAGTCACTCTCCAACGGTCTAATAAAGATATGGAAATGACAAGAACGTTAGAAGATCACCCACAACGACTACATCCAAGATTCCAGCCAAGAATTGAAGAAATAGAGAAAAGTATGCAACAGTCATTTTCTAGATTTGCAGCTGAAGTTTGAAGAATGAGGGAGAAGAAAATGCAACGGCTAGTTCCTCTAATTAACCTATAAATACCTATGAAGATTCAAAGCAAAGACACAACACACAATTACAACTGATTGCATTCGTTCTTTAATCTTTACTGTGCAAAATAGTATTTCTTGAGCTTCAGTGTTTATGCTTATTTGCTCTTTAAGAGAGTGATTTTGAAAATCATTTCTGATTACTTGTTTTTGTGAGAACTCAAGGTTGTGGAACTTGTGAGTTAGGTTGTTTGATTACAAAGTATAAGGAGGAGCAAATCCTAGGTGATTAGGATTGCAGGTGATTTACATTGTTGTAATTAAAGCCTGTTGAGATACTAGAAATACCCAGAGATATGTGAGGACTGGACGTAGGTCAAGGTTAAGACCAAACCAATATAAATCCTTTGTGTCTAGCTTTTCTTCCTTCACTTTTCATCTTTTTTTTAAAAAAAAAAAATTATATATTTTTTAAAAGAATTTTTGAAATCCCCAATTCACCCCCTCTTGGTGATTTCTTCCATCTTCAAATAGCTCTAATTCAGGAAAAATCCTAGTAATACTCAAGTACAACACATCAATTCTCGAGTATGGTACTCATTCTTTAGTATGAAACATCAATACTCGAGTAATATTGTGTTTTCAGCTACTCTGCTCAACTCTGTTCACGTTTCACCTGGGTGATGTTCAGTAAATTGATGACATCTTCCAAACCAGAGATCAGATTGAGGAGAAACTAATTTTGTATGAAACTATACATCTAATGCGTCATATTGACAAACTTTCAAGCCCAAAGAAGTTTAGATGAGAGAGCTAATAATTTCAAATGTTGGAACTAAAATTCACGTCACACAACAAACCAAGATTCGGTGTTTTGAGGATATCTCACAAACTACATATTGGAATAAGCTAAAATCAATGGCATATGAAACTAGGCTCACATACCTTTCCAAAAACATCAAGATCATGAAAAAGAAATATCAAATGAGAGAGATATGAATTTTAGAAGTTCATACTCTGTTCAGGATTGTGCAAAAATGTTGGTTTATAATAGCTTCTAATAATATGATAATAATGTTCAACGTACAATGAGTTTGGAGCTGATTCTTGCTTCATTGGAATGAAGACTTAAAGATCTTTCTGAGCATGGGTAGTTTGCCAAATTTGGAGCTATATCGAAGACGTTACACTCACTGGAAATTGCCTCTTATACTAGCAATGTGATTGTTTCTTGAAAATTTGATATTTGCACAACAACATAATATATGGCAGCCAACAGTTTAACATTCGAAGATGATACTCGAGTATAAGGTGATATATACTCGAGCAATGTTGAGACAGAACCATTCATGAAGCAACCTATCAATAGTACTCCAAACTGTCACTTATATACTTGAGTAATGTTGAGAATCAGTTGCTGGAAAATGGTGATACTCGAGTACACCACAAGTGACACTCAAGTAGAAGTAAGACAGAGACAATGCTGAATCACTCAGAATAACAATACTTGAGTAACTCTAATCTATACTCGAGTAATGTCAAGGATTAAGCATCTGTGAATTGCTTTTGCAAGGATACTTGAGTACTCAGGAAGGCTACTCGAGTATGAGCTATCAGCTGTTAGTTCTCTATGTGTTTTGATGATAACTAACAATTGTAAATCTAAGTTGAAGTTTGTCTTTGAAAAGTTGAAAAGCTTACTATCAAAGACAAACTCGAGTTTTGGTTAGAAAACTCAAGTTTGGACTTGACAGAGAGCAACTCCAGTTTTGTAAACTAAGACAAACTCGAGTCAAGATTTTGAAAACTTGAGTTTATATGATACAGAGAGCTCATAAGCTTTTCAAGACAAAGCAAACCAAAGTTTAATTTAATAAACTCAAGTTTGACAAATCAAAGAAATCTGAGTTTTTTCCAAGCCTTGTTGGAAACTCGAGTTAATGTTTTGCAAACTTGAGTTTACAACATACAGAAAACTATGTTCTCCTAAGCTTGAGAAAACTCAAGTCATGATTTTGAAAACTCTAGTTTACATTTGCTAAAATGTTTCACATAGTTTTCTCTTATGAGGAAACTTGAGTTTAGTTTATACTAACTCGAGTTTAGAACTCATAGGGAACAACTCTATATTTCTAAAGTTTTGTAAATCTAGTTTTCTATTGCAAACTCCAGTTTAATTCATAGAGAGAGTTTTCCAGTTTTTCTAAGTTTTGTGGAAACTCGAGTTTAACTATGTAAAATCGAGTTTATATCATACAGAGAGCTTCGCTCTATTTATACTGTTTGAAAACTTTAGTTTTAAAATGAAAACTCTAGTTTTGAGCTTCTATACTTAAAATGTGTTTTTCACCTTAAGTGTCCAAAACTCGAGTTAGTCACTTAATGACTCAAGTTTAGGTTTTGCTCAAAACCTGTTTCAAAGATCAAATCACGACTTTTTTCTCTATATAAAGAAAACTCGAGTTTAGGCTTTCAGAAATAAACTACAAACTTGAGTCTTGATGAACTAACTCGAGTTTATATCACAAAATTCAAAATTCAAATTACTTGAATCTGTAAAATTTTCGTGTTTGATCTATATACTTCTTATCATCACTCATTACTACTCCTAGATATGTTTCTCCTGTTTGTTAATGAGTTTCAGATGATTTAAAGAAGATTAAAATGGAGTTTCAGCTAAAAGCAAAAAGTATGTCAAAACATTTATTGCAAAGTATAGATAGCTTGCAATATTCTAGACAATCATCCTATACACAATGCAAAAAGAATTAATGTTTCTTTCCTTAACTAGCTTCTGCCACTCCAACGAATTAATTTCCAGGAAAGTCAACTATAAATATCTGTGCACCTAGATTAATTGAAGTGTAGTGAGAGAGGAAGACCAAAGCTTGTGCTAATCTTTACTTAATGCCTATAACAGTTATATTAAAGATTGCAACAATCATTTAATGATCTCTTGATATAAATAGAGCTGCATCCAAATCTTCTCAACAACCAAGAAACTAAGAGACTGAAAATGAACTACATTCAAGTTTACTAAATATGTTTTCATTTTTCACTTGAAAAGTATCTGTTGATACATTGTACTTCAGTGTTTATATCTATCCACTATTAGAGAGAGTTTGTTTGATTGTAAATCATTTATTGTAAAAAAATCTCAAGTTTGGGGACTTGGAGATTGGGTTATTGATTACAACTAGTAAGGGGGAGTAGATTCTAGTGAGAGAATTACTCTTGAGTTACAGAGTGTGTAATCAATTGAGATAATGAAAATCCCAGAGAGTCTAGGGACTGGATGTAGGTCAAGGGTTGGACCGAACCAATATAAATTCTTAGTGTCTTTTTGTTCTTCCTTATACTCTGTACAACTCTATTTTAGTATTTGAAAACAAAGTAATCAAAAAAGAATTTTAAATTCCCCAATTCACCCCCTTTTGGTGATTTGCTCCACTTTCATCGGTTGGCGCAAATCATCTCTACAACATTGTTCGAATGTTTTGATTATTCAATTAATTATTCTTCTACATCACTCAATCTTATCTATGATATTACTAATTGTCTTCTTGAGTGAGTTATAGATGATTAACCATTGTTTGAATTTTGATTAGCTTGTGAAACACCGAAACTGATAAGGAACAGAGCAGACAAGATGATTTCAAGAAATGCCTATACCAGGAAAAGTGTCTAACCATTATTTTAAGAAATGCTTCAACCAAGGCCACTTAAGAATGTTAGATGAACAAAATACACAAGACATGGAAATACAGGTCAGCGCTTTATCCAGTGAAGCACTTGACAAAACAAGCTAAACGACAAGTTTAACGGCTATATTCCAAATATTCTTAACGGGAAGAATTGTTCAATAGTCGAATGCTCTTCATCAATAATAAAAGCAGAATAATTCAAAATAGATGAACATATATGAGATTATGGCTTTATCGTCAAAAATGCCAATACTCTGATGCATATATCACTTACTCTTCGATTATCTCAATGATCATGTAATTTAGAGAGTGAGATTATTTATAATGTACTTCAATGTTTATCATATCTACTTTTAAAAGAGAAGATTCATTGTTATAAGTTTTTTTGAGAGTTACTTAAGATTTGGTGATTTTGAGTGAGAAATAGATTGCAATTTTACTGTATGTAAGGGGGAGTATCTCAGTGAGAGATTTGGCTTCACAAGTGCCTGGGTGAACATGTGAGATTGTAAAGGCTTACCTTGTGCCCAGATTAAACAAGAGGATACTGGATTGAAAATCTCAAGTAGAGCTTGGGGACTGGACGTAGGTCAAGGATTCGACCGAACCAGGATAAATCATAGTTTGCATATTCTCTTCCCCAAACTTGTATATTCATAGGATATATATTCAAATGATTGACAATTGCTTTATAGATTATTACTGCCATTCGAACTGCCTTTCAGTAAGTTGTGAAAAGATTTTCAAAGTTACTGAAAGTTTTATCAGACACCCAATTCACCCCCTCTTGGGTGATAGTCAGGTTTAACAATATTAACAAAAATATGGTCTTAAAATTCTTTTGTTTTTCATTACTTTTAAGATCAAAGTTTTACTTATAACTGATCTAAAATTTTACTTTTAAGATCAGAGTTTTTAAAATATCCAGTCTAAAAATTATTTATTAAATATTACATTCTCACATCCATTTCGTACCTTTAATCCCTAACTCCTCATCTCGTCCTTGATAATCCTCTCTGTCCCTAATCGTCATCTTTACTCAAACAATGGTTCGATATAAGACAACTACTTGTAGGGGTACTTTTGATGCTTGAACCTTTCGTAAAATGTTATCTAGGGCGCCTGAAACGAGCACGCCTTCTATTTTTACTGAAGAGTCCCATGTTGTTGGACCCATTGTTATTTTTGACGATGAAGAGGTGGCACTCCCCTCTCCAGCCTTCAACCGACATTTGCCAACCTCTTGACCCTAGTGCACCTACCACTAACCCCTTTCCTTTTTCCTCTTATAATGCTTATGTTGCCTCTCTTAGACAGCAAGTTACTTAGTTCATGCAATTTTAAAATATTTCCAATAATGTATCTTAAATCTTTTCGACTATAGGAATTCTACTATTAAACACAATTGGATTAATGCTCTCCGGACAAGTGTTGAATATGAGAATAGGGTGAGGGAATTTATAGATTTTGCTAAACGAAATGTCGATGATGATAGTGGGAAGTTTTATTGCCCTTGTGTAGAATGTTTGAATGAGAGGCGACTAAGTCTAGAAGTTATACACATTTAATTTTGTGAAGGATTTTATAAAACTTATACAATATGGGTATGATATGGTGAAAAAATGTCAAGTACATCTCAACATAGGGAAGTGACCTTTGATGATAATGACACTGATATGGATGATTGGATAGAAGGCTTTATTCGTGATGCAGGAGAAGAGGCTATTGAGCAATCACATGCACATGGTAATATGTACAGTGATGTAGAGACGCCACTTTACCTGGGTGTAAAAAAATAGCAATTGTTGAATGTTGTATTGAAATTGGAAAGCTTGAAAGCACGACATGGATGAAGCAACAAGAGTTTCTCATAAATGCTTCCGAATTTTAAGAACATGCTTCCAAATGATACTGTGTTGCCGCATCGTTACTATGATGTTAAGCAAATACTTTGTCAATTGGGGATGGAGTATAAAAAGATCTATACAATGCCCGAATGATTGCATATTGTATAGAAAACAGTTTGAAGAGAAGCAGAAGTGTCTGGTATGTGAAACCTCAAGGTACAAATCAAATAATAGGCATGCAAAAGTATTGTGGTATCTTCCAATCATACCAAGGTTCAAGCAATCATTTGCTAATGAAAATGATGCAAAAAATTTGAGGTGGCATGCAGATAAGAGGATTTCTTATACAAAGCTTTGACATTTGGTTGACTCTTCTCAATGGAAGAAAATCAATAAACTATTTCCTAACTTCGACGAAGAACCTAGGAACCTTAGGCTTGCCCTTAGCACCGATGGCATGAATCCCTATAGTAGCCTTAGCAACATCTATAGTTCATGGCATGTACTATTGATTATTTACAATTTACCTCCTATGTTATGCATGAAACAAAAGTGCATCATGTTGTCTATGTTGATTTTGAGACCAAAACAACCTAGAAATGACATTAATGTTTACCTTGAGCCATTAATCAAAGACTTGAAGGAGTTGTAGGAATAAGGTGTTGATGTTTTTGACTCTTTCAAGGAGGTTTTTAAAATGTGAGCCATAATATTTTATCTATAAATGACTTCCCAACATATGGCAACTTGTCAGGGTATAGTGTAAAAGGCCATAAAACATGTCTAGTTTGTGAAGAATGCACATGTTACCATCAACTTCAACATGGAAGATGAAACACCCCTACCGGCCTTGCCCTTTTGGGTGGCGGGTTAGAGGGATTCCCTTATAATCAATTACCTTTCCTGGTTGTTCATCCATTTAGTTATGTACCAGAGTAGAGCATATGACCCGTTTTGGACAGGACTATTGTATTGATAAACATGTAAAGTTCATACAGAAATGTAAGTCCCTGAAGGGTTAGTACATTCATCCGAATAAAGTATCAATATTTACAGTAATCCAAAATATAGAAATACAAAAACGATAGGGCATTCCCTATTTCTTCATTATAATGTTTCCAGCCCTACCTTCTTCTACCTTTAACTGCTACTTCCCTACCCCTGTATCTTCACAATGGTCTGGAGTTCAAAGTTGAACCTCAGAGTAACTGTTAAACTCAAATACAATATGTATGCAATGCATGCAATGCAAATCACAATTAGGAAAGTAAAGAAGATCATCCAGCCTCAAGCACAAACAATCTAACATGTATGTTTTGCCTCTGGCATAGCCCGCAGGACTGCCTGGTCAAGACAAGCCCCACTATACGTTTCACGCGCAGGGCCTCAGTAGTGACCTATAAACACACAGTCATATAGGCCCTACCTACCCCAACAAATTCTCGGTACTGCAGCCCAATAGGCACCACAGCCCGACGATACATGCCCTCGGTACTGTAACAAAACCTTAAAGACACATAGTCTAATAGGTACTACAGCCCGATCTCCTACATCATGATCAACACAACATGCCAAAGTAACATAGAGTATGCGAGTCAACAGTTACTACCTGGTACTCCTTAAAATTAGCAAATACTTCTCTTGTCGTTGAAAATATGATCTACACGAGTTAATACCCTAGTTACAAAATATCACACTTTCAATTATGAATACCAACTCAACTTTTAATTCCTATGAATTTCGCCTATCACAGAGTTCACTAAAATCGCCTTTCCAACTTTACCAATTTTTAACAAAGTCTAGAAGAATCGTATTGACGTGAAATCAATGGCCACAGAACCTTTAAGATATCTAGTTTATGGGAAAAATATTTATAGTAGCCATCTGGGTACACATTCATTTATTATTGACCCAAAACCGAGCTTAATCTAGGTTTCCCAGAGATTCCCTGTTTCTGACTTTTCGTTAACGATTTTTAGAAAATTCTACAAAATTTTTTTTTGAATGAACCCAATGCCCTCTGAACCATAAAGATGTCTATTTTTCAGGAAAAATACCCCCAGAATACCAAAGTACACGTTTTGCTGTGTGGGGTAACTTTTACACTCTTTGCCCAGATTTTCCCTTATTACTTATGTACCAACTTTAACATTTTTTTCTCCTAGTTGAAAAATACAAATTTTACAAAATTATACATCCTATTAAAGCCCTAGATGTCTACTTTCCACCATAAAAATTTCAGCTTGAAAATACCTCATTTACTATTTTTAAGGTCGAGTTAAAACTCTTTTGCCAGAAATTCCAGAATTGAGAATAAACTTAATTTAAGAGGTTTTTCGGTGGTTTTGGCTTTGGAAACCTAAACCATAGGTGAACCCTACACAAAATCATGTTTTGAACACTTTGGAACTATAAAAATATCCAAAATCAGGCCTTATCATCAAGCCCTAGTCAGATCCACGAAAATACTTAATAAAGACTTAAGAAGACAGTTTTTCGAGTTACCTCAAGATCAGCAAATAGTGGATATCCCTATGATTCTTGAATCTTAGCTTGATGTTAAGTGGTCATAGATCCCTCTCTCTCTCTGCCCTCTGAAATTTACGCCCCTTAGGGTGAAATTGAAGGGTTAAACACCCTTTTATAGAGGTGGATTTCATTCGGTAAGTTTTGGAATTAACAGGCGTAATTTCGGACAGTTGGGTAATAAATTGGTCTTGATAGTTGGCTTGCTCTCCAAGAATTTCTAGACTTTTCCAGGGTCATCCAGTAGCTGCCAAGTGGCGCCCTAAGGTTCAACCATGTGTTCCTTCCCCCTTCTTGCCTTGTTGGCACTTCTATAATCCACACATTCTACCTACCTTATGATGTGGCTCACTTTGGTCCTTTGATTTCCCTTTTAATCTTATTACATGAGATTAATTTTATCTCCATTTTCTAGTCCAGTCTCCGGCTATCGGACTATGCTGGTTTTGCTGGTTAACAGGTTTGGTTACAACTGTAGGGGTGTTACAGAAGAAAGACAGTTTATATTGGCCATAAGAGATTTCTTAGACCGAGCCACCCATATCCTCAATTAAAGAAAAATTTTTTGGTAGCCAAGAGTATTAAGATGCTCCAAAGGCATTGAATAGGGAGCAAATTTATGTAAAAGTGAAAAATATTAGTGTTATCTTTGGTAAGACTGGAAAGAGTAGAAAAGAAATAAATATATGGAAAAAGAGATTTGTATTCATTGTTCTTCCATATTGGCACAATCTTGATGTAAGACACTATATTGATGTCATATATGTGGAGAAAAACATATATGATAGTATTGTTGGCACACTTCTCAACATATAAGATAGTTCCAAGGATGAGATAGTTCCAAGGATGTTGTGAAGGGAAGATTGAATTTGCAAGCAATGGGAATACAAGAAGACTTACATCTAAGGCCATATGGTAAGAGAGCTTATTGTCCCCCAGCTTCTCATATTTTGTCTAAGGATGAGAAAAGAAGTTTCTACGAGTGTTTACATGGCACAAAAGTTCCCTTAAGGTATTCTTCAAATTTTAAGACACTTGTATCGATGAAGCTGTTAGTTATAATTAGTTTTGATGATGTCTTATATAGATGTCATTATCCAGAGCAAAAAGTTTGTATCTTATACATTCACTAACTTCTTTGTTTAATATAGGTTAGTCCAAGTTTAAATAATGAAGAATGATCAAGAATGGAAATTGAAAAAAGAAGAATTTGTTAAATATTATGAGAATATCAATATTCAAGTCTCTATGATTAAATGGAAGTTGAAATGACTCAATTCGAAGTTAAATTAAGCTATCCTGAAGTCATTATCGACTACAACAATGTAATTCTCGAGTAAGGTACTATTCATGTGAAAATTTCAGCCATTCTCAAGCCATTCTCGAGAATCATCAGTTATTCTCAATAATCATCGTGTTTTAGCTACTCTGCTCACCTCTGTTTCACGTTCAGCACGGGCGAGCTTTGGTAATTCAATAATATCTCCCAAACCTGAGATTGGAATGAGGTGAAAACAATTTTTTTGGCACCTAGACTCCCAATGCGCCAGTATGACAAATTTTCAAGCCCAACGAAGTTTAGATGAGAGAGCTATGAATTTCACAAGTTGACACATCAATCAATGTCACACAGCAAATCAAGCTTCGTTATTTTGAGTGTATTTCACAAACGACAAATCCAAATGAGCTAAAATTAGTTCCATTTGAAACTAGACTCACATACCTTTCCAGAAACATAAAGTTCATGAAAAACGAAGATTGATTGAAGGCGGAATGATGTTTTGAATTTGACGGTCAGTTCAGGATGCTGCAAAAAACGCTGGTTAAGAACAACCTCCATTCATATGATGATAACGGACGAAATACAATGAGTTTGGAGCATATTATTCTTGAATTGGAAAGAATACTTGAAGATATTTCTAAGCATGGGTGGTTTGACAAATTTGCTATTACAGGGCAATTCTTGAGTATTGGGAAATTGATTCTCGAGTATGTTGAATTTAATATGGTAAATGCTCTCGGTAAGTGGAATTCTCAAGTATCAACATCTTGATTCTCGAGTATGGTTCTCGAGAATGATAATAGTGATTCTTGAGAATTGGAAAACTTTGAACATCAGTAAGGTGATTTTTTAAGAGGTTCTCAAGAATGATAAAAGGACTCTCGAGTATGAACTCTCAGCGTTTTCTTTGTTATCAATGTGTCGCTAATCTCTTTACTAAGTTTTTTGGGTTATCACTTATGTCATCCTAATCATACTCAAACTTATTTATTTCATGTCTAACCATCTTCTTAAGTAAGTTTCAGTTGATTAACCTTGTTTAAATTGAAACTAGCCAAAAAGCAATCTGACGTGGTAGAAGCATTAAATGCGCCTCAGAAAAACAGAGCAACAATAAGAACTAAACTTCGTAACAAACGATATCATTCCTTCAAGGCATTCTTATTCCAACTATTATTCTAAGTCATGGAATTAAGAAGCTCAAACGGCTACTTCCAAAAGACAACCAACGGTCATATTCTAAAGTGGAAGAACAGTGCAATGGTTGAAACACAAAAACCTATAAATTGTGAAGTCTTCAAACTGGAAGGAGTGACGACGATTGATGAGTGATTCGACGAAGTCAACAAAATGATTTTACTTCTTCACTGTCGATAATTCAATAACTCATACACTCTGTTTCTCAATGTTTACATAGTTTACAGTAAAGAGTGAGATGGATGATTATGTACTTCAGTGTTTATTTATTCACTTCTGAGAGAGAGAAGATTTATCTGTAAACATTCTATGTGAGAGTTACTCAAGATTGGTGATCTTAAGTAGGAAACACATTTTATTGATTATAGCTTGTAAGGGGAGTAAATCCTAATGAGAGGATTACTTCGAGCACAGAGTGTGTAATCAAGTAGGTGTATTGATTATAGTTTTGTAAGGGGGAGTGAATCCTAGTGAGAGGATTACTTCGAGTACAGAATATGTAATTAAGTTGAAAGCAGATAGTGGATTGAAAATATCAAGTGAAGCTTGGGTCTGGACGTAGGTCAAGGATTGGACCGAACCAGTATAAATCACAATTTGCATATTCTCTTCCCTTATCTCTTATATTTCCAGCATATATTTATTTGAATATCTAACTTATAATTTAGAAGAAGCGAAAAGATTTTCAAAATTCCAAGTTTTTAATCTTAACACAATTCACCCCCTTTTGGGTTCAGTCGATTCTTCAAAAGGGATATGGGAAGATATCCCTTTGTAAAAGAGATAATTCATCAGGTAATATTTATATGCAGAATTCTTTGACAAGTTTTAAGGTTTTAACTATATTCCTTTCTATGTTCTTAAACAATATTGTCATTGACTATGAAGCTTTTGTTTTTCTTTTTATTTCTGTGGCAGAATCCAAAAGGGCCATGTTATATAAAAGAGGGATGTTATGTTGTTGGGTGAGAATCTGATGAAGACGTGGTGAATTGGGCATGTATGTTCATTCAGGTGTTGTCTTTGTAACTCCTTGTAGTTGTAAGTTCTAACTAATCTTATTGCATTCATTTAGGTGTTTTATTGTCATAGTATATTCATTAAAAGGACATAACTCATGGTGAAATGTGAATAATATTTGTATTCATTTATAATAATTCAATGGGTTAAATACCATTTTTGCCAAGGAAATTTACCCTTAGGAGTATTGGTTACTTGAAAGTTTTTTTGGTCTCATTTTTGCCTTGAAAGATTAAAAATGAGAAAATATGCTTGGGAAGTTTATTTTAGGAGCAAATTTATCCCGAAGTTTTTTTAAGAGCAATTTTTCCCTGAAAATTTACAAAAAAGAGCAACAATTCAATGGTCACGATCAACAGATGGGCAAGATTGTTATGTTTTTAAACTTTTGGGGAAAAAATGAGACCAAAACAATTTACAGGTGACTAGTGCTTCTCAGAGCAAACTTCTATGACAAAAATGGTATTTAACCCTAATTCAATTTGTAATTCATAATGGATTGTTCATAGCTTGTAGCTTAATGTACTACCTTTTAGGTGCTGGCCTGGATTAGGTGGTGGATGTTTATGATTAGTAAGAAAATAGTGAAAAAATATGAGAAAATTTAGATTGGACATATTTTACATGAGGTCTAAAAATTTTGAAATTTAAGACGGATGTATAATGTTAATAGTCTAACATGTCTGACTTTTAAAACCGAAATTTTTACACAGCTAGTCTAAAAATTCAAACTCTCAAGACCGGTTGGGTGTGTTAAATATCTAGTTTTAAAAGTCAGTCTTTTTAGACCGGTGAATTTATTCATTCAGTCTTAAAAGTTAGGTTTTAAGACCTAACAAAAAATATATCAGATCTATATTGTAGGACTTTTAAGAGCTCATATTTTGAAAATATGATCTAAAAACAATTTTTTAAGACCGGTCTCGCATACGCTCTTATAAGATACAAACTTTTAAGATCCCCTATATCGAGACTGGTCGTAGATCTGGTCTTAGGATGCGTTTTTCATCCAGTTTTAAAAGTTTTTTTTGTACCAGTGATTTAATGCAGTTGCAGAAAACCAAGCACAATCTGGGCAAAGATTCTCTGAGCAATCATAAGGCATTACTATTTCCATAATTAAATGCTAGAACACTCAACGGGAAGAACAAAAATAATGTCAAGCAACAAAATATCGGCGATCATTTATAAATCAAAGCGTATGAGTAACAGATGAGCCTTAATGTCTAACAGCTATATTTATTCCTTATAATGATTCATTAAAGCTTCTCAACGATCATTAATTACCTTCACCAAATATAAGCGGAAGCATTCAATATGATTCAACTACCTAAACAATTACGCTCAAACGAATTTATTGATAATACTGTTTCACTCATTACCATGTAATATCTTCTGACATTCTGAAATTTAATGTTTATCAATCTACTCTGTAAGAGAGTTAATTTTTGATAAACTTTTCTATAAAGAAACTCAATGTAGAGGGACCTTAAGAATAAGTGTATTGATTACAATTTGTAAGGGAGAGTGAATCCTAGAGAGAGAATTTCTCAAAGTTCCAAAGTGTGTAATCAATCCACATGAATAGCATTGTGAAGATGGTAGAGTCATGAGGGAAGTATAACAGCTCGTATTGAAGAACATAAGTTATGGTAAAAAGAGAAGTTGAGAAGATTGTTGTAGCATAGTGACAAAGTCATTCCCACTTCGAGCCAAATGACTACAACGATGTTATTATGTTGCTACAGTAATGCTAGCATCCACGTGTGGCAGGTCAACATAAATATTAGTATGCTCAACAATAGGCTATTCCAAAAAGTGTCATAGCATAATCTATTACGTTACAACATCATAGATGAAGGGCCAAAAAAAATCCTCCAAATATTCAATTTTTCCCTCCATTCAACTTCACCACAAAAATTCATCTCTCTTTCATAACCTAACAATATGCCCCTAAAACTATCTACGATAACCACTCACACACTATCTCTCCAATCCCACTAACATCACGACCTCTCCCCTCTCCGCAAATTTCTCTCAGGCTTACTCCTTAACCTCTATAACCTAAGCCAAACCCTTCTCGTTCACCTCCACCTTTTGCATGATCCCATATTCTATTAGTACCTAATCTCACCATTGGCACTCTGCCCAACTCCTACATTTTAAAACTCTACTCACTCTCTAGTTTAACCTTTTACCCCTCTGACTTATCTCACGATGGTATGCACCAAGCAAGTTTTCCATAAGACCTCATCGATGCCCGAATCAACAACAAATGTTCATCTTATAGAAGGCCTAAACGCACTTTAAGGCCGTCACAAATGAAAAACCCCTTATCCCCAAACATGGGTTTGATGCTGATTTACTCGTCCAAGGGGCCTACCCAGAATTCGTGTTGAAGGTCATTCAAAACTGTAAATATGAGAGATTCTCCGAACATCCTATCGAGGGTGTCATTCCTTTAGTTCATGAGTTTTGGGCCAAGTATCCCAATGACAACCCTTACATTATCACTGTATGAGGAGTGTCAATCCTCATGGGAACACTAGCCATTTGCAACATCTATGACCTGGAGGCTAACATTGACAAATATTTCCCTCTACTTTACTGAAGTAATGAGCCTGAGTTGCTTAATTAAGTTGTCACTAGGCTCTATGTTCTTGACACTTAATGGACCATCTCTAAGGAAAGGTCCTACACTTTTTAAAGGAACTACTTTCAGTCAGAGGCTAAGGTCTAGTACTATTTCCTCCATTCTCACCTCTTACCCACGATGCACATTTAAACTGTATCTAGAGACAAGGCATTTCTACTTTACTACCTCCTAGAGGGGAAGGTGATAGACATGGATAAGATCATATAACATGAGCTATGCGACTGCCTAAAGATGACTTCTGGAAACCTTTGGTTCCTAGCCCTCATTACCAAACTCTATTACGTATCTAGAAACAAGGCATTTCTAATTTACTACCTCCTAGAGGGGAATATGATAAACATGGAAGAGATCACATCCTGCGAGCTATGTGCCTGCCTAAGTATGACATCTGGAAACCTCTAGTTCCTAGCCCTCATTACCAAACTCTATTGCAATTCTAGCATTAAATTTTGGGTAACAAAGGAACAGCTCAAGCTCTCGGCCCTTATTACCCTTGCTACTATCCAATGCATGATCAACCTACCAACCAGTGCCAATAAGCCTCCGACGGGGACTCCCTACTCACCACATGGTCCCTCATCTTCTCCCACAAGTAACACCAGTTTAGAAGGCCTCTCCCAACATGTCATCGACCTCCAACAATAGTTCACCACTTTGCTTCTTAACAACAAGTAGTATGGCAATATATCATTGAGCGCAATGCTACCCTGGCAATGAACCTTATAGAAAACTCTTAGAAGTTTATCCTTCTACCATCATTTCCTTAGTCTATCTTTGAGATGGCTAAACTTGCCAATTAACTAACTACCCATGAAGCATCTAGTTGTTGCAAGTGAAAGAAGGTAAGGGCCTCTTGCGAGAGCTAGCTAAGGTGTCTAGGTCAAAGAATGATGAAAAGGATGAGGATACTCCCTTCATTGCTATATGCGTGTGTGTAGGGGGGATTAAGGTGTAAAACTACATATGTGCTTTGGTTAGAGGAGCACCCAACGACAAGTGTTTTTTCGATGTGCAAAAGTGACTACGTTGTTACAAATTAAGAGCAAAAATATCTTTTAATCATTAAGTTTGACTTTATTTTTTTTAATGGATTATAATGTGGCTTTCAAAGGTGCAAAAATATACATGAGCTTTAGCCAAAAGAGCTTCCAACACCAAGTGATTTTTTTATACGCAAAAATAATGTTTGGCCATTAATTTGACTTTTTTTACTGATTAGACGATAATGTATCTTTCTTTTGTTTGTTTTCTTTTTTGAATTTTTTATTGATAATATTTATTATTATAATAATAGAATATAATTAATATAAACAGAATATAATTATATAATTATTATTTTTTATTTCTTTTCCATTTTTGAAATATTGAAAATAGAATATAAATATTGATTTCTAATTATTTATATTTATAATTAATATATTTAATATATTTAGGAATATATTTCTAATTTCTAATTTATAAAAGTTAAAATTGAAAGATGAAAAATGGATAATAAGAATATTTCAAAATCAAGCACAAGCAAGGAAAACACAGAAAACATAAGAATAAAAAAATATAATTTTTTACTATTCACGTCTCGAATTACATCCTAGATCGTTAGATAGGAATCCGAAGATGAAAAGAGAAACAAAAAATAGCACTGCCATGTAAACAAATAGTTTTAGAGTAAGCATTACACAATCTCCAATATCTTAAAAAAAATAGATTCTCCTATTGTACACATGAGGATTCACATTATACTATTGTGATTCGTACATGTAACGGAATGAAATTTATTCAATAAATTACAAATCACGAGAAGAGGATCTATCAATAGCATTTAAATTGGATTAGTCATTAGGAACCGTGAAGAACCGGCTGAATCCAAGAGGGGATGAATTGTGTGAAGATTAAAAACTTGAAACTTTGAAAATCTTTTCGCGTCTTCTAAATCAATAGTTTGACATTCAAATAAACATATATTGGAAATATACGAGATAAGGGAAGATAATATGTAAACTGTGATTTATACTGGTCTGGCCCAATTCTTGATCTACATCCAGTCCCTAAGCTCTACTTGATATTTTCAATCCATCATCCTCTTGTTTAATTCGGGCACAAGAGAAGCCTTTACAACCCTACAAGTTTACCCAGGCACTTGTGAAGCCGAATCTTTTACTGAGATACTCCCCCTTAGACACCATAAGGTTACAATCTATTTCCCACTTAAGATCACCCAATCTTGAGTAACTCTCAAATGATAAGATTATTAGAATGAATTTTCTCTCTTAAAAATGAATATGATTAACACTAAAGTACATAATCCTTCATCTCACTCTCTACTGTAAAATATATGAATATTGAGAAACAAAGAATGTATGGGTCATTGACATATTGACGGTAAAGTGATAACATTATTTCATTGGCTTCGTCAAATCATTCATCAATTGTCACATCTTCTAGTTTGTATACTTCACAATTTATAGGTTATTGTGTTTTGACCGTTGGAGATCAGTTAGAAGGAGCCGTTAGAGTTGTCGTTTAGCTCATTTTATCAAGTGCTTCACTGGATAAAGTACTGAGCTGTATAAGCATTAAAAGCTACTAAGACATGAATTTGCTTTTTGGCTAATCAATATTTAAACATTCGCTAATCATCTGAAATCCACTCAAGAAGATAATCAATAATAGCATAAATAAGTTTGAGTAAGATTTAAACAGAAACGAATGATAACTCAATAATCATATTCACTGATTCATGTTTATTGTCCGTTTGTCAGTTGGTGATCTATGATAAAATCATCTTATGCTCGGGCAATCATCTAAACTTGCTCGGGAAAGCTTCTCTGGACACTTGAAAGAAATTATTCATTTCACTATTATTGGAGCAAGAAAGACTTCATGCTCGGGCAACAGATAGCTAGTGCTCGAGCAAGCCATAATCCATGCTCGGGCACATCAACAGACAGAGGGAGGAGATACATGCTTTATTTCACTACTCGAGCATGCTTTTTCTTCTGCTTGAGCATGCCCTTTTACTCTGCTCGAGCATGACTCTTCAACTTTGGATACTTGTTGCATAGCTCAATGATACTCGAGTATGCCACATTCCCTACTCGATCATGACTCTCTAATTGACACTTCTTTACTTTGAGCCTGGTGATGCTCAGACATTCTGACAGCTATGCTCGGGCATGCCTCTATTAGCAAGTCATACTCTACCATACTCGAGTAATACCAAAGTGTACTCGAGCATGCTTCATGATTCATCATCAAGCCTTTACTCGATTTCAAGGATTAATCTCTACAATGTAGTGAATCTCAAAGCGTAAGACTACTTGCGGCATGAAGGTCAACTTTCGGTCAACTTAAATCTTCTCTATATAGCTTCAAATCTGGAAAACCACCCATACCCAAAAATCTCTTCAAGTCTTCTTTCCAATGCAATAAAAATCAGCTCCAAACTCATTGTATGTTGAGAATTATGATCAGATTAATAGAAGTTGTTCTGGACCAACATTTTTGCACCATCCTGAACAGACTAGAACTTCCAAAAATCATATCTCTCTTATTTGATCTTTTTTTCTTTGATTTTAATGTTTCTGAAAAGGTCTTTGAGTCTAGTTTCATATGCCACTAATTTCAGCTCATTTCGATGTGTGGTTTGTGAGATACACCCAAATTACCAAAACTTGATCTACTGTGTGATGTTAATTGTTGTGTCAACTTCAAAAATTCATAGTTCTTTCATATGATCTTCTTTGGACTTGAAGTTTTGTCGAGATGACGATTGGATGTCTAAATTTATACAAAATTGGTTCTTATTTTAACTCCAAATTGAGTCATTTCAACTTCCACTTGATCATAGAGACTTCTAGAATCAATCTTGGAACTTGTATAATGATATTCTCATTCCATTCATCAAGTTCTTCCATCTCCTATCTCCAATCTTGATCATTCTTCATAATTTAACATGGACTCATTATTTTCTACAAGTTTTACCTTCTTCAATATTTCCTCTTCTTCTTGAACTTAACATTTTCTTCAATTTCTTCTTTCTGAAATCTCTTATCTCCTTTTTGTTCTATAATTCAACTTGGACTAATCTACATTATTTATAGTAGTTAGTCAATGTAGGAGATAAATATATTATTCAAGCTTTTTGCTCATAAGAATGACATCTATATGAGACATCATCAAAACTAATCATATCCAACAAACCATACCTATGCAAACTCATTATGTGCTTTGCGAACTCATGGACTAATGCCTTCTTGCTCGATCAATCTCTAGGAGTCGACTCTACGAATCCACTCCCTCTATCGATATCCACACTGAACAGCACTCCAACACAAACAGCATTATGCTTGCGCCTTCAAGCTTTTCATCTCACGTCTCTCTTCAGGGTTTCTTTGCAGCTCTTCAGTTCTCTTGTGTAATTCGATTACTCACAACCTAAAGGTATTTATAACACTAATGTACCGAATTAAATATTTGAAATCAATCTTAATTAATTTCGAAATTGAATTGGAAATTAAATCTGTCTAACAGATTCAATCCAATTTATTTATTTAAAGCGAAATAAAGCCAGCTGATTTAATTTATCTTCATAAATCAAATATGATATATGATATATATCTTCAAAATCAAATCTAAGATATGATATCTATCTTTAAAATTCAAATCCGAGATACAATATCTCAATCAATTTTAGTTATTTAATTTATCAAATAAATTAAATACAAAACTAATACAACATAATAATATTATATATATATATATATATATATATATATATATATATATATATTATTTCAAATATGTGTGTGTCTATATATATCCTCCCCAGATAAAACATTGTATTCATTGGATCTTAGACATATCTTAGATTCAATGAATCTGGACATTATAACTCGTGGTAAGCTATTCTTGTGTGCGACCTTATAGGCCTACATGAACTTAGCAATAGGCTAACATTGTATCAGCCCACAAGTCGTAAGCGGCCTCTAACAAGACATTACGACTACCCAACTCATATGAGGATTGATGATACGATACATCTTATCATACAACCATGCCACATCTCTTTTGTCATGCGATAATTTGGTCAAGGATGAAGCATGAATAGTGTAATCCTCTCATTCTTGACCATTACTTTCTCTATTCTTAAGTAGTCTAACAATTGAAATAGAAACTTCTTTCCATCGTAGTATGTCCATACATTTCTCATACTCACTCATCGAGGGGCCCAGTGATATCTCTCTACAAATGTAAGGAACAAATCTCATCTTGACCATTCACATTTCTTTGCATGAAAAACACTAATCCCGATCAAAGCCTTTATCATTACCAGGTCAAAGGTGACTTTTGACTAGGTCAAAGATCAAAGACTCTCATGTAGGAATCCATGATGATCTTAAGTCAAAGGGCATTGTAATGTGGTTATAGATGAGAAAAGCTTATGACTTAATCCATGCAGTTTTCTCATAGTAGGTTGGTCTAGCACCTTGTACTCTTACAAGTGCCTAAGATTTTGATTCGTATCTCCATACCTTATCAAAGTCATACTAGTTTTATTTCATGTTTGCTCCCACATAGATGACCAACCAGGAACATTTAGGACAATCTTTATCATACATCCAAGGGTATAGTAATCATAATAAACATGCAAATGATATGATAACAAAATAGAGGAATACTTTAAATAACAATAATGTTTAAAGTACAATAATTAGGCCCTAGGGCATAATTTCCAACATGTACAACTTATCTGATCTTATAAAATCAAGATTATTAAAATGTTCAAATTTTTCTAGGACATCATTAGTATTCAAATTAAGGATCTTATATTATTATTATTATTATTATTAAAATAATAATGATGAATTTTGTATTTAATTAATAAAAAATTTTATTTGATTAATATTAATAAGTTAATAAGAAATCAAAATAATAAAATAATAATCAATCAAAAAAGCATTTGGTATGTGTGTTTTTTAGGTCTTTAGGTCAAACCACATGTATTTTTGCACCTTTGAAAGCCATGTCATCGTTTAGACAACAAAAAAAGTCAAACTTAATGGTCAAATGGTATTTTTACACCTAATTTGTAACGACGTAATCACTATTGCACCTAAAAAAAGCACTTGTCGTTGGACGCTTCTCTGACCAAAGCACATGTGTATTTTTGCACCATATCCTCTGTGCGCGTGCGCGCATACACACACATATAGATACATACATACATGTATAGATACAGACATATGTGTGTGTGTGTGTGTACATCATATATTGGCCCTTTTATTGCTCCACCACTGTCTTAGCATCGTGTTTTCTTGAATTGCTCTAGCAATCCTCGTTTGTTATGCTTAGTTTTTTCCTTTGCCTTATATTTCTCTCATCCTTAGGTAGACTCACTTTGTATGTGCTTTGTATTACTATAGCATTCTTGTTTACCTCTTCGGTGCTCATCTCTATATGCTTGTTACTTGACCACATTGCACACATGTAGATTACCTACTTTAATATTTAACTTGTGTTGTTTTTGTGTTTTTCCCCATTATCCCTTTGTTTTCTCTTTTCTTATTTGCATTGGGGACACTACAAATCTTAAGTGGGGGGGGGGGAGGCATTATGCAGTAAATGCGTGTTGATTGTGATTGGAACACTTAAGAAATTTGCAAATTTGGGCCAATTTTAAATTTGAATAGCCAAATAGTTAAGTAAAATTAGTCAAATGGCAACATGATTTCTTATGGCAAGGTGTAGAATAGAGTTGTCTCAAGTGATACAACCTGTGTAAACTTGGGAAACTGATGGTATTAGGCTTGACAACATATATGGTATAGTTATTGTTAAGAGAAATCTAAGGAATCATCCACATGGAAGGATTCCTGAGCTTTAATTTTCAAATTAATTGTGCATACTCTCTAAGTTAAGTACTCTCTTTGATTTCTCTTAGTTCTAAGGTTGGAACCATTCTACATTTGAGTGTACGTGCATATATATATGATTGAGGCATTTATTTTCCACCCTTTACCCCATACACAAACAATTGTCACAACATAATCATATCTACCCACTTTAAGCCTACATACATAGTTATCATGACATTTGAATTCAATGAGTGGGAAGGCTAACATGACAATGTCGTAGCATAATGAACAATAAATACAACTACCGTGAATCAATGATGCTCTCAGTTTGTTTAAAAAATGAGAAATAAGAATAAAGAGAGCGAAAATAGTAGTATATGAAAAACTTCTAAGAATGATTAAAGTTTTTATATACACCTGTGTGAATTATAGGACATCTCGTTTGTTTGCTTTCAAATATTCCATGCTCAGCTACTTCAACGTTACAACCCTTAAAAGTCCTCTTGATGCATTGAGCTCATGTGCATGGTAAACTGTTGAACTTTGACAAGCCTATAGAAAGTATAGACTAGCATAGAAGAGTGAAATAAGATTCCCTAATGTAAAAGAGAGCTACAAACACTTACCCTGAGCATCTCTGGAAGTCTTTTTGCAGGAGCAAGGCCATATATAGAGTTGAGTATATGCTAGCTAGTAGGATTGTATGTGTAGTAAGTTGAACTTGGAATGATGACAAGAAACATAGTACCTGATGGTAAGAGAAATGTTGCATGATTAGTTCTGCTTAACCTTTTCTACCAATTTATTTTGCCGAGGAGTGCAAAAAGCTAAGTGTAAGGGAGTTTGATAAGCTGTATTTCTACTAGATATTTCTACTATGTTATGACTGATTTGAACTATGTTTCTATGCTTTAAATGTGTTGATGTGATAAAATATGATGAGATTCATGCATATGTGGAAATACAGGTTAGATGACTTAAATTGTTGCATTTTAACTGTTATCTTGCATTTAGGAAGAGATAAGACTTAGAATCTGTTATATTCTTGAGACGGCAAAGTGATGTTGTCACGATGTTGTAGCATCGTATGGACAGTTATCTGAACTATCATATTTTGTTATACACTAATAGTTTCTTAAGAAAATATAAAAGATAGAATGTAGGGATCTTGGGTTAAACGTTGAGTGGGCCTTAAAGATAAGTATAGGCAACTGAAGGCGGCTGACTTGTAGAAGATGGAGGTCAAAGAGTATATGAAATCAAGGAAGAAATCATAATAGAATCTCTTTAATCACAATAGAATCAATCATACAAGATCTTCCAACCAAGCCTGACAAAAGAGGAAAGCTTAGCTTATTAACAAATTGACTAGACATGTGGCGTAAAGATCTTGACCATAAAAGGAAAAGACAACCAACCCTAGAAGGCATGCACGATATGTGAAAACACATAGACGGTTGCTAATACGAAGAAGACGCAAAGGCATTACATTAAAGACACTACCATGTGCCATCAAACCCTATTCGACAACTCCTCTTCATTTTTAATTTCTTTATCTATATTCCATGGATAATATTTATTCAGTTATAGTTGTATTTATTTTGTTAGCTATGAACTAACTCGCTTTTGGCTAAGTGATGATGTAACCTTAAGTTTTAATTACGAGCTAGATTGCTAAGTTTTAATTTACAGAATTTAGTTTATATAATTGTATTTTCAACATTTGTCTTGCTACATAAATGAGTATTTAAATCTCTGTGGGATGATACCTACTCATCATTTTATAACTTGTTTGATTGGTTCATTTACCATAAGGGAAATCAACTAACACGGGGAGGTCTACTATCGTCCCCACTCTTAGTAGACAATTGTTGAGCAATTTGAGCACACCCCATTTGCCCTACCTTATGGGGATACTTATTGTTCTTCATCCTCTCCTTATTCGCCCAGCTTATTCCCTACGGAAACACAAAAGGCTCTAGTTAATATTAAATATATACATGCAAATCTTATGAATTGTGATTAACTGTTACTTATAATGATAGTCAGTGATGTGAGATGACAAATTCTCTCTATTCATCCGGTTTGATTAAGAACTAAAGATCCTAACGAACTTCTATCTCATCAACCTCTTCAGGATTCTGTGAATATGCCTTTATCAATACATGATGGAATGTGTGTAGTGCTTGCCTAACCTTCTTGAGCACAAGTTTCTTGTAAGTTTCGTCTATATCATATGCAGACTACAAAGCACACATAATTCATGTTAATATTTTTTACAAGTAATTAACAAGTAATTAGCAAGCATATATACCTTACACTAATATTGTCCCAAATAATGTTTGTATATTCTTTCTATTCCTAATGCCAGTCACCTACCGTGATAAGAATGTTGGTCCTTACCGTTAAGCTCACGTAGTTGACAAAGTATGACGATTCAAAAGCTTGACTCTTATTGTTCTATATCACATCAATATTTCTCCCTAAAAACTTTTCTTCATTCACAAAATTCATGGCATAGCAGCCTCTCTTTACAATATCCTGAACTCGTTCTAACACATGTTCCTGGGTCAAGTGTCTGAGTTGACTAAGTATAATATCAATACTAAGGGAATACAGATATTAGGGGCATAATTAGTGCTGGAGGAACTAGAACTAACAATTTTAAGTGGAAAATAAAACTCATTCAGTCATCCACATGGAACAAAGCAATTTGTTTTCCAAAAAAAAAAAAACATGATGTACGACTACGGTTGAAACCTAACTTGGCAAGAGGAAGTGAAAAATAAGGAAAATGGAGAATATGAAATGTAAAAGAGGAATCACACCTAAAAAAAATGGAGAATAGAGCACACGAAGGAATGAGACCAAGCTAGGGCTTCAAAACTAAAAAGTGAATTAGGGTAATTGAAGTAATTCACAACGCAATCAAACTAAAGTTCAAAAAACAAAGTGGAGGATATGGTTCTCTTGAAAGAAACTATCGACAATCGAAAAAGTCACCTGAAGTTGTGGAGTTCTAAGGATGGTGGTAACGTTCAACCAAAGACAAGTGTAATAACATAGGAATTGTTGGTTCTCGGAATTTGGATGATAACAAAACTTAATGGATTAAAGATTTTATGAAACAAAAAATTTGTTTGTGAAAAGTAAAATTACTCTAGTAGGCTATCTTGTTACTCGAGTAATCCTTCAAAATATTGTATTCAGTATTTCCAGAAAGCAAAACGTCATTTGGGCTATCTAAGGTATATTACTCGAGTAACCCCAGGAGTTACTCAAGTAATGTCGAGTTCTCAGCAAATCTCACAAGACGTGCTACATGGGTACTCGAGTAAGTATATTCTATTACTCAAGTAATATCGCTCCTTAATCTTTTGATTAATTATACTGGGTTATTTTATATTTATTCTTAATTTCACTCAAACTTATTAATATTATATCTAACCATCTTTTTGAGTGAATTACATATACTTAATCTTGTTTAATTTGAGATTCACAAAAATTACTGTTTGATGTGTCAGAAGCATTTAATGCATACAAATACAAATGGAACAAACATTCTAAGCAGACAAAAACATTCCTTCGAGACACACTTATTCTGGCTATTATTGTAAGTCAACTTCTGTACCAAGTACTTCGACGGCAAACACATTTAATGAAGCAACGATCGATTGTACGCAAAGGAAACCATCTGTGCCTAACGGAAATTCGAAGAGACCCAACGGCTATATTCAATGTCTCACAACAGTATTAATGGCAAAATAGAATAAAAAAGCTCGCTCATTCAATTCCACCAACTACCAAAACTCTGCACATTTAATTCTGTATTATTGCGGTCAATTATTTCATTACTTTCATTTAATATTAGGCCATATAATTTGTATTTCAATGTTTATCACTTATTTACTTTACTTAGTAAGGAGTTAAACTCTATTTAATCATCTGTAAAATCTTAAGGTTGTGGAACCTTAAGCATGGGTATACAATTACAATTTGTAAGGGGGAATGAATCCTAATGTAATGGATCATCTCGAGTACAAAATGTGTGAATTGTATTAGCGTTTGAAATAGTGAAAATCCCAAGGTGATTGGGGATTGGACGCGTAAGTCAGAGTTAGACCGAACCAATATAATCTCTCTGTGTTCATCTTCCTTCTCTATCTCTGTTTTATTGTTCTTAAGCTTTTTCCAAAAAGATTTTTAAAATCACTTATTCACCCCTCTATAAGTGATATTCTTGTTCTTCAAAAATGTGAGGAGGTGCAAGATAGCAGGTGTTTTAAAGACTTGGCAAAACTTGCTCATAGTTAAGAGTTTAGAACCATTACGAAAGGTGACATTTTCTTATGGTTCTTAATTATACAACCATAATGAATCTCTGTATGAAAGTTCACGGTTTGAAAAAAGTGATGGGTTTTTAGTGGATAACTGTTATTTATTTGACTTTTTTAAAATAATTTTTTAAGTTAATAATCCAACCCCATAGTATAAACAAATAATATATAACTAGTTTTTTTTTTCGGGTCAGGCTACATTGTTATTGATCTCAAATTAAAGAATTTATAAATAAATTATTATAAAAAACATAAAGTAATATTCCATAAGAATGATATATTATATTGCAGGTTAAATGTTTGTAGATGGCTTCTTTTAAAATTTTCTTGGTGAGGCTCATGATAGTATTCATATTTTAAACTAAGATGCCCAAGAGTGCAATTGTGAATTTATAGCTATTGCTCAATTAATTACTACTAAGAGAAACACATTGGTATTTCTCGTACTCTATCTCCAACTATATCCCAATCGCAACAAGTTCTTTTGTAAACAATACAATATATAGTTTTCAATATCTCTTATATTTAGTCATCGTAGCTTCAGGCATGGATCTGCCAAAGATGGCTTCTGTAGTAACCAACTTAATACCGATTACCCACAATTGAGCCATTCCGACATCACCACTGCACACAAAATGAAACTCTTTGTTTTTTGTAGTGACCACATGGAACAATCCTGGCTCTTCAACGTCATATTTCCTCCTACGGTTCCGTCTGAATTTATCACTTGCACCAATCTCAGCAGATTTACACACAACATTTCTTCTACTTGATTTTCCCCATCTTAGTGTTCCACTTGCCTCTACCATTCTCAATTCTTTACCATGTGGCGACCCTTTCCCACACTTTGTGTGCTTCTTCACACGATCCCCATGTAGAACTAGGCTTCGAGCTAGCTTGTTCGATATCACTCGCTCCACATCATTTCCAATGCCATTTCTTCTCGCAAGTGAAAGAGCCGTCTCTTGTCTCTCATTCTCAATATCACATTTGGCACCAAATGAGATTAGAAGATTACACATTTCACTTTGGCCTTCTCTTGCTGCTAACATTAATGGGGTGTGCCCATTGTGGTCGAAAACATTGACATCAAATCCTCTTTTGAGTAATTTATGAACCAGATTTGTATCCCCATGGCCAGCAGCATGATGCAAAGGATTTAATGCAAGATTGGAGACATTAGATCCCTTTTCAATTGCGAATTCTAGTATAATGTTCTCGAAAATGTTGCCAGGTTTGTTTAGGTTTATAAGGTCTAAGGCAGTCAAATTGTTCTTATTTCTTAGCTTTAGGACATCAGCTTCGGCTTTAAGAAGCAACCTGAAAGCCTCTGCTTTACCTTCCACTACAGCTATCATGATAGCTGAGAATCCATTTTCATCTTGCTCATCCAAATTTATGTTATCACGTCCAATGAGCTCCTTCAAAGCATCAACACAATCAGCACGAGTCGCAAGAATTAAAGCCGAAAACACACAGGCGTTGCTCGATTTAACAACCTTCCTACCTCGAATCAAGTCCAAGATTGCCTTCTGGAAGATGCTAGTCCAGTTGACAGAATCTACAATTGATATCACAGATTCCCCTGATGAATTTACAAGCCCCAAGTCAGCTCCAGCTGATACCAACACTTTAAGACAATCCTCATCCTTATTCCTGGTAGAGATCATTAATGCAGTATCACCAGATTGTGTTTGTGAGTCCAAATTACAACCAGCGCTGCATAGGAATTGAAGAATATTGCTCAATCCGAGCCGCGCAGCCAAGTGAATAGGATAGAAATTTGCTTGCGCTGTCAATTCTGTTTTTGCAG
Organism: Acacia confusa; assembly: GCA_037074495.1. Taxonomy (NCBI): domain Eukaryota; kingdom Viridiplantae; phylum Streptophyta; class Magnoliopsida; order Fabales; family Fabaceae; genus Acacia; species Acacia confusa. Next base: position 29,564,753 of record CM073505.1, on the reverse strand, counting down.
TAGAATTTAGGATCACATTAACAGCTTTTTCATTGTTACAGAGAATGGCATGGTGGAGAAGAGACCTTCCAAAGTGTAAAATGTCGGGTGAGAAGCAGTGGAGCAGCATAGTTAAAATAGTTCCACTTGATTCAAAGTACTCCACAGCACACCAAGTGATAGGGTATGCGTCAGCCAATCCTGCACCGACACGAAATTCTTCTCCGGTGTCAATTTCCCACGTCCAAGCCCCTAGTTTGGCCTCAATATCTGTCCTTACACCTACCTAATCATTTCCAAGAACATGATTTAGAAATCCACAAAACAACAATGACTCAATTCATGTATTGAACTAGCTAATGTTATTAAATATAAGTGGTATTCTATAGGAACCTAGCTTCTCTCCTCTTCTCGAACCGAACCGTCTTCTATCCCTCCTCTACCCAAAACTACACAGTTTTGGGTGTAAAACAAATGTTGTGGAAAACTTTCTTTGAAGTATTTTTTTAGTAGCACCAAGTATTTTAAAATAATTTTTGTGCTTTAAGAATCTTAAAATATTTTTCTTGTAGAAACTAATATTCAGCATTTAGCACTCTGAAATTATTTTTTCCAATAATTCCTAGTGTACTAAACTAATTTTAAGTGCATCTTACACCTTAAAATATTTTTTTCAATAACAACAAACACCATAAACTTTGGATAATAAGTGCTATAGAAAATTATGTTAAGGTGTTACAGAAAATTATGTTAAGGTGTTAGATGTGCAGTAAAAACTTATTTTATAATACTACGTGTTAATAGAAAATATTTTAGGATGCTAAATACACTAAACACTAAGTGTTATTGAAAAAATACTTCAAAGTGTGGTATGCTACATACCGGTGGCACTGAAAAATATTTTACGGTGTTTATTGCACCAAAAATTATTTTAAAATGATAGATGCTACTAAAAATTATTTCAAAATGTCAAATAGTTTTTTTGGGGGGGGGAGTGTTCAACACCAAACTTTTACACCAAAATCAGTGTAGTTTTGAGCAGACAGGGCAACAGATAGTTTGGATAGCTAAGAAGGGAGAAGGGTGTCTCCGTTGACCTTCCTCACCATATATTCTCAAATTAATGTTTCTACCATTATATCAACTTTTATTGGTTGAGATTTGATAGTATGTAAAAAATATTATTAATTTTAAATATAATAAAAATCTAGCATTAACTCTCAACCATTAAATTTAAAGTTGATCTAATAATAGATAAATTAAATGAAGAGTAAATGAAAAAGAAGGTCAATGAAGACATTCTTCTCCCAACAAAAAGAGAGGCTAGCTCAATTTTGTTCTCTTCTGTGTTGCGAGTCAGGTAATGTGTGATATAGACAAGTCCTTCAATCAAATACGAGTATATAAATAAGCATTTACTGCAAAGATTATATTCGATCTCATATGTGAAGAGTGAAGATTGTTAAAGTGAGAGAAGCCAACCTGCAGGAGCAATCTCACAACATCAATATGCCTGCTAACAACAGCAGCGAACAATGCATTGCAATGAACATTTGCGTGCAGAAATGGCTTTGAAGATTGAAGCAATGTCCTATCGATTGCATTGCCATCCACCCCATGCTGCCAACGTTTGCAAACAATGCCATTTTTATAATTTCCCTTCCAATCTAATTTTTACAAGAAAAAAAAGGGAAAAATGGGAAATGACCCCTATCAAAAGCTTTATTGGTAAGAATGGATGTACTCCGTGTGTACAAAATTTGGAGAGTGGCTGTATTCTCTATGTATAAAAATTTATCAGGTTATTCTCACCAATAAAATTTTCAAAGGGGACTTTTTCCTAACTATTTTTTTCATTTTATTTAAAAAAACATTTAAAGACCCACATACATTGGTCACCACATCAAGAACCATATTTTATGTTTTTAGAACCTAACTCATATTTAACACTTTCAATATTATATTCATCTTTTCAATTCCAATGTTTGTGATTTCACCAGCTCCTCTTTAATATTCCGTAAAAATACATATTTAGTCCTTTAATTTTATGTAAGGTTTCATTTGAATCTATTGATTTTATGAAGTGTTTTTTAGTTATGTAATTCTAATACCATTAACTTTATTGATAAAAAGTATTAATATTAAAATTTTAAATGTTGACAAAATACTGATATATCAAATTTAATTTTTAAAATTAACAAGGACGGTACTAAAAAAAAAAAAAAAGATTTGAGATTAAACATGTTAGAGTTTGTAATTTGAAAAGATTATTTATAAAATTAGATAGCCAAATTAAAATTTTGTACGAAGCTAAGTTAGATTACCTAAGATGCAATTTTGTCTTGATATTTTTAGTAAAAATAATTTAAATACAAGTATCGAAAGTAATATTAAAAAAATAAAAATCAATGCCCCGAGTTCTTAAAAACGATGAAAGATGAACCCCCAAAAACTTTAAACTTCATAAACTTTGTAATTTCAGCCAAAGACCTTGTTCTTTTACAAATTATATGCAATCCATACATGTTGTTCCTTGTTTTTCTTCATCAATAGTTACCTTTAGGAGGACATGAACAAGCTGTGTGAATCCTCTGCAAGAGGCAGAGACAAGAGCATGAACTGCAACATGAGAACGTATCATGTTGGACTCCATCAGTATCTCTGCAAACGAAGGCCGATCCACGAGGCTTGCTTCCATGAGAGCCTCCTCGCACGCCGCCTGAGACGCTCCGGCGTTGATAAGCATCTCCACAACTTCACGGAGGCCTTCCCTCACCGCCGCCGTCGTGGCATAGCCCCGGAACAATCTCTCATTCACATTCCCTCCAACATTCTATCAAACATCATTCATATTAATACTCTGTTCGTAACAGAGAACAAAGTACTGAAGATCTCAAAATTCAATTACCAGGAGCTTTCTGAGTAGGATCAAATTCCCTGTATGAGCAGCAAGAAACAGAGCAGTGACCTCTGTCTTGAACTCCTCGTATCCGAATAGGACTTCGTGAGGCGACTCGTTGTGCAACGCAATCTCCGTCGTTCTGCACTTGAGGCTCACCGTTCCGATGAAGTTGACGTCGACGAATGGATTGGCGATACATTCCAAAGCACCCTCGGTGTCGCCGTTATGAGCAGCATCGATGAGCCGTTGTGAAACCTCTGTTTCGTAATCGATTGGAAACACCTGCTTTCTAATCGCTGAGCCTGACCTTACCAACACCATCATTTTCAGCCTGAGCTCTTCGCTGTGAAAGATTTCGTCATAAACGAAGCAAGGAGATGAGGATTTATAAAGAAGAAGAAAGAAAGGGAGAAAATATTTGAATTTGGTTGGGAATTTTTTGACTTGACAGAGAAAAGAGGCAGTTAAGAGCGTTTGGGAGTTGGGACTACCAAGTTTGTTTGGTAAGCAAATGAAGGAAATGAGAATAATATGAACGGCTAGCAATTTTATAAATGAAATTTCTCATCAAAAAGGTTTAACAAAGGAGGTAAAAGGACATAGAATCTTTAAAAAACGGGGGCAAATTGAACGAGTAGTCCACATAAAAAAAAAGGGAGAGACTGATGTTTGGATCACTTTAACAAAATTGTTTTGTTTTTAAAAAATTGTAACTACTATTGCCAACTTCAAAACTTAACCATGTCAGATGCTGCTGATGAAAAAGTTTGTTAGTAAAAGTGTACTCGAACCATAACTATTCAAATTATAACAAAATATGGCGTACATGAGTTTGTTATCATGATAATAGGTATATTTACATTTTAATACGACAATACAAATATTATTTAGTGTTTTGATTGTAATCAGGAATTAATATTTGGTATTGAGAATATATTAAGAAAATTATTCGAAACCAAACTTACTCCAAATTTCTTACCAATTCAATGTTGATTGAAACAAAACTGATGAATTACTTCATTCGTTTCTTGTATCCATTTTATAACCAGTCCTAAGTCCTAACTATTTTCTTAAAATTAAGAAAGTTAGTTAATTAATTAAATATTAAAATTTTTAACAATTTATTATAAATATCCCATTAAATTTTGTAAAGAAGTCGTATGTTAAAGACTAATAGATAAAACTGGAAGGAGTATTAATTAGAGGATTTGCTAGCTCCTTCATGCCCTCAGTGAAACATTAGAACTATATGTGTGTGTGTGTAGACACACACATATATATTTGTTATCAAACATTATTATTTTCGTTGCGTATCTGAAATTATAGATAAAATTTTTTAAATATTTGGTCTCTCAATAATCACTTTAACAACTTACAAGACAATCTATCTCACATATCGAACTCGAACGGCGCAAAGTAATTTAAAATAAGCTCAATAAGAAGGTGTTTAGTAATTGGTTAATTTTGATGAAAATGCTAATATCACATTCCTTTGACTAAATCAGATTTTCACTAAATTAAAAATCAACCCATCGAACTTTCATGGCGTGGTCTTCAGAGCTATTATCATGAAAACTGGGTCATGTGCTGTTTAACTTCAGGACAACTTCAATTTGGCCAAACATAATTCTCATTAAGGATTTTAGTCATTTTGCAAATAATTTAGAAAATAGCCAAATTTTTATAAGGAAGGAGAAAATAATATACATCTTATTTATGATGCAGAAATATAAGTAATTCTTTGCTATTATTTATAGGGAAGAAACTGAAATTTTTCATATAAATATATAATTTTATCCTATATTTATTAATGTATTGAATCTGTTTTCATAAAATATAATTTATATTATATAGGGGCTAACTTGAATTTTATGGAAGATTTAATAAAATTTAAGATTTTCATTTTAATCTTAATGAAATATGTTGTAAGTGTACTGTAAATAAGCCAAGAGAAGTATGTGAAAGTGACATGTTGGGAAGTGGACAAAAAAGGGCATGTCGGCTGGCGGAATGTTTTATGGTGCCCTAAGTAGCCGGCTTTGGCCTGCTCTAGGTACATAAACAATACTTGGGCAAGAAAAAAGTTACATAAACAATAAATCGAAAGTTCAATATGAAAGCATAAAAAACATCAAGAGGATCTTAATCGTTTTTAATATGGTAGCAAAATGAATATATATACCTTTGTAAAATATTCATGGCCAAACATAATTTTGTCCTCCCTCAGTTTAAATATAAAGGATTAAAATGTAAAAATACATATGAGCTTTTTCTACATTAGTGTCCAGAACTACGTGCTTTTTTTAAGAGCAAAAATACAAATATGATTACCATTTTAAAGCAAAAGTCACATTAAATCATTATTCACCGCCGTTAAGTTACTGTTCACTTCATCTCTTTCTCTCTCATCACGATGAATAGTGACTTAACAGGGGATGTAACTTTTGCTCCAAAATGGTAACCATATGTGTATTTTTGCTCCCAAAAAAAGCACGGGGTGCTGGGCGCTCATTGAAAAAAAGCTCATGTGTATTTTTGCACCTTAACCCAAATATAAATTTCAAATAATTGTTTTTATTAATTAACAAAGTATTTAAAAATAATAAATATATGATTTTTACACACACACACGTACGTACGTATATATTTCAACCATGTCTTCCCTTACAAATATAATTCTCATCCACAATTTTAATTAATGCAAATCACGAACAGTTGATATCTTAAAAAAAATGCAATATATATGTACAGTCAATATAGATAAATTTTGGGGACAAAAGTAATAAATATTGAGACAAAATTGAAACAAAATTTATATTTTAAGACAGACTTATTTTGAAATTTAAATCTTATATTTATAAATGGAGAGAACATAGCATAAAAGATTAAGGTTAGCCAGTACCTTAAATTTTTTTTAAAATGTGTCTATATCATATAAAAACTGATGACTCACGACCCATTACATTATGACTTTTTTTTTTTCAAACGACATTCTATACAATATACACTGAATAATAGCTTAATTAATTAATTGAATCAGCCATCAAACTTTATATTATATTAAAAACTATAATAAGCCAAATTTATTGGGATTGACTGTACTATTTCTAAGCCCGTATTTGAGAGCATCTAAAAGAAGTGTTTTATATTTTACGAGAGTCCCACATATTCATTTTGTATATCAAAAAGTTATTTAAAATACACTGATCCCGACAAGCATTAAATCAGTACCAACGTAATTTTTTGTGGGAACTAGTATCTCTGCCTGCTTATCTTTTAAGTAGGCAATGGCAGTCGACCTATATGAACTGTCTAAATGAAATCTATATGATTTAGATGTAATTATTTTTACTTTTATTTTTAAAAAAATTATTAGTGGGTAAAAAATTTAAAATACAGATAATTTTTTAACTAATATTTTTTAAAAATAATTTTTTTCATTTGAGAATCACCAAACAAAAAAATTAAATATAAATCGTCTATATCCCATCTAAACGACCCAGATGGGGCGAGTGCCCTAGGATAGATAGAAAAATTGGTTCTAATATTTTCTTGAGCTATAAAAAAAGTCCCTTTTCATTTTGAAAATTTTCGATATTGAACTAGTGTAAGAACACAGATAAGTAAATAATGTCAATATACCCTGGTATTCATACACAAAAGTCCAATGGACAACTATGGATCGATACAGGGAATCAGCTTTGTTACTGAGAGTACCTTAACTGAACGTCTGTTGATCACTGCGTCACACACAACCAATATGGGAGTGGCTTGTGTGCTCAGAGAAACAAAATTTAGAATAGACGAACAATGTGTATGTACCTTATGAGAAGTCCCTTATTTATATAGAGAGCATTTGAGGTTGTGATCCACTCCCCATGTCTGCTGGTAGTGCGTTTAAATGCTCTGATTCGTGCCTGCTCCACTACTTGCTTCGGGTGTTGTGGTAGGTAAGATTTTAGGAACAACCTCTTACCAAATATTATGGGCTCCCTTGATACTGGGCCTGCTGCTAGACTTGTTGTCACAAGGCCCATTCTGCTAATGCGTAACAGATGCCCCCAAGCTCGGTGTCTCAGGTTTCTGGGGTACTGAGGTTAATTGCCTTTATGTCGGTCTTTGAGATTTGCCATAAATGAATTGCCTTCTTATCTCGGATTTTGGCGTATATCCTCTTATTTGCCCCCAGGCGTGATTTGCCAAGCTTGCATTGATTTTCTGAGTTTGCATTGTGCCTTGACTTTTGTGTTAGCTGACTTAAACTTGGTTACTCGATTTCCCATGATTTTTCGGAACTGATTAAATTTTATATACCAAGTTACATTTCTTCACCATGCATCACCTTGCCCCCAAGTCCGAGGTACCATGCTAACTTGGGTATATGAACAGGCGTCCTTTGGTCTGTCAAAGTACGAAGCAACGTATAAAACCTAATGTTATCACCGTCTTTGCTAGCCATCTTTGGTTCTTGCGCCTATTTATTGTTCACGTCTTTTCATAGGGGTCATAATTGCACTTTTTTAGGGTTTTCTTTTTCAAACTTGTTTTTCTGCGCCACCTTGACGTCACTGGTCCTGTCATTTCGTCTTCACACCTGTTGGCGTTTTAAAAATCCCGTCTTTTCAACTTGCTCTATATAACTTCAAATGTCAAGGTGTTTCCCCTTTCTACGACCAGAAACTCTTTCCCTTACCAAGAGAAAACTCTCCAAATCCAAGTCTCGCAAAACTCATCCTCCTTCTTTTTCAAGTCTTTCCGTTCCAGGTAAATCATTATCTTTATCTTCTTGTTTCAACTTTGTTTGTTGTTACTCCTTCTTTTTGCTCTGTATGATTCTTCTTCCTGATTGAGTCATTTTGCGTTTCTAGGTCTTGGGATAGTGTCTTTAAGCAGTGTTCTTGGGATTCTGGGTTCTAGGTTTGGCTATTTCTTGGTGTTTGCTTGTTTTCGCTTGTTCTTGTTTTCCATGGATGAAAACCCAGAAATACCCGTAGATATGTATGGTAGGCCCATTCCTAAGGAAGATTGGGAAGTTGTCAAAAATATGCCTAAGAAATCTGCCTTTTGGCTATATGGCGTTCGTCATTCTGACGCATCATTGAAAGCCAATGTTCTTAAGCCCTCTGGTAGTAGTAGTAGGAAAAGTAAACATAGGGCTATTCCTTATTCTACCCCCATTAGAGTGACTCCAATCTCGGCAAATCATCCTCCCATTCCACCGGTATTTTCACAAACGCCCCTTTCTCGTGCCTCACCTTTATCGACTTCCCTATGTGAAGATTGCTAACATGAGTATATAACCTTAGTTCATCTCGGTCGGGAGAGGGTAGCTGAAACGGTGTTGAAAAGCTACAGTCATGGATCCTCTCCCATCCTCACCTCAGATAGCGGCTTTCATTCCATGACTTTACACCGAGGTAGATTTCCATCTGACTCGTCTTTCCTTTTTATTTGTATAGGTATAGATGGCTTCCTCTCCCCGTGTTAGTGAGCAGTTGGCTACCGAAGAGTCAGGGTTCACCAACGTTTCCATAGCCCAGGTCACTATATTATAAGCCTGGAAGTTATGACAATTCCAAATAAAATGACCTGGGAGGAGTTTAAAGGGCCCACACTTAAGGATGGTGAGGGGTATACCATTCGGTTGCCTTTAGATATAGAGTCGGTAGCATCCTGGTGGATTGGGGACTCGCCTCATTTTTTCTTCATGTACCAAGATGTGGTACTCTTCTCGGTGCCACATTCCCCTTTTCCGATATTATAACCCATATCCTCAATTACTTACGAGTCGTCCCAACACAACTGCACTCAAATGGCTGGGCTTACGCCTTAGCCTTCGAAAACCTATGTAAAGAGTAAGGCATCGTTTGTACGGTAACTCTATTTTTCTACTTTTTCTCTCCCATAAATACCTACAAAACCAAAAAGAAACCTCTAGAGTTTACATGGACCACTTTTAGAGGGGACCGTGGTAAAAAGATCTTAAACACATATACAGAGTCTTTCAAAGGCTTTAAGTCGGCCTTTTTTAAAGTCAAAGCCATCCCTAATCAAGTTCCATGGTTCCTTAGCATTAATGACTCTGGAGATTTAGAGGAGATATTTCCTTTGTATTGGACCAGCGAACATCACGATTTAGGCGCTAAAGATTTTAAATCCAACAAAAAGAGTTTCACCTCGGCTGAGATTGAGGCTAAAATCCTTTCAGAAGATCTCGGCCAAGCCGTGGGTCCATTAGATTTTGGGATTTACTTATTGGTTCCTCTGAAGAAGAAACGAAAAAGAACAGTAGCAAGTATGCATGATATTTGCAGCATTTTATTTCATAATCATCTTGCCAAGTTATTGACCATTTTCTTGTTTATGTAGAACAAACTATGTCTTCTGTGCCCGTTGTTTCAACCTTCATGAAGAGATTTGCTCGTAAAGACTCTTCAAAGGAAGTCGACGTTGACGGAAAGCGCTCGAGGCCGGATAAAGTAGCAAGGCTTAGCCTTCCAAGAAGTCGAACACTGCTCAGACTGAGTCGACCGTCCTTCCGCCTGCATCTTCGTCTTCGACCTCTGGTGCTGTCACAACGTCGCCCTCCTCCAACGCTACTCAATCCCCCAACAAATATACATTGTCGTCCTTCCATTGAGACAACGGGGTAAACCTGATAATGCGAAATAGTATCCGTCCGCCGCTAAGCTGGTTTACTCCTCTGCCGTTGACTTCTGAGGAAAAATAGTTACTGTTGGATATTGAGCAATAGGCGGTCCGTGTTGCCGGGCTGGCTCAGTCCGTTGCGTATTTTAAAGCTTAATGGGTTGAGACAGATGCCAAGCTCAAATCTTCTGTCTCAGAGAGGGCTAAGGCCATCAAAGCGGCAGTAAAGGTTGCAGTCAAGTCGGCAGAAGATGCTAAGACAAGGCCCTTGTTGAGATGGAAGAGGTCAAACAAGCTACTGATAAAAGTTTTAAGGTGGCCCAGTTGGAGGTAGAGAATGAGAAGCGGAAACGTCAAGAAGACGCTGCTGAGACAGCTTGTTTGACGACTGTGGTAACAAACTTAGAGGGGCAATTAGCCCTTGACACTGCCAACATTGATGATCTAGAGAAAGGCGTTAAGGAGTCTTTCAACAATGCCTTAGCTCAAGTAGTCTTCCTCAACCCCAATGCAACTCTTAATCTTCAAGATGCCCGATTTAATGGGGTAGTTATAGATGGGAAGATTGTCCTAGCCAGTGCTTTGAACGAGGAAGCTAGCGAAGGCCTATCTAGGGTTGGGGGAGACACCGATAAACAACCAACCGGTGAGGACACTCAGTCACAGTCTCCAACTCTACCCATTTCTGAAGTGGCTGAGTAGCTTACCTTTGATTAGTTTTTGCTTCTCTTTTTTTTTTGTTTGGGATTGAATCTCGGTTTTCACCTTGTAAAAGCTCTCTTATTAATGAAATAGTCTTTCTTTCCTTCACTTTTGTCTAATACTTTGATGTTGAATTTTTCTTGATGCTTTTCTCTTGTATGTTAACGCAATACCTCGGATTTTTACGCCACGTTTTCATACCGCGTCCTGAGCTATGAACAACCTCGTTACTGAAGAACAGTTTAAACCAAATCTTATTTTAACCAACTTGATCAAGGTTGGCGTAACGGGTATAACTGGGATTAATATTTATTTGCCGCTTAGGCATGTCAGTTTCACCGACTCTTAATTCAATTAAGAATTTGTAATAGACTTGGCGGCTAAAACCGTCGCATAGAATTCTCAGGAATGGGTTCTAGGACTCCTTCCCTTAAATCCTTGTTAACTTGTCGACATATTTAATTCACTTAGGAATTTATAATAAACTTGACAGTTAACACCATCGCGTTGAATTTTCGAGAATGGGTTCCAGGACTCCTTCTCTTAAATTCATCGACTTTGACAGCGCGACCGTCTTAATCGACTTCACCGGAGCCTACAGTCTAAAGGCAACTATGTCTCTTACTAGATAATTGGCTCTTCAAAACTTTTATAGAAATGGCGATAAAGTCGCTTGAAATAATTGGCTCTATCTGAGCATACATTGAAGAGACTACTACATTGCTTACAAAATAACTGGCTCTATCAGAGCGTACATTGGAATGGCAGTTATATCGCTTATAAATAAATGGCTCATAATCCTATTGCCTTTAAACTCGTGACTATGTCGCCTAAAAATCTTTAACTATAGTAAGTTTTCAGCTTGTCAACATTCCACGTTCTTTTGACAGCTTCCTTGTTCAATGTTTCAAGCATATAAGCTCCATGGTTTAATGCTTCCCTAACTTGGTAAGGACCTTCCCAGTTTGCCGCTAATTTTCTGTCTCGTGCATTCCAGTTTCCTATGTCGGCTTTTCGCAACACCAAGTCGCCCTTCTTGAAAGATCGAGGCCTCACCTTTCTGTTATACTTGGCTGCGACAAGTTGCTTAGCGGCAAGATCTCAACAATGTGCTATAGTTCGGACTTCATCAATTAGGTCTAACTCAGCTATGATGGCCTGATTATTCTCGTTTGTTCATGTAATACCTTGATTCGCCTCTAAGAGGACTCTTCGATTTCAACCGGTATCATAGCTTCACAACCATAAATCATTTTGTAGGGGGTTTCTCCTGTAGCAGATTGGACGCTTGTTCGATATCCCATAACACAACTCGACCCAATCAGTTTTGGCTTCCTGCATCCTCTTTTTGAGACCGTCGATGATTTTTTTGTTTGCCGCTTCAACTTGGCTATTGGACTGTGGATGCTCAACCGAAGAAAAATGCTGAGAAATCTGGAAGTTGGACATCATCTTCTTGAAACCCTTATCTGTGAATTGGGTTCCATTATCCATGACAATCTCTGCCGGGATTCCAAAACAAGAGATAATATTCCTTGCCATGAACTTTTGCACTCAAGCTGAGGTTATGGTGGATAGTGGTTCAGCCTCAATCCACTTTGTAAAATAATCCACTGCCACAATCAACTATTGCAGTTGTCCTAGGGCTCTTTCAAATGGACCTAAGAGATCAAGTCCCCATTTATAGAACGGCCACAGTGCCGAGATATTTTTCAATTCAGCCGGTGGAATTCGGATAATCTTTGCATGCTTTTGACAACTTTTGCATTTCCGAACATGATTCTTTGCATCTGCCGACAATGTTGGCCAGTAATACCCAGCTTGTATAGCTTTCCGAGCTATAGCTTTTGTACCTATATGTTGTCCATTAATGCCTTCGTGGATTTCAACTAACACATATTCCGTTTCTTTGGGGCCAAGACATTTTGCCATTGGTGAGTGCAAACCTTTCCGATATAACTGATCCTTTATCATCGCGTAAGATGCCGTTGTTCTTACAAGCTTTCGAGCTTCCACAGTGTCATCAGGGAGAATTCTCGTCGGAGCTTGTAATAACCATTACGCACGTTGGTTCCTGCTGGCTTTACTGTACTACTGTCCGATGATTTCCAGGTCCTTGCGTGCTGGCTAACTTAGATAAAATATATGCTCTGGTGTTGTCTCCCTCGGGATATGCCTCACTTCTACCTCGTCGAAGTCGGCTATGATAGATTTTACTTTTTTGAGATATTTAGCCAGCAAAGGTCCCTTAGCTTGGTATGACCCGTTTATTTGAGATGCCACTAACTAAGAATCGGTAGACACTTGCACGTTCTTCGCCCCACTTTCTCTGGCTTGAAGTGATCCGACAATAAGGGCCTCATACTTGGCCTGGTTATTAGATGTCTTAAAACTGAGACTCAATGAGTACTCGATTGATACTCCCTCCGGGCTCTCCAGGATGATGCCAGCCCTGCTTCCTGTCAAATTTGATGAACCATCTACATACAACTTCCATTGTCCCTTACCCTCGTTACTCTCTCTTGACGAAGTAAGCTCCACTAGAAAGTCGGCCAAGGCTTAAAACTTAATAGCATGCCGAGCTTCATAACTGATATCAAATTCTGACAGTTCTATCGCCTAGCTTGCCATCCTTCCTGCTAAGTCGAGCTTATGCAAAATCTAGAGAGTGTGTTGGTTGGTTCTTACTTTTATTGGATGGCTCTGGAAGTATTGACGTAATCGTCGTGCCGTGATCAACAATGCAAAGGCCATCTTCTCCAATTTTTGATATCTTATCTCGGCATTTTGAAGTGCATGACTTACAAAGTACACCGCATTCACAACCTCTTCGCATACCGCCAAATACATAATCAAGGTTTCACCTGGTGCAAGCCAACTTAAGACAGGTAGGGTGGCCAAACATTGTTTAATTTTGTCAAAAGTGGCCTGACATTCCCCACTCCACTCATGGATGGCCTCTTTTTTAAGTAGTCTGAAGAAAGGGAATGAATTTTTGGCCGACTTTGGCAAAAATTGGGTTAAAGCGGCTAATCATCCCGTCAGTTGTTGTACTTCCTTGCGACAAGTAGGAGCTTTCATGTTTAACATCACCTGGCATTTATCGGGGTTAGCCTCGATCCGATGGTGAGTCAATAAGAAACCCAGAAACTTTCCTGAAGGGACTCCAAAGGCGCACTTTGCTGGATTAAGACGAATTCGATATGCCCGCAACTTGTCAAAAGTTTGCTGTAGATCTTGGATATGTTGAGCCTAGTCTACCGACTTAACGATCATATCATCGATAAATACCTCGATGTTCCTCCCTAGCTGGTCCTCAAAGACCGTAGTCATCATCCGTTGATAAGTGGACTGGCGTTCTTTAAATCGAAAGGCATGACATTGTAACAATAATTAGCTCTTTCTATGATGAAAGCTGTCTTCTCTTGGTCATCAGGAAGCGTGGCAATTTGGTTATACCCCGAATACGCATCCATAAATGATAAGAGTTTGAAACCCGAGGCATTATCCACCAGTTGGTTGATATTCGACATGGGAAAGGAGTCTTTAGGGCATACTTTATTCAAATCTTTATAATTCATACATACTATCCACTTGCCATTAGGTTTCTTTACTAAGACGATGTTAGAAAGCCATGTCCTGTATTGGACTTCTCTAATAAAGCCCACTTCCAACAAATCCTTCACAAGCTCTTCAAGAGCAGCTATTCTATCTGGGCCCATCTTTCTTTTCTTCTGAGCGACTGGGGTGGACCCCGGTCATATCACGAGCTTATGACAACAGAAGTTCATATCTATTCCCTTAATATCTGCTGGTCCCCATGCAAATACGTCGGCATTCTTCCTCAAGCAGTCTTCTAACACCAGCCAAACCTCCGCATCCAACTCTTTTCCAATCTTAGTGATTTGTCCCGGTTCACTGCCGAGAATAAGGTCTTCTGGCTCTCTACTGGGTTCTGCTCTCCGAATTTTCTCTTCCTCTCTCATATCCAACTCAACTAAATGAACAGTTTCGTTATCCATCATAACTTGAGAAAAGGATGGATCTTCCTTGCTTCCTTTGACCGAATCATAATGACATTGTCGTGATTCTTTTTGCTCACCTCGGACGACAACTATTTTGTTCTTCTTGCCAACCATCTTCTCCTTTTGATGTTTTGTGGACACCAACATGTCCTAATTATGCATCGTCGGTCTACCACGAATAATGTTGTAAGGAGAAGGGAAGTCGGCGACCACGAACCTTACTACCTCTGACTTAAAAGCTTCCCTTGTATCCTAGCCGTTGAAGCCTGTTAATGTGGTCTTATACTGTTTTAAGTCTGAAGGATCAAGCCTCATCTTTTGAAATGCTTCCTATAGGAGTATGTCCACCAAGATCCCATTGTCGACCATAATCTTCTGAACTCTGCAATCTAACACTGTCCCTATTATCACCAAACTGTCGTAATGCCCTGGGACAACATCCTCTAAGTTGGCTTTGGTGAAACTCAGCACTGGGGAGTCCTACTCCTTCGTTTCTCTTTTAAAGATGGGGCGATCTCAGATTGCCATAACCTCCTTCAAGTACTTACATCGCTGGTTTTGAGAGTCTCCTCCACCCCCTGGACCTCCACTGATAACGTTACAGTCATATCTTGCCTAAGGAAAGTCATCATCACTCTCTTCTTGCTTCTTCTTTTGCTCCTTTCTTTTCCTTTCAGGACTTTGATTCCACCCTTCAACGGGACGTTTACCTCCTTGACGCCCTTGCGTTTGAATCACGTACTTCTGTAACTTTCCTTCACGAATGAATTTCTCTACTGCATCCCTTAAATCCCAACATTGGTCGGTTGTATGCCCATGTTGATTATGGAATTCGCAGTATCGTGACTTGTCTAAAGTAGCCTTATGCATAAGAGGCCGAGGTCGTTCTGCCTTCTTCATCTCGGTTAAGGCGACCTCTCTCGATATTTGTTCCCGCGATACTTTTATAGGCGTATATTTCTCGTATCTTTCTTCTTCTCTTTTCCCCAGAGGTTTGCTATCCGAGAACCGACCCCGATTACTCGGATTTGAACTGCTTGATTGATTATTATCCCTTGGAGGTGGACTTCTGACTCATCTTTGGTTACCTCGGCTAGCAATTCTAATTGCTCCAGTTCTAAATATCATTTGGAGCGATCTCTAAGCTCAACCAAGGTTTTAACATGCTCCTTCATAGTTGATCTTTTAAGACGAGATTCATCATCTAGGCTAGAGATTACCAAGTGCAAGTGTACATCTTCCTTCAATCCTGGGACTTGTAAGGCAGTGTCCTTAAAATGCTCGAGGTATCGTTGCAAAGTCTCGTTTGGACCCTGCTTGATTTGTCCGAACTGAAACTCTATTTTCAGTTGTTTCCTGCTTGTTGTGAAGTTTAACAAAAACTTTTGTCCAAAGCCCTCCATATCTCAGATGGACTTCTGTGGTAAAGAATGGAACCATAGCTGCGTTGCTCCTCGTAGTGTCCCGGCAAATAGTCGAGGTACAATGGGTCCTTCAAAATCTTTCACCATTACTTCCATATTGAAGTTGTTTTGGTGGACCTGCTGGTCCTGAGTTCCATAATATCTCGATAAGTCCCTTGAGTCGAAACCCTTAGGATACACGGTAGCACAGATTTCGTCCAAGAAAGGGCCTTGTACTCCCCCGACGCATGTTCTTACTGACATTTCTGTGTTTTCCAGGATTGATGAAGTTACTTCCTGCCTGTTCATGCTCTGATTTACCGGCATTGCTCCTGACTTGCCTGCACTTTGATTCTCCATTGGCTGTTTTCTTGCAGCAATCGCCCTAGCACACTTAGTGGCGCTTTGTGGTACACCCTCGTCTCCTTGTTGTGCTGCCGTCGTAATACTCACTCTGCTAGGATTGCTTGTATCTCGGCCATTGTTTTGCCCTAGGCTCTCCAACTGCCTTACTCGTTCTTCGAGCCAAGACATCCTCCTAATTTCTTCCTCTCGAGTTCTTCCTCTGCTAGGTTCACCATGTTTCTCCTTTCCGCGGTCGAGGTTAAACCCCTCAACCCTTTCGTGTTATGAGTTACACCCATTCACCCTATTAGGCCCTGCTTCATCTATGTTTTGATGCCGAATTGGATTTTCATTCTGGTTCAGAGCGACATTATCTCGGCTATCACTCTGGTCATCCCGCTCTTCTCGTCCGAGCCTGTCATCTAAAATCCGCTGCAACTTACGTCCTTCTTCCTACCGCCATAAAGCATCTCAACGCTCCATGTCCTCTTGGATATGTCGGATATCGGCTTCCCTCTGTAACGTGTTGCGCCTCCCATATCCTCCATTCGCTTAAACAGCATTTCCATTACATTTTGCAAACGACGTACATCTGGATGCTCAACTTGGAACTCCTGCTAAGGGTGTTGAGGCATGAGCAGTAGTTATATCTACTCGAAACCCAGTTACTCAGCGTTGGAGAAGCCCTAGTGTCGGTGAGTTCATCTTCTGTTTCTACCGTAACCCGGTTGTAGTCGGGTGGTGTTGAATCCTCATATTGCACAGGTTCGGGATTTAATGGCGGTGGTTGCCTTGTTTGATCTTGGCGGGACATCTGACTGCGATTTCTAGTATTTGCCATTCTTAGCTATCTTACTTTGGGAATCGTAATTTAATGTCCCCACGGGTGACGCTTATGTTCTAGTGTCAGAACACATATAAGTAAATAATGTCAAGATACCCCGGTATTCGTATGCAGAAGTCCAATGGACAACTATGGATCAATTCAAGGAATCAACTTTGTTACTGAGAGTACCTTAACTGAACGTCTGTAGATCACTGCGTCACACACAATAAATATGAGAGTGGGGTGTGTGCTCAGTGGAACGGAATTTAGAATAGACAAATAGTGTGTATGTACCTTATGAGAAGTCCCCTATTTATATAGAGAGCATTTGAGGCTGTGATCCACTCCCCATGTCTGCTAGTAGTACGTTTAAATACTCTGATTTGTTCCTGCTCCACTACTTGCTTCGGGTGTTGTGGTAGGCGAGATTTTAAGAACAACCTCTTACCAAATATTATGGGATCCTTTGATACTAGGCTTGCTGTTGGGCTTGTTATCACAAGGCCCATTCTACTAATCCGTAACAGATATATTTTATTACAAGGTCTCACTAATATACAAATATATTTTTATTCTACAATAGTCGTCCCTATGTTTCATTTAGTAGTCAATATAATATTAAACAATTGCTGAATTTTAGTATCTCTCATATGCATATGAATGTTGCTTTACTTTTTTTTTTTAAAGAAAACCAACTTTCAATGACACATTTTACGATGAAAGTTAGATTTTCGGTAATTGTTGCCACTGAAAATTTTGCCCTTTGGCGGCAACATAGTTTGTTATCGCTAAAAGTGATATAATCAGGGCGACATTATGAAATAGTTGTTAAAGGTATAACTTTCAATGGTGATAGCCATTTTTTGCCGTTGAAGGTTATAATTTTCAGCCTTCATTATCTTTTGTTGCCGTTGAAAGAGGGTTTTAGCGACGACTTCCATATCACAACTAAAAGTATTGTTTAAAATTTTTTAAAACTTGAGTTCTTTTATTCATTACTTATGATAATTATGAAATACATATGTTAAGTGATGTAATCTTTTATGAGTTAATAAAGTAATTTCTCATATTATTGTGAGATGAAGAAAGTTTGAGAAATAGTGTGATAGAGTGTCTCACACTTATCCCTAGATTACTCGTATGGAAAAGTCAATATTCTAAAAGTGTCAGAGCATTTCTTTGATTATTTCTCTGCTCATTCATGCATGTACACACACAAATTATGGCATGTTTTTTTTTCTTTCAAATTATAAAAATGTTGTAATTTATACATGACTCAACATTACTTATACCCCTTCAATTCTTCACCCCATTGACTCTTGCACCACTTCATGCACTCCTATTTTGTGCATCTATATACCTATATGGTTGGTTGCAAAAGAGTGAGATTTGAGGGAATCTCAATAGCAAACATTACCAAATAATGCATACAAGATAAATGTTAATACATGATATGCTTACTATACATAGGTTCATGTTAATAAAATAACATTTATGCATTTTCAATGCTTCACATTTCTTACTTATGGTCACATCATCAATAGAAACAAAACTTCAATCATTTAACTATGTTACACGTAAATAGGCAAGCAAAGAAATCATGCACATCAACACACAAGCAAACATATCAATGCATGTAAGTAAGGTAAGTTCACTACTTTGAGTATTTATGTCCTCCTCTTATTCTATTTTTTTCCCCAACCATTTAAGTTGCTTCTATTGCCTCTTTTTTGTCACCTTATGGCACTAGACACATAGTCACACAATTGTTTGAGTTATGAAAGTGAGTCATGAAAAATGAATGTCTAATGGGCTACATTAACCTCTAGGACATTACTCTTGGAAGTCACTCTTCTTTACAAGTAACTACTCCAATTCCTCATTTGTGCATATCAAACCTATATTGACAACATGTTCACCTAACTTTAAGAAATCATAAATTAATCTACAAACCTACAAATGGTATGGTTCAAAGTTCTATGTAAAAGCTTTTAAATTCTCTATATGAGAAAAATATCACTTACTTCCATTTATAAGAAAAAATATATACAAATCCTCAATCTACCAAATTGTTCTAGAATTTTTTCAAGTTTTAATGCCCAAACTTTAAAAATTCATATCTTACAATCTACTAATTCAAATGGCAAATATTATATATCCAATTAAAGTTTGGTATGAATTCTATCAACATGGAAAATATCACAGTCGTTGGTCATGGTTTGCTATTCAAAATTTTGTCATAGCCAAAATGTCTCTCATAAAACATAATCTAGCAGCTCTATACTTAGATTTCTATTTTATGATTTTCTATCCAATCTAACCAAAATCCTTTTCATAGGCTATTCCAATAAAATTTTGTGTGAAGAATTCATTTTTATCCTCAAATTTAACAAAATTCAATTCCTTCCTCATAAATTGGTCTGACTGCACTTAAGGGGTATTTGGCCAAGTGTTCTACTTTTTCTATCGATGGTTCTAAGATCAATTTCTCACCTTTATCCCAAGCAACTTTTCATTCTAAACTCATTGGAAGCATCAAAACAAGCAAAATCACACTCCTTTCCTAAGGTTTAGGTCTAACTGAAAACTATGACATCTCATCAACTTATGAAAACCTCAAGATATTCGGTTCAAATCATAGCTTATACATACCTCTTCATAATTCCATATCCAATTCTTGATTTTGGTAGCACCTCCACCTTGTAGACGCCACCAAACACTTTTGGTCAATAATCTAAAATTGTAGAAATGTTACTCTTATTGAGAAGAACAACATTAGAGAAGACTTAGGGAGTTACAAACGCGATTTCAAAGGTAAATCAACTCAGGAGCTTAAGAACACTAAGTTTTTCTCCACCTTCTCTCCTCTTTATTTTTCCTTTGAATTCCTCTATTTTCCCTTATTTTAGGCTACTTTGGACAAAATATATGGAGGCTAGGGAGTCTTGAACTTTAATTCCATGTAAGTCCAAGTTTTTAAATCTTGAAGTGTCATGTGTATTGAGATTAAATCTCAAAGTGCAAGTGTCCTTCTAAAATCATCCTTCCTCTTTCTCTCTCTTTCTTAAGCATCCTTTAATGCCAGGTAAAAGAAAGTGAGATGAATTCCCTCCTCTCCCTTTTTCAATGTTCAAGGAAGTTGGGTATTGGAGACTGGTGGATTTCCTTGACTATTGTGTTAGGTGGCGTCCTCAAAGAGAGCCAATACAAAAGTCGAATAGGAATTGTAATGATGGGAGACATGTGCCATATTCTTGTGGAGCCAACCAAAAACTACATGTTAGATGACAACTTATTTGTCTAACACAAAAATAAAAACCATAATTACTCATCATTATTTTCTTTATTAAAGCTACTTTAATAAAGTTATTTTAATAAAACTACTTTAATAAAGTTATTTTATCGACGTAGGGCTCAGACTGTACTACATGGGTCTTTGTCTTCCATAATGTATCATATTTGCTGCCTTAGGGGATTGCCTAGTGTGTGTGTGTGTGTGTGTCAGTGTCAATATATATGGGACCTACATGGCCTATATTCGTTATTCCTTACCTACTCTAAAAATGTCATGTACCCACCTCTACCGACATATTTTATTTGTCAAATTGCACCGGCTAAGCCTCCATATAATCTAGAGACTAGGAGATGAATCACATAGTTTAGGCCCCACAACACACTTGTGTTTGCCAATCTAAATGGCTCCAAATAGCCTTCTGCCCCCTTAAGGGCACCACATGTACTTAAATATGTGTCATTGCATTTCTTCGACTAACTACAAAATCATTTCTTCTCAGAAACTAAGTATAAAGTCCCCAATAATTTCCTTTCTCTCGTCATTCTTGGAACTCACCCAATTTGAGCTTAGTAGTCTGTCTAATATAGACTTATTCTTAAGTATCTAGATCCAAACTTTAAGATATTACAAAGTGAGAGGGCAGGAGGGGGAAGGGAGAGGTATGGTGCGCAAGAGAGAGAGCTTATAATTGTGTTTGTACTAGTATATATGTGAGATGGAGAATTAAAGATGCAAAGTGTGTGAGAGGGTGAGAGTGCAAGCATGGGAGAGGGGATAGTTTGTAAGATAGTGAAAGAGAGAGGAAGTGAGAGATAGAGTGTGTGAGAGGGATAATACAATTGAGAGGAAGTATACAATACAATTGAGTGCTTCAGATCATTTAAAAATGTTATAATTAATTTTATTTAAGTATACTTATATTTTATAAGTAATATACTTAAATATACTTATATGATATTATTATATAATGAATGTATGAGATAGATAGAGTGAAAAATTATATATATATATATATATATATATATATATATATATATATATATATATATTGCTCACTGTGAAAAATAATATAATTGATGGAGGCAATCATATTAAATTAAGGTATGTGAAAAAGATATAATTAAATTAAAATTATTTATATATATATTATAATTAATAAATATTTACTTTATCATAAACATGTTTTACGTTTTTATTATTTGTTGTAAAAGTTCATCAATTAAATTCTTTAGGCGAGCTGGTATACTGTGGGTCCTCAAGCAAATTATGGGTTCGGGCTTTGATTCTTCCGAGTGCAACTTCAGTGGTACTCCCTCCACTCCTAATTATAAGACATATTTAACTGATTTTGAAAAAATTAAAGAAGGGAGTTAAATTAGTTAATTTTACTAATTTTTCTAAAATATCCTTATATACATTTAAAATGACATAAGTAAAAGTTAATTAACAACTCTGCCACATATCTCTCCGATCAATTTTCCTTTTCACATGCTTTCTAATTAATTGAAATAATGGTCTTACTAGATATACATATATGTGTACATATATATGTATACATATAGATCTATCATGCATACACACACACACACATATAGACACACACACAACCATGTATATACACACAGAAAATTCTGAAATTATATATATATATATATATATATATATATATATATATAAAACAACCTTGATGTCATCACACGTAACCAAGTAGACACACACACACCAAAAATAAAAACACACAACCAGGTACACACACATATTTACATACCTATATATGTTTATAGACACACACACACCAAAAATAAAAACACACAACCAGGTACACACAGACACATATATATAAACACACACACACACATACATACATATATATATATAGACACACACACACACCAAAAATAAAAACACACAACCAGGCGCACACACACATATACATATATAGATATACACAGACACCTATATATAGACACACACACATATACACAGACACATATATATAGACACACACACATACATACATACATATATATATGTTTATAGACATACACATGTGTGTGCATATGTGTATATTGCAACCCATATATATATATATATATATACTTACTAAAAATTAAACACACTTGAGATAATAAAATAAGAGTATTTTAGGAAGAAATTGACAAAAACTAAAAAGTTGTCCTATAATTAGGACCAAAATTAACCCTCAAATATTATCTTATAATTAGGACCGGGGAGTACTGTTTTGGTGATGCTTGTTGTTAAGAAAATATACATATAAAAATATTACTTCCAACAGGCCCAGCTTGAATTCGAACACAAGCTGGATTACTTCAGCAAAACACTGACACCAACGGAGCTCATTGATAATTAATACACGTGGTGAAAATTACTTCTACAACTTTAAAGCGTTTAAAATCTAAAACCTATATACCCAAATCTCAGTTACAGCGCCTCTATTATTTTCATTGTCAGCGCCATGTTTTTTTTCGCCCTCCCCTGCGAATCTGAATAATCTGGAAATTCTAAGAGTGTGTTTGATTTAATGGAGGGGAGGGTGATAGAGATTTTAATGGAAAGAAAAAGAAGAGAGAGATTTTAATATTACCTCATTTGAATAAATAAAAGGGGAGAGAATTGGAGGGGTTTTAATGTTACATTGTCTGGTTGAGAAAGGGAGGGGGAGAAAATATTTTTATCAAGATAACTTTGCCCATGTATTTTATTTTCATACTTTGTTGAAATTTAATAAAATTAAATTTTAAATAACATTTAATACCCAAAAATATTATTAAAATTGTGTAAATACAATTATAATAGATAATGTATACAATAAAATATATCCAACAATTATAGTTATACTTAACATGTTGACACATATATAAAATAATTATTACAAATATTGTTTTGTTAAAAAATTAGAAATACTATAATTATAATATAAAGAAAAATAGCAATGAGCTAGTGCTTTGATGTTGACATACAAACATACAATCATTGTGTACTAGGACACGTATTTCTCGCAGTTTTGTAGTTTGCAGTGAATGGAGTGTGGCTTGAAATTAAAGGCTGCAATGAATGAATTGTTGTTGTGGACGAAGTAGAACTTGGTTTTTTTTTTTTTTTTTTAATTAGAATTAAAGGCTATAAATAGTTAAGTTGATGGAGAAGATAAAATAGTTTTCCAAAATAAAAAATAAAAAAACCCCACTATGGTGGGAACGACAAAAGCAACATTAGTGTTGGTAAGAAAAAAGAAAATGGGCTGGGTAGTTAGTGAATACTAGGCAAAATATTACTCTTCCTCTCCAAATCCCCCCAATTTGGGAGAGGGTTCGGAGAATTTTCCCTCCCCTCCTAAAATTTTTATGTTATCAAATAAAGGGAGTGGCCAAAATCCTCCATCCCCGTTTTTTAGCCCCTCGCCTCCACTCCCCTCCAACCAAATTGACCCTAAGGCCTTGTTTCACTCCAATTCTCTGCTTCGCTCCTCTCCTCCTCTAGTAGCATCGCTGCCGCCTGCTCCTCCATTCAGCTAATGACTAAAATCCTTTCATTCTTGTTCTTCCACTTATTGCTTCTTTCATTCCTTCTTGTGTGTACCCAGAATCGTGAAGTTTTATGTTGTCTATCTAAGTTTATTGGTCCAGCTCATGCTCCTTGGTTCATTCACCACTCCTTATTTTATTCATTGTTCAGAGGAACTTTGTGACTCCCCAAAGTTCCTGTCTTCTTCTTCTACCCGGTTTCAACTGCAATTTCCGTGGCTGTCACCCATCTTCTTCTATATCCCTCAAAATACTCTACATAAATCTGTTTTGTGCAACACTTTTTCTATAAAAAGAAAGGAACTTTGATATTTCCATATACCAATAATGAAATTTTATAGAAGCTAAACGTATAGGAAAATGTTTTCTCTGCTAAGGATAAGCTTTGTTATGGTTTCTTGTGAACTTCTTTTACTAGGCCGACGACATCTATTTGGCTATCCTTTTTTAAAAAAAAATCTGCGTTTCTTTTTCAAACCTTCAAAACTGATCGACACTTACGGCAACAAACAGATTCGTTCATAAACTGTCTCAAATTCTGCGCTCCAAATAGTGATGTTAAAACTGTCTCAAATTCTGCGCTCCAAATAGTGATGTAAATCTCTGCATAGGATATTAAGTAAGCGAATATATATACACATGTACTGGCCAGTTCCGTTTCATGTGCTTGTTTGTCTTATTGTTCTTTTATCATGAAGATATTCATATATTGTTTAATGTGAATCTTGTGCTTAGATTGTTTTACACATAAGCTATTGTTAATTATCTCTCTCTTTGAAAAAAAACTTGATAACTTCATATTTATAATGTTATAAGTTGAGTTGGAACCCATCTTAATTTATTGTCTGAATTATGATTTATTGACTTTCTATTTACCTTGTAGTTAATACTACCTCTAGCTTCAAATGACTCTTTTGTTGGGGTGTTTTGGAGGTCCAAAATATACGGCACCTAAATACTTTTTTGTCTCTTCACATTTTCTTTCCATGTATAAAATGCTCTTGAACTTTTTATGGAATAGGAATGGATAAAAGTTGGTTTGACATTAAAGACAAAGGCAACCTAACATACATTAGAGAAGTAGACAATTTCAAGGAGTGACAAGCAAAATACGTTGTCGTTGTAAGAAATGTAGGAATGTTGTATTCAAAGTGAAAACAAATGTTAGGGAGGACTTATTGATTAAAGTTTTTGGGATAGTTACAAGTTATGGGACTTTCATGAAGAAATTACTAAATATCAAAGTGACTGAGACTTCAAGTAGAGTGGTAGAAAGTGATACTTATGAGGAGGACAAATCTCATAAGGATGGCATGTGATGCATTTGGATTTCCTTGTATGGATGATATGAACATTGTATTAAATGGGAGTGAAGAATCTAATGCCTATGCAAAAACGTTCTTTGACTTGTTAAAGGATGCAGAGAAAGATCTTTATTCTGGTTGCAACAAGATATTAAAATTGTCTTTCATTGTAGAGTTGTTTCAATTGAAGTACCTTAACCATTGGACTAATAAATCCATGGGTCCACTATTGGACCTATTGAAATTTGTTCTCTCATATGGGGCTTTAGTGCCAAACCCATTTTATGAAGTTAAGAAGATAATTTATGATTTGAGTTTAGATTACAAGAAAATTGATGCTTGTGGGAGTGATTGCATATTGTATATTGGAGAGAGCATGCAAATGCAAAATCATGTCCTAGGTGTGAGATGCCTAGATGGAAGTTAAACAAACAAAAAGTGAAAAAGGTTCCATATAAAATTCTGAGACATTTTCCAATAACACCTAGGCTACAAAGGCTTTATATGGCAAGACACATAGCTAAAGAAATGAGGTCGCACAATAAGAAGCACACCAATGATGACGTACTGAGATATCCCGCTGATTCACTTTACTTAGAAACACTTTGACAAAAAAATATCCTACCTTCTTTGCTGATCCAAGAAGTGTTTTCTTAGGCTTGACTAATGATGAATTTCAACCTTTTGGGAATATGAGTGTCAATCATAGCATTTGACCTGTTGATTTGGTACCACATAATTTGGGATCAGGTTTCTCTCATTATCCCCCATCATTTTTGAATCATATCCTTCCAATCAATTTGAAATGTTACAATGCTTTTCTCTCCCATTCCCAATCAATGGCCTAGATGGGCCTATGAGGGATAATGAGAAACAAGGATAATGAGAGGATTTCATTCCTATAATTTGCCACCTTGGCTTTGCATGAAAAGCTCATACTTTAGGATGATACTTATTCTTGGTCCAAAGTGTCTAGGTGATGTAATAGATGTATACCTACAACCAATGATTGAAGAGTTGAAACAATTGTGAGAATTAGGGGTGCAAACATGATGCACACTCTAAATCAAATTTTATCATGCATGTAGTAGTATTGTGGATAATAAATGACTTTAATTAAATATATTTAATAGATAAAATTGTTTATAAAATAATACATTAATTTTTCCTATTGTAATGCCTTTTGTTATCCCTGACAAGTTTCTTTCTGATTCTATTACGAAGATGATTCATAATAAGAAAATCAATTAACTTAACAATCTCATACCTGAATTTTCCGATCCCACCACTCATCATCTGCAAGCACTCTATGGTTTACACTGTCATATGATATACTCGTCTTCTTCAAGAATAGCTTGTCCCATACCTTCCAATCTTTCCTCAAGCTATCATATTTATTTTTCAATTGTTTTTTGTCCAATGATTTTGCAAATTTTTTATTAAATCCAATGATAATATTTTTCCATGAGAATGATCCACCTTGTCGTTCTCTCTTGCAAATCTGGTCAATATATTCTTTGAGGAAATATCTTGTGCTTCCTTCATCCGATCTGACTTTACTTTTCTCCATACTCATATTGCTATGTCAATAATTGGTAATTAAAAAAAACATATGCTTACTTTATAATAAAAACAAATTTCATTTATACTAAAAAAATTTATTTGTTTAAATTTAATTGTTTTTAATAAAAGGATAAACTTAAGATTTTTTAATTATTTCATGAATGTAAATAACCGAGAGGAGAAAATGCTAACAAAACTACTCATATATAAAAACAGATTTTTTTAATTATTTCACATATAAAGAACCCACAAATGCTCACAGTGTCTAGTTATCCGTTTATACATCATAAAGGAATTAAATAAGGGACAAATTGTTTATACATCATACAAAGAACATCAAAACATGTGATTAAGTTGTCTCATCTTTTCACAAAACATTTACAAGACTGATCATTTTTTCTTCATTTCACAAAGCCAAGAGAACTAAATAAGCGACAATGTGTGTGGCTTACGTGCTTGACGGATGGCAACGAAACTCCTGGAACGCACTGATTAGCAGCCTTTGAATCCTCTGAGAAGGCTTGTATGCGAGCACTATTCACTAAGACATAACAGAGCACTGAAAAAATCTCAGACAAAAAGTTAAATTGTTTATATACAAGAATGAAGACTGTTATTTGAATAGAAAGATGGAAAAACAAGAAGCACCATAACATAGTTTTCATACTTTGGTTCGATGATCAACTTGACAACGACAATTTACTAAATGCATGTCAAGAAAAATTACGATGATCATGTTATAAGGAAAAATGCAGGATAGCATGTACATTATTAAAATCTTTGAAAGATCTTTTTCTACTGATGTTCTATTGCATTTTGGATGATGCATATAGTTAGCCTAAAATATCTCACTTCATAATGCTGATGATGCCTCATTTAATGCTCTGTAATGGTTATAGCTCAGTATAATTCTTATACGTTTTGGAAATTAGAAAAGCTACTAAAATCTCTGTATATCATTGAATATTCATCATGGAAGTTTGCGCAATACGGCAATTACAGTGAATGTTCATAAAAGAAAGCAGCAAAGCAGAAACGTAATTAGACAGAAGGAGGGGAAAGGGACTAGACTAAAGAGAGAGAAGATCACACAAATATTCCACACCACTAACTGTCATCCTTGTCTCATTATATATTACTAGCTTCCTCCAATTCACGTAGCTTCCTTGATGGTCTCTTCACGCGTTTGCGACGTCTCGGCCCATCTCCATTGTTGTTCTCAGCTGCCAGGCCCAAATCACTAGAGGCCGTGACATCACTCCCCTCTTCAAAATCGACCTTGTCCTCAAGGAGTAACTCAGGGTACAAATCCATAAGTTCCGAAGCCCATTCCAAGGTGGGTTGCAACGAACCATCCCAACGAACTAAACATTGAGAGCGCCATTAGTGTCCACGTTGTACCAGACGGGTTTGGGGTATCTCCACTGGCCGACATACGGGACCTTCAGGAAGCGTCATAAGGGGCAAAGGCAGATAAGGTGGAGACTCAGCTTGGCCATGAAATTAGCGAAGAAGTGACACATGAAAGATTGGATGGATGCGAGCTCGTTCAGGAAGAGCTAATCGATATGCTTTGTCAATGCGTGAAGTAATTTGAAAGGGCCCAAAATAGAGCATGGCTAGTTTCTAGAATTTGCGGAGTTGGACAGAGTGTTGGCGATATGGTTGGAGTTTGACCAGGACCCAATATATCAAACGTAACATCGGTCCGCTTTTTATCCGCTTGAGTCTTCATGCGATCCTGTGCTCGGGCAAGGTTGCCCTTAAGAGTCTGTAACAATTCATCACGTTGTGCTAATTGAGAATGTACATCGAATGGAGTATCCTCCAGAGAAGTCACTGGCAGTAAAGGTGGGGGATCCCTACCATACACTACCTTGAAAGGGACCATGCCAATAGCAGAATGGAACGATGTATTTGATCCGGTGTAGATCACAAGTTGGGTTGGACTTGGCCCGGGGTGAAATCCCGGGGTCCTACGTACCACAGTGTGGATCAAAGTCCACGTAGTTCGAGAGTATACGGCAGGCTAATGATAGCCAGAGGGTGGTGTGTGTGCGCTGTGTGAATAGAAAAGCTAGGGTTTCAGAAGTGTGTACCTTATAAGGGGTTTACCCTATTTATACGCGTACCTGGACCCTATCTTAATCAGTTGGATTTATCCTTTATTTTAGGGATATCAAGATATGCGTTTTTTAATAATCTCCTTCTTTCATAAGCGGCTACCATAATGATAGATATTCTTGATAAAACCACTCCTATTTTCAAGGAAGCGGTTATGAGCATAACTGAAGCCATTTTGACTAGGCTCCCTGGTTATTGGGCTGGGCCCATTTGTGAGATATCCGTAACAGTTGCCCCCCAGCCCGGTTGTTCAGGGCTCCGAGCAGCCGGGATGTATTTGTCAGGTTACGTCCTGTGTTCTAGTTCATTTCGCTGTCCTGAAGTTTTTGATTTCTAGTTCTTTTTCTGAGGTCGGACATTTTTGGTACCCGGGCTACCCCATCTGTCATCAATTTGCATTCCGGTTTACTGGGGTGGGACACAGGTGCCCCCCCAGCCCGGTTAACGCGGGTTGCATTCGTTTTCTATCCCGGGAGAACATTAATGTTCTATAATTTTGATTCAAGGCCGAACTCCTCCCATACCTTCTCGAACTTTCCTTCTTTATTCGTGGCGGGTAGTATTGATATTTCTATCTGGTCTTACTCCCCGTTTACAGGTACTTTGTCCAGTTTTTCGTGGATCGGGACTTGTTGCCCCCAAGTTTGAGATCGCATGGGGAGTTAGGTCGGACGACCGGGGTGTATTCATGTGGTCGGCCACGTGAGTATTTTAATCCGGGATCATTGTCCGCCTCATATGTTGATCCAACGCTCGTCTTATCTCGAGGCCACAAGTGTCATCATTGCCTCCTGCTGATTTGATGTTTACTAGCCGGCCTCTGAGTGGAGCAACTGCCCCACTATCTTGGTTTTCGTGTTTGTTTAACATCAACATTAAATGCGCACGCCTTTTAAAGTCCACGTCACCATTCGTGTATGGGCCCTTTGGGCCTTTGGTGGTTGAGTTTCTTGACTCTCATCCGCCTGCTTGTTTTGTTTATAAAAGCCTTCGACTTTCTGCTTCTTGCATTTTGAAAACCGCCAAACCTTGAGTTTTCTTTCTTGAGAGAAACTTGCAACCAGTCACCCGTTCATCTTCCTCAGATTCCCATTTCTGGTCTTCGTGGCTCGCGCATTTCCTCTTCCCTTAACTTATCTCAAACCAGGTACTTTCCTTGTTTCCTTCTCTGGTTATTTGGCTGTGTTTTCTCCTTTCTTTCTCTATCTCTTGGTCTTTCTTTTTTCTGGGTAGGTTATTGTGAGTTCTTTCCAGTTTCTTCCCCTTTGGGTTCTGGCTTCTGCTTTGATCTTGAACTTCTCTGAACTTTTGGTCTATTCAATCCTTTTTCTCCTCTTTGGTTTACGGTTTCCTGTTTAAATTCTATCTTCTCGGGATGAACCATCAAGGTTCTCCTCCGCCTTTTAATCCAAATGCTTTTTCCCCGGAAGAGGCCGAGCTTATTCAGCGCATGCCTCCCCGGACAGCTTGGTGGCTGTACGGGAAACCTCTGACCGAAGAACAAAAGAGGGAAAACGTTCTCCGTGGTTATGGCGGAGAAGGTGGTAGTCAACCAGGACGGTCTGGTCGGGTTAGGGGAAGGGCTCGAGGTCGGTCTGAGTCTGTAGAGCCCGAAAGTCTAGGCCGGGGGATTGCTGCCACTAGGGTTTTT
This sequence comes from Acacia confusa, assembly GCA_037074495.1. Lineage (NCBI taxonomy): Eukaryota > Viridiplantae > Streptophyta > Magnoliopsida > Fabales > Fabaceae > Acacia > Acacia confusa. The sequence continues at coordinate 29,534,441 of CM073505.1, read as the reverse complement.
TCTTCAGAGCCGCCCTTAGGAAAGAGTAGGGGGGAAAGTCCTCCTCTACCCGCTTCTTCCTTTCCTTCACGCGCGGAGCCCCTCATCTCCCTTACCCGGCCTATCGGCCCGTGCGAGGAGTGTTCCTGGCTGATATCTGAGGCCACGATGGTTGGCCGGTCATGGGAGCTGAGGAAATAGCCTCGCGATGCCGGCATATCCAACCGCGGGTTATTGGAGCCGTTTCTACCCGTCCCGCTTTACTACCTTCAGGTATCATCTTCGTTTCTAATTTATTTTTGTTTTGCCTTTTCTAGGTAGTATGTCAACTTCTCCTCGTCCTGTCGAGGATTCCGGAACCGTGGAGTCAGCGGTCGCCAGTATTCCACGTCATCTTGCTGAAAAGTATGACTGGGTTGCGACCGGGGTGCTATCCAGGCTGTCGAAAGCCACGACCAATCAGATCGCCGAGCTCCCATTAGGGGACCAGGATCATTGTTCTTTATCTCTTCCCGGCCCTTCTGAACCGGTGTGCGTTGCCCGGGAAGGGAATGAGCGTTCTTTTTTCTTCTTCTACCTAGACTTCGTCAAAAAACTCGGCCTTCGTTTTCCATTTTCTAGGTTTCAAGTAGATCTCTTAAACATTCTTCAGCTGGTCCCTACTCAGCTTCATCCTAACTCCTGGGGTTTTATTATTGCATTCGAGCGGCTTTGCCGATTTTTAAATCGTATTCCCACCACCGGAACATTCTTTTATTTTTTTAATATCCAAAGGGCTCGTCAACCCGGGGAGCCTGAAGAAAAGAGGGGTTGGGTTTCTTTCCGGGGGAAACCGGACAAGAAGCTTTTCCATGTGGCAACCGACACCTGGAAAGGCTTCAAGGTTTCTTTTTTCAAAATTAATGCTGAACCCGGTCATAAACCGTGGTTTCTTCAGGGTGTCGATTCCAGCTCGGTAGAGCTGCTGTTTCCTCTGTATTGGTCGAAAACTCACTATGACCAAGACCAGAACATATTTGCATCCTCCAATGATAGCCTAGAGCCAGCCGAGGTTGAAACTGTGATAGCTCTGGTTGACCATGTGGCCGAGAAGGATGTTATTGATTCCCGGATTTTTATCCGACAGTCGGTGGAGGAATTGTACCCACCGAGTATGATTTATGTTGGTTGTTTGTTCTTTGGATTTTATTTATTTATTTTTTTTATATGTATGCCTCTTGTCCTTTCTGATGTTTGTTATGTTTTTTGTAGTGTCCGACATGGGGAAGGCTTCTTTCCAAGAACTGGCCGAGAAGCTCCGGGCTAAGGCCAAAAAGAAAGGGGAGTCCTCTTCCCAGAAAAAGGTTGTGGTTGCTCCTCCGCCTGCCAAAACCACTGCTGAGAAGAGGGCTGCGCCCTCTCCAGCCCCTACGGACCTTATTCCGCGCAAGCGATCGAAGTCGGTGGCAGCGTCATCGATCTCGGTCGCAGAAGAGAGTCCGACCTTTGTCCCGGACGCTGGAGCTGCCATAAGCGTCCCTCCTCCCCCACTTCCTGGCAAGTCTCACCTTCACTCGCGGGGTGAGGTATGGACTGATGGGGTCTCGGAGGAGCTCAAATACGCGGTGAAGCCCCCTAGCAAGTATTTCAGCGGTGAAGCCTTTGCCGACTCCGACCTCGATCACCTCCAGGTGCTGCAGGACCATATAATGGAGACGGCCGGTGTGTTGAACACTTATGCTGTCGTTAAGCATAAGTACGCCAAAGCTGCAGCCGAGATTGCCAAGGCTCAGGTTGAAAAGAAAGAGGCCGAGATTAGGCAGAGGGAGGCTGAGGAGGCGCACCTGAAAGCGGAAGAGGCGCAGATAAAAGCGGTGGAGGAGCTATCAAGGGCCCTTGCTGAAAGGGATCGGTTTTCCGCTGAGCTTGACGCTAGTCAGGCCCGGGAAGACACCCTGAATGCCTCACTGCACACCCTGAAGGGTCAGTATGCGGGGGTGGTGAAGGACCTCCATCTCGCCCACTCCGACCTCGACGCTTCCAAGGCCGAGCTAGTGGCGTCTGCTGCCGAGGTGGATAAGTTGGAAGTCTTGGTCGTGGAGACGGCTGCTGAAGCTTTCAAGCTATGCCTGGCCCAAGTCCGAGCTCTGAATCCTGATATTACGATGAATTTGGATGCTTTGGCCAAGTTGGAAGTCTTCGGTAGAGGACGGGCAATTTATACCAGCGCCGCTTTCCCCAGTCGAAGAGTCCGAGCATCTCGCGGAGAATGACCGTGGTCAATTAGCTGAGGAAGATGCTCCGACGACTGACGCCCCTAGCTCTCCTGTGCCCGGCCAAGCCCAATTTTGATGCTGCTCTTCTAGGACCTTTTTCTTTTTTCCTTTGTTGCGTAGTATTTTTACTTCATTTTTGTTTCTCTGTAATCTGGGGCCTCGGCCCTCAAAATTAATGACAAGCCGGTGTTCCCGGACATTTCTTAGCATCTTCAGCTCGTCTATCCTGTCAGTTTTTATTTTCATCCTTTAAACCAAACTTGTTTTAATTCACCAGTTGATGAGTAAAGGGAAACGTAATCCGTGCACGGAGCTCGGTTCTTTATTTTATGACTTGGCCAAAGTCAAGATATATTGCGCAGAATCTGCTGGATATTCAACCGACGTTTTAACAAACGGGCCACGCTTATTAATGGTCGGGCATTCTAAACAACAGACGATTTTCAAAAATCATCTAAGCACTTTATCTTGTAAAGTACCTTACCGAGATGGTAGCCAACTGCCACATGTTCGGGCCCTAATATCCTTTTTGAATAGGAGCCTAAACATTTCGACCTGATCAGGATCTTTTATGGCAATCTCACACCACCCCAGGGGACAGTTCCGATGCATCGTAACGTTTACAAGACTTGTTGACAAATCTTATCATGACCGGGATCGCGAAACCCAAGTCTTTGTTTAATTATCTTGCCTTTGTCACGGCCTATCTTTGCATTGATTTCACAAGTAATAACTTGGTTGGCCCATGAATTGAACCACCTTTTTTATTGATTGAAATAATTGGGATTACACAATTTAAAATCAATGGAAAATACTGCCAAAAGCAAAACAATGCGTAATAAAAGACGGTTCTCGGTCACCACCGACATCCGTTGAAACCGAAAAGCGGTTCTCAGTCACCGCTGACATCCGTTGTGCGCTTATTCCGAGTGCATCCCGGTCTTTAGCTGTAGTAAGTCCTTAGTTTGTCCGCGTTCCATGTTCGTTTAATGGGCGTGCCATCTAACGTCTCAAGGACATAGGTCTCGGGCCCCATTTTGTCTGAAACACGGTAAGGACCCTCCCAGTTTGCTACAAGTTTTCCGTCCCGGGCATTCTTATTTCCGATATCCGCTCTGCGTAATACCAAGTCACCTTTATCGAATGCTCGTGGTCTAACTTTGCGGTTATACTTAGCCGCCACCAGCTGCTTCGTTGCCAGATCTCAGCAGTGTGCCGTCGTTCTGACTTCATCGATGAGGTCTAGCTCGGCTGCTAACTGCTTGCTGTTAGCGTGTTCTCCCTCCTCCATGACTTTGGCTTTCCTCCATGATGTTTGCCCAATTTCAACAGGGATCATGGCCTCGCATCCATATGTCATTCGGAAGGGTGTTTCCTGGGTCGAGGTTTGGACACTAGTTCGGTATCCCCAGAGTACCGGGTATAGTTCTTCGACCCAGTTACTTTCTGCATTGCTCATCCTTTTCTTGAGCCCGTCAACAATGATTTTGTTGGCTGCCTCGGCTTGCCCATTAGATTGCGGATGCTCTACCGAGGCGAAATGGTGCTTGATTTCGAGCTCGGACATCAACCTCTGGAAGCCTTGGTCAACGAATTGAGTACCGTTGTCAGTTACGATCTCGGCAGGAATCCCAAACCTTGCAACAATATTTCTTTCGAAGAACTTTTGTATTCGAGCGACCGAGATGGTCGACAGTGGTTCGGCCTCGATCCACTTAGTGAAATAATCCACCGCCACCACAAAGCCATTTCAGTTGCCCTGCGGCCAGTTTGAACGGTCCAAGGAAGTCTATACCCCATTTAAAGAATGGCCAAGGAGCCGTGATGGTCTTCAACTCGGTCGGAGGTGGCCAGATGATCCGAGCATGTTTTTGGCAGCTTTCTCACATCCGTACATGCTCTCTGGAATCCGCGACCATTGTCGGCCAGTAATATCCAGCCCTAAGGGCCTTCCGGGCTAATGCCTTTGCCCCCATGTGTTGTCCGTTTATCCCTTCGTGTATCTCTGATAGCACGTACTCGGCCTCTGCCTAGTTTAAACATCTCATCATTGGGGATTGGAGGCCTTTTTGGTAGAGTTGGTCATCAACCATCGTGTACATTAACGTGGTCCGTGCTATCTGCCTTGCTTCCCCGGGATCGTCTGGGCTAACTCCCTTTTCTAGGTAATTTAAGATTGGCTTTCGCCAGTCTTCTGTTGCCGTGATGACCATGATATACGTGGGCTCCTTCAGACTTTGTTGTATTACAGTCCGATTATTTCCCGGGTTCCTGGTGCTTGCTAATTTGGAGAGGATATCTACCCTCGCATTTTCTCCCCTGGGGATGTGGGTGACTACGACCTCATCGAAGTCGGCCATTGCCTCTCTGACTTTCCCCAGATACTTGATTAGCAAGGGTCCCTTAGCCGTGTATGAATCGTTGATTTGGGCCGCGACTAGTTGAGAGTCGGTGGAGAGATGAACCCGCCTGGCCTCATTATCTTTTGCCTGCGATAGCCCGGCCAATACAGCCTCATACTCGGCTTGATTATTGGACGTTCTGAAGTGCAATTGCAGGGAGTGTTCCATGGCGACTCCTTCCGGGCTTTCGATTATGATCCCGGCTCCACTTCCTTTGGCGTTTGACGACCCGTCTACAAATACTTTCCAAACGTCAAGGTTGGCTTTCGGGACTACCTCTGTTGGTACCAGTTCTGCAATGAAGTCGGCTAAAGCCTGGGATTTAATAGCATGCCGAGCTTCATATACTATGTTGAATTCGGACAGTTCGATGCCCAACTAGTCATTCTTCCTACCAAGTCAGGCTTGTGGAGTATTTGGCGTATTGGCTGACTGGTCCGCACAATTATTCTATGCCCCTGGAAGTAGGGACGTAATCTCCTCGCGGCAGTGAGGAGCGCAAAGGCCACCTTTTCCAACCTTTGATATCTTAGCTCCGAACTCTGCAAAGCTCGGCTTGTAAAGTAAATCGGTTTCTGTTCTGTCGAATCTTCTCTCACCAGGGCGGCACTTACTGCTTCTGGGGCCACGGATAGATATAATATCAAATCTTCCCCGGGCTCGGGTTTCGACAGCACAGGTGGTGATGACAGGCATTTTTTGATCTTGTCAAACGCGGCTTCACACTCTGAGTTCCATTCTCCATGCTGTGCTTCCTTCTTCAATAACTTGAACAAAGGAAGAGCATTTTCTGCTGATTTCGGTAAGAACCTTGTCAGCGCGGCCAGTCTGCCAGTCAACTGTTGTACCTCTTTTTTGTTTTTTGGGGCAGCCATATTGAGGACGGCCAGACATTTGTCCGGATTGGCCTCAATCCCCCGGTTTGTCAACAGGAATTCGAGAAATTTACCCGCTGGTACCCCGAATGCACATTTAGCTAGGTTAAGTCGGATTCTGTGATCCCGGAGCTTATCAAATGTTTCTTGCAAATCTTGGATGTGGTCGGATCGCTTAACTGACTTTACGATCATACCGTCGATGTAAACTTCGACGTTCCTGCCGAGCTGTGCCTCAAACACTTGATTCATCATCCTCTGGTAAGTAACTCCTGCGTTCTTCAGCCCGAAAGGCATGACATTATAGCAATAATTAGCTTTTTCCGTGATAAAAGCTGTTTTCTCCTGGTCTTCGGGATGCATAGCTATTTGGTTATAGCCGGAATACGCATCCATGAATGAGAGCAGCTGGAATCCCGAAGAATTGTCCACCAGTTGGTCAATATTTGGCATGGGGTAAGCATCCTTGGGGCATGCTTTGTTGAGATCGATGTAGTAGGTGCACACCCTCCATTTGCCATTGGGTTTCTTGACCATTACCACATTTGATAACCATGTGGTATACTGGATTTCCCTGATGAATCCCGCATCCAGCAGTTCTCTTACATGCTCGGCTAGGGCTTTCTGTCGGTCCGGTGCAATCTTTCTTTTCTTCTGCGAGACCGGCGTATATCGTGGATTTATGGTCAATTTGTGACAACAGAACGCCGGGTCGACTCCTGGTAACTCCGAAGGTTTCCATGCGAATACGTCCTTGTTTCTCCATAATAGCTTTTTGAGCTCGATTTTTTCTTGCTCGACAAGCGAACTCCCGATCTTGGTTATTTGTCCGGGCTCCTCTCCTAGTTGGTAGCCTGTGAGCTCTCCATCAGGCTCTGTTTTCATCAACTTTGCTTCTTCTCTTACATCCAGCTCTACCACGTTGACCGAGTTTGGCACAATTGGCGCTGAATTTCGAGTTCCTTTCTGCTGCGAGCTGGATGTTCTGGGTTCATTGTTTTTAACCATCGAGAAGTAGCATTGCCGGGATTCCTTCTGATCACCTTTGATTGTGACGACTTCATTCTTCCGACTTACCATTTTCAGCTTCTGATGCTTAGTTGATATGAGCATGTCCCAACTATGAATAGTTGGTCTGCCTAAGATTATATTGTAGGACGAAGGGAAATTCGCTACAATAAACTTGACTCACTCAGTCTTAAAGGCTTCTTTAGAGCCCAAGGTCATTTTTAGTTCTATATACCCTTTGGGACTTGTATCCTGTCCGTTGAACCCGATTAAGGTTGTCCTGCACGGCTTTAGATTCTCTGGGTCGAGGTCCATGCGCTTAAAGGCGTCCCACAGGATGATATCCACCGCACTGCCAGGATCGATGAATATCTTCTTTACACGACATTTTCCCAAGAGGCCGGTTATAACCAGTCCGTCTTGATGACCCGGGATTACGTCCCTCAGATCTTCCTGAGTAAAGAACAGCTTAGTAGGCTCTTCTGTTTGCGATGGTTCCGGCTTGAAGGTCGGTCGTCCCCTGATGGTTAAGACTTCCCGAAGGTATTTCTTCCGCTGATTGGCGGTATCGCCGCCACCTCCGTAACCTTCACTAATGACATTGCAGTCAAACTCTGCTTCCGGGAACTCGTCCTCATTGTCGTTCTTTCTCCGGCCTTCGTCCGGCTTTCTCCTCTGGGAGACCGGACTTGTACTCCGATCCGTCTGCTTGCGCTTGGCTTTTTGCCCTTGTGTTTTGATAACGTACTGACGTAATTTTCCATCTCGGATAAACTTTTCAACCGCATCTCTAAGGTCCCAGCACTCATCCGTTATGTGCCCGGGTCCATTGTGGAATTCACAAAATCGTGTGCGGTCCAACTTACCCTTGTTATAAAGTGGTCGTGGTCGCTCCACCTTCCTCATCTCGGTCAAGGCTACCTCTCTCCATAGCTGTGAACGAGGGACATTTAGTGGAGTATATCTCTCATACTTCCCCTCATGCCTTTGTCCTCGTGTTTTCTGGTCCGAGTTCCTGGGTCGGTCTCTTGCTGCCCGGTCCTTCCCTTTCGGGGGTGGGCTTTTCTGTCTCTCTTTTCCCGACGCGTTGGCTATCTGCATCTGCTCGATGTCCAGATACTTTTTGGCTCGTCTATGGAATTCTTCCAGCGTCTTGATCTCGCCAGATATGACCAATCTCCCCATTCTGGATTCGCTATCTAAGCCCGAGATGAGCAAGTGTACGTGGATGCTTTCCGTTAATCCTTGGATTTGCAATGCGGCAGCCTTGAAATGATCCAAATACTTCTGAAAGGTTTCACCGGGTTGCTGCTTGATTCTGTCCAGCGTGTAGACCGACCTGGGTTGCTTTTTGCTTGTCGCGAAATTCAGCAGGAACTTCTCGCTGAGGTCGTTGAAGTCGGTAATGGACTTGGGAGATAGAGTCCGGAACTAAATTTGAGCGGCTCCTCGTAACGTTGAGGTGAACAGCCTGGAAATGATTGGCCCCTTGAATCCTCGGACCAGCATCTCAGTGTCGAAAGTGTTCAAGTGTGTTTGGGGATCCTGACTTCCGTCGTACTTAGGGAGGTCGGATGTACTAAATTTCCTTGGGTACTCAGCTTCCGTAATTTCATCTGAGAACGGGCTGTTGTTTTGTCCTCCGTCCCCATACCACATCTTGTACCTTCTGGAGTCTGGCGGAATTCCCTGATTGTCCGAGGTACGGCTGTCTTTCCTAAGTGCCCGGGCTTGATCCTCCTGACTCATATCCCGGTGATTACTTTGCTGAGAATTTTTTGTTGAAACTATTCGGCCTTACCCGGGATGGTCCTCCTGTAGGGGATCAACAGTTTGGTGATTGGTTTCTTTGTCCTCATTCTGCTGATCATCCCGACATTCCTCCTGAAGAGGGTCTTGTAAGTGTTTAAGGATTTGGTTCATCACCTCGGTAATATGGTCAATCTTCTGGTTCTAAAGATTGTCGTGTTCTTCCACATTCTCGATTCGTTTCAACATTGATTCAGCAATGTTATGCAGGAGCCGTATGTCCGGGCTGCCAATCTGAAACTTTGAGGGACCAGCGTGGTTTGTATTTTCCAGCGTTTGGCCTGCTCGTCCATCCAGGTTCGAGTCCAAGGGCTCCTCCATTTGTTCCTGATTAACGCCTTGAACATCCTGCTGTTGGGTCTCGCTAAAATTTTGTTCCTGACCTTGCTCGGTGCATGCGGGTGGCTTTTGCTTCTAGTATTAGCCATCACGGGTCACGGGAATAGGACTTTACAGTCCCCACAGACGGCGCCAATGATCCGGTGTGGATCAAAAGTTGGGTTGGACTTGGCTCGGGGTGAAATCCCAGGGTCCTACATACCACAGTGTGGATCAAAGTCCACGTAGTTCGAGAGTATACGACAGGCTAATGATAGCCAGGGGGTGGTGTGTGTGCGCTGTGTGAATAGAAAAGCTAGGGTTTCAGAAGTGTGTACCTTGTAAGGGGTTTACCCTATTTATAGGCGTACCTGGGCCCTATCTTAATCAGTTGGATTTATCCTTTATTTTAGGGATATCAAGATATGTGTTTTTGAATAATCTCCTTCTTTCATAGGCGGTTACCATAACGATAGATATTCTTGATAAAACCACTCCTATTTTCAAGGAAGCGGTTATGAGCATAACTGAAGCCATTTTGACTAGGCTCCCTGGTTATTGGGCTGGGCCCATTTGTGAGATATCCGTAACAGTATTATACCAGAATTCCGCCCAAGGAAGATCAGATAACCACTATCGAGGGTAGTCATGTACAAAGCAATGAAGGTACATTTCCAAACATTTATTAACAGCCTCAGATTGGCCATCGGACTGGGGATGGTATGCAGAGCTAAGGCATAATTTAGTGCCTTGTAATTTCATCAAAGACCGCCAAAATGCACTAGTGAATGCTCTATCCCAATCAGAGACAATGGAACTGGTAATGCCATGGAGGTGCACCACATTGGTTAAGAATGAATCAGCAACTGTAAGGCTAGTGAAGTGTGTAGTCAACGGCATAAAATGAGCATACTTCGACAAGCGATCGATGACCACACAGATGACGAAATACCCTCGAACTACCGGTAACCCAGTGATGAAGTCCATAGCAATGTCTTCCCAAATGCGGGAAGGGATCTTAAGAGGCTGTAACAAACCCGCTGGACTAAGCTGAGAGGTTTTTGCTTGTTGACACACAGTGCAGGTTCGAACGAAGCTACGGATGTCGCGACGCATATGGGGCCAAAAAAACAGAGCAGCAATCCGATGGAAAGTGCAAAGAAAACCTGCGTGACCACCCGTGATAGATGAATGAAACTCAGTCAGCACCATGGCAAGTAACACAGAGTCATCTGGTGACAAGACCAATCGATTTTTCCAAAGTAAATTGCCATTGCGAAGATGAAAGTGTGATTCTGGGTTTGAAGGAGTCTGTAACTTGGTTTTCTGGTCTGCAATCCACGTGGAGGATTGAATATGTTGTAGGACAGTGTCCATGAAAGGATCTGAGACTGTTGTTAAAGCCATATAATAAAGGCACGAAAGAGCATCAGCGGCCTGATTATGTTCGCCAGCGCGATATTCAATCGTGAAACTGTAACCAAGTAACTTGGGCAGACAATTCTCTTGCTCAAGGGTCTGTATTGACTGTTCGAGGAGATGCTTCAGACTCGAGTGGTCTGTACGAATGATAAAATGATGGCCTAGCAAATAATGTCTGAATTTGGAGACTGCGATAGTGATAGCATAAAGTTCCCGAGCATAAGTCGATTGGGCACGCATACGTGGAGAGAGTTTCTTGGAAAAGTATGCAATAGGATGATTATCCTGGCTAAGGACAGAGCCAATGCCCACACCCGAGGCATTTGTTTCCAGTACGAATGGTTTAGTAAAATCCGAAAGAGTTAGGATAGGGGCGCTGCTGAGAGCCAGTTTCAGCGTCTGGAAAGCCGTAAATGCTTCTGTTGTCCACAAGAACTGATCCTTGCCCAATAAATCCGTGAGTAGTGCGGCCAAGTGAGCATAGTTTTGAATAAAGCGACGGTAATAACCGCTTAAGCCGAGGAAGCCTTTCAGTTGACGGACATTGGATGGAGGTGGCCAAGCTTGGATGGCTTGTATCTTGGAGTGATCCATCTCCCCACCTTCGTGAGAGATAACGTGACCCAAATATTCAATGCGACGACGACCGAATGCACATTTAGTAAGCTTTGCGAATAACTGATGTTGAGCCAATAAAGCTAAAACAATCTCGACGTGCTGCAAATGATCCTCTCACAAGTGACTGTACACCAGGATATCGTCAAAAAAAATGAGGACGAATTTACGGAAGGGCTAGAAGATAGAGTTCATAAGTGCCTAAAAGATGGCTGGCGCGTTTGTGAGACCAAACGGCATCACCAACCATTCATACAGACCTTGATGCGTGCGGAACGCAGTCTTTTCTCGGTCAACATCACGCATGAGGATTTGGTGGTAACCAGCACGTAAGTCAAGCTTAGAATAAAATGAAGAACCATGGAGTTCATCTAAGAGCTCGTCCACAGTGGGCGTAGGAAAGACGTCCTTCACAGTGACAGTATTGAGAGCCCGATAATCAATACAAAACCGCCACGTACCATCCTTCTTCTTCACCAGTAAAACAGGGGCCGAAAAGGGACTTGTGCTCGCTTGGATCAGACCGTCCGCAAGTAGCTCAGTGACTAAGCGTTCTATCTCTGCCTTCTGGCTAAATGGATAGCGGTAGGGGCGAACCTTGATAGGGCCCGCGCCTTGTAAAAGTTCAATGCGATGTTCATGGCCACGATGAGGTGGTAACCTAGTTGGAGTCTCGAAAACAGAGGCATATTTGTGCAGAAGCAGGGCCATGTCCGAAGGTGTGTCATTAGGCAACGTGTCTAACCGAGGCTGAGACTCCACCGCCTCAATTAAATAGCAAGTAGCAATGGCATGTGTCTGTGTTAAGCGTAACAGATGATGATATTAAACTGGGTCAGCGGATGTACCACGGTATCCCTTCAGCGTGACAAATTGACCATTTTCCAAAAACTTCACAGTGGAAGTACTGTAGTCAGCGACGTGGGGCACCAAAGTTTCGAGCCATGCAGCGCCGATGACCATATCAATTGAAGCAATAAGCAAAATAAAAATGCTTAAATGCAGGGTATGTCCACAGATCTGAACTGGGGCTGCTGTGATTAGTTCGTTGCTACGTAAAATCTGGCATGTACCACCCAATACGTGAATCTCAGCCGTGTGTTCGATTGGTAGATGTAAGTGTTTTGCAATGCGAGGATGGATGAAATTATCGGAGCTACCACCATCCAAAAGTACTTGTACGCGGGTGCCCAAAACTTCGCCTGTAAAACGAATAGTTGCTGCACCAGGGGTCCCTCGAAATGCATGGAGAGACAGGTGATGTAAGGAGGCAGCAAGTGGGTCCTCGTCAAGAGGTTGATTGGGCTCGTCGGTGTCCTCATCATCAACACAAAGCAACATGAGCTGTTTGTTGGGGCACTTATGGGACGGAGAGAACTTTGCATCACAGGTATAACAGAGGCCTTTCTCACGACGGATGTGCATCTCGGCGGCGGACATGCGGTGAATGGGTGGAATCTTGGGTGTCGGAAGTAATGGAGGTAAATTGGTTTTCCCTCCACCTGACACCGAGACAGATGATGAAGCAGGAGCTCCAGGTGAAGCGATGAATGGTATGGGGCTCGGTGGTGTGTGACTGAAAGTTTTTCCGGCCAGCATCAAGGATGGGGTGGCATCTGCAAAGAGGCGAGCCATTACCATGGCGCCAATAACGGAGGTAGGTCGCTGGACCAAAACATCACGTTTCAGTTCTGGTTGGAGATCGCCCAAATAACAGTTAAGAAGTGCCGACTCTGGTAACTCCTCAGCTCGGTTAGCGAGCGCCAAGAATTTGGTGTTATAGTCAGCAAGAACACCACCCACACTCATTTGTGTTAGCTTAAACAGAGAGGAACGAGCACAATCAAATTGAGAAGGACCGTATTGTACCTCAATGGCTTTGACTAAGGAAGTCCAATTGGGGAGGCGATGCGCTTTGTCGAGCATCTGAAACCAAGGTAGAACATCACCGTCAAAATGCACAGATGCGATGATAAGGCGTAATGGATCTGAAATCTCGTAGTACTTAAAATACTGCTCTGCCTTAAACAACTAGTTGAGTGCATCAGTACCATCGAAACGAGGGCAATCCATTTTAGCGGAACGCGGCAGTAAAGTCGTGGTGGCGGCGTATGGCGACGCCGGGGGCGGAGTCGAAGAAGACGCACTGTGACTAGACATGGACAACATGTCCAAACGTTGGGTGATATCAGTCATAGACCCCGCCATGATCTTGAGAACAGAATCGAGTTGGTCAAAACGAAGGTCAGCCTTGTCAATAGAGTCGGAGTTGCGTTTCATATCGGCCTGGAGATCCTTCAAACGAGTGTTTTCAGCCATGACGAGGAGCTCGATGTAAGCACCAAAAATGTAATGGTTATAGCTCAGTATAATTCTTATACGTTTTGGAAATTAGAAAAGCTGCCAAAATCTCTGTATATCACTAAATATTCATCATGGAAGTTTGCGCAATACGGCAATTACAGTGAATGTTCATAAAAGAAAGCAGAAAAGCAGAAACATAATTAGACAGAAGGAGGGGGAAGGGACCAGACTAAAGAGAGAGAAGATCACACAAATATTCCACACCACTAACTATCATCCTTGTCTCATTATATATTACTAGCTTCCTCCAATTCGCGTAGCTTCCTTGATGGTCTCTTCACGCGTTTGCTACGTCTCGGCCCATCTCCATTGTTGTTCTCAGCTGCCAAGCCCAAACCACTAGAGGCCGTGACATGCTCTCTTGTTTTTGATATTTTCTCGTTATAATTCTGACTCCATGAAAGAAATAAAATCAATAGCTTCTCAACATGATGCATGGAAAGCCTCACAATAACACAGTAATCACGAATACTATTTCATTCATTCCATCATCTGTATATACTTTCATCTATTTATACGCATAGAGGTGTACGTTAAATTTTCAAAATACCCCCCATCTGGATTTTCTTAATTTCTCTCAACTAATTCCTTATTATCCTCTAACTCTAATTACATAATTACCACCAAATCACCACGTTAACACAAGCTAACTTTGAATGCTATTGGTTGGTTTGCAGGATTTCACAAGAGCAGGCGCATCTGGAACTGGATGAGGAACAGGATGAAGAGCCAATTTTTGTTCTAACTGATGAATGGAGGGATTTCTTTGCAAAATCTGAAGCTCGAAGGTAACAAGGTAGCTAATAACATAATATTTCCCATGGACTCATTTGTCCAAATTTATGAAAAGCCTACAACCTTGCATTTTTCATATGTAAAACAATTGTGTGCCTGTGTGTACTTTATTCTCCCATCCTGAACTTAATCGGCTGGTCCAAAATAGAGCATGTCGTCAAGGCACTTGAAATGTCTGGTTCTTTAATTTGGTGATTAGGATAAGTGGATAACAGAGTCAGGAACTAATCAGTGAACTATTATGCATCTACCTTCTAATATTTTATATAAATATCATGCAGAGAAGCTGCTCCGAAAGAAGGGAAAGAAGTAAATATCATTTTAATAGTTGCATCAAACTTCAATGCCAAATCTCTTGCATGTTTCCAGATAAAAAGAATATTCAACTTATAATCCAGAAACAAGATAGCAACTGAATATTCCACTGATAATCCAGAAACAAACAAGATACAGGAACATCTTTTTTTGTACTTTTCCTCTTCCACCTCAGTCACTAGTCAGCAAAGTAAAATTTAAAAACTAAAAGTAATTAATTTTTTCTCCCCAAGTTTTCTCCAGTTGATATTTGCTTTATTAGTTCTAATCCAACTGGATTTCAAGTCCATGCATAGCTAAAAGCTTAAGGAGCAAGCCGCATTGTTATGGCTTATAAATAGTGCAGTTTACTAGAGATGCTATTAATATATAAACATAGATGATTCAAATAACCAGTCATGAACAAAAGACAGCACAAATAAATACAAGTAAAGAAATTAAATTCATGAGAATAAATGAGACAATTATATAGGAAGGACTCTGCCAATTTTGATCATAAAGCAAATTTCTTCAGTACATACAGACACAAAACTGCTTACCACAAAATCCAGGTACTCCACGATGTTGCTGACAAAATTTCGACTAATTGTCACCTTCAAAATATACCTGCATGTTTTGCCAAAAAAGGGTTCATTTCTCCCCAAGGATTTGGAGGCATAGAGAACTTGTAGTTACATTATAGGGAAGGTATACCAAGCCTGTGATGACATGTCTGTGGAGATTTGCCCAAGAGCAAGGACTTAAATTATCCATTGCGTCCAGAAGACGATGTCAATTCTTTCTTATTTATTTATTTGTAGAGAATGACATCAATTTTGCGCCATCAGAAGTGCAAGTGAAGAGAACTCAAATTACGTGATTTAGGCCCCAAAAGACCAATAACTGAGTAACTTCGTATCTAAGAATTATTGTTAAGGGATCCAGGACTAGGTCCTTGGTCGTGGGTTTGATCTCCTACTGTCGTTGGGACTCATTTGGTAGGTAATCTCGTAAGTCCCCAGTAAGTGCTTATAGAACCCGGGGCTGTGCCTTGGCCTTGATAGGGGACTGGTGTCGAACTCTTCCAAAAGTTTTTTGTGCCAAAAAAAAAAAAGAATTATTGTTAATGAGGCCTTTTACCTATTGATCTGAATGTCTAAAGAAACCTCACAAATCACAATGTTAGAGGTTTAGCTTAAAAAAAAAAAAAAATCATGACTAAAAAATATCAATACCTTCTTGCGAGTTCCTCCATCAGCCAATGAGATTAAAATTTGACACGGCGGTTTGAAAGCCCCAGCTAGGAAATTCTGATCAAGGAAAAATTCAAGTCGATAATCTATCTCGATAAATTATCAAAATAAAACAACCCAATCATGTTCGCTTCCTTCAAGAACTCACCATGACTTTCCGGCCAAGCTCTGTATCAACAGCACCTTATCAAGCATCATGAGCAAATAATGTGAGTTTCCCATAGGACTGAACTCAGCCCAGGTAGAGAAGAGTGAAATCGGTCACCTCGAGAAGAGAAATCATATAGGAATGGACACAGAAAATGCGGGAACGAGGCGTTTTGATTTGGTTGTTGATTAGTAAAATTGAAAATGGAAATGAAGTGAGAACTCAGATCATAAGACACACCAGCCTCGACGCTCGAGTTTGAAGTTTTTCTCACCAAAGCTGAGCACGTGATCACGATTCAGCTGAAGATATAGCTGGATGAGTCACGAGATTCAGCAGAAAATCCGAGAATCCTGGACGAGAGGCTGATTCAAATCTCTGCGAGTGAGCACCGACGAACGAGAGGAGCATGCTGCCAACAAGCTTCAACAGGGAGAGTGGCGTGAGACTCCAACGGTAACAGAAAACGCAGGAAAAAACCAGGAATTGAGGCTTTTAAAAAGCCCACTTATCTTGCGTTTTTTATCTCGGCCTAGTGAAACGTTTTTATTTTTCAAGAAAATTGGCGTTTTTGGATTTTTTTTTTTTTTAATAGAAAAAGCTGAATTAAATGTATATCCAAACAAGCCTAATGACAACTGGTCTTCATCTTTAGAGGAGGGACGGAAGAGATTGGTTTGGTGGAGGTTTGAAGTTTTAAATTTGAACTTGATTCTTTTAATTTATAATTTATGGGTATTTTCTCCTTGACTTGATAAATATGAATATTACTTTATTGGCAAAAAATTTATATTACTTTTATTGTTTAACAAAATATTTTTTATTATTAAAATATGAATATTTTTACCTATTTTAATCAAATTATATTTTTTAATTAATACCGGTCTGACTCTAATTTAATTCCATTCTAACCTACTGATCCAGTACTTCCACTAGCTGATCCAAGTATAACCTTGCTAATTAATGATAATCCAATTTAGATGAGCAACATTGTTTATACTTTATACACTAAGGTCTTTTTCTGCATTTCATTATCAGAAACCTAAACTAATAATAACTAAATTTCCAATTTCAAACTTTGTCTTTCCTACCTCCATTTGGCTACTGTCAGTTCAGCTAGATATTTTCTTATATATAAGCATTTCTAGGTTTATTATAGTTTTGGTATTTTGATTGATTTTGTTCGGAATGCTTTGAAAAAAATGGTTAAGAGATTTTTTTTTCCCCTTAATGCACGAACAAACACGTAAAGTACGTTAGTGAATTTTCTATGTATCCATACATAGGGTCTTAATACTTTTTTCGAAAATTAATAATTTGGGTTTTTTAAAAAAAATTTAATGCAATTTTTTTTCTCTTTTTCACCCCTATCAGTTATATATTTTTCTCATTTCTTTCTTTTTTTCCCACTTATTCTCTTTCCTTCATCAATTTTATAAATAAGGATATACAATTTTGATATTTTATGAGTGAGAAATGATAGTTTTTGAATGTTTTGACAATTTGTTTTTATAAACAATTAAATTGCATAATTTTAGGATAATGTTTGTTCAAAAATTATAAATAATTGAAAACTGCATCATTTTATCCATATGATATCAAAATGTCATTTATTTTATATAGAATCTAGCTAATAATTAAAAGGGGGAAAAACATTTAAGAGACTGAGGCATACATTACAAAGTACATTAAAGCACACTAGAGACCACAATCCTCACAACAACAACTATTCAGGAATCCTCTTAGAAGAATATTAACAGCGCCCTACTAATCAATCCACAACTCAACTAACTACGGGGGTAAGAAGGTGAGGGAGCAAGACTCCAATAAATTGCCAGCACAATATATTCACAATAGACCCTTTATATGGACTTGTGCTAATAACTAATGATATTAACCAATAAACATAAGATGTTAACCACCTAATATCAGTTTAATACCTCCAACACTCCACTGTCTAGTTGAAACCAGTCAACTTAATGAGTTCAACTTGGCAACCCAAACAACAAGAGGGAGCTGAACTAAATTAAGCAAAACGTGCAAAAAAAAAAACCTCGAAAATGTTGGGATTTGTACACGCAGCGGAATAAAATTTATACAATAAATTACGAATCTTAAGAAGAGGATCTATCAACAGCATTTAAATCGGGTTAGTTTTAGTACTCGTACCTTTCTAAAGCTCGAGTGCATCTTGTTGTATTTAAACTGGTGGGCTACCTTCTCGATCAGCAGAAGTCGACTCTTCGAATCACCTTCCTCTACCGGTATCCACACGGAACAGCTTTTCAACATGAACGACACGAACGTTGGCGTGTTAGCGTCTTCTTACTTTTGTGTCTTACGCCTTTTCTTTTCTCTAGGGTTTTCTTTTGCGGCTATTCTCTCTTATTCTAATACGACTAGATCAATGTCGTTTTATAGAGTTTCTAAAACCTTAATTGGGCCGTATTAAAATATTCAAGATTAATCTCAATTTATCTTGAATTCGAATTTTAGATTTAAATAGCATTAATTAAATCTATTTGATAGATCTAATCTAATCTATTTATTTAATCTAAAATTAAAAGCCTATAGATTTAATTTATCTTTATAAATTAAATATGAGAAAAGATATATATATATCTATTTAATTAAAACTGAGATACTATATCTCAATTTAAATTAAATCAGATATATGATATATTTAATTAAAACTAAATCAGAGATACAATAATATTCAAGATTAATCTCAATTAATCTTGAACTCAAATTTTAGATTTAAATAGCATTAATTAAATCTATCTAATAGATTTAATATAATCTATTTATTTAATCTAAAATTAAAAACCTACAGATTTAATTTATCTTTATAAATTAAATCTGAGAAAAGATATATATCTAACTAATTAGATATATAATTGATTTATCTTCATAAATCAAATATAAAATATGATATCTCAATTAGTTTTAGTTATATAATAATTAGCTTTAAGGTATAATTTCCAACATATATCTTCAGTACTCCCAAGCGCTAACAATGTGAATTCCAACACATTTAATATAGAAGTCTTGTCTACCCCTAATAATACCATCACTTTGCTCTAGGATTATTTTGGACTCCTTGTTTTGTAATTAGTGATATATCAATACTACAAAATCGTAACTATTTGACGCTTAATAATTAATGATTAAATAAATCAATCGTCAAGTATGTTGAGGTGAAGTCCATGTAAGCTAATATTTGATGGTTATAAAAGAGCCCTTTAAGTATTCTTTAAGAATACTTGATGATTAAATAGCAAAACCATCAAGTACGGTGAGGCGGAGTCCCCGCAAATTAATATTTGACTGTTATAATAAAAGCCATTAAGTATTCTTTTAAAATACTTTAGGTCAAAAATGATAACGATGAGAGATATAAGGAGTCGGGATTCTGAAAATGTCATATATATATATATATATATAAAAGGAGGTGTGATTCTGAAAATCTTTTATTTGACAATTGTTATAATAATTGTCAATTATATTTTGCAAATACTCATTGGTTATTAACAATCAAATAAGGTTTTCATTTTTTTTTTTATTTGAGAAGATACTTGATAGTTTTATCATAAAGAACCGTCAAATAATTGAACAATGTATTTGACAATTTTAAATTTAGAACCATTAAATATTAGGGAAAAAGATATTTAGATATCACTTTAACTTCCAAAACCCATAAAAGACAATTAAAACTTGCAAATGATAGAGAATGGATGAGGTGTGAGTCTAGGTTTTTCAAGTTTTGGCTTAAATGTTACACCCTTATTGGCCTTACCTTCTTGGGTGGCGGGTTAGAGGGATCATTTTTACTTACTACATTTTCTTTGTTAATTAATCATTTCAGATGCTTATATCAGAGTTAACATAGTAGAGCATGGTATTAGTTTGGACGAATACTTATATATTGGTAAATATACAGTATCTAACAGAAAGTAAGTCCCCGAAGGGTTATTTTACCGTCATCCAAAAGTAATACCGAGCATAGGTAGATTATACAGTTATCCCAAAATGATAAAGTACAAAAATGATAGGGCATTCCCTATTCCTTCAAGTTACCCCATCAAGCCTTACTTGCTCCAAGTTTCACCGGTCTACCGTCTCGCACTTGTATCTTCAAAACGTTTTGGAGTTCAAAGTTGGACCTCAAAGTAATTGTTAAACTCACGTACTTTATGTGTATAGTGTATGTATGCACCCATGACATGTAAAATCAACCATAAGTAAAACATACCACATATGCATTCAGAAACATACACGTAACCAATCATTATACACCGTTGAGCTGCTTGAACCAGGCCAGCCCCGGATTTACCATAATCACGAACCTCGCACTGTTGAGCCACCTGAACCAGGCCAGCCCCAGATTTACCGGATTCACACCCCTGCACCGTTGAGCTGCATGAACTAGGCCAGCCCCGGATTTACCGGTATCACAATCGTCGAACTGCCACTCAAGGCAAGCCTCGGATTTATCCTCAGCGCTAGGAACATAATAGTTAGGGACTTGAACCCCAACATGCTCTGTATGCATATTTGGAAAAAACAACACACATAGAAAACAAACATACAACAAACACATATCAAGCACTTAAGTAAACAGTTACTACCTTGCACTTCTTGAAAATAGAAACCTCTTCTCTGGTGTTTGAACCAGGCTCCACTCATGTCACTTCCCTAATTAAAAACAAAATACCATGCTTTTAATCACAATTACCATCTTTACCTTAAGTTTCATGAATTTCGCCTACCACCAGATTTTTCAGAATCATTGTCCCAACTTTGCCGATTTTTAATAAATTCTAGAAAAATCGTATCGACATGAAATAAGTGGCCTTATAACCCTTAGTATGTCTATTTTATAGTAACAATAACTCCCAAGTCCAAATGGGTTCGAATCCTTTCTTGGTTTCCAATCTTTGGCCACTGGTCCGAAAGAAAAATCCTATTTTTAGGTCATTTTCATTCTTAAATAGCTCTCGGTTGGAATATCAAAATGACACAAAAACTATATCAAAATCATGCTCCGGATGTCTAATTTTAGTATGTAAAATCTCAAAGCATTAGAAGTTCATTTACTATGTTAAAACCACATATTTGTCTTCGCTGCCCAGAAACTGAAAGAATTGGCAGATTTTCATATATTAGAGACTTAGGCTTTGAGAGTTTGGAAAAAGGTGATCTTACATGTCCCCACACAAAAACACCCTATGAACCCATTTAGAACCTCAAAAACATGTAAATCCCACTGCATTTATATGAAATCATCATAGGGCAAAGATAAGAGTTTCCAAGTTGTCGGTTAAGGAACTTACCTCAAAATTTGGTTGTGGGTGGCTTTATCTTCCATTGGACCAAAACCTTTAGCTAGAGACTCTCCCTCTTCATCTTTATTTCGTTCTTGGCTGATGGAAAATGGATGGAGAGGTGCCCTTTATATAGGCTCGAAGGATGCAAGCCATTATTCAACTTTGGTTATTACCCGCTGGACGAAAGGATGTCTCGATTTAAATATTATTTCTTGACACAATTCTCAAAGCTTCTAGAGTACTCATTGGGAAGATGGGAGGCGCATTCCAAGGCAAAAATAAGATTCCAAAATTGCCCCTAGTTGTGGTTTCTAAAGTTGCTAAATGTAGGTTTTAGGTCTAGGGGTAAAACGATCATTTCGCGTTCTCTCTCTCTAAGGCTGTGGGACCCACAAGATCTGCCCTTGGATTGTGTCATAAATTCCATTTAATAGTCATAATTACATGTCACTTCATTGTCACGTCAATTGCAAAAGATGTGATCCAAATTAAACCGGATTATTTTATTCTCTCTCTCATCATAATTGCTTGATGTGACTTTGCATTTTCTCTCCTAACCCACATAATTTTCATCCCCCTCTTGTATCTAGGCCTAGACCCGACTCCAGAAACCCCTAATTGGTCTCGCTCACCTCTTTTTTTCCAGTTACTTTTTCCTTGTAATCCGTGCCTCTATGGGACTTGTGTGGGTTCGAATTAACAATCTCTTTTCCATGATCTTAGGTGGACGGAATATAGTTCCTTGGGGAGTAAGAAATCCATATTTCAGTATCCCGATCGGTTCCCCTTTGTTGGTTAACGTTTTTCCAAGTCGTTGACCTTGTAGTTAGGCTCTTATATGTGTTTAAATCAGTTTTTCCTATCCCCTGATATGGTTGCATGTTTTTCCTTATTCTTGGGGAATAAGAAATGTATATTTTAATATCTCATAATGATCTTGTACTTTGTGATACCAAAAAGTTAAATATTCAATCTTAAAATGTCACGTGTCCCACTAGCATCATTACTTTTGTCCTTTGTAATCATGAAGGGACACGTGTCACTATTCTATTTGGCCAACACAAAAGTATATCATTATTAGTCATTATGACCTTACTTTATTAGTGCTGACTCGAGATCCTGCCCAAGTTTTACTCAGGTTTTCTTTATGAATACCGATGTTCTTTAAAAAACGCAAGGCACCCCTAACTACCCTGAAAATAATGCATACTCACTTATACCAACTTTCTTTTGCCCAACTAATTGTCCTATACCTTAAGACATAGTTAGGGGGCATCTTTTCCAATCGAATTTACATCGTATTGGTCCTTGGTGCCTCTTTTCATTAGCACTTTAATTCCATAGCTTGAACCTACTAGGTCCACTAACCCGTATAGCCGAGTTACTTAGTCCTAGAGAGGCTTCCTAACCCTCGACATTCTTGGGACTCTTCCTAAACCAAGCTTAGCCGTCGTCCTACTTTAGGCTTATTCTCAATTCTTAGGGTCTAGAATTCAGGGTGTTACATTAAAGACCATCTTTTCACACAATTTTTTCAAAATTATTACTATTTTTGTGGGCTATGACTAATTGAGTAATGAGATTGACTACAAAAGTAATGATTTTTGCTAGTACCAATATCTCACCCAAGAGAAGGAGTGAATGGAGTGATATTAAAAATTTTAAACGAATGTAATCAACAACTATTTTAAATGATAAGAGTTAGAGAAATATCATCAAAGTGTACACCATTGTTGTTAAAAAAAATGTAAAAACGTAAAAGCGTAAGTTTTTACTGGAGTGATATGTGGTAAGATGCAAGTAAAAACCATCCTCAGTAAAAAATGGTAAAAATGCCACATGAAAACGTAAAAACAACAAAAATGTAAGTTTTTACTTAAAACAACAAATTTACAAAAAAAGAAAGAAAACCCCTACTTTCATTTCCCCAAATCAAAAGACTATAAATGATATTGCTTTTGTGATGACCAATTCAAGATTGAGCAAGGAAAAAAAAACTTAAAACTCTCATGCATATAATTTTGATGATCTTCCATTCGATTAATGATTAGATAGTGGAAAATGAAGAATATTAAGAAGATGTAGATAACTTAATGTTGATTGCCATGATAAGGAAAGATTCATTGAAGTTGAAGTGAGGGAACTAATGGATGGTTATGATTTAGACGTTTCAAATTTTACAAATGAACTTGTTTTAAGAGTAAGAGAAAAGGATATTAAAGACATGCAAGTTGATGTGTGTTTGATTTGAATTAATTGATATAAATTAGGAATTGTTAAATTTTTATTCTTTTGATGTTTCTTAACTTCATTGTAGAAGTTGTTAAACTCTTTTTGTGTTTTTTAACTTATATTTTATATAGTTACGTGACTTATATCTTTTAAATATGAAGTTGTTCATTGAATTTTCAATCATGATTTATGTTTTAACACACACACACACACACACACAAATTTGTATCTTGATTTTAAGTAATAGAAACTTTATATTTCGTGTTATTTTTATGATTTACGTTTCTACCATCTCCTTTATTTTTTTTTATGTAAAAACTCAATTTTGACAACATTGGTGTGCACATTGGATTATATTGGTTCGGCCATAATCTCTTGACTTAATCATGTCCTTAAATCACCTGCGATATTTTCATTATATTCCCAAGATTCATTGGGTTCTTAGCGCTACAGTATAAAGAAAGTTCCTCAATAGGACACTCACTCCCCCTTATACTTTGTAATTCCACATAAATAGATAAATACTGAAGTGAAAATCGAATATCATAAGATATTAGAGAATAAACTAAGTAATAAATTAACATATGATTTGTCGTTGGCTTCGTCTTCGCTATAAGAAATGCTTTAAACACAATCTATGTTCTGCTCTACTTTCCATTTAATGTTCTTATAGATTTTTACTTTTGTTGATTTTGAAGTTAATTCATAGTTTAATCATTTGGAACTTATACATAAAAAAGATTATTAACAATGAGAAGTAGTATAAATAATAATCAGTGTAATAATATGTTAATCAAAGGTATTTAATTTCTTGAGACGCTGATTTTCAAAAGATGATGAATTTCTCTCGAGTGTGATTCAAGATCACTTGAGTGATGAATTATAACTCAAGTTGTAGTAAACTTCAGTGCCATATGAACTCTAAGTTTTGATAGTGAAGTTTTGTTGAAAGGTGTATCACTCAAGTGCTTTAAAATGTAACTTGGGTAATTTTCTGATATTTGGAAAATGTTTCAACACTACCAGAGACTCGAATGAATATTCGGATCAGTTAAGTGATTATGATGATTACTTGAGTGATCTTTTGTTAATATCACATCACTCTTAGTTCATCTACGAGTGACTTGCTGAAAGCTACAAGTTATTATTATCACTCGAGTGAACACATCACTTGAGTGATCTATTCTAATTTCCAAAAAACACTATGAGTGACTTATTGAATCTTGCAAGTGATGGGGAATCATTTGAGTGTTTACCCAATCATTTGAGTGATCTTGCATTATTTTCTGAATTCTAGCAAGTGACTTACAGAATCACACTGGAAGTTAGGTTGCATCACTTGAGTGCATTAATTGCTTCTTGAGTGATTACCTTAGATCACTTGAAATGAATAACATTCACTCGAGTGTCTTTTTGATTCAAGTTTATTTCAAATGCAGTTCTATAACTGAAGTGTTTAAAAACTCACTTAAGTGACTTGAATCATTAAGTCCACTTTTTATATTAAAGTTTCTTATAATCTAAACATAATAATCCAAAAACTAACAATTTTGAAAAAAATCACAATGGTTTTGTCAACATCGTTAGGTACTTAAAAAATGTGTAAAAGGGATATTTTGGTCTTTAAACTAAAACATGAAAAACCAGATTTCCACCACATCCCTTCTCTGTCCTTTGCAAGTTTTAATGGTCTTTACTGGGTTTTAGAAGTTGAAGCGGTATTTAAATATCTTTTTCCCTAAAAATTGCCTTTAAAAATTCAAAACACAATTATTTAACCAATGATATTAAGAACCGCAAATTTTCCCTCCAATTTGAACTCTAACATGTTCTTCGACCGCAACTCTCTTGCTTTGCTATTGAACTTGCGCCTCTTAGACTCTTAGTCATGCATCTAATCTTCTTGTCGTGGTTTTACCCGATAATGCAAGTCTTCTATGTCATAATTCTAATTTCATATTCTCGTCCAACTCTTTCTCAAATGTTTTTTTAAGCTTCTCTTTTGAGTCTCATACTCCTTTTGCCATGAGTTTTTCCTTGCTGTACTAGTGGATCTCCTCCTCACCACTTTTATGGGTTTTCACTTTGCAGCTCCTTTCTCTCATGATTCATTCGTGTGTATTCTTGATATTTTTTTTTTCAATTTTTTTTCACGCTTTTAGTTTTTCTATAATGAAAGTTCGCTAGTTAAGGCTCAAAGTCACTAATGAGAGCCATAGGGATTACCTAAGAAGAATAATTACAAACAAAGAAAAATATCCAATTTTTGATGATGGTGGTTGGTATGAAGATAAAAATAGAGAAAAATACAAAAGAAAAGTAAAGATCATGAAAAAGGTGTTGAGGTACTCCTAAACCACTTATCCAACTTGGTTTGCCAAGTGAAATGAAATTTTAAGAAATAGCTTGTAAAATGAGGAGGAAAATGTTTAGACGAGCCAATAAAATTTGATAAACCATGGTAAAAAAAAAAAAAAAACAAAAAGAAGAAGAAGAAGAAAGAAATCAACGCGGGATAACTTGTTAATACTACACATTGTGGTTTTAACAGGGTAAGAGGACTTGTAAACATTTAAAAAAGTAAAAATTAAATACTCACGCCTATTTTTAATATAAAACATATACTTAATATTTGGCAAGAAAATATACTATGTAATTCAAATTCAAATTCTTTGTTAAAGTCGGTCTCATTAAGAGCATGTTTGATTCTAAGGGAAGGGATGGAGGGGAAGAGATAGAAGGAAATGGTAGAAGGTTATCTTTTTTGGCTTGATTGGTGAGAAAAAGAGGTGAGGAGTTTTTGATAATCCCTTGCTTGGTTCAAGATAGGATTGAGGAGGAGGAATGATAACGATTTACCATTCTACCCTGACATATTTAGTTATATTTTTTATTTATATATTTTAATTAATTCATATATTCTCTAATTAATTTAATAGCATTTTTCTAGTTAATATAATAATATAATTTTTTTTTAAATTAACTGTGTAATAATATATTATTTAACTATAATAATAGTATTTTTATTTTAATAACATATTTTCATTATAAATTAATTTCGTAATAGTATATTTTTTATTATATTTATTTTGTATAATAATATATTTTTATTTTATAATAACAATGTTTTTATTTGTCGCAATATTTTTTATCATGGACATTAAAGTTATAATGTTAAAGCAGTCCAAAATTTTGTTTTCCCTCCAAGACCCCAAATTTCAAGGGGAGCCAAAATAGGAATGTTCGAAGGGATGAAAATTGTGTTTCCTTTTATTATTGTCAAAAACTAGTGTAAATCCATTACGTTTTTATTGAAGTGATACGTGTTAAATCAAAGTAAAAATTGTCCCCAATAAAAACAGGTAAAAACACCACGTAAAATTTTAAATTTTTACCCTTTTTTATTGAAAAGGATTAGGAAGATGTAGACAACTTAGATATTGATACCCATGATGAAGAAAGCTTGATTGAAGTATAAGTGAAGGAATCTATAGATGATCATGATTTGAACAATCCAAGTTTTGCAAATGAATTTGTTATAAAATAAAGAAAAGCGAACATTGAAGACGTTCAACTAATACAAGATGATGTATTTGATTTGTATTAGTTGATATAATTTAGGAATTGTTAAAATTTATTCTTTTGATGTTTTGGAATTTGGTTGTAAGAGTTGTTATACTTTTTTTTTTTTTTTTGTAATTAAGTTTTATACAGTTATGTAACTTATATATTTTAAATATGAAGTTATTTATTAAATTTTGAATAATAATTTAT
Source organism: Acacia confusa (assembly GCA_037074495.1). NCBI lineage: Eukaryota > Viridiplantae > Streptophyta > Magnoliopsida > Fabales > Fabaceae > Acacia > Acacia confusa. The sequence continues at coordinate 29,507,571 of CM073505.1, read as the reverse complement.
GTTTTTCTTACATGTATATATATAATTTTGTAGCAATAAGTACTCTGAACTATCCTTTTAGTACTGATCAACATCTTAAAATATTTTTTTAAAATCCTAAATATCCTAAAATATATTTTTAATACCAATTAGTATCATGAAGTATCTTTTAGTATCAGTCAATACCTTAAAATATTTTTTTAAGATCATAAAATAATTATTTTAAGATTCTAAAAAAAATGTGTTGCATAAATCGTGTTAAAATTAGGAGTGAGATTAAAGAAAAAAAAATGAGGGGCACATGGCTTGGAGGGATTGGAGGAGAGAGATGAGAAATTGAAAAAAAAAAAAAAAAAAAAGCGGGGATTAGCAGATGATAGAAGAATCGGGCTTCCGCGTCCCATATTTTCACCATGTCTTATTCTACAGCAAATATTCTCTGAATTTATCCACCACTTGCTAATTTTTTTCAATTTTTCCTTGGGGACTAAGAATATGACTTGGGGCAAAAGAAAAGCGCGGACTTCAAACTTGTGTGCATTACTTTAAAGCCCCCAATCCCCATCACTTTCTCTCATCTTCTTCCATTCTTTTTGTTTTTGTTTTTTTTTCCAAGATAGTTTTATACTGAAATCTCTTTCTTTTACCATTTCCTCCTAATTAGTTCCACCGCCGTGTCAGTCAGATGGCAATTCTACTAGGTCCTCCTGAAATCTATAACTCCACCCACAGCCACAATGCCCCATCACCATCCACCGTTGATGCCACTTCCGGCAGCGATCCTTCAATGGATCAAATGGTGGCTGATTTCAAAAAAATTCAAACATCAAAGCGTCAAAACATGGGCTTGACAGAGAATAATTCCCCAACCTTCATCTCCTCCGGCGATCCCTGTCTTGATTTCTTCTTTCATATTGTTCCTGATACTCCTTCTTCTTTGACACACAGGCTCCAGCTGGCTTGGTCACATAACCCCTTAACCACCCTCAAGCTCGTATGTAATCTTCGAGGAGTCCGAGGAAAGGGAAAGTCAGACAAGGAAGGATTTTATTGTGCCGCCCTTTGGCTTTACTCCAATCATCCCAGAACCCTCGCAATCAACGTCCCTTCTTTTGCTGACTTTGGCTACTTCAAAGACTTGCCTGAGATTATTTATAGAATCTTGGAAGGTCTTGACGTGAGAAAACTTCAAAAAGAGGAATGGCTGCAAAGAAAAAGAAGCGTCATAAATTATTATCATAAAAAACCCCGAAGAAGAAAGGACAAGAAAGCATTGTTCACAAAATCATCCATCCCAACAAGGCAAGGAAAGAGAATAGCCATGTCTAAGAAAGTCGTACAAAGATATCCGGATGATGCTAAATTTCACTTTATATACGATCATATCTCAGATCATTTTGCTGAATGTTTGAAGGCAGATGTAGAATTCCTCAAACGTGGGGAACTACGAAAGATTAGTCTAGCTGCCAAATGGTGTCCATCATTTGATTCCTCCTTCGATCGTTCTACACTGCTTTGTGAAAGCATTGCAAGGAGGATTTTCCCTCGTGAATCCTATCAAGAGTATCAAGAACTTGAGGAAGCTCATTATGCTTATAGGATTCGGGACCGTCTAAGAAAGGAAATTTTGGTGCCGCTAAGGAAAGTATTGGAATTACCTGAAGTCTATATTGGTGCCAATCAGTGGGGCTTAATACCATACAATAGGGTGGCCTCGGTGGCCATGAAATTCTACACCGAGAAATTTATGATGCATGATGAACAGAGATTTATGGAATACCTTTTGAATGTCAAATCAGGCGAGTCCACTATAGCAGCCGGTGCATTGCTTTCTCATGAGATCATAAGATCGTTAAATTATGGATGTGGCGCAAATGTATCAGTTGCGGAGCTTCAGTGGAAGAGAATGGTGGATGACTTACTCAAGAAAGGTAAACTGAGAAGCAGCTTAGCTATTTGTGATGTTTCAGGAAGCATGCGTGGAATTCCAATTGATGTATCTGTGGCAATGGGTTTATTGATATCTGAAACGAGTGAAAAGCCATGGAAAGGGAAGGTCATCACATTTAGTGAGAACCCGAATTTGCATGTGATAAAAGGGGGGGATCTGCAGACCAAGGTACAGTTCGTGAGAAGGATGAAATGGGACATGAACACTGATTTTTTGAAGGTGTTCGACGTGATTCTAAAGGTTGCAGTGAAAGGGAATCTCAGAGAAGACCAAATGATTAAGAGGGTATTTGTTTTCAGTGACATGGAATTTGATCAAGCATCATTGAATCCATGGGAGACTGATTATGAAGCAATCAAAAGAAAGTACAGAGAAAAGGGGTATGGGTCTGCAGTGCCTCAGATAGTTTTTTGGAACCTAAGACACTCTATTGCAACCCCAGTGCTTAGTAATCAAGATGGAGTAGCACTAGTAAGTGAGTTTTCTAAGAATCTGCTTCAAATGTTCTTAGATAATGATGGGGCCATTAATCCTCAAGCTGTCATGGAAGCAGCAATTTCTGGCCCAGAATATGATAAATTACTTGTGTTTGATTAACTAAATTGTTGTTTCTATTCAATGAAATAAAATGTTTTTATTTAATTGATAGATGCAAACATTCTTAAACAGAAATAATAACCCAAATAAAATAACTAGAGACTTCTCTAGGTCCCCACCTCCAATTCTCTTCCACCGCTTGGTAGAAAGGGGGTAAGATTCGGGGCAGTTTCAGTAGTAAACCATATATTCAAAATATAATGTGTAATGGTAATTAATTAAGCATGTAAACAATCAATGTAAGAACAACATATTACAAGAAAATACACATGGCCGCGACACAAGCTCAGGCAAAAATATTACATGTTCAAAATCCTAATTACAGCATAGAGGGCAAATAGTCTATAAGATTCATTACCCTTTGCAAAATCTTCCTTGAACTTGCACTCCTTTCTTGCTCTTCTTGTTCTTGCTTCTTCATGTCTTCTTGTTGGGCATGGGCACAAGTCAAAAACCTATCAATTATATGGGTATAGGGAAAATTAATTTACATATATAATATTCTTCAATTGCATATCCAATCTCTCTTATGCACCAGCTCTAAACCCTTCAGATTAGCTCTGTTCTTGTTACTTTAAATTTTAACTTGTTCTCTTCCTTGGGAATTCTTTCCTCATAGTAAGCCTATACATGGGAGCCATCAAATGGAATAAAATCTAACTCCCTCTAACTAAAAGAAAGCTGCCCAGAACAGGGGAGAAAAAGAAAATTCATATACTTTACTTTACGGCTATCAAATTTATAGACATGCCTAAACATGTGTTGTGTATGATTTAATTATTGAGAGCACTTGCTCATATTGTGGCGCCCCAAAACAGCGGCATTTCTTAAATTCCAGGTTTTAAAGATTCAATTTTAATAGATATGCATCAACCTTCCCTTAATTTCTCATTTAAGCATTTTACACTTTTCTCACACCTTGAACAACTTTATGCCTTGTTCTGGAAATTTTTCCAGATTTAAAATCATGTCTCCCTTCACAAATTTAACAACATTCATTTCCATTCATCATAGGAACTCTATATAATATTATATATATTAGCTTGTAGGTGCATTATTCCCTTCAACTTTGGACAGCACCCCATTTTGAACTTTGAAAGTCTATAGTTTCAATAACAATATTTTAATAATCATGTTACTACTTCTAACGATAGTTTAACCATCTGTAATAATTATCCAGCACTTGGGGGCATTAAACAGTAACTTCAAAATCGATATCCAGCTTCAAATGTCCAACCTTATCAAGCTTCATCATCATAAGTAGCAGACCTATACTAGTGTCAATGTGGGCAAGTGCAGACACAAAATATATATAATTTAAAAGAAATGAATAACAATGTATATAGGTGGTGCAGATGGTTAACACTTAATTCCTTCCTCTCACAGGTCATGGGTTCAAGCCCTCAATCCTTCTCTCTCTCTCTCTCCCATTTCCATCGTTCCCTCCCTTGTCTCTGCCCTTTTCTTTTTTTCCATTTCCATTGTTCCCTCTCTCGTCTCTACCCTAGCTCTCTTCTCGTCACCAATTCTCCAAATTGTGTAGCCACGCTCTCTTCCTCGTCTGTCGTCACTCAACCATCGCTCAATGCTTCAACGGTAATTTTCCTCCATAAGCTTTTCTTGTTTCTGAACGAAAACTGATCTTTTTATGATTTCTGGTAGGAACAGAGTACTTTCTATACTGATGCTAGAAATGAAACTATGAATAACATTTTGAGCTTAGAGTCTTAGACTGTTTATCTTAAACTTGTAAATTTATCTGTTTTGAAATTTCTACAAATGATTAATGAAACTGTGTAAATAGTTTCTTGAATGTGCTAAATCTGCTGCTATTTCTCAATTTTGTCTCTTTAAAAACAAAGTCTGTCACATAAAAACTTGTCTGTTTTCTGGCTGGTGACTTACTGCTCCATAACTTTTTGTTTTTTTCCACATTAAGCAGAATCTGATGTGAAAATTTTGTCAATGATTTATGAAAGAAGCTGACTATGGTTTTTAGAAAAAAGAGTTGCATCATCACTTCAAATTTAACCTGAAAGCTAATATCACTAGTGCAAAAAAGTGTTTCAAGACTGCCTCTTTACAGCGGATTATCAACGCCTCGGTCTTAAAGAAATGACCGGTGACAATTTTGTAAATATAAAGAACTTCTACCACCGCATCAATTTTTAAGATCGCCTCATTTACAATGGAGTTTCGAAGCACCGGTCTTAAAGATATGACCAGTGGGCAATTTTGTAAATATAAAGAACTTCTTTTAACGTATCAATTTTTAAATATAATATTCAGGCCGCTTAAAAAAACCAACCGCTCTTAAAAATGTTAAAAAAAATAAAATATGGATTACATTATAGAGAAAACTCATACATCCCTGACTTATATTTTTTGCGGTAAAGAATAATAAGGAAATATTTAAATATAATCGTATACAACTTTTAAGATCGGACATATATAAATGACGGTCTTAAATGTAATACTTTTTAGAGCGGACGTAACTTATACCCAGTACTAAATAAGGAAAAAATTTAAAATAATAGTTTATTACTTTTAAGAGCGGACATAAATAATGGACGGTTTTAAATTTTAACCTTTAAGACCGTCGTTTTAGTTACTTCGGTCTTAAAAATGGAAACATCTTCTTCTTCCCACGAAACCTTACTTAAGACTTGCGTCTTACGTCTATCTATCTGAGCTCTGAAACCCCTGTTCTTTTTGCGAAACCCCACTTCCTGTTGCATTACATCTATTCCTCGCCAACCACCACCATCCTCTATTACTCTCTCACTTTCTCAGTCATTACTCCTTCGCACCACCACTTTCAACCTCTCTTCCTTTATCAAAAATGAACGGAGAAAACCATTCTCTCCCTGTTCAGTCAACGCCAGTTACTGATGTTACTGGTGTGAGCTAGAATCAACCCTCTTCTTCTCAAAATGAGCCTCATGACTGCCCTGCACGCCATGGTAGAAGTGGCACACGAATGAGTAACGTATCCATAAAACGAAACGATGGGTCAAAGATCGAGATTCAGTTTAATGACAAGTTGGTACCTTTCGGTTCGAATAAACACAAATATAATAGTTATGTTGGCTATATGGCATGCAGCAAGGTCAGCATCTTGATAGATAAGTAGAAAAATGTTGACCAACGCACAGTGAAGGATCCTATTTGGGACACTATCCTACTTTCATACACTGTCCCTAACTCTAAGAAGTTGAAAGCCAAGACATTGTCTTATTGTGCTGATCGGTGGAGGAAATTTAAGACATTTCTAGCCAACACCAGGGTTCAACCTGATCATAATCCTTGGGACAAGTACACATTCATTGATCAACAAATTTAGGATCAATTTGTTCAGTTTCGGACCACTCCTAATGCTGTGGTGAGTTCATATTTAGTTTTGTTTGCCCTATTTGTTTGCTTATTAACTTATGCAGACATGTGAATGTTATTGTGTTCGTCTAATCCTATTAGTTAGATGGTTTAATGTGTGAGTAGAAGTATATATTTTCATCTTTTGTCCTGCATCAGAGGAACATATCTTAGTTATATGCATGTTTGATATGTTAACCGTTATTATATCCTTAGCTAGTTCTGTTATAGTAGGTAGTGGTTAGACATTGCTATTAGTAAGTTAGTATGTTAGTTCTATACAATTTTATATCTTCCTTAAATAAAATGTTGAAACTTGATGAAGTGAATTTGACTAGTGTTTAAGGTTCATATGAAGTAGAAGTTATATAATTTTTGTTAGTGAGATGACTTGAATTCATAATTAATAGTTGTTTTCAATTATGATTCACAGAGAAGAAGTGAACAAGCATAGGATACAGGGCGTAAGAATGATTTCTCGCATAGGGCTTCTCGCGGCGGATATGCAAAGGCCGAAAAAGAAATGATGGAGGCCAAGCGGAAAAGATTTGAAGAAGAAGTTGAATCCAATCCTTCTGCTATAGTTGATCAGCAGGCATCCCTAATCCATCGCGAGGATTTGTGATTGTATATTCGGCAACCAAAAAAAGGTGCCTACATGAGTGAACAAACTTGTATAGTTGCTGAAAGAATTTTAAGTATCGTTATTGTTATATTTTAGTTACTAAACATGTTTCATTACTAAGCTTCTCGTTATCTGTATCTTACAGGAAGATCGTAAAAAGAAAGAAGTAGAGGGATCTTTTGTGTCGGGCGGGAGGAATGATGTTATGACCGTTGTGACTGAAAAATCGGATCACTCGAGGCGGGTAAGGGAGATCGAAGGGCAGGTAGGCCTAAAAAAATACTTTGGTAAATCCAAACGCCTGAAGCAAAGTATGGTTACCCAGGAGGAGATAGACCAAACGATAACCAAATTAAATCAAGAGGCAGTGGCCAAAGAGGAGGCATTGAAAGAATTGTTTGAATCCTAGATGAGGCAAATGAAGGAGGAAATGAATCAAATGAAGATGCTTATTAGCTCTCGGCCAGAGACCAGTGTTCCCTTCACACATACACCTGTACTTGTGCAGTAGAGCATGAGAGTGAGCTGCATTGTTGGACAGTCAGATCAACTTTGTGACCTGTACATGGCAGAACCAACTAGACAATTAGTTGCTAAAGGGACTGTCCACAACTTGGGATCAACTGTACACCACAAACAAATGGCTGATGATGAAGTCAGAGTATCAGTTGAAGAGGTGATCATTGATACACCTCTCCCTCTCCCAACCGATCAGTTGAAGCGTGTGAGTGATGTCAAGGGAACCTTCATCTCTTATCCAGTGAAGCTTGTAAATGTCTCTACTCCTCTTGATGCTTCATCCCCTCCTCCAAATCTATCCCCTCCTAAAGTTGCATCCCCTACTGCTGAGTTGGAGGCCAAGGATAAAATATCCCAAATGGTATCCAAAGGAGATTTTGGATTTCAATCGTGGGAGATCAATAAAGTAGTAGGGGTTCCTCATCCTCAACCGGTTTTCTTTGACGCTGTTGATATAAATTCCCTGCTTCTTCCTGGATAAGAGGTTACATCAGTAGTTGTTCAAATGTTTTTGAAGTAAGTATCTTCTTTTATGAGTACATAATTTAAATGCATCGTTTAGACACACATACATATATACTAATTCCTTGATACATGTCATTATTGTAGGTTCATGCATCAAGATTTGGACCAATAGGGCAGAATCAATGATTTTGGATTCTTGTGCCCAGTATATGCAAGCACAACCACCAAAGAAGAAAGACAAGAGTACATATCAAAGAGGTTGTGTGAAGTGAGAAGGAAGGTGTACTTGTATCCATATCACCATAGGTACATATCACAATCGATCTTTTCTTGCAATTCACTTAATTATGCATAATATATCACTGAGTACTTTACTGCTGTGAATTTTCAGCAACCACTGGCAATTAGTCGTCATGAACATGGACGCACATACGGTGTTATTCTTATGCTCCACTCACGGCCAACCAGGGGTTTTGTCGCCTCAGATCATCAACAAGTAAGCATGTCATTTTGATTCTCTTGTCTGAAATCTTTGATGTGAATTCTCAACGAACATTATTGATAAATTTGTGATTTTGATGATAGTTCCATGAGGACCTTCCAAATCCAGGTCAAAAAAAAGCGAGGGAATGATCTCAAAGATCCTAAATGGCTCACGCCAAAAGTTAGTACATATTTGGACATTGGCACACTGCCTTGTGAAGTTGATCAGTAAGCTATATATGCTCGATCTTATATATATTTCTTGTTCTTTTTAGACCCATCGACAACCAATCGGATCCAACTTATGTGGCCTGTACATAATGAAACACATGTATGATATTATCACTCAACCAAGTAATAAACTCACTGCAAAGGTAAATGTATTTGATGTTACATATTATGGATGAATTCAGTTTCTGGCTTAATGTTACATATGAAATATGCATGCGAATTAATTCAGTTTCTTTCTTTGATGCTACAGAGGTTTGCCTCTGAGACTTGTTTTTCTAATGATGAGGTGGACCACATACACAGTGTGTTTTGTCAACATGTTACTGACCTCTTACATTAAATACAACAATCACAATACTAATTCATATGTAAATATATGCTTGTAAAGCAACAATTGTAATTACAGTACTACATTAATTTGTAAATTCATTCTGTAAATGAACAATTTTACAATTTGTATAATTCAATATATAATAAATTTGTTTATTTTTTCGAACAATTTTTTTTAGCCTGTGTAATTTTGGTTTTCTGAACGTATTGAATGGTAGATATTGCTTGATATTTGAGTTTCGGAGAGTTGTAAATAGCAGTAAGATATTTTGAAAAGTATTCGCGACTTTTACGACCACATATTTATTAAAGAGACGGTCCTAAAGGTCTTTGTTTTTTCTTAAAAAAAATAAGCCTAGATTTTAGGACCATATGTTTGATACATCTATGTTCTTAAAAGTCTTAAAAAAAGTGATGACACTTTTACGACCGCAAATTTATTAAAGAGACGGTCCTAAAGGTCTTTGTTTTTTTTAAAAAAAATGAGACCAGATTTTAGGACCATATGTTTGTTAGATCACCGGTCTTAAAGGCCTCATAAAAAATGGCAACACTTTTAGGATTGCTTATTTATATAACTTCCGGACCTAAAAGTCTTCGATAATTCTAAATTAAATATGACCAGATATTAGGACTGTCTATTTGTTAAATTTCCAGTTTTAATAGTCTTCCTTTAAATAGAAATGATAACTCATTTTTTAGACAACTCATTAGGGTTCAAGAACACTCGAGTTTCTAGCGTTCTGCTCAAGCTCAGGACCCTCGTTGTTGTCATTTTTACCTCTCCAGAAGTTGAAGAGCATTGTCGGAAAAGATGTAAGATAATGGAAATTTTCAACTCTGGGTGTGGTAAAACCGACAGCAACGGTGGTCCAATCTTGAGAAGAGTTGTCACTGTATTTGTTTTTATTCTTAAAAGGTAAAATTTGTCGTTTTTTTTTGTTTCGTTTTGTATGTTGTTAACTGTATTTTTTGAATGTTTATCGTTAATCACATTTCAGTTATAGTTTTGTTTGTTTCCTTTTTGTCTGGTGTTTATTTTTATTTTTAAAAGGTAAAAGTTGTCCTTTTTTTCGTTTTGTTTTGTATGTTGTTAACTGTATTTTGTGAACTTTTATCGTTAATCACATTTCAGTTATGGTTTTGTTTGTTTTCTTTTTGTCTAAAACAAAATTGAGATAAAGAAAGGACTCGAACAGACAATCGAATTTGAAAAAGAAAAGAAACATGTTTATCATATTTTTTTTCCTACCCGCTGTGGGGCAGGAATAGTACAAACAAAAAAAAACACATAAAAAAACATCTAAATATTTAATCCCCCCGTCGTTGTTGGAAGGGAGGGAGGGATTGAAGAAGAGGTCGGAAACGTTGTCATAAGAAAGATTGTACTCGACGTCATTGGCGTTGAGTAACATGTTCAGCTTGTTGTTGACGTTGTGGTAGACCTGAAACATTTGGCTTATGTGTCAGTCTCTATATGAGTGACGCAGGCCAGGAGGTGCTACATCATCTGTCGGGCGGAGGGGTTTAGAGGCAGCGGAGGAGGGTGCGGAGGTGGATGTTAGGGTGGAGGGGGAGGACGATGGTTGGGCATACCTGGTGGTGGTGGAGGGGGAGGACGATGGTTAAGCACACCTAGTGGTGGTGGAGCGGCCATTATGGTAGAGATTGTAGAAGAAGTGATTGAGAATAATGTGAAGAAAGTAAAGTAACAACAAGTTTAAATAGAGAAGCCATCCTGAAGAATGTGAAACACGAGAAACTTTTACGGGGAGACGCATAGTTCATCAGAATACGAGGAGACGCCTAGTTGGGAAGTTTATCTGGAAGCCGAAGAGACTCTGAATCATTTACTTGAATAGAGTGTAAGGATACTGGTGTCTCTCATTTCTCATTTGAAAAGAATGAACTTTTAATACCGGATATTATAAGAGATCCGTTCTTAAATGTATTATTTTCTTAAACAAAATAATAGACTTTTAGGATCGGTAATAAGATAAATGATCGGTCTTAAATGTAATTGAATGGAAAAAAAATTAATAGACTTTTAGGACCGGGTATAATATAAATGATCGGTCTTAAAGGTAATTTAATGAAATAATAAATAATAGACTTTTAGGACTGTGGATATGTTATATGACGGTTTTAATACACTTTTGTGTATTAACTCCTGTTGTCCTGCCTTTATTATCCTCCTCACGCTTCCTCTCTGTCCTTCTTAAGTCCTCATTACCTCGTAACTCCACACTATGTAGCTCTTTGCCCTAACTGCTCAAACAATGGTTAGATACAAGATAGCCCCTCGCAGGGGTACTCCTGAATCTCGTGCCTTCTTTAGATCTCTTGTTGGTTTAGATCCAGTGCATTCTATTCCGACGGAGGAGTCACGAGTCGTTGGACCCATTGTTATTTCGGATCATGAAGAGGTTGACAGCCCCCTCTAACCTTCAGACCACGAAGAGGTTCCCACTCCCCCTCTTCAACCTCCTGGTCCCAATGCTCCCACAGATGATGAAGATGAAGTAAAGCTGATGCGCATAATACAGGAAATTGCTGATATCCGGCGCGAACTTGCTGCTGCTGAAGCTGATATGTTCAAGACATTAGCTGATAATAAGCATTAGGATTTTTTGTCACATTATAAGCATGTTTTTTTGTTAATTTTTAGTTTGTTGTTCTTATTTTCCTTTAGTACTTGCATATTGTCATAGTAATCTAAGAATTAATAAGAACTAATCTTATATTTTATTTTTTCCATATTATCCATTAAAGAAAAATCTTATTCTCCAATCTCCAATGTTCTTTATTTTCATTCAGTTGCTGCTGCTTTCTTTTGTCTTAATATTAAAAAGTATTTGACTTTTAAGACCGCAGTATTATTAACCTTCGGTCTTAAAATTTTAAGACTGCAGTTTTATAAAATATGCGGTCCAAAATTAAATGACTTTTAAAACCGTAGTATTATTAACCTCCGGTCTTAAAATTTTAAGACCGTAGTTTCATAAACATGCGTTCCAAAATTAAATGACTTTTAAGACCTCAGTATTATAAACCTTCGGTCTTAAAATTTTCAATATAAATTTAAATTAAATTTAATTTAGGACCGCAGTTTTATAAAACTTCGGTCTTAAAAAGTTCAATATAATTTAAATATATCTTTAGGACCGTATTCCTTTTAATTAACCGGTCTTAATAATATCCCAAATAATAAATGTCTCTCTCGCGCCACTTGCGCGGAAAAATTAAATTTCCTTGTATGAACTTCTCTCATCGAGCCGAAAGTGATTACTCAGGTTCTGTCTCCAGTGTTTGTGTGTTGCTTCATCACTGCTTCGCATTGCTATCTCAACAACAACAACTTTCTTGTTCCTTAGCTCAACGTCTAAAGACCAAGCTATACGAGTTGTTTCGGCTATATAATTGTATGATTTTCCTGCTTATCGTTCTTGGTTTTTCATGGGTTGAACAAAATCGATGAAATGTTCTTTTGGGAGCTACCCAACTGACCAACAAGTTTTTTTAGGTTACTCTTACTATTTGCAACATTAACATTCGTGGCAGGAGAAGAAAGACTCAACAAATGCATTTGACCTTATATGCTACAGGTGAGTCCACAAGACCTACTTGCGATGCGTTTAATTTCCTCGTCATGCATTTATTTTGCTTTTTGATTCACTGTGATACATTTATGACCATAAGACAGAACCGACATTTAGCTTATATATGCATTTGTAGTTGGCTTATTTTATATGCAATTTTCAGTTTTTTCAAATTATGTATGTTAAATCTTTCTATCTATAGGAATTCTATTATGGATCGCAGTTGGATAAATGCTTTACGGACGAGTGTTGAATATCAAAATGGGGTTAGGGAATTTATAGAATTTGCTAAACAAAATGCTCATGATGATGGGAAGTTTTATTGCCCTTGTGTACAATGTTTTAATGAGAGGCAACTAAGTCCTAAAGTTATACACACACATTTAATTTGTCAAGGATTTTGTAAGACTTACATAGTATGGGTATGACATGGTGAAAAAAATGCCTAGTGGCTCTCAACATGGAGAAGTGGCCTTTGATGATAATGACGCGAATATGGATGATTGCATAGAGGACATTATTCGTGATGTAGGAGAAGAGGCTTTTCATCAATCACATGCATATGGTAATATGTCAGTGATGCAGAGACCTCATTATAGCCTGGGTGTAAAAAATACCAACTGTTGAACGTTGTATTGAAATTGGTCAGCTTGAAGGCACGTCATGGGTGGAGCGACAATAGTTTTTCTGAAATGCTTGAAGCTTTTAAGGACATGCTTGCGGATGATAATGTGTTGCCTCACTGATACTATGATGCTAAGAAAATACTTTGTTCACTGGGGATGGAGTACAAAAAGATTCACGCATGCCAGAATGATTGCATGTTATATAGAAACGAGTTAGAAGAGAAGTTGAATTGTCCAATATGTGAAACCCCAAGGTATAAGTCAAATAAGGGGCCTGCAAAAGTGTTATGGTATCTTTCAATCATACCAAGGTTCAAGCGGTTGTTTGCTAATGAAAATGATGCAAAAAAATTTGAGGTAGCATGCTGATGAAAGGATTTCTGATGGAAAGATTCGACATCCTGCCGATTCTTCTCAATGGAGGAAAATCAATCAATTATTTCCAACCTTCGGCGAAGAACCTAAGAACCTTAAGCTTGCCCTTAGCACGAATGGCATGAATCCATATGGAAGCCTTAGCAGCATACATAGTTCCTGGCCTATACTCCTGATTATTTACAACTTATCTCCTATGTTATGCATGAAACGAAAGTATATGTTGATTTCGAGACCAAAACAACCCGAAAACGACATTGATGTTTACCTTCAGCCCTTGATCGAAGGCTTGAAGGAATTGTGGGAAGAAGGTGTCGATGTTTTTAACTCTTTCAAGAAGGAGGTCTTTAAAATGAGAGCCATGATTTTTTGTACTATAAACGATTTCCCAGCATATGGGAACTTGTCAGGGTATAGTATAAAAGGCCATAAAGCATGTCCGGTTTGTGAAGAAGGCACACGCTACCATCAACTTCAATATGGAAGAAAGACGGTTTATCTTGGACATAGAAAATTTCTTAGACAGGGCCACTCATATCGTCGATTAAAGAAAGCCTTTTTTGGTGGCCAAGAGTATGAAGATGCTCTAGTGGCATTGACTGGGGAGCAAGTGTATGAAAAGGTGAAAAATATATGTGTCGTCTTTGGTAAGACTGCAAAAGGTAGAAAAGAAACAAATATATGGAAAAAAAGATCGGTATTCTTCGATTTTCCATATTGGTGCAACCTTGATGTGAGACACTGTATTGATGTAATACATGTGGAGAAGAACGTATGTGATAGCATTGTTAGCACGCTTTTCAACATACGAGGTAGCACAAAGGATGGAGTGAAGGCAAGATTGGATTTGTAAGAAATGAGAATACGTGAAGATTTACATCTAAGGCCATATGGTAACACAACTTATTGTCCCCCGGCTTCTCATACTTTGTCTAAGGATGAGAAACGTAGTTTTTGTGAGTGTTTGCATGGCACAAAAGTTCCGTCAGGGTATTCTTCAAATTTTAAGAGGCATGTATCAATAAAAGACTTGAAATTGGTAGGCCAAAAGTCTCATGATTGTCATGTCTTGATGCAACAACTACTCCTAGTAGCTATTCGAGGCATAGCCGAGTATGATCTTCGACATATTTTGATTAGGCTTTTTTTGTTCTTCAATGCTGTTTGCAGTAAAGTTTTCGAGATTGAACAATTGGATGAATTGGAGAATGAAGGATATCTTATCTTGTGCCATCTCGAGAAGCTTTTTGTTCCTTCATTTTTTGACATCATGGTTCATCTTATTGTTCATCTAGTGAGGGAGATAAAGTTGTGCGGCCCTGTCCATTTACGGTGGATGTACCCAATTGAAAGATCTATGAAATTCCTAAAAGCGTACGTGAAGAACACATACCGGCCAGAAGCATCAATTGTTCAGAAGTATGTATCTGAAGAGGCCATAGAATTTTGTCAAAATTATTTAGCCAAAGTAAGACATATTGGGCTTTCAAAATGTCAGCATGCTAAATGGGGTAGACGAGGGGCTTCAGTAAAGAGTATGGATCCTAATCAATTGTAAACAAGTCCACTTATACATCTTGAATAATGTTGATGAAGTTCAAGCCAGCATAGCTGCACATAAAGAAGCTGTGAGGAAAGAAAATCCTCGAATGACTGAACAGAGGTTGATTAGGGAGCATAATAAGACATTTGCAAACTAGTTCAAACAAAAGGTAGAGGGAGAGGAATCTCTAAGACAATCAAATGGTTAGCACGTGGTCCTGAGGTTGATGTCATAAGTTGGAATTCGTATGTGATCAACGGTTATACATTTTACACGAAGTTCCTAGATGATAAGAGCACGTCCAGAACAGTGGTGTAATGTTAGAGGCTGAATCTATGCACTTCTCCAGTTCGAAAGACAAGCGGCCTAAATTGGTAGTCATGTCATATTACAGGGTTATTAAAGAGATTTGGGAGGTGGACTATGTCGTGATTAGATTTCCCATTTTCAAATGCAAGTGGGTTAATGTCAACAATGGTGTTTAGATCGATCGGCTGGGATTTACATTAGTCTATGTCAATAGTAGAAGTTTTGGAAATGAACCTTTTATTATGGCAGACCAGGCCAAACAAGTTTTTTATATCACCGATCAAGCAAATAAAATGTGGTCTGTAACTCTCCAAGGAAAAAGGGTCATCTATATTGATGAGGAAAGTCATGCAAATTATAGTCTTCCTGATAGTACTCCTTTTCCAAGGGGTCTACCGGACATAAACGAAGAAGATGAAGCAGATAATGAACCCGGCATAAGGAATGATCATCAATAAGGGATATGGGAGGATATCCCTTTATAAAAGAGTCAATTCGTAAGGTAACTGCACAAATCTTTGAAAACTTTAATGTTTTAACACTATTATATTCCATCCGTGTTTTTAAATAATGTCACTAACTCTATGAAGTTTGTTCTTGTTTTATTTTGGTGCCAGGATCCCATCCAAAGGGGCATGCATGTTATAAAAGAGGATGTTACATTGTTGGATGAGAATCAGATGAAGGCATGGTGAATATTGGGCATGTATGTTGATTTAACATTTAAGTGTTGTATATCTTATTGTAACAACTTATTGTATTTGTATTTGTAACTCATGGTCGATAATATTTGTATTATGCTTTTTCCCAATTCAATTTATTCATATTGTTCATAGCTTGAAGCTTAAAGTATAGCCTTTTATGTGTTGGATTGGCTGGTATATGGATTTATGTATAAATGATCATTCAATTTATTCATAATTGTTCATAACTTGTAGCTTAAAGTATAGCCTTTTATGTGCTAGATCGGCTGGTATGTATTTGTGTATATATGATCAGGAAGAATAGAACAGGGAAAAAATTCAGCAAATTTAGACTGACAAAACAAAATAGCCAGTCTTAAAGGTTCAACTTTTAAGACCGGATGTATTCGGATGTACTTATATGCGTGGTCTTAAAGGTCAGGTGAACATATTTGATATTAATACGGTATTAAAAGTTGGTCTTTCAAACCGATGGTTTAATACGTCCGGTCTAAAAAGTTAATCTTTAAGACCGGACATATTAAAAATCCAATCTTGAAAGTGAGTCTTTAGGACCGCGTATAATTATTCGTCGGTCTAACAAGCCGCTATCTTTTAGAGTGCATTTATTTTTGTCTGGTTTTAAAAATTAGACCTTTTAAGAGCGGCCAAAGTTTTGTTGAAGAGAATTGAAGAGCCGCAAAAGAACCTTAGAAAAGAGACATGAGACAAAAACTTGAAGGCGCTAGCACGCTGCTGTTCGTGTTGGAGTGTTGTTTGATGTGGATACCGGTAGAAGGAATGGGTTCGTAGAGTCAGCTCCTATAGATTGATCAACTAAGAAGGTGTTAGCACATGAGTTCGCAAAGCACGCACATGAGTTTGCATAGGTACGGTTCTTAATTACTAACCCGATTTAAACTATGTTAATAGATCCTCTTCTTGGGATTCGTAATTTATTGGATAAATTTCATTCCGTTGCATGTATGAATTCCCACAATAGTATCAGAGCTAGATCAATTGTACGTTTAAATTGGGTTTATATTCTTAATACGATTATATATGGGATATATTGTGTGTTTATGCTTAACCATATTTTGTATGCGTTTAAATCGAAAATTCATGTTAGAGTTATGATTGGTCACATTCGAGAAGTTTTGAAACATTCAAAACGACGCCATCTTTGGGGCTGAATTTTCTTTTAAAACATTGTCATTTGCATTACGTGTTATTATAATTGAATAACGTCAAGGATGAAGCAAAACCCAAAGGAACGTGTTATATTTATGTGTTATTGTAACGTGATATGTCTTATGTTTTATTATTACGTGAATTGTAATAACAATTGATTTCCAATCTTAATTTTTTTTTAAAGTTATTATAATTGACTTCCAATTATAATAATGTTATGTTAATTGATGGAAAAATCATGACATTTTCTTTCATATTGTATGAATTATTACCTGTTGTGATTTACTTTCAAATTGTTTGGGTATGGTGAACAACATGGCTTTAGTCTTTACAATGGTTGTAATATTTAAATATGGCCTGCATGCCATGCCTTTTCTATAAATATTCTCTATGTACATTCTCTTCTCATCTCACCCCCCTCGTATGTTTAAACGAGGTTTCTCCTGATGTAATTTTCTTTTCTTATTTAAAGAAGTTCCCTCATTGGCTTGAGAGGATTTTAGGTTATGTGAGTCATGTTGTGTCACGTTTTAATTACATTTTGATTTGATCACTGCATGATTAATTTATAGTTTATATATGAGATACAATCGTGATTGAATTCATGTAGGTAGAATTAATAGGATTAATTAGACTATTTCAAAAATACCCTCTAAATAAAATCTTAAGTCATAATGCCTTCAATTAATGAAAACTTGTCAAAAGCTGGATCACCCATTTGTATGTTCCACCAAAGTGGATGCACTTGAGTTATCTTGGTGAGACATGAGTGAGTAATTATGATACTCAACACTCATTATTGTCTTGACTTAATTGAGATTGTTAAAGTGGTTTTGGATCTCAAGGTATTATATGAGATTAAACATGCTAGGTCATATGATGATTGAATCCCATAAAGATCTAAGAGTTACAACTGATATAATTGGCAAAGAGGTTGCCTACCTAAATAACTTGATTTTAAGCTTCCTGCAAAAGTGGACTTAAATTTAAGCCAAATATGGATCTTGGCCAACAAATAATATTGAGGGTTATTAATTCAGTGGGAGATTACTAACTAACTTTGCATATTTTAATTGTAGAATTATATCAACTTGTAATACCGCTACATTATCACTGCGATCAGTCCTTGAGAAGGACAAACTAAATGGGACCAATTTTCTTGACTGGTTTAGAAACTTGAGAATTGTTCTCAAGCAAGAAAGAAAGGGTATGAAAAAGAAAGGCAAAGACAAAGGAAAGGGTAATAGCTCAGTTGGTAAGACCAAAGAGTCAAACAAGCCCGAAACTAAGACTGCAGCCAAGAAGGCAAAGCCTTTGAAGGACGGGGTCTGCTTCTTCTGCAATGAACCTGGTCATTGGAAGAAGAACTACAAATTCTACTTTAAAGATCTGAAAAAGAACAAGAATGATAGCGGGGCTATCTCTTCAAGTATTTATGTTATAGATATTCATTTTTCTACTTCCTCTACATGGGTATTAGATACTGCATGTGGTTCTCACATTTGCACAAATGTGCTGGGTCTCATGGACAGTAGAAAGTTGAAGAAGGGCGAAGTGGACCTATGAGTTGGAAATCGAGCAAGAGCTGCTACTTTAGCCATAGACACTTATGAATTAGTTGTGCCCAATGAGCTTTTGTTAATTTTGAACAATTGCTTTTATATTCCTACTTTGAGTAGCAACATTGTTTCTCTTTCTTATTTGGATAAGGAATGTTTTACTTTCATTACTGGGAATGGTAAATGTTCTATTTATCATAATGACTTTTTTATGCTAATGGTGATTTGCAATTTGGTCATTATTCATTAAATTTAGAACATCCTAATAATGGACATATCTATAACGTGTCTACTAAAAGGATTAAGTCAAATGATTTGAATCCGACCTACCTATGGCGTTATCGTCCAGGCCATATAAATGAGAAACGCATTTCAAAATTCCATCAAGATGGATTTCTTAACTTTTGATTTTGAATCATTTGATATATGTGAGTCTTGTTTATTGGGGAAGATGACAAAGACACATTTTTTCTGGGCATAGTGAGAGGGTCACTAATTTATTAGGCCTCATACATACTGATGTATGTGGACCAATGAATACATCTGCCAGAGGAGGCTATATGTACTTCATTACATTCATAGATGATTTTAGTAGGTATAGGTATATATATCTAATAAAACATAAGTCTGAATATTTTTGAAATATTCAAAACATTCCAAAATGAAGTGCAATACCAACTTGGCAAAACAATTAAAGCACTTCGATCTGATCAGGGTGGTGAATATTTGAGCCAAGAGTTCATTGACCATCTTAAGAGTTGCGGGATCATCTCACAACTAACTCTTCTAGGAACGCCACAATGGAATGGTGTTTCTAAGCGAAGGAATCAAACTCTATTAGATATGGTTCGATCTATGATGAGTCAAACAAATCTTCCGTTGTCCTTTTGGGGCCATGCCCTAGAAATAGTTCCGCTCACACCAAATTGAGTTCCATTAAAGGCAGTTGAAAAAAGACACCATATGAGATTTGGACTGGGAAGAAACCTAGTTTGTCACTTCTTAAAATTTGGGAATGTAAGGTTTACGTTAAACAACAAGCCTTTAATAAATTATCATCCAAATCTTCAAAATGCCTTTTTGTGGGGTGTCCTAAGGAAACTAAATGATACTATGTCTACAATCTTACCGATCACAAAGTGTTTGTTATCCACAATGGTGTCTTTCTGGAGAAAGAGTTTATCTCTAAAAGAACTAGTGGGAGTAAGGTGAACCTTGAAGAAGTTCGAGAGTCATAAAACAATGTAGAACCACAAATGGAAAACGAAGAAGACTCACAACAAATTGATGAGCCTGCTCTAGTAATACAAGGCCTACGAAGGTCCAATAAGACATGTCAAAAGCCTCAGGTATGACTACTGGAAGTTGTGATATCTTGCTCATTGAGCAAAATGAGCCAACTATCTATCGAGAAGCCATAGTAGGACCAAACTCCAAAAGATGGCTAGATGTCATGAAGTCTGAAATGCAATCCATGTAAGACAATAAGGTATGGACCTTTGTCGATCCACCTAAAGGTGTAAAAACCATTGGGTGTAAGTGGGTTTTCAAGGAGAAAACTGACATGGATGGCAAAGTAAGTGTCTTCAAAGCACAACTAGTTACAAAAGGATTCACTCAAACACGTGGTGTGGACTTTGATGAAGCCTTTTCCCTAGTTGCAATGGCCAAATCAATCAGAATCCTTCTTTCCATAGCAGCATATTATGACTATGAAATATGGCAGATTGACGTCAAAATAGCCTTCCTTAATGGAAAGTTACTTAAGGATATGTACATGACACAACCTGAAGGCTTTGTACGTCTAGAGGAATTTGGTAAAATTTGCAAACTTCAAAGATCCATTTATGGATTGAAGCAAGCATCTCAGAGTTGGAATCATCGTTTAATGAAGTAATCAAAGAGTTTGAATTCATTCAAAACATTGATGAACTTTATGTTTACAAGAAGGTTAGTGGGAGCACAATTTTATTTCTGGTTCTTTATGTAAATGACATCTTACTCATTGGAAATGACATCCTTACCTTGCAGAGTGTCAAGTCTTAGTTAGGAAAGTCTTTTTCAATGAAAAATTTAGGCAAAGCCACTTACATCCTTGGGATTAGGATCTATAGAGATAGATCCAAGAGGTTAATATGCCAAGTCAGAGCACATACATAGACAAGATACTACATAGATTCAGTATGCATGATTCAAAAAGAGGTTACATGCCCATGTCTCATGGCATCCATCTCAATAAAGATCAGTGTCCTAGTACACCTGATCAAAGAGATCGCATGAGTAAGATTCCATATGCCTTTGTCATTGGATCTATCATATATGTCATGTTATGTACTCGAACGATGTCTTATTTGCCTTAAGTATGACCGGCAGATATCAACAAGATCCCTGTGAGGGTCATTGGACTGCTGTCAAGAATATCCTAAAGCACTTAAGAAGGACAAATGACTTATTCTTGGTATATAGTGGATTGGGTGATGAGCTTTGTGTGACTGGTTACACAGATGCGAGTTTCCAAACTGACCAAGATGATCTAAGATCGCAAGCTAGATATGTATTCCTTTTGAATGGTGGTGCAATAAGCTGAAAGAGCTTTAAGTAAAGCATTGTAGCAGATTCTACAACGGAAGCTGAGTATATAGAGCATCGGATGTAGCTAAGGAAGCCATTTGGATCAAAAAGTTCATTACTGAACTAGGGGTGGCTCCTACCATCTCAAATCTAATAGACCTATTCTGTGACAATAGCGGGGCTATTGCATAGGCCAAGGAGCCTAGGTTATAGCAAAGGACCAAGCATATACTCAGGTGTTTTCATCTTATTAGAGAAATCAATGATAGAGGTGACAAAAATATGCAAAGTACCAGGAGAAGACAATGTTACTAATCCTTTTACTAAGCCGCTTGCAAAGATAATACATGAACGTCATGTGAGGACAATGAAAATTAGAGAAATTAATGATTGTACCTAGTGCAAGTGGGAGTCTTCTGTTGGAAAAGCTAATCATTGTACTTTAAACTTTATTATTATTTAAAGTATTTCTCCATTTTGTTATCATATCGTTTGCATGTTTATTATGATGAGTGTATCCTTAGATGTATCTTAAAGATTGTCCTAAATGTCCCTGGTCGATCATCTATGTGGAAGCAAAGATGAAATAAGACCAGCATGACTTCGATAAGATATAGAGATACGAATCAAAGTCTTAGGAACTTATAAAAGTACAAGGTGTTGGACCGACCAACTATGAGAAAGCTGCATGGATTAAGTCATAAGATTTTCTCATGTATAACCACGTCACAATGTCCTTTAACTTGAGATCATCATGGATTCCTACATGAGAGTCGTTGATCTTTGACCTAGTCAAAAGTCACCTTTGATTGAGTGATGATAAAGGCTTAGATCGGGATTAGTGGTTTTCATGTAGACGAATATGAATGGTCAAGATGGAATTTGTCCCTCACATTTGTAGAGAGATAATACTGGGCCCTTCGATGAGTGAGTCTAAGAAATGTATAGCCATACTATGATGGAAAAGAGTTTCCATTTCAATTATTAGATTACTCAAGAATCGAGAAAGTAATGGTCAAGAACGGGAGGTTGACACTATCCATGCTTCATCCTTGACCAAATTATCATGTGACAAAAGAAACGTGACATGGTTGTATGATAGAATATATTGTATCATCAACCTCATATAAATTGGGTGGTCGCAATGTCTTGCTAGAGGCTACTTGCAACTTGTGGGCTGGTACAGTATTGGCCCGCTGCTAATCTTATATGAGCCTACAGGGTCGCATACAAGAATAGCCTAACACAAACTATAATGTCCAGATTCATTGAATAAAAGATATATCTAAGATTCAATGAATACAACGTTTTATCTAGAGAGAATATATATATAATGATTGCACCTAGTGCAAGTAGGAGTCTATTGGAAATTATGCCCTAGGGGTTAATCATTTAAACTAATTGAGATATCGTATTTCAAATTTGATTTATGAAGATAGATATCATATCTCATATTTGATTTATGAAGATAAATTAAATCAGTTCGCTTTTAATTCGCATTAAATAAATAAATTGAATTGAATCGATTAGACAGATTTAATTTCCAATTCAATTTCAAAATTCAAAATTAATAAGATTAATTTTAAATATTTAATGCGGCCCATTAGGGTTATAAATACCCTTAGGTTGTGAGTAATTTGAACACACATAAGAGAATTGAAGAGCCGCAAAAGAACTCTAGAAGGGAGACGTGAGACAAAAACTTGACGGCTCTAGCACAATGCCGTTCGTGTTGGAGTGTAGTTCATTGTGGATACCGGTAGAGGGAGTGGATTCATAGAGTCAGCTTCTAGAGATTGATTAACCAAGAAGGTGTTAGCCCATGAGTTTGCAAAGCATGCACAAAGTTTGTATAAGTACGGTCCTTAATTACTAACCCGATTTAAACGCTGTTGATAGATCATTTTTTTGAGATTCTTAATTTATTGGATAAATTTCATTGGTAGGAATCCCAACTCTATTCCATCATGTGTCGCCGTGACCTGATTGCTCTTGTGGTGCTTCATTGTTTTTGGTTGAAAGAAACCCCTGCCATTGAAGTCGCATTTCGCCATCTTGTAAACACCAAAACTTCATCTATCCACCCAAGCCGGTATGGTCGCCGTCGGTGTTTGATTCTCATCGCGCATCGCCATACCTCAATTGTTCTTCTGGTGGTTCATTGTGTTCGGTTGAAAGAAAGCCCGAGCGTTGGAGTTGCCTATGACCATAGTCCATTTTGTGCGAATCGCCCGTCGCTATCAGTTCCAGCCATGGTACAACACATTTTGAACAATTCTTTAAATGTATGGATGTTTGACTAGGGCTTAATTTTTCTCTGGGTCTACACTATGATTAAACAATGGGTATTTTGATCCTTTTAGCAAAATTTCAAACAATTTACGGAAAAATTCTTGACCTCCCATCATTGTTTGATTTTGATTACTCTGTACAATGGTGGTGGTTTTAAGTTTTCTGTCTCTTAATTACGTTGAATGAGAAATAGTTAGTGAATAGTATGTTGAGTCTTTGTTGGCTATATGACTATGAGTGTTCCAAGTCCTTGAAGTAGTAAAAGAACCGGCATACAGTTGTCCTTCACAGAATTAAAAAACCTAGAATTCTCTACCTCTATTTGCCGGTAATCGATATGTTTATTGAATTCAGTAAAGATGATTTCTTGTCACTTACTTTTCTTATATATTTGTTCTCTTTTTCTGTTGTGGTCGGTGGCTTGGACCCCATTACATTTTTTATTCTGATCCAAGAACCTGAAAGTCTGAAACTTTAATCAGAGTGATATAAGGCGTAGCAGTTCTAGAAAAATAAATACCATATTCAGCTTGCTTCCTTGAAAAACATATTTCAGGGGCACTACTTACAGAAAAACAAAATATATTATCATTCGTTAAGCGATATATCATTTAAGTATGATGGAATGTGCATGTATGTTTCTGAACGAAATTAAGATGTAGTGTCTGAATTAGAGACATGGGACAAAAGACCAACTTGATTGAATGTTTCTAATTTGCTAAACTTATGAATACTGCAATATAATCATACAACTTGGCAACTTTGTATTAAACAGTCGTAGACATTCCATATGGCTAGTTCATCAGGCAATGATGGTAAAATGTGAAATCTTACTTCTATTTGTTTCCTAGACACTTGTTTGATTCTTTTCTGATTGTCTTTTTTTCCTAGTAAATGATGGATCACCTAGATTGTTTGTGCTACTACTTCCATTATTTGATAGGCTTCTCATAGCAATCTTATAAGTAGCAAACACAACACCATTCATTAAAAAAGCTCTACCTAGTGCAGTTCCTATGCCCCCACCCCCCAACAAAACATAGTGTCCTTCTTTTACGCTCTTTCCCATGCAATCAAGAATGCCTGTTTATCTCAGTGATGACTATGTTTGAGCCTGAAGTCTTGTCTTTATAGTAATGCTAAAGCCTCAATTATTTATTCTTGAATCTATTTCTTTCCAGGTAGACAAGAGGGAGAAGGAAAAGGCCATTAAAAAAGAACCAAAAAAATAAAAAATGGACCTAGGGCCCCAAGGTTCCTTGGATACAATTTGTTTGCCGAAGAATTTTTCAGCCAGCAAGAGAAGAAAAAGGAGAAGCAAAAGCAAAAGGAGAATGGGAAGAGGAAGGAGGATGCTGCTGGTGAGATCAAGACATTTAAAGAGATTGTATCGAAGTGAGAGGTGCTTGGAAATAAGCTGAGTGATAAGAAGAAAGTGGAATACACTAACGAGATGAAACAATTAAGAGCCCCAAGTCAAGGGAAGACATATGTTGTTTCCTTCCTTACAAGATGTGCGCCAAATACATTCATGACAGCGTGCAAGAGCTTGAAGGATAGACCGAACATTATGGCAAGGCTTAAGGATATAGGGTTTGATAAGTTGTTCTGATCCGGTGTGGATCACAAGTTAGGTTGGACTTGGCCCGGGGTGAAATCCCGGGGTCCTACGTACCACAGTGTGGATCAAAGTCCACGTAGTTCGAGAGTATACGGCAGGCTAATGATAGCCAGAGGGGGTGGTGTGTGTATTTTGTGTGAATAGAAAGGCTAGGGTTTCAGAAGTGTGTACCTTGTAAGGGGTTTACCCTATTTATAAGCCTACCTGGGCCCTATCTTAATCAGTTGGATGTATCCTTTATTTTAGGGATATTAAGATATGCTTTTTTGAATAATCTCCTTCTTTCATAGGCGGTTACCATCATGATAGATATTCTTGATAAAACCACTCCTATTTTCAAGGAAGCGGTTATAAGTATAATTGAAGCCATTTTGACTAGGCTCTTTGGTTATTGGGTTGGGCCCATTTATGAGATATCCGTAACATGTTCCATATTTGTTGACAACAAATCAACCGTGTCTTGTGTGCACAGTTTATGAGATGTTTTGACTTTTGACCCTCTCACCAACCAAGTGTCGATTCAAGGGGAGGCGCGAGTAATGGAACCTGAAGATGTACATCGGTTGATGGGTCTTAACAAAAAAAAAAAAAAAAAAGCTATAATTTTAATTTATGACAACTCCTTGATTTATGGACATAATTTTGAATTATGATAAATTCTTGATTTAGGCCAAAAAACACTGAACACTAATTTATATTGGAGAGTGTTGCAGATTTCTAACTGTCTTGTTGTATTCAAATTGACTAGCATTCATTTTGTTTTCAATATTTGTTTATTTTTTTTAGACCATGATGCTTCTCCTGTTTTATTCTCATGATACAATATTGGTCGGATTGATATTTATCAACAAGCAATACATTTAGAAATTCTAATAAATATGCGGGTCATTTATGTAGATGATAATAAAATAATTATAAGATTTATTATGATTACAAATAATTATTGATTATTACGTATACAATAAAAAAGATTGCCTAGCCAATTATAAAGAAGGAAATATATAATAAAAATTGCATACCTCATGAAACAAAGCTTTAGAATAATAAATTGTCATTCTATTCCTACAGAAGCTTTGGAAGATCAAAATACTATATATAAACTTTTCCATGCAATGCACAAGTAGTAATACTTGTTTATTATGGCTACATGTTTGGAGTCCATGTTCTAGATGATTTTGCAATATAAGTAAATGAATGGAGAAGTGTTGGGGAAAAAATGAATGGGTCGAGAAGATAATTGTGATGGCAACTTCATATTTGTTGGGAATGAATAACTTAGCTAGTAATATACATAGAAGTTAATTCGTCTTTCATTCCTATACAAATAAATGAATCCCCCCCCCCTCCCCCCCAAAAAAAAAAAAACCAATTATAAGTATTCAAGGTCGCATCATTACCGATACTTTCTTTTGCTGCCCATACAAGTTATCTTTGAAACTTACAAGATTTAATTTTCCCGAAAGCAAGGGGGGAAAAAAAAGCCCTACGGATATCACATTGGGCACTAGATCCAGTAAAAATAAAATATACATGAAGAAAAAAAATAAAATATATAAGAAATTCTGATATACAGAATTTATAACTATAATACTGACAAAATTAAAAAATAATTTATAAAATATTAAAATAATACTTAAGTTTTAGAAAGTATTAAATATAAGTCATTCATTTATTTATGAATGGCTTAAAAGATACATGAAGCAAAAACAAACAAATATAAGAAATTATAATATACACATTTCATAACTACAAGGCAGATAAAATTAAAAAATTATTTATAAAATATTAGAATAATAGTTTTAAAAAATATTAAATATAAGCCATTTTCTTTATGTAGGGTGGATATAGGATTCTGAAAAAAAAACAGAAGAAGAGAAAATGGGATATATTTTATACATATTTATTTTTAACTAATTTTAAAAGCTATCTTGAACCAAGCACTATGCTCATTTTGATCTTATTATAAGAGACAATGGGAGAACTTATAAGATAACTAATTAATACCTGTTAGTTATAAAAGATAACAAATAAATGCTAATACTAATGTTATTTTCTTACCGTTGCAAAAGAACAAAATATCAGTTCAATCGTTTAATAACTCTAACGCTATGAAGACAATAAAATTTTAAACATTGACAAAAAAATTTAAATATTAACAAATTAAATTTCAATAACAACAACAAAGCCTTAATGTATTATGTGAGATTAGCTACATGAACTGCATGACGTGATTGTATTCTAACAACAACCAAATCTTTTAATACATTAGTAGTCAAAAGATTTCGCTCAATAATTTTATTGAGTGTTCTCTTCAGTCTAACTTTTTTTTTTTTTTGAAGACTTCATACTGCTTGATCAAATTTTTTTATTGGTGCCTCCAATGGCCTTCTTTAAAAGTATTTAAATCACCTTAAACAATTTTCTATCATTTTTGCTTCAATAGATGCTACCTCAACTCTTCTATGAATATGTTGATCACAAACCTTATCCTTTTCTCTTATGAATTATAGACCTTATCCTTTCTTGTAGAACTAGTACATCCATCTTAGCATTATCATCTCAAATACCCTATTATATGCTCATGTTATCCTTTCAAAGCCCAACATTCACTATAATAGAGCATTAATGGTCTTATATATATCCACTACTAAAACATTGTCTATATTTTATGGTTATTTTTAGCAATATTTAGCAGTTTCTTAGCATTAAGTATTAATATTTTACAATTGTCAACTGTAAAATATAGGGTTTTATATTTCACAGTTATTCAATTATAGCTATTATTTATTTGATGTAAACTTAACCCTTCTTAGTTAATGACTGTTAAATATAGTCACAATATTCAACGATCATTCACAAATAACTTAAAAATATTGTAGAATACTTAGTGGTTTTAATGCTGAGTTGTAAAGTATTTGACACTGCTTTTAGTCATCTGTAAGGAGTTTATTTGACAGTTGTTGGGCTATAATCATAAAATAGTTCATGGTGATTTGAAAGAACTATTATTTATGTCTCAATATATTATGATTATTAGTGAATAACCGTGATTCTTCTTTTTTAAAAAATAGGGGTTCTGTTTTTATAAGCCCCCATTCATGGGTCATACAAACTTATAAAGAAGAAATTAACCAATTCTACTACAAAAAGTAAATTCAAAGATACTAATTAACGTCTATTTTTATAAAACAAAAGTTAAAAAAGAAGCGGTTGCATTTTTAAAATTTTAGCTTAAATTATATATCAAAAGTTAAGTCAAAATTTTAAAAAATATGAATATTTATTAGGTTCAATGATTATTTTAAAAAATAGTCGTTGAAAGTTAAACTGAAAAATAAAGAAAAATGAATATTTACAACAGCTATTTTGTAAGTCAATATTCCTTTTTTGTTTGCTTAACTTTCAACAATTGTTTTTTTTTAATCACAATTGTTGAAGTCCAAAATATTCAATTTTTTCGACCTGGTACTCTTGCACCTCCGACATTTTATTCAAAAATAGACTTGGTCTCCAAGGCCTTCCAATCCATCTTTGGCTTCAACATTTATTGGTTCCATATACAAGGTCCTAACTATTCAAAAGCTTCTCAGATTATTACTTCAATACACCTTTTTTTCAAGAATCTGAGCAGGGCTATCTCTTGGGCTTTTATCAGGAATATGTCCAACTTGCAGGGTCTTGACCTTTCTGGGAATTTCCTCCAAGGCAATGTACCTATTGGCTTTGGGCATCTCCCAGCCTATCAAAAGTTGATCTTTCTAATAACAAGTTTGGAGGCGGCATTGAGCTGCATTAATAGATTTTTTTCTTTTCTAGTTTTTGTCTCATTAGTTCGCACTTTGCAACTTTCAATGAAATGTTTGACTTGTTTTTATAATTGAGTTCACTATATTTTTTTTCTTTGGATTCAGGTTCATCTAAGTTTGCAGAGAATACATGAAAGAAAGCTTGTTAACTTTTTTGGGTGGGGTCCTGCAAGTATACATGTATAGCTTCTGTGAAAAAACAATCGAAAGTAGTAGCGTTTACATAATCTTGTTTGCTAAATCTGGGAATAAATTGATCTTATTTCTTCCTTCTATGTTTTGCACTTGTGGCAGGTTGCCCTGTCTAAAAAGTCACCGTGTTCAAACTGCACATAGGATAGAACTCTATTGTCCTTCATGAATTCTTTCTTTCTTTCAACTTCATGTTTGTATTGCCAGGATGATATTGGATTTTGGTTCATTCTTCTCTTAAAATTGGCCGTTGTTCTTGGGGAAGATAGTCAACAAAATAAGAATAAAGATAACTGTATGACCTGCACTGCTTCTGGTAGGTTAGCGTGCTTATGCTAGCAAATCACACAAGCATCTGCCACCTCTTTAGCAAGTGTTTGAGCCAGTATGAGGAGTTGAGAATGAAACAAGCATTTCTTGATAACCATCGAAAATTACCTATGTATGCTGTAAGTGGATCCACTTCATGACAGCAATCTAAAACCATTTTTATCAACAATGTTGCTGCATTTATCGAGAACTTTCTAGACCTTACCAAAAAAAAAAGCACAGGATAATTACTTGTCAAAATTTGATGAATCAAGGGACGTTATTGAGAGTTTGGTTGGTGAATATAAGGTCTGTGAATCCCCAGATTATATCAAATGGGGAATGGAGGTAGGTACCATTTTCATTCAACTTCCTAATTCTTGTTATGCGTGCTGCTAATTTGTTTTCTCCCCTCGCCTCTTGTAGGACCCAAACAACATGCTAACTGGAGAAGGCAACACTACAAGAACACCAGACCCAAATTAGTAGCGTAACATACCAGTAGGCTTACTCACTTACAAGGACTATTTTTTTAAAACAGTTGTTATAGGTTTCATTATAAGTTAATTACAATGACAATTTTACATAAAATCGACATTCTATGGTCTTACTTACAATGACTGTTTTCTAAAAATAGTTGTTGAAAGTAGCTTACAATGACAATTTAAAAACAAATGTCTATTTTAAAACTTTCTATGACACTCACATACACTCCCCTAAAAATAGTCACATATACTCCCCCTAAAAATAGTCATCTAAGGGTCTTAAAAATAGATGTTAAAAACGCCTTTTGTAGTAGTGCAAAATAGAGATACACATTTCTAGCAAATTATATACACACATAGGAAACTAAGAACCTAACATATCAAACAAATTAGAACAATGTAATTGTCCAAATCTGAAATAGCTAAACTAAGAACCTAACCTATACTTACAAAAAATTGGTTACTCTAGTTAACTCTGTTATGCAGCAACCCATTGACAACAAATAGTCATATAGCCAACTCTTCTATGACTTAGCTTCTTTAATTTAGCGGGGTGAATATTGCCCACAATAACTGTCTCAAAAGTACTATAGACAAAAACAAATTAAATTGATTAAAATATAATATATATTTGTTTACTTTCCATTTAACTTAAACACATACATGCATGTATATACATACCTTATTACTATTAATGGAGGTGGGATTGTTGGTGACTATGTCTTTCATGAACCTCACTACACAGTACTCATAGTTAGAGCTCTTATCTGGATGCTGCAGATACTATAAACAAGAAGATGAAATGTATTATTCCCTTCTTTCATTTGTGTAAAAGGAAAACAAATAAACAACTCTGACAAGTACAAGAACAAAAATGTAACACACACACACACTAGTCAATTACATCTACTTTCTTTCATATGTAAATGGATCCATAGCCGTGACCAAGTACTGGGGGCAACTGATGTAATATCCTGAATTTTGAGCACTAAGGCTTGAGATAAGCCTAAATCAGACTGATGACTAAGCCCAATTCAGGAAAAGTCCCAAGAATGATAAGAGATAAAAAAAGCTTTCAAGGACTAAGTAAGTGGACCTAGTATGTATAGGCCATAAAATTAAAATGCATGTGCAGAAAGGTACAAAACACTTATACGGTGTCAACCAGTTGGTAAGACATGCTACTCAACTATGTCCTAAGGCATGGGACGATTAGCTAGATAAAATGTGCCAGAATAGGCAAGCACATGACATTTTTTGGACCAATAAGGATACCCTACATTTTTGGGAAATAATTTATGCATCTTGTACTAAAAATGCCACTTGTCATCAAGGGACACATGTGTATGTAATTAATATGGAAAGGATGACTCAAAAGCTTCTTAAATAAGCCTAAAAAATGTCCAAAATACAAGGCTAAAGAGAAAAGAGGTGAGTTCATGTCAAAATGTCAAAATGAGTTTTGAATGATTTCCAACTATGTACCAATATTTGCCACATGTTCAAGCAAGAGATAAGTCAACAATCTTGGCCAACAAGCCAAGAATTTCAACCAAATAGAGAAAAGGAGAGGACAAGAAGAATTTCATGATCATGGATACTTGGAAAGTCAAGAAGCATGTCTGAAAAATATCCTTTGACTTTGGTAAAGTTAATCATGTATGCTTGCATTATCAAGATGACATACATTGATATATTGTATAAGAGTCCAAAAGCATACAAAAGGCACAAAAATCTTCCCCAATAAGCTTGGATTTTTAGCCAAGCATGAAGGAAAAGAAGAAGAGGAAATTTTGCACGTTTTATACAAAAGTCAACTCAATTAAGCCTAGGATGATAGGTGTTACAAAAAGGAGCTAAGTTGACTTTGTACAAAGACACCTCAACACCTTCATTTAAGGCATTTTGAAAGACCAATTTCCTTCCCTTGTAAGCCAATATTTCGGCCAAAATGGAGCAAAGGGAAGAAGCATACATATGTCACATGTTATTCCGATCCAAAAGTCAAAGATCTTAATTCCAATTTGACAAATGTCTTCATAAGGGAATTAAGTTGACTTTAATAAGGGATATTCTAAGACATTATTTCATGACTTTTGATGAACAAAGTTCCTTCCCTTACAAGCCATATAGATTGGCCAAAATGAAACAAGGAAGGGGAGAGCATGATATCACAAGTTATTAAAAAAGTCAAACATATAAATCCCTAACTTGACAAGTGTCCTAATAGGAATTAAAATTGACTTTAAGAAGGACATTTTAACATGATTAACAATGACAATTGAAGCTCAAAATCCTTCCTCCATAAGCTTCAAATTCGTCCAAAATAAGAAAAGCCAAGAAAAATCCAGAATTTTGAAGAAAAACACATGTCAACAATGTGTAAATGCAAGGACAAATTGACATAGACCAAAAGAGATATTTTGCATGGTTTCCATCTATTATTTAAGGGCCTCTTACCTTCATTTGCTACCCAAGTCAGCATATACAAGGGGGAAAAGAAGAGAAGAGAGAACTTACATAAGTAAGAAGGAAAGAAAGCAAGTAGATTTCAAGATTAAGGTAAGTTGTGACGACCACCCTGTAGGGCCTTTATTTATCAGAGTTGTAGTGCACAGGCATAAGATGATTTGGACAACTTAATTACGGAATACAAGTATTTTGAAAATAATTTAGTTTGAAAACATACAGACAGATTTTTCACGATTCAAATTCATCCAATAGTTGGATGTTAATATAGTCATCCCAAAATAGACGAATGATAAACGTTAAAAAATAGTCTAATTACTCCTATTTTCCCAAGAAATTCCAACTGTTGTAACCCTTACAGCTGCTTCTTGCCTTTTGATCCCGAACCACTACCTATATCTTTCATGTAGTTTGGAGTTTAAATGAATGAACTCTAAGGTAATAGTTAATCTCATTTGCAGGTATGAAATGTAAATGACAGTATAACACATGTATAGGCATAGAATAATTCACAGTAATCAAGTCGCACCGTAATCGAAGTTAACGACCAAGGACCGC
This sequence comes from Acacia confusa, assembly GCA_037074495.1. NCBI lineage: Eukaryota > Viridiplantae > Streptophyta > Magnoliopsida > Fabales > Fabaceae > Acacia > Acacia confusa. The sequence goes on along the minus strand of CM073505.1, from coordinate 29,474,831 downwards.
AGCCTTTCAAGACACGCAGCCCTGTTCTAGGACACGCAACCCTATGCGACACGTAGCCTCAAAAATTTTCACAAGTTCGGCTTTAATCCTGACCAGAGGAGGTATTTTTGGAGGTTTCTACAAAGAGATATGAATTTTTGAAAATAACCCTAGAAACTAGACTTTGATTCTGATTAGAGGAGGTATTTTTTATATAGAAAATTGGTATGAATTTCTATGGTCCTAGAAAGTATTTTTAATCACAAATAGACATATTAATGGTTGCATAGCCTTTGAAATCACCTCAATTGAAGTTTTCTATAATTAGTTATGAATTGTTGAAGTTGGAACATATTTCTGGAATTTTCTGGTAATTGGCTGAAAATAAAGAAAATAAGGTCAATGAATGATTTCTCACCAGTAAAAGGATTCAACAAGTCCAAAATGAGTAAAAGAGCCCTAATCATAAGAATATGTTATGGAGATGAGTTTGCATAAGTGATGAAGTTATTGTATTTATATTGTTTTAGGGTTATCAAGTACCTAGAAAACTAATTGGGCTTTTGAGAATTTATTTGCATTCGATCAATTGTCAGGTAATAACTATTTACTTATATACTATGTGTTTGCTTTGTATGTTTGTTATGCCATGATTGTGGACCCATGTCATGTGATGGGGACATGCGTTTAGGCTGTAAGACCTAGTGGATTGGAGGTCTTTGGGTCGCTACTGAGCTTGTGATGCATTCAATGTAATTAGGGTTTGAGGCCCAGCTATTGTGATTTTCCTAGTGCTATGGATCTGAGGCTTGTCTTGTTTGGCAATCCTACTTTGTTAGAACTTGGTCCTTCTGTAGCAGACGTTTGCATATGTGGTATGCTGTTTTATGTTACTGCGTGATGATTGTACTGAATGCATGTAGTATGTTATTGCCACTATCACTTTCCTATTATGGTTGCTTGTATGCACTGCATACATATTGTATATGAGTTTAACAATTATCTGGGATTCAATTTTAGGTCTTAGATTATCCTAAAGATATATGAGGTTTTACTTGAACTGATCAAGAGTTTGAAAGGTAAGGGCATAGAGCTGCATTATGAAGAAATTGGGGACGCCTTATGGAGATTTTGTACATGTTTCATTTTGGATGACTGTATATTTTAGTTCTTGCTCAGGATTTATTTTGGGATGGCTGTAGCCTAACCCTTCAGGGATTTATTTTCGATAGTTTTGTAGTACTGTTTAGTTTACCAATATTATATTCGTGTCCAAACCGATTGTACGCTTTGCTGCATAATTATACTCTAATGCATGTCGTTAAGTAATAATTGGATAAAATAAGGTAATAATAATAAAGGGATCACACTACTCGCCACTTGGAAGGGTGAGACCAGTAGGGGTGTAACAACTGAGGCCTTTATTTGGCCTATACAACTAATACTAAAAAGCCTTTTAACATATGTTTTAGGCCATTTCTATATCCCTTTATAAGGGACATCTATGTAAGCAATATAGTAAAAACTGAGAACAACATACATTAGAAAAGGGACGCTGTATATTTTTTTAAAAAAATAAATTCCCTCATAGTCACCGTCATAGACCTAGCCGCCGTTACCACCATCAATCATCCATCATCCATGGATCCCACCCCTAGAAACTTCCCTCTTTTCTCCCCTCCTTCATGTCCCGCCTCCCTTCCTTCTCTGCCACAACGCACTTTAAATTGCACCCACGATGGCATCCTCACCGAAAATTGTTACTATCATTGCAAGAGAAATCAAATACAAACTCATTATAAATCAAATCCAAACAAATATTAGCCATCATCTCAAATAAGAAAAGGCCTAGAAATCAAGACCGAAAGCCATAGATTTGTCACTCTCCTTGCCATTGTTGTTATCCTTACCAGATTTGAAGTCTACAACATGCTCTCTTTCCACTTCTTCTCCTTCCTTGCTCTCCTCGCCCTTACCATTGTCCTTGCATCATCCTCACCGTCAGGCCTAAGAAGCCTTGATTCGAGCTTCAACAATTCACCTTGTACTCACACTTGCACAAGATGAGACACAAATACTCACTGCCATTAAGGGAAGACTTGAGGGATGAAATGACAGAACATTGAGGACGAAAAATAGAATAAAAGTGTCGACTGTTGAGAGGGAAGCCAAATTCACTCGACAATGAAGATGATGGCATGTGTGTGACGCCGAGATGAAACAACGAGCGGGGGATGACACCCTGGAATGCAAAGTAAGAGAAGGGAAAAAGCAAAGTGCCAAGAGAAGGGAGAGGTCTAAATTTTTGAGATAGACGGGTTAGGTTAGGTTTTGGGTTTATGCTTTTTTGTGTGTTTGGGTGTTAAAAATAATTAAAAAAAAAAAAAAAAAGTAGTGCCTTCAACGTCCCAATTTAAAATTGGGACACCAAAAATCATTTTTTGATAAAGGGACGCCCAATATATCAAAATTCCCACATATAATTACAAAAATGCCACAACCTTTATTTTTTTATTTCCCTTTTTAGAAAATAGACATTTTTTGGGGAAGTAAAATCAATTTTTTGTAGTAGTGAACAAATTAAGGCCAGTAAGTACTCACTTTTATGAATGTGCAACTCAAAATAGGAAGAATAACAAATGCCTTCATGAATTGCAATGAACGTAGAATGGAGGAGAATGATCAGTCCAGCAACAACAAAAGTGGTTAGAGGTGGACATGCTGGAAAAAAGTGCTCAAAGGTGTTTGATGAGAGCGTGGAGGAAGGGTGGGGATTTTGAAATTGTGAGTGAATAGGGCCAAAAAGGACTTTTATTGGCCAATATTTCACACTACTATATAGAGGAAAGATTTAACATTCATCATTAATGTTTGATTTTAGAAAAACATGATGTCAAAATGAAGGAGGTGGCATTTTTTGCAATTTTTTGCATTACTTTTGTCCTCATCCATTTTCTTATAAATGGAAAGTGGCATTTTGTAAGTGTCTTACAACGTACATTTTTTCAAAAATGAACTTTGTAAGTGTCTTCTAATGGACATTGTTCCCAAACTTTATAACATCACCCACAAATGTGTCCCTTTGAAAACGAATGTAGAAATGGCCTAAAAACATACATTAAAAGTGCTTTCTGTAGCAGGGATGGTTTAATTTTGAACAACTTTGAAATATAAATGTTTCACCATTTTTAAACTTAACCATCAAGTATATGAGAATATTTTAATCAATAAAAATTAAAGATATATTTCACGATTGTTCGGTTACATTGTAAAATATTTTTGGGTAAAGGTGCAAAAATACACATGTGTTTTACCTCCGGGAGCGCCCAGCACCATATGCTTTTTTGGGAAGCAAAAACACACGCGTGGTTACATTTTAGGAGCAAAAGTCTCACTTTCTGTTAATAAGAAAGCGTTGACCGTTAAAATGCACCATTTTGACTAACTTTCGATGATGTGGACGCTGATTTGGCAAGGAAAGGGTGTATCTTGAAAAAAAAAATTGAAAGCTTTTTCTGAACATGAACACCGCAATCCCAGAAACAGGGTTAAAAAACCAATCATAAACATCCCAAAGCGGATCTACCAGCAACCCATCTACGAAGATCGTCTGGTTTCCCTTGAAATTCCATTGCAGCCTCTTCACTCGAATCACTGTCTTCTTATCGATGCACACTGACGATACTGGACACTTCAATCCCTCATTTTCTCCGCTGCATTTGATCACAATGTCGTGCCAAGACCCTGTGTCGCAGAACTGGGCCTTCGTCGTGTAAAGGGTATTTCCGGAACAATGCTCTCGCCGTGAGATTAGGGAGACTTTAGGTGTTAAGAGACGTTGAAGATACTGTTTGTTGATCATTAGAGAAATTTACAAGAAATATAAGACAATTTCTTAATTGGATTGTTCAATTCATGAAACGAGCAAAAGTGACATGAACAAAGCCAATAAACAAATGAAAGAAATTCGATTAGAATCTCTACAATAAAGGGAATAGTCATATACAAACACCGCCAAACTTTAGATTCATACACAAAAAAACTTGATAAACCTTACAGATTGATCAATTTTAGTTGCTATTATAAAGATTGAAACAAATTAATACCTGAACTGAACCGAAATTATACAAAAAAATGAAACCATACTATGACGAGAAGTTAATCGTAAACCTTAATTCACAAAACCCTTATGATTCTTCTCTTGTAGCAAATTTGTGAAATCCAAGGGAGGCCTTCCAGGAGCCGGATAAGAAGAAGGTGAGGAATGAGCAGAGCAAGCAGCAATGACCAAGCTTCCTTCACTCCACGACCTCCGTATTAGATACGAAACATTGCGACAGATACAGATCGAAACTTTAGTGGTGGAGTAATTGTGTAACGACCTCCCACAAGTAAGGACTTGGTTCGTCCCCCTCATGGCGCACCGCTTACACCCGTGGTTGGCCGGCCCCTCACAGGGCAGGAATTGTCCTCCTCCTCTAGGAGAGATTTGTCCCTCGAGTAAATACCCAAAGGCGCCTCCCCAAGGGCTCGAACCTTGGACCTAAGGATAAGTCCAAAGCCTAAGAGCACCTTAGTATCTATTACAAATTGCCATTGTTGTGGAGGGCGCAACCACAGTTGCGGCGGTAAGGCCGCCGCTCGATATCGTTGTCGAAGCCAGAGATGCAACCTTCGAGAAGGCACCGGAAAACACCATCGGCAGCGGCCATATCCCCTCGGCAGAAGATGGGTTTACCCTAAGAAATGAGGGTTAGAGACGGAGTACAGAGAGAGCAAAAACGGCGATAGATAACAGCAAATGACGAGGGAAGTGGGAATTAGCGTGCATCAGAAAAATTGAATCGGAAGTTTTAGAGAGGAGGAAGGAGAGAAGAGAGAGGCAGAAGAAGATGAAGATGAAGACGATGGAGGAGGTGGCTTTCAAAAAAAGCTTTCAATTTTTTTTTCCAAGATACACCCTTTACCTGCCAAATCAGCGTCCACATCATCAAAGTTAGTCAAAATGGTGCATTTTAACGGTCAACATTTTCTTATTAACAAAAAGTGTGACTTTTGCTCCTAAAATGTAACCACGTGTGTATTTTTGCTCTCAAAAAAAACATATGGTGTTTGGCGCTCTCAGAGGTAAAGCACATATGTATTTTTACACTTTTACCCAATATTTTTTTGCAATGCTTCACAGGTTATATTAACAACCATAAAGTGTTGCCTTGCACAATATCCGCCGCTTGATATTTTACAATTTCTCTAAAAACTGTAAAATATTGTGCATTATAAATTAACGATTCTGTAATAGGGAGCATTACAATAAAACATATAATAAAATTGAAAAAAAATGAAAAAACAATTATTTATAACTAATTATGCAAGGGTTAAATGATTGAAAAATACTTTTTTAAAATTAGGGATGAAGTTGAAAACTTAAATAAAATTTGAGTACCAGCGCAAAGTACTTTATCCCTTTCAAAGTGAAAACTTAAATTTAGTGGACCAAATTGAAAACTTATATAAACTTGTATCCCTTTCAAAGTGAAAGTAACGGTAAACCAGACACATCTCAAACTACTTTCAGGTTTTGCGCTGGGTTGAGTTTATCTCCTCACCCTTTTCTTATTATCCTTCATAATCTCTAAATCACATCCGTCCAATCAATACAACACTATTTTTACTTTTCTCTTACTTTCTTAATCAACAACTCAGATTTGGCCAATGAAAGAAAAAGAGAAATGAGATAAGGACAAGATCTCCTTCCGATATTCCACAACTATTCCTTCTTAAATTCTCAGCCGTTCAATCATCAACCACCAAAGATACAAGAAATAATCTCCGTACTGATATCTTCTGAGAAGAAGAGATTGCTCCGAGATCTTCGGAATTCCTAGCGTCTCCTGTTTCCTCAAGTTTACTAAAAAATAATTTAATAATTACAATTCATGAACTTGATATTTCCAAAAGTAACTGGAATACATAAAGTATTGTGTTAATCTTCTTGATCTTTCGTTCGTTATTCTCTTCTCATTTCTCAGAATGAGTTCAAGGCATCGACCACTACTGGCATGCACCGTATCGATCTCAGCAATGGCTGATATTGCTGCCATAAAATCTCAAGATCATCTCAACGGACCATTAGGCTCAACATTAAGAACAACAACAAAATTGGCCAAAATTGTGATGAGTCCTCTCATCTACGCCATGAAATATGAATGGTCAATCATTGTCTTCTTCCTTGATTTCCTGTTTCAGGGGATCGTAAAAACGATGGAGCATTTTTGCCCTTCCACATCACATGCACTCGACAAAAAGATTGGAGAAATCGTGCTCATGATAGAGTCCCTACCGGAAAAATTCGCCGATGCCATCGACAGATTGCCAGCAATAATTTACCAGTACTCATTCTCAATCAGACGATGGGCATTGGTTCATTTGATTTCGTGGTTGAATTATTTGATCTTAATGTTGAATCATATGGATCAGGAAGATTCGAGGATGAAAGATATAGCAATTGATAATCGTAACCTGCTTCTTCCACCAGAGTCCTCAGTTTCTTTATGTACAATTGATAGTTTCTGCTCTGCAGCTGACAGTGATAAGGATATAGGGAAGATATTTGATCGGATTGATTGTGATGAAGGAGCAAGTGAAAGAGAAGAGAAGGATACAGATAGGGCAAGAGAAAGTGAAAGTATTGTTAAATTCAGAGATATTGGCAAGAGTGTAATTAACCAAGAAGAACATCCGATTGTGCAGTTGTTTGAATCTAAATGGCTATCAAATTAGGGTTATATCGCCATATTGTTCTCTCCTGTGCACAAGATAGATACATACAATGGATGGCTAAGAAAAGACGGTTGAGTCCTTGATCATCGATCGGTCGGTTTCTTTTCTCATATGCAAAAACAAAACCTAAGTTTGGTTATTATGTGAGTGATATGTTTGTGACTTTTCGCACTATCATCTTTCATTTTCACAAGTTATGATGTGAAACACGAAATTCCTTTTTGAAAAAATTGTTGAATCCTCTCCATCACAAAGTCTATTGCTCAAACTTATCTGAAATTTGTTGAAGAACCAGATGCAATATTTATTTTCAATGAATACAACTCATCTTCAGTTATGTGTGCAACCTATGGTACAAAATAGAAGACATACGCATATAGTTGAAGATATGTTGCATGCAACAAAAGAAAAATTGCACCTACTTAATAAGGGCTTGGATCTTTAGATACTTTTACGAGAAAAAACATTATGTAATAAGAGATTTTTCAGCAATTTTTCCTTTTGTTTTTGGTTACTTTTACTTGTTCTGTTTGCTCTTTACGTTTTTAATTATGATCTGGTTTCTTCGAGAGAAGATGCTAACCAACAGACAAAGAAATTGTTATTAAATTTACAGATTGTTGATGAATGTATATATCATACTTCTTATGATCCCAACGAGGGGTGTGTGTATAAATCTTCAGAGGAATTGAATATCAAGCAAGCAAGAACTACAATTACACTTTTAATTTGGATTCTTAGGTTATGTTTGATAATGAAATTTCATCACATTTTAAACATGATATACTATTCCTTCTAATCTTGAATATAGACAGTGTTTTCTTTTTTCTTTTTTTTTTGGAGACATTAATGATGTTTATATTTATCATTTTTCAAAAAACTAATTTGTCTTCCTTATAAACTTATATAGACTTAGAGAAAAATATAATATGAGAAAATGAAAGTTACATTTATAAATATGATTATTGTTGCAATTAATTATAGTATATGCTCTATTCTCCTATTTCTCTTTTCTTGGCTGTAATTTTTTACATTCAATATAAGGTGATTCGGTTGGTCACCAAAAATTATAAGCAAATTGATAAAATTATAAGCCATATATATTGCTACGTAGTCAAAGGTATAAGCCATATAAATTGCTATATGGTCAAAGAAAATGCTAAATAAAAAGTCTTTTGACAACTCAGCCTAGCATGCATTCTTGCTGTTTAATATTTCACTTGCAAAAGGTTTATAATAATCGTATTATCGTCATATCCAGCGCCAAAAGAAAGCCTTTTTAATTTATTTATTTATTTTTATTTTTATAGATTCTGAAGTTTTGTGAATAGCTTGTAAAGTTGAAGCATATTAGATTGAAGCTTTAGCTTTTTCTTCCCCGCTACTAGCTGTACACTAGATTTTAACATCAGTTAAAAATGACTTAATCAGTGTTAAGAAAGTTACTTTCAAACACTGACTATTAAATCAGTACGATGTAAATAATATATATATATATATATATATATATATATATATATATTATTTACATCTATCATAACAAAATAAGCATATTATATGCCAAGCTTTCAGTTTGTGCGAACCTATATTGTAGATAAACCTGTATCTATCTAATATATTATATGGGATTAATGTTTCTCATGTTGTAGGAAAAAAATTATCTCATGTCACACACACATGAAATGGTGGGACCCACATATACATATATCATATATGTATATGTGGGTCCCACCATTTCATGTGTGTGTGGGAAGTTTAGTTTTCTCATGCAACATGAGAAAACTAAAACCCATATTATATTACTATAAAACTTGTACAAATGGCATGAATAACGGTGTCAATTTAAAACATTTGATTACCAAATATTTTAGTAAGAATGTTATCCAAGTAAGGGAGGAGGGTTAAATCCAACTAACGCAGAGGTCAGCAAATATACTATTAATTAAAAAAAACAGTAATATTTCAGTTACAATTTTTTATCCAGTTTATTATTAAACAAATTAGGCATCTAGAAAGACATAATATGGCGATTAATTAGAAGAATAAGCTACTCCTCCAGCCCTTTTTAAGTAATGACTACCCAAATCACATAGATAAAATATTGTTTAGAATTAGTTAGAATTGAAAAGTAAGAGACTTTTTTTTTTCCTAATTATATCTTTCTTTATGAAGATGGTGGGTGAGAGAAAGCATGTGGGGAAAAATATTAGAGAGAATGAGTGATAAATATATATGAGAGAAATGTAATTTTTTTTCTTGGCCAACAAGAAATATATGTAATTAATTGAGGAAAAAATTGTGACATCCCAAATTTTGGGATTTGATAATTTAAAATATGATATGGGATTAATTATGGAAAATTTGGCCTTAATTATTTTATACTTAATATTTGGAAACTAAGGCATATTTTCCTGTAAATTATGAACAAATAATTAGTGAATAATTTTTTGCCTAAATATTTTGGAGATAATATTTTATTGCCTAAAGAAATTAATTGAGAAAGAAAAATCCTTAAATGGAATTAATGATTAAATGGGTGGATCTGTTGAAGAACAAATAGCGTTGAACTAACTCACCGAGAGACTCCACAAAGATTCATGATAGAGAGTATCAATGGATATGTAAAGTCTCCTAACATTTGGTAGTATGGATCATTTAAACTTGAGGATGTTATCGAGCACTATGTCCTAGGGTTATACTTTGACTATATAACTCTATTCACTTGAAAATGGGGAGAACATTGTACTCTTAAGTATGACTTGAATACATAACTATTGATGGACATGCTGAAAAGACTTACAGTCTCCTACAAGGGATTAGTTGTTCACATAACCAGTAGGGCTTATATCACTTCTAATTGACTTAGGAATCTGTGCATAGTAAGTGATCATGAAAAGTCATGATCTATCTTAGAGCCAATGAAAGAAGATTCCTAGTTTCATGAAAAGCTATATTTAGTCAACCACGATTCCTAGTTTCATGAAAAGTTATATTTAGTCAACCACGAGAGATGATACCCTATCTTTGCTTTTGACCAAATGTGAATGACATTGTGAGGGATGATGTCTATACGATATCCAAATTAGAAAAGGTAGATCACTTGATCAACTTAATTAATTCTAGGGTCATAGAGCATTGTTAGTGTCTTATGTGGTTATTAGATAACTTGGGCCGATTAAAGGAGTTTAATTGGTCCTAAGTTATCTATGTCAATGATTAATAAGGTCTAATGGGTCACACATAAAGGTTATTCTTGATTGCTTAAAATTAGCAAACTTTGGCCAATAATTGTTATTGGGCTTAAACGTGTATTTGGGTTGGAGTCAGACTCTAAAGCCAATATACAAAAATGGCACCATATATGGTTCCTTGATGGGAAATTAGTTTCTCCACTAATAGGCCCAATATGTTACAAGATCAAACAAGGTTTTAGACCAATTTGAATTTGGAATTCTAATTTTGAATTTGAGATTTAAATTTGAATTTTAAATTCAAGAGATTAGGTGTGTGAGTGTGTGTCCAATAAAGATTAGATAAATAAAGGATAAAGAAATAATTAAAGATATAGATTTGATCCATTATCTTGAATTATTAATCCAAGAAATAATTAAAGATATAGATGTGATCCATTATTTTGAATTATTAATACAAGAAATAATTAACGATATGGATAAGATCCATTATCTTGAATAATTAATTCAAGAAATAATTTAAGATACATTATGAATGATTTGTTGAGACATTCACAGAGGCTGCAACTTCACATGCTAATGAATTGATGGAAACTTAATTTCTAGGTTCTTACCTCCTGCATGAGAAGATTGCTACAACAATGTTAGTTTATTTTCCCATTGTATCTCTCACGCACACACAAATAACAAGAGTGAATAATTGGATCAATTGGACTGGATTTTTTTTTTTAATAATAAACAAGGCTATAAGCCAATTACAGAGAAACAAAAATTACTCATTGAAGGGAATGAATCCCATACAATCTTGAACAACAATAACACAGGAATGAATCCCATGAAATCCTGAACAAAAATTACACAATCAAGGGAATGAGTCCCATACAATCTTAATCAGCTAATACCCTTAAGGTAGAAGCATTCAGGCTATACACGTTTATCTGTCACACTAACCAATGCCAAACACATTTACAAAAAGTAGCAAATATGAGTACACCAAAATGAGGGTTAAGGCTGAAGTGTTCAAGCTATACACATTTGTCTATCACACTAACCAATGCCAAACACATTTACAAAAGCAGCAAATATGAGTACACCAAAACAAGGGTTAAGGCTAAAGTGTTCATGCTATACACATTTGTTTGTCACCAAAATAATTAAACATCGAAGGCCATACACATGTACACATAGCCCTAATAACTAGCCTTCTTTCCTTTGTCTTTGTTGCTCCGAAGACGTTGTACAAGTTGTGTGGTTGTCACACATGGTTGGCCTCTCCATTGTAGGCTTGGAGGCTAAAATGGAAGGTTTGAAGGTGGATCAAGAGTGACTAATTCAGGTTGAAACTGAATGCATCTTGCACGTGTTGGATTGATAGAGCTAGAGCTACATCCTCAAGACAATCTCATTTCCCTTTCAATTGGGATGGGGAATTTGGTTTGTGGATTGGCATTCTTGTGCATATACTCATGTGTTGTGCCCTCTTCAATAATAAACTCAGAATTAAGACCAGACTGCAACATAATATTGCAAACACAAACCAGAATTAGTAATTTAAAGTGCTGCACATATGCGGTCAAAACAGAGGAAGTTATTGAATGAGTAATTTAAGTTCAGGATCTTGATGGAAAAAAATTCAGTAACAACTATAAGATTCAGTAACATTTACATGTAATACTACCATTGTACACAATAAACTTACATTGTAAACAATACTTCCTGTCCTCTCCTCAAATCTGATCCCAAAACCACATGCACCTCTTGGCTACCTTGTCCAGGACCTTATTGTTGTCCTGTGTGTTGTAATAGAGGGTTTGGAATTTGTGGGTGGTGGTTGGGAACTTTGACTCTGGCTGGGTTCTTCTTGGGTTGGCTGAGCGAGCTATTGAGAGGTGAAGTCATGGGTGGGTGATTGTTCTAGGGGGGGTTTGGTCGGTTTAGGTGGTTGTTGGCTAGACTTACGCCTGCCTTTTGTTGCCTTCTGTTGTTCCTTATGAGATGGAGCCTATTATTGTAACATATTAATTAACATAACATCATAGAGGTATAATTTGTTGTTTAGTATTCATGGAAGAATGCATCAAAACACTATTTACTATAGTTCTGCATATATACCTGTCAACGGCAACAAAATATTGATCCTAAAGAAATTTAGCACTTGATTTGTTGGGTGGTAGTATGGATTAGATTAATTGGGATGAGGAAGGCTGAATGGGAAGGCATGAAAATGAGTTGGTAAGGCTAATGTGAGAACTATATAAAATAAAATAGGAAACATGATTAAAAGGAGGGAACAGTTGGAATGGGCATAAAGAACCGATTTTGAAAATTCAAAGACGTAGATATGGAAAATTAACAGGGGTCAATTGAGATGTAAATTGACCTCACCTAAACAACTTAGACACAGTTACATATCAGATGACAGACCATCACATTATATTGATGTGTTTGCATGGCTAGGACTGATACAATGCAAGCTATATATTGTAGCTTTCATCTATAATTTATTAAAAATAGTCATCTACTTGGTCAAACTACTACAAAATCACTTATGTTGCTTTTAAATAACATCAAATTAGAAACATATCAGCTTAAATAACAAACAAAAAAACAAAGCATCCCTTCACAATACACATTTATGAGTCGTGTCTTAGAATCAGTACAACATTAGTCATCAACTTTAATTTACAATAACAAATAGTTTAAAGAGAGTGGTATTGTGGCATTCAAACCGTCAATGTCATTTTTTTCTCAGGCATTTCATTGAGCATATAATCACCAACAAAAAGTAGACCCAAAAAAGGAAAAAAAAAAAAGAAAATGAGAATAAAGAGGCGTGTGGGGGAAGGAAGGAAAAAAAATTAAAAGTGGCACCGCCTTTGAATATATGGGGGTGTATTAATTGCACCCCCCCCCTTCCCCATCTATATATATATGAGTGGCTTGAGGTGTGAGGAATTGAGGGGAAAAGAAGAGAAAAAACGTGACTGAGCAGAGAGAGAAGGAGAGTTGGAATATTTTAAGGTATGTTGTTTATTTTATAAGATCATTTAGGTATTTAAATTAACTTCTTTTCAATATAATTTCTTCATAAAAGTTGTGCTATATATTTTTCTCTTTCTAATGGAGGTAATATTATATTGGTTAGTAAAAATTTTGAGGTTACAATTTTGGAGAAGTTTTGATTTTTTGAAAATAGATCACTGTATATATAAATAAAATGATTAATAACTAATTTTAATCGGTTTAGTTTTCAAGATCGAAGAACTAAAATATTATTTTTAATTTTTATGATAATATATTAATATTGGAATATTTATAATATAAGTTATATTAAATTATTATTGTAATGATGTAGAATTTTCTTGTGATTGGTGATCGTTCGTGTTTTACTTCTCAAAATTTAGTTTGGAGTTGAGGTAACCGGGGTTAATTTATTTTATATGCTTGTTTTGGACTGTAAAGTGTTTTCTAAACTTTACTATTATATGTCTTCCTGGTATGTGTTTTGAAAAATTATGCTTATATTTGAACATGAAATTATTTTAGTAAAACAGTAGTGATTGTTGTGATAGTTATGATGTTTGTTATAAGATGTTGTAAATGGAATAATGTATTGTATGATGATCTTAGAAAATTATAGGGATATATTGTTTATCTGTTATTGGATATGTTGGTTTGTGTGGAAGAGATTTAGGGTGAAATTGTACCCATTGGCTCTCTCATTCCTGGCTCGGAATTTGAGTAGAGTGTTTTGGGCGGACACCTCTTTGTTATAATATATCGGTGGTAACATGGGAGGAGACAGTATTCTTGAGGTGTCTAGATAACATTGGCCAGGTATACTAGCACTGATAGGCTATACCATGTCCAGAAGATATAAGGAGGAGCAGGATGAATGAGCGGAGATGGTTTTAGTTATTGTTAATTATCATGTTTCATTTAATTATTGTTAGTATTATAATTATGTTATTAAATTTGCTTCTCTGATTTGCAATCCTTTCTTGCATATTTGATAAATTAAATTTGGTTACTGAGATTTTATGTCTCACCTCGTCATCATTAATATTTTTCAGGCAAATTCTCTAATCTTATTAGAGGCCAAGGGAAGCAACCAAAGGCATAAAAGTTTAGAAACTCTAAGCCTCTTTTTGGTATTAGTGTTGTACGGATTCCTATATTTTCATCTTAGGGCACTCATTTTTTTGTAATGATATGAATATTTATCTACTATTAAACTTAAACCATGTGTTGTGGAATCAGTATTGTATGACCCGTGGGCTATGTGTTTTCTCTTCTTATCGATAATTGTGCCCCGAATTGTGAGACTTTTCACCCGGAGTAGGGCTAGTGGGATGATGGATGGTGATGATTTCTTTTGGATACTTGTTATAATTATCTGGATGACTGTAGTATTTTATTTTGGCCTGTCAGGCACTATTCCCATATGACTGTATATCTTGATCCGTTCGAAGAAAAGTTTATCTTTCCGTATTTTTATCAGTTTATTATTGTCCAAACTAGTGTATGCTCTGCTGCTTATACTTTAATGTGTAATATAAATTAACCTGGGAAAAGTAAGATAGAATTGAATATAAGTAAATGATCACACTACCCACCACCCGAAAGGGCAAGGCCGGTAGGTGTGTAACACACTCACTTTTATGTGAGTGTGGCCAAGGAGGGAAAAAAAATCTACAGCAAAAGCATAAATATTAAACCCTTTATATTATCAACATTATTGTCAATTATGATCTTTTTATAACTCATTCCCTATAGTGCAAAATATAATAGATTACTTAGATTTTTTAAATTTGGTTAACATTAAATGAATTTTCTTAACCGACATAAATTTCTTCTAGAACTAAAATAAATCATCTAAACGTTCTTGGTTTTAAAATATGTGTTAAATTATAAAAAACCTTGAGTTTTATAAAATTATATAATGCCATTTTTAATTAAAATTTTTGTTGATTTTAAAAAAATTATAAGTTTTAAAAATTCAAGAATGTGTAATTTTTTCTTAGAGATATCTATGAAAGTTGTGAAAAATGAAAATGAAGAAAGCTGTTGTTTAATTTAGTAAGACTTAGAATTTTATATTAGTTTTAAGAATAGAATGTGGGAAAGAATGCAGAAGGTAATGCAAAATATTTTGTTAGGATTATTTTAATTTTTTAATTTTTAATTTTTACATTTGGTCTTTCTAAATAATTACAATTTTTATGGTATGCTCTATAAATATTTTTTCTATTAGGTCCTTCATTCTAATTTTTCTCATGGTTTTAGTTGTAACAAAGCATGTTGCCATCACAAGTTAGAAAAGTTGTTGTTGAAAAACATTTTTAGTTATTTAGTGGGGAGTAGATATCCTCATAGTCTTTTTTTATCATTTTTCTTTTCAGAATCGTATTTCCATCCTTAGAATATAAAATAGATGATTAAGACTTAATATTTTGTAAAACTATTATGATGATGGTGTTTTATAAATTAATTTATTTGTATTATAGTTATAAATTTTGTAGATCATTATTTACCATTTTAAGTTTATTTATTCATGTTCAAAATAATAGTTTTACAAACTATTAAATATGGACTATCTATTTTTCTTTTTTTTAATTTGAGGGTAGAGATTGAATTCTGAGAAGAAAATGAGAATTTTTTTTTTAAGAGAATCCAAACCGTTTTTAGTGAAACATATTGTCAATTGCTAATAGCCATTTTACACTTCATTAAATTATTATTTCACTAGATATTTACTCCATTTCATTAGCTAATTTTGCCAAACAATTTTTTTTTGTTTTTGTTTTACTACAATGGATTTATTTGATGTTTACAGAGTATTTGTATCAAATTTTCCATAAAACAGGTGTTCATTTCCAAAAAAGGAAATTTAAATGAAGTTGTTTAGCCACCAATGAATTTTGACTCAAGTTGGTTTCACCTTTCAAGTGGCATCATTCATTATATTTATTACTAAATGAATGAATTACATATTTTGAGAAAATTGGTAAAAAAAATTCCCTCTAGTAAGAATATCTTCACATGTTTTGTACATAGGAAAATCATACTAAAGTCTCAAGTAAAAAAATATCTGAAAAAGTCACATAGTTTTTCAATTATGCCACTTTCACGTGTTAATGTTGTATTTTCCACTTGTCATTACAAGCTATAAGACTTTTTATATAATATGATAAAATTAATTAGATAATTCTTATATAGTTTCACTGAGTATAAAAGTCAATCACTATAGATTAAGTTATCACACGTCATTATATTTCCATTTTTAAAAAAAAAACAAAAAAAAAATCTGAGTCTCTTGTGACTCCATCCTATGTGGCGTGCGTTGACAATATTTAAATTTGCTTACAAGGCTTTGTTACCTATGCCTTGTGTTGCTCCTCTTCCCTCTCCTTGCCACACTGTTCACATTTTTCTTCCTCTCCCTGCTCACCTTTCCTTCTTCCCAACCACACTCTTCCATCGGCAGGACCCGCGACATAACCATGGGGGCTTCAAATTGAGCCGTGCATATCTCGGGCCGTCCTTGAAGCTTAGATTCATCAACGGTTTTCAAAAATCACCACCGGTGCTGACAATGGCTACTCAAGTCCGCCACCCACGAGCTTACTGATTCCGTTTTGAATTTGAAAGGCCCCAATTTGTCCAACTCTATTCCCACAGGGCCTGGTTTTGAGATTGCCCATTAACTTTTCTTCACTAGTCGCTTCTTCTTTCTGCAAATGCAAAATACCCATATATATTCAATAGAACCATGACACACGCCAGTGGCAAACCAAGATTTTGGGTTTGTTGGTGTCCAATTAGTGGTGGGATTCAGGCTCCGAAAATTTTTTTTAAGGAAAGTTTTAAACACATGTTTTAAACAATTAGTGGTGGGATTCAGGGATTCAAAAGCACATCCTATTTATATACCTCATGAGGAATTGATTAACTACTGTTTTGAAAAAAATGGACTTCTCTTCAGGATAGAATAGACAACAAATGCACTCACACCCTATAGTTATCAGTAGGATAGAGTAGACCCAAAAACACCTCATTCAACGACTTTTTAGGATTGTTTACGGCCAAGAGAAGATATTCAGTGACTTAATGCATAGTGACAAAAAATGTGATATGCAAATTGAGAGCAACTACCAATCGTAATGCCCATAGGTGTAAGCATGACGAGAACAATAAAGCATAAAAATTTGGCAAGATCTTCGGATCAGAGGATCCATAAATCACAACCATTCGTATATTGGATCAAGAACAAAGCTTCATAGCTATACTCTTCCCGAGAAGGGTCACATCTCAAGTAATTTTCAGAAACCCAAATTCTCTAATATAGGCCAGGTCAGTAAAATCAAGCATAATAGGAAAAATATAAATTATTGCTCACTAACGGACCTCGCTCATCGACTACATCAAGAGCGCAGTGGAGGATATGATGGAGCTTGAGAGCATCGTTGGCTTCAATGAAGCTCTAAATATACAGCGGATTGTTCTATCCATCGAGGAAAAACGAAAACAAGAGAAATTTGTGATCTTGTGCAGGAAAAAAACAAAGAAAGCTTATAATAAACGCGAAGAATGCTGCTTGAAATTCGAAGATGAGGAAGTACAAAGGCATACCTGATTACCAACGATGGAGGGAGGAAGAAGATGAACAGTCTCTGAAAACGCCGCTCCTCTTTCTGCTTTTCTTTCGCTCTCTCGGTAAGAAAACCGATGATGAACAGTGCTGGGAGGCCACCCCCTTTCTTTCTCTAGAACCCGTGGCTTTCTTTTTAGGTCTCCAATTTTTTTTTTTTCTTTGCCCGAATTTAGGTCTCCAATTCAGTGCCCCACAATGTATGCCAAAAAAACAAAAAACAAAAAACAAAAAGGCCCAAAGTTTGGGTCTACACTTACGGCCCCTTGTCCCAATGTAAGTCCGCCGCTAACACATTAAAGAGTGGGGTTGAGAAGAAGGAGAAGAGTGAGGAGTAGAGCCGTCAAAACAGGTCAGGCCCATCAGGCCGGCCCGTTTAAGTTTTGGCCCTTTAAGGATCGGGCTTGAAAAAGCCGCTAACACATTAAAGCAGAGGTCCTGCTGATGGAAGAGTGTGGTTGAGAAGAAGAAGAGTGAGGAGTAGAGCCGTCAAAACGGGTCAGGCCCATCGGGCCGGCCCGTTTAAACTTTGGCCCTTTAAGGGTCGGGCTTGAAAAATGAATGAAATATTTGAAATTAGCTCTAGAGGGCCTTGGGCCAGCCCTACAGGCCTTTTTCACTGTAGCTTATATATATATATATATATATATTGTATTTGTTATAGAGTTATTTTTCCATTTAACTACAAATACATAATAACTATACTCTAATTTTATGATTTGATTTATTCTTTGTTGCAAATAAAGATTATGGATGTATTTATGATGCGGGAGAAGAATTTCATGATATTCTTATTTATGAGCTAGAGGCTACTACTCAAAGTGAAGAACAATCAAATGTCGTTAAAATCGATGATAGTGACGAAGATGACAACAATAATAGTCATCGTACTAATGCCGCTTAGTGATATGTTATTTATGTTTTATATGGGTGATTTGTGAACATAGTTTACTTTTGATTATGAATTAGTGACTGTGCTTATTTTATTGGATGATTCGTGTTGTAATTTACTAATTATATTTTTTAAAAAAAAAGTGTAGGCAAAATAGTTATAATTTGGAATAGTAATTTCCAGATCCTGCAGGTCGACCCTGACCTTGGTGCTCTCGGGTCGGGTTTTGAAAAACAAGTGTTTTTTTTTACTCCAAGCCCTGGAGGGCCGGCCTTGTTAGGCCTTAGCCCTTCAAGGGCTGGTCCTAATTGCCAACTCTAGTGAGGAAGGAGAGGAAGAAAAAAGTAAACAGTACAGAAGTACAGCGGAGAGAGGGGAGAGGAGGGACATGGAACTGGTAACAAATTTAAATAAGGGTTAAGGTGCAAAAATACACATGAGCTTTTTTCCCATGAGCGTCCAGCACCAAGTGTTTTTTTCCTTGGGAGCAAAAATATACATGTGGTTACCATTTTAGAGCAAAAGTCATATCTCGCTGTTAAGTTACTGTTCACCGTGATGAGAGAGAAAGACAGTGGCGGAACCAGAAAAATTGTTTAGCCCAAGCCAAAAAATAAATATGTTAAACTATTTACTGAATAATATTGCATAACATTAAAAAAAAAATGAATAATAACCAACAATTATAAATCAAAACAAAATATAAGATGATAACATTTTTAGTAAGTACCTCAAACAAGAATTTTACTTTCCTTTTACAGTTCAATGAGTAATGAACCAAATATTATCCTAAAGATATCACAAATATAATCATAATAATAATATGTATAATAAAATTTAATAAAATTAACACTTAAATACATATTCCACCTACCTCAAAACAAAATAATTGGAGAAAATAAAGTAAATATAATATCAACCCCAAAAAATATTTTAAAAAAACATATAGATCTAATTAAATTTCAGCTAAGCAAATATATAAACTTATAAACTATTTTTTAAAAGAGAAATTCATTATAAAATCATAAGACAACCAAATAATAAATCCAAACTGATTAAAATTAGTCATTAATCATTCTCTACATATATATAGTCATCTCTTGTAAAAACTCAAAACTACACCAAAATCATTATTCCAAAATTTTCACTAATCAACATAATATTACCTTCATTAGAAAGAGTAAAATACGTAGAATAAAATACTTAGCTGGGGCCAAATTATTGGCTAAAATAAAATATTATATGATACACATATACAAATACATAAGATAATAGAAGGCTAACTGGGGCCAAGGCCCCAGCTGGCCATAAGGTGGCTCCTCCACTAGAGAAAGAGATTAAGTGAACAATAACTTAATGACAGTGAACAGTAACTTAATAGTGAAATATTACTTTTGCTCCAAAATGGTAACCATATGTGTATTTTTGTTCAAAAAAAAACGTGGTGTTGGACGCTCCTGGGGAAAAAACTCATGTGTATTTTTGCACTTTAACCCTTTAAATAATGTTAGCGCCACATAGGATGAGTCACAAGAGACTCATATTTCTTTTTTTAAAAAATAGCAAATTTCATGGATTGACTGTTGCGATGAATTAATTTATAAAGATTAAGTTGCAAAGCCAATGAAAATATAACAGTTAAATAATTAATTTTGTATTTATTATATGAAAAGTCTTATAACTTGTTAATAAGAAGTGAAAAATACAATATCGATAAGTGAAAGTAACACCATTGAACACATAAGATTTAAAAAGATTGATGTGGCATGATTTTATGAGGTAGTATACAAATTATGTGGTGTACCTAGTCTTTGCAATAATTTCCCTTCTATTTGATAGGTGATTCATACGAAAAAATTAACATTTTAATTCTTGTTCAAGAAAAATACACATCTTTTTTTTTTCTTTAAAAGCGTAAACAAAATGATTAACTAATATTTTTCTTGAAAACAAATAAAAGTCAATTTTTTCATATGAGTCACATATTAATTAGGATTAAGATCATTTGAATTGTTACGGTTCTTAATGTAAAATATATTTATCTAATTTTATTATATTAAGGAAGTTTGTTAAATTAGTTAATATGACATGTATTTTCTAAAATACCCTAGACATCTTCTTTAATTCCTTTTTTCCTTGATTATGGTTGAGAAAGTATTAACAAGAGTAAATTAAGAAAAATTAACAAATATAAAAAGTGTTTTATATTTAGAACCAAAATCAATTTTATAAATGTGTCTTATATTAAGGACTAAAGGAATATGTTTTTATTGAATATAGTTTAGATCACTTGATATTCTGGAAGTATATAATTATTTCTCATAATTTCATATGCCAAGTCAGATATTTTGGCTAACTGTTGATGAGTCATAACTGATAATGGTCAAACTAACTGTTCTGTTTGGGTTGGATGAAATTGTACCATTTTAAATACTTTAAAGGGGAATTGCTTTATAAACTACTTTATGGTTTAGGATGCTGGACACAACTTACTTTTTTTTTTTTTAATTATATACATACTTAATAAAGAGTAACGATTATATGAAAAGGCATACGAAAAATTTGGGCAAAAGTACGGAAAAAATCTTAATTAATTAATTAATTACCAAAATGCCACTGAGACAAAAGTATTAATCAATCTGCCCCCTATAATCAATTACAGGGGGTTAGATCTCTTTTTTTTTCATTTTTTACACTATGTAATCGATTACGTCACTATTCAGTAATCGATTACATGAAATTTGCACTGTGTAATCGATTACACCAGTATGGTGTAATCGATTACACCAGCTGCAGAAGCACAATGAAGAAGAGATTTCGAATTGATGCATGACAAAACTAATTTCCAACTTCTTTTTACCTACAAATGCGACTTGGGGAAGGTCTTTTGGCCAACAATTAACCGTCTACACTATGTCTAGTCAATTGATGTCCCTATATCCGTTTTTCGTCCTATGACATATCATTTGCAAAATTCATCACCTCAAATCATATGAACTGAAAGCATAAACATTCATAACTAAACTAAATGCCATAGTCAGTACAACTTCACGAAGTCTTAAAAAAAAATTACAAGATCCAAATACAAACATCATGTCCTACAAAAAAAAACATAGCTATCTAATCTGCATCCTCCTCTGAATCCTCCTCTTCCTCCTCCTCCTCATCGGAGACATCAGGCAACTGGTCCTCCTCTCCGGCTACCTCCTGGTGCTGTCCGTCTTGTAACTGCCGAAGTCCGGCCTCCAGCCCGTGCATCCGGCTCTGCATCCACCGCCACCGCTCGTTCTCCTTCTCAACGTGGCTCCTCCACCGCTGCTCGTGGCTCCTCCACTGCTGTCTCTGTTGGAGGTCCATCTGCCTTATCTGCAACATGACGTCACGGAGCTGGAATCCACCATCCAGCTCAACCATCTCCTCATCCTCATCATCGTCATCGTCCGGCATAGGGACCTCAGGATGAACCACGGGGGCAGCAGGCGGTGCATCGTCCTCGTCAGCGGCAATGCATATCCAGACACCCTATGCATTCTGCTGTATCTTGCACTGCTCCAGTAGGCGCCTCCCGAAGACAGCGTTACAATGCTGCTGGTCTACCATCTCAAATCCCTGCATCAGCACACGGAAGTGGAGCAATATACGGTGGACTAGGTAGGCGAATAGGAGGGTGGCATTCTCCTTCTGCTTCACCTTGGACATCATCCAGCAAATATAGTGTCTCTAGTTCACCGGACTGGCATGAATGATGGCCCACATGATCGGCATATCAACCTCCAACACCCTAGAGTGATTGTAGGCCCGGGGGAACAAAATATGGGTCAGCACGTAGAAAAGGATCCGTGCATCCACAGTCAGCTGGCCCACAATGAAAAGGGCTCTTTGACCCAAAGGACTCCTGATATCGTTGATGGCGGCGGCGTAGTCATATCCAGGCAAGTTGACATTGGTATCCCCATCGTATAGAATGACGCCCGCCCCATCAAAATCATATCCCAGCATGTGGGCCCATATCGGAGCAGTCATCTCTATGTCAATGTCGCAGACGCGCGACTTCAGCACTCCATTGATATAACTGAGGTTATGGTAGAAGGCTCTAACCATATCCTCTGAGTAGTGACTGACGAACTCCGCCAAGCCACGTAGATGCGAATCCTCCACCAGTGTGACTATCTCAAATCCCTCCTCTGTAAAAAAACTGCATGTTCAGTGACTTGGGCTTGATCACGGGTCTGCCCGCAAAGTGTTAAAGGAAGGATATGTGGGATGCTGCATTATTGCCCAGGAGAATTCCGTATCGGAGATCTGCCAGCTGTGCCTGAGAGCCGGATGTCTCACCCTCCATCCGTGCCTTTGAACGTCTCTCGGTCTAAGGGTCAACTCGTCTGCGTGGAGGCATGATCACAACAAATACCTACAAAGATGAAACAAATATAAACCATCAACAAACATGAAACAAATATGTGATTAATGGCATAATCACAATCCATGATCAATATCAGTCAACGGAAACAGTGTAATTGAAAGAAAAATGCACAATCAACAATCAAACTCTACGTAATCAATAATCTTCAACATCCATACACACAATAACATGTAATTTGTGCTTCAATCCTACTGTTTACATCAATTTCACATGCAAACATACACACATTGTTTCCGAAACACACAAAAACATCAATTTAATCTATTACTTGTTCAAAAACAACAACAAACAATTCAAATCAATGATCAGAACACTACATACCCAAAGAAAACAAACCCTAATCGATTACATGCACCATATCTTCAGAAAAAAGGAGAAAATAGGGACAAAATCGCAATAGGAACCGAAAACCTACCGAAATCACCGTAAATGAGAGCAAATCTTTGATTTTTCCTCAACCCACGCCTTGATTCTGGAGCTTTGTGGTTGAAAATGTCAATGGAGGAGAATGGGGGAGGCAAATCGGGTATGAGAAAGGAAAATGAAGGGTTTCGGGTGGTTTGGGCCTTTTAAAAAACTGAAACCGCGCAATGTAATCGATTACGGCCCGTGCCGTAATCGATTACATCACATGGTAATTGCCATATTTGCCTTTTGATTTTATGTAATCGATTACGCAACTCATCGTAATCGATTACATAGTGCAAATTTCATGTAATCGATTACTGAACAGTGACGTAATCGATTACATAGTGTAAAAAATGAAGGAAAAAAAAAAAGAGATTTGCCCTCTTATAATCGATTACATAAGGCATATAATCGATTACAAGGGGGCAGATTGATTAATACTTTTGCCTCAGTGGCATTTTGGTAATTAATTAATTAATTAAGGTTTTTTTCCGTATTTTTGCCAAAAATTCGCTAAAAAAAGCTTAAAAAGAACTAACAAAAAAGCCCTGAAAAACAAGCTGAAATTCTGAAAAGGAACTAATTAATGCAGGACTAAATTACTCACTTTTCATAGTTGGGAACTAATTAATGCAGGACTAAATTACTCACTTTTCATAGTTGGGAACTAATTACAACTGTGGACCGGCGAACTAATGAAGAGATAAAAGAGGCTAAAGTTTTATATTTTCCGTAGTTTTTATTTTATAAAAAGGTTTTTCCAGATAGGAACGATACATTTACTCATTAAGCCATTTCCCAAAAGGAAATTTAAGAAAATTACATCATGGTCTTTGTGTTATTTTCATGCAAATTAATCAAACCCAAGTTCTATTTCTAAAGGATTTCCATGTTATTCTTACAATTTTGACGTGAATAATCAAATTCCTGTCACAATTCTATTTGATGCTCTCTCTTTCCGTGGGTCTCATGAGAAATTTGCTCATCGATTCGTTCGTAGATGAAGTTACGTATCTTCCGACAAGTGGTATTTTAGATTAGAAGTGTCATTATATGAAGGGACCTTCGTTGATTCTATTTTTTGGGGTATGTCCTTGTTCCAATCCTAATCTTGTTTCTCCGTTCGCATTTTCTGATTAAATTGTTGTTCTGTTCTGAAACTTCCCTGTTCGCTGTTCCCCTACTGGGGCTCTCCTTTCGCTTCTGAATCGGAATTTTCATTGGCAAGTAATGGTTTTACGGCTCATTTTCTGCAACGAAGAATCCTTGTCCTTTTTTTGCATTTGTAGAAATTGTATTGCGGAATATTTCTTCCCTGGATTTTGTTTTAGAAACGTCCGAGCTAGAAATTTTGCTTTCAGAGTATTTTGTATCTGTATTTTGTCTGAATTGTTATACAAATTATAATGATTAAACTGTTTCTGAAATAATTATAAAGATTAGATTGCTTTTTCTTTTCTTATTCTAAGTCAATGTTCTGCATTCCTCCATGTGCTATTCGTTGAAATTTTGAAATGGGTTAACTAATGTACTTATGTTTTCTTTTGTTTGGAATTTCTCATATTTATTGTCATTTGTGGATTATTCTTCCCCTAAGACAGTCTTATGACTGCGTATTCTAGCTTCAGTTACCACACGTCCTTTTCCCCCCATTTTTGTACGTGATTTAGATATACACAGACCCTTGTCTCATTTCAATTCCTTAATTTTTTCCATTATGTATAATGGATTGGGACTGTGGTGAACACAATGCCTTACAGAATTTATATTGCACTGTTCTGTGTCCACCGCATAAGGTGAATTCATCAGATGAACACCGTGCCATAAATTTTATATTTGTTTTTTCTTTCCTTGTTCGGTAACTTTTAGTTATCAAATTCTTTGTCTTCAACATTCTATTCTGCCTACTTTTACTGGTGTTACCAAACTAGTTAAAATCAGTTTCACCATACTGTTATTACTCATAAAATTATATGTAATAATATAATTTCCCCCTTAATCTAACGTCTATATTTCTGCGTTATGATCACAGCTAAAGTAGTTGAGATTATTTAGCACTAAGAAGTGAATGATGGATGCTGCTGAGGTTGAAGAAAATCTGTTTGCAGCAAGTGATGCCAAGGTATGAATATCATGATGCATTCTTTGTTTCGTTTTGGTCTTCTGAGCCATGTTTCACAAGCTGTTGCTAGTTTCTTTCCTTTACATGTCTAATAAATAACAATGTAGTCTAAACAATATGAACTTGCTTTATCACACAGTTACATGGAGAAATGTGCAAGGCTCTTTCTACAATGTATTGCAAGGTATCGTCAATATTTCCATCCTTAGAAGCAGCTAGACCTAGGAGCAAAGCAGGCATTGAGGCTTTATGTTCATTGCATGTAGCCCTAGAGAAGGCCAAGAATGTTCTTCAGCACTGCTCAGAGTGTAGTAAACTTTACTTGGTATGAGTTCATTGCCTATTTCTTACCCTTTGTCTCTGAGAATAGAAAGTGGATTTCAATCTTAATCCACAGCATAGGTTCTCAATTGTTGGTTGATGAAGTCACTTTTTCTGAAATGCATTATTTTATTTATGCAGGCTATAACTGCGGATGTTGTTGTTCTAAAATTCGAGAAGGCTAAATCTGCTATTAAAGATGGCCTTAGGCAGGTGGAAGATATTGTCCCGCAAACTATTGGATGTCATTGTCAGGTACCTGAACAATATGTCTTTATAGTTTGCTTTTCTTATTCGAAAGTCGCATACTGATGTGTGAAAAACTTAAGGTAGATCATCTTTTCTTGTTTACAATCCATCGGATTTGTGTTTCTTTGATGCTGACAGTTTTATCCATATGCACATGTATAGATGTTGCCCTTTCTGTTATTCTAATTGGAAAGGTATTTGAACCCTCTTCATAAATGGTCTTTATTCTTTTCAGGAGATTGTGAATGAACTCAAAGGCGTAAAATTTGCTCTTGACCCAATGGAGAAGCAAGTTGGTGCTGATTTAATTTCACTGCTTCAGCAAGGGAGACAATGTGGCGACTCTAGTGACGTCAGCGAGCTTGAATGTTTTCACCAGTGTGCTATTAGGCTTGGAATCACATCTTCAAGAGAAGCTCTTATTGAAAGAAGAGCTCTCAAGAAGCTCATTGAGAGAGCTAGAGCTGAGGAAGACAATCAGAAGGAATCAAAAGTTGCTTATCTTCTACACCTCATGAGGAAATATTCCAAGTTATTTAAAATTGAAATTTCAGATGATAATGATTCACAGGGTTCTGCTCCTTGTTCTCCCAGTACTCCTAATACTCAATGTCAGGTGTTCGAAAGAGAGATCTCAAAACGCTTTGCCATGAATTTGAATCCAATCACTAGCAAATTGGGACAGATGCCTCTTCCGCCTGAAGAGTTGAGGTGTCCATTATCTTTGCAGCTTATGTATGATCCTGTCATCATTGTTTCCGGGCATACTTATGAAAGGGTTTGCATTGAGAAATGGTTCGGAGATGGACACAACACTTGCCCCCAGACTCAACAGAAACTTGACCATCTTTTGCTGATTCCGAATTACTGTGTTAAGGGTCTTGTCATTAGTTGGTGTGAACAGAATGGAATTCCTGTTCCTGGTGGCCCTCCTGAATCGTTTGAAATTAACTACTCGAGATTGGTGCTATCAGAACCTGAATCATCAACAAATTCGAAATCTGTCAACAGTTTGAGCTCATGCAAGTTGAAGAGTGTCAAAGTGGTTCCTTCAGAAGAGAGCTGTATCTCAGAGGAAGCCAGGGTGGATAAAAATGAATGTTTGCCTGCAGAGGAGCAAGATACAGAGAAGTGTCTTAGATTTCAGAAAGTTTTGGTTGAAGAGACCAATTACAAGACGAAGTGCAATGTGGTCGAACAGTTAAGGATAATACTGAGGGATAATGAGGAAGCCAGAACTTATATGGGAGCTCATGGATTTGTCGAGGCACTTTTACAGTTTCTAAGGTCTGCTGTGTCTGAAGGGAATCTGAAAGCTCAGGAAAGTGGAGCAATGGCTCTCTTCAACCTTGCTGTGAATAACAACAGGTGTTAGTATTTGATCTTCTCTTAGCATTTTCTTAGCTTTGAGTGACATTACTTTTACTTTTATTACAAGATCAGGCCTCATCAGGCATTTGGTAGTGACTTTTATACATATGGTTATAGTAGCTCATCAAAACTTTCCTGACTGCTGTTTGCGTCTCTTTTTGTCATATTTGTTCAGCGGGCACTGCACTTTATTAGAAGACATGACAATTGTTTCTGTGAATTCTTCTTTACTTGATATGGAAATAAATTTCATGTTCTTGTAACAGTTTAAGAATTTCACTTTAGAAGACATGCAAAATGATTACTGTCCTACTGATGTGACAGATTTTCTGATTTTTAGAAAACATTTTTATTCTTCTTTTAAACATTGTAATTCCTTCTGTTTTTAGCCTGCTGCTCCTTATTAGCATATTTTATTGGGTTAAGGTGCAAATTTTCCCCGGAAGTTTTTGCTGAAGAGCAATATAGCCTTGGAAGTTTTTTAAGTTCAATGTCACCCTGAAAGTCTTAAAATGTAGCATGTTGCCTAATACGGTTAAAAAATTGACGTTGACCATTAACTTTATAATGGAAAAAGATAACATTGCTCCATTTTAATACTTCCGAGGCAATGTATAGCTTAAAAAAACTCTAGGGTACCATTGCTCCTCCATAAAAACTTCCGGGGCTAATTTTCACTTTAGCCTTATTTTATTTTGTAGTTCCAGGATGTGACTGAAGTTTCCAAAGACATGGAACATGATACTCCTCTAAGCCTTGTTTTCACTGTAACTTAAGAAATTGTTCTTCTCTAAAACCTTAGGGAGCATCATTAATTAATCAAATAACTTTTACTTATTTATTTTTCTCTTTTTGAACAGAAATAAGGCAATTATGGTATCAGCAGGAGTATTACCACTGCTGGAGGAAATTTCTAATACAAGTTCATATGGTTGTGCAACGGCCCTCTATCTGAATCTCTCTTGCCTTGAAGAAGCTAAGACCAAGATTGGGAAGACTCAGGCTGTCCAGTTCCTAATCCGTCTCCTCCAAGCCAACTCCGAAGTCCAATGCAAGCAAGATTCTCTCCACGCACTCTATAATCTCTCCACTGTCCCTGCAAATATTCCAAACCTCCTCTCATCTGGGATCATCAATGGCCTTCTGTCCCTTCTTTCAGACCAGGGTGATAATAATAGCATGTGGGCAGAGAAATGCATTCCTATTCTGATAAATTTGGCTGCTTCCAGTTTGGGAAAAGAGGAAATAATCTCAACTCCAGGACTCATTAATGCCCTGGCTAGGAAACTAGAATCTTGTGAGCTCTTAGAGCAAGAACAAGCTGTGACTTGTCTCTTAATCTTGTGTAATGGGAATGAGAAATGTAGCCACAAGGTCCTACGAGAAGGTATAATACCTGCATTGGTTTTGATATCAGTAAATGGATCCTCCAGAGGGAAAGAAAAAGCTCAGAAACTCTTGATGCTCTTTAAAGAGCAGCAGCAACGAGATCCTTCACCTGTTAAGACACGTTTGTGTCCCACTACTGCTCTTGAACCTAAGATGAATGTTGCTGTTGTTCCTCAGCCGGAAACGAAACCTGTGATGAGTAAGTCATTGTCTAGAAGAATAATTGAGAAGCATTTTAGATTTTTCACCAAAAGCAAGAGTTATTCTGTTTATCAGATTTAAGCTCCTCCAACGGTTGTAAAAATCTTTGTATCTACATACTTTTCTTTTCTCACTCCCATCTTTCTCTCTGTCTAGTTCTCATTGATTGGTGTAAATTGTCATTTTTTTGTGGTATGGAAAGCCACGAGATGTACAGGGCAGTGTAGTTATCATTGTTTGCTTCTTTTCTTACTCTGCTCATTGTCATAAATTTTATCTTTTTCTTTAAATAAATATGGGCATGGGTATGGAGTCTCTATATGTTGCAGGGAAAACCATTTTTGAGGTACCTTTAGCTTTCTTCAATTTTTAATTTGGTAACTACGTGGCTTTTCTCCTTATTAAATATTTTAATTTTTCTCTTTTAGTACTGTTAGTCATTCTAACTTTGCTCTGTAGACACTGTTAGCCCCTGTACATGGTGCAAAAGCTAATTTTGCAAGCAAAATATAATGAAATGATTTAATAAAGAGAGAAAAAAACATAATTACTATAAATTGAAGGAAACTTTTGGTACTTCGAGAGTGGTTTCCTTGGCAATGTATTATACTATTGTTGGTCGGTTGAGTCAACTGCTAATTATTTGTTATATCTTAACATAATTGTAGTTGTTAACTGGAGAATCTTAGGGAGAGAAACTCCTTAAAAATAAGGAAATATTATGGGAGAATATCATGAGAAAGTAAAAAGGAGATCCCATCAAAAAACTCCGAATAGGAATAAATGTCACCAGCAAGACTATTTTAATATGCACTTGAGATTATTGCTATATCAATAAACTTAAGCCCTGTTTAGTTGGAGGTTTTCTCAGGGGAGGGGATAAGTCGGAAAGTGTGTTTGGCTGAGCAAAATGGAGAGGGGGGAAAATTTATTATTTTTTGCCCTGCCCTCTCCCTTTAAATTTGGGAGTACTGAGTGATGCGAATTTTTTGATATTCCAATTTTTTGGATAGTTTTTTTCTTAATAAAAAAAAATGTTTTTTTTTTCAAGTGGCAATATTATAGAAAATGCCTTTTATGATATTATCAATCATATATAACAGTTCCAAATTGTTATATATGCGGGCGCTATATGTGCTCAATGCATATACATAACGATTTTGAACCGTGATTTATTCAGTATTATATTATAACGGTTTTAATATAACACATGTTATGTATTGAAGTGTGGTGAGGCCATATAATGTGTAATGTTGTAATGATAATAAAATGTCTCATGTAAACAATCATTATAAACTCTATAACATATATAATGGTGCTTTAACAATAACCATTATATAAAGTATAGACTTACATAATGGGAGTTATATTGCAACCATTATTTGTTTGCTATAAATGTTAATGGGTTTAATGAAACAATAGTTATATAGTTTATACATGAATAATAATTCTTATGAATGAATCGTTAATTTTTTATGCAACTTTTTGTTTTCTTTTTTATAACACGGGATTCTCCTTTTAATATCCCTTACATGAATACTTAATGAAATTGTATAAAAATTTGTATATATATTTACAGTCATTCATGTATATACACATTAAAACCAAAAGTTTAAAACCTATATATAATATATACATGAGATAAAGTTTTTGCTTTGCTTGTTTGACTTGGCAATATAATAAAATATAAGCTCACACATAGAATATATCCATGCAATTTACGATCAATCAAAGACATAACTGGCTTTGTGGTTGTTCACAATGGAAATCCCCACTGTAAAGGGCTAAAGGGGTATGCAAGCCTTATGCAAGACTTGAGAGAAGGAAGGATCTGATGTGACTATAGAACATCATATGCTATGGTCGGGCCATTGCCCATAGCATATGGCTTTCTACAGTAAGATCTAATCCCTCCTTCTCTATAAAGTCTTGCTTGATGCTGCATATCCCTTGACCCCTCTATAGTAAGGAGTTCCATTAAGACTCGCCACAAAGCCAGGAATGCCTTGATCCACCCCAAATTACATGGTTATGCTCGATGTGTGAGCTTCTGCTCTATTATATAGTCAAGTTCATCAAGCAAAAGAAAAGCAGAAACTATATTTCATGCATATATTACAAGACTCTATTTTTTTATCCAAAGGTATTTTTCTTCAAAAAGGATTTTGCTCTTACCTCCAAAGAATCTAGCATGTGTAAATTCCTCCATTGAAGAGTAGAGCATAAAACTAAATCAACATAATGAAGTCTTTGTAAATATTTAACAAATTCTTGTAACAAAAGAGGAACATTTGATTAGAGCAATTGATTTTCCCAGAGAGAGAGAGAGAGCATGATTGAGGTTGAAACATAGCTATAAAATACAAAGTGGATAATGGAGAATGCATAATGGAAAAGGGAAATCATACCTATATATGAGGAGGATAGACCATGCAAAGAAATGCAAATTGACTAAGGCTAAAGAACAAAAATATAAGTTAGGGCAAACGATGCAACTCGCACAGCTATTGCCAACAAGTATGATGAACACTTTGGATTGTGTGGCTCTACTGAAAATGGCAAGAGAAGTAGGGTTCTATGGTTGGTTAGTTACAATAAACCCTAAGATAGGTGTGGTAATGAACAAAAATGCGTGTTAAGACAAACACAACAACTCATGCAGCTGTCTCTAAGAAGTATGGAGAAGGCTTTGGTTGGTGTGGTTCAATCAAAAACGATGGTCAACGTTGAAAACGATGATTGGAGTAGTGTGGTTCCAAGGTAGGTGGGTTTACATTCGACTTGAGACTATAAGAACCAGTTGAACCCAAGAGGGTGATGAATTAGGTGTATGATTTAAAACTTGGAACTTTGAAAATATTTTTGCGTCTTCTAAAACAACGGTCAGATTTTCAAATAAACATATACTTGAATTATAAAAGATAAGGGAAGCGAATATGCAACTATGATTTATACTAGTTCCGCCTAATCCTTGACCTACATCTAGTCCTCAAGCTCTACTTGAGATTTTCAATTCGCTATCTTCTTATGTAATCTGGGCACAAGTGAAGCCTCTACAATCCCACAAGTTCACCCAAGCACTTGTGAAGCTGAATCTTTCAATGAGATACTCCCCCTTACATACTGTAAGGATACAATCGGTTTCCTACTCAAGATCACTCAATCTTGAGTAACTCTCAGATAAAATGATTAACAATCAATATTCTCTTTCAAAAGTGAATAAGATAAACATTGAAGTACATTATAAATAATCTCACTCTCTAAGGTAAATTATATGATCATTAAGATAATCGGAGAGTAAGTGATATTGACGTCAGAGTATTGGCATTTTAACAATGAAGCTGTAATCTCGTGTATTGTCATCTATCTTGAATTCTTCTCCTTTTATAGTTGATGAAGAGCATTCAACCGTTGAGCAATTTTTCCCATTTAGAATATGACCATTGTGACTTGTTCAAAGTTTCCATTGGACTGGTAAACTATTTTGTTAGACACATCAGAGTCATTGGTAGAAATCGAAACTTGGTTGTTTGCTTTGCTGCAACATATCTGATCACGATATGATTTAGTTTACTTTTATCATGATAGCTGTTATAGTTTTATCGGAATGGGTGTAGTAGAAAAGTTGCTCTCTTGGTCTGCTTTGATGTGTTAGTTATCATGTTTTTGATGTTTTGATGATAACAATTATAATGTAATTAAAGCTTAATTTTCAATGAAAATTTGAAGTCTCAATTTGCCTCTAGGTAATTTAATTATACCTCGAGTTATCTTACTTAAATATTTGAAAATCCATTTACACACCTTAAGGATGTTTCTAGTCACTTAATAAACACCTCAAGGTATGTGAATATTTTTATTTTCCTGATACAAATTTATTTGACTATCTAATGGCAAAATCGTAATTATGTTGAACTTCACCTTTTGCCTCCAGTCAATTAGTGACTTGCCTCAAGTCATTCCTTTTTTTACTCCAGGAGCATATGACTTTCGAAATAGCATCTAATGGCAAAATTGTAATTATGTTGAGATACATCTGTTGCCTTTAGTCAATTAGTGAATTACCTCAAGGCAACTTGACTCAAGTTTATTCATGCCTCCAGTCAAGTCAACTCTAGGCCATTTCCAATTATATCAAAGATTATGCCTCCATTCATTTATTATCTACCTCTAGTCATGTTAACTCAAGGCATCAATTAATTGAGTCAATGTAAATTATCCTGTTGCTTGTTTTCATGCTAAAATCGTATTTGCCTCTAGTTAGAAAAATATTGCCTCTAGTCATGATAACTCAAGGCATCATATTTTTTACTCAAGGCAAAATCTTTAAACGCTTTATTCTTACCTCCAATCAATTAATATATGCCTCTAGTCATGCTCCTCAAGTCATATCTTTCTAAATTTTCAAATCATCACCTGCGTAAACTGAAAATCAATACTTGTGGTTTCGTAACATCATATGTTAACTCATTACTATTCCTAAATGCTTTTAACATGTTTGCTAATGAGTTTTAGATAATTATATCTTGGATTAAACAACAAATTGCAATAAACCAATTTGTGTTAGAGAGCATTTAATGCAGTTGTCAAATCAAGTTATATTCACAATAACCAATTCTCTGATCATTCTAAAGTTTTTGTTGCTATTCCATCTGCACAATTAATGCTATTTCACAACGGGAAAAACAAAAGGAATGAAGAAAATGTTGTGATGACAAATCCACTTGGATTATTAACGGCGAAAATATTAACCAAGCTTCATATGTCTAACGACTATATTCAAGAGTCACAACGGTTAATGTTCAATCTTCACCAATGGTCATTAATTGCGATAACAATAAATACCAGAAGCATTGAATTCGCCAACTACCGAAACATTGTGCATTCAATTTGTATTTATTGCAATCTATTGTTTCATTAACTTCGCTAATATCTTCGGATATTTCTATGATCTTCATTGTTTATCATCTATCTACTCGTTGGAGTTTCTAAACACTTATTTGATTATTTGATTTGTAAAATCTTAAGGTTGTGGAACCTTAAGTATGAGTATACAATTACAGCTTGTAAGGGGGAGTGAGTCATAGTGAGAGGATCATTCGAGTACAGTGTGTAATTGTAATTGCCTTGAAAGATAGTGGAAATCCCAGGTGTTCTAGGAACTGGACATAGGTCAAAGAATTAGACCGAACTAGGATAATCTCTTATGTCTTTATGTTTACTCTCTCAATCTCTATTTTTAGTGTTCTTGAGCAATCGACGGAATCACCTATTCACCCCCTAGGTGATATTCTATCTTCATGATGTCTTTGCCATGTGCATGCTCTGTTTTCTGCAACTACATTAAATGCTTCTAACACAAATCTTGCTCTATGAAGATTTTCATGTAATCTTATGTTTGATCATCTGAAACTCACTAATAAATATGTTTAGTAGCACTGAAAATAATAATGAGTAATAATCAGACATTACTAGTTGATAGTAAGATATTTTGAATTTTACAAAGACAAAGATATATTGTAGAAGCACCCACAACTCGAGTTGTGAATAACTTAACTCGAGTTCTGATTATTTGGTCTTAGAACACAAACTGTTACAAAATGAGTTAAGTTTGCAAATAGGCTTTCAAAAGTAGAACTGGAGTTGTTCAAATAATAGAATTGAGTTGTAGCATTTAGCAACAATCATAAAACATTAAGTAACTAAGAACTCGAGTTATCATTGTACAAACTTGAGTCATCAACTCGAGTTGTATAAAGTAGAACTTGAGTTGTTACCATTTTGAAAGTTTGGCTGAAATCACAACTCTTTGAAAAATAAAAAGAACTCGAGTCATAATTGTTCAAACTCAACTTGCATAAAGTAAAATTCGAGAAGGTAGCATTTTTAAAGTTTGGTAGAAAACGTGAACTTATAAGAACTCAAGTTATCATTGTTCAAACTCGAGTGACCGACCCAAGTTTCATAAAGTAGAACTTGAGTTTTCCAAGTATGCATCGAGTGAGTTGAAGAGATACCTCAAAACTCGAGTTTTGTATGGACAAACTTGAGGTTTACCTTTGTTTGCTTCAGAATGAGTAAGAGTGTTAGGGAAATCACGTTCACTCAATTGAAGATTAATTTCCAAAGTTGAAGATCAATTTCCATATTCTAGTGACTTCCTAAATGCAAGAACATTGGCAGCACGAAAATCAAATTTCAATAAGCATAATGTATTTGATATAGCTCCAATTTTGACAAATAACCTATGCCAAAAAGGTTCTTTAATTCTTCTTTCCAATGCAAAAATAATCATCTCCAAACTCATTGAATTCTGATAGTTATGATTAAATTAATATAAGCTATTCTTAACTAGTGTTTATGCAACATCCTGAACTTCAAGAAATCATATCTCACTCAATTGATCTTTTTTTCCATACTATTGATGTTTGTGGAAAGATATTTGAGTCTAGTTTCATATGCCACCAGTTTAAGCTCATTTAGATATGTAGTTTGTGAGATACATCCAAAATACCAAAGCTGGGTCTGCTGTGTAGCGTGATTTCATGTGATAACTTCTGAAATTCATAGCTCTTTCACATGAACTCCTTTGGGCTTGAATTTTGTGTTAAAATGACGCATTAGGAGTATAGTTTCATACAAAATTAGTTTCACCTCAATTGAATCTTTGGTTTGGGAGATATCATTGAATAATTGAACCTGATACATGTTGAATGTATAACAGAGGTGAACAAAGAGTTGAGAACTCGAGTTATTGGTGACCAACTCAAGTTTGACACTCGAGTTTTGAATTTTGAACTCGAGTTTTCCAAGCAAGTCACTGTAGATTATGCGTAAATTACTGTAGCAAATTTCTATTCATCCTAAAGCTTGATTTTGCTTATTTTAACTATGAATTGAGCAATTCCAATTTCTACTTGAATATTGATATTTTCATTATGTTTGGCAAGATCTTCTTTCTTCAATCTCCTTTCTTGATCATTCTCCATAATTTAACTTCATATCTTCTAATATTTGAATCTACATTAAATATAGGAATTAGTGAACGTAGAAGATGAATATATTATATAAACTTTTTGCGCTTAATATTTGATTTTTATATTTGACATCACGTCCAACAAAGACAAGTATGCTAATGAATGAAATGGAGAAGGCATGTATACATTTAAATGGAGGTGAAAGTTTAACTTTATAATGGTTCAAATACAACACCCATTTTGTGTTGGACTTGGCTATCACCCAAGAGGGGGGTGAATTAGGTGTTTGATAAAACTTTAGGAACTTCAAAAATCTTTTCGCAACTTATAAATTGACAGTTAGATATTCAAAGATAAACATGTACTGGAAATGTAAAAGATAAGGGAAGAGAGTATACAAACTGTGATTTATCTTGGTTCGGTCCAATCCTTGACCCACATCCAGTCCCCAAGCTTCACTTGAGATTTTCAATCTACTATCTGCTTTAAGCTTGATTACACGTTCTGTACTTGAAGTAATTCTTTCACTAGGATGCACTCCCCCTTATAAACTGTAATCAATACACTCGCTTGATTACACACTCTGTACTTGAAATAATCCTCTCACTAGGATTCACTCCCCTTATAAGCTATAACCACAACAAAGTGTTTCCCACTCAAGATCACTCAATCTTGAGTATCTCTCAGATAAACTGATTCACAATGAATCTTATCTCTCAAAAGTGAATGAATAAACACTGAAGCACAATACAAATCATTTCACTCTCAATGATAAGCTATGTAGGCATTGAGAACAGAGAGTAAATGATGTGAAAATCAAAGTATTAATATGTTGAAGATGTAAGCTTGTGTCTCTACGTTTTTCCTTATCTGTGGAGTCTTCAAGTCTTCAGGCATTTATGGGTTAATTAGAGGAACTAGCCGTTGCAATTTCTTCTCTTGATTCTTCAATGTTCAGCTTCATATCTGGAATATGACAGTTGCATATATTTCTCTATTTCTTCAATTCTTGGCTAGAATCTTGGATTTAGTTGTTGCAGATGGTCTTCCAGAATTCTTGTCATTCCATAAACTTAATTTGACCGTTAGAGAGTGATCTGAACGTTTCATAACGGTCTGAGCTGGTCCATTGGAATAGAGGAGAAATTTCAGGCTTGTTCTTGGTTCTTCATTAATTGCATTTGACCCAGATCTGATTTCACCTTGATCATTGCTGAATTCATTTGAAACTTACTCGAAAACTCATTAAATAATGTTAGAATCAATAGTAATATATGATATGACGTTTTAAGATTAACCCATGAAGATTTCACAGATTGACGCAATCTGGTTTTTAAACTTCAACGACTGAAACTGGAGTTTGTAAAACAAAACTGGAGTTTTCAAAGGGCTAAACTGGAGTTTCAAAATCTAAACTTGAGTTTAGGTCTTCTAGAGAAGAATGTCGTGACTTGAGTTTTGGAGTACACTTGAACTTAAGGCAAAACTTGAGTCATTAAGTGACTAACTCGAGTTTTGGAATTTTGAAGAGAAAATAAGCTTAAGTCCACAAAACTCAAAACTGGAGTTTTCAAATGCAAACTTGAGTTTTCTTAGTTCAAAATATTGAGGAGCTCTTTGTCTGCCACAAATTGGAGTTTACTAACTCAAACTCGAGTTTTCTTAAAAGATGAAAACATCTTGCTTTCTGTCAAGTGCAAAACTGGAGTTTGCTGATACAAACTTGAGTTTTCTTCTCTATGGCTCAGTCAAATATCCTTCTAAAAAGTTCTTTGCTCTTTGACTTGATAAAGATCAATTCATGGAATCAAGTGCCTATCTCCATTAGAATCTTTAAGTCTTCTTTCCAATGTAGGAAGAATCAGCTCCAAACTCATTGTAATCTTACAGCTATGATCTGATGAATTAAGGCTATTCTTTGGCCAGCGTTTTTACAGCATCCTGAATTAACTGTCAACTTCAAAGATTCATACCTCACTCATTTGATATATTTTTTTCATGATATTTATGTTTCTGGAAAGGTATGTGAGTCTACTTTCATATGTCACCAATTTCAGCTCATTCCGATGTGTAGATTGTGAGTTATGCTCAAATTACCGAACCTTGGTCTGCTATATGACGGTAACAGATGGAGAAACTTCAAAAATTCAT
Source organism: Acacia confusa (assembly GCA_037074495.1). NCBI lineage: Eukaryota > Viridiplantae > Streptophyta > Magnoliopsida > Fabales > Fabaceae > Acacia > Acacia confusa. Next base: position 29,436,726 of record CM073505.1, on the reverse strand, counting down.
AGCTCTCTCATCTGATCTTCTTTGGGAATGAAACTTTGTCAAAATGACGCATTGGGAGTCTAGTTTCATACAAAATTGATTTCACCTTAATCCGATCTCTGGTTTGGGAGATATTATCAAATAACCAGAGGTCGCCCGTGCTGAACGTGAAACAGAGTTGAACAGAGTTGTTGAAAGCTTGCTAAACTCGAGTCATTAAGTGACTAACTCGAGTTTTGAGTTCCAAACTCGAGTTTATATTGGCTAACTCGAGTTTTGCTGATCCAGAGACGCTAAAGTTGCTGAAGACACTACAAACTCGAGTCATTAAGTGACTAACTCGAGTTTTGAGTTCCAAACTCGAGTTTTGTGTCTTAAACTCAAGTTTTCTCATAATCCAGAGGCAAATCACTTCCAATAATGCAGTAAACTTGACTTTTGAGCATCTGGCTTGAGTTTGCTCATCCAGAACCTGATATATGCTTGTTTTAACTCTGAATTGAGCTGTTCCAACTTTCATTTGATTGTGGGGACTTCAAGAATCAATCTAAAAACTTGTATGATAATTTTCTCATTCGATTTGGCAAGTTTTTCTTTCTTTCTTCTCTTTTCTTGATCATTCTACATGATTCAACTCTTTCTTTCTTCTCTTCTCTTGTTCTTTCTCCATAGTCATATTTGAACATATCTGTATTAAATGTAGCAATTAGTCAATGTATATGATATGAACTTTTTGCTCTTACTAATGGCATCTATATAAGACATCATCAAAACTAATCATAACCAACATTTTGTATTACGACATTGTTGCATATATGATGGTTATTATAAGAAACTTATTAGATATTTTGCAAACATATATTACAGTTTTAAGCTAATAACTGTTAATTATTTGCAACATTTTTTTAATACAAAAAAGGGGGTTCTACTATCGATTCTGCCCTACTTTCATATACATCACATAAACATACAACAATACAATTGATCGTCCATTAAAACAAAAATACTAACCCAGCTTAGCAGTAATAAAATAGTCTAATCACAAAGCTGCAACATCATTAAAATAACAATACACAGTCAAAACACATAATTAAGTATCTCATTTTCTTTTCCTAGTCTTAGTTTTTTGTAAGTTACTCTTAGCTTGAATTCTTCTCTTCTGGTCAAGTAATAATTTTCCCCTCTTTGAAACCTAATGCCTTCATTGTGATCAAGCTTAACATATATAGCATCTTCTTTATACAAATTTAATGGTTCAAGTGACCTCCTATTAAATGGATCATCCTTAACTCCATCACCCATCTCCTCACCAATCACTTTGTTCATCAACAAAACAAAAGACCATTCATGTTTAGAAGCATAACAGATGTTGAACACTTGTTTAACATGAAAAACTAAAATAAAAGGCTCATCTTTATATCCTTCCTTGTTCAAATTCAGTTGTATCAAGCCTAAGTTAACAATTCTCAAGCTATGAATATTGGCAACCTACTTGCAACCGATATGGGAACCCAAAAGCCGATATAATTCAAGTCCTAAAAGATGTGTTCAATCACCCCAAAGTATCACATCTTCTCATAGATAGGATTTCTATCTTTGGAACTCAATACATGCATGGTGTTAGCTACAAGAGTTACACCACTATTTTGCATTTTGCTTTGATCATCTTACTCTTTGGTGTAAAAGGTGAACCTATTGATGATGTAGCTTGTGTAAGACGTTACTTTATTGCTTGGACCATATGTTAAGAACTTCAATTTGTAAGAAATTAAGTTAGGATAAGCTCTATACTTGCTAATTACGTGATCTTTAAACATATCATAAAATGTTTATTATGTCTTTCCCTCACGTCGAGACACAGGAAGCCCAATATCGCTTGCATGTTTTAAGTATGTGGTAGAAAATTCAGCAGCTTCTTTACAAGTATATCGTTCAACAATGCAACCCTATAGAGTGACTCTAAATTTTCACGAACCCTTTCATTATCTTCATGAAACATTCAACCAGGTACATCTAGCTTAAGTAGGTTGGGCCACAAAGTTGTACCTCTCTAACCAAGTGAGTTGTCAGGTGGACCATGGTGTCAAAGAATGCTAGAGGAAAATACATCTCAAGCTTTCATAATGTGTGAATGATTCAGTTTTGCAACCTTGACAATTTTTTAGGGTCTATCACTTTACAACAAAGTGACTTAAAGAAGAAACATAACTTAGTGATTGCAGATTGCAACTCATAAGGCAAGATACCTTGTATAGCCACCGAAGTCAAGTTCTCAGTCAAGACATGGAAGTCATGAGATTTTAATCTCATCAGTTTCAAGTTCTTCACTAACATGAGTCTTTTGATATTTGAAGAGTATTCATTTGGAACCTTTACTAAAGCTTTCCTTTATTTGATAGTGTATGAGTTGCGAGATGAAGAGATGTATGGGCTCCCTTCTTCTCTTGTGTTAATTCTTCCCTTATTCCCATCTCAACAATGTTTAACCTAACATTTATACTATCTTTGGTCTTTCCTTGAATATGGAGTAATGTGCCAACAATACTTGTGCTCACATTTTTCCTAATGGGTATAACATCAAGAAAATGTCTAACATCTAGGGTCCTCCAATAAGGCAAGTCAAAGAAAATGAACCTCTTCTTCCACCCGCTAGTCCGAACATCCCTTGCAAAAATTTTGCCAAATAGACATTTTATATTTATCACCTTTTGATATACTTGTTCATTAGTCGAAGGTTGAGGTACCCTACACTCTTTTGATTTCTTGTTGAAATATTTTATTAAACTTTGGTAAGGATGATGTCAAATCAACCATCTTCTATGTCCCATATAGGAATTATTCATGCCATGCTTCAATCTAATTGAATGCATATCCTTTTTGCAAATTGAACATCCACGTGGGCACTTTATGATGTATCTTGACAAATTACCATATACAAAAAAGTCATTGAAAGAGCCAAGGAGCATGGCTCTCAAGTTGAATGTTTCTTCCTCATGAACATCATATACCATGACCCCGGTTAGTCATAAAGTATCACCCAAAAGGGGTGAATTATAAAATTTAAAGCAATTACAACTAATAGTTAAATTAGGAGGGAAAGATTAGAAAGATATCACCGAAGTGTACAGAGAGATTTATACTAGTTCAGCTCAATATTTGACCTAGTCTAGTTCTCAAAGTGTCTATGAGATTTCTACTATCTTTTAACGATTACACGAGCTATAAGTTATCCTCACCAATACTCACTCCTCCTCTGTAATTGGACAACCACACTTAAGATTCCACTACCTTGAAATTTTACAAAACTCAATTGAATGATAATAACTCTCTTATAAGGTAGATAAATGAACACTAAAGTATATGAATATCTCAAAGATAATTCAAAAATTATTAATGAAAAATAACTAGCAATTAATATTATCATTGTTAGTTGTTGGCTCCGAATTGAATGCTCTTTCATATTTATAGTTAAACTTCATTAATGGCCATGGTAAAGCTTCAAGCTATCCATTATAAGATTTCAAACTTTCTTTCAGACACACATTGGAGTTGTTAGAAGATTTGAGGAAATGTCACTTTCATTTCACTATCTAAAATTTTCATGACATGCATTTAGTCTATAGTTGACTATGGAAGAGTCGCTTTTGCTTTTGCCGGAATGGGTGTCTGAGACCATGATCATTTGACCTACTCTGAATTGTATTCCATGTATGTTCTATTTTTTGCAACTGTATTTAATGCTCTTGACACAAATTTTTCTTTATGATAATTTGAGCATAATCTATCAACTAATAATCTAAAACTTACTAACAAACATGTTTAGAAGTATTGAAAATAACAATGAGTAATAATCAAAAATAACAAGATAATAATCAGTACATTTGAATTTACAAAGACGAAAGATCAGTGCAAAGATAGGTGACACTCAAGTATCATTTATCCACACTCGAATGTTGTTCCTCAACACTCAAGTGTTTGATGAACTTGTACTCTGGAAGAAGACTTGTTCACCTCTATTTTGTGAAAACTTGGTTTGCGAAAAATGTCTTGATCTGGGAAAGAAAAACTATTATCTTACGAAAACGCTTGAGAAATTCACTAAAGGTAGTGAAATGCTCAATGTAATTTTGAATTACAAAAATTTTCAAATGACAAATCAGGAATAAGTTACAATCCTGTATTTGACCAAAAGAAAGGGAAAAAGAAAATTGGTGGAAAATCTTATTTAAACTATTTTCAAAAGTCAATTCATTCTTCGAACCCCTTTACTCATTGTAATTATTGTAACCGAAAGGGACATAATACTTCATCATGTTTCCATAAGAAAGAAAGAAGATATAAACCTATTGGTAAATATCTGTAGGTACCTAAAGGGACTTATGTTTTCTCTAAGGCCCATGTTAGCCCAAAAGGACCCAAGAAAAGATGGATACCTAAGGCTTGATGTTGTTTAATTTGTTGGTTTGTTCAAGAGCATCAAAGACCAATAAGTGGTATATTGATAGTGGTTGCTCTAGACACATGATGGTTGATAATGTAATATCCCAAATTCTAGACCCTAAGAATTGACAATAAGCCTAAAGTAGGTGGGCGACTAAACCCAGTTCGGGAAGAATCCCAAGAATGTCGAGGGTTAGGAAGCCTCTTAGAGACCCAGTAACCCGGCTATACAAGTCAGCAAACCCAGTGTGTATAAGTTGTGGAATTAAAGTGCCAAAGGAAAAGGGTCACAGAAAACCTATACGGCATAAATTCGGTTGGAAAAGATGCCACTGAACTATGTCATGAGGTATAGGACAATTGGTTGAGTGAAAATATGTAGGTATAAGTAAGAATACAACGTTTTCAGGGCAGTCAAGTATGCCCTATGTTTTTTTAGAAAATACCAGTATGTGGTATTGATGAGTCGTAAATTTACCATGTTTTAAGGCACAAGATTAGCATGAAATTGATCTAATATGATTAAAACGGTTAAGAATAATAAATTAAAAACATGGATTTGATGTCAAACATACCCTCAAGAGTATTCTCGGTTGTTTTGCAGGTTTTTATCCACAAGGAGAAGCTAATTGGAAGAGCTCAGGAGAAAGTCAAGAAGAAAAACCAACTTTCTGGTTGACCAAGAGGAGTTGGCGCCCAGGGCACCAACTTTCTGCCTTCCTTTAGAAAGTGGCGCTCAGGGTGCCAGAATTGCAAAATATCTAATTTTTAATTTTTGGAAAGTTTTCAAGGCCCGAAAAAGGAAGCAAAATTAAGGATTTTTGAGATTTGGAAACCCAATTGGATCAGAAAACATAAAAGAGGCAACCCTAGCAAGAGAAAAAAAAAAGAACTTTTGGCACAAGAAACAACTCTACGGCACTGGAGAGGAGGATCAAAGCAATTGTGGAGATCAACCTTCCCCAACCTCTGAAGAACCATTTTATCTTCATCTTTTCTTCTTTGTTTTTTTTAATCTAGCCATGCTTGGCTAATTTCCTTTTTATAGTTAGGGCTAGGATGAACCCTATGCAACTTTGAGTATTTGGTTAAATTCTTGTATGAATCTTGATTTCTTTGATTAAATAAATTTCCTTTGCTTAATGCTTTCTTGAAGATTGATCACTTTTAAGATTGACCATAGGTTGATGTATGACAATAGAGATGTTGGTGCATCTAACTAGAACTTGTTAATTCATCATAAAATTGCATGACCTAGACATAGGCTTACGAATTTATGCGATCGTGAGATTCTGGTTCAAGATCTGATCTTTCTAGACAATACTAAGACATTAAGTTGTTTTTAAAGATAAAATAGACTAAGGTAGCATCAAGACATTGAGACTTAGTCTAACCTTAGAGAATCGATCGTCAATCATGGGATTAATAATTAATTAGGGATTCAATTCAAACTCTTGAAGGAGCATAGAGGGATTCTAAGTCCTAGCTGCGCTTTTCTTGATTGTTGATCTTTTCAAAACGTGTTCTTGAGATTCTTGATCTTAAGTTCTTGGCTTTCTTTAATTCTTGAAATTCTTGTTTAGTTACAACTCATCTTTTACTACTCATCTATCCAACTAAAGCGAAAATAGCGAATTAGTGGTTGAAATACTATTCCTCGTGGGATGATACTTTCTCACTACTTTATTACTTGTAACGACCGGTGCACTTACCGAAGTCCCCCTACCAGGTATTGGTTGTCGGGTCTCGGCATTTTGTGTCCCAATCCTGAGTAAAACCCGAACAGGATCCTGAGTAGACATCGATAAAGTAACTTTAATAAAGTAAGGTCATGGTGACATACTTTGTGTTGGCCTAATAAAATCATAACATGTGTCCTGTCATCATGGCAAAGGAAAAAAGCTACTTTTGTGTTGGACTAGTAAAAGCATGACACGTGTCCCTTCATAATTACAATTGCAAAAGTCAAAAAGCTTGTGAAAGAAGCTATGTGAAAGGAGATATTTTGAGGGTATTTTGGTCAATTGCTATAAGGGACACATGTACATGCAATTAATGTGAAATGATGACTCAAAAGCTTCTTAAATAAGTTTCAAATTCGTGCAAAGCAAGGAGGAGAGAGAAAAGTCAACAAAACTTGCAAAATAAGCTAAGTTAAGAGGATATTTTGCAAGGGCACTTTGGTCATTTGGTTTGGGGAATTTTTAATTACCCTCTTGACATATTCTAAGACATTTTGCACTCCTGTTTGCATGAGTATTTTGACCAAGAGATCAAGGACCATAGAAATTAAACTGACAGTGTATAAGGGCATAAAAACACTTATACGATGTTAATTTGTTGGTAAAAATGTCATATAGCTATGCTCTAAGGTATGGGACAATTAGCGGAGCAAAAATGTGCTAAAATAAGTATGCACATGACATTTCCTGGAAGGATAAGGGTTCCTTGCGTTTTTGAAGTAAAAAGGGAAAATCAAAGGACAAAAGTGAGCCACATCATAAGGTAGGTAGAATGTGTGGAACATAGAAGTGCCAACAAGGCAAGAGGAGAGAAGGAACCCATGGCTAAACCCTAAAGCGACACGTGGCATATAATTGATGAAGGCTTGACTTTTTACGTAATAGTACGATGGTAATTAATGATAGTAATTAATGAGAGTAAGTATAAGTCAACTAAACTTGCCCATTAAGTCACAAAAAAGTGCAGTTGAATTGGGGTAGGGAAAAAACTGAATAAGTCACATATTAAGGCCAAAATACATGCTCACAGACTTGGGAAAACATTGACCAATGAGAGGGAACCAACAAATACCAATTAGAGGCTTGCTTATGAGGTATTTGAATCAAAATATAACCCTCCAAAGAGTGGATGTCATCACCTTTCTGACCATGAAATTTGGCACCACAAGAAAGTGATACATGGCGCGTTCTGGACGTGATAAGCGGCGTGTTCTAGACCTGACACACGACGTGTTATGAACTTGACAAGTGGTGCGTCCTGGACCAGACACGTGGCGCGTTTTGGATCGCACCCATGTTCTATATATACCTCTTTTCCCTCAAGGGTCTTTAGGCCATTTTTGGCCAAAACATGGAAGGAAGAGAGAGAGAGAGAGAATGAAATAGGAAAAAGAGAAGAGGGAGAAGGAGCAGGAGGAAGAGAAAGCATACATTGAAGGTTAAGGTAAGAAAGTGCAAGATCTGGTTAGATAAGTCTTCAATCTTCTTCATAACATTCTTATGGTTCTTTATGTTTAAGGCCGACGCCATCAAAGGGCATAAAGAAGGAATCCAAGTTGGTTTAGGTCCAAGATCAAGACGGATCCATATGCGGAGTAACTTTTGGACATCAGGGGAATTTTATTAAGACTGATCAGTTGTCAGGTGCGATAACTGCTTACTCGCATACTCTATGTTACTTTGGCATGTTGTGTTGATCATGATGTAAGAGATCGGGCTATAGTACCTTTTGGACTGTGTGTCCTTAAGGTTTTGCTACAGTACCGAGGGCATGTATGATCGGGCTATGGTGCCTATTGAGCTGCATTACCGAGAATTTGTTGGGATAGGTAGGGCCTATATGACTGTGTGTTTATAGGTCACTACCGAGGCCCTGCGCGTGAAACGTATTGTGGGGCTTGTCTTGACCAGGCAGTCCTGCGGGCTATGTCAGAGGCAGAACATACATGTTAGATTGTTTGTACTTGAGGCAGGATGATCTTCTTTACTTTCCTATTTGGGATTTGCATTGCATGCATTTCATACATATAGTATTTGAGTTTGACAGTTACCCTGGGATTCAATTTTGAATCCCAGACTGTTATAAGAATACAGGTGTTTCAGGTTAAGCTGATCAGGAGTATAAAAGTAAAGTCTCGAAGCATTGATACAAAGAGATGAAGACGCTCTAAGGAGACTTAATATTGTAATTATTATGGATGAGATTATAATGTTATCTACTGTTTAATATTTTATTCCGGATTACTGTATCATAACCCTACGAAAATTTATATTTTGGATGTTGTAGTGAATTTATTCACTTTTACTAGTATATTGTATTCGTCCAAACCGATTCAATGCTCTGCCGCATAATACTCTGATATATGCTAACATGGAATAATTAAGGGAAAGGTAACAAATATAAAAGGGATCCCTCTAACCTGCCACCCGAAAAGGCGAGGCTGGTAGGAGTGTTATAGATAAATCCAAGTTTGGGCAGATGCAATGAACACGACATGCTATGTCTCAAACCGAGCCTATCTCAGAAAGAAACTTAACAAGACTCCATATGAACTCTACAAAGGAAGAAAGCCGAACTTAGGTCATTTGCACATCATTGGGGGTAAATGCTTTGTCCATAATAATGGTAAGGATAACTTAGAAAAATTTGATCTTAAGTTCGACGAAGGTATATTTTTAGGCTATTCTAATAGAAGTAAGACTTATAGAGTTTTCAATACCCGTACTCATGTTGTAGAAGAGTCAATTCATATTGTGTTTTATGAAACTGAGCCTAACAAGTCCATTGATGAGGATGAAACCATTTTTGAAAATCAACTTATTCCAAAAATTCATTCTATTCCTGAAAGTTATAAAAATACTTTTGAAAAAGAGCCTCAAAATATTTGTGAAAATACAATTTAGTCTCAACTTAAAGCCTAGAGATATAGTAGGAGGCATCCTCTAGATCAAGTGAATGGGCGATATAAGTGAAGGTGTGAGAACTAGAAAAAATACTCTAAACGAAGTTACTTTCTCTGCCTTTATCTCTGAGATTGAACCCTTTTAGACAATGATTGGGTTACAGCAATGCAAGAGGAGTTACATTAATTTGAAAGAAATCAAGTTTGAGACTTGGTACTTAGGCCTAAAGACCAATCAGTCATTGACACTAAATGGGTATTTAAGAACAAACGAGATAAATCTGCAATCATTGTCAGAAACAAGGCAAGATTAGTTGTCAAAGGTTATAATTAAGAAGAAGGAATTGATTATGAGGAAACGTATGCTCTAGTGGCTATATTAGAAGCTATACAAGTACTTTTAGCCTTTGTGTGTATCAAAGAATTCAAGCTTTATTAAATGAATGCTAAGAGTGCTTGTCTAAATGGATTTACTTAGGAAGAAGTATATGTAGAGCAACCTCATGGTATTGAAAGTGACTCTCATCTTGACCATGTCTTTTGTCTGAAAAAGGCACTGGATGGCCTTAAACAAGCTCTTAGAGCTTTGTATCAGAGGTTAAGTAAGTTTTTTCTTGATTAAGGATTTGATAGAGGCAAGGTTGACACAACTCTCTTTATTAAAAGCAATAAACGAAATGAATTATTAGTTGTTCAAATATACGTGGAGATGTTATATTTGGTGCTACTAATGATGCCTTGTGTGAGGAATTTTCCAAGAAAATTCAAGGTAAATTCGAGATGTCCACGATGGGTAAGCTCAATCACTTCCATTAATGATTATAAATATTTTAATAGAAATTTCCTTAAGGAATACTTCAAATGTGTGTGTGCGCGTGTGTGCGCGCGTGCGCATGTGTGTTAGGTGCAGCAATAGGAGAATTCATGTTTACAATGATCCATCATCTTAATCATTTAAGATGATAGATCATATATATATCTTGATCGATTGATTGATTGAATTTAAAATGATGAATCATATTCATATCTTGATTGATTGATTGAATCAATCATTTAAGATGATAGATCACATTTATATCTTGACTGATTAAATCAATTATTTAAGATGATGGATCACATACATATCTTGATTGAATAAAAATTTAAGATGATGGATTATATTCATATCTTAAAATAAAATTCAAAATCATTTTGAATTCAATCTTTATTTATTATTTTTCCTACCTTCATCCTATATATATATATATATATATATATATATATATATATATATATATAGGAATAGTGGTGGAGCCCCATGTATCAGATACCCATTTGAGACTCTTGTTCATTTGTCATAGCAAGTTATGAGTCTCTTCCCACCTTTCCTTTGGGGGTTCTGATAAGCAATGCTTCCTATGTTCCTTTTACACTAACTATGCTCTTCAATCCTTTAGTTGCTTTCATTGAAAAAAGAGATATATTAGAATATATAGTTGGGACAACGATTGAGTGAATATTATATATATGGCACTATCTCAAATTTTTTCCAATTCACATGGGATGACTTTTAAGTAATGGTCTGGTTAGACGGAGGAGCGAAGCGCGCGCACACACACACACACACACGTGTGTGTGTGTGTGTGTGAGAATTATCTCCCACAACCTAACCTCTTAATTTAAAATCCAAATTTAACTTTCAAAAAAAATCAAAATTTGAATTCTAAATTTAATTTGGCCTAAGACCCCATTGTGTCTTCTAACATATTTGGGTCTTTTTGTGGAGAAACTGATTTCCCATTAGGCATCCCAAATATGATGTCATTTCTTATTATTGGGCTTAAAGTTCCACTCCAACCCAACTACACATTTACTATTGATAAAGCTCAATAATAATTATTGGCCCAAGCTTGCTACTTTTAAACAATCGAAAATAACCTCTATGTATGACTCATTAGACCCAATTTGTCATTGATATAAATAAACTTAGATCAATTAAAACCCATTTAACGGGCCCAATTTATTTAATGACCTCATAAAACACTAGCAATGCTCTACGACCCCAAAACTAATTGAGTTGATCAAGTGATCTACCTTTCATGTTTGGATATTGTGAAGGCACCATATGAAACAATCACCATTTAATCAACTAAATTAACATAATATTAGATAGATAATTAACTTAATAGAGCTTCAAAATTTACGAAAAATTTTCAAATTTTATCAGAGTAATCTTTACGAGCCCTAACGTGGCAATATACAATTATCTAACACAAACCAAAAGAGACAGAAGCACTACTTTTAACGGAGTAGTCTAAGCTTTTGAGGCCTTCCCTGACGGACTCAGACATGAGCTATCACCTAGGGAAGAATTTTGTAACCATCAGTCCAGCTCATTATGAATATTAACATGTGCTAGTGAGGTGCCAAGTGGAATAAAATAATGGAATTCAAATTAAAACAAATCATCAATATTCTCTTCATAAAATATCACATTATAACGTTGTATCATAAATGGGTGTCTCAAATCTTTTTTAACTCAATTCACATAATCCCTCCCTTTCAATCCAACCGAACCGCCTTATTTCCCCCCGACTAGACCCATGAGCTAAGTTACACCCATGTTACTAGTTACTCCAAAAGCTCACTGATCAAGTGATGAGGACCGGACAAAATCCTCAGAGCACTTGCTCCAGACCATGGGTCTTTTCCCCACTTTACCCTAGTGAGGCGTCGTAAGCCCATCACTCTGGTGGGATAATAAAAAGCCAACCATGATGCATCTATGGAGGCATCACCACGTGATATAGTAACTTTTACATCTTCTCCCAATTCTTCCCATCCCAAATTTCTCATAATAATTTAATAGGGGAATTTTCAGAATATTCACAATTGTCATGTCATCATATCTCAGTTCCCATTATCATAATATTTCAATGCATATAATTTCAACTTATAAAATTCCACATGGCAAACTTTATTTAAAACATTCATAATCAATTCAGAAAACACTCATAAGCAGCATATCAATAACATACTGAGTGGAAAGTGGTTACCTCTCGCCAAAGCTAATTACTATTACTTTGCTCCTAATTCCAGAGCTCAAATACACTCTACAATTCAATCTATCAATATCAATTTTTAAATTAGGGCTTTAACAAATGATAATACCACATGAAAAATTCTTTAATTAAGAGTTTATAGAAATACTATTCTATTTATTAACATTAGCCATCCTATTAGCCTTAAATCTGAAAATTCTAGCTTTTAGAAACATCAACTAATAGATTTTAATTCAGTTTCTAACTTTAAAATCTGCCATGACTTCCACCATCGTATGACCCAAATGGTACAAGAATAATACACAAAAGCATTAAAATAAAATACTTTTATATTCACTTAAACACTCCTTTTATGTTTCTTTGAACTTTGCACAACAACCACCCACATGCATACACACCCACATGTCCTATATATATATAGATAGGTATGTAAACAAAATATGTATTCTTTCTTTTGGTTCAGACAGCCACAAATAAGCTACAACATATATATACCTATATACCTAGCTGATTCTTTCTTTTCCTTTCAGCAACGACATGCACACACATATATATAAACACGCATACACCCACGTTCTCTTCTTTCCTTTGCAACCACAATATAGATTTACATATTCAGCAAAGCTTTGAGCAGAAACTAACGGTATAACAGCAAAAACCATGTATGACAGGCCCCTTTCAGCAACCCGAACACATGCAAATGTATCTTATGCATATTTACAATAAGGTTTCCATTTAGCTAAGACCAAGAATCACTGTTCAGTTTTCAGCAAGCTCCGTGTTTCTCTTTTCTTTCTTTTTTCATATTATATATATATACTCACATATACAGTAAGATCCTTTCTTAAACACACATACACACCGACGCAAAACCAGTCTCTGTTTTTATTTCAGTTTTGAGTTTCAGTTTCTCGCCTAAAAACATGGTTCCTCCTTTTTGTTTAGTCTTCCCAACCACCGATGGAAACATATAGAAAACGAAGGAGCAAAAGGTTGATGCTTACCGTGAAGGACAAGCAGAGACGATGAGTGCCGAGTCTGGATCCTTTGCTCTGTTTCAGCGACCAGGAGCAGAGAAGGATGAATCTCGGTTTAGTTTCTCACTCTCACTCTCTTCTCTCTTTCTCGGTTTCTCTCTTCCTGCGTTTCCTCTCTTTTCTTTCTGTTCTGGTTTTCGGTTTGTGGAGAAAGATAAATGGGAAATGAGATCAGAAAGGGCTTTGAAAGTTCAGACCGAAGGGCATTATACAGAGGGGAGATGGCACGGTGCTCGATAGGTATGGAAGGTCCAGAGGTTAAAAGGGCGGTGGGCTCGAGACTGATGAAAAAGCATGGCGTTGATCTCTGCTTCTCAGATTACACGCTGACAATCCTGAAGTTTTCTGATGCTTGCGTGATCTGCTTCCTTCCTTAGGTAAATGGTGTTTGGCCGAGAGGAGGATTGGAAGATTTGTGGGCTGAAGCAATCTACTAGATCGGGTATTTTATTTCTTATGGGCCGAAGAGATTATATAATTTCAGAGAGGAGTATGGGAGCCATGATCCAGGAAAAAAAAATGAAACTTGCTGAAACTAGTTTTAAACTACTTCTGCGTCTTCACGTTGGGTTGGAAGAGAAAAATTGATTCTTGTTGATGCTTTAGTGCTTTTCACGGGTTGGGCCAAATAATGATTGTTGTGTGTGGGCTGGTCACGTGGGAATAGCACTTGATATATTTACATATGTTTGTGGCTTCGTTTTTCTTTTTCTTATATATATATATATGTTGGTTTATTTCATTGGATAAAGTCCTTAATTTCCTATAAGGATTTTCCTTCGCAATTTATTTTTCCTAGGCCTCGAAATATAAATCCTATAATTTTAAGTCAAAAATTATATTTTGCAAATATTCTTTGACTTTATTCTTTCCTTAATTAATTTATTTTGGCCATAAAATATCATCTCCCAAAATATTTAGGCCAAAAGTCCATCACTAACTAATTGTCCTTAATTCATGGAAAATATGCCTTAATTCTTAATTTTTAAAACTCCTTAAGGACAAATTTTCCATAATTAATTTTTAATTCCCAAAGTTCAAAATTTGGGATGTTACACCATCCCTCAAAACGTCATTCATAGTTAGTTGAGAGCAAAATAAAGTATCATATATCTTAATTGACTAAATATAGCTAATTCATAAAACTAAGAATCTTCTTATATTAACTCTATAATGGATCATGACTCTTCATGATCACTTGTTATGCACACAAGCTCCTAAGTTAATTAGAAGTTATCCAAACTCTACCTTTCTTGTGAATGACTAATCCAAAGTACACTATTCTCCCCTTCTTTATGTGGATAGAGTTGTATAGCCAAAGTACAATCCTATAACATAGTGTTCAATGACATCCTTAAGTCTAGGACATTCGTGCTACCAATCGATAAGAGATTTTACATATCTAACGATACTCTCTACAATGAATCTTTGTGGAGTCTCTCGGTGGGTCTATTCGGTGCTATCTTTTCTCCAATAGATCTACCCAGGACATTAGCTAAGGCATCACCATGCCTGTATTCCATGAGGTCTCTACCTTGTATCTCTATACAAGTAGATGATATCGTACTAGTTTTATTGAGATCACCAATGCCCTTTCTTGGTGATTCAAGACTAGGATAAAGTTTTTAGGCAATAGATATGTAGTTTTCTCGAGTCCTCATGATCATAATCCCTATCATTGATCCTCGGCATTTACACATGCTCTATTCCTAGGGCTTTTATCTTCAAACACATATTTACCTTAAAATAAAGGTAAGACATAAAATATGATAAAAATAAGATGTGCTCATATATTAATAATGAAATACTATAATGTAGAAAAGGTGCTCATTTCTCCTTACAAATTGTCTTTCCTAAATACTAACAATACGAGTGTTTATAGTTATTTTATTTTGGGTTTGCAGCATCATGACAGTTATATATTTCAGATTATTGTGCTAAGTTTCCTATGGGATACTCTTGTCTACAACCAAGAATAATTTTATTTATCAGTATACTATGCTATATTTATCTTGCCCAATGTATCACTCTATTATACTCTAACATATGTCATTTAGGAAGGGGTGTGAAACACCACACCATTATGATAAGAATCAATATGAAACTTTTATGCAGTTCGCCTCTAAATCTAGTTGAATTGTTAAAAATAAAGAGTAAATTTGCAAAAATGCTCATGAATTTTTATCAAAAGTAAGTCCAGCACCAACACAATACTTGTAAAGACCAACAACTTCATAAATTCAGCTAGGACAACTTTGAAAACTTAGTAAAACAAAAAATTAAAGCTCCAATCAAAGGCAATGGAAATGCATGAAGAGTAACAATGGTTGTGTGCATTGAATGATACCCAAAAAAAAAGTGTTGAACTTCATCAATCAATATATCCAAAACTCGGATTTCTTTCTTTAGATGGGTTTCACCCAAAGTCCCAAAAGTTCGTTACCTTTATAAAATTATTCTTAATAAGGAAACAAAAAGGAATGAAAGGAAGACGAAGAACTCATTGTTACAAGTAAAGCTCAAAGAGAAGATATAGGTTGATGTGTAAATGAAGACGCTTTGCTTCCTTTTCGTTGGATGAGAGGTAAGGGCCCAGAGATTGAGAGGGGTAGAGGAGCAGACCTAGAAGGAGAGTGATTAAGATTGAGAGAGGTTGAGGAGCAAATCTGAAAGGAGAGCTCATGAAGGATGATTTCATTGATTCAGTTCTATAATGTGGAAAGAAAAAAAGCCAGTGAAGGATGCTAGTAGAGAATCCACAACGTCGTTCCATGGAGGATCCTGCTGACAACACGGGCGGAGGATGTTATTAGTATGTAGGTGTCCTAGAGACAATCTGTTTTATCAGATGAACACCTTGTACTATTTGATATTTCATGATTAATTTATTTGAGCACAATTTATCTTTATCATATTTATGTCTCACCTATTTTACGGTTAATATGCGATTAAAGATAAAGGCCCAAGGAATAGAATAGGTGTTCATTCGAGGATCTATGATAGGGATCATGATCATGAGGAATCGAGAACACTATATGTCTATTGCCTAAAACTTGTTCCTAGTCTTGAATCACTAAGAATGAGTATTGGTGATCTCAATAAGACTAGTACGACATCATCTACTTGTATAGAGATATAAGGTAGGGACCTTATAGAATGCAGGCATGTTGATGTCTTAGTTGATGTCGTGGGTGGATCTGTTGGAGAACAGATAGCACTGAAGTGACCCGCCAAGAGACTCCACAAGGATTCATTGTAGAGAGTATCATTGAATTTGTAATGTCTCTTATCGTTTGGTAGTGTGGATCGTCCTAGACTTGAGGATGTCATCGAACACTATGTCTTAAGGTTATACTTTGACTGTACAACTCTATCCGCCGAAAAATGGGGAGAACAATGTACTCTTGGGTATAACTTAAATACATGAGTATAGATGGATATGCCGAAAGGACTCACAATCCCCTACAAGGGATTAGTTGTCCACGAGACCCGGTAGGGCTTGGATGACTTCTAGTTGACTCGGGAATCTGTGCACAATAAGTGATCATAAAGAGTCATGTTCTGTCTTAGAGTCAATAGAAGAATATTCCTAGTTCTGTGAAAAGCTATATTTAGTCAATTAAGAGAGATGATGCTTTATCCTTGCTCTCAACTAAATGTGAACGACGATGTGAGGGATGATGCCGACACGGTATCCAAATAAGAAAGGTAGATCACTTGATCAACTCGATTAGTTCTGGGGCTGCAGAGCATTGCTAGTGTCTTATGTGGTTATTAGATAAATTGAGCTTATTAAAGAAGTTTAATTGGTTCAAGTTTTATCTATGTCAGTGATTAATTGGGCCTAATGGGTCACACACTAAGATTATTCTTGATTGCTTAATTTAGCAGAGTTTGGACCAATAATTGTTATTGGGCTTTGTCAAAGACTACTGGTATATGAGGTAAAAGAGATTAAGGATAATTTATGAATTATCCAAAGCTATGTCCAATCTGGATTGGATAATTAATAGATAATAAATTATTTATGTGAATAGTGTCAAGTGAATAGTACTATTCATCCTTTACTATTCATGAATAATTAATTATTATTAATTATAAGAAGCACTTCTTGAAATAATTAATTGTTCAAGAATCACTTCTTGGAATAATTGATTTTTCAAGAAGCACTTTTGATTTGAAGTAGAAATGAATATGTGGCTCACATTCAAAGAAGAATATGTGACTCACATTGAAAGAAGAATTGTGGCCACGGTTCACCCGCCATTTCTATAAATAGCATTCATTTCCTTCATTCCAAATTACCATTTCCTAAACTTCTCTCTTTCTCTTAAAGAAGTTATCTCATATGCCTCTCTCTTCCTTTTAAGGAACTTCTCATAGTCTTGAGTGAAAAATCCAAACACTTGAGCTCTCCACCTTGTTACTGCCTAGCAAGCATCCAAGGAATCGAGGATTCAAGGAGAAGGAGTTCTCATTTCCAATTAGGAGATAATCGTGTGGATCAACGTTAGAGGACATCATACTCTTTGGCGTCTTCAAGTGATCACAGGTATTCCTGAAACCCTGCATGTGTTTTAACGAGTAGATCCTAAATATTACCCATAAGGTGTTACGGTCCATAGTTTATGGTTAATGGTTCATGAGGATTGTATTTCCATAAGTATAGTAAATATTATTTACTGTATCAAAGCTAAGATTTTCTGAGTATGCTCTGTGACTGCAACTTAGTCTGATCTGTCACATTAGAAAAGAATTATTCTTATGCAGTAAATATTATTTACCGGTACGGTAAATATTATTTACTGGCACAGTAAATATTATTTACCAGCACAATAAATATTTATTTACCGGAACAGTAAATATTATTTACCGGAACAATAAATATTATTTACTGGCATGGTAAAAATTATTTATCGAGACAATAAAAATTATTTACTGTCATAGCAAATATTTTTACTGATACTATTCATATGAATAGTAAATACTATTCACAGATACTATTCACATGAATAGTAAATAACCAGTATGGATTCCGCAAGTACAAAAAAATTTTGTTTTTCATCCTCATGAACAAGTTGCTTGAGTGTCAAGCAAGAACAATTTTAACCAACAGATGTTGCCAATGCCATTGGTAGAGGCTGTTGGCATTGTTGTCATTAGCATTTGAAAGATAATGGGAGATGAGGCAAGAAAGGGATAGAATGAGTGAGTGAGTGATCAATCCAAGGAGAAGAGAAGAGAAGTAAGGTAAATTACAAAAACCTACGCATTTTTAGTTTTTAATAGTGTGGCCCACCATAAAAAGTAATGTCCGACAAGGCAATTTAATGGTGATAGCTTTTTGCTCCGATTTTGAAAGTTCGTTAGTAATTTTACATTTCTGAAAAATATATAGTGCTAGGCATACTTTTGGTAAAAGCTCATGAATATTTATGTACCTTAACCTTAAAATATATTATGTGCAAATAGTATGCACAGTTAATGTTGTGATCAATTGCATTATTTGGAATTATCATGATAAATATTATCAAAAAATAATTGTTATGTTAAAATATGGGTTAAATATCATTTTTGTCATGAAAGTTTACCCTAAGAGCATTGGTCATCCGGAAGTTTAAAAATGGAGCAAATATGCCCTGGAAGTTTTTTCATAAGCAAATTTGCATCGGGAATTTTTTTTAAGAGCAATTTTGCCCCAAGAAGTTTATAAAGAGGAGCAACAATTCAACGGTCAAGATCAACAGATGAGTAAGATTGCTACGTTTTTAAACTTTAGGGGCAAAAATGATACCAAAAAAACTTCCGGGTGACTAGTGATCCTCAAGGTAAACTTCTATAGCATAAATGATATTTAACCCTTAAAATGAAATAAATGTGCATCAATACAAAATAGTTTCCTAGATAGCTTTTCCCTGGAAAAAAAGAAAGAAAAAGAAAAAGAGTTACCTAGATAGCTTTTAGGTAGACAAAATACCTAGATTATTTAAAGTTTTACACCAAAAGATACAATTTTCTCTAATGGGCATATTTTTTTTTGGCATAAAATATCAAATACACATATTTAATACAGGAAAAAAAACTATTTTGGAAACAAATTTGGAAAAAAAAAAGTGTACGCATAGATGTTTTTTAAAAAATTGTTTTTTGAAGTGATGGGTGGCGACCATTGTTGGTAGTGACATAATGGTGGTCTTCATTGATAGTATCATGTTGATAATGGATAGGTGACAATTTCAAAAAATAAAAAGTAGACAAACATAGATGGAAAAGAGAAAATCTCATATAAAAATAGTTGAATCACCCAAATTCTAATTTGGGTAACTGAAATGAACAAATTATAATTAGGTTATGCATCATAATTAGAGATTTAAAATTTGGATTAAATTATCTACATATGACTTAGTTATGGATATCCAAAAAAAAAAAAAGAAGAAGAAGAAGAAACTTTTTCCTCCCATGAGTTCTGTCTATGCTCTAGAATCATCATTTATGGACCCTTTCTTTCCTCCTTATTTTTTTAGCTAACTTTATGATATTTGCTTTCCTCACTCTCCCTTTCATTACTCCTCTCTTTATTTCCATTATCTGATCTAAGATTCACATTGATCTCTTTCTCCAGAGAAAATGGCTTCTCTCATGGCAAAGCACTTAAGGGATCAAATAAGCGTGATGAAGCTAGAGCACGAGGGGTGAAGAGGACCACTCTGAACCAACAGGTGAATGAAGAGATATGAAGATGGTGTGATGCGTGAAGGAAGAGAACAATTGGTAGCAACACTAATCAATGAGCAAACAACCCCGTTTAAACTAAGGAATAATAATAATTCGGGCAAAAAACTAAGGAATAATAAGAACAATGGAGTGACTAGAGTTGGGAATCAAGGCCGACTTGGCCTTACAGAGCTGGCCCTTGAAGGGTCAGGGCATAACAAGGCTGGCCCTATAGGGCCTAGAGTAAGGAAAACATATGTTTTTCTAAGCTCGGCCCAAAAGCACCAAGGCCAAGGCTAGCCCTATAGGGCCTGAAAATTATTATTTCAAATTTTAACTATTTTTTCTCTGTTTTTTTTCAAAGAAATAATTGGTAAATTATAACAATTAAAATTCTAATTTATCAAATAAATGTTGTCAATATTAATATCCAAATAACATGAATCATCTAACAAATAATTACATTCACTAATTCGTAATCAAAAGCAAACTATTGTCCATAAATAACTCAGATAAAACATAAGAAGCATACCATTAAGCAACATTCAGTACGATAACTATAATTTTCATCTTCTTCGCTACTATCATCAATTTCAAAGACATTTAATTGTATCTCAGTTTGAATAGTAGGCTCTGTTTCATGAGTAAGAATGTCATTAATTTCTTTTTTGCATCATGAACACATCTATTAAAAGGGCCTACAGGGCCGGCCCGAGGCCCTACAAAGCCGGCCTTACAGGGCTTATTTCATTCAACTCCTCTAATTTTCAAGCCCAGCTCTTAAAGGGCTATGGCCTAAAAGGACCAACCCACCGATTTCCCTGCTCTAGGAGTGACCGATGCTCAATTGGATTTAATTAAAGCTGGGAATTAGGGCCAATCCAACCCTATAGAACTGACCCTTGAATGGCCAGGGCCTAACAAGGCCAGCCCTACAGGTCCTGGGGTAAGAAAAACATATATTTTTCAAAGCTTAGCCCGAGAGCACTAGGGCCAAAGCTGGCCCTACATGACCCGAAAGTTACTATTCCAAATTTTAACTAATTTTTTTTTGCTTTTTTTTCAAAGAAATATAATTAGTAAATTACAACAATTAAAGTTCTAATTTATCAAATAAATGTAGTCAACATTAATACCAAAACAACACGAATCATCCAACAAATAAATTCATTCATTCACTAATTTGTAATTAAAAGCAAACTATTGTCCATAAATAACTCACATAAAACATAAGAAGCATACCACTAAGCAACATTAGTATAATAACTATCATTGTCATCTTCTTTGCCACTATTATCAATTTCAAAAATATTTGATTGTGCTTCACTTTGAGTAGTAGGCTCTGCTTCATTAGTACATGACTTTCTTCTCCTGCATCATGAACACATCTATTAAAAGGGCCAGATATGGCCCTACAGGGGCTGGCTATGGCCCTACAAGGCCGACCTTTTTAAGCCCGAGGCCTTACAGGGCCGGCCTTGCAGGGCTTATTTCATTTAACTCCTTTCATTTTCAAGCCTAGCCCTTGTAGGGCTAGGGTTTAAATGGGTTGGCTCGCTATTTCCCGGCTCTAGATTTAATAGAGAGGTCTTTGTCCTGTGGTACTTCCTAAGGAGTTAATTGATAGAGTATATAGTAGGTTATATTTTAATTTTACTATTTTAATAATTAAGGGATATGTAGGTAATTTGACTTAAATTTTAAATCCTTAATTATAATACTTAACTTGATATATAATTTATTAAGTTTGATGACCTAAATTAAAATTTGAGTAATTCAACCGCCTTTACATGTGATTTTCCTATTGAAAAAACAATTAAAACAATTTTTGTTTTTAAGTTTTTAAAAATAAATTTTTGTTTTGTTTCTTCTAACGGCAAAAAAACTGATTTTATAAATTCACATAAAATAAATAGGAGATATGTCCATATGTTATGAGAGAACTTCACTGTTTTCACAAAATAATATAAGGAACTTGATCTAATTTTTTCTCTAATATAAATTTTGTTGCCAAATTTTTCCCTAGTATAAATATATTTATTATTATTTAATTAATATCAATTGATCCCAAAAGTAATTGTTTTGGATAATTTCCAATGTATAATAGACGTAAGTGATACAATATTTTTAGATTACATGGTTAATCCCACAATAAGTAACATTAGAATTAAATTTTCATGGCTTGAGGAAAGTGTAATAAAATAAAAAAATTGGAATAAATATAAATTTTAAAATTGAAATAAAACACTTAAACTTCTATGTAACATAAAATTTTGGAAGAATTTCATATAAAGATAGTTGAATTATCCAAATTCTAACTTAAGTTACTAAACTTAACAAATTATTAATTAGGTTATATGACTCAATTAAGGATTTATAATTTGGATCAAATTACCTCTATATCCCTTAGTTATTCAAAAACCTAGAGACAAAATAATATTATTTACGCGTTACATAAAAACCCTAACACATCATCAGAAAATCAGTAAAGAAGGTTTTAAATCTTTATTCCTTAACCTAATTGAGTAATTCTATCTAATCAGACCATTATAGGTATGGAGACATAAAGCTCGCAATCATAGGCCTATGGATAAAGACGACTATCCCTTAAAGAGTCAAAAAGATAGAACATCTGATCAACAGAGCAAAGGCTCTCTCACTAATTTCTCTACATGCTAGTGATATCCCTAATGGCACAAACAATTCTAGAAAAACAACTTTGAGTGATGCCGAGGATTGAGGTTGCAGGAGAAGGGAATCATAGGTGAGACTGTGCGTCTTGTGAGATAGAGACAGATTTAGGTGGGGAAATTCGTACATATAAACCTAAAAAAAAAATTTATCAAAATAGACCAGTAGGAAAAAAAATTTCAGATCTAACCTAGTTGGTGGCGCCACGTCAGCGGGCGTCACATGTGGCGCCACTGTGAAGGTGGCGCTGCCACGTGGGACGCCACCTAGGTGGCGCCCAAGGTGGCAACGCCACCTATTTAAAAAACAATAATTTTTTTTTCAAAGCTGCCACAAGGCAGCAAAGAGCTGCCTTGCGGCATCTTTTCTGACGCCCCTGTCAGATTTTTTATTTAATTTTTTAAATTATTATTTTTAAATATATAATATATATTATATATTATAAATAATATAATAATGATATATTAATAATTAATATATATTATTAATAATATAATAATTATTTATTAATATTTATTATTAATAATTATCATTAATAATTATATACTAATATATATTATATAATTATTAATAATATAATAATTATATATTAATATATATTAATAATAATTATCATATTAATAATTATCATATTATTAATAGGGTTTATCGTTAAATTAATAATTATATATTTTGAAAAATATTATTTTAGTTAATTAGTAATTCTTAATAAATTAATTATAATTATTTCATTTATTACAAAAAATATTATTAATAAATTATCAATCCTAGAATTGTGATAGCAGTTTATATTCTGATGTTTTTGTTCACTAAAAAGTTATTCTACGATCTAGATTGATTTTATTTTATTAGTTCCGATTTTTTTTTTTGGCCCAAATTTTATTAGTTTAGATTGATTTGATTTGATTAGTTTATATTGATTTCATTTTCTTAGTTTAGTATTAGTTTTATTTTATTAGTTTAAATAGATTTTATTAGTCTAGTTTTTAGTTTAGGTTGATTTGATTTCATTCGTTTAGGTCGATTTGATTTTATTAGTTCCGATTTTTTTGTTCATTGGGAAGTTATTCTGCGACTTTTTCGATTTACTCGGAGGTGGAGGGAAGAATTTGTTTTCAAATTATTTTGTAATCTTTTTTAATGATAAATTATTAATAATTATTAGTCGCATAATAACTTGAAAAAGATTACAAAATAATTTGAAAACAAATTCTTCCCTTCACTTCCGAGTAAATCGAAAAAGTCACAGAATAACTTCCCAATGAACAAAAAAATCGGAACTAATAAAATCAAATCGACCTAAACGAATAAAATCAAATCAACCTAAACTAAAAACTAGACTAATAAAATCTATTTAAACTAATAAAATAAAAATAATACTAAACTAAGAAAATGAAATCAATCTAAACTAATCAAATCAAATCAATCTAAACTAATAAAATTTGGGCAAAAAAAAAATCGGAACTAATAAAATAAAATCAATCGTAGAATAACTTTTTAGTGAACAAAAACATCAGAATATAAACTGCTATCACAATTCTAGGATAAATAATTTATTAATAATATTTTTTGTAATAAATGAAATAATTATAATTAATTTATTAAGAATTACTAATTAACTAAAATAATATTTTTCAAAATATATAATTATTAATTTAACGATAAACCCTATTAATAATATAATAATTATTAATATGATAATTATTATTAATATATATTAATATATAATTATTATATTATTAATAATTATATAATATATATTAGTATATAATTATTAATATGATAATTATTAATAATAAATATTAATAAATAATTATTATATTATTAATAATATATATTAATTATTAATATATCCTTATTATATTATTTATAATATATATTATATATTATATATTTAAAAATAATAATTTAAAATTTTTTTTTAAAAAAATCTAACAGGGGGTTGACGCCCCCTGTTAGAAAAGCTGCCGCAAGGCAGCTCTTTGCTGCCTTGCGGCAGCTTTGAATTTTTTTTTATTTTTAAATAGGTGGCACTGCCAACTTGGGCGCCACCTAGGTGGCATCCCACGTGGCAGCGCCACCTTCACAGTGGCGCCACGTGTGGCACCCGCTGACGTGGCGCTACCAACTAAGTTAGATTTGAAATTTTTTTCCCTTGGTCTATTTTGATAAAAAAAATTTTTGTTTATATGTGCGAATTTCCCGATTTAGGTGACATCAAGAAAGACTTGATCAAAGTGGCGGCTTCTCATAGGGTCGTTCAAGGCACAAGAGAGAGAGAGAGAGAGTGGTGATGGTACTAGGACCACATCCCTTTCCTCTATTTGTTAGACCATGAGTTAGGAGCGTAAGGGTATTATTGAAAAAGAATTAATATTTAAATATCCTAAATTAAATCAGTGACCCAATTTAAAATTTGTTGAATTTACCAGCCTTATATAGGATTTCCTTTTTTCAATAGTCTTTATATGAGATTCTCTCTAAAATTTTTTTATTATTAATTTTATAAAACAATATTTATTATTATTTAATTAATATCAATTGATCCTAAAAGTAATTGTTTTGGATAATTTCCAATGTATAATAAATGCAGGTGATGCAATATTTTTGGATTACATGATTAATACTATAATATCTAACACCGGAATTAATTTTTCATGGCTTGAGGAAAGTATAATAAAATTTAAAATTGAAATTCACACCCATAAACTTTTATGGTAGAAATATAAATTTTTTATTACTAAGGACTCGTTTGTTATGCAGAAGATTCGGGAAGGGAAAGGAAGATTCACCGTCTTCCTTCGCAAAGAACAGTTTGGACGCACCATCTTCCAGGAAATCAAGTTCCGGCGGTGGGGTATCTTCCCTCATCCATGGGAAGTCTCCTTCCCTCCAGTTTTGGAAGGAACCGATCTTCCCAAATCTTCCCAGGTTAGAAATTCGTAAAACAACCCTCCTATTCTTCTCCAATCAAGCTATGTCGTTGCTGCAAAACTTCTGTCGCTGCAGATCCCGCCGATGCTGTAGATCGATATGTGTCGTTGTTGCAAATCGATCTGGTCGTTGCTACAAATCTCTCGGTGGGAACCGATCTTTCGCCACCGCAGATCCTGCTGTTGCTACATATCCGGCCGTTGCTGCAGATCTCGACTGTGTTCCTCAATCTTCAACTTTTTTTTTTTTTTATTTTCAATTTGTTCGTTGTCGGGCGATGTGAAGGTTGAAGAAGGAGGAAGGTGTTTTTTTTTTGGTTTGGGGTATTTTGGGCATTTCTAATATTATATTTTTATTTTTTTTTTTAAATTATCATCTTCCATTTCCATCTCCGGTCTACCAAACAGAATATCATTTTAAGTTCCCTCTCAATCTTCACTTCCTTTTCTTTTACTTCCATTTCTTTCCTTTCCCTCTTGAAACTTTCCTTATAGCAAACGGGGCCTAAGTTTATAAAACGCCTAAGTTTATAAAACAAGGGTGTCGGCTCACATGCTCCCCCAAATTTTCTCCCAAAATTAGATCTGGGCAGAAAATCACATTTTACAATACTATCTCGGTTCCTCTTGCCATCGGCTTCGCACTTTCTTTTCGTCCGACTCCTCACTTGCGACGTCGTCTGCTCCTAATTTGCGACGTCCACCGTCTCCGACGACGGACGACGAAGGATTCCATATCCCTGTCTGCCTCTGCTCCCGTCGACGCCACACCCCTCGATTCCTAATCCGTCGACCTCACTCTTGCTGAGGTTTCGCCGCCCCACGACGCCCTTGTTAACAAGGTCGTGCTTCCACCGCCCCAAACCAAAACTCTTGCTCTTGTTAAAAGTGAGTTATCTTCTTTCTTTTTGCTTCTCACTTATCACTATGTTCCTTTTCCTTGTCTTTGTCGTCGGAGTCTTTTTTTTTTTTTTTTTTTTTTTTTTATAAACGGAATTTCTTATGAATTTTTCCCTTTAGTTGTTTTCTAATTTCTAGTTGCTGGCTTTGAAACTCGAGACTGTGCTGTGATTATTTCTGTTGAAGATTGATAATTCAGTGCCGTTGCTGAATATTGAGCAGTATAGTGTTAAATCTGATTAGTTTCTCGAAGTTTTTGTTGTTCAAGGTGTGAAACAAAAAAACTTTGCTGTCAAGAATTTGCTTAATTTCGGTCTGCTGTGAAGTTAATTAGATTGTTGCTGTAGCAACTTACTGACCTTGAGTTTTTGAAAGCAATATATATTTGCTGAAGAAAACTCCGTTTCATGAAAGCTATGCTTTTCTAATTGTTGACTGCTGAGAGTTCGCTTGAAATCATTATGAATCGGGGTGTAGTTTACTTATAGGTTAGGTATACTCTTCTGTTTTCATTTTAATTGGAAATTTTTTTTCTCGAAGAACAGAATAAATTTTCTCTGCTTCATATTGTGTTTTTATGTGAAAAGAAAACAACAATCTTGTAATTAAAGCAGGAGGAATTTTTCTTCACTCAAGTTCTAGAACTGAGCAATATCATTGATTTGAATCATATAGGTGTAATTGTTGTCACTTTGTACCAAAGTCTTTGCTTTAAAGTTTCTGCTGAAGAATGTTTAATTCTCAGTGAATCTAAGGTTAAATTGATCTGCTAGTATTGTTACGACCTCATGGATTTCAAGCTATTTCAAGCTTGCTGTCATTTTGCATCAAGTTGCTTTTCTCAGTGAATTAGTTGCTGGGCATTCATTCTTGGTTCTGCGATCTGTATTTTACTATAGTTCTTTCATGCATTGTGAGAACTTTGCTAAGAAAGGAATTGTGCCTGTAGCATTTTGAGTAAAAGCTAAGTCATTGAAAAAGGAAAAAAATTGATCATTTGCCGCATTATATTAAGCATTTCAAAATTCTCATTTTTGCTGTCTCAATAACTTAAGCATTTTTCTGCTACATACTATTTTGTGAGTGAAATTCTGGAGTTGTGCTTAAAAAAAAATTCCGAACTGTAGATCAACTGAGTGCTTGGGTCAAGTTGCATACTATTGTTGCCATAATTGAAATTAAATTTTGGAACTCGTAGTTGCCGTCATGCTCTATGTTTTTTGACAGAAAATCCTCAGAAAATCAAGGTTTGACCATTAAAATTGGTTTGACAGAGTAAATTCATAAATTGAATCTGATTTTTGGGTACAATTCTACTCTGATTGGATATATTTGTTGCACAATTCTCTAGGGAAGTGGCTTGAACAATTTGGTTTTTGATTCTGTATAGTGTGCATCAGCAAGTTCACACTATTAATACTGACTTCACAGTTAATGTTACCATTTCCTTCTGCATTATAAAATTTTCTCGAAAGCAATAGTATCAGGATTGTGTTGTTCTGATTTTTCTACTTGTGATAAAAATATAAAAAAATTCTGGAAACCTATCAGTGAAGTGGATAATGATAGATTAAGCTTGCTATTTATTCGATGGTTTTTCTTTTTAATTTTAAACTCTTTGCTGGTTTCTGTTGCTGTTTTCAAATTAATTAACCTAATGCCAATAAGAACAAGACAGTGAAAAGGAAGGAGATAAATCAACGCAGACACCTATATCATTTCCAATCGAGAACTCATGTAATTAAAGAGAAATATATCGGATGATAAATTGTAAAGCAGTGCTCTGCATACTTTGCTAGTCCTTCATCAGAGAAAATATGGCCAATGTGTACATCATTTCCTGAATATGCTGTTGCTCTTGCTACAATTGTCGGATAGATTTCACTGCTTAGTTTATGTATTGAATCTGGAATTGAAGTTTAGTGCTGGAATCATTGTTTTGAATCATTTTGTATATTGGAGTCTGAATCTGGAATTGAAGTTTAGTGCTGTAATAATTGTTTCATACTTCCATGTATTTTAAATCCTGACTTCTTCATCTTTACGTGTTTTGTTTTACTGATTGAGGGTGTTTGGTTAGGATCTAAAGTTAGGTAAAGATGTTCATAGTCTGTATGAATCAGGCAATTGAGTTCATGTATATGGTTTATATCTACCTGACTATATGCAGAATTATATTCTTGCTATTTTGAATCTGACATAATTTTGACTGGCTGGACCATTTTTACAAGATACTGAAACTACCAAGTTTTGCACAAGTTACAGAATCTGGAGTGTCGCTTTGGTATAGCTGTTATGGTTTTACTTGTTTAAGATTTGGTAACACTTTGTAGATATATATTGTGAGTAGGGTGATTGTTAGATTCAATATGCTATGCACTTGTTTTGAAGATAAATACTGCAACCAGACTTCTAATTTTCTTGTTTACTATGACTTGTATTTGAAATTGGAAAGACAATCTTAATTGTTTAATCTTCATTTGTCCTAAAAGCGTCTTATTTTATGTGTTACTGCATGTTGAATGGAAACAAAAGTAACTGTATGAAATAGTAGCTATTGGCTATTGCACCATTGCATGACAGTTCCATCTTTTACTGGAGCAGTTGGCTGGGGGCTTTTGCCTGTCTGTGTCTATTTCATAGTTGGAGCAGTGACTTAGTTGAGGAAGAAATAAGTGTATAAAATCCATGATCTTACACACATTTCTGTCATAGTATTACTTGGACCGTCTATTACATGTTTGAATCTGTGGCATTTAAGACTTCTTACTAGTTAAACTGAATAGAAATTCTCATATTTTTTTTTGGTATTATTATAAGTAAAATCTGTGTCATTTTTATATCATTTTAAGGAGGAATAGTATTATCTCTCCAATTTTCTCTTCTCTTATATTATTTCTTCTCATATTCTCCCCCAAACACTGTTAAGTTTAAAGAATCCTAAACTCTTGGTCTTTTATATTTTTAAATCATAGTATTGAAGGAGGATGACCCTTAGATGCTTATGTTTGAAAGGTTGACGGAAGGGAGTCCCTTCATGAATGGGAGAGTGCAAACACCAGATCGTCTTCTAGGGTTCTTGTTGAAAAAGAAGGAAGCAGCCAGGGTTTAGTCAAAGAGGAACAAGGATTTTATACAAAGAAGAGGAACGTAGGAGATTGACACTATTCTCATGGAGGTCTGTGTTTAACTTACCTGAATTACTGTGTATTGATTATCGATATATGCAATTATTTGTTTATTAATCGCTAATTTCTTTTTATATCTTCTTCATGGGCAGAAACAAGATGATGCTGGAGTCGTTGACTTGGACAAGACAACAACTATGTTGGAACCAGAGAAATCCAGTGGGAGTGGCCTCTATGTTCCGGGGAAAAATAAGGCTGTCTACATACCTCAAGAAAGGAAATCTCGTCTAGGTATACCCTTTATTGTTAATTTACTTTAATATTATGATGGCGCCTGAAAATAAGTATAGGAACTGATAGGAAAAGAAAGAGAATTATTAGAAAGAGGAAACAAAAGAACTCATGGACCAGAATTTGTAATTCTAGAAAAGAGGAGGGAATCTGTTTTCTGAATAATACTTCTGATGATCATTAAGTCTGATGCCACAATACATAAATAGAGTGATATGATAAGACACAGAATAACTGAAAATAACTTCCTAAAACATAAAATAGCTGCAGATAACAATTCCCATAACCACTTAGAATATCTGACATTTAAATTAACTCCTTTCCCCATGCCTTTTTCTGCAATAAACCATCAAAGGCTGCTGGTCCCTATCTCACTGGTTCCTATCATATTTATACATATATAGACACACAATGGATCTGTATGGTGTTATTAATAAATGATGTAACAGGATTGGATTTCCTTGCCAATGCAAAGCAGGAAAATTCTCAACTTGATGTGGGATTCAAGGTACCTAAAGAAAGGATCGCTTCTATGGCAGCATATGCGACGGAGGAAGAAGGATCTGGGATTTCTTCTGTTGATGAAGAAAGATCCATTAATACAAAGAAGCATGCTGATAGGAGATACCGTGCTGTAAATAGTGAAACACCGCAATCAGGTACTTAAATATCTATGTTTGTTTATGCATATTGTGGAGAAAAATCCATGAGTATGAAGAGGCATGTTATATTCTGCATATTTGATTTGTTTTGGATTTCATTATTGTTATTGTGCAACTGTATGCCTTCTTATGAGTAATCTGTTTCTTTTTTTGTTCCATTCAAATATTTCTTTTTCCAGTTAAATACTAATATTAAAAAGTTTCCTTGATTTTTTGTGCAGAAAGTATGGTGACTGAAGATCAATATAGGTCTCGGTCAAGCGAGCATATGGGTTCACGTGGCAGATATGACCATGAATATGATAGAAAGAAAAACAGATGTGAATCTTCCAGGAGAACACCAGGTGTGTAAAAGCTGTGGCCTATTTTTATTTTGTTCTGTTTTTTGTTTTTAAAAAACTTTCCTGAGGAAGTTCTTATTTAATCAAAATTCTGAATGCAGCCAAGTAAATATCATTTCTTTTTTTTCATTCCTGTGAATATTACGAATAAGAATTTTATTGCCAATGAATAATGTTTAATATTCAAATGGTATGATGTTTCAAATCTTGCAGAAAGTTTGGTGACTGAAGATCAGTATAGGGGTCGGTCAAGTGAGCATATGGGTTCACGTGGTAGATATGACCATGAATATGATAGAAAGAGATACAGATATGAAGGTTCCAGGAGAACACCAGGTGTGTAAAATCTCTGCTCTATTTTTGTTTTCTGTTTTTTGTTTTAAAACATTTTTTCTGAGGAAGTTCTGATTTAATCCAAATTCTAAATCCAGCCAAGTAATGCCATTTCTTTATTTCCATTCCTGTGAATATCACGAATAAGCATTTGTCATTGCCGATGAATGATGTTTAATATTCAAACGGTATGTTGTTTCAAATCTCGTAGGCAGGTCTGACTGGGATGATGGTAGATGGGAATGGGAAGAGACTCCACGAAGGGATAGTGTCTCTTATTCTTCTAAGCATCATCAACCTTCACCTTCACCATCCCCCATGTTTGTTGGTGCCTCACCTGATGCGCGATTAGTTTCTCCATGGTTGGGGGGTCATACTCCACATTCAACCTGTATGTTATTTCATATCTTCTAGTGAATGTCAATGGTTTTGTTTTAGGATTTCATATGAATGACTCAACACTGGTTTTTATCAAGTAATTTTAATCTAATTCATCACTGAATACAATGTAGTTGCTTCATCTTCTCCTTGGGACCATGTATCTCCATCTCCAGTTCCAATACGCGCTTCTGGATCTTCAGTCAAATCTTCTGGAACCAGGCATAGTGGAAGGTCCCATCACCCAACTTTTTCTTCAGAAAATTCAAAGTCATTTGAGGTATTTTTCACTCCTAGTTTCAGTCATATATGATTTAAAAGTTATAATGATGGTTGCTTACTTTCACTGGTGTGCTTTCTTTAACTGTGTTGTTAACTTTATTCTGTTTGTAAAGGATGAAGTTGCGGATAATGCCAATTTGGGTGAAGATAGCCGCTATGAGATTTCTGAAAGCATGCGTCTAAAGATGGAATATGATGCTGACCGAGCATGGTAAATAATATTAGTTCTGGACAAGCCTTCTCTTTTTTTTTTTGATTAATATGCTGTTGTAGTTGTTTGTTTGGTGAACTTGAATGCTGAATAGTTGCATATGTTGAATGATCGGTAGCTGTTAAATTTTCCTTCATTGGCTAAGTCTCAATATTGACTCTTGATTTTTAGCTAAGGTGGTCATGCAAATGTCAGGCCTCTTATGGTAATGCATGGTCACCCCCCCCCCCTTTTTTCTTTTTTCCTTTCCATTACTTCCATGTTATCTAATTCAGATGATTCCCTTTGTGCAGGTATGATAGAGAGGAAGGGAGTACATTTGATGCAGATAACTCATCAGTTTTTCTGGGGGATGAGGCTTCCTTTCAGAAAAAAGAAGCAGAGTTGGCCAAAAGACTGGTATTTGTTAAGAACAAGTTATTATATAATTTAAAACGAAGGTTCCTGAATTAGTTACCTGTATGGTGCTTCCAACTCCTATTGGATTATTTAGGGTCATTGCTACATACCATAAGTAGAACTAGTAAATAGTTTAGAAAGCATATGAAAAAGTTTTGCATTTTTATAATTTGTCTCATAATGATCAATAACACAGGTTCGAAGAGATGGGACTAAGATGTCCCTTGCTCAGAGCAAAAAGCTGTCTCAGCTCACAGCTGATAATGCTCAGTGGGAGGATCGACAACTGCTGAGATCAGGAGCTGTTAGAGGTAGAGAAGTTCAGACTGAATTTGATGATGAGGAAGAGCGCAAGGTTATTCTTCTCGTACATGGTATGACCACTTTCTGACAAATTTTAATCTGAGCAGCTGTGGATGATTGATTATCTTTCCTTTATATTTTATTATCTTGCTTTTGTTGGTAAAACAGATACAAAGCCGCCTTTCCTTGATGGAAGAGTTGTTTTTACAAAGCAGGCAGAGCCTATAATGCCAATAAAAGATCCTACATCTGATATGGCTATCATTTCTCGCAAAGGATCTGCTCTAGTACGAGAAGTGCATGAGAAGCAAAGCATGAATAAGTCCCGACAGAGGTTTTGGGAATTAGCGGGATCAAAGCTTGGTGATATTCTTGGTATGGAAAAAACGGCAGAGCAGGTATTTTGACTTGGGAATTGATATTTCTGTTTTCTCTTATGTATTACAAATTGTGGTCTTATTATTTGAATGTACTTCTTGCAGATTGATGCAGATACTGCTGTAGTGGGTGAACATGGCGAAATTGATTTCAAGGAGGATGCCAAGTTTGCCCAGCATATGAAGAAGGGAGAAGCTGTGAGTGACTTTGCAATTTCAAAAAGCATTTCTGAGCAAAGGCAATATTTACCCATATTTTCTGTGCGTGAAGAGTTATTACAGGTTAGCTAGCCTTTTTTTATTATTTTTTTAATTTTGTTTACTTGATGACTATCAACTTGGTTGCCAACCTGCTAGTGATTTCATAGCAAACACAATATTAGTCCATATGTGATGAGTTTCATTATATTGTCATGATTATTTTTGTTAATTGTGTTGCTTTCTGTATGTAGTCATGTTTATTATCTTATAACTTGTTCTGGGTATGCAATGTGCAGGTAATTCGAGAAAATCAGGTGGTGGTGGTGGTAGGAGAAACAGGCTCTGGAAAGACAACACAGTTAACACAGGTTTGGCTTTCAATTGTCATACCTTTAGTTTTGCAGCCTCCACTCTCCAAACAAGAGAGAGAGATATGAATAGGTTTATCGGAATTTGTTTATGCACTAACAGTAGAAATTTGATATTTTTCCATTGGACAGTATCTGCATGAAGATGGCTATACTAAAGGTGGCATAGTAGGCTGCACCCAACCAAGGCGTGTGGCGGCTATGAGTGTTGCTAAGAGAGTCAGTGAGGAGATGGAGACAGAGTTGGGTGATAAAGTTGGCTATGCTATACGTTTTGAGGATGTAACAGGGCCAAATACTGTTATTAAGGTAGTTACTATCTTATTATTTGGGTATGTGATTATCAATTCCTCATGCTCTGAAGTCTAAACATTGTGGTGTACTTTTGCAGTACATGACCGATGGGGTACTTCTTCGTGAGACACTCAAAGACTCTGATTTAGACAAGTATCGGTATGGAAATTCTGAATGAAAATAATGAAAAAATCTCCCTTCTAGATTTATGCTCCATTGTTCTGTGCTGTAAAAACTGTTGCTGATCATCAGGATTTAAAATATTGCAGGGTTGTTGTCATGGATGAAGCCCATGAGAGGTCACTAAGCACAGATGTTCTTTTTGGAATATTGAAGAAAGTGGTTGCCCACCGTCTTGATTTCAAGCTAATTGTCACGTCTGCAACTCTAAATGCACAAAAGTTTTCAAACTTCTTTGGAAGGTAAATTTGAATCCTTAACTTTGCATGTTTCCTTTGGATCAACTTACTCAGTTAAACTAATTTCGGTTGTCCTTGCAGTGTGCCAATATTCAACATTCCTGGGAGAACATTTCCTGTTAATATATTATGGAGTAAAACTCCATGTGAAGACTATGTTGAAGCTGCAGTAAAGCAGGCCATGACCATTCATATAACCAGCCCACCAGGTGACATCCTTATCTTCATGACTGGCCAAGATGAGATTGAGGCGGCCTGCTATGCTCTTGCTGAGAGAATGGAGCAGATGATATCATCTTCAAGTAGGGCAGTTCCTAAACTCCTGATTCTTCCCATATACTCCCAACTGCCTGCAGACTTGCAAGCGAAGATATTCCAGAAAGCAGAAGATGGAGCTCGCAAGTGCATTGTGGCTACTAATATTGCTGAGACGTCCTTGACTGTGGATGGTATTTTTTATGTCATCGACACAGGCTATGGTAAAATGAAGGTGTATAACCCTAGGATGGGTATGGATGCCCTTCAAGTATTCCCTGTCAGTCGTGCTGCTGCCGACCAGCGTTCTGGACGAGCTGGCAGAACTGGCCCTGGTACATGTTATCGGCTTTATACAGAGAGCGCCTACCTGAATGAAATGTTGCCTAGCCCTGTACCAGAAATCCAAAGGACTAACCTAGGTAATGTGGTCCTATTGCTGAAATCTCTGAAGGTTGAGAACTTGCTTGATTTTGACTTCATGGACCCACCTCCCCAGGATAACATTCTTAATTCAATGTATCAATTATGGGTGTTGGGTGCACTCAATAATGTGGGGGGCCTAACTGATCTTGGATGGAAGATGGTTGAGTTTCCGTTGGACCCACCCCTTGCTAAGATGCTTTTGATGGGTGAACGGCTAGGGTGTGTAGAGGAGATATTGACAGTTGTGTCGATGCTTTCAGTTCCATCTGTTTTCTTTAGACCCAAGGACAGGGCAGAGGAGAGTGACGCAGCTCGTGAGAGATTCTTTGTGCCAGAATCTGATCATTTAACCTTATACAATGTTTATCAGCAATGGAAACAACATGATTACAGGGGTGATTGGTGCAATGATCATTTTTTGCATGTTAAAGGTCTTAGAAAGGCCAGAGAGGTGAGATCCCAGCTACTTGATATTCTCAAGACTCTAAAGATTCCCCTGACATCATCTTGGCCAGATACCGATATTGTTAGGAAAGCGATCTGTTCAGCCTACTTTCATAATGCAGCAAGATTGAAGGGGGTGGGGGAGTATGTGAACTGCCGCAATGGAATGCCATGTCATCTACATCCCAGCAGTGCACTCTTTGGTATGGGTTGTACGCCAGAGTATGTGGTCTATCATGAGTTAGTTCTGACCACCAAAGAATACATGCAATGTGCTACAGCTGTGGAGCCCCAGTGGTTGGCTGAGTTGGGACCCATGTTTTTCTCTGTCAAGGAGTCTGATACATCGTTGTTGGAGCACAAAAAGAAACAGAAACAAGAAAAAACAGCTATGGAAGAGGAGATGGAGAACTTAAAAAAGGCGCAGGTTGACGCTGAGAGAGAAAGGAAAGAGAAGGAGAAGCAAAAGAAGGCCAAGAATCAGCAGCAAGTCTCCATGCCTGGTCTGCGCAAGGGATCATCCACATTTTTGAGATCAAAGAAGCTTGGTTTGTGAGTGTAAATAGTATTAGCTGTTGGGAAATGTTTATTTTAGGCCAGGTTCAAATGAATTAACGTTAACATAGTCAAGAAAGTCTTGTTTGTAATGTCACCATTGAAAATGGTAGATTTTGTGATCTCACGCGGGATAAGTGAAGAAATACCAAAGTCTTTGAGCTTTCATACTTTCATTACTTTTTGGATTTTGTGATCCACACGGTTACGTAAACACGGTTAAGTAAAGAAATACCAAAGCCTTTGAGTATTCATACTTCTATTACTGTTTTGGGTTTTTTGATTTCACACGGTTAAGTGAAGAAATACCAAAGCCTTTGTGCTTGGAAAAAGATGAGTTGGGTCTATAATGAAAGTTGACTAAGTGAGGAATAAAGTGGACCAGACAAAAAAGAATAATAGAGAAATTTCTCAAGGCACAAGAGGGAATGCAAAGACGCCAGAAAAGTCGTAGGGCAACGTGATTCTCACTAAATATAAGTAAGCCATTTTTTAGAAGAATAAAGACGGACAAAATGGCTCTGAGGTGAGTAAAATGCAGGACCACGAGTTGTGACAAGACGCGAAAAACCACTTGACCTGAAGTTTGCTTCTTAGTTGCCCTCACTTGTGTGGTTTGGTTTTTTGTTGTTGTCGTCGTCGTCGATTATATCTTCTTGGAATTGTGGTGGGGTGGGTGGGCATCAAGAAAAACCTCTTGACCTCAAGTTTGCATCTTAGTTGCCCTCACTTGTGGTTTTTTTTTTTTTTTTTTTGGGGGGGGGGGGGGGGTGGGGTTAATATCTTCTTGGAATTGTGGTGGGGTGGGTGGTAGAACTTCCCACGAATTATGAAATATATTATTTAGAAATAAGGAATTAACGTTATGGGTCTTTTAGAGCCTAGTACAGTGGGATTAAAGAAGACAAGATTGTTAAACAGTTAGGTTTTACAAATTGGTTGAGTGGAAGCAACAAGAGATGCAGTCGGTATTTGGATGATGTTGAAAAATTGGGAAACCTTAGTTGGGTTTTATTTTCAAACACCTAATTATTGCACTATAAAATTGTAGGAAAAAAAAATCAAATGAGAATGTTAGTCACCTTTGTTTATGGTGACACTAGTGTGGCAAAAAGAAGGGAAGTTTGGTTGGCTCTCCAAAGTATTGCTAGATCTACAAGGACATCTTGGCTCGTCTTAGGGCATTTTAATGCATTCCTCAGTCAGTCACATAAAGTGGGTGGGGTTGCTCCCTTAGTTTGATGTCAACTTTAAGATTGCATTAATCAATGTAATTTGTTGGAGCTAGTGCCAATAGGTGGGAATCATTTTACTTGGGAAAGGATGGGCATCAAAAAGAGGCTCAATTGGGTGTTTTGCAATTTCGAGTAGGAAATTTCACATCCCCAAACTAAAGTCTTCCGTAGGAAATTTCACATCCCCAAACTAAAGTCTTCCACCATCTTTGTTTTAAGTCTGACCATAAGGTGATTGTGGTTTCAAATAGTTCTTCTTCCACACAGGTCAGGGGAGAGGCCTTTTCAATACCAAGCAGCTTGGTGCCTTGAAGATGACTTTTTGGAGCTTGTCAAATCATCCTAGAATGGTAAGAACTTGCTGCAAGGAAGCAAGTCATTCAAAGAAGTGGTAACATAATGGAATACAAGGGTAGGGAATATAGTAAAGAAGAAAAGAGATTTGATCAGAAGGATAGAGGGGATTGATTGTGCAAGAAGGACTAACAACCATAATGGTCTCTTTAGGTTAGAAAATAAACTTTGGAAGGATTATCACAAAATAATTTTACAAGAGGAGCTTCTTTGGTTTCAAAAGTCCCATTGTAATGGTTTAAATGGAGAGACAAGAATACCAGGTTCTTTCATGCTACTACATTGATTAAAAGGAAAAGAGGTCAAGATTAAGTCTCTTCAAGATGAGAATGGCAATTGGGTTTTAGGCCAAAGTAGGTTGAGAGACACAACACACAAATTCTTTAAGACTTTGTACACATCTAATGGTACTACTACACAAAAGTCTTGATCTGGCCAATGAGCTTTCCCTCTCTTGTTGATTATCAGCTGGAGTAGATGTAGAAAGAAGTAATTTCACTTGAGATAAAGAATGCAACTTTTCAAATGGGTGCTTTTGAAGCATCGAGACCAGATGGTCTTCAACCTCATTTTCTTCAGACATAGTAGGAATTGGTTGGACCAAATTTGTGATTTGGTGATGGAAGTTTTTGCTAACCAAGTTTGAAGAGATTAACTAGAAGAATATTATGTTAATTCCCAAGATTGACCACCTACAATCGTTAAAAGATTCCCTTTGTAATATAAGTTTCAAGGTCATTACTAAGGTTATTGTCAATCGATTAAAGTGTTAGTTCTCTATGGGTTTTGATGATAACAATCAATTGTAAAACCAAGATTGAAGGATTGTCTTAAGAAAGCAAAAACTTGTTGGTTGAGGCAATACTCGAGTATCAGTAGCAATACTCGAGTATTGGTCTTTCAAAGAAAAGCTTAATGTTAATAACTAGAGGCAATACCACAGTATCCTAGTGGATACTCGAGTATTGGACTTTACAGAGAGCATCGTAAGTTTTCCATCAGAGCATACTCGAGTATTGGTTTGAATACTCGAGTATAGGCCAATGAGGCTCTTCAGTATTTCAAAATAAATGTGAATTCCAGTTTGGAAAACTACAGTTTCGAAAATGGAATATGAAAAGTCCAATTTTCCAACTTGGCTCCAAAATTCAAATGTTTTCATTTTCAAATGAAAACTTGAGTATGACATTAATATACTCGAGTATTGGGCCAAACAAAGTTGATTAAAAATTTATTACACTTACAAACTCCAGTTTGACAAACTTCAGTTTCGGAAACTCCAATTTCACACTGGCTAATGTTCTTTCTGTGTTTCAAAATGGAAACTCATACTCGAGTATGGTGTTGAATACTTGAGTATCGAGTCATACAGAGAGCATTTATGGTTTTTAAGGTTTCAATACTCCGATATTATATAAATACTCCGGTTTTGATGTTTTGGGCAAAATCTCATCAAGAGTCCAAAACTCGAGTATTGATTGAATACTCGAGTATTGGCTTAAGTTAAATTGAAGTTCCAAAGCTCAGATCGCGAGTTTCGTCTCTGGAAGGAGAATACTCTAGTATAGACATAGAAACTCAAGTATAGACTTAAGTGCATAGTGATATACTTGAGTATTGATGCACAAACTCGAGTATGCATCGCAACAGTTGAAAATTTAAATTTACGAAATTTGCATAATGTTTGTTGATTGATCTAAATACTTTCTAATATTCATTATCAACTTTATTAGATCTGTTTAATGTGTTTGTTAGTGGATTTCACTACTTTAGAGATGATTCAAGAAGATTTCAAAAGCTGACTTCACTAGAGCAAAAGTCATGTCAGAGCATTAAATGCAAGGCTACCCAACTTGTCATAATCTGAACTACCAAGCTCTGCACAATGCATAAAGGATAAAGAGACATACACCTACTCAAATCACTGACATTCCAACGGCTAGAAACACAAGGAAGTCATCATTTATCCTTCCAACACAAAGAATGAACAAAGTGTAGAGAGAGAAGAGACCAAGGTGCTTCTAACAGTCAGAAAAGTTCTCCAACGGTCTTATGAATGCTTGCAACAGTTATTAAACATACTCTAAGTATAAATAGAGCAACATTCAATTCTCTTCAACAACTATTGAGCTGAAAATCGAAAAACATTAAATTTGTTCATTTATTCTTGTGCTTTCTGTACAGAGTATCAGTTGATGCTAACTGAGCTTCAGTGTTCATCTTATCTGCTCTTTTAAGAGAGTTTATTATCTATATTTCATTTATTGTAAGTAATCTCAAGTCAGGGGACTTGGAGATTTAGGAGTCATCGATTACAACTTGTAAGGGGGAGCAAGTTCCAGTGAGAGAATTGCTTCAGAGTTACAGAGGGTGTAATCAAGTGACATAGTGAAATACTCAGGGTGCTTGAGGACTGGACGTAGGCCATAGAGTTGGGTCGAACTAGTATAATTCTCTGTGTCCATCTTTTCTTCCTTGCACTCTATTTTGCTTTGCATTATTATGTTTACATAGAACCAGCGAAAGAATTTCGAAAATCCCCAATTCACCCCCCTCTTGGTGATTTAACTCCACTTTCATAAAGGGGGTGATCAATTATTTGCAAGCAAAAAATCAATATAGTTTTATCAGCGTATGTCAAGGGTGTGATAACTGTTGGAATCCGCACATGCAGCAGAATTAAAAACTTATGAATCCCATTGGAGGATCCATCAACAACGTTTAAATCAAATTAGAAAAAGAATAGTACCTATGTGAATTAATAAGCGTCTCATTCAATTTGATCTCGTGGGCTACTTACTCGATCAACAGGAGCCGACTCTGTGAATCCACTCCCTCTACCAGTATCCATACGAACAGCCTCCAACACCAACGGCAGCTCGTGTTAGCGCCTTCAGTATTCTTGCGTTTCTATATTTTTTCTCTAGGGTTTCTCGCGGCTTTTTTAATATGTCTGACAAAAAGTCTTGTAACTTTTTCAAAATTTGATAAGCGTATTATATTCAAAATTAATTCTTATTAATTTTGAAATTTGAATTTGGATTAAAATAATATATTAATTAAATCTATCAAATAGATATAATCTAGTCTATTTATTTAATCCAAATTAAAAGCCCAGAAATGATATCTATCTATTTCAATAAATCTAAGATACTATATCTCAATTTAAATTAAATCAGATATATGATATCTTTATTCGAAAATTAAATTTGAGATGCAATTTCTCTATTTGTTTTAGATATTTAATCTATCAAATAAATTGAATAGAAAACAAATATTATATAATAATATTATAATCTCTATTAAATAATATTATTATATTATTTTTGAATTTAATATTATATATATATTCATCCTAGATTAAATATAGTATTCATTAAATATTAGATATATCTAAGATTCAATGAACCTGGACACTTTTGCTTGTGTTGGGCTATTCTTGTGTGCAACCTTGCAGGTCCACATAATATTGGCAGTGGGCCAACACTGTACCAGCCCACAAGTCTCAAGCGGCCTCTAGCAAGACATTGCAACTACTCAATTCATATAGGGATCAGTGATATGATACAAACCTATCGTATAACCATGTCACGTCCCTTTTGTCATGCGATAATTTGGTCAAGTATGAGGCATGGATAATGTCAACTTCCTGTTCTTGACCATTACTTTCTCGATTCTTGAGTAGTTTAATAATTGAAATGGAAACTCCTTTCCATTGTAGTATGGCCATACATTTCCAAGATTTACTCATCAAGGGGCCATGTGAAGAACAAATTCCATCTTGACCATTCACATTCCTCTGCATGAAAACCACCAATCCCGATCATAGCCTTTATCATCACCAGTCAAAGGTGACTTTTGACTAAGTCAAAGATCAGCGACTCATCATGTAGGAATCCATGATGATCTCAGGTCCAAGGGTGTTGTGATGCGGTTATACATGAGATAAACTTACGACTAAATCCATGCAGCTTTCTTATAATGGGTCGATCCAGCACCTTGTACTCTTGCAAGTGCCAATGACTTTGATTCGTATCTCCATACCTCATTATAGTCATACTGGTCTTATTTCATCTTCGTTCTCGTGTAGATGACTAACTAGGGATATTTAAGATAATCTATAAGATACATCCAAGGACACAGTTATCACTATAAACATGCAAATAAAATGATAATGAAATGGAGAATACTTTAAATGATGTTAATGTTCAAAATACAATGACTTGCCCCTAGGGCATAATTTCCAAAATAACATCATTATTTCCCAAAAAGCAATCCATTCTATGCTAACCAAAAAGGGGCGTAAAGGATTTGTAGGGGTGTAAGTGGACCTGGAAAAAGCCTATGCCAAGCTAGATTGGAAGTTCCTAGAGTTCACTGTTCGTAGCTTGGGTATGAGGAGGGATTTTATTAAACTCATCATGAATTGTGTTAGCACAACATCTATGAGGTTGTTATGGAATGGCCGAGCTTTAGAAAGTTCTCACCCTACTAGAAGGACCCAATAGGGAGACACCTATTGAGTCTATTTCTCTTTGTACTATGCATGGAAAGATTGGTGCAACTCCTTCATCTTGAAGTGGATATGGGATATTGGAAACCCCTAAAAGTTCGATCAAGAGGTTCCAAAGTCTCTCATCTATTATTTGTTGATGATTTGGTGCTTTTTTTTGGTAAAGCTTCTTCACATCAGATGATGTAATAAGAGAAGTCATAGAACTCTTCTGTCAAGTTTCAAGTCATAGGATAAATCTAAGCAAGTCAAAGGTATTTGTTTCCCATAATGTACAATTTAACAGTGCATATGAACTAAGTCAATTGTTGGGTATTGGCCTTACATCTAATTTGGGAAAAATCCTGGGTATTTCTTTGCTTTATAAGAGAGCAGTTAAAATGACTTTTGTATCACTACTTGAGAAGGTTGGATCCAAACTTGCAAGCTGGAAAAGAAAGTTCATGAACATGGCAGGGAAGGTAGTGCATATTAAATTTGTTATACAAGTGATTCCTCATTACCAAATGCAATATGTTTTGCTATCGAAAGGGATTCTTTCATCTCTCAAAAAACTAATAGAGAGTTCTTTCGGAACCTAAATAGAGAAGAAAAGAAGATGCTCTTATATCTTGGGATGTGATAAAGAAAAACAAAGCTGAGGGAGGTTTGGGTATAAAGGACCTCAAATGTGAGAATAAAGCATTTATCATGAAGTTGTGTTTGGAAACTATCACGAAACCTAATGCGTTATGAGTTAAATGTCTTCACAGTAACTATAATTGTTGAGATAATACTTTCCCTCAAGTTAGTAAAAAAAAGGTGTTAATCAACAGTTTGGAATGGAATAATGGCGGTATGGGATGACTTTTACATGGGAATTGGTAAGAAATTGGGAGGCAGGTTATCAACAAAAACATGGCAAGATAATTGTACACACTAGAAAAGCCATTGAACTATTATGTGCAAAGAAATTACCATCTAGTGGATTTATAAGGGGTGGTAAAAGATTTTGTCAGAGCTAATAGGTAATGGGATATGGATAAATAGAGAATTTTCCTTTTGGAATGGGTGGCTGATTAGATTGTGAAGGTTTCTCCCCTATAGGGCTTCTTGATGATGTTTTTTTAATTGGCATAAGGCTTTTGATGAAGTCAAATGTTGGATATGATTAGTTTTGATTATGTCTTATATAGATGCCATTAGTAAGAGCAAAAAAG
Source organism: Acacia confusa (assembly GCA_037074495.1). Taxonomy (NCBI): domain Eukaryota; kingdom Viridiplantae; phylum Streptophyta; class Magnoliopsida; order Fabales; family Fabaceae; genus Acacia; species Acacia confusa. The sequence continues at coordinate 29,393,378 of CM073505.1, read as the reverse complement.
CTTGTATACTATATTTATCTCCTACATTGACTAATTACTATACTTAATGTAGATTAGTTTAAATTGAATTTTGGAGAATGATCAAGAGAAGAGAAGAAAGAAAGTGTTCAATTATGGGGAATAATCAAGAAGGAAATAAGAGATTACAGAAAGAAGAATATGAGAAGAAGCAAGAAGTTATCAAAGCATTTTGGGGATAATCAAGAAAAAGAGGAGAGATTGAAGAAAGAAGAACTTGTTGAATGGAATATCATTATTCAAGTTCTTAGATTGATACTAGAAGTTTCCACGATCAAATGGAAGTTGGAATGACTCAATTCGGAGTGAAAACAAGCATATATAAGGTTCTGGATGAGCAAACTCGAGTTAAGTACACAAGACTTGAGTTTGGGACTCAAAACTTGAGTTTGTCACTAACTAACTTGAGTTAGTAGTGTTTTCAGCACCTATGGTGTCTTTGGACTAGTTAAACTTGAGTTAGCCACTATAAACTCGAGTTTATCGTGGTTTCAGCTCCTTTGTTCACCACTTTTTCACGTTCAACAAGTACGAGCTCTGATAATTTGATGATATCTCCTAAACCATAGATCGGATTGAGGTGAAACAAATTTTGTATAAAACTAGACTTCCAATGTGTCATTATGACAGAGTTTCAAGCCTAAAGGATTTCATATGAGAGAGCTATGAAGTTCGGAAGTTGGAATTGAAATTCACACCACATAGCAGACACGGCTTTGGTATTTTGAGTGTATCTCACAAACTACACATCCAATTGAGCTGAACTCAGTGGCTTATGAAACTGGACACACATACCTTTCCAAAAACATTAATATCATGGAAAACAAAGATCAAATGAGAGAGATATGATCTCTTGAAGTTGACAGTCAATTCAGGATGTGGTAAAAACGCTAGTCAAAGAACAACCTTCACTCATCGAATCATAACTGTCATAACACAATAAGTTTGGAGCTGATTCTTCTCGTATTGGATTCTTACGTTGAGCTTGGACATGTAAACTTGAGTTTTAGATTAGCCGAGAGTATTTCAAAAGATCTTATTCTTAAACAAACTCGAGCTTGTTATTGTTAAACTTAAGTTTATCCTTAGCCGAGAGTTTTAAAGTTTTCTTCATCTTAACCAAACTCAAATTTGATTTGTCAAACTCTAGTTTGCGCTTGACCAAGAGTTTTCAAGGTTTTTCATATTTTAAGCAAACTCGAGTTAGACTTACCAAACTCCAGTTTGCGTTTGACCAAGAGTTTTCAAAGTTTTTCATCTTTTAAGCAAACTCGAGTTTGAGTTAGCAAACTCCAGTTTGTGGCAAACAGAGAGCTCCTCACTGTTTTGAACTTAAGAAAACTCTAGTATGCATTTGAAAACTCCAATTTGAGATTTTATGAACTTAAACTCTTTTTCAAATGAATAGTGTCAAACTCGAGTTTGTCACTTAATAACTTGATTTTGCTCCTATTTCAAGATGTTTTTCAAAGCTTAATTGTGATGTTCACCTCAAAAAGAACTAAACTCGAGTTTGTGTTTCTAAACTCTAGTTTTTCTTTTGAGAAAATATTGCAAACTCCAGTTTGCTTTGAACAAACTCCAGTTTAAGTTGTCTCTTTTTTGAAATCATCTTGTCTGAATTTGTGAAATCTTCATGAATAATCAATATACTCCTTATCATTTGTCGCTACTATTCCTAACTATGTTTAATCAATTTGCTAGTGATTTTCAGATGATCAAACGTGCATTAAACTAAGGTTTAAGCATAAAGTAAAAAGTGATGTCAGAACATTAAATGCACTACAGAAGCTCTAATGGCTAGTTCCAAATGATCTCCAATAGCTACTATTCACTACGGTCATATTTTCAATGGTCAAATGATCTTCATTTATAAGTAGAGTCACATTCAAGACAGAGAAAAACAATGACAAGAGATTGCACAGTCAAAATGCCAACATTCTAAATCCAACGTTTATCTTATACGCACTCTATTCTCAATGCTTATATAGTTCATCATAGAGAGTGAAATGATTTGTATTGTACTTCAGTTATTATTCATTCACTTCTGAGAGAGAAGATTCATTATAATCATTTTATCTGAGAGTTACTCAAGATTAGGTGATCTTAAGTGGAAAATCGATTGTATCCTTATAGTGTGTAAGGGGGAGTGTCTCAATGAGAGATTTGGCTTTAGAAGTGCTTGGGTGAACTTGTGGGATTGTAAAGGCTTCTCTTGTGCCTGGATTAAACAAGAAGATAGTAAATTGAAAATCTAAAGTGGAGCTTGGGGACTGGACATAGGTCAAGGATTGGGTTGAATAGTATAAATCTCAATTTGCATATTCTCTTCTCTCAACTCTTATATTCCCAGCATATATGTTTATTTGAATATTTAATTGTTGATTTAGAAAACGCAAAAAGATTTTTTTAAGTTCCAAGATTTTAATCTTTCACCTAATTCACCCCTCTTGGGTTCAGCCGGGTCTTACATTTGGTATCAGAGCTAGGCTCTTGTTTAAAGGACTTAAGCTCTTAAGTGTTATTAATGGTTGTTTTTGGGTGTTGCTTGTTTTCTAAAGGTTATGATTATACTGTTCCACTTTTCTTAAAAGATATTGAGTTTTGGTTTTGGAGAGCTAGAATGACTTGCTTTATTAAAACATCTGATTTTTACATGTGGAATGTTTTTACTAATGCTTTTGATTTCAAACCGAGAAAGGATTGAACATAAAAGGAAAAGAAATTGTTTTCATTAAACATTAGAGCAATGAAAATCCTTTATAGTGCCCTAACTGAAAATGATTTTGTGAAAATCAAATTTTGCTCTAGTAATAAAGATATCTATGATACTCTTGATTCTATATATGCTTCTAACAAATATGTTGAAGTTGAAAGTGGTGACAGTTCATATGAAACTATAAGCTCCATATCCACAATTGATGAACAATTGGAAGTTGAGAATGAAGAAGGAAAATCTTAGAACACTCCAATGATCCAGTCAACACAAAAGAACAAGAGAATGAGAATTCCTTTTTTTTTTCTTTTGATATAAAATTTTTAGGAAATGGCTTGGGTTTACCCACGATCCAAGGGCACGGCGAAATCTCCCTTCCTCCTAGGTGATACCAATGTTGGGCAGGGCGAGCCGTCTATTACCCTCAGGCGTTTACCTAGGCACTTAGGAGCTAAGAAGAGCTCACCCTATAAGATTACAATGAATTATTATCTGAAGCTCTAGATGCATACAGTGGCAGATCTACCTATTGGCCAGTTGGGGCCTTAGCCCTAGCTGGCCTGAGTTGACCTTCTAAAATTTGTTAACATATATATATATGTATTTATTATATGATATTTTATTTTACCAATAATTTGGCCCCAACTAATTTTTTATCTTCTCTATAATGTTTGGTTCATTACTTATTGGGCTATGAGAAGAAAGTAAAATTCTTGTTTGAGATAACTACCGAAAAGGTTAGTATCATCTTATATCTTGTTTTGATTTATAATTTTTGGTTATTATTTATTTTTATTTTCAATGTTATGTGATACTATTTAGTAAATACTCCCTCTAGTCCTTATTATGAGGCATCAACTAACAATTCTCACAAGCTAATAAAACAGTTAAAGTCATTAAATCTATCCTAAAATTTCAATAATTTTCAATATTATCCATACTAATTACACTAAACTCTAATACATATTATTTATTACTCTCACTCACAACCCTTTTTAATTATGGGTATACATGAAAAAAATATTTAATACTTTTTGGAAACAAACAAATGCCTTGTGAAAAGGACTAAATACACTCGTAAGTTGCTACCTTATAATAAGAATCAAAGAGAGTAGTTCAATATGTTTGTTTTTTTGGCCTGGGCTAAAAAAATTTTCTGCCTCCGCCACTGGATGCACATATGGTAAATAACTCCCATTCTTCTTGAGTACTAAGGAAAAATGATTTTGAACAATTGCATAAAATTATTTTTCAACCTATTACTGATTCTATTATGAAAAGAAAAAATGTTTTCAATCATGCTAGAAAATCTTATGGGAAGAAAGAATATACTCATATGAGTCATTTCATATTGCATCCGCTCAACCAACATGATACTTGCAAAAATGTTCATAATAAGCATCATTCTATTATTTGTAATTATTGTGGAAAGTCTAGATATATTTCTCATACATACTATATTAGGAGAAATTATAGTGTGAGGAATAAATTTGTTTGGGTTTCAAAAGGACAAGTAAGGTCCAATACTAATATACAAGGACCCAACTATAAGTGGGTACCAAAATGTCCATCTAGTGCTTTATGTGTACAGGATGATTCGAAAACCAATGGACATAATGGTACAAAGAAGACAAAAAAAAAATCCAAGAGTTTCTTATGATCCTAAAAGGAAACTCACATCAAATAAGAGAACTCTCGAAGCACTCATTGATGGACTTACAAAGTTAAATCATAAGAAATAATGGACTCCCATAAGAGGAATACATTCTAACTCAAGAATGGACTACCATGAAGTACCATTTAACTATCTTGAGGAGAATGAGAAAAGAAGGATCTCTCGTGCACAAAGGAAAAAATTCTTGCAGTCTATATCTTGTAAGAGAGATTTGCTTACACCCATAAGAAAATATATGAAGAATTAATGGGTAAGCAAAGCCAATCCTCTAAGTACCTAAGGCAATGGTATATAATGGTAAAACCTCCTACGCTATTATCAGAAATATTCATTGAGGTTTTATATTTTGTAACCTTAAGAATGAGCATTGCAAACTATTTTAAGATTGATTTTTCACATTTCCTAAAAATCTACTTCATAGATTTATAAAAGGGATTGCAATGTTCATAAGCTTAAGTCTTTATGTATACATGATGATTTGGAAATAAAATATTTCTTTTGTGTATAAAGTCATGTTTAATTCATTATGCTCAATTGTTCTAAATTGATTATCTTTATAAGAGTATGAGAATTTTGTTCTTACACGCTAACCATGATTGGATCTAAGCAAGGTTGGATACTAAGAAAGAAAAATGTTTATATGGTTTAGTAGGATGAGACAAAGCTTCTCAAGAATGGAACTTCATAGAGAAATAATTCAAGTCCCGAGGAAGCTAAACAAGTTAAGCTTGATTTCGATGGTGAACGATGATGAGACATCTATATCAATCCATCTTAAACAAGCAAGCTAGTATAAGGACCAGAGGAATTATGGTGATATCTAATCCTTACCCTATTTTGCACTTAAATGAATTACATATGTAGGTAATGAATACTTGTCCATTATTGCATTCCTTTAGGAATCAATCATGTATGTTTTTCAAAATGTTTTTAGATTGCTAAATGGATCATAAGTGAATTGGTGCATAACTTTTCTGAGTTTATGTTTCTGAAATGCACAATTCTAAAATTTGTTTGAATTTCAACTCACTCTGTTTTATAAAAATGCATACAAGTGTTTTGAAAAAATATTCATACTTTGATTGCATTTGAAGTTAATATTATTGTATACTGAATGTTGGATGTACTTCAAATTTGTCCTAGAATTTTCCTTATCATTCACATATTGATCTTTGGAATTCAATATGATGCTTGAACTCTATAGTCTTGTTTTCTAACTAGTTGGACCTCATATCTAACAAGTTGATCATCTATGAGTTTCAAGCTTATCTCCTATAAAAGAATTCAATTTGTGGGTGTCATTCCTACTGCATAAATTATTATTGGCCAAGTTATTCCAATCTTTATGAATGTTCACTAGTGTATTGAATGTTAATACATTAACCATTAGTGAATAACTTACTAGGATGATATTCTGGAACTCTAGTCATTTGGACTAATGAGTATATACTTCATTATCCATGAATCCTAGTAGTATTTTTGTTACTCAAATACATCAACTTTTGTCTTCATCAATATTTGAGTAACTATAGCAGTGTATTCAAATTCTTGTCTTGAATGTTCATATATTTCAAGACTCAATTTTTAAGAGGCAAGATTATCTCTTTATCAATAGCAAAGTCATTGTGTGTATATATTCTACTCCTTTTTTGGCTAATTTGTTTTCCTTATGACTTTTTCTTTTGGGAAAATTCTTCAACATGTAAACTTTAATGTTCCACACGTTCTCTTAATCTTGGAGCATTCTGATATATTCTTTAATATGTTGACTTCCACCATAATTTAGAGTGAGCATTGATTTTAAATATGTTTAAAAAATGAACCTTTCATACATTAAAATTTCAATTTCATAATACATTATCAATGTTTGAAAGAAAATTTGAGATTTGAGAGACCGTGAGATTGCAAAAGAGTATGGTCATTTGTAACTACCTATATACTATTATATATGTTTCTCTGAAATTTGCAAGATAGGTTGAAATGGAATGTGCAAAACAACCAAGGAAGCATATCTGTTGCAAGGTGGCCTTATTACAGATGTTTGGTATCATATGCTGGCTTCTCTAAAAAAACCAATGCAAGAAGGTGATTGAGGACATTTGTGATTAGCCAAAAACAATTGCTCATCAATATATAGTACATCTAATGGAAGGAGTAGAAAATGGATGTTTTTACCATTAGATATTTCAAATACCAGACATATCAGAAACGAAATGGTTTCCCTCTCCCCAGGATTTGTGCGTGTGGATATGGATGGCTCCATAATGCTAGAGGCCAGGTAGCTTGTAGGGGAGTGATTAAAGATCATCAAGGAAACTAGATATATGGATTTTAACAAAAGTTAGGTCATATTACCTTAACTGCTGTAGAAATCCATGTTATCCACATGGGCCTTATACTCTACAGGTAATTGGGGCTAACTAAGATTAAGCTTTGTATTGATTTTTTTGGAAGCTATGCATTTTCTCTTGATTGATTGTGGACAGGTACATCCTTTGTAGGATGAAGAAGTAAGATCCCTTATCCTATCAAATTGGAAGCTATACATTTTCTCTTATCCTATCATTTACACAACTACATATTTGTCTATATATAATAGTTTTTAATTGTTATGGATATTTAACAGTTTTCAATCGTTAAATATCCAAGCGTCAAATATTTACATATAACGGTTTGCAACTGTTAAATATTGGACACTATATTCACAGTTGTTTAAAGACAACTATTATGTATAGGGCATTATATTTGACAATTGTAAGACAGTGGTTGTTAAATATGACAATCTATACTCAACAATTTTTTAATAAGAACTGTGATATATTATGTATAATAGTTAATAGTTAAAATGATGAATGGTAAAGTAATAGTTCAAAGGAAGGGACTTATTTGACTGTTATTTTAAAAAAAATCATTACATATGTATAAGATTTGGTGGTTATTGACAAATAATCGTTCAGTATGTGTGACAATTTTTTATTAAGAATTGGGGTGCTAACTTTCGATAAGCCCCCATTTGCATATCACAAGCATAAACCAAATACAGAAACTAAATACATAAACCATTTAAACAAATCATCAAAATATACATTACATAAAGCAATCATAAAAATGTACATATCCAAATTAAACTGTACATCATAGAAACTAAAGCCAAAATCAATTATAGCAAAAAGAGAAAACAAAAATAGACACTAAAACCAAAATTAGTCATGGCTAACTTATGCTTCCATCCATTACCAATGAACTATCATAGCCAACTCTTTTATGACTTCTTCAATTTTTCGGGTGAGATTGCTAAGGATAACTACCTTTAAAGTACTCTATGCAAAAATAAAGTATGGTCAGTGAACACACACACACACACCCCTTAGTATCAGTTGAGCTAAGATTGTGGGTGATTATGTCCTTCATGACATAGTACTCATGATAAAAGCTCTTATGTTGTTGTTGTAGACACTATAACAAACAAATGAAATGTATTAGTCTAACACAAAAATCCAACTCTGATAACTCTAACAAAATGGTAAGCATTGGTGAATTACTAATACTATCTTCCATTTATAAGTGGATGTAAGGCCTTTACCTTTTAACGAGGAGCAAGTGAGGCGTTCATTCGTGGCATAATAGCAAACAACTTTGACAAGATATATCACAATAAGAAATTAAAGCACCAAATTTATAGTAAGCTCTAAATAAAAATACCAAATTTGCTTATTGAAAACCTCAACCATCTATGGTCAATTTTTCTGGATCCCCATGAACCGAATAAAAGTACTAAATCATTTTCTTGAAGGGATTTAGCATGATGGACATCCAATGACCCTAAGTATAATAAACATATTGAGAACAAAACTAAGAAAAAAAAATAATGAGCATCCAATTTAATGAAGTACAACACTTACCCCTAATAGTATGGCACTAAGAAAAGATTGTCCTTCATCTTTGGTGCCCTTTTAATGACCAAATCCTCCAGTTCCCTTGCTTTCTTCATCACAAAATCAGGCTTACTGCCTTTGTCGACCATTCATGAATTGAGGTGGGGGTTGAGGAACAAAAATGTGTCCTGTAAGCCATTGCTAGCTACATGCTCCTTGTAAAGGTACCTTATATAAAAAAACAATAAAATAAGTATATCTAAGTGCTATGAGTAGCTAAGTATTCATTCATAATAAAGAACATACCGAATATAAAAGTTACAAGTGTTGGATCTGGCTATCACCTAAGAGGGGGGCGAATTGGGTGTTTGATAAAACTCTAGATAACTTTAAAAACTTTTCGCAACTAATTTGAAATCAGTTCTATGACAGTAATTAGTTATTCAAACCTGTATACTGGAAATACAAGAGTTTAGGGAAGAGAATATGCAAACCGTGATTTATCCTGGTTCGGTCCAATCCTTGACCTACGTCCAGTCCCCAAGTTTCACTTGAGATTTTTAATCCACTATCTGTTTTGAGCTTGATCACACGTTCTGTACTTGAAGTAATCCTCTCACTAGGATTCACTCCCCCTTACAAACTGTAATCAATGCACTTGCTTGATTACACACTCTGTACTTGAAGTAATCCTCTCACTAGGATACACTCCCCTTACAAGCTGTAATCAACACTAAGTGTTTCCCACTCAAGATCACCCAATCTTGAGTAACTCTCAGAATAATAGGATGTTTACAATAAATCTTCTCTCTTAGAAGCAAGTGAATAAACACTGAAGCACAATACAAATAATTTCACTCTCTAAGGGAAATCATATGATCAATGAGATATTCAGAGAGTAGATGAAGCAGACGTTAGAATAATGACATTTTCATTGTGTAAGCTTACGTCCCTGTTTTTCGTCTATCTTTACCCTCTTGCGTTTTTCTGCACTTCCATACTTGAATCTTCAATGAACGTTGTAGATCCGTTGTGACTTGAACCCATTCGAAAATATAGCTGTTGTGAGCGTTTCTCCATAGATCTAGTTGTTGTGACAAATTCTATTTGAATATGACTGTTGGGAAATTGCATATTTGAATATTTGAGTTTTGTCCCTTCAAGAATGTCTCTCATGATGTTCAGCAGCCTTTTTATCTGGAGGACATTAAGGATAATATTGATCTTTCTTGTATAATCCTTTTTGTTTAATCATAGACATCTTCCAGCAAACATGGCGTAGTGCATTTTCCACTTTACAGCTCAGCATTTGACTCTTCATGAAATTCTTCATTTGATCATCTGAAACTTACTAAAAATCTGTTCAAACAATGTTAGAAATAATAGTAAGTGATGATATGAAGTAATGAAATCATAATCAATGATTTCCATTTTACGAGTACGGCGATCTTCAGAGCTTTCTTGAATTCTGTCTTCGCATTACGGAGTAGCTACTTAGTTACTGGAGTAACTAAGGATCATTTCGTCTCTGTGTCAAATTTGACTGGAGTAGCCTAGCGATGACTGGAGTAGCTCTATACAAAATGTTCTGTTATGACTGGAGTAATTCTTCTGTTACTGGAGTAGATTTCTTGATGACTTGAATTAGCTACTTTCAGTTTCATCTTGACTGCAGTAGCATTTTGCATGACTGGAGTTGAATGAGAATCAGTTGCTCTTTGTCTCCATCTTACTGGAGTAATCACCAAACAACTGGAGTAACCTTGGTTCTGTAATGTTACTGTCTTTGACCTTACTGGAGTAAGAACTCGGTTACTGGAGTAACTCAGGTTCATTTGCTCTCTGTCTGCGATATTACTGGAGTAATACTTGGTTACTGGAGTAACTCAACTTCATTTTGTTTCTGTCCTCAACATTACTGGAGTCATCATTTAACTACTGGAGTAATGTAAGTCTTGCTAACTTTCTGTCTTGAAGTTACTGGAGTAATTACTAGAGTAACTCTAGTGTAAAAGTGTCATATGACTGGAGTAACTATTTTCTTACTGGAGTAATATCGGGCTGAGACTCTGGAGGTGTCTGATAGTGAAGCATTACTGGAGTATTTAAGTGACTACTGGAATAACGTTACTGGAGTAACAAAATGATTACTACAGTAATGTGTTTCACTTCAGATTAGCTATCGGGTTTGGCTTGGAAACAACTGAAAAATGACACCTTACTGGAGTAGGTAAGTGACTACTGGAGTAAGTCTTACTGGAGTAGCCATTTCATTACTGGAGTAATTTGCAAACAGAGGTGAACATACCACATATTACTGGAGTGACTTATGTTGACTGGAGTAATCAACAACTCTTCACTTGTTTGAAGATCAGTTCCAGAATTCTGAACCAACACTGATTTTCCAAAAATCATATCTCTCTCATTTGATCTTTGTTTTCTGTGATCTTGATATTTTTGGAAAGGTGTGTGAGTCTAGTTTCATACACCATTGATTTTAACTCATTACGATATGTAGTTTGAGAGATATCCTTAAATCATTGAACCTTGTTCAGCTGGATGTCAGTAACAGGTGGGTCAAATTCAAAAATTCATAGCTCTCTCATATGATCTTAGTTTGACCTGAATTTGTGATATGATGTCGCCTTGGATGTCTAGTTTCATCCAAAATTGATTTAACCTCAATACAATCTCTGGTTTGGGAGATATCATCGTTTTACTGAATGTCGCCCAGGTGAAACGCTGACAGAAGCTTTCTGTATGAACTATTACTGGAGTAACTCGGGTATTACTGAGTAAGTTCACACCAGAAGCTTTTTGTATGAACCATTACTGCAGTACATTAATGATTACTGCAGTAACCATCTGACAAAAACGAAATCAGTAGCTGAAACATGCGAATTACTGCAATAACTAAGTGACGACTGGAGTAATGGGCTCAAGAACACATGTATTACTGGAGTAATGCGTGTATGACTGGAGCAAGCCATCAAACAAACACGAATAGACCTTCTGAAACACAAGATTACTAGAGTAACACATGGATGACTGGAGTAACTCACTCATTAATCATCCGGAAGCTTCAACTTGCTCATTTTAACTCCGAATTGACTCATTCCAACTTCCACTTGATCGTAGAAACTTCAAGAATCAATCTATGAACTTGTGTAATGATTTTCTCAATCTATTCAACAAGTTCTTCTTTCTTTCTTCTCTCTTCTTGATTAATCTTCATAAATCAACTCATTATTTCTTATCTTTTCTTGTTCTTTTTCCACATGAACAAATCTACATTCAATGTAGCAATTAGCCAAAGTATATGATATATATAAACTTTTGCTCTTACTAATGGCATCTATATAAGACATCATCAAAACTAATCATAACCAACAAGTACCCATGCTAGCCATATCGCCTATGATGGTCTCTTTGACTAAGACTTGAGTGATAGCATCAAACACGCCTTGTTTTCTTTAGATTTCTTACTCAAAGGGGACTTGTATGTAATAGTTGTCTCACTTAGGGTCTATCTTAGTGACTACGATAACATGTGCCCAAGAGCCATGCCATCCATAATTTGTTGAAAACTGGCGGTTGAGGCACATGCACTTGCTCATCCATCTTCTTTAGTGCACAATACACTAAGCCATGGCCGAACTAAGCTCCCAAATTGCACTTCCTCTTCTTTACCTAAACAAGTTGAGAAGTTTGGAAACTAGTTAGAAAAAACTTCATTATCAAACTCTAAAGATGATGATATACCATTTCTGTCTTCGATGGTATGAAAAAAGGTAGGTTGGCTATGCAATAAAGCTAAGTACAACTCTTTCCACTATATTTACATTTGGGATAGGAATCAAAAAGGCATACTTAGGATCGATGTCTATCTTCAGCTCTTCCCTAATGTGATTATAAGGGGGAGGTGAGTTGTGAATTGTGTTCTCCCTTGGTATGTTGTACATGTTGTTAGTTCTCAATGTATTTTGATGATAACTAGCAATTGTAAACTTGATATGAAGTTTGTTTTTGGCAATATGAAAATCTCACTATCAAAGGCAAACTCGAGTTTGGGTATGTAAACTCAAGTTTAAGGGTTGACAGAAAGCTGTTTACTTCTGCGAAGAAAGCCAAACTCGAGTCTGCTTGGACTAACTCGAGTCTGAGGAGTTACAGAAAGCAATCAAAAATTTTCACAACAAGCCAAACTCTAGTTTGCAAAACCAAACCTGAAGTCTGGAAGATACAGAGAGCACTCAGAATTCCAAGCAAGCCAAACTCGAGTCTGGATTCCTAAACTCCAGTCTAGAGCAAACAGAAAGACACTCGAGTTCCAGGCCAAGTTATAAACTCCAGTCTAGAGTTACAAACTCCAGTCTAGACCAAACAGAAAGATTTGAATAGTTTCAGCTCAAACATAAACTCGAGTCTGTCATTGTAAACTCGAGTTTAGGACAAATAGAGAAACACTCGAATTTCTACCATCTTTCCAAAACTCCAGTCTGTCTCCTAAACTCCAGTCTGGAAAATCACGAACTTAGGCTTGTTCTTCAAACATAGACCCAAACTCGAGTTAGTCACTAATTGACTCGAGTCTAGGAGTAGGACCAAAAGTCCATGCCAAGTCCAAAGCCCGATAGTTCTCTTTGTAAAAGCCAAACTCGAGTTAGCTTTTACAGACTGCAAGTTTAGACCTTTAATCAACAGACATGCTTTCTGGATGAACCCCAAACTCGAGTCTGGAAGAACAAACTTGAGTTTGCATCGGGGATTTTGAAAAATCAAATGATGTTGATCTGCAAAATCTTAATGGGTCTTCCTGAAATTATTTCATGATATGATATTATTGTTTCTAATGTCCTTGATGAAGTTTTGAGTGTTTTTCAGATAAGGTTTAGCCAAGATCAAGGTGAGATCAAGATCCAGAATAAGTGCATTAAATGAAGAACCAAGAATAGGGCTGATTCTTCTCCCTTATCCCAGATATTCAGTTCAGACCATTGCAACACATTAAGATCACTTCAAACGGTCAAATTAAGATCATGGAATGGCTAAAAATCTGGAAGACGTTCTGCAACAACTAAATTCCAAGATTCCAGCTAAGAATTCAAAGAATAGAACAAAATATGCTACTGCCATTTTTCCAAAATTGCAGCTGAACATTAGAGAAAGAATTGCAACGGCTAGCTTATCCCTTCAGTCTATAAGAGGTTGTGAAAACTCAAAGCAATATACACACAACAAAGCTATCTTGATTATACTTTGAAATTTGAGTCTGTATTGTTATTTTCAACCTGTTCTTCAGTGTTTATCCTTATCTACTCTTTTGAGAGTTTGTAAATTTTTGAAAGCATTTGTTTGTGAGAACTCAAGGTTGTGGAACCTGTGAGTTGGGTTGTTCAATCACAAAGTGTAAGGGGGAGCAAGTCCTAGGTGATTAGGATTGTGTCTGGTCTTCATTGTTGTAATTGAAAATCTGTTGAATTAGTGGAAACACCCAGAAGGTATCTGGGGACTGGACGTAGGTCAAGGTTGAGACCGAACCAGTATAAATTCTGTGTGTCTAAGCTTTTCTTTTTCTACTCTTTTATTATCCATTTCTTAAGCTTCATTTTTAAGAGTTGAAAAGAATTTTTTAAATCCCCAATTCACCCCCCTCTTGGTGATTTCTTCCACTTTCACATGTGGCCCGTTGCAATATTATGTTGCTTGGGGCTATCAGCCACCTTACGCTAAACAAAGAGAAAATACAATTAGTGTAAATTAGAAATAAATGTATATACTTTTGGTATAAGTCTTGCTACCTCAAGTAGAGTTTGAGAGGGGAATGTGCAACTATCTTTAGCACTTGGGGTGTAAGTCGTTCCTTACTTCCCCATGGTGTCCCAGCTCATCAACTAATCAATGATAGTTTGTTGTTCTTCAACCATCTTCTTCAGCATCTCAGTCATCTCCATATACTGTTGAAGCTTCTAATCAGACACCCTTATCAACCTCTTTTGATTCCCAAAGTATTCCTTTTTGCTGACTCTATAGGCGACACTCGTCAAAAGACTACCGTGGATAGAACCCAGAGCCTTTTCTAAGACATCATCATCCCCAAGAAGCTCTCCTTACTCTACTTCTTAACTTAAGGTCTCCTATAGCTAAATGAAATGTTAAAAACTCTTTTAGATGGCACAAACATAATTGAATCAAAATCATCAGTACTTACCATTGTTGAGACAACCTCTTGGACACGAGGGTTGCCAATTTTGCCCTCTTTGTTTTGCTCGTAGCATCCTACAACACTTCATGGTTGATAGTCACATCTGATCCTAACCCCTGCTTCTCTATCAACTATTGCTTGATGTTCCCATACACCGTGCAACCTCCACAATACAGGCATTCATTGTCCTTCACCCTTTGACAGTTTTACTGCTTAATGTTTGTGGACAGAAACAACAAAGAATACAAAAGTTGGAAAGCATACAAAAGAATTCACATTAAATTTAATTTACCTTGAAAGTTGGAGAGGGTAATGACCACACATTTAAGTTGTTTGACAACTTCCTTTAGCATAGTCAGACCATCGACTCATCTAAAGAGTCGGGTTTGACAAAAGTTTCTTTGTTACAAACCCTAAGAACGAGCACATAATCTGACAGCCTTCCCGAGCTCATAATTCTTTTTCTCCTCACCAATGTAGAATCCATACTTTAAAACACACAAATTATTGTTAGTGTTAGGCAAAACACATAAATCATTGTTAGTTTAAGAATACCGGTTAATAAGAAATTAACTAAGTAGTATATTGTCTTACTAATACTTCATCCTAGATATTTTTTTTCCATTGTACCGGTTGCCTTCCTCTAGTTGTTCAAAGTGAAAGACACGTTGGTTTTTGTTGCATACCCAGGGAAGCTAACTAAGCTGTTAGAATTCACAGTTTTCCCTTTCTTGTTCCATCCGCTATTAAGTTTCCTCCCCTCTTTCTTTGCTTTCTAGACTTGCTTCTTCACAACAATACTGATAAGCCGCTTTTGTCGTTAAAGCGATCAATTAAACTAGGTTCTGATTAATTATGCAGTTTAGGGTCAACCTAGGTCATTCTCCCAAGGAGCAAGTTGTGGGTTTTCTTTAGGACTAACTTTCAAGTGACAAAAGACCTAAACTAGAATGCAAAATACTACTACCTATATGCAATTAACTAACTAAATGTACTAATGCAATTGACTCTAAAACCTATATGAAAATGAGACTAATATATATGAGTTTGAATGCAATTTTGGGGGGGAGGGTTCTTATGAGAGAAGAATTGAAATCCTAATAAAAGGATTGATTAAAAGCAAGTAAAATAATAATGATCTAATTCAGTTATGATGATGAATGAGACAACTTAGGATTCACATTGAGTTAACTTTCTTAGCCCAAATTAATTGATTAAACCCAAAAGGAGATAATGAGAGACTGAAATTAATGAGTTCAATTATCTAATTCAAACCTGGGAAACCCTCAAGCTTAATAACACATATTCCATTAGAAAACTCATAATGAAATAAGTGGTGGTTGGTTAAACTTATTAAAAATCAATCACATTTAATTCTGAAATTATCTTAGAAATCTTGTTTACAATTGTCTAATTAAGCAACTAGACAATTAACCAACTTAATTAAACAATCAAGAGAATAAACCTAAATTGTCAATTATATTAACTATGAAAACTTGATTAATAATGTAATTGACAATTAAATGGTTTGCAAACAAAAAGTCCAGCAAAAGTCTCAAGCATAAAAACTTCAAATTATCAATCCAATCCATAAAAAATATGTTTGCAATCTAAAACTAGATTGTTATCAATTAACACAACTTGAAATCATTTAAAACTAAATTATCTCAAGTCTTGAATTAAATAGATAAAAAGAACAACACTCCCTTGCAATCTTCAATTGTAAGGCCTTAACTTCCTCCATACTCCTTCCAAATTGCCTCCCAAAGAATTTAAGCTTCCATGAAAATCATTCCTCCAGACACCACGCAACCCACGGCCATGAATTAGATGAATGAATGATTAATGGAATTGGAGGTGTTGTGCGTGAGAGATTATTGGAATTAATGGATAATGGTGTGGGCACGTGAGATCACTGAGAATTGGTGAGACGTGCTAAGAGTTGAATTAATGGATAAAAGATGATGCCTTGTTCCTTCGATTCCAGCGTGATTCAATTCAATCTCGCGGCGTCTTTTGGTGCTTTCAGCGTCTGTGTCTTCAACCTCACATTTCGGTCTGTCTTTTGCGGCGTGATTGCTCTCAAAGAGAGCATGAACCTCTTGTGGCAGCTAGCTAGGTTAATTAAAAGAGTGGAAGAGAAAGTTTTGGATACCAACTTGAACCCATCGAAATCTAAGAAGCCCAATAAAATTCCACCATTAGATCTCCTTTTAGCTTCTAAGGTCAATTCTGCATTGTAGGATATTCTAATATGCTTTTCCCTGTCTTGCAAGAATTAAATAAACTCATGATCTATCATATATTTAGAAATATTATTCAATCACAAGATATTAATCAGAATATTAATAATTTAAGTCCAATAATCTTATAATTAATTTTGATTTATATTATTTCCTGAAATTGGCTAACAACCCGAATATTATCTAATAAATCTAAATTAGCCTAAAATAGTCCCCAAAATAAATGAATAAGGCGGGATAAAATATATGAAAATCGGAATTTATCAAATACCCTTCCTTAATGCTCTTTCCTCTTGTTGTATAAGTTCTACGTTAGCATCATCCTGATGCAACTAGAGGAGTTGGTAGAGGGTTTGGAGCGATTAGGACCCTCAGTACTTGAATCACCCTATGATGTTGACATATTAAATTGTAATAAATCTCAAATCATCATTCTAACTTCTCCAACCCACAATATACAACAAAGATACACGATGCACAATTATAAGAAATCATAATTTCCTATGCAGCAAAGATACAATGCAAAGTTATTTCAAACTAAAGCAAATTAAAGATACACAAAGCCAAATGAGTCAAATGAAGACACAAAGATACAATGCAAAGTTATTTCATAAACAACTAAAAACAAAAAAAAAATTGAAATTAAGAGAATTCATATCAAGGCTTTTTATTACTATATGGTTTTTTTTTTGCCTTAAACCTCTTGCAATAAAACCAACACCACATTCCATTCAATTCATGTTCTCCATAGGTATTAAAAGCTCAATAGTAAACACTTAGAGATAGTAAACTTGAAGCTAGTGAACAACATTGCCTAATGAACAAAAAAAACCAACAGAGAAAGAACCAGAAAATAGAGCAACAAAAGCATATAAAGAGACCAGAAACCTCAGCTACTTTGAACCCTAAACCCAGAAACTATAAGATACCATAAGAGACCATAAACCAATTGGCTACTTTGACATTACAATGAATTAAGATAGGCAAGTACTCCCCTCATGATTAAAAACTAGGATGAATGACAAATGCCTTCATAGACTGCAATGAACATGCAATGGAGGAGAATCACAAGTCCAGCAACAATAGAGAGTGAAATAATGGTGGGGATTGCCAAAAAAGAGTGGTCAAAGATGTTTTGATCGCGTTGAGAAATTGTGAGAATTTTGAGCTTGCGATAGAATAGGGTTCATAAATGGATTTTAAATATCTATATTTGATAGTTTGTTTTGAAAAACCGTCAAATATATAAATTTCACGGTTGTTTGACAAACAACCGTCATATCAATGACACATTTTTTTCTAACAAAAAATATTATATATCATAGTGGTCATATAAAAATGACAAATATTTTCTCATATACTTAACGGCGGTTCTAAATAACCCTTATATATTGCATTCCCATAATTCTGCCTATTTATATTTACCAGTTTCATGAAAACCCTTAAGTATGGAATATCAAATATACGTGATTTTGTAGTAATGTCATATGTATAGTGAAGGATTAATATGTGCAAACTATCTAGTCCAAATGACTTAGGAGAACAATTAGGTTTTTGATGTCTTACTGGCACAACCCTTTGCTTGATTGAGCTATTTAAATTGAAATGTGATGAAGTCTCTTAGAATCATAAGATTGCTGTCTAATTAGTAGACGCTTTCTATTCCTCAAAAGAAATCTTGTTGACAATGGGCTCGTTTGGAATCAACTTAAAGCTAACTTTAAGTGAAAAAAAATGCTACAAAAGAGGGCCAATGGAAAAAAAGTCAGATATGAATTGTTTGGGTTAGCTAGTGGACGCACTAGGCTTATTCAAAAATCCTAACGCTACTAGGCTTAATTGGAGCTTATCTTAACGTGCTGTGAGAAAAAGCTTCAACGGTCTTACCAAAAAAAAAAAAACAATAGCTCACTGTTCGCGTCTCGCAATGCCTCACAGTTTCTCCTTCTTCTATTCATGTGAAGGCTTCTTTTTGACTTGGGCCCACCATCAAATTTTTTTAATGTGGGCCCCGCCATCAATTCTTTTTTAAAAATCTTTTATTTTCTTTTTAACCATTTCTATATTTATTCTTTTTCTTTCTTCCAAAAACATAATTTGGCATTATACTTCCAAAATTTAAATCCTTCCACGTAAATTATTTATATTGAATTAATATATGTAAATATAAATTTAAATATATTTTTAGACAATAAATACATTTATTTTTCCTTTTTTCAATTTTAAATATAAATATAAATTTTTATCTTTATTTATTGCAATACATACAACTAATATTAATATATGTAGTATCCAATAAGACTCATGTTCTTTTCAGTCGTTTTCCTTCTCAACTGACTTTTCAAATAATAATCTAAACACTTATCAATTCAGGAAAAAGTCACTTCTGCGAAAACCAAAGGGGTAATCCAAACACAAATCATATTTACAACCTGACTTTTTCCTACTGGGCTTTTATAAAAGTCATATAGCTTTTAAGCTATCACTAACCCAAACAAGCCCAATTTAGTTATCCAGATGTTTCTTTCACGGTTTGTTAAATTTGATCATATCTAATTAGCCTTTTGTATAACGACTAAAAAAGTGACAAGTATGTTTAATAATACTAAATAGGTTAAAATTAAATCTTGGCAAAAATGTCTTTTTACTTATAAAAAAGTAATATATTTAACTAAAATTGTCATGTTATATGACGTTTTTAAAATTAAATGCTAATTAATAAATTTAGATATACAATAAGGGTATATTTTTCAATATATAATTTTACCTTTCCAGGTGATAAAACGTGTTTAAACACAAAATCAATAAACGTAAAGCATGATGTAGACATCATGTATGTGTACTGAAATCATCTAGTTAACATTTAAAAATGGTGTTCTAGATTTTTTATAAAAAAAAAAATTAAGGGCCAATTTTACCATTAAAGTTTTCACTGGTGGGAAATTTTGCTTTGAAAGTTTGTAAAAGGAAGCAATTTTGTCCTAACCATTATCTAAAAAAGTTTCAGAACAAATACCATTGCTAGTTTAAACATTTTGGCGTTGCTGGATTATCTAATGTTGAAACATCCAATGGGATATGGCCATAAGCAAAATGATTTGCATCTTTAATATTCTCTTCAATCTAAATGTGAGAGTTAGATAGCTAATTTACATAGGGTAAAAACATAATTCATTCTTTATAAAAAAATGTGTGTTAGTTTCCCTAAAATTTCCTTTTTAATCATTTATATGGGAAAATATCAAGAAAAACATTGTAAGCCACATAATATACCCCATTCTTCTACCTTTTTACCTAGTTATCAAGGATACAGAAAAAGTAAATAAAAATTCCAAATAAAAGTAAATCCGAAATGTAAATATGGTATACTAAAACTCACAATCCTCACACAAATCAGCTTCAAAAGTAGTAATAGAAACACATGAAAAAATTTGAAATATTAGAATTTAGTACCTTTTGATAATAGTAGGATTTAACCTTTGCTAGTTTGGCTTTGCAAGGTTGTCTTTCTTGAAAGCTTCTTACCTTCCAGGGCCTTTGGGCTGCATTCCTTTTCTTTTGAGAGCTCTGCCTTTTGCTGTTGAAATTATACTAAACAGGTAGAATTTGATTAATAACAAGAATCTGTATTAATAAGATTGAATATTCTGTAAAACAAATATTTGTATAACTTATATTACAAACATAGCAAACATAGATTTGTATAACCAGTAAAAATACTGAATGAACTCACAAGAGTGCTAAATATGATAATGAACAATGGAGTAATTCGGGCCCAACGTACGTTGTCTCCTTAAGACAATTTTGCTCTTTTAATACGAATGCCCAAGGTTGCTGAGCAATTACCTCCTAAGATAGAGCAGATTTTTTGTCTTCAAAATGATGGCTCTCTCAATCTAAAGCCCAAGCGAACGCAACTAGTCTACTTTCGGAATGCACAAAATATGTGTAAGAATACAGTATGCAGACAACAAGAAGAAATCGTGTCTATTATGTTACTAGGGCCCCCTATTTATAGACGAAAGAAATATGATCGAATAGACTTGTTTGTTGCGGGAACTGGTGCGTTGTGCAAACAGACGCACCAGAACGGAGTAAACGGTAATGACTGGCTACCCTCTGGCGAATTGGTGCATTGTACGAACAAACGCACTAGACCGGAGTGAACGATGGATCACGATTCATAGCCGTTGGTTAGAGAAATCTTAGAGGGGCAAACAAGGAATTATTAAAAGTTCGGGAGTCAGATTAGAAATTAAAAAAATTATTTTTTATTTTACACACGCACATATCAGGCAGGCGGCGCACGTGTGGTAGACCAATGTTTGCCTAGGTCCTCACCCTCCACAAAAGTGGGTTGACCCAAGGGCCCATTTAAGAGGAGTAAAGTTGAGGCTTATATACCCTCCAACTCCTCTGCAACTATTCAATGTGGGACTTCTATCTACACACATTCCTTCTTCCATATCCCTTTTCTTCTCCAACCTTCTTCTCATTCATAACCCTTGGGATTATATCCTAAATTCCAACTTTCTTATACTTGGATTTGGAGAATGAACCCTTCGCCTTTCATTTAGGTAAGCATGACTAATGAATTTTGTAGCCTCCAACCTTTCATCCTTAAGCTCAATGTGGTGAGCCACAACACCGAAGGTTACAATACCCCCATTGTGAGTAAGATGCAATTTCACAACTTATGACAGCTTGAACTTACTGTTGATCGGAAAAGACACGCCCGGCCTCTCGCAACTACGTACCTCATCATGTTCGACATTTCTCTCCAGTGTTGTTCAAATGGTGTCTTAGTTCTTAGTTTGTAAGTTTTGAACTTAACAGCTAGTCTTCTCAGTTCCATGACAGAATGCCATCCAACTTGTCTTAGTGTTGTATTGCACAAATTGACACATAATATCTTCAGTCATAGGCCTGAGCACGATAATGCAAACAATATTTGTAACATCCCAATGTTTATTTATTGTAATTAAGTATCATTAGGATGATTTATTA
Organism: Acacia confusa; assembly: GCA_037074495.1. Lineage (NCBI taxonomy): Eukaryota > Viridiplantae > Streptophyta > Magnoliopsida > Fabales > Fabaceae > Acacia > Acacia confusa. Next base: position 29,371,639 of record CM073505.1, on the reverse strand, counting down.
AGTAATTTGAGGTCTAGAGAAGATCTAAAAATATAAAATTAAGAGAATATAGAAAAGTGAAGGTAATATATATTTATCAATATTGAGTTGAATCTTATGGGAATTGAAAATTTCCATATAATTATTTTAATATTGAAACAGTTTGATAAGGATTTGGTGGGATCAAATAAAAGTATTTTAAATATTTTCCCACATAAAATATTATAATTATTCATATATTATAGAAATTTTATTTGAGTAAAATACATAAATAAAACTTAATTATTTTTACTTTTTGGGAATTTTAGGTATATGGCTTGGTTAAGTAAGGAAGAGCATTTTTACATTTCCCAATACCTTAAAAAGAGTGTGAGAATAATCAAATTTTTTTCTAAATATAAATTATAAAAAAGAGAGAAAGGGACTAAAAAATAAAATAAAATAAAAGGTAAATAAAATAAAACAAAAATGTTGGCCCACACAACTTTAAAATCCATTAAACCCCTTTGCCTCTCTCACTTCACTTTGCTTTCTTCCTTTTCTTCTTTCTGACGGCGTGGCTGCTCAAAATGACAATTTAAGATAATTTTTTAGCTCTATTTCATCCTAAAACAATTCTTCCAAGCTCAACACTTATTTAACAAATATTTTTCTGTCCATTTAGAGCTTTATAAAAATATAAATTTCATTGGCAGTAAGACAAGTTTGAAGGTGAGGGTTTAAAGCAAGTGTCCAGTTTTAACAAATGGGAACCAAAGAAATGTAGAGGTTGGTGAGTAAGTATCTATATTTAATCGGTTTAGAATGCTTATATTGCATTATTTTAGAGGTTTAGAGTTAATATTTGAATATTTGAGTAATGTTATGAGCGGATATGATAGGTTTACCGATTAAACTTACATTTAATAGTTTTTTGTTTATTAGAGGTTGAATTGGTGTTTAATCAGTTTAAAATGTTGTCAGAGCTTATAAAATGAAAATGGATATTTTGGGTGACCTAAGTTGGGGAAATTGGGGATTTTAATTTATTTGAATAATTATGGGTAAATTACTAGTTCAAATGAGATATTAGGATTTGGAAAATATATGATTTGATATTGGATACGAGATTTAGTCATTAAAAGTGAGATTTGAAAGTTAAAGGTAGAGGTTGGAGACTTTAAGTCTATATAATTAAATTGGTCACTTGTTTAACAATTTGATTGATGAGGAATTGTATAATATATAATGGTGTAGATTGAAGTTCAATTATTTAGTGATGGTAGATTGGAAGCATTCAAGTGCAAGTCTTTAAATTAAATCGTATTATAACAAAGAAAATTTAATTGTCATACATAAATTTTTTTTATATAATAACTATGAGATTTTCCTATCTTTTTAACTATTAAATTTTTTTATAATCGATTACAAAAAAAGAGGCAAATTATTTAATTTTGCCATGAAGAAACATTAATTATGTGTCTTTCACATGTACATATAATTGTAAAAATATTGGGCCTACATGAAGTGCGACCACTAATCTCTAATGCCCACGTTAATTGAATCATATTTGTGGAAGCGGTTATGACGCATAGCAAATACACCTCCGACACGAAGAAGAAGAAGATAGAGAAATATAGTAGAGGGAATAAGAAATCTGTGTGTTAGAATATCTATATTCAAGTTCTTCACAACTAAACCCTTTAAGCCTATTTATAGTGTTCTACGCACCCCTTCCTCTATACTAGTAGGGCCTAGTAGACCCATAGTCCTTGGGTTGTGAAACCTAGTTTTGATTCAGATGATATTGGTTGTTGCCTAGTTGAATGTCCAGTGTTGTGGTTCAGGACAAGTTGAGTCCTGCATTCACAATCAACATTACATGTAATCCTTTGTTTGCATTCATTGCTGCACATGATTTGTGATTTGTGATCTCTGAATACTGAATGTATTGATTGGTGGTATTCTATCATGTATTGTGCATGCATATCATGTGAGATTAACTGTTAGTTTGGAATTCTTTTGAATCTCTGTCCTTGTTATTGTTCGTGAAATGTACAGAGTACTGGACACTACTCCCAGGGCAAAGCAGCGGATTCCGGCAAGTGAAGATTCTAGACTGGGCCGAGTAGTTGTGTTGGTTATCATTAGTTGTGTAATAGTTGTATTTAGAAATTGTTAGTAATATATATGAATCCTGAGTATTCATGTAATGTAATCAAGAGCTTTATATCAATATATTATGTTATTTTTGTTTTGCTTATTGAAATGTGTATAAATACTTTGATGAATGTCGATATACCAATGGGGTATGACAACAATCATGTGGATCAACGTTAGAGGACATTATACGCTTTAACGTCTTCAAGTGATCAAAGGTAATTCTAAACCCTTATACATGTTTTAACAAGTAGATCCTAAACATAACTCATAAGTACCATGAGGAGTTATGGGTATCCTAATTATGATACTAAACCATCTAGTTATAATTCATGAGCACCATAAAGAGTTATGAGTTCTCAAGAGTTAGGAGTTATATCTCATAAGTACCGTAAAGAGTTATAGGTTCTGGAAAAAAAAATAATAATAAGTTGTTGGTATCATAAAGAGTGGTTTATAACTCATGAAGACCATAAGGAGTTACATGTTCTATAATGATTACCAAAATTTTTGTCTTTCAACTTCATAAGTGTAAGAGGAGCTGAATCACTAAGGGGGTGAATTCGGGATTCTGAAAATTTTTCACAAATTTGGCTCTTATGGTGATTTTTCAAATAAGACCAGTAAGCAGGGAAGAATAGCAGTGCACAGTAGTTTATACTGGTTCAGCCCAACTACTTGGCTTACGTCCAGTCCTCAAGCACCCTGAGCTTTTCACTAAATCACTTGATTACACACTCTATAACTCTAAAGCAATTCTCTTACTAGAACTTGCTCCCCCTTACAAGTTGTAATCAATGATTCCCCAAATCTCCAAGTCCCCCTACTTGAGATAACTCATAATCAATCAAATACAATTAATAAAACTCTCTTTCAGAGCAAATAAGATGATCACTGAAGCTCTATAGTGTCAACCGACACTTTGTACACAAGCTCTCTAATAAATGAACAACTTTAATACAATTTCGTTTTTCAGCTCTGTGTTCTGTATAGAGACTTGAATGCAACTTTATTTATACTTAGAGAGACATTAATAGCTGTTGTTGACATTCATTTGACTGTTGGAGAAGTTTCCTTTCTGTTGGAAGCAGTTTGGTCCTTTCTCTCTCTACACTTGTGCTTGTATCTTAAGTTGTAAGATAGAGAGTGACTTCTAGTCGTTTATATCCATTGGGATTGTCAGTCCTTAATTAAATGAAAGTCTCTTTATCATTTTTCCACCGTGTAATGCTTGGTAGTTGAGTTTGCAGCAAGTTTGGTGGTTTGCATTTAATGTTTCTGACAAGACTTTGCCTTATGTGTTAACAGCTCTTGTAATCCGCTTGTATCATCTGTAATTGAGCTAAAATACACTAGCAAACACATTAAACATATTTGGTAATGATGATAATTAAGAATATAAATCACTTTAATCATTTCACAAACATTACGCAGATTTCACAAATTTGAATTATCAGAAGGCGCGACCAATACTCGATTTTGTGCACCAATACTTGAATTTGTCACTATGCACTTAAACCTATACCCGAGTTTCTGAGTCTAAACTTGAGTATTCTCCTTATAGAGACAAGACTCGCAATTTGAGTTTTGGTCTTCCTGATGAATTGAAGTTAATACTCGAGTATTCTTCCAATACTCGAGTTTTGGACTCTTGATGAATAATTGTCCAAAACATCAAAACTGGAGTTTCCATCCTATACCGGAGTATTGAAGGCTTAGAATCCTTGATAGATCTCTGTATGGCTCAATACTCGAGTTTCAATTCTCAACCTCGAGTTTTCCCCTTAGTTTTGAAATTTTGAAATTAGTTGTGTAAATGCTAAACTGAGGTTTTCAATACTGAGGTTTATAAGTGATTCAATTTTTAAGAACCTCTTTGCTTGGCCCAATACTTGAGTATTCTAACAATACTTGAGTTTTCATTTGAAAAACCGAAATATTTGAATTCTGGAGCCAAGTTGGAAAACCATCTTTTCAAATTTTAAACTGTGGTTTTCGAAACTGTGGTTTTCCAAACTAAGGTTTTCTTTTTCACTTAAAATGGTTGAAGAGTCACATAGGCCTAAACTCGAGTTTTCATGTCAATACTCAAGTTTCCCTTAATGTAAAACTTGCGATGTTCTCTGTAAGCTCCAATACTCGAGTATCCATTTGAATACTGCGGTATTGTTCTTTGTCAAGTGCATTGAGTTTTTCTTTGAAATCTCAATACTCGAGTTTTCCTACTGAAACTCGAGTATTGCCTCTTTCAGCAAGTTTTTGCTTTCTTGAGACAGCTCTTCATCCTTGGTTTCACAATTGATTGTTATCATCAAAACCCATAGAGAACTAACAATAAGTAAATTGCTTGAATGTCAGACGACACACGAATACTAACTAACACTCTGGCTAGGTCAAATCCGACCCAGATGGAGAGAAGGGTTGGGTACATTGGACCAAAAACTTCTTACCTCCATATCTCCTTCGTTTGATATCCATTTCTTGCATTCTTGGTGTCTTTTTCTTCATTTTTTTGAGCTCTACACAGTGGGACTAGCTAGTTTTAAAGCATAAATCTCTGGTTTTCAAATGAACCAATTTCCAAAAACAAAAAACAAAAACAAAAACAAAATTTCTGGATTTTTTGTAATATTTACAGTACTTTATCTATATTCATTCATTCTAGGAATCTATCATACTCTCTTTATGTCTACAAAACATATGCATAATCGACAACATATTATAAGACACAACAAAAATTATGCATAATTCACACAGACCAAAACATTCAACAGAAAGGAGCACTAGTACATGTTATTTTAAAACAATATATATGACTCTACTTTTTATATCTAGAGAGAAAAATTATGACATCCTACAAGTCACACAAGAAAGAAACTAATGAAGCATATATACTCATACAAATGCGCGCGTGCGCGCGCGCGCACACACACAGTAGCAAAAACATATGTGAATGTTTTTTTTTGGTTGAGAAAGAGACCAAGCATGCATATATGGGCAAATCATTTTACAGAATTTATATGGAATTGGTCTCAAGGAAAATCAAGCTTTCATATAAAGTAAGAATATTGGGCGTACCTAAAGTGCCCAATATTGGGAACAACAGATAGAAACGACGGCTAATACCTCGTAGGTTGAGTAGCAAAAGGAGTAATCCACCTGAGGAGGGGCTCGCATCTGATTAGCTAGTTGGTGAGGCAATAGCTTACCAAAGCGATGATCAGTAGCTGGTCCGAGAGGATGATCAGCCACACTGGGACTGAGACACGGCCTCGACTCCTACGGGAGGTAGCCGTGGGGACTTTTCTGCAATGGGCGAAAGCTTGACTGCTAATATCCAATGCCCATACTAATTGAGTCACAATTGTGGAAGTGATTATGATGCACAACAAATACACCACTGACGAGAATAATAAGATAGAGAAATATAATAGAAGAAATAATGAATGTGAGTCAAAATATTTATATTCAAGTTCTTCATAACTGAACCCCTTACACTTATTTATAGTGTTCTATGCACCTCTTCTTCTCTACTAATTAACATATCCTTTCATTAGAGAGACAACATATCCTTTTGATTGAGAAACACTCTACAAGTGGTATTGTTTCACCGATTCTATTGGGCTTGGGCCTAATCCACAAAGAGTGAACTAGGCTATTTTCCAAAAAAAAAAAGAATCTGAGACATATGAACCATATTCGTTAACCAGAAGAAGTTGGAACTGGATTCCCTCCAATGCATCGAAGGGTTCTTTGCAGAAATGACACTGAATTTTTTTTTTGGTAATGTCACTTTTTTTTGTTGTAATATACAAATTTACACTGCAAAACTGCAAAGGACCCTCCAATGCATCAAAGGGAATCTAGTTCCGAGGAAGTTTGGTGAAGTCTCCCCAATTTCTTTAGTTTCTTACTTTCCTATCCTCAATTTCTTGACCTGAACCTTTGGGGGTGTGTATGTATATATAAAAGCTTCAAGGTGGTTGGCAAGTATTGTAAGATAAATTATCTCTTTTAAATTTCTAAAGAAATCTCGCAAATAAGATATCCAGTTTTTTTGTTAACCTGAATGGCATTAGTTTATTTAAATCCTCACTCTTTTATTATTCTTTTTTATATTGTATTATTTGTTAGCTTCTATGTTTCGATGATGAGTCAACATTATAAGGAAAATGGAATTGATCTTCTCTGTCAAAAACCATAAAAAATGGAACCAAGAGTTTTGTTGTCGAATTACCTCGAGGTTGATAATTTTACCTCGAGGCTAAGCCAAAACTCGAGGTTTCAAGCTCTCGTTCTTCTGGATAATTATCTTTACAACCTCGAGTCCCAACCAGTAACCTCGAGGTTAGGCCAAAACTCGAGGTTCAAATATTAACTCGAGGTTGAGTCCATGTCTTGCACTGACCGTTATTTTTAAAATTGAACATACTAAACCTCGAGGTAGTAAAATGAACCTCAAGGTCAATGATAAACTCGAGGTGGTCAACAAGACTTGAGGTTATATGCTTCTATCGCTGAGATTGCATCTGTTTCATAACCTCGAGGCTGTTAATTTAACTCGAGGTTGCATCGATGACTCGAGGTTAAAAGCCACTGAACTGATATATGATTATGCATAATTTCTACGATCGATCTGTTATCTAAACCATTTGTATTTGATCTTGTTTTCTTGCTGTGATTGCACTTTTATTACTAACTATGATTCAAGGTTGTTTTACCATGAAGAGTCCAGGAATTTTTATGCTGTGATAAAAAGCAGATCATGATGTTAGCAGCAACTACATTTAATGTCATAGCAGCAGATATCAGTTGAAAAGTATTATTTGAAGACAACGTTCTTTCTGCCTATACTCTAACGGTCAAATATTGAAGAATGAAGCAGAAACATTCTCCAAGAATATTGTTCAAGCCTACCTGGTTATCCTTCCAAGGCCAACCACTAGCATTAAATGCTAACGGTCATATTACCTTCACCAACCTACCAAGGATTACGCATCAAGACAACAGCTAGTTTTTTACAACGGCATTAATGGCAAAACTATAAATTGAACGAACATTCAATTGAGCCACCTACCGGAAGTTACTGTTACACTGCAAAATTATTTGATAGCATTTACTACTCTGTCTCTGTAACAGTTTGTATTAAACACGCACTTCAGTGATTATCTTATCTACTCTCTTTAGGAGTTCTACATTTTCTTACTCGATTGTATTGTAAATCTTGAGGTAGGGACCTCAAGTGACTGGGTGTAACAATTACAGCCTGTAAGAGAAGTGATATGAGAGATCTTTCTATAATTGTGATAAGAGTTCTAGTGGAAAACCCAGGAGTATTCTAGAGACTGGATGTAGGTCAGTTTGAGATTGAACCAGGATAAATTGCTTGTGTACGAGTTCTTCTTTCCCTGTCATTTCCTTCATTCCACGAAAAAATTTATAAGTTTTAACAATATCACCTATTCACTCCCCTCTAAGTGATTTACATTATTTTGATATTTTTATTATTCTTTTTTAATTTCTTAGTTTTTATCTTTTTTTTCCTTATTTAAATTACCCTGACAAAATACTAAGTAGGAAATTATGATAAGTGGGAGGAAGTTAGGAGAAACAAGGCAACACAATTTTGACAATTTAATATTGGAAAAACGACAGAAAAATATCATTTGAATTACCAAAAAAAAAACCTAAAATGTCTACTGAAGTAGTAAAAGGATAAATATGTAATCAATTAGAAATCTAAAATTTTTGAAGTTTTGGTATTTTTACCAAAATGGCCCTCACTTTTTTTTTATTTTTTTGAAAAAGGGGCAAGAACCATCCTCGTTGTTGCCAAAACTATAGGCCTACACCACCCTACTAATTAGCCAGCTGCCGAAGCTTCTTAAGTATAGAAATTGACAACTTGAATATTGCAATTAGTAACTTGGGTATAGATATTGATAACTTGAACTCCCAAATTCTCAATATGTATACCTAAGCTGTTAATTGCTATTTCTAAGTGGTCATTACTTATATTCAAGTTATCAATGACTTCTAATAGGGGTATACACAGATAAACTTGCTATTTCAAGTTGTTATTCTTTAAAATTAGCAACTTGAAATAGCAAGTTTTATTATGCATTTAGTACCCTGTAAAGCATTTTCATGTGTATCTAGCATGCTAAAATACTCTATTTTATTGTTTATATAAGACCCATTTATTTAATTTAATTATATTAAAGAAGTTAGTTTTTTTTGTAAGTAGAGAAACCAGTAAAAACTATTCTATAATACCTGAAGTAAACAAAATGAAAATCTTCTAAAGGAATCAAGTGAAATCCATGGATGCCGCTAAGGCAAGCTTTGCAAGTATACCAGCTTCTAAGTTCTCTTCTCTTACAACGTGACCAAAATCAACCAACCAATGTACAAGTTGCTAATTTTACATTGACAAATATAAGAAATAGATCTTACATTTAAGATCAAGTTTAACTCCTCAATTAAATCCTATGTCAAGAACAACATGTAGTATACTTACTAGACATATATACCTAATATTATGTGATTGAGATTTTCTTTCCTTAAGTATCTAAATCCCTATCCTTCCCTTCCAAGATACGGTTCAAACTTGTCTCCACTACCATTCAAGTTTGTCTAGCATATGTATTTTAATTTTAGTGTATATTTTTAAAATAAGGAAAATATTTGTATAATTAAAGAAAAATATAAGAGACATTGGAGTATTTTACTCCTCTTTTTGTACTTTACTCCTTCACCAATAAATTATTTTTAGTCCTTTACATCTATCCAATTCATTAAAGAAAGGTAGGCAAAAATTCCATTATGGAAAGAAAGCTTTTTACAATTATTTCCCTAGGGTGGGGAGTGAAGTTTGGCATTAAACCCCATTTCATTTAAAGGCAAAAAAATAGTGTCGCTCAAAGGTAGCGGACGACAACGGACATGAATGATGGCAGAGACATGCCTAACCCCAATACATAGAAGCCACCAGCACTACACTATTCTTAATTTCAAATTATTCTTCTATAATATTAGTGGTATCGAAGTCAAATAGATACCTCTTATACCACTGTATTAGATGACATTAGAAACTGAATCTGATACCATGATATCAAACATTGCCATAAAGTGATGCATTAAAGTTAGGCCATTTGCAACAAGAATCCCTGAGGTAAGAAATGCCAATTGCATTGAATAAAAATAGAGCCATTTTCGAGCGGCTAGGTGGTTATACTAAACTTGATCTTAGGATTGGTTATCATTAGATAAGAAAAGAGCCTCGTGATCACACACACAATACAACTTTATGAACACAGTCTGGTCACCATGAATGGCTAGTAATGCCTTTTGGACTTACTAATGCACCTCCAACATTTCAAGATGCCATGAACATCATTTTTAGAGAGCATCTCAAGAGGTTTGCTTTGACACTTTTTGACAATATCTTAGTTTATAACTCTAGTATGGTTTTGCATCTTGAGCACGTAAGGCAAGTGCTGGAAATTTTGAGGAAGAATCACTATTGTTTTTTAAGAAGAGTAAATGTATGTTTTTTGCCACCCAAGTGGAATATTTGGGGGATATTGGGTCTATTTAGAGAGAGCTTTTGGACAGCTTTTATTGGGAAAAAAGCTCAATGGCGTTTCAATAGGGGGAAAAAAAGCCATATAAAGGTGTTTGGGTTAGTTTTTTTTTTTTTTTTTTTTTGCTACTAGGCTTCTTACCTAAACACCCATTGAAAAAAAAAAAAAAGAAACAAAAAAAACTCCTCCCTGTAGCTATTTTGCTACTGTGCTCCTTATTTGTGGGGCTCGTTTTCTAGACAAACAAGGGAAAGAGAAGGCAAGGGACATTTTTCTTCATTTGTGGAGCCCATTTTCTCACTGTATAGGGAGAGAGAAGGGAAGGAAAAAAAACAAAGGGGGAAGTTACAATGAGTTGAGACTTTCTTTTTGTTAATTAAGGACTTTATTTTGTTAATTAATGACAAAAACTTTAATAAATAATAATTTGTTAGATTATATATTAGTTTATTAGTCAAACTAATTAGTTTGAAGAAAAAAAAGAATAAGAATACTCTTAAGTAATTTAATTAACTTCATGAATTTCTCAAAAAATGTCAACTTTGTTTTATATTTAAATTCATGGGGAGTATTCAATAAAATTTATGTCATTTTCAGTCATTTTTCATCTCAACTAACTTTTAAAATAATAATTCAAACACTCATAATTTAGAAAAAAGATGAAAATGGAAGAAATCACCAAGAGGGGGGGTGAATTGGGGATTTAAAAAAATTCTTTTGAAAGATAATTGAACTCTATTTCAAAACTTGGAAAGCAGATAGCAAAAGAGTAAGAGAAGAAAAGCTGGACACCAAGGATTTATACTGGTTCGGTCTTAACTTGACCTACGTCCAGTCCCCAGATATCTTTTGGGTATTTCTAGTAGTTCAACAGGCTTTAACTACAACAATGTAAACCACTTGCAATCCTAATCACCTAGGACTTGCTCCCCCTTACACTTTGTAATTAAATACCCCAACTCACAAGTTTCCACAACCTTGAGTCTATATAAAAAACTATTTGAAAAATGATTTCAAAGAATCAAGACTCTTAAAAGAGCAAATATTGATAAACACTGAAGATCAAATCAAAAAACACAATACAGACTCAAATTGCAAATATATTCAGTTGTAGCTTAGTTGTGTGTTTGTTACTCTGAGTCTTCATAGCTTTTTATAGGCTAACTAGAGGAACTAGCCGTTGCATTTTCTTCTCTAACGTTCAATTGCAAATCTGGAAAAATGGCAGTTGCATATTATCCTCTGTTCTTTCAATTCTCAGCTGGAATCTTGGAATTTGTTGATACAGATGGTCTTCCAGGTATTCAGTCATTCCATAACCCTTATTAGACCGTTGGAGGGTGATTTAATTGATCCATAATGGTCTGTGCTGAACCATTGGGATAGAGGAGGAAGATCAGCCCTGTTCTTAGTTCTTCATTTATTGCACTTATTCCAGATAAGATTCCATCTTGATCTTAGCTGAACTCATGAAATTTACTCAAAACTTCATCAAAGATGTTAGAAACAATAGTATCACATGATAAAACTTTTTTAGATTAACCCATAAAGATTTCGTAGATTGACACAATCTGGTTTTTCAAAATCACCGATACAAACTTGAGTTTGTAATCCCTGACTTGAGTTTTGGGTTCATCGAGAAAGCATGAGTATTAAGCAAAAGCCTAAACTGGAGTTTAGAAATGGCTGACTCGAGTTTGGTTCTTACACAGAAGACTGTCGGGCTCTGGTCTTTGGATGAGATTTTGAACATATGGCTAAACTCGAGTCAATTAATGACTAACTCGAGTTTGGGGCTTTGTTATGAGGATAAGCCTAAGTTCAAGAACTTCCAGACTGGAGTTTAGAAACACAAGCTGGAGTTTTCAAATCAAACATATTGTTGAGCTTTCTGTGTGTAAACTCGAGTTTCAGCAAGAGCTGAAACTTTGAAATCTTCTTTGTTTTGAGACAAACTGGAGTTTGTAGACAAAGACTGAAGTTTACAAAACTTGTGAAAACACTGAGGCTTCTGAATTCTTTCTCTTTAGACTAAACTCGAGTCTTAAGGTTTAAACTCGAGTTTGTCTTCTTGTTAAAACCTTGAGTGCCCTATGTATCTTCCAGACTCAAGTTTGTTTGAGCAAACTGGAGTTTGGCTTGTTGTGAAAAACTTTGTTTGCTCTATGTGTCTCCGCAAACTTGAGTTTGCCTAAGCAAACTGGAGTTTGGCTTTCTTGCAAAATTGAACAACTCTCTGTCAAGTCTCAAACTCGAGTTTACATACCTAAACTCGAGTTTGCCTTTGACAGTAAGTTTTACAACTTACAAAAGACAAACTTCATACCAAGTTTACAATTGTCAGTTATTATCAAAACACATAGAGAACTAACAAAAGCCACTTCTGCAAAAGCCAAATGGGCAATTCAAACACAAATCACATTTTCTATCTGATATTTTTCCTGTTGGGCTTCTGTAAAAGTCAGATAGAAAATAAGACGCCGCTCCCACCGCTAACCCAAACAGGCTAATTATATAGAATGTTGTAGTAACTACTAACCCTTAGAAGATTAAGCCGGTTTTGGAGCGGTCTAAGCCCTCTACATTTAAACACCTTCACTCTTCTCTTGGCTTGATTGATTACTATCAAAGGTTTATCAAAGCTTGTGGTGAATTAGCAAGACCATTGACCAATTTGTTAAAGAAAGACAACTTTTTGGGGTCTTCGGAGGTTGCTATTGCCTTCAAGAAATTGAAGGAAACCTTGAGTTTATAGTATTAGTATTGCCAAATTTTTCTAAAACCTTTGTTGTGGAGACTGATGCTTGTTGTGCAGGTATTGATGATGTTTTGATGCAGGGGAAGCCTTTAGCATTTTTCAACAAGGCATTATAGTTTATCTATTTACGAAAAGGAACTGTTAACGGTAGTTCAGGGCCTTCAGGCTTACGAACAATGGCATCAATATCTAGAGGGAAGATATTTTATCATAAGAACAAGACAGCAAAACTTAAAAGTATTTGTTGGATCAGAAGTTGAAGACCTCCTTTCAAATGTATTGGGTCTCTAAGTTGATGGTCAATCATAGGTGATTAGTGATATTCGAAGCTAAATCGAACCCATGACTTTGCACAGTAAAGACAAATATGCTCTAACCAGCAAGCCATGAGTTGGAGTAAGCACGTGACTACTGATATTGGGTCTCTAAGTTGACAATCAACTTTCCCCATCTTTCTTTTGTTTCTTCTCTCAAATCCTTCTCATCTCTTATAGACTACCTATTATAAATTTTTATTTGATTTTTTTTTTCTTCACATCACTTGAAAAATGAGTTAAAAGCTAAATAAAGTCATTATTGGCATGGTATTTACCTCTTCCCTCAGAATAATATTATCCCCTTCTCCTCAACTTTAATCATTTTGATGAGCATAGTTTACTGTTCAGATTAGTTTTAAATAAACAACATAGATTTCATTCCAGCGATGAACACTGATAAGTGTGAACGAGAACCCGAACTGCCAAAGGAATCTTACTAAAGCATTAAAAAGGGGGAGGTTGAAGCATTTAACATGGAAACTTATATTTTAACATGGGGTACAGTTACAAAATCAAGTATATCCATACTTGGCACGGGGTCATTATTATTTTTGAAATTAAGTGAGACAATATGTAAGTCAGAATCTAACAAGCTAATTAGTCTAATTGGTTCAATATAAAAATTTAATGTGTGCTTGCTTAAGATGAACAACAAATTAGTTTAATAAATAACAGATTTAGTAAATAAAAAAGGTTAACATAACAAACAAACAAATCCAGAAACATTTAAAGGCGTCTAATTTTCTAGAAACAATTTAATATTATGCTTTAAATAAGTATTATATGAGTAATGAACCGACCAATCTGATGGTTTCTTACGTTATGTTTTAAAGAAGCTCTGATCAACTAATAAAGTAAGAGACAACATAATTATGCTCAACTCTTCCAAGAAAACCTCATGCCAAATACAAAAACAAGGAAAAATCACAAAACTCTCCGAGGATAATCTAGAAAAGGAACCCTTCGATCATTTACGTCAGTGATAAAGCGCCACCACGAAGATCTTACGCTTTCTTGCTTGTTGCCAACTGGGTCTCCGGCTACAACAACCAACAACTCACAAATATTAGAAGAACAAAGCCAGAAAAGTATCCAAAAGACAGATGATCAAAATCCATACCTCCTTCCTCACAGGCTCTTCTTTTTCAGATAGTGTCAACTCTATATGGCATGGAGATGACATGTAGGCTGCAAAAGCAATCTTCAATCAATAAAAGCACACACGGCCAAAAAGAACTTAAAATTAAGATCTAAGAGGTTTAAACATACGGTTGATTCTTCCATGAGCACGATAGGTTCTGCGTCTTTGCTTCTGTGCCTGATTAACCTGGATGTGAGAAATGTGGAGAGCATCTACATCCAAGCCTTTCACCTGGAAATATGCCATGAACAGGTAAATGGGTAGGCAAATGTTGGCAAAAATTGGTTTCATAAAACATGAGTATATTAACATGACATACTTCAGCGTTACTCTCTGCATTCTTGAGCAAATCAAGAATGAATTTAGCTGACTTCACAGGCCATCGTCCTTGTCCATTAGAATGTCTGTTCTTTGCCTGGGCTGTCCTCCCAACACCGCCACAGAACCTTCGGAAGGGAATAGCCTGCTTGTGGGCTATCACATCCTCCAAATACCTTTTTGCCTTTGCCAAGGGCAACTTCCTGACGGCAAACGCTGTCTCCCTAGTGTTCTATAAGTTAAATGACAAAAACAATTTAGCGGATAGCATACAACCAGTGCTTGTTCAAGTTCCATCTTTGACTAAATTAAATACAGATAAAGAAAAGGATTAACACAATAACAAATTGCATGTGGCTGATATGTAAATGTACTTGTGGTGTTATTAAGTCTTTCAACCGCAATTATTATGGGGTAGGTAGTTAGTCAGTTAAACGTTAAATGTTTACTGCCTAGTTACCCATGTAAATGTCTTACTCCATTAATCCGATCACTACGCCTTTTGTGAATTAAACAGATTGGATTCTCAGTTTCTCTCTCCTCTCCTCTTCCTCTGAACTCTCTTTCTTCTCTTCACTCTCCTCTTCTACTACTTCCCTATTCTTTCCTATATCTTCTACACTACACCAAACAGTGGCTCTGACGAACACAAGGTTGAAAATAGTATATTCCATATATTTGTGTAGGTTTTAATTAAAGCATTAAATATAAACGAATAAACATTTATTTTGCAAGCCAGCGTTGTTACATAGGCCAGCTATAAAACATAGCCCATTAGATGAGGAAAGTATTCATTCCACTCAACTTAAGACACAATCATGATTCCTTCAATAAAAGACATCAATCACATCATCACTAAAATAGTAACACAGAAGGGATTAACGGATGCATGCAACTATAAGACACGTTTCATCATTTACTGAACCTTCAGCGACAACAAAAATACAGAGGTTCACCCAAAAACAATGGTGATTATGTCCCCGAAATATACGAGTGATCTGCTCACATAGGCAACAGATCCTGCTTTCTACCATCAGGTTTACTTATTTCTTCCCAGTAGCTAAAAGGCATAGTTGGCATACTTTCAGTTTCTATTAGGTAAAGTGCCTTCAGTATCCCCTCTCTCTCGGACTAACATCTAGAGTATTTCAGAAATATCCGAACACAATTGAAGACATCTTAAGCCATAAAGAAGACCAAAAGTAACATATATTAGTACCTTAAAATGAACTCTAAGGTCAGAGCCTCTGGCCTTGCAGGCTGCAGCTTGTAAGATAGTCGCATATTAGATCCAAAATAAAGAAAACCAAACCCAAGTAGTTCAGAACCATAAAAGTTCGGAACCAGATCAGCTAACAACTTGATCACAAACAGCATAGAAGCGATCAAAGGCGTAGCTCTGCGATAATCTAATCGAAAAGCAGTAGCAATAGAAGATTTTACAATGTTATGAACATAAGAAATCAAAATTGTACTTACACTTAGTCGGATTGTCAGGTTCTCTGGAGTACTTCACCTAAGAAAAATGAAATTAACAGAATGAAAATCAATAACGCGCAACGAACGAATGATTTCTCGCAAATATCGAAATCGAGAAGATTAGCTGAAGGAAGAAAGTTCATCTCTACCATGGCGGCTGGCTTGTGCTGCTGCTTCTGCCCTAGCTTCAAGGCCAAAGAAGGATCAAACTTACTCGCTCAGAATTTATGAAAGAAAAATAAAGCACCCAACAATCCTGAGTACTGTAGCCCAGAAACCCCGAAAATGGGTTTGGACTTGGCCTTTAATCAGATCTGGCCCATTTATTTGTTATGCATGATAATGGGCTAAACCCAATATGGACCAGGCCCTTTATATATCTTTCACACGTGACATCAAATGCCACTTTTATTTGGGAAAATCCCAAGTAAATATGGTTAAATCCCCTAAATTTTAATTTGGGTTACTAAATTTTACAAATTGTTAATTAAGTTATGTGAAATAATTAGAGATTTAAAATTTGGACTACATTACCTCTATTGGTTACTAAAAAAAATAGTGAAATTGAAGAAAGAATAATATTGTTTATACCCTAACTCGCCTGGAGTTCGTCACAACTAACTACATCAGAATCTTGGGATCCACAATGCAGAGTTAATAATTTTTTAATCTTGATTTTTAGGGTCACACTTTTTGAATGCGTTTGGAAGATTCACCTCCAAATTTACATGAGTCATGGATGGTTTATTTCATGTGTAGATGATTAAGAAGGCAACTTTTTTTTTCCCTCCCCCATGACATTTCATCAAGCAGGGGAAAAACATGTTTGTGAAAGTGATTCTTTCTTCCAGTTTCGTGCTCCTACTCATAGTCTCATATACAATTTACAAAGGTGACTTTAATATTCGATCTCATTTCGCCTTGCTGTTAAATTCTTCGTCTCCACCATGCTCGAAGCCTGACCGGCCACTCCAGATCTATATGTATGATCTTCCTCGCCGATTCAATGTTGGATTGCTTGAGAGGAATAATTCGGCGGAAACTCCGGTCACAGTCCAAGAATGGCCGCCGTATCCGGTGAATTCTGGGCTGAGGAAGCAACACAGCGTAGAGTTTTGGTTGATGGGTTCGCTAATCTATGATGGAGACAAAGACCAACTCGAAGCAATAAGGGTTTCGGATCCTGAACTCGCCGATGTCTTCTTTGTACCATTTTTTTCATCATTAAGCAATAATTTACACGGACATCAAATGAGCGGTCAAGCTACAGAGGCTGATCATCAATTACAGGTACATTACGGATCTAAATTCAAAAATTCCACTTCTTCATTTAAAGTAAAACCTGAGCCACTTCAGATTTGTTATCTGGGGCATTTATTATGGCTTGTTACTTGTTTCAGAGGGATGTAATTGAATTCTTAAGAAAATCCAAATATTGGCAAAGTTCAGGAGGTCGAGATCATGTTATTCCTATGACACACCCAAATGCATTTAAGTTCATGAGGAATCATGTTAATGCATCTATTCAGATCGTTGTTGATTTTGGTCGCTTCCCCAAAAGTGTTTCTAATTTAAGGAAGGATGTGGTGAGCCCTTATGTACATGTTGTGGATACTTTCATAAATGATGAGTCGCAAGATCCATATCAGTCTCGTGCTACGTTGCTTTTCTTTCGAGGCGGAACAAAACGAAAGGATGTATGTTTTTGGATAAAGAGTTAGTTTAAAAGTGCTCAGCAATTGTTTGTTCAAATGTCATCAAACACAAAATTGATTTTGCATATGTTCTGTGATGTTGTAGGAAGGTACCATCCGTCTTAAATTGGCTAAAATACTGGCCGATAAATATGATGATGTTCGCTATGAGCAGGGTGTTGCTTCATTAGACAACATAAGAGAGGTATGTAGAAGGGACCCCTTAGTTGGCAGAATTTCTTGTACATTGTGGAGTTATAAATCCAAGCTTTTACGTTATATTTTTCTTTGTTAGGTAACCAAAAGCATGTTAAACTAGAGATTACCGAAAATTAACTCTGTTCATGACTTGTAAAAACAATTTGCTGTTGGTTTTATATTTGATATTGACGTGTCGTATTATGGGATGTTGTGATTTTGAAACTTTCTAGGTAATCTAAACAGATAATTACTATCTCTGCTATAGATTATTTTCTCTTGTTGATTGACAAAGGTAATAAAGCTGCGAGGTTTTTGGCAAAGAAAGCTCTATCTTGCACCCCTGGATATCATCCATTTTCAATTATTCCATCTGATCTGTTACTTTTCTTGAACAATGACTATACTAGCCTAGATTAGTTGCTTTGCCCTTTTGTATAATGAAAAATGCACTGCTCCTATCCTAAATGTAGGAGCTAATTTGGGGGTGGATTTTAGTCCTAAGTATAAGACAGTTTTCCATTTTATCCATTATGTTCATATTTTTTCTCAAACTAATTTATTTAACTTATAAATTGATATATAGTATAATATTACACAAAAACAATTTAGAGAGATTGTATCAAATATTTTATACTCCCTCCAATCCTAAATGTAAGACATACTTTAATAAAGAAATGAAGTACAAAGTTAGTATTATATTAAGAATTAGATGTCGTGAGTAAGTAATTTAGTTAGCTTTTTTAATTTACCCAGATACAAGAAGAGTATTAAACTTAAATGTTGGTTTTGGTTGTTACAACAGGCTTCTAAGGATATGCGTTCATCAAAGTTCTGTTTGGATCCAGTTGGGGACACACCGTCGTCTTGTCGTCTATTTGATGCAATTGTGAGTCACTGTGTTCCTGTGATAGTGAGTGATAAGATAGAACTGCCATTTGAGGATGAGATTGATTACACCAAGTTCTCAGTGTTCTTCTCCTTTAAGGAGGCATTAAAGCCAGGCTACATGGTGGATCAGCTTCGTAAATTCCCAAAGGAGAAATGGCTTGAAATGTGGAGGAAACTCAAGAACATTTCTCATTATTATGAATTCCATTACCCTCCAAAGAGGCAGGATGCTGTTAATATGCTTTGGAGACAGGTCAGGCATAAGCTTCCTAGGGTGAGGCTAGAAGTTCATAGAAGCCGCAGGCTAAAAATTCCTGATTGGTGGCATCGCAGATTATTTTAACACTCTGATGTTAGAAGAGAGAATGACAAGATATAGTAAGAAGTAGTTTTTTTAAAAAAAAAATTCCAAAAGAAACAAATATAGTTCCTTATATCTGTTCCGCCAAAGTTTTCCAATTATATATGACCATGTGTACTATTTTTTGAATTATTATCATTTAACTAAAAATCTATATGAAAAAAAGGACACATGTTCACATGTGATTAGAGAACTTGGTGTGATAAATATAAGGAACTTGGTTGATATAAGCTTGATCCTATAATGCTTGCTTGCTTGCTTCGTGCTTGCCTGCGTGCCTCCAGTCAGCAATAACACTCTTTACAATCCTCGAAATAGAAGTTGGTTTTCAAAGTTTGATTATCTAATCAAGACTCCTCAAAACAAAAGTTGGTTTTCAAAGTTTGATTATGTAATCATGATTGTTGAAGAATCAATCTCTATCCAACTTGAAAAAGAAGAATTTTTCCTTTGATAACCAAAATCCGTTGCTAAGCACAAACAAACTTACAATTTCATGCCCATCGGATATGTTCAAATTGCACTTAAACTTCTTGTTCACACTGGACTCAATGTCTCCTGTTTAGTCTATCTAAGAGATACAAGGCATTATAATTTTATTGATTCTCTCTTAGCAGCTGCCGAGAAATACTATGGCTGATTGTATGGCCAAGTGGGTGGCTTCATGGTAACTTAGCCCCGCCATCTTCATAAAGGTCCCTTCGTGTCTCAGCCACATTGTGCTTGAAGATATTGTTTAGGGATAATAACCCCAGATGTAATTCACTCTCAGTCCCCCCCCCCCCCCAAAAAAATGTTTAAATGTATTACCTCGTGTCCTTGGTATGAGATCGTATTTGTAGTAATATTAAGTATGGAAGATACTAGTATTTATAAATATATATGAAGTAGAATGGTTAGGTGACATGCATATTTTAGTTCTTCAAAGATAGGGCTAAGGTGCATTAAGCATTTTTCAAAAATTTTCGCTAAAATACACTTTTGGTTATTTAGATTTATATGAGAATTAATTTTAGTCTCCTCATTTCATATAGTGTTATTTTAATCCTTAAAACCTAACAATGTTAATATTATTAACTAACTAGTTAAGGTGACTAGTGATTAGGCAATGTTGACGAAAAAAACTGGCCACTTACATGTTACGTAACTACTATTGTCAAAAACTACTATAAAAGGACTCTTATCCTCTTCACCTTTTCAAAAAACAAGAGCAAAAGTAACAAATTACAGAATATTTGTGTTCATAGTGTCTCTTGGAGGAAAAATTAAAATTAAAAATCTGCAAAAGGACCGAAAATGCAAGGGACCAAAGAGAAGAATGAAATAGGAGCACAATCAATAGGAGCATTGATTGTGCTGTGTCTTTGCCTTTCCTTTGTTGAAGGCGCTAAAAAGGTCAAAAGTGGAAGAAAAATCATGTACATAAACTGATGAGAACGTATCAATAAATATACTTTTAATTAATGTTATCTCTATTCAATCCCCCGTGCTCATTCCCTCCTAGCTTTTGGAAATAGTGCCTTGCTAGTTCAAGATTTCATTTTTTTTCTCCTTCTTGCTTCTTCACCAATGTTTCCGTGCTAAACCATATCTGCCATTGCTCCCTCCACCATCGCTCATCTGTGAAAATTCCATGGTCGTTTGTTCTTTCTACTTTTGTCTCCACTGTCTCCTACTTCATCAAACACAACCAATTCACATATCTATCTTCAACAGCTTGGCGATAGAGGAGGTGGAAGAAGACAGAAGAAAAGATGGGAGAAAGTTAGCAGACGTTTGTGGGTCTTTAACAAGGGTGAGATTGCTCCACTTTTCAAATTTGAGGGGTTAACTTTCAGGGCAAATTATTTTAGGGTGCACCACAAAGGTATTCATCTATTTGTCCATATATGTTAATATATTTCACTTTTGCATGATTTAGTTGCTGCATTTCTTTAGAATGAAACGATCATGGATTATTTTCCTCCTTCCTTGTCTGCTATTCTCTTTGATTCCCTCTTCCTCCTCTGTTATTTTTTTTGTTATGCTCTTTCTTCTTCCATATTTTCTTTTGCAGATTCGAAGATGACAGAAAATGTGATGAATGGACCCTCAACTGGAAGCTTTGGGACAATAGAAACAAAGCATAGTTTTGGTAATGAATCCATTTGAAGAATGGAATATGCAAACATGTCCCCTCAACTTGTCGATCTCAGTGTGTTGAAATATGGAGGATCAAACGGCCTTGGTTCTTCTACTGATCCATACGGCGCGTTGTAGGAGATGAGCTTTTGGTGCTCATAGATACGTTGAGTAGGTAACGCGGACACTTTTCTTCTCTCTTGTCTCCGGTTTTTCGGCCCCATTTAAAAGATGCAGCAGGATATTTGTTAATAACAGTGAGTGATAACTTGTTCTTAGATTCCATTACATATTACAGGTTTGATGGTCCAAGTGAAACAAATTCATGATCAGTTATAGTTGGTACGTTGTTCTGGGGAGGAACAAGCTGAAGGAGCAATTGTTAGGATTGTTGAATTTTAGACAACGACTAGTACTTTGTTATTATTTGTGTTCCTAATAATAAAAAGTTTTATACGACATTTACGGAGGGAAAAAAATAATTGTTTTGTTACCATGATATGTAAAAGAATCCATTAATTCGAAAGGGAAAAAAACATCTGACATGGTTGTAATTTTATAGGGGTGATTAAGTTAAATGTCGGATTATATGCATGTTAATGATGTCATGACAAGATAAGTTGATCTCAAAAGCCAAAGATTCCTTAGAGTCTTAGGTAGACTTTTGGAGGAATGAGAGGTTGATGTTGATCTGGGAAATTATACTATCTGATTTTTTAATAGACTCCATATATAAAAAAAAAAAAAAAAAAAAAAGCATATTCAGTTCATCAACATCATTTTCCATAATATTATTCTGTGTTGGATATCCCTTTCTCCCGACATATTTGTCATGGTCACATGTGTGATATGAGTTCCATCAATTGCTCCTATTGCATTCTATATGAGATAAAATAGCTAAAACAGTACCAGCCGTAGTTTTAAATGATCGATCTGTTGTGTTTTTGTAATGATCAACGAATAACGAATAGCCAATATTTCTCATTCAGTGCTTTTATTGCTCCATCGATAGAACATAGCAACCAAATGCCTTTGGGCGCCATGAGAAAAAGAAACTTCAATACCAGCCATGACCATCATGGACATTTTCTCCTCTTTCCAACACCAAGGTAAACAACCAAAGGAAGTGTAGTTCCTTGGAATTTCTCAATTGGTTTTCTAATTGGTGGCATCAAATACCTTCATAAAGACATAAATCGTCAAGCTCTCATTCATTACCAGTAATCCCCACAGGAGCACGAACCGTTCGAGAAATGGTGGAACCTACTGCTATCCCTAACAATTATAATTCTCCCAGTAACTTGTGAAATGAACTTGATGGCAGAATGGCAATCATCACATACTCTTAAGTTCTTCTTCACAATAATTGGCTTCCCAATCGGCATGCTAATTAGTGAAAAAGCCACAGCAATCCTCTCACTATGACGGTGAAGATGCTTCTCTTTCAAAGCCTCGTCCATGTCAACAAGAACTAATTCTGTCTTAGGAACATATCCAACATTCTTTATCTCATCAAGAAGGCTATCAAGCTTTTCATAAATTTCTTTTGGCGAATGAGACCAGTCTTCAGCTTCAAATATATGGGTTTTATTTTGGATATCAACCCAGCCATAACTTGGCAATTTCTTTATGTTTCCATCTCTCATCATCTTCCTCAAACTTCTAACATCTTCCCACTGTCCTTCCTTGGCATAAATATTTGAAAGCAAAACATGAGTTCCACTATTTTTAGGCTCAAGCTTCATCAATTTTTTTTGCTGCAATTTTGCCCCTTCCCTTAGCTCCATGGATTTTGCAAGCCCCAAGAAAAGAACACCACCCAAAAGCATTTGGCTCAAATGGCATGTTATTTATAAAATCTTCGACTACTTTGAGCCTTCCAGCTTGACCAAGTAGATCAATAGCACAACTATAATGCTCTTCTCTCAGCATCGCCCCATAAATCTTGTCCATGGAATGAAAGAAGTTTAATCATTCTTCTACTATTCATGTATGACTACATCCTATTAAAAGACTCACAAATGTTATTGCATTTGGTTTAATCCCTCTGTCAATCATCTTCTGAAAAGTTTCAATGGCATTTCTTCCCAAACCATGTTGTGCAAAAGCTCCTAACAATGAATTCCATGCTATATTATTTGGGTTCTAAATCTCTTCAAACACTTGGGTTGAATGTTCAAACAACCCACATTTTCCATACATATCAATGAGAGTTGAAGCGACATAAGGGTCTCTATCAAAGTTAGATTTGACAACTTGGCCATGAAGCTGGATTCCATGTTCTAGTGCTGCTTAGTTAGAACAAGCCTTGACTAAGCTAGGAAAAGTAAATTCATTAGGTTGAATGACCAAAACCTATGATTTGTAATAGTACTAGTGGCATCTTATCCCCCGATGAAAAGACATGTCCCATACGAGATAAATCACAAAAAAAAAAAAAAAAATACTAGTACAGATGATGCTAATGAACTGATTATGCTTTTTTTTTTTTTTTAATATATGGAGTCCATTAAAAAATTAGATAGTATAATTTCCCAGACCAACATCAACCTCTCATTCCTCCAAAAATCTACTTGGGACTCTAAGGAATCTCTGGCTTTGGAGATCAACTTATCTTGTCATGACATCATCAACATGCATATAATCCGACATTAAAATTAATCTCCCCTGTAAAAATTACAACCATGTTAGATGTTTTTTTCCCTCTCGTATTAATGGATTCTTTTACATATCATGGGTAACAGAAACACTTTTATTTTTTTTTCCCTCTGTAAATGTCGTATAAAAATTTTTATTATTAGGAACACAAATAATAACAAAGTACTAGTAGTTGGCTAAAATTCGGCAATCCTAACAAAATTGGTTTTTCTTTTTGGGGTTTTCTTCACTTGGCATTTTCAGCACTCACAAGTTGGAACTAAACCACACACATTGAGACCCACCTCTACCAGGTTGGAACCAAGCCACATGTTGAAACCCAATATCCGATAAGACACGTAATTTTCTAACTCACCACACAAAAAATGAAACTTTACGTTCGATGTGTACATAAATTTCCACGAGAGTAGATTATCTGAGAATCATTTTCCCTTATAATCTCTCAGAAGCTCATCACAATCGTTGGGGAAGAGAGAGAGATGTTCAATTCTCAATGGAGTTTTTTTCCCTTTTGTGCAAAAAAAACCACTGTTCACTCTTTTTTTTTTTTTTTAAAAAAAAAATAGTATTCACAATCCTGGGTATTTTTTCCAGTAACAGTCAGTACCCAGAAATATTTTTGAGGATCCTAAATTCTGATCTTTGGGGCTCAAATGTAATTTTCCCTTCAAAATATCTAACATTAGGCATGACTTCCGTTTTTTTTCCAAAAAACCCATGTTTTTACGCTTTTACATTTTATAGATGTGCTTTTTACGTTTTTACCCCTCATACGTTTTTTTCTCAAATGAAACTCGTTTTGCTTAATTTAAAACGTAAAAACGCGTTTTTAACATTTTAAAACAGGTTTTTAATAATCATGTTCAAGCCTATTTAGCCAACTTTTATTTCACCATGTATATTTTTACTTATAAATTTAGGTAAACACTGAATTTCATTTATATATAAATAATATTGCTTATAAATAATCAAATCTGATAATCTGACAATTTGACCATATTTCATTAATGATTTAAGACATGCAAAAAAAAATCCTGCCATGATCAATGTAAATTCTTAATTAATATTATTTTTTTTAAAAAAAAATACGAGCATTATTTGCGGACGAATTGTTGACCGCGACAATTGTCCGGTTTGAGTGAACCGGTATGGTTAGCTTTCGGTCCGTTTTAGCATGAGGAAATAGGAACCACCCAACATTGAGGCGGAGAGGAGGAGCCAGAGGGATCTGTAACCCTAGGGAGAGCACAGACACAATCAGCGGTTAACCAGAGAAATACAGCGAAGCTAATTAATCATCCATGGATTCAGCAGCTCGAAGGAGTAGAGGAGGTCTTCTTGAAGGCCTTTACAAAGTTATTATGCGCCGCAACTCCGTCTATGTTTCCTTCATCATCGCTGGCGCCTTCCTCGGAGAACGGGTTAGTCCTCAGTTTTGATTTAAAGCTTTTGTTCGTCGAATCTAATCTGATTCTCGTTAGTTGTGTTTCAGGTTCATTTTTTTTTTTTGCATTTTATAGGAATTTTCTTAGGATTAGGTGCATTTTTTGTTGTGGCGAGATTGGAACCTTTTTGTCTTTCTGGAAACTGATTAACGCTTCAGCTGCTAGTATCCTTCGTAGGAATGATCTGTTTCCTCTTTGTTTGACGCAAAACTTCGAAGAATGCGGGTTAGGAAAGAATAGGTTTTTTTGTTGTCATATCTCGATCACAGTTGATTATGGACTGAGTTTCGGATATGGCACCGAAGTGTTTCAATAGGAGTTACTCATAAGTAATACTCCAACTCTCACAATGCAAGAATAGGCAGATGTTGGTGAGGTTTGGCATAGATGAAATGAATATCAGGAGCATGGTGTTTTAAAATCCATCACCCTTTTACGAAGTGGGCTAAATTTTTTTTCACGGTATTTGTTACTCTGTTATGTACATTCGTTTGCTTGCAATAAGAATAATTATGAGATTTGTTATTGGTTGCAAGCTGTGGATTATGGGGTTCACAAGCTATGGGAGTACACTAATGTTGGGTTAACGACCCTGCTTCACTCTAAATAGAAGATATTATATTTTTTGACTTTGAGTATCAATTTTGTGGTGCTCACCTTTTGTGAATGACTTTTCTATTTTTGTGAAATGTGAAATTTGATTTATTTAATGGAAACAATGTCTTTATTGGATCCATTCTTGTTGTTCCTTATGTGTTAGGACTAGGAATGCAATGTTTCATTCATATCTGCCGATTCTGTTTGTGTTATGAATTCTGTCCCCCCCATAACTTCTTAATCCCTACTTTGTTGAGTCGTTTGAATTGTGTAGCAGATTGGAGTCATGATTCTGCCTCTTTTGAACTTGCCTACATGCTTAGATCATAATGCTAGTAATGATGTTTGCAATTGCAAGTAGCCATTCTTCTCATTTAATTTCGGTATGGGCTCCAAAGTCTCACGTTTTATGAATACCTTTTAATGCAAATACGTTTTTTGGGTTTGAAATTGTTGCAATTTTGACACATTGTGATTATGCCTAGATCATAATTTAGATTGTTTCATAGGAGTCTTTCTAGTATCATCCATCATTTCATGTCATTTAAGATGCTCTAGTGCCCTCCTTTCCAAAAGAATAACCATACAGAGAAATGATCTTGATGTGAAGAGCTCAATCTGATGGGAAGTTGTGACTCCGTCTATGAATCACCTAAAGTTTTGTATGTATGGTAATTAAAAAATTTAATTTGCACATTTTTCACTTTAATCCAATATTAGGAGGAGGGCTAGGCTACTTTGTAAGTCAAAGCTCTCCATAGCTTTACCTAAGGGGGACAACGATGACTTGTTCTCTGACATGCACAAACTATAAGACAGCTATCTTTCTGCCCCTTAATTCCTCAAATTTGAGTGGTTAACTTGCACGGCAAATTGTTTTAGGGTGCACCACAAAGGTATTCATCTATTTGTCCATATATGTTAATATATTTCACTTTTACATGATTTAGTTGCTGCATTTCTTTGGAATGAAACGATCATGGATTATTTTCCTCCTTCCTTGTCTGCTATTCTCTTTGATTCCCTCTTCCTCCTCTGTTATTTTTCTGTTATGCTCTTTCTTCATCCATATTTTCTTTTGCAGGTTCGAAGATGACAGAAAATGTGATGAATGGACCCTCAGCTAGAAGCTTTGGGACAATAGAAACAAAGTGTTGTTTTGCTAATGAATCTATTTGAAGAATGGAATATGCAAATTTGTCCCCTCCACTTGTCGATCTCAGTGTGTTGAAATATGGAGGATCAAACGGCCTTGGTTCTTCCACTGATCCATACGGCGCGTTGTAGGAGATGAGCTTTTGGTGCTCATAAATACGTTGAGCAGGTAACACGGACTCTTTTCTTCTCTCTTCTCTCCGTTTTTTCGGCCTCATTTAAAAGATGCAGCAGGATATTTGTTACCGTGAGTGACAACTTGTTCTCAGATTCCATTACATATTGCAGATTTGATGGTCCAGGTGAAACGAATTCATGATCAGTCATAGTTGGTACGCTGTTTTGGGGAGGAACAAGCTGAAGGACAAGATAGAGTTGGCTCACCTTCTTCAAAGCTATGCACAAACTAGAGATTTAAATAAAGGAAAACAGTTGCATGCTCAGCTTATACGAGGTTGTTATCCACTATGCACATTCCTCACCAATCACTTAATCAACATGTACTCAAGAAGTGGAGAACTTGGTTCCGCTACCAAACTATTCGACAAAATGCCACAAAGAAATGTGGTTTCTTGGACAGCAATGATTACTGGGTTTTCTCAAAATTGGAGGTTTCATGAGGCTTTGGATACTTTTTGTCTAATGAGGAATGCTGGAGAAGCACTGACGCAATTTGCTTTTTCAAGTATTCTCCGGGCTTGTGTCTCTCTTGAGTCGTTTGAGCTTGGGACACAAATGCATAGTCTCGCTACAAAGTGTGGTTTTAGCAATGAACTATTTGTGGGGAGTAATTTGGCAGACATGTACTCGAAGTGTGGTATAATGCATGATGCTTCTAAGGTTTTTAATGAGATGCCTTGCAAGGATCAGGTATTGTGGACTTCTTTGATTGATGGCTTTGTGAAGAATGGAGATTGTGAGGAAGCTTTAATAGTTTACAAGGAGATGATCAGAGATGATATTTTGATTGATCAGCATGTAATTTGTAGCACTTTAAGTGCTTGCAGCTCACTGAAGTCTTCTGATATTGGGAAGTCCTTCCACTCAACTATTGTGAAGTTGGGATTTGAATTGGATACTGTTTTGGTAAATACTCTCATAGACATGTATTCAAAGTCTCGAGACATGGAAAGTGCTTCAAAAATGTTCCAATCTGATTCACATTGTAGGAATATAGTGTCATATACTGCTCTAATTGATGGATATGTTGAGATGGGCCAAATTGAAAATGCTTTAAGTACTTTTGTTGACTTACAGAGGCAAGAGATTGAACCTAATGAATTTACTTTCTCTAGCTTAGTCAAGGCCTGCTCTAATCAAGCAGCACTAGAACATGGAATCCAGCTTCATGGCCAAGTTGTCAAATCTAACTTTTATAGAGACCCTTATGTTGCTTCAACTCTCATTGATATGTATGGAAAATGTGGGTTGTTTGATCATTCAACCCAAGTGTTTGAGGAGATTGAGAACCCAAATAATATAGCATGGAATTCATTGTTGGGAGCTTTTGCACAACATGGTTTGGGAAGAAATGCCATTGAAACTTTTCAGCAGATGATTGACAGAGGGATTAAACCAAATGCAATAACATTTGTGAGTCTTTTAATAGGATGTAGTCATACAGGAATGGTAGAAGAAGGATTAAACTTCTTTCATTCCATGGACAAGATTTATGGGGTGATACCGAGAGAAGAGCATTATAGTTGTGTTATTGATCTACTTGGTCGAGCCGGAAGGCTCAAAGAAGCCGAAGATTTTATAAATAACATGCCATTTGAGCCAAATGCTTTTGGGTGGTGTTCTTTTCTTGGGGCTTGCAAAATTCATGGAGATAAGGAAAGGGGCAACATTGCAGCAAAAAAATTGATGAAGCTTGAGCCTGAAAATAGTGGAACTCATGTTTTGCTGTCAAATATTTATGCTAAGGAAGGACAGTGGGAAGATGTTAGAAGTTTGAGGAAGATGATGAGAGATGGAAACATAAAGAAATTGCCAGGTTATAGCTGGGTTGATATCCAAAATAAAACCCATATATTTGAAGCTGAAGACTGGTCTCATTCGCCGAAAGAAATTTATGAAAAGCTTGATAGCCTTCTTGATGAGATAAAGAATGTTGGATATGTTCCTAAGACAGAATTAGTTCTTGTTGACATGGACGAGGCTTTGAAAGAGAAGCATCTTCACCGTCATAGTGAGAGGATTGCTGTGGCTTTTTCACTAATTAGCATGCCGATCGGGAAGCCAATTATTGTGAAGAAGAACTTAAGAGTATGTGATGATTGCCATTCTGCCATCAAGTTCATTTCACAAGTTACTGGGAGAATTATAATTGTTAGGGATGGCAGTAGGTTCCACCATTTCTCGAACGGTTCGTGCTCCTGTGGGGATTACTGGTAATGAATGAGAGCTTGACGATATGTCTTTATGAAGGTATTTGATGCCACCAATTAGAAAACCAATTGAGAAATTCCAAGGAACTACACTTCCTTTGATTGTTTACCTTGGTGTTGGAAAGAGGAGAAAATGTCCATGATGGTCATGGCTGGTAAAATCTACTCCGGGTGAGAAGTATTGAAGTTTCTTTTTCCCATGGCGCCCAAAGGCATTTGGTTGCTATGTTCTATCGATGGAGCAATAAAAGCATTGAATGAGAAATGATGGAGCAATAAAAGTATTGAATGAGAAATATTGGCCACTCGTTATTTGTTGATTATTGCAAAAACACAATAGATCGATTATTTATAATTACGACCGGTACTGTTTTAGCTATTTTATCCCATATAGAATGCAATAGGAGTGGTGGAACTCACATCAATTGTGCCAGATGATGCTGATGAACTGATTATGCTTTTTTCTTAAATTTATTTATGGAGTCCATTAAAAAATCAGATAGAACAGAGCAACATCAACCTCTCATTCCTCCAAAAGTCTACTTGGGACTCTAAGGAATCTCTGGCTTTGGAGATCAACTTATCTTGTCATGACATCATTAACATGCATATAATTCGACATTTAACTTAATCACCCTGTAAAATTAAAACCATGTTAGATGTTTTTTTTCCTTTTGTATTAATGGATTCTTTTACATATCATGGTAAAGGAACACTTTTATTTTTTTTCCCTCCATAAATGTCATATAAAACTTTTTATTATTAGGAACACAAATAATAACAAAGTACTAGTGGTTGGCTAAAATTCGGCAGTCCTAACAAATAATGAGACCATTGCCTGTCATTGTGATCTTAAAGAATTATATATCAAAGGTAATTCCAAAACATGATTCCTAGATTATACGAGCGCAATCACCAGATTCACATATTAAAACTGCTGTTTCTTCATTTACGCGACTTGCTAACTCAGGCTGTACCTTGAGATATTCAGACCTGACAAATGCTGCAGCTTCATCTGCACGGTCAGCCTTCACTAATGCAATACAGCACCCTCTAAGCCCGGCCCCACTGAAGCGTGATCCCAGGACACCGGGAGCCTTCAAAAGAATCTCGTGCAGTTGAATTAGTGGTTCAGCACCTAGGAAGCCAAAACATATCATAGTAATGATAAAAAACAAGACTTGTACGGAAAGAAAGTAATGAAGCTAGTAATATATCATATAACAAACATAACCCAATCACTTACAATAGTAATGTATTGAGATCCTGACTTTTAGTATAACACTCTACCCCCATTGCCAGCCATTTAAAGAAAGTTGAAGGTAAGACACAGGAAAATTATAGCGATAAGGAAGTCTTACAAGAGAGGAAATTTCACATATTGAAGACACGGGAAAAGCTGAACGACAGAATTGACATATTGAAGACCTAAAGTTGGGGGAATTGCTACTATCATGAATTCAGGATTCGTGTCTTTTGGATGATATAAATTTCCGTCCTTATATATATAGATGTTTAGCATTCTGGAACTGGAAAATGGCGCAGAGGTGGCTAATTCCTTGAGAATTAATCATCAATAAGAAAGGAGGAGAAAAGTATAAGAGAAAACATACATGTCATCATCTTCACATTATTCCAAGAAGATAAATCCAAATTGAAAAATAAGAACATAGGTGAAAACTAGATATTATGCAGAAGGAAATGAATCAACTAAATGAAGGTTTATTTGAGGGGGATAAAGAAATTTTCGAACTCCACCAATGATAATTCGGCCGAGTGGAAGGAACTCAATACTCTTTAAAGGTGTAAATGGAAAGAAATCACACTAGAAAAGCTATACTTCTTATTTGAAGCCTAGCGATACTTAAACTAGGATTAGAGATTAGTGAGTGGTACTAGTAACCAAATAGTTGTATTAAAAACCTCAAATCTGTGCAAGTGCAAGACAACATTTTTACTTGTCTTAAGATTGTACTTTAAACATGTGCAACCAAGTAATTTGCTTTCCCACTGAAGTTAATCAGAGATTTTGGAGAATTTCTAATGATCATTCCATAGTCATATGAGGTAAATATAAACACAAAATAATATCTTGAATGATCCGAGAATATCTATTCTGTCTATACTAATTTACATAAGATAATATCTAATAAAATCTATTTAAATTTAATCCTATCTAATCGGGTATTAATCATTATAATCTTGGGCTTCAACTATAATCTCAGGCTTCAACACTCCCCCTCAAGTTAGACTTTAGATGTTGAGTATGTCCAACTTGCCAACAAAGTAGTCAAATTTATCTCTGGGCAGTCCTTTTGTGAGGATATATGTCGTTTGTTTTCTGGATGGAAGGTACTTGAAGTAAACAACACCTTCATCTATTTTTTTTTCTCTTACGAAGTTCCTATCAATCTCCACATGTTTGATCATTTCATGTTGGATTGGATTATGAGAAATGTTAATGGCAGCCATGTTGTCACAATAGAGTTTGAGAGGTAGGTTCATTTGTTTTAACTCTTCAAGAATTTGTTTCAGCCATATACCTTCATAAATTCCTAATACCATGGCCTTATATTCAACCTCAACATTGCTCTTTGCAACCACACTTTGCTTCTTACTCCTTCATGTGACCAAGTTACCTTATACATACGTGCAATACCAAACGTTGACTTCATATCCTCTTGATCACTTGCCAATCAACATCTGTAAACAGTTTTGCATCCCACCTATCAATTTTCTTGAAGAACAAACCATGACCTAGAGATCCCTTCAAATATCATAGGATCTTGTACACTTCATTTAGATGCTTCCATTTAGGATCGTGGAATGTTCGCTGACCATACTGACCGCAAACGAGATGTCGGGTCTAGTGTGGGAGAGATTGATATGCCAACCATCCTTTGATAATTCCTTATGTCTATAGTCTTCCCAAGGTCTCCTTCACTTATCTTGTCAACTCGTATAGACGTGTCACTAAGCCTACAACCTAGCATCCCTATTTCCTTTATAAGGTCTAGGACGTACTTCCTTTGAGAAATGTAGATCCCCCTTTTTGATCGAGCAACTTCCATTCTAAGAAAATACTTCATATCTCCAAGATCTTTAACTTGGAATTCTAGAGTGAGGGCTTTCTTTATTTGGTTGATTTCGACCTCATCATCTCCTATAAGAACAATATTATCAACATACACGGCTAGTATAGCTACCTTGCCCTTATGATGCTTAAAAAAATAATGTATAGCTGCTTTGCTTTTGGGTATACCCTTGTCTCTTCAACATTTGGGTAAGTCTATCAAAATATGCCGTTAGTGATTGCTTTAGCCCATATAATGATCATTTTAACTTGCATACTTGGCTAGCTCTTTACCCCAGAAACCTTGGAGGTAGTTTCATATAGACTTCTTAAGTTCTCCATTGAGGAAGGCATTTTTAAAATCAGCTAGTGTAGTTGTCAATCTAGATTGACTACAAGAGATAATAGAATTCTGATGGTATTAATTTTTGCCATAAGAGCAAGAGTTTCAGTATAACCATCACCATAAACTAGAGCGAACCCTTTGCAACTATCCTAGCCTTATATCTCTCAAGGCTTCCGTCAACTTTATATTTTTGGGTGAATACCCATTTATAACCAATTGGTTTCTTCCCTTGAGGCAGATCAACTACATCCTAAGTGTTATTATGTTTTAGGGCTTCCATCTCTTCCATAACTACTTGCCTCCATTCAGGTATTGCCATAGCTTCATTAATGATGTCAGGTACCTTGATATTGTCATGATGGGAGACAAAAGCATGATATCTTGAGGAAAGAGGTTTATAAGAAATAAACTTCTCAATAGGATGTCGAGGGCAAGATCTAGATTTCTTTCTTATTGTAATGGGCAAATCAAGGTTAAAGGATTCCATCACCATTGTTTCTTCTTGAACTGCCATTGGTTCTAATTCATGCCAAGCGCTAATAGTTTGTGGCCCATTACTTGTCTTGTGTGAAAATATTAGCCCATTTGTTTGTGTCTCCCCCTATTTCATAATCTCTTTCGTCCTAAGGCACATTATCAAAATCATCATGATTCTCAGGGTTATTAGGATTATCATGATTATCAGGGTTATCAAAATTATTTGGATTCTTAGGGTTAAGTGTATTCAACGAAGTTGTTTTCAAGAGGTGGTATTGGTTTGAGTGTTTGTAATTCATTTTCCCTTTTCCCCCTGAATTGCAGAAAGGGAGAATAAGGAATGTCTCATGGAAGGTAATATTGCACATAACATGAATATGTTTGGAGACTGGGTCATAATATTTGTAGCCTTTTTGGGAGTTGGAGTAGCCAAGAAAGATGCAATGAATGGATTTAGGGTCAATTTTGTTGGTATTGAAAAAGCCGGAGCAAATCACCAAGAGGGGGGTGAATTAGGGATTTGAAAAATTCTTTCGCTCAATTCTGGAAATTAATCGCTGAAGCAAAGTAGTGCAGAGAAAGGGAAGAGAGAACAAGACACAACAAGATTTATACTGGTTCGGTCTAACTCCTTGACCTACGTCCAGTCCCCAGACTCTCTAGGATTTTTACTATCACTCACAATCAGTTACACACTCTGTACTCGAAAGCTATCCTCTCACCAGGATACACTCCCCCTTACAAGTTGTACACTGATATCCCAATCTCCAAGTCCCCCGACTTGAGATTCTCACAGTAAGTGATATACTCAAACACAGTACACTACACACTCTGTAACTTGGAATGATCCTCTCTCTAGGACTCACTCCCCCTTACAAGTTGTAGTCGTACAATCAATCTCCAAGTCCCTCGACTTGAGATTCTTTACAATCAAATGATTAACGAAGACAAACTCTCTCTAAGAGCAGATAATGATAAACATTGAAGCTCAAATCTCTCAAGACTATTTACAAAAGAATGAATACAGAAATCTGATTATTGCACACTGTAATTGTCTTGTATCTTGTCTGTCTTAGTTCTTCTTCGAATCTGAATGATATTTATAGCTGTTGAAGTCCAATTTGAATGAAGAACTTGACTGTTGGAAGAGCACTACTAATTTGAACGTTGGAGGCTCCACTTCCAGAACTAGCTGTTGAGAATCCACTAAAATCTTCTTGATGGATGGATTCTGCTTTTGTCCAATCTGTTGTAGACATTCTAGCAATGTGGGACTTAATTAATATGAAGATAATGTTGATGTCCCTGTGTTGGAATGGGTTGTGCTTAAAGTTGTAATTATTTAATCCAAGTTGGAGCACTTTATAAGACAACATATTCTCTCTCTCTTGCTTTACAACTCATTGTCTGAATCTTCATTGTTTCCTTCAATAAACCATATGAAACTTGCTAACAAACTGGTTAAAAGACGTTAGGAATAATAGCAATTAAAGATATGAAGTATTAAGATCATTCAAATGGTTTTCGCAAATTCGCGCCTTCTGGTTTTACAAATCTGTGCGTTACAAACTCGAGTTTACAAACCCAGACTCGAGTTTGGAGTTCATCCAGAGAGCATCTTGTTTTGAAAGACTTCTTAAACTCGAGTTGATTAGTGACTGACTCGAGTTTGGTTCTTACAGAAAGGAAAATCACGAATGGCTCTTGGATGAAGTTTTGAGGCTATGCCTAAACTCGAGTCTTTTAGTGACTTACTCGAGTTTGAAGCTTTTATGAAAATCTTGAGTTTAAGTTCAGAGCTTCAAAACTGGAGTTTAGAAAACACAAACTGGAGTTTACAAAATCTGAAATATTGTTTAGTTCTCTGTATAGTCCAGACTCGAGTTTTGATATCCAAAACTCGAGTTTCAGTGTAAACTAAAACTTTTGAAAAATCTCTTCATATGTAAACTGGGGTTTCCATTTTTAAAACTGGAGTTTTCAAAACAAACATTTACTCGAGGCTTTCTGTTTGAGCTAAACTCGAGTCACCAAAACCTTGACTCGAGTTTCAGTGAAAAACTGAAACATTGAAATACCTTTTGAAAGCTCAAACTGGAGTTTCCATTTTCAAGTCTGGAGTTTAGAAATCATGTAATAGTTCAAGTGTTTCCAAAACAGTCCTAAACTCGAGTTTCCATAAATCTGACTCGAGTTTCAGTGAGTATTCAAACTTTGAAAAACCTTTCATTAAAGTGCAGACTGGAGTCACTGAAACCAAAACTGGAGTTTACAAAGCAAGTAATAACACAAGTGTCTCTGTTTATCCTAAACTCAAGTTTGCTTAAAACAGACTCGAGTTTACGAATCTTTAGCTCTTAAACTTTTCTTGTAAACTGGAGTTTGGAAGGATCAAAGGTAGAGTTTGAAAATTTGATAAAACGTTGAAGCTTCTGTTTGATCCCAAACTCGAGTTTCTAAGACATAGACTCGAGTTTACAAGTCTTTGAAACTTTTGGCCTTTAAACTTTCTTGTAAACTGGAGTTTCTCAGAATCAAAGGTAGAGTTTGGAAACAAGTTAAAATTCAAATGTTTGCCTTTGATCTAAACTCGAGTTTATAAATACAGACTCGAGTTTACAACTCTTAGAAACTTTGATTGCTTTCTGTAACTCTGCAAACTCGAGTTTGCCTATGCAAACTGGAGTTTGGCTTTCTTTGTTAAAAATTGAGCTTCTGTCTATCAAGTCCAAACTCGAGTTTAGCTACCTAAACTCGAGTTTGCCTTAAACAGAAAGTTTTACAACTTTCAAAGACAAACTTCAAATTAAGTTTACAATTATTAGTTATCATCAAAACACCTAGAGAACTAACAGGTATAAGACGAACATACAACGTACAACCAAAGACATAGAGAGGCAAATGGCTTTCAAGGTATTTGTGTAGGACTTGAAGTGGTGTTTGGAAGGACAAGGGTCGACTTGGCATGCGATTTGTGAGACACGTGGCAGTGAGGACAACATCGTCCCAATGATATTTATAAACATTACAACTAAACATGAAAGCTGTAACTGTAACAAGGATGTGGCGGTTCTTTCGCTCAACAATACCATTTTGTTGGGGGTGTATTGGGATATGTGCTTTTGTGGACAATTCCATTGTTGGTAAGAAGGGTGGACCAGGCCTGATTGAAGTATTTAGCCTTATTATTAGTATAGAGAACCTGAATTTAGGTTTGGATCATATTGAAGAAATTTAGTAAGGTTTGGTACACCTTTGTTTTGTCTTTTAACATGTAGACCTAAGTTACGCGTGTATGGTCATCAATAAATATGATGAACCACTTTGAGTGTGTTTGGGGAGTGTGCGGAATAGTCCCCATAAGTCGCTATGAATAGTGGAAAACGGTTAGGATGCATTATATGGGATTTTGGGAAAAAGGGGTTTGATGATGCTTAACTTTCTCACAAGAATTACAATAAAAATCGAATGCATCTTTATTAGAACAAATAGATGGAAATAATTTAAAACATGTAATTGAAATTTGGATGTCTAATTAAGCATTTGAAAGATTAATTAGACCTTGGAAAAGGCTAGTTAATTCTAGGTTCAATTGATTAAAGAACATAAAGTACTAGCAAGGGAACTTGACATAGGCTTTGTGCAATCATAAAGAATTTTGGACTTAATGCATGAATTAATTCTAATGAACATGGGAACATGATATTAAGATTAAGGACTTGGTGGGTTTTTGACCAGTGCAAGTATACACTATCAATGTAATACTAGCAAGTATCCCAGAGTAATAAAATATTGTTCCCACAGGGATCAAAGTTCCAACTACCAACTTACTTCATTTTACTTTATAGTTGACACAATCGTATGAGTCTTTGGTAAAAATATTAAATATAAATAACAATACAAAGAAATCAAATCAAATTTGGTAGAATGCAGTTAAGAAAAGCCTAGGGTCATGTATATCATCAATAATCCATTTAATTGATCTTCCTTTACCAAAAGCTAGATTAAGACCTAATCTTCTTTTAAGGTAGAATTTAACTACTTAACTCTTGAATTGGAATATGTCAACCGAATTTCTGATTTTAATCTAATTGCTTATTCCTAAGTCAATTAGCCTAATCCTTAATCATAATATCATGTTCCCATGCTCATTAGAATTAATTCATGCATTAAGTCCAGAATTCTTTATGATTGCACAAAGCCTATGTCAAGTCCCTTGCTAGTACTTTATGTTCTTTAATCAATTGAACCTAGAATTAACTAGCCTTTTCCAAGGA
This sequence comes from Acacia confusa, assembly GCA_037074495.1. Lineage (NCBI taxonomy): Eukaryota > Viridiplantae > Streptophyta > Magnoliopsida > Fabales > Fabaceae > Acacia > Acacia confusa. Next base: position 29,334,239 of record CM073505.1, on the reverse strand, counting down.
CTAATTAATCTTTCAAATCCTTAATTAGGTGATCAAACTAATTAAGTCATTAACCATGGATTAAAGAAACATATCCAAGACAATTATTATGTAATTAAAAACAGAATTTCAATTAAACTTCATAAAGAATCCATACAAGACCCTAGAAAAATACTTAGGTCATGCTATTCATGACAAAGCATAATAAGGGTAAAAAGAACATAACAATGAATTAAAACAAACGAAAGGATAGATTAAAACTAGACTTCCATGTAGGAGGTAGAACCTTCCATGTAGGAGTTAAATGAACAAGACAGAAAACAATACATAAGAATCATAAAGAAAATCTAAGCACTTCCATATAGGAGGCAAGAACTACAAGAGAGAAATTAGAAGAGGAGAGATCTTCGTCTTTCCCGTCGTGTTTATTCCAGTTGTGTGATTCTCTTTATATAGAGTAGATGATGACGACCGATGAGAGAATCTGAACAAATGGCTGTTGAGTAGTGGAGGCTTTGGATAATTTAAGAAATGTTTTCCTATGTCGTTTCATCAGTTCTGTCTCCCACAAATTTTATTCTTCTTATCTGGATAAGTCTGCAACATCAGAGTGTTGAGTGGAATTACAGCTGGAAAGCTTCTGAAGAGATTTATTTTAATTTGACTCAAGCTTCAATCGATTGTCCAGATGATGATGATAATATATAACTTACTTCAATAAACATGATTAGTTTAAGAGTAAGTGTAATTCAAATAACTGGAATTCCCATATCTGTGTCTGCTGAACTTCTTGTCTGCTGCAGATCTATGCTCAAGTAAGAAGTCTCTGTTGCTCGAGCAAACACGTGAAAATCACTTCAGCAGATCACCTATGCTCGAGTATCAACGGGTCCTGCTCGAGTATGATGCTTGGGCATTGCTTATCTCGTGCTCGAGCAACATTGGAATTACAGCTGGAAATTGATTACTAAGACAGATGCTCAAGTATAAATTATGTAATGCTCGAGTATGTTGCTCGAGCAATCCTGAAACCATGCTCGGGCAATAGTTAGACAGAGAGGAAATATAAGAAATCAGTTATCCTGCTCGAGTATAACACATGCTATGCTCGGGCAACACAGAATATATGCTCCAGCATAATCGAGATAGAGAGCAATCTTCCTTGTTAGTCGATGTTGCTCGAGTATGAAAGTGCCTTTGCTCGAGCATCCTGCTCGAGTATGCAGTTTTCGTTGCTCGAGTACTATCTGCTTGCACTAAATCCTCTTCTGTTTGAACGATGATACTCGAGCATCATCCTTAGTTTGCTTGAGCATGTTTCTTCTTATGGCAGTTGCTACCTACTGTAATTGATATGATGCTCGAGTAATGTTTTCTATTACTGAAACAAAACCTCTGTAGTTGTTAACACCAACAATTCATCCATTTTCCAACTCAAATTCGTCACTTTTCTTAGTGGCCAACTTGGAAGAATCATTGAATCACTTTACAGCTCAGAAAACGCGTTCCTAATTGCAAACTATATTGCACCATGAATTCAGCAGTTCTAGGCCTTGTGGTCTTCATATGAAATGTAGCCCCGGATCTTATCTTTCCATTCGCACAAATTTGAGCCCATTCCGAGGTCTGTAGCTCTAGTTATGGATCAATTACTGTACGTTGGTCCAGAATCCAGTGCCAGCGTCTTGTTCTGTGTTCAAAGCCCAATTCGGTTCTCTAAACACCTGATTTAGCTTCTGGGCTCTTCATAGAAAATTTTGGAATTTCTCTTAGCTTTCAAAAAATGTAATTTTCAGATCAATTGAAGGTATATAACTCAATTTATGAGCAAAATACCGAACAACGTTCACTGCCAATTCTGGTAAAACCTGTTATTTGAGCCCAATTTTTAACCAAACTTCAAATATAACCAAGATCAATACAAATGAAGTCTAAAAAAAAATTTTGAAGATGAAAATACACATTCCACTAATTTAATCCATTAAAACATGACAATGACAAACTTTTTAACTCATGTTTGCTTGTAAAATAACATGAATTCAAAGGTTATCAATGTCCTAAACATTTATGCCATAGCTCCAATTTAATAGTCCTAGGAAGAGACACTTTATTGCAAGACCTAATGCTACAAGCATCACTTTCATCAAGATAGTAGAGGCCATCAAACTCTTTCACACTCCAAACGTCGTCCCCGTCAGCAGATCTTAAAAGAGATGGTTTGTAGCAAAAAAGTTAGCATGACATCTTTCATCACTTGCTAATTGACTCACTAATAAAAGGTTACACTTTAAATTTGGAACATGTAATACAAAGTGAAGGGTAAGCACAACGAAAATTTTGATGGAGCTAGTTCCAATGACAACAGATTTAGAGTCATTAGCAATTTTCACTATCAATCCCTTGGAAATAGGAGTGTAGGATGAACAAATAGTTCTCTCATCAGTCATATGATTTGAAGCACCTAAATAAGCAATCCAATAGTTTCTTGTACCTAATCCTTTTATATTAGCCAGGGCTTTCAAAAAATTACCTCTTCTAACAACTGTGGCAGTAGGCTATCTTGTGTGCTGTCTTGTATGTTGTAATGCCGCTAACATTTCCATGATTTTGCTCAACTAATCGTTGTAAGGAAATGAGTTATCACTGTTAGATGCCTCAGAAACATAGTTCTTCCCTCACCCTTTCTTTGGTTTCCAATTAGCTGGCCTACCAAGTAGATCCCAACATTTATCTTGAGTATGTCCCTACTTTTTACAATGATCACAAAAAGATCAACCTTTGGAATTTCTGGTTTTCATGTGGTGAATGGCAAACCAAGACCTCAAGAAATGAAGGAGCTGTAGTGAAAGAATTTTTTAGCATAGATTTGCGCTTGCCTTCTTCATTATGAAGGATAGAGTATGTTTCACGGATAGAAGGTAAGGGTTCTTCGCTAAGGATTCGTGTTCAAGTATCACCATAAACCACATTGAGATCAACCAATAATTCAAATACTCTTTAATTCTTCTTCTACCTTGTGATCTTCAGCAGCACCAACATGACAAGGATGAACCTCGCTCTTTAAGGCATTCAATTCTTGCCAGAGAGCAAATTTTTCAAGATAGTTGATATATAAAGATAATAATATGCATTTAGGGACCTAATTGTAAGATAAACCTAGGGACCTAGTGATGCTATCAAAATTTAATTAAGCACTGCAAGTGTACGGGTCATGAAAATAGTAAGTGGTAAATCAAGGTCATCACACAGAGACTCAATCCAGCGAGTGATTAGGTGTTAAATTTCCTTTTTCATTTAAGTTGAATAAATCAAAATTGTTTTCAATACGAGTAAAAAAAAATCCAAATAGAACAGGAAATTAATATCAACAAAAACTTTTCATGAAGAGAAAATTTCAATATCAAAAGGACAACCTAGAGTCACTAATCCCTTATTTGTTCTTAGATTTTATTCCCATTAAATTAATTTTAACTTAATTCAATCAGCTAATCTAGAGTATTAGTGTTTATAAATGCTTGTCGGTCTATTTATATACCTATCTCAATTAATTATGCAATGTCTTACACAACTAATTAAGATGCAATTTAAATCGGGCTTACTCTAATTTGATTATACAGAGCTTCTAGGTATATGTCTATCCTAGACACAAATTAGATTAAATCTAATTCCGCATTATTTAATCTCAAAGTCAATTTAAGATTCTCTTTGTTAAGTTCAATCTTAAATCCCCAAAACATGCTTAATGGTTGGTGGCCAATCACTAAACAATAACAATCAAAACAAGATTAAATAAACTGAATTAAAATTAAGCAAAACTAATTAGTGGGAACAATTTCTAAGTTTCAAACAAGTTCATAGTGCTCTAAGTTGCAAACGAAAAATTAGCCACACATGGCTTTAAACATCATCACAGCAAGACCAATAAATTCAGAGTTAACACCCATAAAAGGAATCAAAGGCAAAAGAGTGAAGTTAAGACAAACAGCCCCCACTATTGCTCCTTTGCTTCCCAATTCCAGATGTGCTCAATGTACAATGAAGAAGATAAACAGTGATGCTCCCTCAAATGCCATGGTTACTCTGTTTCTCCGGCTCCAGCCGTGCGCCTTCTTTCTTTCTATTCGTCCCGTGCTTTCAATTCTCTGATTCTTTCTTGGCCTTGCGTCTCCCTCTCCCTGATTAATCCATTCAATCGCCCCTCTTCAATTAGCTTTAGGTTTCTTTTCTTTCATTGATCAATTCAATCCGTGGGGCCCATATCCAATCAATCAGCCCAATCATTTTATCCATTCGAAGTCCATCCCTGGCCCAATTTCATTCAATCAATTAATAGCCCAGAGTCCAATGCTTCTTTCTTCTTTCCTTTCTCTGTCCGTAGCTCTAGGTTCTTTGATTAATTCAAATGCCAAAGAGAGTTGGCAAAGATGGTAAGGGATCCAGGATTAGTCCCTTGGGACGTGGGTTCAATCCCCTCTGCCGTTGCTGCGACTCCTTTGGTAGGCGATCTTGTAAGTCCCCAGTAAATACTCATAGAGCCCAGAGCCGTGCCCTGGCCTTGGTGGGGTACTAGTGTCGAACCCCTCTAAAACTTTTTTTTAACAAAAAAAAAATTCAAATGGTGGGGCCCAATTTCAATTAGCCCAATTGATCCAATTTTCATTCAATCCGTCATCAAAGGTCTCCTGGTGCTTTTGAGAACAAAAGATAAAATAAAAGGAACTAAATTAATAATAGTAATAGTCCTAATAATAAAAATAAATTTTATTTCTTCTTTAATTTTTTTTTTAATTTTCTAAACTCAAGAACTTTTATTTTAAATTGAAATCCCACAAATGATGTGCCAACTTGATTTTTCTTAAAATCTTAAGAAAATCTCTTTAATTTGATATTAATGACTTCCTAAATATATCAAAATATACCTCAAATCTGTAAAAATTAGCAAGTCATCACACCCACACTTGAACCAAATCTTGTCCTCAAGATTTTAAATTCTAAAACAATTAAATTCAAAGAAATCATGTTTAGTTGTAAACTAGATAATTTGTAAGGTAATTAGTCATAAATCATAAACTAGACATTAGTTAGGTCTTGAAGGAGACTATAGTGTTATAAATAGCCCATCCTCCAATTGTACATTGAGACTTCAGATTTTAGACTTGTTATGGCATTGCAATAATACATTGTAAGAGAGTCTAAGAGCTCTCTTCTATATCTCTATTATAATCTCCTTTCTTGTGTCTCTATTCTACATTTCTTTTCTTAAACCTAGATCAATGTTCACATTAGTGGTATTAGAGCAGTCCTTCCTTAGCTGTCTCTTTCGCTATTTCTGTTCTCAAATCTCTCTGTTCTGATTGATAAAACGAAAGAAAAAGAAGATTGGCTCTGTTATGATCATTTCTAAGGCTGCCATCGGTTCTGTTCCATTCCTTTTGGACTTAGAATTCTGGGCAGCAAGAAAATCATCAAGATATCACCAAATAGTATGTGCTTCTTCATTTCTGCCTCTTGTCGAATTTTGGGGAACTGGATTCAGTGTTGTTACAACTGAGTTGGCTGTCTCATCAAGAACTCATCAAGAAGCAAGACTGGTTTTGTTTCAGTTTTGTCTCAAGACATGTTTTGTTTTTTCTGGTTCCTGATTTTGTTTCTGGGATGATTTATGGTTCTGCTAGGCATTCAACCAACAAGAAACCCCTCTGGTCTGTGTCCTAGGCTCAACATCTTCTGGTAGTCTTGGTAACTGAGTGGTAGGCTATATTTGGTTCAATTTTCTTCTGTTTTCTGGTTTGATATGTAATACCCCAAATTTTAGGCTTTGGGAATTAAGAATTAATTATGGGAAATGTGGCCTTAAAGAATTTTAAAGATTGAGAATTTGAAATTTAAGCTATATTTTCCATAAATTAAGGAATATTATTGAAGGATAAATTAGGCCAAAGAATTATAGAATTTATAAATTGGTCTTAATTATTTCTAGAAGTAATTTTGGGAATTAAGGCCTATATTTTCCCTTAATTTATTTCGGGAAAAGAATAAAAGTCAAAGAATAATTGGTGAATGATAATTGTAGGCCTAAATATTATTGGATTTATTTCCATAATTTGTAAATAAGGATAATTGCAAACGAATTGGGTTTATCACTATGATTATGCAATAAACCTAATTATAGGATGTAATAATTAATTGAAAATAAATTTTATTTAACTATAAAAAAAACTGTGTATATGTATATTGGGTCATGTGAATGAAGTAAACAAATGATTAAATAAAACCTCTAATTTGGTTCTGCAAAGGCGTGAAAGAAGCAGAAGCAAGTTGAGTTAGCATGGTCCATCAAGAACACAAGCATTCGGCCCATATAAATGTAGATGCAATCAGACCAAAAACTCACAATATTTCATCCAGGCCTAATGCTTCTGATCGACACTCAACTTCCAGGAAACATAGTGAAGGAAAAACCAGAAGCATATCAGCTGGATCCAGAGCACGAGACCACAAGCCCAAACCCGATCCAACATCAAATTCATTAAACTCAAGTGAATATTGTCAAAACAGCCATTAAAAACATAAAGCATTGTTTAACCTCCACGTAGTAGACAGGTGTCCGAATGATTACATGCATAAACTATCATCAGAGGGCTATAAAGCCATTCGCCTCCTTTCCTTCGTTTCAGTGTTCGAATTGAGAGCATAGTGAGAGAGAGTTGAGGAGAGGGTGAAGCCGAGAGTGGGAAGAGTGAAGGGAGGAGAAACCTGAACCGAAACTTCCTCTGTTTGTATCATCAAGAAACAGAGAAAACGAATTAGTGCTGCTCTTCATCATTCAGCGTGTTCTGAAGGTAAGAGATCAAGTCTTAGTTCTTTCTTTGTTTCTGCTTTGGTTGAGCTTGAATATAACTAAGAAGAAACTGAAATATAGGCAACTGAAACCAAGCCGAAAATGAAATCAAGAAACAGGGGGTTATTTAGGTTGTTTTAGATAATTAGTTTTCTGCATTTCAGGTTCGGTATACCGCATGAAATGATCTCCTTTTTTTGCTGCTATCGGTTTCCCTAAATCACTGAATGAAAAATGAAAATACTGATATATATGTGTTACTGTCGTTGGAAATCTTTTCGGTCAAAAGGGTGTGGCTGTTGAAGTGTTATTTTGCTGTCATGCATGCATTCGGTTTTTGCCAAGAAAAGAGATATGAGGTGTTCTGTCATGTACTTAGATTCAGTTTGTGTATGAACCGAAGAAAAAGAAGCTTATATATGTGTTTATGTTAGGAGTGTCATTTCTGCTGTTATGAGGATCTGTTTTGAGAGATAAAAGCATATAATTGTGCGTGTCCTTTTCGGGTCTGTCATTGAATAAAAAGGAAAGAGTGAAATATATACATGCATGTCGAATGTATGTGCTGTGAAGGGAAGAAGGGAGAATAGATATATATGTATAAATATGCTGTGTATGTGTGCATCGGGTTGTCAGGAGAAAAAGAGGAAGAAGTGTTTTTGGTGTGTATATATATATATATATATATATATATATATATATTCAGGTGTGTGTGTTAGGCTGCATAAAGAAAAGAGAAATGGAATGGTTATATTTCATGTGTGTGCTCTTTTGCTGCTTGCTGATCATATGTTCCTGTATGTGTGTGTCATGTTTTGCATGAAGGAAAAGAAAACATGAAAAAGTCAAAGTTAAAATACATATGTGTGTACGTTTGATTTCTGATAAGAAGTTTTTGTTCTTTTTCTATATATATGTGTGTTTCGCATCTGCATTAAAAGAAAAGGAAAGAAGAATAAAGGAATATATAAGTGTGTTGTGTGTTTCCTGATTATGAAAAACGGATGATGAATGAAAGGTTAAGGTTGGATACATAAGTGTGTGTATAAGTGATGTCATAGGTATATGTATGCATGGTTATTTCCTGTTATGAGCAATATTAAAATACATAAATATGATTGTAAATTAAGGAAAGTTAGTAATAACTAGTGAAATTAAGAAACAGTAATATTAAGGGAGTTTCCTACTAATGGATTAAATAAACATAATAAAGTATATTGTGTGATAAGGAACATTTAGTGGTCTTGATAAATAAATGGTTGGTAAGAAATATTAATAATAAAAATTAGAATAATGGGGAAACCATGAGAAAGGTTAAAAATTAATTAATTGAAGATAGGTATTTAATTAAATGGTGTTACTTGTTGGAGGATAATAATAACAAACAATGTTATTATTTAATGATAGTGACCAATAATTTATGGGGAACATTATTATTATTCGAAGAAATAATAATAATAATAATAATAATAATAATAATAATAATATTGTTAGAGAAAAATTAAGGGATTAATATTTATTATTAATCCTTAAACTAATTTACATAATTAGTTTATTTGCGATTCAAATAAGGGACTGACAGCGATGATAAACATATTTTTAAGCAGACCGTGATATTCATCTGATCCCGACATCTTCCGTGAAATAAAAGAATACAAGGTTGAGGTAGGTAACTTTAATCTTATAATCATGTATGTTAATGTTATGCATTTATTAGCTGATCATGTATGTTGGTTGAATTACTTGTTTATATTTTCCTGATTGGCCATGGAATTGAGGCTGAGGTCTCATGGGGCTGCGGTCCTAGATAAGAGCTACGGTTCTTGGCCGTTAACTGTGGTTACGGTTATGTGTAATTTCTTCCATGCTGTAAAACATGTGCTATTATGTCATTTCTATTTTCATATATGTGCATGAGATTAACTATTACCCTGGGGTCCATTTATTTGAACTCCAGCCTATATGAAAGAATACAGGAACTAGAATCAGGATCAAAGGGCAATGAGCAGCTGTAAGGACTACAGCAGATGCAACGCCTTGGACGATTAGGATTATTTAGTCTGTATATAGTGTTTATCATTCGTCTATGTTGGAATTATGTAATAACATCCCTCCATGGGATAGATAACGAATCATGAAAAACTAGTCCGTATTTTCATATTATTGTAATTTCAAAAACTTCGATTTACAAAATCAAGTCGTCCAAATCACCTCGATTCTTGTATTCCACACTAACTCTAATTAAACAAAGGCCTCAAAAGGCAGGGTGTGACATGATACCCTTCTGGTTCAAGTTTCTTGGTTCTGTTTTGACCATAATTCACCATATGGGTCTATTTTTTCTAGTTTCTGTTTTTGTTTCTATTGATTTCAAAAGAAGAAAAAAGAAGAAAAGAATTTCCCTATATGGCTTCAATATTCTCTTATCAATTTCTTTCAAGAAGTTTTGAAGAACGTGTCCAACAAGAAAAAAGGCGACATCAGTTATGGTGACTTCAACAAGAAGGTTCTGTAGCAGATTATAATCTTGCATTTGATTCCCTTTCAACCAATCTAGATGTATCAGAGGAGTACCTCATTAAGACATATGTTTGTGGCTTGAAAGAAGAGGTTGCAGAATCTGTTCATATGTTCAACCCTCTCACTGTGCTTGAAGCTAGGCGTTTGGCAAGATTGTGAGAAATTTACTTGCAATGGTGAGCCAAGAAAACAGAAAAGGTAAGAAAAGAATTGGAAGATCCAAAAAAAGATTATTTGACCAACACCCAATAAGGCCCAATTGACCACATAGCAGCTACCAAAATTCAAGAAGATGATGAAGGTATTAAATCCTCTATTTTTGAGGAAGAAATAGAAAGCGAAGTTGCTGATCAAATATCAAAAGATGCGACAGAGATCAGAAACGCAAGGTTGCTATTGAGTCCTCTTCCTTCTTCTCCGGAAGTGATTGTTCAGGAGATTTCATCATAGGTTGCTGCTGTTCCATCGTCGTTGTTCTTACAAGTCGTGAGAGAGAGTTGCAATTCTACGACTAAGACAAACACAGGAGTTGAGTGGCTGGGTTCTCTATGTTTGTCCTCACTGTCCTTAAAGTGTTTGTGGCTGGGTTTGGTTCAGTTTGAAAAGTCAAATCCTCAGCTGTTTCCCATCATCTCTGGCTGTCCTATATATTTTCATGACCCACTGGATTTTCTAATATTGGATGATAATATGGGCTTTAAGTTTCAAGAAAATGGCCCAAGTTCATTACAGCAGTGGGCGAATTCAACTGAGCATGTATTCATGTATATACATTCATTGGTCTTTTCATGTTAAACTCTCTTGTACAAGAACTCTTCAACAACTATGGTTCAAGGGAAAGTTGATTGTAATGCTGTATGGAAGGTTTTGCTCTCTAGGAAGGGAAGATAAGAAAATGCCTAAAGGGTGAAGGTGCGGCTGAATTAAACACAATTTGAAGGAACAAGTTGCTGCTTCCCAGCCTTTGAATCAAAGATTTCATCACTTACTAGCATAAGTTTTCAAGAATTTAGAAGTTTATGAAGTTTTTGTTTTTGTTGTTTTAGCTTTGTATTTTTGAGGGTCATTTTTGTGTCCATTATCCTTGAGGGCATGGATGTTTTGGGGGAGGGAGTATTGATATGTAAAGATAATAATATGCATTTAGGGACCTAATTGTAAGATAAACCTAGGGACCTAGTTGTAAACTAGATAGTTTGTAGGGTAATTAGTCATAAATCATAAACTAGACATTAGTTAGGTCTTAAAGGAGGCTATAGTGTTATAAATAGCCCATCCTCCAATTGTACATTGAGACTTCAAATTTTAGACTTGTTATGGCATTGCAATAATATATTGTAAGAGAGCCTAAGAGCTTTCTTTTCTATCTACAATATATTCTAATCTCCTTTATTGTGTCTCTATTCTACATCTCTTTTCTTAAACCTTGATCAATATTCACATCAATAGTAGTCATTGATGGAGTTGTGATCTTGTTTCAACAAACACAATTTTGCCTTAATGTCAAATGTGCGAGACCTATTTCTTATATAACTATATATGCCTCTCAAATTGCTTCCCAAATTTCGCAGGTTGAAGGAAGGAACATGAAACTTTTTCTGATTAAGGGTGGTATCGCATTGACTAGCCACAAGGAGACCAAAGCATTCTCAAACTTTTTTACTCGCAGTGCTTTGGCGTCTGATGATGGAGGCATTTTAATTTCACCAGAGATATACCCGAGTTTATCCCTCCCATCATTAGCAAGAGACATAGATTGAGGCCATTCCTTATAGTTGTCACCGGTAAGTTTCTCAAAAACAATAAGGAACGTTGAGGCATCACTAGGACCAGACCTAGGCCCCAAAGAAGAGACTTCATGATTAGAGGATGTAGTAGAAGTCATACTGACTGATCATTTAATTCTCTTAGAATCTGAGTCTTGTACAAAAAGTTAACCAAGAAAAAAAATAGTCTACCCGATAAACAGACCGTGGAACCAAGTGAATACTGAGAGTGTTATTAAGTAAATACTCGATAGAGTAACATACCTTGGGATCAAGTAAATAAAGAGAGAGTTAATTGACAAATAAATAGAGTAGGGACAAAAAGAAATACCCGATAAAGGTTTTGACTAAGATCACCGAGAGAGAGAACTTGTTGAATTGGACAGAGAGATTTTGACTGAGATCACCAAGAATTTGAGATGGTGAAAAAACTCGGAGAACCACAAACAAAAAACTATGATCCGACTCAAATAGGCACCAATAACGGACTTTGAAGAGGACAATACAGTTATTGATCAATGATGCTGGCAAGGTTGAGACTTCTGACTATGTTGACGATTGCAAAGGGGTTGGCTTGTGGAAAGTCAATTGCGCAAGAATAACCAAAATTGCTGATTTAGAATGACACTAGAATTAACAGTGCTAATTTCAGGGATAAACTCTAATTATTTTCTTCAGAGCTATGATACCATAAAGTTAATCAAAGATTTTGGAGAATTTCCAATGATCATTCTATAGTCATATGAGGTAAATACACACACAAAAGAATATCTACAATGATCCGAGAATATCTATCCCATCCATACTAATTTACATAAAGATAATATCTAATATAATATATTTAAATTTGTTATGGATCCAAATTATGGGCCCATTATATGGATGGCCCAACAAGCAACAGCTTATGGATAATCACAATAATCTATCCAAATCAAGAAGATTAGAATTAATCTATCAATATCCCTAGCTGAATCCCTCAAATCAATGATCTTATCAGTAAATATATCTTATATCTAAAAGGGATAAGATAACAAAAGCCTACAAATCTAGGGCCAAGGTAAACCTATACATAGGGTACAAACCCTAACAAGGTACACACGCTCTAACTCTAGCTTTAGCATTCAGTACACACAGAGCACACACCTCCACTCCCTCTGGCTATAAGCCTATTCTTAACAAGCGAACTATGTGGACTTTGATCTCTCTCAAGGGTACGTAGGCCCCTAGGATTTAATCCTAAGTCAAGTCCAAAATATCCGAAATATATTGTTCTACAACAGAACATTGGCGCCGTCTGTAGGGACGATAAATTTCGATTCCCGTGACCAAAGATGGTCAATGTGAGAAGCAATACTCAGATACCCTTTAATGTGCGGGTGAATGAACCTAGCAAAATCAAAAACTACACCAACCTGAGGATTTCCATATGAATCTTTAAAGAGATCATCTGTCATGAATCTTTAAAGAGATCAATTGTCGCAGCAAAATCGACGTTACCTGTGGATATTCTGGAAAGATCCTCGCCTCCTTCTGCATTCAATGAAAAGGATGCACGCGTCGAGATAGCATCCGAGCGACAATTTTTGGCATTCTGGAATCCTCATGATAAATAAGGAAAGCATTTGGGTTGCCACCCAAATTCAAGCCTGTGTTGAAACTTTCATTCTTTTCGGTTAAAGTTAGCCCAAATCGTGTATGTGGTTGTATCGTTTGTATACGGAGGAATCCCACAACAAATTTTGGCATTCTGGAACCCTCATGATAAATAAAGAGTGTATGTGGATTTGGACCCAGATTCGAGACGGTGACGAAAATTTCATTCTTTGGAGCTCAAATTAGCCTAAATCGCGTTTGTGGCCATAAAGGCCCCAAACGGATGAATCTCCCAATAAATTTAGGCATTTTGGAATCCTCGTGATGAATAAGGAGTGTATGTTGGTTCTCACCCAAATTCAAGACAGTAATGAAACTTTCATTCTTTAGAGCTCAAGTTAGCCCGAATCGCGTATGTGGTTGTAAAGGCCTAAAACAAATGAACTTCGCATCAATTTTTGGCATTCTGGAATCATCATGATAAATAAGGAGTGCATGTGGGTTGTCACCCATATTCAAGACGGTGACAAAACTTTCATTCTTTTGGGCTCAAGTTAGCCCAAACCGCGTTTGTGGTTGTGCCCATATGGAGGAATCCCACAACAAATTTAGGCATTATAAAATTCTCATGATAAATAAAGAGTGTATGTGGGTTTTAATCTAAATTCAAGACGGTGGTGAAACTTTCATTCTTTGGAGCTCAAGTAAGCCCCAATCGCGTGTGTGGTTGCAAAGACCCCAAACGGATGAATCTCACAACAAATTTAGGCATTCTGGAATCCTCATGATAAATAAGGATTGTATGTGGGTTCTCAGCCAAATTCAAGATGGTGAGAAAACTTTCATTATTTGGAGCTCAAGTTAGCCCAAATCGCGTATGTGGCCGAAAAGGCCCTAAACGGATGAATATCCCAACAAACTTAAGCATTCTAGAATCGTTATTATAAATAAGGAGTGTATGTGGGTTCTCACATAAATTCAAGACGGTGATGAAACTTTCATTCTTTTGGATTCAAGTTAGCCCAAATTGCGTATATGGTCGTAAAGGGCCCAAACGGATGAATCTCACAGCAACTTTAGGCATTCTAGAATCCACATGATAAATAAAGAGAGTATGTGGGTTGTCACCCAAATTCAAGATGGTGATAAAACTTTCATTCTTTCAGACTCAAGTTAGCCCAAACCGCGTATGTGGCCGTATCAGGAATCTTCATGATATATAAGGATTGTATGTGGGTTTTCACCCAAATTCAAAACGGTGACGAAATTTTCATTCTTTGGAGCTTAAGTTAGCCCAAATCGCGTATGTGGCCATAAAGGGCCCAAACGGATGAATCTCGCCACAATTTAAGGCATTCTAATGTCCTCATCAAAATTAAGGGCGTATGTGGGTGTTCTCGCAAATCCGAGACGGTGACGAAACTATCATTTTTTGGAGCTCAATGTTAGATATGCTTAGTTTTGATGATGACAAATATACATATCAATATCAAGAGTAAAAAATTTATATCATATACATTGACTAATTGCTATATTTAATGTAGATTAGTTTAAATATAACTGTGGAGAATGATCAAGAGATGAGATTACAGAAAGAAGAATCTGCAAAGAAGCAAGAAGTTATCAAAAGATTTTGGGGATAATCAAGAAGAAGAGAGATTGAAGAAGGAAGAACTTGCTGAATGGAATATCATTATTCAAGTTCTTAGATTGATACTAGAAGTCTTCAAGATTAAATGGAAGTTTGAATGGCTTAATTCAGAGTTAAAACAAGCAAATATAAGGTTCTGAATGAGCAAACTCGAGTCCCAAGGTTTCAACTCGAGTTTACTACCTTACTGCAGTGATTTGGTTCTCGAAAACTTGAGTTAAGGACACAAAACTCGAGTTTGGAACTCAAAACTAGAGTTAGTCACTTAATGACTTGAGTTAGCAATGTCTCCAGCACCTCTAGCGTATCTGGATCAACAAACTCGAGTTAGTCATTATAAACTCATGTTTGTCAAGCTTTCAGCAACTCTATTCACCTTTGTTTCACGTTTAGCATGCACAAGGTCTGGTTATTCAATGATATCTCCCAAACCATAAATCGGATTGAGATGAAACCAATTTTATGTGAAACTAGACTTCCAATGCGTCATTATGACAAATTTTAAAGCCTAAATAATATCATATGAAGGAGCTATAAATTGTAGAAGTAGGAACTAAAATTCACGCCACACAGCAGACCAAGCTTCAATGTTTTGAGTGTATCTTACAAACTACATATTCAATTGGGCTAAAATCGGTGACATATGAACTAGACTTATACACCTTTCCAAAAACATAAATATAATAGAGAACAAAGATAAAATGAGAGAGATATGAATCTTTGAAGTTGACAGTCAATTCAGGATGTTGTAAAAACGCTGGTCTACGAACAACCTTTATTCATCGGATCATAACTATCAGAATTCAATGAGTTTAGAGCCAATTCTTCTTGTATTGGAAAGAATACTTAAAGATCTTTATGGAGATAGAAACTGGATTTTGAGAATTGATCTTTATCAAGTCAGAGAATGAAGAACTGTTGAGAAGGCTATTTGACTAAGCCATGGAGAAGCAAACTTAAGTTTGGGTTAGCAAACTCTAATTTGCACTTGACAGAGAGCAAGACATTTTCATCTTTTAAGAAAACTTGAGTTTAAGTTAGAAAACTCTAGTTTGTGGCAAATAGAGAGCTTCTCAATGTTTTGAACTTAAGAAAACTCCAGTTTGAGCTTTTATGAACTCAAACTCTTCTTCAGTATAAATAGTGTCAAACTCGAGTTTGTCACTTAATGACTCGAGTTTGCTACTATTTCAAAATATATTTCAAAGCTCAAATCGTAACATTCTTCTCTGGAACAGCTAAACTCAAGTTAGGATTTGGAAACTCCAGTTTTGCCTTCTTAAGTAAAGTTATACACTTTAGTTTGAATAAACAAACTCGAATTCGTGTCGCTATGTTTGAAAATCAAATTGCTCAGATTTGCGAAATCTTCATGACTGATCTATACACTTCATATAATCTATTACTATTATTCCTAACCTTGTTTAAACAATTTGCTAGTAAGTTCAGATGATCAAATGAAGAATTACATGAAGATTCATATGCTTAACTGTAAAGTCAAAAAGACAATATTCTCAACAGCTACTTTTCAGTGGACATCTAACGGCTATATTCCAACAACTACTTCTCAATGGACATCCAATGGTCATATTCTCAACTGAAAGAAGTGCTCAATAATTAAATGCTCTTCATCAACCATAAAAGGAGAAGGATTTAAAACAGAAGAGAGACACAAGCTTACATCTTCAAAATGCCAATATTCTGAATCCAACTCTATTCTTAATGCTTATATAGTTCATCATAGAGAGTGAAATGATATGTATTGTACTTCAGTGATTATTTAATCACTTCTGAGAGAGAAGATTCATTGTAATCATTTCATATGAGAGTTACTCAAGATTGGGTGACCTTGAGTAAAAAACATATTATATCCTTACAGTGTGTAAGGGGGAGTATCTCAGTGAGAGATTTGGCTTCACAAGTGTCTAGGGTGAACTTGTGGGATTGCAAAGGCTTCTCTTGTGCTCGGATAAACAAGAGGATAGTAGATTGAAAATCTCAAGTGGAGCTTGAAGACTGGACATAGGTCAAGGATTAGGCCGAACCAGTATAAATCATAGTTTGCATATTCTCTTCCCTGAACTCTTATATTCCTAGCATATATGTTTATTTGAATATCTAACTGCTGATTTAGAAAAAGCAAAAAGATTTTTTAAGTTACAAGATTTTAATCTTTCACTCAATTCACCCCCCTCTTGGGTTCAGTTGGGTCTTTCACTCAAGTTAACCCAAATCGTATATGTGGCCATATCATGCCCAAATGGAGGAATCCAACAACAAATTTAGGCATTTCAGAATCCCCATGATATATAAGGAGTGTATGTGGGTTTTCACCCAAATTTAAGACGACGCAAAACTTTCATTCTTTGGAGCTCAAGTTAACCCAAATCGTGTATGTGACGTAAAGGCCCCAAACGGATGAATCTCCCAACAAATTTAGGCATTCTTAAATGCTTATGATAAATAAGGAGTGTTTCTTGGATTTCACCTGAATTCTAGACAGTAATGAGACTTTCATCCTATGGAGCTCAAGTTAGCCCAAATCGCGTATGTGACTGTAAAGGCCCCAAACGAATCAATCTCCCAACAAATTTAGGCATTCTTAAATGCTCATGAAAAATAAGGAGTATTTTTGCATTTTCACCCAAATTCTAGACGGTAATGAGACTTTCATTCTGTGAAGCTCAAGTTAGCCCAAATTGTGTATGTGACCGTAAAGGCCCTAAACGGATGAATCTATCAACAAATTCAGGCATTTTGGAATCCTTATGATAAATAAGGAGTGTAAGTGGGTTGTCACCCAAATTCAAGACGGTGATGAAACTTTCATTCTTTGGAGCTCAAGTAGCTTGAAATGCATATGTGGCCCCTAAAGGATGAATCTCGCGACAATTTTTGGCATTATGGAATCCTCATGATAAATAAGGAGTGTATGGGGGTTCTCACCCAAATTCATGACGGTGATGAAACTTTCATTATTTCGGGCTCAAGTTAGCCCGAATCGCATATGTGGCCGTAAAGGCCTCTACAAGATAAACCTCGTGACAATTTTTGGCATTATAGAATCCTCACGATAAATAAGGAGTGTATGTGGGTTCTGACCCAAATTCAAGATGAGGACAAAACATTAATTCTTCTGGGCTCAAGTTAGCCCCAATCGCGTATGTGGCCGTAAAGGGCCCAAACGAACAAATCTCGTGACAATTTTAGGCATTCTGATGTCCTAATCAAAATTAAGGAGGGTATGTAGGTGTTCACACGCAAATCCGAGACAGTGACAAAACTATCATTCTTTTGAGCTTAAGTTATCCCAAACCGCGTATATGGCCGTATCATGCCCAAATGGAGGAATCCAGCAACAGATTTAGGAATTATGGAATCCTCATTATATATAAGGAGTGTATGTGGGTTCTCACCCAAATTCAAGACGGTGACGAAACTTTCATTCTTTGGAGCTCAAGTTAGCCAAAATCACATGTGACTGTAAAGGGCCAAACAGATGAATCTCCTAACAAATTTAGGCATTCTTGAAAGCTCATGAAAAATAAGGAGTGTATGTGGGTTTTCACCCAAGTTCTATACGGTGATGAAACTTTCATTCTTTGGGGCTCAAATTAGCCCAAATCGCTTTCCTCATAAAAAAAAAATAAGGTAGGTGAGTGGGTTTTCACCCAAAATCAAGACAGTGATGAAACTTTCATTCTTTAGGGCTCACGTTAGCCCAAATCGCGTATGTGGCCGAAAAGGCCCCAAACGGATGAACCTCCCAACAAATTTAGGCATTCTTGAATGGTCATGATAAATAAGGAGTGTATGTGGGATTTCACCCAAATTCAAGGCGCTAAGGAAACTTTCATTCTTTAGGTCTCAAGTTAGCCCAAATCTCGTATGTGACTGTAAAGGCCCCAAACGGATCAATCTTCCCACAAATTTAGGCAATCTTGAATCCTCATGATAAAGAAGGAGTTTATGTGGGTTTTCACCCAAATTCAAGATGGTGATGGAAGTTTCATTCTTTCGGGCTCAACTTAGCCCAAATCGCATATGTGGCCGTAAAGGGCCCAAACAGATGACTCTCGCGACAATTGTAGGCATTTTGGAGTCCTCATGTGAAATTAGGAGGGTATGTCGGTGTTCACTCAAATCCGAGACGTTGATGAAACCTTCGTTCTTTTGACCTCAAGTCAGCCAAAACCACGTAAGTGGCCATACGGGGCCCAAATGGATGAATCTAGTAAAAAAAATTTAGGCATTCTTGAATCCTCATGATAAAGAAGGAGTGCATGTGGGTTTTCACCAAATTTAAGACGGTGACGAAACTTTCATTCTTTTGGGCTTAAGTTAGCCCCAAATTGCGCGTATGTTGCTCTAAGGGGCCCAAACGGATGAATCGCACGACAATTTTAGGCATTCTAAAATCCTTATCAAAATTAAGGAGAGTATGTCGGTGTTAACATAAATCCAAGACTGTGACGACACTGTCATTCTTTGTAGCTCAAGCTAGCTCAAACCATGTATGTGGCCATATCGTGCACAAACGGAGGAATCCTACAAGAAATTTAGGCATCCTGGAATCCTCATGATAAATAAGGAGTGTATGTGGGCTTTCACCCAAATTCAAGACGGTGACGAAAGTTTCATTCTTTGGAGCTCAAGTTAGCCCAAACCGCGTTTGTGGACATATCGTGCCCAAACAGAGGAATCTCGCAACAAATTTAGGCATTCTATAATCCTCATAAAAAATAAGGAGGGTGAGTGGGCTTTTACCTAAATTCAAGATGGTGACAAAACTTTCATTCGTTTGGGCTCAAGTTAACCTAAATCGCTTATGTTGCCGTAAAAGGCCTAAAGGGATAAATCTTGCTACAATGTTAGGCATTCTGGAAACCTCATGATAAATAAGGAGGGTATGTGGGTTTTCTCCCAAATCCGAGACATTGATGAAATCTTCGTCCTTTTGACCTCAAACTAGGCCAAATTGTGTATGTGGTCCTATTGTGCTCAAACAAAGGAATCTCACAACAAATTTAGGCATTCTAGAATCATCATAAAAAATAATGAGGGTGAGTGGGTTTTCAACCAAATTCAAGATAGTAACGAAACTTTCAATCTTTGGAGCTCAAGTTAGCCCAAATTGCGTATGTGGCCATAAAGGCCCCAAACGAATGAATCTTAAAACAAATTTAGGCATTCTGGAAACCTAGTGATAAATAAGGAGGGTATGTGGGTTTTTACTCAAATCCGAGATGTTGACGAAACCTTCGTTCTATTGACCTCAAGTTGGGCCAAATCGCGTATGTGGCCGTATCGTGCCCAAATGGAGAAATCTCGCAACAAGTTTAGGCATTCTGGAATTCTCATTAAAAATAAGATGGGTGAGTGGGTTTTCCCTCAAATTCAAGATGGTGACCAAAACTTTCATTCTTTGGAGGTTAAGTTAGCCCAAATCGCGTATATGGCTGTAAAGGGCCTGAACGGATGAATCTCACTACATTTTTAGGCATTCTAGAATCCTCATGATAAATAAGGAAGGTATGTGGGTTTTCACTCAAATCCCAGACTTTGACGAAATCTTTGTTCTTTTGACCTCAAGTTAGGCCAAATCGCGTATATGTTGTATTGTGCCCAAACGGAGGAATCTTGCAACAAATTTAGGCATTCTGAAATTCTCATAAAACACACACACACATACAATCTATATAACAATAAAAAAAGAACTCTAAATAGAGGCAAGCAAATGAACGATAAATTATTAATAAACAATAACACACACAATTTGTATAACAATAAAAAAATAACAAAACTAAATATAGGCAAGCAAATGAATGACAAATATTTAGCACACACAAAACTAAATAGAGGCAAGCAAATGGATGATAAATTAGTAATAAACACACAAAGAATAAAAAAAGAGCAAAATAACAAAACTAAATAGAGACAAGTGAAAGCAGAGCTAAATCACCAAGAGGGGGGTGAATTGAGGATTTATAAAATTTTCGCAAGTTTTGTTTTAATGATGAACGAACAGGGTAAAGCAGAGTGCAGGGAAGGATGATAATTGAATATTATTCCACTTATTTTTATCTCCTGGTTAATAATTTAGGGATGTTTAATTGAGAAATAATGGGTTTTATTACTCAATTGGGCATTAAGCTTTTAATTAGGTTCAATTCATTTTTGGTAATAAAATTCCAGATTTACAATGCTTCACCATTTTTGCCATAACTTTTGATCTAGATATCAGATTAGCCTCACTCTTCTTTCGTTTTTTCAGATGATTCAGATAGCTACAATTGTTATGATGACCTCGAAGGCTGATTTGGACAAGAAGATGGATGAAATTGGAGCTAAAGACAGACCCATTTTGCTGGATTTCTATTTTAGACGAATTTTGTGATAAAAGGACCAATTATTAAAAGTTTCCTAATTTATTAGAGATTTCATATTGATTAGAGTTTTCCTATGATTAGGGGATTGATTCCTAATTGTCAGTCATCTTGATTCATCCTTCCTATATAAGGAAAATTGTATGGTGGCTGTAAACAACACATTATTACATTTTACATTGTTATTGGATTAAAAACGTTTTAATTAAATTCTCTGAGATGTTCTTCGTCTACTCTTCATTGTTTTGCCCAGCCATGCTCGGCTAAGCCTCTCTGATTAACCCATGGATTAAGGATTCCATATTCCAAAGGACTCACGCTTAACCGATAACATCTAAACTCGTTTCTGCCTTCTTTTATCGGATCCAATTTTTGAATTCGGATTGGGTTTTTGATTAAAAACCCAGAACCCAGATTGATTTATCTCAAGGACACAATTCGAATTGGGTTTAAGTGATTACTGGGTGATTGCTCGGTGACACGCCACTGTTCTGAACATATTCTGGACGATCGTTCAGTGGAGGGAATTTCTGGTCAAACGCAGAGATTTCGGTTTGTCCAGAATCAATCACGAGTTTGGAGTATTATTTTAGTCTGATGAAGGTTTTGAAATTCGTAATTCTGTGTTAGTCGTTTTTAGTCTAATTAATCTCGTTTTCCTTAACTGTTTCATTTTGCTTTCATTCTTAATTTCATTAAAAAACTCTCCCCCCCATGCTGTTACTATTTTCCTGTTTCTATTAAACCTACTGCGAATTCCGTGGGAAACGATTTAAGTTCCTTATATTGCAAATCTTTTTACTGAACTTGGTTATTTTGTAAGAGGTCGGCATCTCTTGTCAAAATTTGGCGCCGTTACCAGGGAGTTCGCATCGATTTGATTAGTAACAGATTAGGAGTAGATTAGTAGTTTGGGTGACTGGGCAGAAAATTTTCTCACCTAGATCACTTGAACCAGAGCTTTCCCACATGGAAATTGGCATTTTAAACAATAATCACCTCCTATAGGGGATGGGGTCCTACTCCAAATTACCAAATTCCATTGTTGAGGCCCTGTTTTATGTTTTTTGGTCTTGGTGGGACGTAACCAGTATTCTTGAAATTGTTCTAGACTTTGCGACTATCTCTAATTGAGCTTAAATTTAGCAGGTTGATAGATTTCGGCCAAAATGTCAAGGCACATGCTTTGCCACGTGGTCTTCATTTTTAAGCCAAATTCCATCGTTTTGACCACTTTTTCAATTTTTTAGTTTTTTTTATTGCATTTTTAAGTCTCCCAATGGTCTAGGAGTGTTTCTGTGGTAATCCCATAAATTTTAAAAATCATTTGGTAGTGTTTATGCATTTGTTTTGGCTAATTTCTAGTGTGATTTTCTGTTTTTGTGTTTTGAGTCTTCTAGTGTCATTTAGTGTTTTTGTTCTCCCTCAGGGCTTTTGTTGTTTTGTAGGTGTTTTTGCTGTTGTGTGAATCCATCCATTCTACCATATGCTGCTGTATGAGTACTAGGAATACTACCAATTCAAAAGATTTGTTAGAAGGAGATCCTGAAATTGAGAGGACTATCTTAGCTGCTAGAAGGGCTGTCAGGTTAAGTCAAGTAGTCACTACAGAGGTTGTTTCAGATTCTGAGTCTAACTCTATTTTTATTCCTGAATCTGCTGATTTTACTGATTCTAGTAGTACTTTTGCTAATTCTAAAAATATGGCTGAACAAGGAATTTGTCCCATGATCGAGCTATTTTTGTCGTTGAAGTGATCAATTAAACTATGTCATAATTAATTATGCAGTTTAAGGTCAACCTAGGTCATTCTCCCAAGGAGCAAGCTGTGGGTTTCCTTTAGGACTAATTTTCAAGTGATAAAAGATGCAGTGGAATGTAAATGGACCTAAACTAGAATGCAAAATATTACTACCTATATGCAATTAACTAACTAAATGTACTAATGCAATTGACTATAAAACCTATATGAGAATGAAACTAAACTATATGAATTTGACTACAGTTTTTTGGGGGTTTTTCTTATGAGAGAAGAGTAAAAATCCTAATAAAAAGATTGACTAAAGGCAAGTAAATTAATAATGATTTAATTCAGTTATGATGACGAAGGGGACAACCTAGGAATTGCATGGAGTTAACTTTCTTAGCCTAAATCAATTAATTAGACCCAAGGGAGATTAATAAATTTAATTACCCAATTGAACATGGGAAACCCTCTAGTTCAATAACACATATTTCACTAGAAAACTCATAATGAAATAAGCGGTGGCTAATTAAACCCATTAAAAACCAATCATAAAATAATCTTGGAAATCTTGTTTACAATTATCTAATTGAACAACCAGATAATTTATCAACTCAATTAAACAATTAAGATAATAAACCAAATTAACAATTAAATTAATAACAAAAACTCAATTACTAATTTAATTGACAATCCCAAGGTTGCAAACAAGAGTCCAGCCATAAGCATAAAACTTCAAATTTTCAGTCTAATCCAAAAGAAATAAGTTTACAATCTAAAACTAGATTGTTCTCAATTAATACAACTCGAGATTCTTTAAAACTAAATAATCTCAAGTTTGAATTAAAAAGATAAAAAGAACAACACTCCCTTGTGATCTTCAAGTGTAAAACCCTAGGCCTTAGCTTCCTCCACGCTCCTCCTAAGTTGCCTCCCAAGGAGTTTAAGCTCCCATGGAAATATCCTCCTCACCAAGCTCCATAAACATCACAGCCATGAGGGAAGAATGAGAATATAATTGATGATTGCCTTGCCTTGCTTTGCGTAGAATCTGTGTGTCCAGGAGAGTGAATCAATTGATATTGGAGGTGGGGTCCGCCGATTGAATCCAAGGCAATTAATTGATGGTTGAATGAATCAAAACACACAGCACGTACGTGGCTCTCCTCTGCGTGATGATATCAAGATGACTTAATGGAACAAGAGGTGGGGCCGTGAAAATCAAGCTGAGAGGCATGAGAGGAAATAATTGATGAATCAATATATAGCCTTTGCGTCTTAGCTCCTCGGCGTCTTGGTGAATTCTCGCGTCCCGTGGTGTTTGAAGCTTCTTCTCGTCTGGCTCGCGGCGTGGTGATGATCTTGCAGCTTGGTGCTCTCTTCAAAACCTAGCAGCTGCTAGGTTATTTAAAAGGAAAGGGGAGTTTTAGGGTACCAACTTGAGCCCAATAGGATCTAAGGAGCTCAATAAAATTCTACAATTGGATTTCTTTTAAGCTTCCCTGAAAAATTCTGCACTATAGGATATTTCAATATATTTTTTATTGGCAGAAATTAAATCAAATCATGATATCATATATTTAAAAATAATATTAAATCAAAAGATAAGATTAAAATATTAGTTTAAGCCCAATAATCTCATGATTAATTTAGATTTACATTATTTCCTAAAATAGGCTAACAATCTAAATATTATCTAATAATTCTAAATTAGCCTAAATAATCCCCAAAATAAATGATTAATGTGGGATAAAATATATGAAAATTGGGACTTATCATCCCACTTTGAAAGAATTGGCTCCACCTACTGTAGTCAATCAACCTTTATGCATCCAATACCCTGAACTTGGAGCTAACTTTGAATTGAAATCTAGTCTTATTCATTTGTTGCCAAAGTTTCATGGTCTTGCAGGTGAATGTACTCACAAGCACTTGAAGGAGTTCCATGGGGTCTGTAGCACAATGAAGCCACAAGCAATTAATGAGGAGCATATCAAACTGAGAGCTTTTCCTTTCTCACTTGAAGGGGGAGCTAAGGACTGGTTGTTCTACCTTCAACCTCAATCTATTGCGTGCTGGAATGATATGGCCAAGCTGTTTCAGGAGAAATTCTTTCCATCCTCAAGAGCCACGTCCATCCGGAAAGAAATCAGTGGCATTAAACAAGTGAATGGGGAGAACCTACATGAGTATTGGGAGAGGTTTAAGAGGTTGTGTGCAAGTTGTCCACACCATCAAATTACTGAGCAACTTCTTATTACATACTTCTATGAGGGTCTATTGCCTAATGATAGAAATTTGGTTGATGCATCTAGTGGTGGGGCTTTGCAGAATAAGACACCTGAGGAAGCTAGAGATTTGATATCTATCATGGCTGCCAACTCATAGCAATTTGGCACTAGAGCAAACAATACCCTTGTGTACCAGATTCAAACACCTCAGATTGCAGATCAACAAAGACTTGAGAACAGGCTTGATGACTTGACTTCTTTGGTGAGACAATTGGCAGTTACACATATAGTACAGACTTCTCCTCCTCAAATTGGGTATTCATGTGGGTTTTGTGCTGATCCTTACCATCCTACTGATTCTTACCCTACCTTGTAAGATCCCAATTACCAGGACCATTCAGTAGCTACAGTTGGTGTGTTTCCAGGAAAGCCACAATATCAGCAATAGAACAATGCATTCTCTAATACCTATAACCTTGGATGGAGAAACCACCCTAATTTCCGTTGGAACCAGAATCAAGGCAACCAGTTTCAACAAAATCATAATTCTGGAAGTTACCAGTAGAGGCAGTTTAGACCACCAGGTTTCCCACATTCTACACCACCTCCTCTTCCAGTTCCTCCTCCTTTACCAGCCATATATGCACCCCCTCTAGTGACACAGTAGCCTAGTAGCAGTAGTAGTGATTCCTCTGGTTCCTCACTTGAAGATATGATGAAACAATTTGCCAAGAATACATTGCAATTCCAGCAGTAAACTGAAACCTCCATTTAGAGTTTGCAAACTCAGATTGGCCAATTGGCAACTACATTGAACCAGCTCCAACCTCAAGGTTCCAACACCCTTCCTTCACCGACCATTCCCAATCCTAAGGGGAACGTGAGTGCTATCTCTTTACGATCTGGAAAGCAATTGGAAGAACCAAAGCAAGCTGCAGATGTGATTACATTAGGTAAAGGGTCAGAAAATGCGAAGAATGACTCTAGAGATATAGAGGCAATGAACCAAGGTGACGAGGACATTTCTATTCCTCTTCCTTTCCCTCAGCGATCCATTCAATCTAAGAAAGTGGTAGAAAAAGCACAAGCACAAGAGAAGGACATTTTAGAGACCTTTAGAAGGGTTGAGATCAACATTCCTCTCTTAAATGCAATTAAGCAAATGCCTAAATATGCCAAGTTTCTGAAGGAGTTGTGTACCAACAAGAGGCAACTGAAGGGAAATGAACGAGTGAGCTTAAACCAGAATGTATCAGCACTCATCCAGCCTACCATGCCTCGTAAGTGTAAGGACCCAGGTATGTTTTCTATTCCTTGTATTATTAGTAATTATAGATTTGATGATTCCATGCTAGATCTCGGTGCTTCTATTAATGTCATGCTTGCATCTGTCTATACATCTCTTGGTCTTGGTCCCTTACGTCCTACTGGTATTATTGTTCAACTAGCTAATAGGACTAAAGCTCATCTCTCTGGTTTACTTGAAGATGTACTGGTCAAAGTTAATGAATTGATATTCCCTACTGATTTTTACATCTTAGATATGGAGGATGAGTCTCCTAATAGTAGGTCACCATCATTCTAGGTAGACCTTTTATGAAAATAGCTAAGACTAAAATAGATGTGCATTCTAGTACTCTCTCTATGGAGTTTGGTGATATTTCTGTGAATTTCAATATCTTTGATGCCATGAAACATCTTAGGGAGGAGCACTCTAGTGATATCTGATACTGTAGATGATGTTGTTGCTAATTGGTATGCTGATTTTCCTGATATTGCATCCATGAGTGATTATGTTATATATGACTGCTTTGATAATGCATGGTGTCTTGTATGCAATGAGATTAATGCTGCATTGTGTGATGACATTGATTGTGATTGTGAGAGTGTCACTTTGCATTCTGATATTGATTGTGATGCTCTTGATGCTGTTAATTGTGAGAGTTCTTTGTTGCATGATGTACTGCATTCTGATCCTAACAATGAGTTTCCTAGACATAGTTCTGCTTCTTTGTATATGGTTTCCAAGATTTCAGGTGTACACACTATAGAACTTGTGGAACAGCCACCCAAGCTCCTCCCCTCCATTGAACAACCACCTAAGCTGAAGTTGAAATCCCTTCCGGATCATTTAAAGTATGCTTACCTAGAGGTGGGTGAACAGTTGCCTGTTATTATGGCAAACAACCTTCTACCGGAGCAAGAAGAGAAACTGCTAAGCTTATTGAGGGCAAACAAGAAGGCGATTGGGTGAACACTAGCTGACACTGTTGATATTAGCCCCTCCATGTGTATGCATCAAATTTTGTTAGAAGATGAGGCTAAGCCAGTGAGGCAACCCCAGAGACACCTTAATCCCCTTATCCTTGATATGGTGAAGAAGGAGGTCACTAAGCTTCTGCAAGCTGGTATTATATACCCCATCTCTGATAGCCATTGGGTTAGCCCAGTTCAGGTGGTTCCCAAGAAGTCTGAAGTGACTGTGGTGGCCAATCAGAAGAATGAGCTCATTCCTACTAGAGTCCAAAACAGTTAGAGGGTTTGCATTGATTATAGGAGACTCAACCAAGCCACCCGCAAGGATCATTATCCTTTACCATTCATTGATAAGATGTTAGAGCGGTTGACTGGTAAGTCTCACTATTGCTTCCTTGATGGATACTTCGGCTACTTCTAGATCCATATTGCTCTTGAGGACCAGGAGAAGACGACCTTCACATGCCCTTTTGGAACATATGCATACCGAAGGATGCCCTTTGGCCTTTGCAATGCACCGGGTACCTTCCAGCGTTGTATGGTAAGTATTTTCTCTGAGTTTCTAGAGGATTTCATAGAGGTGTTTATAGATGATTTCATTGTATATGGGTCTAGTTTTGATGCATGCTTAGCTAACTTGTCCAGAGTTTTGCATAGGTGCATAAAGTCCAATCTTGTGCTGAATTTTGAGAAGTGTCACTTTATGGTTGAGTCAGGGATTGTTTTGGGGCATATAGTGTCTAGTAAGGGTATTGAGGTAGATCCTGCTAAGATTGATGTTATTACTGCTTTACCTTACCCCACATCTGTGCGGGAAGTTCGTTCTTTTCTTGGTCATGCAGGTTTCTACAGGAGATTTATACAGGATTTCAGTAAGATTGCTTGACCTTTGTCCAACCTTTTGCACAAGGACATCGACTTTGTATTTGATGATGAGTGCAAGTTGGCCTTTGACCATTTAAAGCGGTGCTTGACTACAACCCCTGTGATCCAACCATCGAATTGGCTGCTTCCATTCGAGATTATGTGTGATGCCTCCAACTATGCTGTTGGTGCTATCTTGGCTCAGCGGGTTGATAAAGCTTCTCATGTCATTGCATATGCATCCAAGACCTTAGATTCTACCCAGTCCAATTATACCACCACTGAGAAGGAGTTGTTAGCTATAGTGTTTGCCTTTGATAAGTTTAGATCATATCTGTTAGCTAGTAGAGTTATTGTTTACTCTGACCATGCTGCATTGAAGTTTCTTTTGAAAAAGGTAGACGCTAAGCCCCGACTTATCCAGTTGATGGAGTGCTTCACAAGGTCTCCACAGCATACCACCCTCAGACCAATGGCCAAGTCGAAGCTTCAAACAAAGAGATTAAGCAAATCCTTCAGAAGACTGTTAACTCTACCTGGAAAGATTGGAGTAAGCGATTAGTGTTAGTTCTCTAGGTGTTTTGATGATAACTAATAATTGTAAACTTAATTTGAAGTTTGTCTTTGAAAGTTGTAAAACTTTCTATTTAAAGGCAAACTTGAGTTTAGGTACCTAAACTCGAGTTCGGACTTGATAGACAGAAGCTCAATTTTTAACAAAGAAAGGCAAACTCCAGTTTGCAGAGTTACAGAGAGCAATCAAAGTTTCTAAGAGTTGTAAACTCGAGTCTGTATTTATAAACTCGAGTTTAGATCAAAGGCAGTGTGACATTCGAATTTCAACTTGTTTCCAAACTCTACCTTTGATTCTGAGAAACTCCAGTTTACAAGAAAGTTTAAAGGCCAAAAGTTTCAAAGACTTGTAAACTCGAGTCTATGTCTTAGAAACTCGAGTTTGGGATCAAACAGAAGCTTCAACGTTGTATCAAATTTTCAAACTCTACCTTTGATCCTTCCAAAATCCAGTTTACAAGAAAAGTTTAAGAGCTAAAGATTCGTAAACTCGAGTCTGTTTTAAGCAAACTCGAGTTTAGGATAAACAGAGACACTTGTGTTATTACTTGCTTTATAAACTCCAGTTTTGGTTTCAGTGACTCCAGTCTGCACTTTAATGAAAGGTTTTTCAAAGTTTGAATACTCACTGAAACTCGAGTCAGATTTATGGAAACTCGAGTTTAGGACTGTTTTGGAAACACTTGAACTATTACATGATTTCTAAACTCTAGTCTTGAAAATGGAAACTCTAGTTTGAGCTTTCAAAAGGTATTTCAATGTTTCAGTTTTTCACTGAAACTCGAGTCAAGGTTTTGGTGACTCGAGTTTAGCTCAAACAGAAAGCCTCGAGTAAATGTCTGTTTTGAAAACTCCAGTTTTAAAAATGGAAACTCTAGTTTACATATAAAGAGATTTTTCAAAAGTTTCAGTTTACACTGAAACTTGAGTTTTGGATATCAAAACTCGAGTCTGGGCTATACAGAGAACTAAACAATATTTCAGATTTTGTAAACTCTAGTTTGCATTTTCTAAACTCCAGTTTTGAAGCTCTGAACTTGAACTCAAGATTTTCATAAAAGCTTCAAACTCGAGTCAGTCACTAAATGACTTAAGTTTAGGCATGGCCTCAAAACTTCATCCAAGAGCCATTCGTGATTTTCCTTTCTATAAGAACCAAACTCGAGTCAGTTACTAATCAACTCGAGTTTAGGAAGTCTTTCAAAACAAGATGCTCTCTAGATGAACTCCAAACTCGAGTCTGGGTTTTGTAAACTCGAGTTTGTATCACACAGATTTATAAAACCAAAAGGCGCGAATTTGCGAAAACCATTTGAATGATCTTAATACTTCATATCTTTAATTGCTACTATTCCTAACATCTTTTAACCAGTCTGTTAGCAAGTTTCAGATGATTTATTGAAGTAAACAGTGAAGATTCAGACCATGAGCTGTAAAGCAAGAGAGAGAAAGAATATGTTGTCTTATAAAGTGCTTCAACTTTGATTAAATTAATACATCTTTAAGCACAGCCCATTCTACACAGGGGTATTAACATTATCTTCATATTAATTAATATCCCACAATGCAAGAATGTCTTGAACAGTTTAGACAAAGGCTGAATCCTCCCATGAAGATTATATTCAGTGGATTCTCAACAGCTAGTTATGGAAGTGGAGCTCCAACAGTCAAATTCAAAGTGGACCTCCAACAGCTATGTTCTTCATTCAAAATGAACATCAACTGCTATAAATACCATTCAGAATCCAAGAACAAGTCAACAGAAGCTCTTATTTACTAGCTTACATTTTCACTTCTTATCTTCTGTAATATCTTGAGAGATTCATTTGAGCTTCAGTGTTTATCATTATATGCTCTTCGAGAGAGTTTGCTTTCGTTTCTGATCACTTGCTGTAAGAATCTCAAGTCAAGGGACTTGGAGATTGGGAATATTAGTGTACAACTTGTAAGGGGGAGTGTATCCTAGTGAGAGGATAACTTTCGAGTACAGAGTGTATAACTGATTGTGAGTGATAGTGAAAATCCCAGAGAGTCTAGGGACTAGACGTAGGTCAAGGAGTTGGACCGAACCAGTATAAATCTTGCTGTGTCTTGTCCTTCTCTCTCCTCTGCACTATTCTAATCCTGCGATTAATTTCCAGAATTGAGAAAAAGAATTTTCAAATCCCCAATTCACCCCCCTCTTGGTGATTTGCTTCGTTTTCAATTAGATGATGCTTTGTGGGTATATCGCATAGCCTATAAGACTCCGATTGGTATGTCTCCCTATCATCTTGTCTTCGGTAAGGCATGTCATCTTCCGGTTGAGTTGGAGCATCAAGCCTATTGGGCTATTAAGTAGTGTAACATGGATTTGGCCAAGTCTGGTATGGAACAGAAACTGCAGCTGCAAGAGTTAGATGAGCTTAGATTGGATGCCTGTGAGAGTTCACGGTTGTACAAGGAGAAGACAAAGGCATTCCATGACAAGCATATCTTGAGGAAAGAATTTTCTGTGGGCCAAAAAGTTCTTCTATTCAATTCCCGTCTGAAGTTTATGCCTGGTAAGCTTCAATCTAGATGGGATGGCCCTTTTGTTATTACTAACGTCTTTCCTTTTGGTGCTGTCGAGTTGTGTGATCCACCTACAGGACGGACCTTCAAGGTAAATGGACATTGCATCAAGCAATTTCATGAGGGATCCCAGGAGCAGCCTGGGGAAGCAGAGATTCTCCTCATTGATGCCACTTATCCTCCATAAACCCCTTGGGGAGTATTCTTCTTTCTCTCTCTATTTCCCTTTTTCTTTTATTTCTTTGATTTTCACACTTTGTTTTCTTTTTATTTTAAAAAAACAAAAATAAAATAAAAAAAGAAGTCTCTTTCTATGATTGCCACATACCACCTTAGACATTTTGGCTTGAATAGATCATTATGATTGGATTGCGATTCTGAACTCTTGGATTATATGTCTTGGTAGTTGATTTTGTGGTGCTGATTGCATGATTTGAATTTACCTATGTGAGATTTTGGGCCTATATGAATGGAACTCATATTTTACCATTCTTTCTCTCCTGTGTGCATCTGCTCCTGATCTTTGGTTTCAGAACTTGCTCTCTTGCTTTTTGCAACTTTATTTTTCACTTACATGCATAAATATGATAGAGGCTTATTTTCTTTCTTTCATTTTCCTACTTTGGCCAAATAACATTTCCCTTGCATTCTATTCCCTTTGCTAGCCCCTTTGTGCCTATTTGACTCATTCTTTTATAAACCACATTACTAGCCTAAGTGTAAAACCAATTCTTACCGCACCTTGGAAATGTATTGAGTATTGGTCTCACTTTTGTTTTGTGTTTAAGTGTGGGGGTTGCTCAGGAGTGCAACATTCTAAGTGAGGGGGAGGATTTGAATTTATGCCATACATCAATTGGCATTTCTTTTAAAAAGAAAAAAAAAAGAGCAAAACAAAAAAAAAAGAAAAGAAAAGAGAAAGAGAAAAAGAAAAAGAAAAGAGGAAAGGAAGGAATCAAAGAAAAAAGAAGAAGAAGAAGAAGAAGAAGAAGAAGAAATAAAAACTTTACATATATCATCTTAGTGATTCCATTTTCTTCTTGAACTATACTCTTTGTATTTCTTTGGTGCTTAGCCTCTCTTTTCCATACTTATACATACCTCACCTTAACCCCATTACAACCATGAATAATAATAAGCTCTCTTGATTTATGCATGCATGTGTTATGAGTAGTGGAGAAGTAGAAATTGAGCAAGCCTATGGTCAAACAATTTTCTTGAGTAGAATTTGAGTGATACACTTATTCCCTTATACACTTGAGAGATTGATTGAGGGCATCCTTTGAGAGATCATCTCATGTGATTAGCATCATTGATTGAGATTACCATGCTTTGTAATTTGAGATGAAGGGATTTTAGTCTTGATTGCTTGGTCTTTTGAAGCTTCATGTGTTTCCTTGAATTTTTACCTTGTTGGCAATTTCTAGAAATGAGAATTTCTTTCTTCCATTTCCTTTTCTTTGATTTTGCCCAGGAGTGCCAAAAAATAAGTGTGGGGGAGTTTGATAATTGAATATTATTCCACTTATTTTTATCTCCTGGTTAATAATTTAGGAATGTTTAATTGAGAAATAATGGGTTTTATTACTCAATTGGGCATTAAGCTTTTAATTAGGTTCAATTCGTTTTTGGTAATAAAATTTCAGATTTACAATACTTCACCATTTTTGCCATAACTTTTGATCTAGATATCGGATTAGCCTCACCCTTCTTTCGTTTTTCAGATGATTCAGAGAGCTACAATTGTTATGAGGAGCTCGAAGGCTGATTTGGACAAGAAGATGGACGAAATTGGAGCTAAAGACAGACCCATTTTGCTGGATTTCTATTTTAGACGAATTTTGTGATAAAAGGACCAATTATTAGAAGTTTCCTAATTTATTAGAGATTTCATATTGATTAGAGTTTTCCTATGATTAGGGGATTGATTCCTAATTGTCAGTCATCTTGATTCATCCTTCCTATATAAGGAAAATTGTAGAGTGGCTGTAAACAACACATTATTACGTTTTACATTGTTATTGGATTAAAAACGTTTTAATTAAATTCTCTGAGATGTTCTTCGTGTTCTTCGTCTGTTCTTCATTGTTTTGCCCAGCCATGCTCGGCTAAGCCTCTCTGATTAACCCACGGATTAAGGATTTCGTATTCCAGAGGACTCACGCTTAACCGGTAACATCTAAACTCGTTTCTGCCTTCTTTTATCAGATCCGATTTTTGAATTCGGAATGGGTTTTTGATTAAAAACCCAGATTGATTTATCCCAAGGACACAATTCGAACTGGGTTTAAGTGATTACTGGGCGATTGCAACGTGACACACCACTATTCTGAACATATTCTAGATGATCGTTCAGTGGAGGGAATTTCTGGTCAAACGCAGAGATTTCGGTTTGTCCAAAATCAATCACAAGTTTGGTGTATTATTTTAGTCTAATGAAGGTTTTGGAATTCCTAATTCCGGGTTAGTTATTTTTAGTCTAATTAATCTCGTTTTCCTTAATTGTTTCATTTTGCTTTCATTCTTAATTGCATTAAAAAACTCTCCCCTCATTCAGTTACTATTTTCCTGATCTATTAAACCTACTGCGAATTCCGTGGGAAACGATCCAGGTTCCTTATACTGCAAATCTTTTTACTAAACTTGATTATTTTGTAAGAGGTCGGCATCTCTTGTCAAAGGAGAGATAGACACAAAGGTTTATACTGGTTCAACCCAACTCTATGGCCTACGTCCAGTCCTCAAGCACCCTGAGTATTTCACTATGTCACTTGATTACACCCTCTGTAACTCTGAAGCAATTCTCTCACTAGGACTTGCTCCCCCTTACAAGTTGTAATCAATGACCCTCAAATCTCCAAGTCCCCTGACTTGAGATTGTTTACAATAAATGAAGTATAAACAACAAACGCTCTTAAAGAGTGGATAAGATTACACACTGAAGCTTTATAGTATCAAAAGATACTCTGTACATAAAACTTTAAGAGTTAATGAAAAAATTGAATGCTATTTCCTTTTCTGGCTCAATAGTTGTTGAGAAGAATTGAATGCTGCTGTATTTATACTTAGAGTGTGATTAATAACAGTTGCAAGCATCCATATGACCGTTGGTGAAGTTGTCCATCTGTTGGAAGCACTTTGGTCTCTTCTCTCTCTACTCTTTTGTTTATTCTTTGTGTTGTAGGATAAAGGTTGACTTCTATACGTTTCTATCTGTTGGAATGTCAGTCCTTTGATTAGGTGAATGTCTCTTTATCCTTTTTGCATCGTGCAGAGCTTGGTAGATCAAAATATAGCAAGTTAGGTGGCCTTGCATTTAATGTTCTGACATGACTTTTTGCTTTAGTTATATTAGCTCAAATAATCTGCTCAAATCATCTATAAATCAGCTCAAATACACTAGCAAACACGTTAAACATATCTAGTAATGGTGATAATTAATATTAGAAAGCATTCTGATCAATCAAAATCTTTACATAGATTTCGCAAATTTGAATTATCAGTTATCGCAACGCATACTCGAGTTTGTGCAACAATACTCGAGTTTCTCACTATGCATTTAAATCTATACTTGAGTTTCTATATTGATATTCGAGTTTCCTCCTTCCAGAGAGGAAAGTCACGATTTGAGCTTTGGAGCTTCAGTTTAACTTAGACCAATACTCGAGTTTATAATCCAAACTCGAATTTTGGACTCTTAACGAAAATATGTCCAAAACATCAAAACCGTGGTTTTCATTTGAAACTGGAGTATTGAAAACATTGGAAATCATTGATGCTCTCTGTATGACTCGATACTCGAGTTTCCAAAATCATACTCGAGTTTGCATTTGTAACTTGAAACTCTGAGAGAACATCAGCCAGTTCAAAACTGGAGTTTCCGAAACTGGAGTTTTATAAATTGGAGTTTATAAGTTCATTGAAAAATTTGATCATTTGTGCTTGGCTCGATACTCGAATTTTTAATACCATACTCGAGTTTCCATTTGAAAAATGAAAACGTTTGAATTTTGGAGCCAAGTGGGAAAACTGGACTTTTCACATTCCAAAACTAGAGTTTTCGAAATTGGAGTTTTCTTTTCTTTTGAAAGATACAGAAGAGTCTTTTTGGCCTAAACTTGAGTTTTGAAACTAATACTCGAGTTTGTCCAGACATAAAACTTGCGATACTCTCTGTATGGCCCAATACTCGAGTTTCCAAGAGGAAACTGCGGTATTGCCTGTGGCTATTCAAACTGAGCTTTTCTTTGTAAGGTCAATACTTGAGTTTTGAATCTGATACTCGAGTTTTGCCTTAGACAGCAAGTTTTAATTTTCTTAAGACAAAACTTCAATCTTGATTATACAATTGTTTGTTATCATCAAAACCCATAGAGAACTAACAGCAAGTAAATAAATGATAAATTACCGATAAACACATACACACAATCTATATCACAATAAAAAAAGTAACAAAACTAAATAGAGGTAAGAAAATGAATGATAAATTATTAATAAAGATTCACACACACACACACACACACAATCTATATAACAATAAAAAAAATAACAAAACTGAATAAAGGCAAGCAAATTAATGATACTTTATTAACACATGCATATAGAGAGAGACACAGACACATACAAACACAGACAAAGACACACACAAACAATTTTTATAACAACAAAACTAAGTAGAGATAGGAAAATGAATGATAAATTATTAATAAACAAAAAAATGAAAAAGAAATAAGAACTAAATAGAGGCAAGCAAATGAATGATAAATTATTAACACACATACACACATAATTTGTATAATAATTAAAAAAATGGTAAAGGACAAAAAATACACATGTGTTCTACCTCCGGGAGCGCCCAGCACCATATGCTTTTTTGGGAGCAAAAATACACACGTGGTTACTAAAAGGTGGAATATCACCTAAAAGGGGGGTGAATTGGGTGAAATACACACGTGGTTACTGAAATACTCTCGAAGCACAAACGCAAACAAGAGAAGAGGAAAGGGTTCTCGAAGCGTAAGGAAGAGGAAAGGGTTCTCGGGCAAAGGAAAAGTTGGGATTGCATCCCAGAGGACCAGAGGCATGAATATTTTGCATCCGGCTTTGGGCTTTTGTGCTGCATCTAAAAAGGGCCCATTTTTAACACTTCGTGATTATAAAGAATCCCACAAAACACTACACATCTTAATATCTAGAATTTGCTGGATTTGGCTATCACCCAAGAGGGGGGTGAATTGGGTGTTTGATAAAACTTTAAAAATTTTGAAAAAAAACTTTTTGCAACTAAATCGACAGTTAGATATTCAAATAAGTATATACTGGAAATGTAAAAGATAAGGGAAGAGAATATGCAAATTATGATTTATACTGGTTAGGTATAATCCTTGACCTACATCCAGTCTTCAAGCTTCACTTGAGGTTTTCAATCCACTATCTGCTTTCAACTTGATTACACATTCTGTACACGAAGTAATCCTCTCACTAGGATTCACTCCCCCTTACAAACTGTAATCAATACACTTGCTTGATTACACACTCTGTACTCGAATGATCCTCTCACTAAGATCACTCCTCTTACAAGCTGTAATCAACACAATGTGTTTCCCACTCAAGATTACTCAATCTTGAGTAACTCTCAGATTAATCAATTTGCACTAAATCTTCTCTCTCAGAAGTGAATACATAATCCATCATCTCACTCTCTAATGTAACTATATAAACATTTGAGAAACAGAGTGTATAAGCTATCGACAGTGAAGTAGTAACATCATTTTGTTGGCTTTGTCGATTCTTTTATCAATCATTGTTACTTATTTCGATTTGAAGACTTTCATATTTATAGGCAATGAAGATCGATTCGTCTATTGAGTAATTCTTCTTGTTGGAATATGACCATTGCTCAAAGTTACCGTTGTGAGCTCTGACATAATCATTCATCTTTTGATAATCTAATGTTAATCCAGCTGAAACTCATTAACAAGCTCATCAACCAAGTTAGGAATGATAATAAGAAAGGATATAAGCCAAATAGATCATATTGAAAGTCTGTCACGGTTAAAACAAAGATTTTTCAGAACTGATACATTTTGGCTCTTTTCTGTCTAAAACACACTTGCCTCGAGTCAAGATCTTTGCCTCGAGTTTCACCATAAACTTGAGTCACAAAATACAACCTCAAGTTATCTAAACCAGTTCAAGAATAACGGTCGAATGATTTTACCTCGAGTCAGGAAGCCTGCCTCGAGTTTGGAGTAAAACTCCAGGTTCCTACGTTGCCTCGAGTCAGCATAAATCACTTTCTAAAATTTCTCAAGCAACTTGCCTGGAGTCATATTCTTTGCCTTGAGTTTAAGCACAAACTCGAGTCATATTATCTTGGCTTGAGTCAATGTGACAGAAAACTTCAGCACAGGATTTTCACGCTTTGTTGGCTAAGTTCCAATAACCATAACATTTCCGTTCGTTAAAGCGTCTTGGCAAATCACATATATCCCTAGGATACTCTTTATTATACTTTCCAATGCAAGAAGAATCGGCTCTAAACTCATTGTATGTTGAGCACTATGATCGGATAAGTAAAATATGTTCTTGAACCAACGTGTTTTCACCATCTTGAACAGACTCTCAACTTCCAAAAATCATATATCTCTCATTTGATCTTTGTTTTATGTGATCTTGATGTTTTTGGAAATTTGTGTGAGTCTAGTTTCATATGCCACCGATTTTAGCTCATTCCGATTTTTAGTTTGTGAGATATCCTCAATTTAGAGAACCTTGGTCTGCTGTATGACGGTGACAGATGGGTCAACTTCAAAAATTCATAGCTCTCTCATCTAATCTTCTTTGGACTTGAATTTTTTTCAAGATGACACATTGGATGTCTAATTTCATACAAAATTGATTTCACCTCAATCCGATCTCTGGTTTAGGAGATATCATCGATTTACCAGACCTCGCCCAAAACAGAGTAGAACAGAGTTGCTGAAGGGCATATTTACCTCGAGTTTGGTTGGTCTACCTCGAGTTTTGGCCCTAACTCAAGGTAAATGACTCTGACTTGAGGCAGTCCATCCAAAAACACGATTTTGCCTATTTTAACTCCGATTTGAGTCATTCCAACTTTCATTTGATCGTGGAAACTTCTAGAATCAATCTATAGGCTTGTATAATGACTTTCTCATTCCATTCAACAATTTTTCTTTCTTTCTTTCTTCTCTTCTCTTCACTTCATGATTATCCATAATTTAACTCTTTCTTTCTTTTCTTGTCTTGTTATTCATCATTTGACTCCACATCTTCTTTTCTTCTTGATCATTCTTCATAAATGACTTTCACATTTTGAATCTACATTAAATTTAGGAATTAGTCAATGTGGCATGTAAACTTTTTGCTCTAATGGCATCTATATAAGACATCATCAAAACTAATCATATCTAACAGAATTTACTCACTCATATTAGTATGTTTTTAAATTGCTTAGGTATAATTATACAGAATTTTTTTTTTTGGAATTCTTAGTGAAGTTTATGCCTGATGGTAATATCTATAGGTAATTTACAACATAGTTTTGTTTATAAAACATTTTTAATATTATTACTGGGATTAATCGGAGATTTAAAATCCATTAGCTTTATTTACAAAATCAAAAAGGTTTTAAATTATGTCTTCATTTAAATTCGTAAAGAAGGAACCAATATTAAATAATGATAATATGAAAGAGATACAATAATTACTCACATGATGTCTTTTAAAAATAAATAAATTGAGTTAATAATGAAACTATTGTTGACGAGAAAGTATTTTTTTTGAATTACGAGATTGTTTAAAATTCAATTGTTGATGATGATACTAGTACTACCAAATCTTAGTCGCTAGAAAGGAGATACCTACAAGTACGAT
Organism: Acacia confusa; assembly: GCA_037074495.1. NCBI lineage: Eukaryota > Viridiplantae > Streptophyta > Magnoliopsida > Fabales > Fabaceae > Acacia > Acacia confusa. The sequence continues at coordinate 29,295,383 of CM073505.1, read as the reverse complement.
TAATCTCCTCCCATGGCAATCTTGTGGTCAGATCCGAAAAAGTCATTGAACTATCAGAATCTGGAAATTAACCAGAACGAAAAGAGATTTAAGAAACGGTCGAGATGAAACATACTATTTTTGGCTTGAACACAATGGTCGTGCTTCATACAACAAACATCAAGGCCATTGTAACTCGTAAGGAGCCTACACATGACACCCACTATACAGAAGCCCACAGTACTTCCCATGCCTCAGCAATGGAGGCACTATTATCATTCAGAGATATCGTAATTAAAATCAGTATAAGCAAAATCATCAAACATCAAACCTGAGAGAGAGAAATCGGTAAGAGTGAATGTACCTGAACAAAAGCTTGATTCACATGTTTTGTTGCACTCCTTGCTCTGTATATGAATCAAAGTAAGAAAAAAAGAATCAGAAGTGAACGAAGAATGGATTTCCATATGTTGAAACTGAATGTGATTGTGTGTGGATGAACGGATTTAAGAAGCAAACCATAGATACAGCGATTCTGGTGGTTTCAACTCTAATGTTAAGGGCAAAAGGGGGATGGAGAAGAAGTGGAGCATAAATGTGAGAGAAAACAAGAGAGATTTCATTGATGTGAGCATTTTTGTAGGATTGATTTTAAAATTTTGGGAAGCTTGGTTTTGCTTGAAGGCTCTGATTTATAGGAGAAAGTGAAGCGACCTACATACTGTGGTGAGTGTTCAGAGTCACACAAAACATGCACAGAGCTCAAAAAGTCAGAGCATAAGAAACTCTATTATGCATCATTAGTTTATATTGGGCTCACTCGTATCATTTTTATAAACAACAATTAAGTGAATTTTATTGGCCGGAACAACAACCGTGTGGATTATCCTACAACCGCCAAATGTTAGTTAAAATTGGTTAGAAATAATAAATATGGGAGAGGTAATTTTATTCTCAAATACACCCTTATTTTTAGTAAGATGATCAATTTTCATAGATAATAAGTTTATAAGGCAGAAATGAAGTGTTAGAAATTATGCCCTAGGGCTAATCATTATATAACTAAAACTAATTGAGATATCATATTTTATATTTGATTTATGAAGATAAATCAATTATATATCTAATTAGTTAGATATATATCTTTTCTCAAATTTAATTTATAAAGATAAATTAAATCTGTAGGCTTTTAATTTTAGATTAAATAAATAGATTAGATTAGATCTATTAGATAGATTTAATTAATGATATTTAAATCTAAAATTTGAGTTCAAGATTAGTTGAGATTAATCTTGAATATTATTATATCTCTGATTTAGTTTTAATTAAATATATCATATATCTGATTTAATTTAAATTGAGATATAGTATCTCAGTTTTAATTAAATAGATATATATATCTTTTCTCAGATTTAATTTGTAAAGATAAATTAAATCTGTAGGCTTTTAATTTTAGATTAAATAAATAGATTAAATTAGATCTATCAGATAGATTTAATTAATGCTATTTAAATCTAAAATTCGAATTCAAGATAAATTGAGATTAATCTTGAATATTTTAATATGGTCCAATTAGGGTTTTAGAAACTCTATCAAAGGACATTGATCTAGTCATATTAGAATAAGAGAGAGTAGCCACAAAAAAAAAACCCTAGAGAGAAAAAGTGTAAGACGTAAAAGTAAGAAGGCGCTAGCACGCTAACATTCGTGTTGAAAAGCTGTTCGGTGTGGATACCGGTAGAGGAGGGCGATTCGAAGAGTCGACTTCTACTGATCGAGAAGGTAGCCCACGAGATCAAATTGAATAGACATACTTGAGCTTTAGAAATGTACGAGTTCTAAGACTAACCCGATTTAAACGCTGTTGATAGATCCTCTTCTTGGGATTCGTAATTTATTGTATAAATTTTATTCCGCTGTGTGTGTACGAATCCCAACATGAAGAACAAAAGTATTACCCTGTTGTTCATATAATTAAGCAAAAACAAATTAATTAAATTAAAAGAAGCAAGAGGACCAGGAACATCTTGAAGAGTCTTATTCTACAGGAGCTTTCTTGTCACCCCATATTTCTAATGGTGTTGTGGAACTATTATAAAAAGGTGATGATTCAGTTCACAAGAGAGTAACTCTTAGATACTTAAATCAGGAGAACCTTCACCCTTAATTGCTTTTATCCACTTGAATTCTTGAATTAGCTTACCTTGATAACATATCCATACTTGACAAGAAGGTTTAGCCCTTTTGATTGAGACCACCTTCCAACCAGTAGAAGAAAAGTCCATATTCCTAGAAATCAAGAAGAGAAAATCTATATTAAGATGATAATTGTAAGAAAAGAGATTTCAGAAATATGTAATTAACTGGAGTAAAAATGTTAAAAATGGTACATTAAATTTTTAGATAAAGCTAAATTTTTGGTTATATGTGGAATCAACGTCACTACTCCATATGTGAGAAAATGTTTTGTACAAATAGCACCTGGGGCAATATTAAATATAAAATACATGAATGAGATATGTGTGTTATTTTTCTGAAGTATTTATTTTTAATTATCTGTATTGGAAACAACTCAGTGGATCAATAATTTTTTTAAAAAAATTATTATAAATTTAGAAGAAAATAACTATTGAATGCCCCTCTACCATGTCTTATATATATATATATATATATATATATATATATATATATATATATATATATATATATATATATATCTCAGTGGGTCACAACTCATGTTTTTATATAGTTAACTGCTTCAAGCTCAGTTAGCTTATAAGCTTATTCAATGGACAGCTTAATTATTGGATATAATAAATATTTATTGATTCATAAGTGATGAATGAACCTTCCTATCTTCAATAAATAAATACCCTCAAATGAATATATATGTCTATATGAATATGTATATATATGTCTATTGATTCATATGTTAAATATATCTATATGTATGTATATATATGTCTCTATGAATATGTATACATACATGGACATACATATACATACATGGACATACATATACATAGGGGTGGAGTTATGATTTGTAGACGAGGGGCGAGATTATTAAGCATAGTGTATAGGAGATGAAGAAAACTTTTATGTGTCATGCAGCCTTTTTGAGCTGCTTTCTTGTCCAGATTTAAGCTCCCTAAGTCTGAAGGAAACTGAGAATTATAGTATTAAACTACTAATCATCATTCAATATAAAAGGTTTCACTATATCTATAAAAGATTCACACAAAGAAGTGAATAATAAGACCATTGGATGGTACACACTCTAAAATCCTATTAAAACCGAATTAGCAGCTTATCATCCTCTAGGAATGATAAGTAAAATACTAAAATACCAATTGGTAACTAGAGCTAGATTTAAACAATGCAATATATGATGAAGCGGATTAATCAGGTGATGAAATAGACTATTATCTTGAGAATTTATGAAGATGAATAATAGAGAAAAGACAGAAGATAAGTGTAATGCATAAGGCACATTAGTCCCTCATCCATAAGATACTATCTAAAGTTTATGTGTTTATTTTAATAAATTTATGCGACTATAATAACAAGTTATACATTAGAGAGTGTATGTGCCTATTTTGACAAGTTTATGTGCATATTTTGACAAGATATACATTGGCAAGTGTATGTACCTATTTCAACAAATTTATGTGCCTATTGTAACACCAGTCCTAGATACCCCTTTACATTACATAAATTATCATATACTTGAACAAGATTGGAACCTTCAATTACTGACATCTACCTCCTTGTCCTTGGAACTGTGTCCATTGTGCTAATCACATTCTAAATATGTGGAAAGGACTAAGATTAATATGAATCTCAGTAGTAACTGTTAATGCTCACATAAAATGCATATAATGAATATGCTAGTTAACCATCAAGCATAACATACAACACATTCAACATTCAGAGATAAAGATGATATGCAGCATCAACTAAATCATAAGACTTACCGATCCATTCTCATAATGCTATGTATTTAACGAGCCTCAGCCCTTCTCATATGAATTCTTAATAGGTTTTGCAACCCAAGGACCTGTTGCCTATCTCATGTTCACAATACAGATAACACAATGATTCATACATACATATAAAGATATACAAAGTATGTGAGAGAAAAGTTACTACCTTGAAGCCTTTCCAACTCTTGATCTTGGTCCCAGTTTCTTGGGTGTCACGGGTAAATATCAAATCCTATAAATTAATATTCATAGACGGATGAGTTATTACTTATCCAAGTTATTCAATATCTTAAGATATTAGGGTTGGTTATCTTTAATGTTAGTGTATTATGCAAAAGAGGTGGTTAATTTTCCTACCCTAACATCATGTGCTCATCTTGATCCTTGAAGTTTACTTTTATTACCATTTGCCCTAATATACTTTACCCTTGGTCATCAATCTTATTTCAATTTGCCCAAGTGTTTGACCATATCTCTACCCTTGGATTTCACTCTAATTACCATTCAACCCAAGTGATAACACTTATGTCTACTCTTATCAACCACGCCTATTCACCATTCAAGCCATTATCATATTTTCACATAGCAACCTACACTATCATATTTTTCACTTATCTTGGAAAACTCATAACTTATCTACAAAAATCTAATTGAGGTGGTTCCAAAGGTTGTATGACCCTTATTAAGTCTTGGATCAGGGAAAAATATCAGCTTAGCCAATTAGACGCACATCATTCCAGAATTATAATTCAATAGACACTACCCAATAAACATGACAATTTTATATGACCCACTTTAAAAATGCACAACTCATAGTATACAGATCCAAGTGGCCTATATGACCTATCAAATTAAAGCTTAACAAGTCTAATTTTAGTCTGCTTCATATCATGGTCATTTGACAACATTATGCTACCCAAAAACACAACATATTTAGATCGTCCCGCAGGAAACCCTAATTGGCAGCAAATTCTAGTTTTTGGATTTCAAATCCATTTTTAAAATCATACCAACAACATATTCCTACACAACTTTGCCCAAGGAATCCATTGTAGACCTTAAAAAAATAAAAATATTTTTCCTTCTTCATGCCCTATTATGTTTGAAAAATTCACTTCTTAAGCAACAATAATTAAGTTTTTAATTTTACCACCTAAATAACCTAGAATCATCATTTTATACCATAAATTACCATTTATATCTTTATATCAACATGAAACCCTAAGAATCTCATGACAACTAATATTAGGCAGCTCACAAAATCCACAATACTCAACTAAACCACATGATATGGGGTTCAAATTGAAGCTTATACTAACATCTTTCACTTTCTAGGGCTTGTTCTTGATTTCTCCAACTTTGACATTTCGTAGACAACACAAAACACCTATATTCAAGAAACTAAAACCATAGAAATGAAGATCTTAGGAAAAGGAACATCTTTTATGAAGGCCTTAAGAGCTAGAAATAAAGATGATTTAAAAGGTCAAAATTGAGTATAAACACTTATCTTACTTCTTGTTCATCTTTCTCTTCCATCTTTCTTTTCCCTTGTATTTTCTCTCCTTTTTTTCTTCACTTGGCCGCCTTTTTGGAGTGTGAGAATGTGTGTGATGTTGTTTTAATATTAATCTCCATCCTTTTTGAATGTTTGGTCAAAATTCTCACCCAAGGAAATATGTTGACGAAAATCTTCTTGAAAAATTGTTTGGCACTTTGACCAAGCCCTTCTTTCTTCCTAGTTTCCCTCTTGGACATTTTTATTATCATAAGGGGAGGGAGTTGATTTCTTTTTCAACCCTCGTGATTACTTTTGCTTTCCAAGAGAAAATCCTAGCCCTTCATTTTGCTTCCAATTTTAACATCAAGATCAAGTGGCAATTGTCTTGTTTGCTCTTGATTATGGAAATGTTGTTTTTTGTGCCATTAACTCTTTTAGTTATCTATATTACTTCTTTCTAGACACCATTTCCATTTGAATCCGAGTTAGGTTCTATGTCATTCTGACATATCCTAAAGGAATTGGGTACTTTCTTCCAACTATTTGCATTGAAATTCATATTTTATCCCGTGTGTGGTTTCTAAAAGTAATTCGATTTCTTATGCATTCCTGGGATTCTTGCTTAACCAGACTTAGTAGTCTACTTTATTTAGTAAATCCTAAAAATGAACCATATCTTATATTTAGCATCAGATAAGAATTATTTTTTCATCCTTTTGCTTAGCAACATTATTATAGTTGTATCTCTGTCTCTACATACGCCCATACCTATATTATTATACACAAATAAAAAAAACACCCTATTAACCTCTTGTGTGATTAGCCATACGCCCATACCTATATTATTTGATTAGAAATAAAGAGTATAGCAAGCTGACTTTAAAAAAAAAATGCAGTACTGAATGATAAAGAAAATCTTAGTACGTGTGCTTTACAGAAAAGAAAAGTCATAGCGCGGATAACTTATCTTTATAATTTTATTTGCACCATTTTTTTTTATTTATTTTTTTTTTTTGCCTGAATTCATTAAACCATGTTGAAAATTTAGAACAAGTTGAATGGATAACAGGGGTGCAATAAATAAATATATGATTGTATTTATGTGGATTGATTTAGTTTCTGAAGGGAAAAAACACTGATATGCGGAAAAATCTGGTTCATTCGGAAAGCCAGACGAGGACAACTGTAAAATTGATGAAGAAAACGGCGCATTATGCCCAAAAATGTCGGGACAGAAACGACGTGGGGATAATAGTACTATTGCGCGTCTTCCTTCTTACTTCTTCGTGGACTGTAACCGCCAAAAAGGAATGATATTACTGCTCACCCCAGGATTGGGTTCCGCCGACCGCCGCAGAAACCGTTTCCGATCGATTGATTAATAAGCCCTGAAATGTCATGACCCTCGTCAAGCTCCACCGCAACTCCTCCTACGCCATTCCTTCTGTCTTTTCTTCTTCCTCCTCCGCCGCCGTCTACGCCACTCGCTTCTCTCCTACCTCAGGTAGTATTCTTCTCTCCCTCCTTCTTACATTTACTTGTATTGTTTATTTTTTACTTAATTTTAATTTACCGATGATATCTAGAATTGCATCGGATTCCTTTTTTTGGATGCTTCGTTCATGAGAGTGTTTCTCGGTGTGTTCGGCTTGATTCTTTGCTTCAGGTAATTTGAGTATTCGTCTCGGTCAGATGGGGGAAAATTAATTAATGATATAGTGCTTTGGAGTATCCAATGAAGAGGAGATGATAATATTTTACTTGCTGCTTGATTAAAAAAAAAATACAGAGAGATATATTAAATCGATTTTAGTGCCGGATACAATGGAATTTGGGATTATCTGTGGAGAAACTTTGGTGCGCTTATTTTAATCCATCGTCAACAATCGAAGCAAAGGGTAGTCGGACCCGCCTGTGTGCAGACCTAAACCTATGCAGACAATCCCTTGGATTGGCGAAGAAGATGGCTCTATGTGAAGCTACATGTATCAATCAATGCATTGGCTTCTTTTTTACTTTAGTTACTACTATTTTTCTCTGGTTTTTCTTGTTATTTTTTCTTCTTTTTGATCTTATCCCACTGAGAATCTGATAAACATGGAACGGGTGAGGCCTGAGCATCCAAAAACTTACCAATATGGAAACAAGACAGAAAAGAGGATCAATTTCCCTGATGGGCACTCGGTATAATCTTCCCACGTGGTTGGTTGGGGTCCCACTTCAATGGTCCGAGCATCCCAGCTCATCGCTGGTCTCTGTCGTTTTGCTTTATGTTTGTCGGGCAAAAGACGACAATGATCACTGTTCAAATTACCACACCACCACTATGCACAATTTGATTATGTCCCCTTCCATTCGGTTGATTACTGTTTCTGTTTGATCGTTTTAATCCCACGAGACATTTATTCATGCCAGGGAATTGCTTTTCACTGTTTACTGTTTATTGGAATTGATTTGATGATTCAGTTCAGTTGCTGATGCCCAACTTGATAAAAACGATCTTTCGTTTGATTCAATATTGTTTTGGCTGAAGCACAAGCTTGAATGAGGAACTCCACTGATTGCTTATATGCAGATGCTTCCACGTGTGGTACCCCTGCTTGGATTGGTAAAGGACTAACTTGTGTTTGCTTCAAGCGGAAGGGAAGCTATGAACGAATCTGCATGAGTTTGACCCCTTTACAGGTGAGTTATTTGCGAGTTACACTGTGGAGTTCTGCATAGTTAAGTTCTTCCAATGCTACCCTAATAATATGTATTTTTTAAATAGCTCATCTGCGTTTTGATCCCATTGAACTGTTTGTCATACGTTGAGCAACCTTGACGCATGTTTTCTGATTTGTAATGGTTTCCATTGTCATTTTGTCATCATTGTATCAATGGGAAATAAAAGAAATATGTCTTCCGAAATTACTGCTGTGGCAGTGCTTAACTATTGGAGTTTGTCCAATTTAATATTTGTGTATAAGCTTGAGTGGTTGGAAAATGTCTGTTTTTACTTTCTATGTTGTTCCTTCCGCTCTCTCTGCTTGAGTGGTGTAGTTTTACTTGTGCAAAATACTTCTAAGATTCTCTGGTTACTGTGATATGTGTTTAAAATTAATTCGAAACACTTTTCAAAAGGAAGTATTGTAAATTGCAATCTTATTTTTCTGAAAATAACTGCATCGTCACTCTTAGATTTCATTTGAATTGTGTTCCTGAAATGTCCTATGCTCTTCACGGTGATAAATGACTTTATATTTGAAGTTCTCATCCATTTTGCTCGTACTCGATGGTCTTCATCATTCAAACAATTTAATACAAAATTTGCAGGAGGAAAGACTGAGAGGATTGAAGCACAGGATGAAAGTTTACTTTGATGCTTCCAAGCCAGACCACCAGGTGTACAACTTTTACAATTTATACATATATCGGTGTGTTATCCATATTCTGCTGCAATTTACGTGGAAAAACTGATGGCTCAATCTGAAAATAGCGTTATTGCAACTTTTTATATTGGTTTTTCACATTTGTAGCTTTTTTTGTTGGAAGTCACTCATCTGAAAGCATTTTTGAAGGATAGGAGGCTTTGAGAGCTCTGTGGTCTGCCACATTCCCTGGTCAGGAACTCCATGGTTTGATATCTGATCAGTGGAAAGAAATGGGGTGGCAAGGAAGAGATCCATCCACTGACTTTAGGTTCTATTTATCCCATCCTCCATTTTATTGTTTTCATTCTCTAATCTTGACTTCCTCTGCTTTACTTGACCAATTTACCTTAGCAGAGGAGCTGGCTTCATTTCCTTGGAGAACCTCCTATTTTTTTCCAAGGCATTCTGAGTAAGATCCTATATTGGTTATTCTCTTCATTATGGTGGTACCACTTTTCTATTTAAGAAAAAAGGATTCTGAGTCTGTGCAAAGTGTGACAATTTTCTTTGAAATGGTGTTTTTTCTCTGTTCAAAATTTTACTCTAAAAATGGATTAGTTTTCTAATATATGTTGCAGACTTCTTTTCAGAGACTACTGAAGAAGCAAGGAGAAAGAGGAGCTGCCTAGGAGTATCCATTTGCTGTTGCTGGTGTAAATATCACGTTCATGATTATGCAAATGTTGGACCTTGATTCTAGTACGTTATTTGCCTTATATCTTATACACTCTTATTAGAGCATTTTACTCTGAGAAAATTTTGTTTGAGTAATCAGTTATCTGTTAATAACTGGTTTTCATGTTCTTATACACGAGTCTTGAGGTTCAAGTCTCCAAGAGGACACAGATTAAGCATATTATGATAATCTTTAAGAGGATGAACATAGAATTGTTTTCAAAATTTTTGGATTCCTGATGCTGGGTTTTATTTCTCACTTGCAGCTAAACCCAGGTCTTTTGTTAGACCAATCTTTCTGCAGATGCTTTCAGGTTAGAATCAGTAACTTCCTGTTAACGTTGAATTGTTTGATCATTGAACCCAATTTTTACTCAAAATCTTTCATGACATGCCCATTCCCTAGCGTCTGACGATTCTAATGATATTCTCGTACAATTTACAGAAAATGAGCGGGCGTTTGACTTGCTTTACTGTGTGGCTTTTGTGGTTATGGACAAACAATGGCTGGATAGAAATGCTACATATATGGAGTTTAACGTAAGAATTCACTTTCTATGAAGATTATACATTCTTATTATATATCAGTATATCACCTCTAGTCCTATATATAAAATCCAATTGACTTTTGAGGAAGGTTAAGAAGGATGAATAAATTATTTTAAATATTTATATTTATTGTTTTTTCTCCAAACTAATTAGTCTGACTTATAAAATGATATATAATTTAGTGATACACAATATATATTATGATTAAATAATTTATTTATCTTCCTTAATTCCTTTAAAAAAAACAAAGAAGTTAACCAGGTCTTATATTTAGAATCAAAAAGAGTATCAAAGTGGCTAGATGTAAGCTTGGTCTTACGTTGAAAAGAGAGAATACCACTCTAATTTCTGAAACTTTAATTATATTTTGGTTTTCGTCCCCATACATTTTTGTGGTTTCACATCCTTTGTATTTACTGTGACTAAAAGCATTGGTTATTTTAATTTGGAAAATACCCCGAAGGACCATGAGTTGGTCTAAACAGTGTTAATTTTGCTGAGGTGGACTTAATATGGTTAAACCCAATCAAAGTATTTGCTTTCCCAAGGCTCCTGGATTAAAGAAATAGCCACTAAACCCATAAGGGCATCCAACAAACCTCTGACCAAAATTTTTATCTATCCATGAGGTGAGCACTTTTTTAAGTCATCGTTTTTTTCTTAGTCATATGATGCATCCAACGGTGTTAAGTCCACCTCGACAAAACTAACACTAAAAAAAAAAAGGCTTTGGCGGATGTTAGTAACTAATTACTTTAAATTAAGCATGGTTTAAGTTTATATGTTGTTGTCAATTTACAGGATATTTTGAAATCCACACGGGTCCAGCTTGAGAAAGAATTATTGATGGACGATGTCCTTCGAATTGAAGACATGCCTTCTTACAGTCTTCTTTGCTGACCCTTGACGGTGAGCCTTTATCTATCTAGTAAGTGGTAGGTTTTTTTCCTTCTTCCCCCCTACTATTGGAGGCAATATTATTCAAGGTGCTGTTAGGTACTAAATGTGGGTACTTCTCTTGATAAAGATTTGAATTTTCATTCACCATGTTGTGCTGGACTAGCCTTTTCTACTAGACTTAACCCGGTACTCCTTTTATTATTAGTAATAACTATTTGATATTTGGTATCACTGATTAATATGAATTCAAGTTGGGTTGGGTCCTAATTGAGACAAGATTCTTTTTCTTGGGCCTGAAATTCACATGAAGACTTTGGATGTTTGGTCTTTACCATTGCTTCCTATTTTCATTTCTGTTTTTCTTATGACCCTTGTTATTAATTGCCCTGAGTTGGTTTAGGAAATCCTTTTCAAGTCTCTCAAATAATGACCAACTTGATTCTCTTGCCTGGAACTCTGGAAGTAAAACAAACAAACAAACAAACAAAAAATAATTATAGAAATGATAAAAATTGTTTTTTGTAGCTTCAGGTTTATATGATGAACACCTACTAGACTACTCAGACTTTAACTAAGTCATATTGCATGAGTATTAAATTTTTCCAACAATCTTTTATATTAATAGAACTCAATACTTCGGCTTAAAAATTACCAATCCATCACAGAGAAAGTATTGAGCCTCTAAACTAGTGGTTCTATGTTTTGGGCCTGAACCATAAATTAATGATGCTGATACCGATTTCTTTTCTTTCTCAAGCATATGATTTTGTGGATGCATAAGTTTTAAGTGTTGACGAAGGCAAAATACAGAATTATTTTTTAAAACAAAAAGACTAGACACCCATCACTCATCAGTATCGTTATTATTTTTTATTAAGACAAAAGAGTGAAACAAATAAATTTGAAGAGAGGTGAAGCGGATAGCTACAGATAAATTATTTATAAATGCTCTTTTATCAATCCAGGTTAAATGGAAAAAAGGGCATTAAAAAACGGACAATGGCGATGCTTAACATAGTCAATAATGTACTCATTCTAATCTTTATTATAAGGCATTAACTAACAATTCTCACAAACCAATAAAAATAGTTGAAGTTATTAAATTTGTCCTAAAATTTAAATAATTTTTTCAATGTTAATCCTACTAATTGCACAAAACTCCAATATCATATTAATTATGGATATGCATGGAAAAAATATTTAGCGTTCTTTGGAAACAAGCAAGAGCTTTATTAAAAAAAAAACAAATACACTTATTAGTTGGTGATACTTATTAATTGGTTCCTTATAATAAAGACCAAGGAGTATGACAAAAAGATCACATAATTAATTTGATGGGGTAAACTTGAAGCTTACATCATTTGGCCTTTGATTACTTCGTAGATCTTAATGTGAGAACTGATATGAGATTGCTCTTATTATTGAATGGAACAAAAGCTAACAGCCAAAATGATGGATCTTATATACTAAAAAAATGAACAATACTTTTTCACTAAAAAAGAAAAAGAAAATAAAAACCATCGACAATACTTCCTTTTGGTCCTTAATCCTTTCAAGTCTTGTAAACAACTTGCTTGATATTTTAAAGAAATTGATTAAAATTAAATAAATATAATTTTTTTACAATTTTCCGTAATGGCCCTAATCAAATTAAAGTCATTATTTAATTCAAAAGTAAAAGAGACTAGAAATTTTTTAGAAATGTGCTATAAGTGTTTCATTAAATTTTGTTGAAGAGGCTTGTATTGAAGACTATGAGTAAGCTAATTTCATAGAGTCAAAGGGATTAATAATCAAATTTGGTCCACATTCTTTGAGATGATGTTCAATAAAATGCCACTGATGTGATAATGATATTTGATAATAGGAAGCACTTTAACCGAAGTTGGCGGCAATTTCAGGGATTGATTCCTTAGCAAATTAAGAAACTGAAATTTTGCGTTGAGTCTGACTCAAGCAAGGCTTAGAGAGTAAGTAATATTAGAGTGATGATCCGAGTTAATTATAATATACTATCCTCTTTCTCTTAGCATAATTTTATTTCACATTTAATTTTTCGAAAACGTAGTTTTTTAATTTTCAAAGCTGTGATCAACTATCGAAACACCAGGAAGGAGGAACAACACCATTGATTCCATTCTCTCCGATAGTCCCTGCTTGTATCTGAGTGATATTGCCGTCGCTTCTTGGCAGTATGTGAGAGAATCGCCGCCGCTTATCGGTGGTGCTTCTTGTGTGGTGTAGTGATGAAAGGAATTAGGAGGTGAGGCAGTGGTGGAAGCGAATTCGTTGCTGTGGAAGAAGGATGGTGGTAGGGTTTCGAACAAATTTGTTTTGGCTGGAAAACTTCTTACAGAGAAGAAGCTGAGTAGTAATACAGTTATGATAGCGATGCAGAAAGCGTGGAATTTGAAGGAAGGTTTGATGGTAGCGGAAACTCGTAAGAATGAATTTGTGTTTGCCTTAGATTTGAAAGATGAAGGAAGGTGGATCTTGCGAGGCAGACCTTGGTCAGTGCAAGAACATCTCTTATGTTTGCAAGAGTGAAGTCAATTTGTGACTATTGATGAGATTGTCTTTGGTGTGGATTCAGATGCACGATGTTCCACTTGAGGCTATGAATTCAGAGAATATTCAGCATTTCGGATCGAGATTTGGCAGAGTAATAGTACTAGAGGATCCAGAATGTAGCGGATCAATGTCTCAAAGTTTTCTGAGGTTCAGAGCTATTGTGGATGTACATCAAGCCTTGGAGGCAGGTTTTTGGATATATCGTCCTGGTGGAAAGAAGTCTTGGACAAAAGTAAAGTATGAGAAGTTACCAAACTTCTTCTTTAAGTGCTGATGTATGGGTCATGAGTTTAGGTCATGTAATGTTTGAGCAAAGAGGTGATGATTGTTGAAGATAATGAAGGAATCAAGTGAGGATATTTGAATACTCTTCTTCCGGAGTATAAAATCATCAACACTCAAGTATTGATAAACAACACTCAAGTGTCATATAAGCAAATTGATACTCGAGTGTCACCTACTTTTTGTACTGAACCTTTCACTACTACAAAAAATGGCTTTTACATCCCTAAAAGCGTTCTATTTTTTAAAAAGGAAGTAAAAAGTAAAGGTGAAGGCATTTTTGTAATTATATATGATAAAAGTTGACTTTTGGCGTCTAAGACCAGAAATTAGACGCCAATAGTGATGCTTTTGGCGTCTAATCCTAGGATTTAGACGCCAAAAGCCTGCTTTTGGAGTCTAACTTAATACTTAAACTCTAAAAGTCCCGTCAATTTTTTTTTAACATCACTTTTGGTGTCTAAGTTCACTTTTGGCGTCTAAGTTTTGAACTTAGAGGCCAAAAGTATTTTCATTTCCTGCCCAACTTTTAATTTGCCGCCCAATTTTTTTTTTTTTTTAAAAAAATCAGTTTTGACATCTAATCTAAGAACTTAGACGCCAAAAGCCTGCTTTTGGAGTCTAACTTAATACTTAGACCCCAAAAGTCCTGTCGAACTTTTTTTTTTTAAAAAAAAAACATCACTTTTAGCGTCTAAGTTTTGAACTTAAACACCAAAAGTATTTTCATTTCTCGCCCAACTTTTAATTTGCCTCCCATTTTTTTTTTTAAAAAAAATCACTTTTGCCGTCTAATCTAAGGACTTAGACGCCAAAAGCCTGCTTTTGGAGTCTAACTTAATACTTAGACTCCAAAAGTCCCGTCGAACTTTGTTTTTTTAAAAAAAACATCACTTTTGACATCTAAGTTTTGAACTTAGACGCCAAAAGTATTTTCATTTCCCGCCCAACTTTTAATTTGCCATCCAATTTTTTTTTTTTTAAAAAAAAAATTCACTTTTGGCGTCTAAGTTCAAAACTTAGACGCCAAAAGTGATATATATATATTTTTTTAAAAAGTTCGACGGGACTTTTGGATTCTAAGTATTAAGTTAGACTTTAAAAGTAGGCTTTTGGCGTCTAAGTCCTCAGATTAGACGCGAAAAGTGAATTTTTTTTTTAAAAAAACATCACTCCAAACATCGCGTCGAACTTAAGTTCTCACAAAGCTTAGCTCAAATTATAAATCAAAGTTCTCTAGAATTCTCCTCGCACACGCAAAGCTCATCTCTCTCTAAGTTTTTTAGCTCAAATTCCCGCTTGTCTCTCAGCTCTCTCTTCAGCTTTGTCACGGTAACGGCATAAATCGAAGGCGTAGGCGACGCCAGACATCGAAGGCAGAGGTGACGCCAGACATCGAAGGCGATTTGCGGACGGTGAAAGCGAATAAGATTGGTTTTCTTGCATTTCGATTTCAAATCTATGGCATCGGTTTTTGTAGATCTACTACGGCGGTTTCAGATCTAAGGTTGGTGACTTTGATTTTTTTGCTACTCACTATTTTGATCTACAATAGGGGTTTTAGATATGTGAACAATGACTTTGATTTGGTTACTTATTTGCTTGATTTGGTTTTCCTTCAGATTTGCGGACGGTTTTTTTGTTTTAGACATTGAAGCCGAGCTGAAGTTTCAAGTCACCGAGCATTGGGGAGCTTGAATTTTCAAGTCGTTGAGCGTTAATATTATTAATTGAAATTTCTGATTTTGTGCGGATTTGATTAGGGAGTATGTTGATTGTTGATTTTTGTTTTTGGTAATCTGTCTTCTATCTTCTTATCTGATCGTCGGTTCTTCTTCATCTAGTCACCGGTTCTTCTTCCACGGCCAACCTCCTGAACCTGAGGTTTGGGGTTTTTTTTTTAAAAAAAAAATAGCATAAGGCGTCTAAGAAAATAGTTAGACGCCTTAAGCTTTGATTTTCTACGCCCCTCGAAAAGGCGTCTGCACAAAATAAGACGTAAAAAGTTGGAAAAATAAGACGTGAAAGGGCTTTTTTGTAGTAGAAAAAAGCCCTTTCAATAAATTCAAATTTATTGATAATCATTTTATAATTTTTAATTGTTACTCATTATTATTCTCAATACTTATAAACATATTTATTAATGAGTTTCGGATAATTAGTTGAAGAATTACATCCATATCCTCAAAAGGCTACATTTGTGTCAGAACATTAAATGTTGTAGTAGAAAACAAAGCACACACGGAATAAAATTAAGAGTAGGTTAAATGATCATCTTCTAAGACACTCATTTCAGAAAAAATGAAAGCCACTCAACCTTAATCAATTATAGAGACCAAAGAGATGTCATAAGAAGATATGTTACAGTGATACGAAAACGACATATCCTTAAATCTTCATACGACTCCGGTTTGTATCTAATAGAAAGTTTCTCCAGTGTAATGGGAAATTGAACACACACATTAATGGAGTTCACCTATAAATATCAGAGCATTCAATTTAGAGCTAACAACCAACAACGAACAACTTATTACTCATTAATACTCTTTGAAATATCTTGTGATATTCATATTCTTCATTATTCATTATTTACTTTGCAAGAGAGTTCTTATCATTCAATTAATTATTGAAAAATCTCCATATTGTGAGATCTTAAGTGTGGTTGCTCAATTACATTTGTAAGGAGGAATAAGTCCTTGTAATGATTACTCTAAGAGCTAGTGTAATCAGATAGTGGAAATCTCAGAGACACCCTAAGGACTGGATGTAGATCAAGATATTAAAGCCAAACCAATGTAAATATTTGTGCATACTTTGGTGATATTCTTCTAACCCTTCCTTATTGATTTAGTTATTTGTTAAGATTGTTTTAAATTTTCTGAATCACCCAATTCACCCCCTCTTGAGTGATACACTGCAACTAACACACCGATCCTAGAGCAAAGCCTTGACCTCTTCTCACTCAGAGTCAGGAGCTTGAAAACTTCTGCCTTCATGATTGACCTAACTACAGTTTAAAATGCACTATTAGCGTGACACACGTCACAAGACCATGAAATATATGATTATCTATGAAACTTACCTAGAGGAGTGTGGTCTAGATCTAGCAAAACTGAGAAGTCCCTTTTAGCAATGGGAAGGACCAAGATGCAGTTAGTTCTCTCTTGTCACCACCCTCTGGTGCCTTCTTACTCTTACTAACGCCTGCAAAAGGCATCAACACATCATCTTGAAGAACATAATCTCACCAAAGATGAGTCATAGGAAGAAACTTACCATCAGAATTCCATTTGGTATAAATCCCTAAACTGTCCTTAATTAATTGGGAGGAGTCCACAAACACATAGCTTTCCTCCTAACCACATTTGTTGATCTACTGAACCCTAATAGAAACATTGTGTCTAGTCTTACCAAACAAGGTGAAGGTCCCTTAGTTTCTCATAAGAAGGTAGTAGGATTGGAGCAAGTCTAGTACGAAATATTCTATGTCTAAATGGTTAACTAAGACCTCTAAAGACAAGGCGACATGCCACACATGTGGCATCAAATGGGCAGGAGCAAGATTGAAATTCTTGCACAAACCTACAATCAAAGATCGAAGGGGGAGGCAAGATCCATACCTAAAAGACTGTATGTAAATGGCAGCCCAAACCTCAGAGTAAGAATTGGCCCTTTCATTCAATACAAGAAATCTCATACATATATCATCGAGAAGACCATAAGACTAGCTTATATTGCATAAAGCCTTGCAATATGCTATAGATATCAAAGACCCTCAACATACTAGTGTTTTCGAAAGTGACTATTAGATCCTAACACCCCTCGCTACTTATGTCTGACCCTTCACTAGACATAACCTCAACTTCAAAATTTTCCTTTACTACGGTCAAATATACTCACAAAATAACTACCCCGTTCAAACATAACAACCTACACAAAGCAAACCAATAAAACACTCAAAGTTCATAAAGCTACCTAATGTCAGAAGCATAGAATGATGCAAACTAGAAAATGGCAGATAAAAACAGTTAGCAAAGAAAAATGGAGCAAGAAAGAGAAAGGAAGTACCTTTGAGAGTTGGCTTGGAAGAGAAGATGGAATAAACAAACTCTCAACCACACAAAGTTTAACCTCTACACCAACCAACACAAAATGAGGGAGAAAACACGTTAAGAGAGACTTAATGATGTCAGAACGTAGGAGAAGCCACCTAATAGCAGCTGAGTAATTAACAAAAGAGAAGGAGGGTTACCTTAAGAAGGAATGATACTTGGTCATTGGGTCCTACAATGCATTTTGGAGGATGAGTTCAAACTTACTTCCCAAGTTAATGGCACAATGGGCTTGAGAAATAGGGGATTAGTGTTTTCCCCAAAAAAACCAACCTTTAGGTCGATGTACAAAGTAAGCCCAATAAGGAAGACACTGACTAATGAAGCCACGAGTCTTGACTAAGCCTATAGCCCCACATGAGATACCCGATCAAATCACCAAAGTGAGAGAAGATCTAGGCACCCGTGAATATGCTAGCAGCCACGTCCTTATGATTCAAAAAGACAGGAATGAACCAACGAAACAAAGGGGATAAAAGAGGCAGGGAACATTGTAGAAAGGGGACGGATATTTCTTTGACATTTTTCTTTATTATATTACTAGATCACTAAATTCTCACTCTTTTCTTGACATGTTCTTTGTATACACGTCTAAGAAGCCATTAATAAAATTATCTCCCTTGCACTCTTCACCATTTTTCTCTGTAACTCCTTTAATTGTTGGTGACTCTGTGCGTAAGATCCTAACCAACCAAAATTAGGTCAAACACTGCTCTTGCTTTTGTTTGAAATAAGGTTGGATTGAAGATTCTGTTGGACCTGGCTATCACCCAAGAGGGGGTGAATTGGGTGTTTGATAAGCTTTAGGAACTTTTAGAAAAAATTTTCACAATTTATAAATTGACAATTAGATATTCAAAGATGAGCATATACTGGAAATGTAAAAGATAAGGGAAGAGAGTATGCAAACTGTGATTTATCCTGGTTCGGTCCAATCTTTGACCTACGTCCAGTCCCCAAGCTTCACTTGAGATTTTCAATCCACTATTTGCTTTGAACTTGATTACATGTTCTGTACTTGAAGTAATCCTCTCACTAGGATTCACTCCCCCTTACAAACCGTAATCAATTCACTTGCTTGATTACCACTCTGTACTCGAAGTAATTCCACACTCGGATTCACTCCCCTTACAAGCTGTAATCACAACAAAGTGTTTCCCACTCAAGATCACCTAATCTTGAGTAACTCTCAGAATAATAGGATGTTTACAATGAATCTTCTCTCTTAGAAGTAAGTGAATAAACACTGAAGCACAATACATATAATCTCACTCTCTAAGCTAGATATATGATCATTGAGATATTCAGAGAGTAGATGAAACAGACGTTAGAATATTGGCATTTTCACTGTGTAAGCTCACGTCACTGTTCTTGTTCTCCCTCTTGTATCTGTGTCTGTTGTTCTTCATTTCTGGGCTTCTTATATAGATGAAGAAGAGGAACTAGCCGTTGCATTTTCTTCTCTTTGATTCTTCAAAGTTCAGCTGTAAATCTGGAATATGACAGTTGTATATTTTCCTCTGTTTCTTCAATTCTTGGCTGGAATCTTGGATTTAGTTGTTGTAGATGGTCTTCCAGAATTCTTGTCATTCCATAAACTTAATTTGACCGTTTGAGATAATTCTTATGAGTTACAACGGTCTGAGCTGAACATCTGGGATAAGGGAGAAGGATCAGCCCTGTTATAGGTTCGTCATTTAATGCATTTATCCTGGATCTTGATCTCACCTTGATCTTGGCTAAACCTTATCTGAAAAACACTCAAAACTTCATCAAGGACATTAGAAACAATAATATCATATGAGGAAATAATTTCAGGAAGACCCATTAAGATTTCACAGATCAACATCATTTGATTTTTCAAAATCCCCGATGCAAACTCGAGTTTGTTCTTCCAGACTCGAGTTTGGGGTTCATCCAGAAAGCATGTCTGTTGATTAGTGGTCTAAACTTGCAGTCTGTAAAAGCTAACTCGAGTTTGGCTTTTACAAAGAGAACTATCGGGCTCTGGACTTGGGATGGAATTTTGGTCCGGAAGCTAAACTCAAGTCAATTAGTGACCAACTCGAGTTTGGGTCTATGTTTGAAGAACAAGCCTAAGTTCGTGATTTTCCAGACTGGAGTTTAGGGCCATAGATTGGAGTTTGTAGTGTAGCCAAAATGGATGATCTTTCTGTATGATCCAGACTCGAGTTTGGGAAGCAAACTCAAGTTTCAGTGACTACTGAAATATTTGAGGTTTATCTGGGTCAAGTGCAAACTGGAGTTTGGAAGGCCAGACTAGAGTTTGGGAGTCTATTGAGTTTTCTGGGTTCCTTTCTGTTTGGTCTAAACTCGAGTTAGGGAATCTAGACTCGAGTTTGGCTTGCTTGAGATTCTGAGTGCTCTCTGTATCTTCCAGACTTCAGGTTTGATTTGCAAACTGGAGTTTAGCTTAATGTGAAAATTTTGGATTCATTTCTGTGTCTGTACAGACTCGAGTTTGTCTATGCAGACTCTAGTTTGGCTTTTATGTAAAATTGAATATCTTTCTGTCAAGTCTCAAAACTAGAGTTTGCTAACACAAACTCGAGTTTTCTTTTCCATGGCTCAGTCAAACATCCTTCTCACAAGTTCTTTGCTTTCTGACTTGATAAAGATCAATCCCTGGAATCTAGTACCTATCTCCATAAAGCTCTTTAAGTCTTCTTTCCATTGCAAGAAGAATCATCTCCAAACTCACTGTATTCTGATAGTTATGATCTGATGAATGAAGGTTGTTCTTTGCCAGCGTTTTTGCAGCATCTTGAATTTATAGTCAACTTTTGAAGATCATATCTCACTCATTTGATTTTTGTTTTCCATGATCTTTATGTTTCTGGAAATGTATGTGAGTCTACTTTCATATGCCACCGATTTCAGCTCATTCTGATGTGTAGATTGTGAGATACACTCAAATCATTGAAGCTTGGTCTGCTGGGTGACGTTAACAGATGGGTCAACTTCAAAAATTCATAGCTCTCTCATCTCAGCTTCTTTGAGCATGAAACTTTGTCCAGATGACGTATTGGATGTGTAGTTTCATACAAAATTGATTTCACCTTAAACCGATCTTTGGTTTGGGAGATATCATCAAATTACCAGAGGTCGCCAATTCTGATCGTGAAACAGAGTTGGATAGAGTTGCTGAAAGCTTGCTAAACTCGAGTCATTAAGTGACTAACTCGAGTTTTGAGTTCCAAACTCGAGTTTACATTGGCTAACTCGAGTTTTGCTGATCCAGAGACACCAGAGTTGCTGAAGACACTACAAACTCGAGTCATTAAGTGACCAACTCGAGTTTTGAGTTCCAAACTCGAGTTTTCTGTTCTAAACTCGAGTTTTCTCATAATCCAGAGGCAGATCACTTCCTATAATGCAGTAAACTTGACTTTTAAGTATTTTGCTCGATTTTGCTCATCCAGAACCTGATATATGCTTGTTTTAACTCTGAATTGAGTCATCCCAACTTCCATTTGATCTTGGAGACTTCAAGAATCAAACTAAGAACTTGTATAATGATTTTCTCAGTTTATTCAGCAAGTTCTTCTTTCTTTCTTCTCTCTTCTTGATTATTCTCCATGAATCAACTCTTTCTTTCTTCTATTCTCTTGTTCTTTCTCCACATGAACAAATCTACATTAAATGTAGCAATTAGACAATGTATATGATATAAACTTTTTGATATAAACTTTTTGCTCTTGCTAATGGCATCTATATAAGACATCATCAAAACTAATCATAACCAACAGATTCAAGGATGGAAGAAAAGGCTTCTTACCTTTGTATAAGACTTGTAAAGACATGTTGATAGCTAATTTTTGGTGGGGAAGTAATAATGAAGAAAAGAACAAAATCCATTAGAAGATGTGGGACTATCTTACCACTTCTAAACTGGATGGACAGCTAGGATATAGGGATTTTTAGGACCTTAATAAGGCCATGCTTGCTAAAATCGCATGGAGAATTTAGCAAAATCCTAATGATTTTTTGGTGTAGGATTTTAAGAGGCAAGTATTTCCCTAAAGTTAACTTCCTTGAAGCTAAGAAAGGCAGACATACTTCTTGGTGTTGGAGTAGCATTCTTGAAGGAAGGGATTTCTTAATGGAGAATTTATGTTGGGAAGTGGGAAGTGGTTCAAATGTGAAGGTATGGAAGGATAAGTGGGTACTAGGGCTTCCGGATGCAAAATTGGTAATTAAGCCTAGAAATGGGATTAATCCTGAAATAAAGGTTCAGGAGTTAGTACAAGGAAGTAGATGGGATCTGAGTGCAATTGAAGGAATTATCTTTGAATCTGAGAAAAAGGAGATTTTAAAAAATCCTTTATGCCTTAATTGCAGTGATGATGGTATTTTTTGGTTTCCTTGTAGGTCTAGAGAGTATTCGATGAAATCTAGATACCATATATCAAGGGAAGAGTCAAAGAGGAAATTGAAGAGAGGATTTGAATGCTCATTTCAAGTGCCAAGCAGTTTATGGAAGCAGGTATGGATACTAAACATCCCTGAGAAAGTTAAACACTTCTTGTGGAGAAGTGTACTGGGAATTTTACCTACTAAGGAAGCATTGTTTTGTGTTTGGATGAAGTAGAGAGTATTGATCATTTGTTATTCTTTTGCCAATAGTCTCAAGCAAGTAGATTTGGTTGTTGCTTGAATTTGAAATTTTCAAGAACTGATTTTACCAGTTCACTGCACTAGTTTATGGATGTCTTTAGTAAAGGTAATAGCCTGGATGATAAGGGGAAGGGGATTGCTGCTATAATGTGTTGGAATATTTGGAAGGGAAGATGTGATTGGATTTTTAATGGAGTGGAGGCAGAGGTTTTAAGGGTTATATGAGAAACTCATAAGTTGGTGCAGAAGTGCTTTCATTACAAGATTACAAATGGGAATTGGATTCACATGACAGGGATATGAAAGAAAGAAACTTGGAATGGTCAGCTCCAATAAATGGTATGATTAAGGTAAATATAGATGGCTCATATATTAGTACCCTTGATTCAGCTAGTATAAGAGTTATTTGTAGAAATTGTAAAGGAGAAATGATAGGGGGCTTGGGGAAGAAGATTTTTGCATCTTCTCCATTTATGGCAGAATGCTTGGCATTGAAAGAAGGCTTCAAAGCTGTGAACAGATATGGATGGTCTAATGTTGTGTTAGAAACTGATTGTGAGGAGCTGTACATATTAATAAATGAAAAGAAAAGGAAGCTTGCGGATTGGAGATGTTTGGACCTAGTCAAGGAACTTCAAAGCTTGAAGGAATCAGTAAGTGGTTCTATGGTATTTGATAAATCCCAATTTTCGTATATTTTATCCCGCTTTATTCATTTATTTTGGGATTATTTTAGGCTAATTTGGAATTATTAGATAATATTCGGGTTGTTAGCCAAAACTTGAATTAATCATGAGATTATTGGGCTTAAATTAATAATATTATGATTATTATCTTGTGTTTGAATAATATTTTTGAATATATGACATATCATAATTTTATTTAATTTCTGCCAATGAAAAAAACATATAGGAAAATCTTATGATGCAAAATTTTTTTAGAGAAGCCAAAAGAAAATCCAATGGTACAATTTTATTGGGCTTCTTAGATTTCAATGGGCTCAAGTGAATACCCATAGCTCCCTTCTCCTTTCCTATAATTAACCTAGATGCTGCTAATTATCATCACGTCGCAAGATTAACACACGCCGAAGACCGAAAAAGCAAGATGTGCCACGAGAATTATTGGAGCACGTTGGAAATTGAAGGGAAAAGGGACGCATAATAGAGCATCATTATATATCCATTGCATTCCTCTCTCCATTCATGTACAACCATGCGTAGGTGTGTGTGTTAAAGCATTTATCCATCAATTCACCAACTCCTTTGGATCATGGTTGTCAGTTGTTGTTTCAAACTAGAGGAGAATATCTACATGGAAGCTTAAGCTCTTTTGGGAGGCAATTTGGGAGGAGCATGGAGGAAGCTGAGACCTAGAACTTACACTTGAATATCACAAGGGAGTGTCTTTCCTTTTATTGATTTAGTTTGAGACTTGAGATTATTTAGTTTTAGATAATTTTGAATTGTTTTCTTGAGAACAATCTAGTTTTGGATTGTAAACATATTATTTAGTTTGGATTGAATTGATAATTTGGATTTGAATTGTGCTTAAGATAATTGTTGGGCTTTTTGTTTGCAAACCTTTGATTGTCAATTATATTATTAATTGAGTTTTCATTATTAATTTAATTGTCAATTTAGGTTTATCCTCTTGATTGTTTAAGTAAGTTGGTTAATTGTGTAGTTGTTTAATTAAGAAATTGTAAACAAGATTTCTAAGATTATTTTGGAATTAAATGTGATTGGTTTTTAATGAGTTTAATTAGCCATCGCTTATTTCATTATGAGTTTTCTATTGGAATATGTGTTATTGAACTTGAGGGTTTCTCATATTTGAATTAGGTAATTGAACTCATTAATTTCAATATCTCATTAACCTTCCTTTGGTCTAATTAATTAATTTGGGCTAAAAAAATTAACTCTATGTGAATCCAAAGTTATCCCCTTCATCATTATAACTAAACTAGATCTTTGTTATTTGACTTGCTTTTAATCAATCTTTTTAGGGTTAAGATGTAAATTAGCCAACGAACTATTACCCAAGGAGCATCTGGCACAAAAAAATATTGAGGGTACCTTAATTATTAATGAACAATTAAAAAGTGAAAAAAACACAAAAAGTGAGGGGAAAAAAACACAATGCCATTAAACTAACCCGTCACTGTCTTAGTGTCTCCCTCTCGTTTTTGTCTTCCATTGACTGTCACAGTGTCGGCGATGTCGGCATCTCCAAATCTTCCATTGTTGCTAGGTGTTCCACTCACCTTCTTGAACTAATCAAGGTCAGGATGCAACTTTAGGGTGACAATCACGCACCGAAAACCAAATCCAGTAGTCCATAGCCTCCAACCGATACTTACCTTACACCCCGGTTCCATCCCTCCGATGCCACAGGCAGCCATCACCGCTGCCATGACGCCTACGTGCGTGGGTCCCATCTCTGTGGGAGTTTTCCTTATCCAACAAGAAGGAATAACCACTCTTTTCTCTAGTGTCTCCACCACTATCCTCCGCCAGTGTCTAATATTTTAACGTAATTGTGGTAGTTGCTATTTTTTAATTGTTACTTGATACTTTTTTTTCCAGTTTTTAATTGTTCATTGATAATTAAGGTACCCACAATAGTTTTTTGTGCCAAATGCTCCTCAGGTAATAGTTCATTGGCCAATTTTCACTTTAACCCCATCTTTTTATTAGGATTTTAATTCTTTTCTCATAAGAACCCCCCCAAATTGCATTCAAATTCATATAAATTAGTCTCATTTTCATATAGGTTTAAGAGTCAATTGCATTAGTTCATTTAGTTAGTTAATTGCATATAGGTAGTAGTGTTTTGCATTCTAGTTTAGGACAGTTACATTCCACTGCATCTTTTGTCGCTATAAAGTTAGTTCTAAAGAAAACCTACAGCTTACTCCTTGGGAGAATGACCTAAGTTAACCCTAAACTGCATAATTAATTAGGATTTAGTTTAATTGATCGCTATAACGATAAAAACAACTCATCAGTATCCTTGGTGTGTCGCCAAGGTAATAGGGTTGCAAACTTTTTGGCAGGGTGCAAAGGGGATGTGTCCTAAGGGATGGCTTGTTGAAGCAACACCTCCTTTATCTGATACCTTACTTTCTGATAATTTGGGTTTAAGAAGAGCCTGGGCATATCTGAATAATGTTGTTGACGAGAAAGATGGTATTAGTTAGATAGATTTTCTTTATAATACATAAGTGTCTGTTATAGGCTCGCTTTATTGTTTCTATACTAGATTTTTTTCGGTGAGTTTTTTTGTGTGATAGGTTGTAATGTTAGCAGTCTTTATGGGTGTTTGTTGGCTTTGCCTATTAATGTGTGTGATGACTTATTATTTTTTTTTTTGTGATGAATAAAATTGACTCGTTTGGCTAAAAAAAAAAAAGGAAAATGACATTAAAATCTCAGTTAAGACAAATAATATTAAAAAGTCTTAGAACTTATTAATGTAGCTTTTGCACTTATTATTGACAAACTATGATATTTTTATGATATCATTTCTCTTAATAGAAAATTTACGATGTCATTTTCCAAAAAACAAAAAAAGAAAAAGAAAAAAAGCTGTGATCAACTTGAATCAATCCCATGGTATAATATTTCACTAAAAAAGCTAAGTGTTAGAATTATGATCAACTTTTGACCCAAAAAAAGAAGAATCATGATCAACTTTGGTCAGAGTTTTAAAATAAAATGACATATTCTTCATAAGGTTAATATAAGTATCTCAAATTTATCTTCTTTTTATTTTTGATCCCTTAAATTTCAAACGGTAAGTTTTGGTCCTTTAAGGGGAAAAATAATATAAATTTTTATTAAATTATAGAGATAAAATGTTTTAAACACAATAAAACTTGAGAACCAAAACCTATGATTTAAAACTTGGGGGATCAAAACTAAAATGAAAACAAACTTGACAGATTAAATATTGTAGGGAGAATTGCAATAAGGCTTCAAGGAAGGGACTAAATAGTCAAGAAGTCTATGTGACTACTCAAGAGTAAGCGATTACAAATTCTGTCGTAGGAAATAACACCTTATTTGTCATTGAGAGTTTTTAGTAATTGAATCCCTTACTTAAGAGCACATTGTAATTCTTCCAAATATTAACTCTCTTTGTAAAGAAATGATACGTAATTGATGTAACAACAATACGTAACTGATGCGGTAATGATATTTATCAATGATAAAAACTTTGACCAAAATTGATTAACACTCTAAGGATTGATTTCTTAATAAAAAAGGAATAAGATGACAACATACCTATGAACTTATACCCTAATGTGCAAAAAGACTTTAACTTTTATTAGGTTTAAAAATACTCATAAACTTTAAAATGAGACTAAAAATGACACAAAGTAATAAACATTGGGTGGTTTTAGTGGTCATATCATTTTTTTTTCTGATTTTTAAAATTTATGGGTATTTTTACACGTTAAATAATTTTTTTTTTTTTTTGCATATTAGATATAAGTTCATAAGTATTTTTACAGCTTAACCTTTATTAATTTCAATTATAAAGACTCAGAGCCAAGGGTTTTCTTTGATTTTTTAATCCTCACATATTAAAGATGAGGTAATATTAAAATTTTTGGTAGAACTGATGATTGAGGAAGATGAATCATGTTTGAAAGTAGAAGCCAATTAATGTATCAGCCCAGCAGACGGTGAGGAATTGTTGATGTTACTCTGCAACAATATCAATCCAAGTGGCAGATTTAGGTATATTGATAAAATAAAATTGATAAGATATCCGTTATATTTTTGTATTATAATCTTAGAGTTTTTTATTCTAATTTATTTTTTAAAAAAATATGAACATAAGAGTCGTTCTTATTAGTGTGTGTCTGTGTGTGTATGTCTGTGTCTCTATATATATATATATATATATATATATATATATATATATGTATGTATTTATTTATTTATTTATTTGGTACAAAAAAGAGTCGCTCTAATTAGAAATATATATTTTTATTAACATGTCAAAAGAATTATATTAATCAATTGTTTCCCGTTCAAAGGAAAAAGAAAAGTCCACAAAGACCTGAGTATAAGTTCTATATGAATTTAAATTAATCATAAATTATACTCTCTTAAAGTTACTCAACTAATATGGATAAATTAAGGAAATAAGCTAAATTATTTAGGCATGTCCAGCAGCCTGAATTTGCTTCTAAGAAAATATTTTGAGGTATCGGATAAACCTTCACTTTAAAGCATTTTTTGAGAATTAATTATGAGATTAAAATTTCTCCTTTAAAAATATTTTATTGGCACAAATTAGCATACCAAAATTAATATTCTAAAGGTAAAATTATACTGAAAATTACTTTAGAGTGTTTAACACATTTAAAAAGATATTTCAAGTTATTGAATGGATAACAAAATATTTTAAGATACTAAACTTAATAAAAGAAACCTCAGGTACACTAAAATTTCATGGAGCTGCTCCTAACCCTTAAAAGAAGATTATATTCATTTATATAAATTAAAAATAGCGCCGACTTGAAAATTACTACACTACCCACTTGTCACAAAAAAGAAAATTGGCTGAAAGCTAAGGCGTAGTTCTGGCAGTGGCACGCTATATTTGAATCCAACAGATCATTGCCCAAGTTTTGGGGGAAAATTTCACCTAGGTCACAAGTAAGGGAATTGACGATAAAATGTTCCTTGAAATCTTAAAATTGTGGTGGAGTTCAGTGGAATTTTTTTTGCAATATTTTTCAAATTTGAAAATACACAAATGCCTCTTATGTGCTTGTGTTGATAAGTTCATAAGCCTGTTTTGATAAATCCATGTACTTTGTGTTGACTAAGGGTGGTGATTAATTCTAGTAACCCGATGTGCTCACTCAAGCCGAGAGAAAAATCACCATGTCCAACCAAAAAAAAGAAGTCTACAAAAAATTGGGCACAATCGGGTTAGGCAGTTTTGCAGGCATGGCCAGACATTAAGCAAGGTATGTGGCCCTGCTCAATAAATATATATATTATTATATTTTATATAAATTTTTCTTATAAATCAAATGATATATTTCTCGAGCCTTCCCTTTATCTCATTTTCTATTTAATTACAATTATTTTGTTGCCTTATTTATAATAGATTATGAATATTGTTTAATTCTTAAAGTATGAATATTTGTTAAGACATATGGTAGTTTTGTAAATTTCAAGACTTATTTTGAAATATCTTAAGATGAGGAATCGTGAAATGTATTTGAAGTTTATATTACTTAAAGCGAAGTTAAGGTATATGGTAAGTATAGGAATGTTTATGAAACTTAAATGAAATTATTATTTTCACATGTGGATAAGGCATGGCGTGACCACTTGGGTAGGAAAGCTTGTCCAGCCCAACCAGAAACCGTTAGAGCTTTTACTGAGTAAGGCCGGGCATTGGACTGTAAAATGCAACCCATTCATCCTTTGGGTTGGGCATTGAGTATGGGTCTCACTCTACCCATGTCCACTCATTGTTAACAAACAAGTCTATATGCATGTGTTAACAAATAATCATATTTTGGTAAGTATGAACATATTTTGACAAGTCTATGAGTTTTCACAAGACATTTGTGTCTTTTCACATATAGAAAATATTGTTAAAAAGTCCCAAGACTTTATCGTAATTTTAAGATTTTAAGAGATCATTTTGTCATAAACTCCCATACTCGAGACTTAGGTTCACTTTTCTCTAAGTTTTTCTTTGTTTTTTTCCCCCAAAAAACTTGGACTACGAAATCATTCTCTATAAGCATCGAGTATATATGTCAAGAGCGTGGCATTAAAACCCAAAATATGGGTCTGTATAAAAAAAACAGAAACCCAATATGGATCAAGCTAGTCACTAAACCAATCCTAAAATCAGTCTGATCAAGAATTTTGAGCAGATGAGCTGGATTGAATCTTACATTTTTCTCCATTACTGAATTTGAAATGACGTCGCTTTGAATTTCTTGTTTTTAAATAACAGCATTTCATCATTTTTGTAATTAAAAACTCTGTATGTATGGTTTATACATGAATGTTTCACTTGTGGATCAAACCAAAATTAAAATTAGGAGAAACTTTAAGGATCAAAAGTGGTACTAACCCTTTATTTAAAGATTACTGTTTTTAAAGTAATATAATAATATCTTTATATATTTAATTAAATTATAGTATTTTAATCATAATTTAATTGACCTAATTTAATCATAATCATATCATTCACCCTTGAACCACTGTCTGAATCAGATTAATACCCTGCTGGGTTGGTCTTTAGTTCCTTAATTAAGAGCCTCATAACTTTCTTTTTCAGCTAAAGTAGCTATTCGCTTTAATGTAATGATATTGATAATCACTTTACATTTCCAGGCTTCCAGCTTCTAAAAGAATACCATATTATATAGTATTTTATTATGTCTTTTGATCGTCGCACTCTTGGTATCTAAATATTGCCTCTTTTGGATTAACTCAATAATTCAATCACACGTTTCAAGGTTCTGTTCAGTCAAACTCAACTCTCTGACTAGTGGCTACGTTAACCAAGTTCAAATTTTTCATTCAAAGATCCAGCTCATTTAACTACTAGGCCCAAATGGGAAAACAACTAAGGTCTCTTTAGTATTACAATTTGAACTACAAACAATGAAACAAGATCACATATTAAAGTTAAGAGGAAGAATTATAAAAAGGGTTAAAATTGTCTCTAACTCCCTCTAATCCTATATATCAGTTACTAATAATCAAATTACATGTAAAAAAAATAGTTAAAATTATTAAAAGCAATAAATATGTGATAAATATAATTTTTCCCCAAATATACTATTGTATGAAGAGGGAGAGTGAGAGAGAATAAATGGAAAAAAGAAGAGAATGAGTGAAAAAGGGAGATATGAGACATAATTAAATGAGGACAAAAATAGAAAAGAAATACTAGTAATAATATAGTTTCAAGATCAGCACAAGGTGCAACTTCTATATATATATATATATATATATATAAACAACCCTATTTTAAAATTGGTAACCTATAAAATCGACTGGATGGATGAAGTTCTATCTCTTTCAAATCAATTATAAATAGCATAACTAATAGACTAGACGAAAAACCCAACTTTAAAAAAACATAGGGCCTTGTATAAAAATTATGAGAAGTTGCATTGTTATAAACAGTAACAATCACTGTATGCAAATACACATGGCATTATAGTTCACTCAACAACGTGATAACGATGTCCAACTAACTGATTAGTTTCATTGCTTGATGTACAATGGAAATAAAAATGTTCTAGTTTTTTGACATTGTTAACGTAGGAATCAAGACCTTAGTCACATGATGAATGATATCACAAAAGGGGTAGTGGAAATCACATATCACATCTCCTGAATACGAAGGTCTATCAATTTTAGGTTAAAGAAGAGACAGTTATAGTTGTAATTTGAACCATATACTGAGAGAGGGGAAAAAGGTTTGAGAGGGTCAATATGAACATGTGTACACGATTCTTGAACTCAAAGGCTTTCTTTACATTACCCACCGTCTGTCAGTTATCCTTGTCTTTTAAGCAAGAACTTATACCCAATGCTCCCACTACTTTCATTACACCAGAACTTTCTTTTCCAGCTTCTTCAACCTCTTTCATCCTTTACCCGTGTTTGTCTCGGAAATTTCACTCGCCACTGGTTCAGTTTGATCTGCAGTGAACAGTACCAAACATCAAAATGGGTTCATACCAGACACCAATGAGTGAGAAGCTCTTCAATGGTGGAAACTTCATGTGGGTTACTGCTACAAGAATTGCAGGCAAGTCGGCATATATGTATAAATCCTTATGTAATTGACTTACTATATATAATGCAGGGTATTTATTAGCTGCATTTTTTTTCCTTTTCTGATGTGGAATGAAACCAGAAAATATGGGATGAAGTTGGAGAAGATCAGTTTGAGAGAGAGAAGATTCTGCTGGATTTGGAGCAAGAGTGCCTCGAAGTTTACAGAAGAAAAGTAGATAGAGCAAATATTTCCAGAGCTCGTCTGTATCAGGAATTGGTAGAAGCAGAGGCTGAATTTACCCATCTTCTTTTGACACTTGGTGAACGAGCTTTCCCTGGATGGGTAAGACAACTACACTGAACTCACCTCAATTAGCTCATAAAACCCATCAGAACCTACAATTATTATAAGCATACAACATTGTTTCATATGTAGCTTATTCTAGAGACAAATCCTTTATTAAAAAAGAAGGCCAACGTTAATTGTTAATTAGTAAAATGGTATGGTTTTTAACTTTTAACTAAAGACTTTTGTCATTCTAAGTCACTAACATTTTCTAATTTCATTCGCTCACAAATACTGGGCAAGGGACCTCTAATACCCCAAACTCCCAAATTTGTTTTCCTCCTTTTCTCTTAATCAGTAGATTCTACTTAAAATGTGACATTTTGGCTAGCAACGCATTGTAAGAATACCATAATTCTGAAATAAATGTGACTTACAATGATAAATGCTGATACTGTACCAAGCGTATCCTGAAATGAGGCATTTATTAACCGCTAGAAACTTATCACACGTAATGTTGCCTGGATAGCCACAGAAAAGAACAGGAACACTGAAGGAGCAATTGCAATCCATCACCCCAACACTCGAGGAGATGTACTTGAGGAAAGAAGAGAGGTTAGATCAGTTCCGAGCTGTACAAGAACAAATACAAAAAGTAAAAGCTGAAATTGCAGGCAACTCTGAAGAAGCGCCCTCATGCATTATTGCTGTAAACGAGAGTGATCTTTCACTGAAAAATCTTGAGGAGTATCGGACTGAGCTGCAACTGCTCTACAATGAGAAGGTACTAAACATTATACATTAGTCTGTGAGCCACTTCCAAAATATACTTATTACACTTGTTTTGTTCATATTTAAAGAATGAAAGACTAAAGAAGGTGGAGAAATATATAGAGGTGATCCAAAACTTGTCTAACATCTTGGGGAAGGACTCCTCTGCAATCATAAGCAAGGTTCAACCAAGCTTGAGTGATATGAAGGGAATGTCAAACAACATAAGTGACAGTATCTTGGCGAAACTCAACAGCACGGTGGAATCCCTCATGGAAGAAAAGCAAAGCCGGCTTGACAAGGTAAGCTGATGAAAGCTGTGAAGTTTCAACTACAGCAGGCAGTAGTTATGATGTTAAACCAATATATAGAAAAACACAAAATCATACTGAATCCAAAGAAATCTAGATCGATGGACCCAACTTTCAGTAAACAATCCCTTCAGTCTACTGTAATTTCTTTTGATTTCTAATATTAGATTTTTAGAAATTGCGCTCTTCTTGGTATACTGCAGCTTCACCATCTTGGTAAAGAACTGACAAATTTATGGAATCTCATGGATACACCAAATGATGATCGACTGCCTTTTTACCACAAAACTGGCTTGTTATCAGTTTCAACATTGAAAGCATTGGATCCAGGAATTCTATCTCTAGACATAATCCAGAAGGTCAGTACATAGTTCTAATGATTTTCGGACCACTAGAAATCTTTCAATATTACAAGCTCTTCGTTTTTTTTCAAGGCTGAAGCTGAAGTCAAGAGACTGGACCAGCTAAAAGCAAGCAAAATGAGAGAGATATTTTTGAAGAAACAGGAAGAACTTGGGCTGATAAGTAAAAAATCGCACATGGGGATTCCCACACAATCAGAGATGAATAATATCTTCAACCTTATGGACTCAGGTGAGTCTAGGCAATGTATCTGTCATTATGAAAAGTGACAATGTATGAAGTACAATCAGCCTTGAAATTGACTTAAATATACAAAAGGGGAGATTGAACATTCCGATCTCCTCAAAAGCATGGATGAACAGATATCAAGAGCAAAAGAAGAAGCTGCTAGCAGGAAGGCTATTATGGAGAAAGTGGAAAAGTGGATCTTAGCATGTGATGAGGAGCGTTGGCTAGAAGAATATAACAAGGTTAGAATCTCACTATATACCAATTTTCATAATGAGTAATCTGCAGAAGTGATTGTTTTATCTTCGCTATACAATCCAAATGTGTGGCTACAGGATGAAAATCGATACTCAGTCAGCAGAGGAGCTCACAAGAACCTGAGACGGGCTGAGCGTGCCCGAATAATGGTCAGCAGGATGCCGGGTGTGTATAATAAGACCATAACAATATGCAACTTGGACCAAATGGAAACTAGCTAATAATGCAATTTCACACTATTTCATATTTGCAGCTTTGGTAGAAATGCTAATGGCAATGACCAAGAAATGGGAAGAGGAAAGAAACAAAGTATTCTTGTACGATCAGGTAAAATAACTTACATTTTGAAACGTTTTGAAATGTTACAATTTTTCACGCACATATACAGAATCCCCATATACAAGGGGCTTCAACACACTGCAATGTTCAAGGCACAGCTAACATTCCTGACGATCACATATTAAAGTGAATGGAACTAAAAGAAATTTTATTCCTGAACCGCTTGAAAGAGAAAAAATTGTTTTACTCAACACCAACGCCAAAGTTTCTGTTTTCTTAAACAAATAAGTTTGCTTTGGAAAAAGGTAGATACTCAGACAGTGGAAAAGCATATTAAAACTCAAAGTATAGCTAATATTTAACAACCTTTTATATTATAGACAATTTTGTCATCAATAACACAGCATAAATGTTTAGTTGGAACAATAGAAAGCTGCTATAGTATAATCTAACCTGTCTTTTCATCATATAAACAACAACAATATAGCCCCCAGTTCCTCTTGTTATTAAATATGCCCAAGTTACAATAACTCATAAAATATACTATTGCCATAAGCCACCTAATTACACCTTTGACCAAAAGAAATAACAGTTACCACAGTTACCAGAAAGTTATGCCTCACATATTATGCAGTTTCAACATGAGTTAACTTGACAGAATGGTTTGTGTAATTGAGAAGCCAAAGGATGTTACATTTTGCTTAATGATGACCCACGTAATTTGTTTTCCTGAGAGAATAAATTGCATCTACTTGTAGGCACCTTTATTAGCAATATTGGAAGATTATTACGTGGTAAGGCAGGAAAAGGAAGAGAAGAAAAGAGAACAGGTTCGTTGCTGGAAGCACTGCATTCACACATGAATTTAAAACATATTAATACTGAATTATGGATGTAAATTTATTATTACCTCCTCTTCTATAATTTGATATTCACTGGCAGGGAAAGAAGAAAGTTCAGAGCCAGTCAGTAGTTCAGCAAGATAATATATGTGGTTCCAGAACAGGCACCAGCAGCAGGCGTCTTCAGTTTAAAAGCATGAATGGAGTTCTAGAATATACAACACCCTTGACTAGAAGGCTTGCCCTGGGTATCCAACTACTGGAATGAAATAACAAATTCATAAAACGAAGGCATGTCCTTCTTCGAGGATGGAAAGAACGTACCAAAAAGAAGATTTTTGGTCAACCAAACCAAGCCTTGCTTCTCACATTCAAATCAGACATGAGGCCTCTTCACTTTTGTCAATCTATCCCAGAACTTTATCACCTTCATTTTGTTATTTTACAAGAAACATAGGGTATGACTGAAATTTCTTTTCCATAAAACTACAGTAGACATGTAACAGAATAAATTTGAAATTTGTTACGTAGAAGAAATTCGAATGCATTCATGTTTTTGCACATGCCGCCCACAAATAGATGGCCTTAAGCTGGGTATCAAGTGCAAATAGAACAAGTTATTGTTCAATGTTCATAAATCATATGGTACAAATATTTGCTCTACCTAACAGTTTTTCTGGTTAAAGGGTTTTGTTAAGAAAACTTTAATTTCATACTGAAACCATAAAAGGTATAGACATTTAAAAAGCAGTTCTTAAAATAGCAATCACCACATGATTCCTTTGACCCTAATCATGTATCTTAACCAAAGGAATTTCATTTATGTTGAATGAATCAAACATTATATCTATCTATGTAGATTGTAGAATATAAAATTTATAGCTTAATGTAGATCACAATGCCACATGGTTTACCTGTCCATAATACATCATAGGTATACATACACAATCACAGGAGTCACTGTTAGGAAGTTCAAATAAAGATTATGTTTCGGCAGATGAATGCACGATATTACCATAGGCTCAGGTTCCAAATTAGTTTAAAGAATGTTTAGTGTCCAGTCTTTGTATGCGCATAAAGAGAAGTGCATCAGTATTACATCAAGCTAGTAAATTGACATCAAATAACAAATCTCCTCTCCTCTTACAATTCTGAAAACAGGCCGTTCTTGTCTTGCAGGACATATGACGTATCATTTCAGAAAATATGCTCATTATATAATCCCAATCCAAAACCCAAGATAAACTAATCTAAAAACGTTGTAAATAGAGAATATCAGTTAATGGAGGTCTGGATGTCATCTTCTTGCTTATACAAAGTCATCTCAGCTTGAGTCGCAGAATGAAGCAAAATACTGCTCTCTCCCCCCTACTTGTTTGTTGCGTCCGGATATACCTAAGGCTCAACTCTCAGTTCTGGCGCTTCTTCTTCTGGCTTTCGGAAGAAATGATCTATACGTCGAGTACCTGGCGGAGGTAGCTTATCAGCATCAGGGCCAGATTGGCTCCGATCTTTGGTCGGGTGATCAACAGGCCGAGCGGGCAGAGGAAGCGAATCAAGCAGAAAGTCGCTGGTTGGTTGGTGCCTCTTGACAGCGATTCTCAAGTGGTCAAGCTTCACAATCTTGCGCTTCTTCTCGATAGCAACTTGGGCAGACTTTCCAGCCAGGAATCGGAGGAAGAGCTCGGTGGAGCAGGATACCAAGAACAAGGCTTCTGAACTTAACCTCTGGACTTCTGGATCAAGCTTCATGATTTTCTTCACTCGACCAGTCGGAAATTCTGGTCGCATCGAGTTATCTTTCTCTTCTTCCGCCATTTTCGACTATAGTTTACTTTTCTGGATTGAGGAATTGAATCATTAGCATTGAATATTGACAGAAGGTAGGGTTTCGAAATGGCGGGAACAATGCGTCTTCCCGCCATCACTTCAGCTAATCCACAATTGGCTTCATTCCTGAATTACTTATAAGGACAAATTTCAGTTGAGAACCATGGTAGACAATTAATTTCCATTCTCCCCCAAAGAAATATGAAATATCATTGCAGTCCAGGTGTTAAAGTGAAACTAATTTTTGAAGTAAAAATATAGAAATAAATCTTTCAGGAATGGAGAAAAATGGCGATAGATGGGGAAAAAAAACTTTTGAGCACCAAATACATCAACCATGTATGAGTCTTTACCATACTCCCTCTCTGGTCCTTATTATAAGGCACCAACTACCAACATTTTTTTGTCCTTATTATAAGACACCAACTTCCTTTAATCAACTCATTTATTACTATTTTCCAATTATACCTTTATTTTTAACCAACTCTTTAAATTCACATCATTAAAGTAGGGGCAAAGTTGGAAATATTTATCAATTTTAGACCAATTTAATGACTCAACTTCCATTCCTTGGTTTGCGAGAAAAGGTAGTTGGTGCCTTATAATAAGGACCAGAGGGAGTATCTTCTTAAGGAGCTAGTAAATAATACAATGAGCAATTAAGAGTCACCTTACCTAATTTCTACCTATTAATTCTCAAAGTTTTAATGATAACAAGATTAGAAACTATTTAAGACTTTGAAAATAATTAAGCTTTTGAATCAGTAAAGTGTAAGTGTTACTCGAGTAAGGGAATTCATCTTACTCGAGTATCTGTTGGACCTGGCTATCACCCAAGAGGGGGGGTGAATTGGGTGTTTGATAAACTTTAGGAACTTTTAAAAAAACTTTTCGCAATTTATAAATTGACAATTAGATATTCAAAGATGAGCATATACTGGAAATGTAAAAGATAAGGGAAGAGAGTATGCAAACTGTGATTTATCCTGGTTCGGTCCAATCTTTGACCTACGTCCAGTCCCTAAGCTTCACTTGAGATTTTTAATCCACTATTTGCTTTGAACTTGATTACACGTTCTGTACTTGAAGTAATCCTCTCATTAGGATTCACTCCTCCTTACAAACTGTAATCAATTCACTTGCTTGATTACACACTCTGTACTCGAAGTAATCCCACACTCGGATTCACTCCCCTTACAAGCTGTAATCACAACAAAGTGTTTCCCACTCAAGATCACCCAATCTTGAGTAACTCTTAGAATAATAGGATGTTTACAATGAATCTTCTCTCTCAGAAGTAAGTGAATAAACACTGAAGCACAATACATATAATCTCACTCTCTAAGCTAGATATATGATCATTGAGATATTCAGAGAGTAGATGAAGCAGACGTTAGAATATTGGCATTTTCACTGTGTAAGCTCACGTCACTGTTCTTGTTCTCCCTCTTGTATCTGTGTCTGTTGTTCTTCGTTTCTGGGCTTCTTATATAGATGAAGAAGAGGAACTAGCCGTTACATTTTCTTCTCTTTGATTCTTCAAAGTTCAGCTGTAAATCTGGAATATGACAGTTGCATATTTTCCTCTGTTTCTTCAATTCTTGGCTGGAATCTTGGATTTAGTTGTTGTAGATGGTCTTCCAAAATTCTTGTCATTCCATAAACTTAATTTGACCGTTTGAGATGATTCTTATGAGTTACAACGGTCTGAGCTGAACATCTGGGATAAGGGAGAAGGATCAGCCCTGTTCTAGGTTCGTCATTTAATGCATTTATCCTGGATCTTGATCTTACCTTGATCTTGGCTAAACCTTATCTGAAAAACACTCAAAACTTCATCAAGGACATTAGAAACAATAATATCATATGAGGAAATAATTTCAGGAAGACCCATTAAGATTTCGCAGATCAACATCATTTGATTTTTCAAAATCCCCGATGCAAACTCGAGTTTGTTCTTCTAGACTCGAGTTTGGGGTTCATCCAGAAAGCATGTCTGTTGATTAGTGGTCTAAACTTGCAGTCTGTAAAAGCTAACTCGAGTTTATTGGGCTCTGGACTTGGGATGGAATTTTGGTTCGGAAGCTAAACTTGAGTCAATTAGTGACCAACTCGAGTTTGGGTCTATGTTTGAAGAACAAGCCTAAGTTCGTGATTTTCGAGACTGGAGTTTAGGGTCATAGACTGGAGTTTGTAGTGTAGCCAAAATGGATGATCTTTCTGTATGATCCATACTCGAGTTTGGGAAGCAAACTCGAGTTTCAGTGACTACTGAAATATTTGAGGTTTATCTGGGTCAAGTGCAAACTGGAGTTTGGAAGGCCAGACTAGAGTTTGGGAGTCTATTGAGTTTTCTGGGTTCCTTTCTGTTTGGTTTAAACTCGAGTTAGGGAATCTAGACTCGAGTTTGGCTTGCTTGGGATTCTGAGTGCTTTCTGTATCTTCAAGACTTCAGGTTTGATTTGCAAACTGGAGTTTAGCTTAATGTGAAAATTTTGGATTCATTTCTGTGTCTGTACAGACTCGAGTTTGTCTATGTAGACTCGAGTTTGGCTTTTATGTAAAATTGAATATCTTTCTGTCAAGTCTCAAAACTGGAGTTTGCTAACACAAACTCGAGTTTTCTTCTCCATGGCTCAGTCAAACATCCTTCTCACAAGTTCTTTGTTTTCTGACCTGATAAAGATCAATCCCTGGAATCCAGTACCTATCTCCATGAAGCTCTTTAAGTCTTCTTTCCATTGCAAGAAGAATTAGCTCCAAACTCACTGTATTCTGATAGTTATGATCTGATGAATGAAGGTTATTCTTTGCCAGCGTTTTTGCAGCATCTTGAATTTATAGTCAACTTTCGAAGATCATATCTCACTCATTTGATCTTTGTTTTCCATGATCTTTATGTTTCTGGAAAGGTATGTGAGTCTACTTTCATATGCCACCGATTTCAGCTCATTCTGATGTGTAGATTGTGAGATACACTCAAATCATTAAAGCTTAGTCTGCTGGGTGACGTTAACAGATGGGTCAACTTCAAAAATTCATAGCTCTCTCATCTCAGCTTCTTTGAGCATGAAAATTTGTCCAGATGACGCATTGGATATCTAGTTTCATACAAAATTGATTTCACCTTAAACCGATCTCTGGTTTGGGGGATATCATCAAATTACCAGAGGTCGCCAATTCTGATCGTGAAACAGAGTTGGACAGAGTTACTGAAAGCTTGCTAAACTCGAGTCATTAAGTGACTAACTCGAGTTTTGAGTTCCAAACTCGAGTTTACATTGGCTAACTCGAGTTTTGCTGATCCAGAGACACCAGAGTTGCTGAAGACACTACAAACTCGAGTCATTAAGTGACTAACTCGAGTTTTGAGTTCCAAACTCGAGTTTACATTGGCTAACTCGAGTTTTGCTGATCCAGAGACACCAGAGTTGCTGAAGACACTACAAACTCGAGTCATTAAGTGACTAACTCGAGTTTTGAGTTCCAGACTCGAGTTTTGTGTCCTAAACTCGAGTTTGCTCATAATCCAGAGGCAGATCACGTCCTGTAATGCAGTAAACTTGACTTTTGAGTATGTGGCTCGATTTTGCTCATCCAAAACCTGATATATGCTTGTTTTAACTCTGAATTGAGCCATCCCAACTTCCATTTGATCTTGGAGACTTCAAGAATCAAACTAAGAACTTGTATAATGATTTTCTCAGTTTATTCAGCAAGTTCTTCTTTCTTTCTTCTCTCTTCTTGATTATTCTCCATGAATCAACTCTTTCTTTCTTCTATTCTCTTGTTCTTTCTCCACATGAACAAATCTACATTAAATGTAGCAATTAGACAATGTATATGATATAAACTTTTTGCTCTTGCTAATGGCATCTATATAAGACATCATCAAAACTAATCATAACCAACAGTATCCTCCATCTGAAAGCCTGTTTGAGTGATCACATATCAATACTCGAGTAAGGATTTGTCATAACTTGAATACTATATCAGAAAAACCTTCAAAAGCAAAGTTCAGAGAGTGTTACTTGAGCAATAGGTAAGTGTACTTGAGTACTGGTAAGTGTTACTTGAGTATGATCATTTCAATCTCATAAAATTGCTCCTTGTTCAGAGCACCTGAGTACAATTTTTTCAATACTCGAGTGTGTTACTCAAGTAAGATAAAATGGTTACTCAAGTACTGAGTATGTACACTATACTCGAGCATGATTTTTTGTCTACTCAAGTATGGTACTCAAGTAAGACATATTGGCTACTCAAGTACTGTCTTTCTAAGCATCTGATTTAAGCCTGTCACAGAGCTATTCGAGCAGCAAGAAAAATCTACTCAAATAAGGTACTAAAATAAGGATCCTTAGCTACTTGAGTACTATCGTTTCTAAAGTCACCAATAAAGCCTAATATGAAGATACTCGAGTAAGGTACTCGAGTATGGCATATCAGTAACCCTTTTGTGTATGGTTTCAACGATAATTGAAAATTTAAATATTTTGGGTTATCACTATGTTCTATTTAAATATTTCTTAAACTACATTATACTACATCTAATCATCTTGTCGAGTATGTTTCAAATTATTAACCATCATTTGATTGAAGATTAGCCAAAAAGCAAATTTGTGTCAGACACATTTAATGCCGACGGAAAACAGAGCCAACAAACAAAATGAAATCTTGTAGCAAATGAAATCATTCCTTCGAGGCATACTTATTCCAGCAATTCTTTGAGTCAACTTCTGTGCACAAGTATGTCGACGACAAACGAGTATATGAAGCAATGGTCAACTGTACCTAACGAAAATCATTGGTGCCTAACGGAAATATGAAGAGTCATAAAGGCTACATTTAAAGCTTCACAACGGCATTAATAGAAGATAGTATAAAAGCTCACCACATTCAATTCCAAAACCTATCGAAACTTTGCGCAATCAATTCGAATTTATTGCTAATTACTATTTCATTCATTTCATTTAATATTTTCAGATATTTTTATTTATACTTCAGTGTTTATCATTTATCTACTAAGTGAGGAGTATTAAACACTTACCTGTTTAATCTCAAGGTTGAGAAACCTTAAGTGTGGGTGTACAATTACAGCTTGTAAGGGGGAGTGAGTCCTAGTGTGATAGGATCATCTCAAGTACAAAGTGTGTAATTGTATCTGTGTTTGTGAGATAGTGAAAAACCTAGAGTGTCTGGAGACTGGACATAAGTCAAAGAGTTAGACCAAACCAGTATAATTTGTCTGTGTTTATTCTCTCTATCTCAATCTCTTTTATTATCATTCTTCAATTAGATCTGAGAAAGAATTTTAAAATCCCCTATTCACCCTCCTCTAGGTGATATTCCACTTTCACTACCCACCTTAGCTATAGGCACCACTTGTGCAATGCCAAGTAGTATTGACCAATTTAACCTAACTATTTGATGGTGTAATCCTTTACTTCACTCAACAGTGATACATATATCCTTGACCCAAAAAAAAACACATATCTAACAAAAAGGGACAATTCATCATAATAATAAACACATTCATATGCATGTATATCAAGAATTGGGTATAAGCATAAATCAAACCAGTTATTACACCAGTTGGGAATATTGCATGTATTATTATTCTTTTAACCCTAACTCCTCTTATACCTTTTTGAACCCATAGGATAAATTTCATCTCATAATATGATATGCCCAATATAGCATGCCTAAGGGCAATATTCTCTACTGGAGGAACCCATAGTCCTATGAGTACTCCAGAGGACTTTGGTTGATCTATGACACACTTGTGCTTTAAGGTTCCTCTAGTGAAATACCACTTGCTTGCCATTGGAGTATTACATCAAGGAGAATTGACTTGTCCAATCAATGTTAGCTAGGGTAATAATAAAACATACTGGCTTGCTACATGGTATTTAATTGTTTTTGTACATCACAACCTATTCACTATCTCTACCATTTATTTCACAGTATTCTCTTAGATTATCAACATTGTCATGCTTATTCAATCAAAGTTTGCTAATTCCATAGTCATCCACAATTATGAGCAAACATTCATCTTGTATTCTAGCAACCGAAAATCATATTATTAAACATGCTCACATCATATTCTCATATCAACACCATATATGATTCACATGCAAGTCATACCTCAAGTCATCCCTCTCTCATATAAGGCTGCTCACCTTAACGAGCAAGTCTCCAAGGTAAGAAACAACTCACTTGCCCCTGCAAGTATTATGCTCGCCAAGGCAAATTTGTGTCAGACTCGCTTCGACAAGTAGGTTATTCCTCGAAGTAAGGTGTACCATTGCACTTATTCAATCTCATATCAATTTTCATACAAAGACCTTTAGTTGTCTCTAACATTTTAATATACAATTCTATTTAGTAATAGAAATAGGTAATTAAGAGTTGCTCAGTGGTATGCTGGTGAGGAAAATTCTGAATGTCCTCACAAAGGAATAGGAAGCTAAAGTCACAGCCATTGGAGAAGCTCAAGGAGAATTGATGAGATCAGTAACTACTCTATTTAGAAGCCTATCCGAATATGAAAGAAAACTAAAGTTTAAAAAGGGTCTAGATGAGATCAACAATAAAAGAAAAGGTGTTGCTTTCAATGCCATAAAAGACAAAGAGGTGAAAGAGGAAGATGAAGATGAAGAAAGTGATGAATCCGGTATGCTTATCCGAAGGCTCAAAAGATTCTACAAAAAGGACTAAGGCTTCCAAAGATTTCAAAAAGGAAGTCAAAATTGTTAGTTCTCAACCAATTTTTAATGATAACTAAACACTTGTAAATCATTGGTTTAAATAAGAACTCGATTTCATGTCTTAAAACTCCAGTTCTCATTTCAGCAAAATGAAGAACTCGAGTTCTTGGGTCAAGAACTCGAGTTCGCGACCCTTGGCCGTAGAAAAATTCTCCAAGTCTTAAGAACTCGAGTTCTTTAGTACCAAACTCGAGTTCAAGAACTTGAGTTCTTGGTAAAGAGCTTGAGTGCTCTCTGTAAGAAATTCGGTCAAGGCTAAGAACTTGAGTTCTTGGGAAAGAACTCAAGTTTATGAACTTGAGTTCTCAGCAAAGAACTCGAGTTCCTTTATAAGGCATATGATCAAGGTCTAAGAACTCGAGTTCTTAGATAAGAACTTGAGTTCATGAACTTGAGTTCATGATTAAGAACTCAAGTTCTTTAAAAATGAATTTGCCCTGAAATGAAAAACTCGAGTTCTTGATTATCAACTCAAGTTCTTATCTTGTGGAGTTGAGTTGTTCAGAAAGAAAACCAAAGAACTCGAGTTCTTGTTTAAGAACTCAAGTTTTAGAACTCGAGTCCTACATTGAAAACTCGAGTTCTTGTCGCTGACGCTGATCTCGAATTCTGCAGATGAACTGCTATTGAGGTTATGGTTTCCAGAATCACTTATAGTATTCACCCCATCTTCAAAAATATCATAAGTAAATTCAAGGATAAGGATCAAATCATATGCTATGAATGCAAAAAACCTAAACATATCTAATATGAATGTCTACAACTGGAGGGCAAAGATAAGGAAAAGAAAATATGCAACAACTTCAAGAAGAAAGCATATTATATGGAGGTTTAAATTTGCAAAATTTGGCCTAAATAATTATAGTATTAATGATTGGAAATTAAGGCCTATTTTTCCTTAAATTTATTTTAGGAAGAGATTACATTTAAGGAATATTCGTAAATGATAATTTTGGCCAAAAAATTATAGAATTTATATTTCATGACCTAGGAAAAATTAATTGAGAAGGAAAAAATCCTTATAGGAAATTAAAGATTTTATTTTTAGATTATCCAATAATTACAATTAAATGAACAAACACAAGCCCCCC
This sequence comes from Acacia confusa, assembly GCA_037074495.1. Lineage (NCBI taxonomy): Eukaryota > Viridiplantae > Streptophyta > Magnoliopsida > Fabales > Fabaceae > Acacia > Acacia confusa. The sequence goes on along the minus strand of CM073505.1, from coordinate 29,250,965 downwards.
CACACACACGCACGCACGCACGCACGCACTACCTATCCATTATTCCTCAAATATTCAATAAACCACTCCATTCAACCCATTAGTCTTTATTCCTTCATCCCCCCTCCCCCCCCCCCCCCCCCCCCCCCCCCCCCCCCCCCCCAACACGCACGCACGCACGCACGCACTACCTATCCATTATTCCTCAAATATTCAATAAACCACTCCATTCAACCCATTAGTCTTTATTCCTTCATCCCATACATGCAGAACCGTTGGCCCATATATCACAAGACAAAATCAGTGCCATTTCTCTATCATTTCTTATGCTCCTCAGCCCAACAACAAACTAGTCCATTAATCTTCATCTTGGCCCATATACCCCATAAATTACTCTACCAATTACCTATCATTTAGACCCAACCCATTATCTTCTATTTATTCAATTAGTATCCTCACGCACGAGCTGATCACGTTGCAATGAGAAATAAAGCAACAAGTTATCACAGCAAACATAATCAGCAAAAGATCATCAGCCAGTGCCTTTTACAGACTGGAGAAGCAGAGATAGCAGCGCAAGACCAGTGCAAACAGGAACTCCATGCCTCCCACGACAGCAAACCCATATCTCTCGAGCCCAACGTCCCCCATACTCCATCTGTTTGTTCTCGTGTCTCAGTAAGGACCTTATGTTCTTATATATTACTCTCCTTCATCCCATTCATGCTTCATCGTGGAGATCGAGAGTAGCTGAGACCAAGAGAGAGAGAGGCGAGGAAAGAGATAGAGAAAGAGTGCTTCAAACAGAAACCATTCTTCCCCTGCTTCTTACCGTCGAAAACAGGGGGCAAGTGAGCAACCATCAATCTTGTCATGTAAGCTTGATCAGCGAAGGTAAATAATGGGATTTCTTCTTCCTCTTATTCCCGTCATTTCCCATCGAAAAGTAATGGGTAACAAGCTTTAGGAAGCAAAGGCACAAATTACTGAAATTGAAAACGAAAAACAGGGATGTGTTGTGTCTGTTTGTGTCTTTGGCCCTTATTGCGTTTTGCATCTATTGCTGCTTAATACACGCGCACGCACGCACACACAAAAACACTTGCAAGGCATGCAACAGTACATACACGCGCGCGCGCCCATGACAGTAAGCACATGCAGCTACGTTTTCTTCTCTCTCTCTCTCTCTCTATATATATAAAATATAGGATGCATGCCATGACTGTGTACATATAGAAGGGAGAAGAAAACCCGCTGCATATAGTGTAAATGTCATTGCATATATTAACGTTGCTTACTGTCATGCCTAGACGCACACACACACACATATGTATATATGTATACACATATATATATGTGCGTGCGTGTGTGTGTGTATTATAATAGCTACTGCATGCCATATGAATGCTTATATATATAGCTATTATAATATATATATATATATATATATATATATATATATATATATATTAAGTTGCTGTCAGGAAGCATATGTTTATGTAGGTTTTTGTGGATTTTTTATATACATATATTTTCATTTTGTATATATAACATGGAGTCCAAAACTGTATGTGTGTGTGTCTGTAACATGATCCGAAAATGTTACACACACATACACGTAAAGCATATTTCTGGACCCAAACCTTTGCTATTGTGTGTGTGTGTAAATATATAGATATATATGGAATCGTAACTGAGTTTTTATAATCTCCGTTTGTTATTTTGGTGTACTGTTAATAATTTTAAACCATACATATTCTTAATAAAACTAGCATATTCAAATGTGAAAACAAGGAATATATTGAGATATTTTAGGTATATTTTATGTGTGTGTGTGTGTAAATTATACATGAAAAGAAATTTGAGCCATATATTTAAAATATATAAATATATATAGATTTATCTTGAGTTTTAGCCATATATAAATATGTATCGCATTAAAGTTTATTTTTTATGGTGTTAGTATTTGTTATGAAGAGCAAGAATATCACCTAAGGGGGAGTGAATAGGTGATTCTAAAATTCTTTTCGAAGATAATTTAAAATAGTAAAATAGAGAGTGAGAAGGAAGATGAACATAGAGTGTTTATGCTGGTTCGATCTAATTCGTCGACCTATGTCTAATCTCTAATCACTTTGGGTATTTCACTATCTTAAACTCTTATACAATTTACACTCTGTACTCAAGAGATAATCCTATCACCAAGACTTACTCCCCCTTACAAGTTGTAATTGTTAACCCACTCTTAAGGTTCCATAACCTTAAGATTTTACAGATAAATTGAATAAAATTTGACTCCTCACTGAGTAAATAAAATGATAATCACTGAAGAATGGTATATCCGAAGATATTAATGAAACAAATGAAGCAGTAGAAGTAGTTGAGTTAAATTAATTGCCCAGCGTTTTGGTAGTTCAGTAGGTGGCAGAATTGAATGTGGTGAGCATTTATAGCGATCTTCAATTAATGCCGTTGTGAAAAACTTGAATGTAGCCGTTGTGACTATTTGAATTCCATTAGTCACAGTTGGTTTTCGTTGAGCATAATAGACCGTTGCTTCATTAAATGCATTTGCCACTTCATTAAATGCATTCATCGTCGATTGTACTTGCGTCGAGAGTGACTCATGATGATAGCCGGAATAAGTGTGCCGCAAAGGAATGTTTTCATCTGCCACGTACTTTAGTTCCAATTCTTGGCTCTGTTTCTGAGATGCATTTAATGATACAGACACATAGGATTGCTTTTCAGCTAATCTCAATTTGGATAAGGTTAATCGACTGAAACTCATTCAACAAAAGATTAGATATGATATAAATAAACTTGAGTATGATTAAAAAGGAATAAATAATTAATCAGTCATTTAAAAATGATTAGTAAAGCTATACCAAGTTGATGGAAAGATATGTTAAGATTATATACTTGAGAATCACCTAATGACATTCTCAAGTATGCCTTAAGAAGAAGGATTAGAAAAATGCTATCACTCGATGATACTCAAGAACCATCTTACCAATACTCGAGAATACCATAGTCAAGGAAGGCTTAGCAAATGCTATCACTCGATAATACTCGAGAACCATCTTACTAATACTCAAGAATACCATAGTTAGGGAAGGCATAGCAAATGCTATCACTCAATAATACTCGAGAATCAAAATTATCAATACTTGAGAACTATAGCAGCTCAGTTTCATCAGAGACTTTCATGCAGCTTATACTTGAGAATCCGTTTATAATACTTGAGAACTATTTACCACATTCTCAAGATTCCTTACCACATACTTAGGAATCATTCATGCAGATTCAGACAAGTTAATTATACTCGGGAATTAGTTTATCATACTCGAGAATTATTTACCTCATTCTCAAGAATCCCTTACTATATAGATTCAAGCAAGTTAATCCGGATTCAAAATCTTAAATCTTATTATCATCAAAACACTAGGAGCTAACATGTTAGAGCCCTGATTTAAAGTGTTGATGTCGTGTTTAATATTGTAATAGCCTCAGGGAGCTTAAATTAATTTTAGAGTAATAATAATAATAATGATAAGAAAAATAATAATAAATAATATTATTATTATTAGGAAAGGGAATAAGTAATAAATAAAAAGGGTATTATTTAATAGGGAAATTTTAGGAGTTAATCCACTTTTAATTCCCTAAAAATAATCCACGTAGTTAGGTGCTTTGTGACTCTAGAAGTGACTAATGACAATGATAAACGTTTATAGACATACCTTGACACCTTTACTGATCCCAGCATCTCCAGACATAATTATGGATTCAAGCTTGATGTGGGCAACTATTATCTTATTAGCTTGTATGTATGTATGTATTCATGTATGACTAACCATGTTTGCTAGAAAATTTTCATGTGTATAATAGCTATGGATCGGGGATGTGTGTTCCACAGGGCTGTATGTCCTAAACTAGGGCTGCGGTCCTTGGCCAATAACTACAGTTACATTGCAACTTGTTTACCATGAATTATTCTATGTCTAGCATGTGATATGTTGTCATTTATATTTCATATTTGTATATAAGATAAACCGTTATCCTGAGGTTCATTCATTTGAACTCTAGATCGTATTAAAGAGACAAGTAGTGGATCGGGATTAAGAGGAAAGGTGCAGCTATAAAGGTTATAGCAGAAGGAACTTTTTCGAAAAATATGAGTAAATGTAGTCTATTATTGGATTAATGTATTAACATCCCACCAAGGGATAGATTCGAATCACAAAAAATGTATCCTTACGTTTTCAACTAAGTTATTTTAAGAAATTTTTATTCTGCAATTAAGTCATCTAAACTATTTCGATGCCTATGTGCTATAACTCTGATAAATAAAGGTGCCACAAGTTAGGGCCTTATAGTTTGGTATCAGAGCATCATGTTGGACAAAGTTTTTGAAAAAGGATTTAACGAAACTTAGTTCTTTTGAAAATAGGATGAGGATTTACGAGGGAGATGATAGGATCCGTACACGCAGCGGAAGGATTTTATCCATAAAAAATTTATGAATCCCATGAAAAGGATCTATCAACGGCATTTAAATCGGTTAGTAAGGACCATACCTTTTGTATATTCATGTGTGTCTATTTGATCAAAGCCAACTCTATGAATCCACTCCCTCTACTGTTATCCACACTGAACAGTAATCCAACATAGACGACAGCATGCTAGCGCCTTAAAGCTTTTTGTCTCACGTCTCTTCAAGGGTTTTTGTTTTTGCAGCTCTTCCTTATTCATTAATATGATTAGATTATTATCTTATAGGGTTTCTAAAACCCTAAATGCTCGTATTGAAATATTCAAAATTAAACTTAATTAATCTTGAAATTCGAATTTGGATTTAAAATAATATTAATTAAATCTGTCAATAGATCTAATCTAATTTATTTATTTAATCCAAATTAAAAGCCAGTAGATTTAATTTATCTTTATAAATTAATTCTCGAGATATTATATCTATCTATTTAATTAAATCTGAGATACAAGATCTCTATTTGTTTTAGTTATTTAATTTATCAAATAAATTAAATAAAAAAAAATATTATATAATAATATTATTATATTATTTTTGAATATATATATATATATATATATATATATATATATATATATATATGTAGATCATCCTAGATTAAACGTTACATTCATTAAATTTTAGAAATATATAAGATTCAATGAATATGAACATTATTGCTCGTGTTAAGCTATTCTTGTGTGTGACCCTGTAAGTCTACATGATATTGGCAACGGGCCGATATTGTATCAGCCCACAAGTTGCAAGCAGCCTCTAGCAATACATTATGACTACCCAATTCATATGAGGATCGATGATTCGATACATCCTATCATACAACCATACCACGTCCCTTTTGTCACGCAATATTTGGTTAAGGATGAAGCATCGATAGTGTCATCCTCCTGTTCTTGACCATTACTTTCTTAATTCTTGAGTAGTCTAAGAATTGAAATGGAAACTCTTTTCCATCGTAGTATGGCCATACATTTCTCAGACTCACCCATCGAGGGGCCCAATATTATCTCTCTATAAATGTAAGGGACAAATTCTATCTTGATCATTTACATTCCTTTGCATGAAAACCACTAATCCCGATCGAAGCCTTTATCATCACCTTATCAAAGATCAGCAACTCTCATGTAGGAATCCGTGATGATCTTAGGTCAAAGGGCATTGTGATGTGGTTATACATAAGAAAAGCTTATGACTTAATTCATGCAGCTTTCTCATAGTGGGTCGGTCCAGCACCTTGTACTCTTACAAGTACCTATGACTTTGATTTGTATCTCCATACTTCATCAAAGTCATACTGGTCTTATTTCATCTTTGCTCCCACTAGATGACTGACTAGGGACATTTAGGATAATCTTTATGATATATCCAATTCAATTGACATAATAAACATGCAAATGATATCATAATTAAATGGAGAAATACTTTAAATAACGTTAATGTTTAAAGTACAATGACTTGCCCTTAAAGCATAATTTCCAAGAGGAGAATTACCCCCTGATGTACTTTACAGGTTCTACCATACGCTTAGAGGATTGCTGATGGCGTGCACCGCTAGGAAGAGAGTACCAACCATACCCAAACCCATAAAACTACACCAAAAGCGTAAGGCCGACGTACTCATGGATCGTCCATCCGTAGGGAACCCAAAAGTTGAACTTCCAAGCTCACAATGTTTCAGCTTGTAGACATTAATTTATGGGGTCACATTAATGAGCATTTTATGTAGGCTTATTGTGACATAACTATCCCAGTTGACCTATATAGATCATATCTAAAGAAGGTTAACAACATATATGCCAATAAGAAAAGGCATGGTTGTTAGGATTATGACCTAGACAAATGGATACGGATAACCCTATTTTGTTATCCCTAGACTGAAACTTGGCATAATAGGATAGATCATGTCTTTAAGGAGTATGCTTTCAATGACTTTGAGATCTTTATAGATTTCATGAAGACTCTAGTAGGTACTCATATGTAGGTGAAGGTTAGGAGAAGAAGAAAACCCCAACCTAGTACTAGATTAAGTGTAGTAGGCATGTATCAACTACCCCTAAAATCCTAGGGAAGTTATATTAAAGAATGACGTTTTGTAAATAGCAGTACTTCATGTTTTGACAAGATCATGGAATGTTAGTGATAAGAAAACCCCAACCTAGTACTAGATTTCATGAATGATTGTAAATAACAGTACTTCATGGAATGATTGATAAGATCATGGAAGGTTAATGAATGATTGATAAGTATGATGTAAGGCAGAGACCAAGGTAGAGGCCGAGGTACGGGAAGGCCCAATGGACAAGAAACTCAAGTCTAAGACCCCATGCAATAAGTACTTGGGATTTTTTTACGAACATCGGGACTCGTTAAGGGAGCTCAAAGAAGAGGTATTCTTGTTGAGAATAGAATGAAACAAAGAAAGGCAGTGTGTTAAAGCCGCTAAAGCACAACTAGCTTAGGCTACAGAGGCGGAAGAAGGGGAAAACCAAGAGGATAACCCTCTACACGTAAAGGCTCCACCTCCTGCCCAACCGCAACAAAAAAGATTGGTTCGGGGTCTTAATTCTGTACTATTCAATTCTGTAAGCACAACCCACCATCATATATCGGTGAGTTTGACGTACAAGTTGCTGAGAATTGGCTCCTTAGACTAAAGAAGATCTTCGAGGTAAAGGGATTCTCGAAAGAATGAAAGGCATAATTAGCCATATACAAGTTGGAAGGTTATGCAGACCATTATTGGAAGAGCGTGGCCAAAGCTTTGTGTACCAAATACATACAAATTACTTGGGAACTATTCTAAGAGAAGTTCAATGAGAAGTACTTTCCCTACTCAGTCCATGTAGAGATGGAGTTTGAGTTCCTAACTATCAAACATAAATTGGGAGAGTCTTTTAACAAGTATCTATCAAGGTTCATTAATTTGTCCCTCTACTCCTCCTACCTAAAGAAGAATGAAGATGAGGGATGGAGGCAGACATGCTCATCAAGGGATTGAAATTTGAGATGAGGGATAGACTAATCTCCTGATGATTTCTTACATTCCACCAAGCTGAGGAAGAATGTAGGATAATTGAACACAACTTAAAAGAGCTGCATGTGAGTAGAATGGAGATGACTCACAGTGGGAATAGCCGTGGGAATCCCATGAGTAATCAGAAGAGGAAAGGAAACTAGTCTGGTTACAAGGGCAAGAACAAGAAGCCCAATCACTTCAAGTAGAACAACTCAAGACCACTTGCACCCCTACCTTGTGAGAAATGTGGGAAGAGCCACCCAGGGGTGAGATGTGAGGGGAAGCTAATCTGTTTTAAGTGTAACCAGCCGGGACACTTTAGTTTTAATTGCTCACAGCATGCCAGGGAAAAGAGGCTGCAAAATCAAGGAAGGGTCTTTGCATTGACCCAAGAAGAGGCCATGAAGTCTCTTGACATAATCCAAGGTACATTCTCATTAAATTGTAATTCTTTGCAAGCTTTAATTGATTCGAGAGCTAGTCATTCTTTCATTGCTTGTAATTATGCTAAAAGGTTAGGGATGAACAACCATAGATTACCATATGATTTGATTATAAATACACTGCTTGGCATTAAGTTTGTAGTGTCTTATGCATGCTTGAATTATGTATTGACTGTAAATAGACATGACTCCACATTAGATTTAATTTGTCTACCGTTGGTTGATTTGAGGTCATACTAGGATTGAACTGGTTGACGACCAACAATAATTTGATCGACTGTGGTAATAAGAGAAACATGTCCTCACAATCAACAGCAGATACTACGACAAATAGGTTGAATCTTCTTACTACCCAATAAGCAAAGAAATGTCTGAATCAAGCTTGCCTAGGGTATGTGGTATTCTTCTCAATATAGGCAAAGATTGAACCATCATTTATACCAGTAGTGAACGAGTTCCCTGAAGTATTCCCAGAAGACATAGTGGATTGCCACTGGCGAGGGAAGTTGAGTTTACTATTGAGTTGATGCTTGGTATGGGACCTATATCTAAAGCACCTTACAGAATGATGAAAATGGAAGAAATCACCAAGAGGGGGTAAACTGGGGATTTCAAAAATTCTTTTGAAAGATGTCTGAATTCTTTTTCAAAAACTTGAAAAACAAACAACGAAGGAGTAAGAGAAGAAAATCTGGACATAAAGGATTTATACTGGTTTGGTCTTAAACTTAACCTACGTCCAGTCCCCAGATATCTTCTGGGTATTTCCAGTAGTTAAACAGGCTTTAATTACAACAATGTAAACCACATGCAATCCTATTCACCTAGGACTTGCTCCCACTTACACTTTGTAATTAAACAACCCAACTCACAGGTTCCATAACCTTGAGTTCTCACAAAACAAGTAATCAGAAATGATGTTTGAAATCACACTCTCTTAAAGAGCAAATAATCATAAACACTGAAGTTCAAAAATTATTTCGCATAACAGAGCTTAAAAATCAAAGAAGCAATCAGTTGTAATTTCGTTGTGTATCTTGCTTTGCATCTTCATGGGTATTTATAGGCTAACCGGTGGAACTAGCCATTGCATTTTCTTCTCTAAAGTTCTGCTACAAATCTGGAAAATGACTGTTGCATATTTTCCTCCATTCTTTCAATTCTCAGCTGGAATCCTGGAATTCATTGATGCAGATGGTCTTCCAGATATTTTGTCATTCCATAACCTTTATTTGACCGTTGGAGAGTGATTTAGTTGATCCATAACGGTCTGTGCTGAACCATTGGGATAGAGGAGAAGTTTCAGCCTGGTTTTTGGTCCTGCATTAAATGCTCTTAACCTAGATTTGATTTGTTGTAATATGAAGCTTGAAACGTGTTAATGTAGTTTGTAACTCATGAACAAACTTATTAAACATATATATGATGATTCATAATTTCATTTAAGTACAAAACACATTATAAGAGTGAATCATAAATATGAAACATGCAAAGAGTAAAATAGAGATCTTGTTAGGCTCGAGTCTAACTTCAGTAGGCTCGAGTTTGTTCATGAGCACTCAAGCATAAAATAAGCAGGCTTGAGTTTGCCCTTTAGAATTCAGTGTTTATCGTGATGAGTGTTTGAAAGTATTTTGGAATAGTGCACAGACTCGAGTCTATTAGTGACAGACTCGAGTCTAGAACTGTTTGCAATGAAATGAAGCTTAAGTACAAAGGCGTAGGCTTGAGTTTGGAAACTTAGGCTCGAGTTTGTTCGGGCCATGAAACTTTGATAGCTCTTTGTCTGAGCCAAACTCGAGTCTGTAAGTGTTAGGCTCGAGTTTGCTTCAGCCAAACGCTTTTGAGATTTCTTTCAATCTGAAATAGGCTTGAGTTAACAAAGTTATGCTTGAGCCTATTTTTGAGTAAATCTTAGTTTGCTCTCTGGAAGAGACAGGCTCGAGTCTAGCTTCATAGGCTCGAGTATATTTACATGAAAGTTTGTTTGAAGAGCTCTCTGTAAGACTTAGGCTTGAGTTAAGAAATGTATGCCCAAGTGAAAATGCGACATGCTCTCTTTAAGGCACAAGCTCGAGTTTATTTAGGTAGGCTCAAGTCTAACTGAGAGCCAATAACTTAATTTGCTCTCTGTAAGACTTAGGTTTGAGTTTATCATAATAGGCTCGAGTCTGCTTTAGTTATAAACATGAAGCTTGCTCTCTGTCACGAGCAGGCTTGAGTCTATTAAGTTAGGCTCGAGTTTGCCTAAGTTCAAAATGCTTGTTTTGCTTTCTGTTAAATGTAAACTTGAGTTTATCAAAAAACTAAACTTGAGTTTAACTTACATTATAAGATTTAAATCAGTTTTAACAATCTTTAAGCATGTTTGAACTTTAGCAACAATAAAATCCTTTTTAGTTTACAATGGTCTGTTATCATCAAAACACATAGAGAACTAACATTCTCCCCCTTTTTGATGATGACAACACTTGTAAACTAAATTTGACAGAGATTTTGAGATTTTCAAAATGAATTTGACAATAGTGAGTAAAGACTGAGCATGTAGAGTTTGAATTCATTTGAGCAAGAATTAGAGACATAGAGATTCACAATGCATTACATATTGCTCAAGATATCTGGAAATTCATTGTATTAACTTCAGAAAGTTCAAGCTACAGAGAATCACACAAACTTAGAATAACTAACAGCTAAAAACAAGATAACTTAAAATAACTTGAAAGCTCAAAACATCAAAGCTCAAAATATCTCAAAACTCAAAATATCTCTTCACTCTTCACTTTTCTTCTCCCCCTTTGGCATCATCAGAAAGGGATGGATCAAAGGTAAGGACAGTGGTGATGGGAGTAATAGGCAATGCTGTCTTAAGGAGAGGAACATTGGGTGGAGGTGGAGGTGGAGGTGGATCTTGGGAAGAAGAATCTGAAGATGATGGTAGAGAAATGACAGGAATAGAAGAGGATGGAGGAACAGGAGGTACAAATGGAACAATGTCAAGGATAAGATGATCTAGCTTAGGTGATGAGGATGGATGTGTAGGAGAAGGTAAAATGGGGGTGTGTGATGAAATGTGAGGAGATAGAGGTGAGTGGTGAGAAAGTGAGTGGTTAGAGGAAGAGGAAAGTAAGACAATAGGAGAGGAAGGTGATTTAGAGACATGAAGAGGGATGCTTTTTATGGAGGAGCAAGATGAAGAAGTGTGAGCTGAGGGTTGAGAAATGGGTCCAGGGGTGCTCTATGCTTGAAGAAGTTTAGAGAGATGCTCCACTTTCTCGTTCAAAGCTTTCAATTGCTCTCCTTGAACATCTTGAACTTCAACCAATTTGTCGTGGCTGGTAGTGACCTTTTCAACCATTCTTCCAATCTGAGTCTCAATTGCGGTTATAAGTGTATTGTATTTAGTTTCTAGATTGGTTTGGAAGGTGCTAAAGGTGTCAGCCACTGCTTCTTCAACGAGATTCTTGATATGAGAATATAGATCAGCTGGAAGAGTAGAAGGAGCTGACTGAGCTTTATTGGCTTTGGATTTTGGTGCTTTTGTAGTGGATGGAGCTCTTGATTGCCTTGATCCTTCTTCCAAATTGACTCTCATAAGGTTCAAATGATGCTTTCCAAAAATTGGAAGGGGAACAGGATCATCATTGGCCAAATGCCATATTTTCTCATTGAAGAGAATCACAGAAACCAGAGTTGGGAAAGGGATCTGAGAGGAATGTCTGGAGGCAAATCTGAATCTAAACATTTCATGAAAGATCCAATGTCCTACATTCTGAGGCTTCTTGTTTATGATAGAGGCTATTCTGGTGTAGAACACAAGAGTATTTGGACTTGGCCTGGGTTGAGATCCCAGGGGCCTACGTACCACAAAGCGGATCAAAGTCCACGTAGTTCGAGGGTAAACAATAGGCTAGTTATAGCCAGAGGGAGTGGGGGTGTGTGCTCTGTGTGAATTGAAGAGCTAGGGTTCGAATCTGTGTACCTTGTGAGAGTTTTCACCTATTTATAGACTTACTTGGGGCCCTCCTCCCATGGGCTTCGTTCTTATCTCCCTTTTAAAGATATTCAGATATTTCGATATAATATATATGTTCTCTAAGCAGTTATGATTTCCCTGGACATCTTGATAAACTGCTCCTTAATTTACGGAGGTGGTTAGGATCATAACTTAAGCTATTTGACTGGGCTCTCTGATACCAAATGAAAATGGAAGAAATCACCAAGAGGGGGGGGTGAATTGGGGATTTCAAAAATTCTTTTCAACTCTTAAAAATAAAGCTTAAGAAATAGATAATGAAAGAGTATAGAAAGAAAAGCTCAGACACACAGGATTTATACTGGTTCGGTCTTAACCTTGACCTACGTCCAGTCCCCAGATATCTTCTGGGTGTTTCCACTAGTTCAAAAGGTTTTTAACTACAACAATGTAGACCAGACACAATCCTAATGACCTAGGACTTGCTCCCCCTTACACCTTGTAATTAAACAACCCAACTCACAGGTTCCACAACCTTGAGTTCCCACAAACAAATGCTTTCAAAAATTACAAACTCTCAACAGAGTAGATTTTGATAAAAACTGAAGAACAAGTCAAAAAGCATAACATAGACTCAAATCGCAAATGTATTCAAGTGTAGTTTCGTTGTGTATCTTGCTCTGAGTCTTCATAGCCTTTTATAGCCTAGCTAGATAAACTAGCCGTTGTAATATCTTCTCCAACGTTCAGTCGCAAATCTGGAAAATGACAGTTGCATATTTTGCTCTGTTCTTTCAATTCTCAGCTAGAATCTTGGAATATGTTGTTGTAGAGCGTCTTCCAGATTTTTAGTCATTCCATGATCTTAATTCGACCGTTTAGAGTGATCTTAATTTGTTGCAACGGTCTGAACTGAACATCTGGGATAAGGAGAAAGATCAGCCCTGTTCTTGGTCCTTCATTTAATGCACTTATTCTAGATCTTGATTTCACCTTGATCTTATGATGAACTTGTCTGAAACTTATCAAAAACTTGATCAATAATGTTAGGAATAATAATACAATATGATATGATAATTTCGGATTAACCCATAAATATTTCGCAGATTGATTTAATTTGGTTTTTCAAAATTACCGATGCAAACTTGAGTTTGTTCTTCCAGACTCGAGTTTGGGGTTCATACAGAAAGCATGTCTATTGATCAAAGGTCTAAACTGGCAGTTTGCAAATGCTAACTCGAGTTTGGTTTCTTACAGAGAGAACTGTCGGGCTCTGGTCTTGGGATGGAACTTTGGTCATGAAGATAAACTTGAGTCAATTAGTGACTAACTCGAGTTTGGGTCTATGTTAGGTGAATAGGCCTAAGTTCACGAACTTCCAGACTGGAGTTTAGGATCATAGACTCGAGTTTGTAATGTAGCCAAATTGATGATCTTTTTGAGTGATTCAGACTTGGGTTTGGGGAGGCAAACTCGAGTTTCAGTAAGAACTGAAACTTCTGAGATTTATTTTGCTCAAGTCTAAACTGGAGTTTGGAAACGCAGACTGGAGTTTGCAAGACTTATGCAAAACACTGAGGTTTCTGGGTTCTCTTCTGTTTAGTCTAAACTCGAGTTTGGGTCCAGACTCGAGTTTGTTTTGCTTAAAATTTTGAGTGCTCTTTATTTCTACCAGACTTCAAGTTTGATTTTGCAAACTGGAGTTTAGCTTGATGGGAAAAACTTGGATTGCTTTTTGTGACTTCCTTAGACTCGAGTTTATATAAGCAGACTCAAGTTTGGGCTTTCTTGCATAATAGGGCAGCTTTCTATTAAGTCTCAAACTCGAGTTTACATGCCTAAAACTTGAGTTTGCCTTTAACATTGAGATTTTCATTTTGCCAAAGACAAACTTCATACCAAGTTTACAATTGTCAATTATTATCAAAACACATTGAGAACTAACATTCTCCCCCTTTTTGATGATGACTACACTTGTAAACTTAGAATTTCAGAATTTTGATATGCAGTTCAAGATTTAGGAATTCGTAAGCATAGATCAAGATTAGTTTAACATTTGTCATTTGATTTAGCAATGATACACAAATGTTTACAGACACAAGAAAGCAAGTTTACAAACAAAAGAGCAAACACGAAGCAACAAACAAAAACACAATCAGCAGACAAAGACACAGTAAGAATCAGGACTGCTCTACTCAAGATTGCTCTGGAGTGTTTTCTCCCCCTTTGTCATCATCAATACGGAGTGAGGGATCCACTGGTGGAGTAGAAGGATGAGAGGTTTGAGTTGTGGTTGGATCAGTAGGAAGATTGAGATGCTTCATGATATAGTCCAGTTGGGCTTTCATGGCATCTTGTGTGTCAATCAAAGCTTGATTTGTCTTGGTGAGCTCAGACACAATCTTTCCTATCTCAGTTTCCACTTTAGCAGCAAAGGTGTCCAATGCTGCAGCAACAATCTCTTGGACTTTGGCAGCAAAATCTGAAGGGATGGAAGCCTGAGGAGGTGGAGGAGCTGATTGGGCCTCATGAACCCGGGAATAGGAAGCTCTAGTCTTGGAGGGTGCTCTTGACTGCCCAGACCCTTCAGCATCAAAGCTGATCTTCATGAGGTGCAGTTGTGGCTTCCCAAATGCTGGCGGTCCAATAATAGTGTCTATGGCTCTTACATGCCAGATTTTGAAGTGGAAGAGGATCACATAAATGAGGGAGGGAAAAGGAATATGAGATGTGATTCTGGATCCAAATCTGAATCTCATCATTTCCTCAAACACCCACTGGCCTATATTGAGAGGCTTCTTGGCCACTACTGCAGTAAAAGGGGCATAGTCCCGCTTGGTGAAATAGGTGAAATTGCCACCTTTCTGAACCAAGTTTCTGGAGTAAATGTACCATAAGGTATGGAAGGTGGGAGACATAGATGCTGGGGTGAAATGAAGAGAGAGCAGCTAGATCTTCGTGATAGGCTCATTTGGTTTTAGAATTTCTAGACATTGCCTATTTGAATACTCTATGATATGGTGAGGGGAGGGATTGTCAATATCCAGGATTTTGTTTAAGATGGCAGCAGATATGGTGAAGTTCACTCCCTTAACAGTGGTAGTGAATTTTTCTTTGTCCAAAATTTGGTCATCTTCCTCAGTGGTACCCCATTGCATGTTGAAATAGAAGAGTCTTACAATATTAGGGGTGTAATGGGCAGCGATAGAGAGGAGATTTTTGAATTGGTCTAACTAAGGAGAGAGATCAAGATTGCACTCTCATTTTAGGGATTCTAGGTTAACGGAGACCACTGGACAAAAAGGCTTTTTGCCAAATTCTTCTTTGAATTTGGTAGCTTGTTGGTTGGATAAAATGGTGTTTTCAATGATGAAGTTAGAAGGAGGTGAGGAGTGATTGTAGATATCAAAGATAGCCTTGGTTACTGTTTGGGTTTCAGGAGTATGATCAGTTTGTTCAGGTGCAAAGGATTGAGCGTTGGAAGAAGCTTGGCTCTGGTTGGTTCTCTTTCTCTTAAAGCTCTTTCCAGATTCAGTCACCTTTTCCTTCCCATTACCAGATACAGAATCTGGTTTCTTCCTCGATTGATCCTCAGTAGGCTCTTGGATGGGTTGAGAGCCTACTGAGGATCAATCGAGGGTAAACAATAGGCTAGTTATAGCCAGAGGGAGTGGGGGTGTGTGTTCTGTGTGAATTGAAGAGCTAGGGTTCGAATCTGTGTACCTAGTGAGAGTTTTCACCTATTTATAGACTTACTTGGGGCCCTCCTCCCATGGGCTTCGTTCTTATCTCCCTTTTAAAGATATTCAGATATTCAGATATAATATATCTGTTCTCTGAGTAGTTATGATTTCCCTGGATATCTTGATAAACTGCTCTTTAATTTACGGAGGTGGTTAGGATCGTAACTTGAGCTATTTGACTGGGCTCTATGATCATCGGGCCAAGCCCATTTTAAGTATATCCGTAACAGAGGCAAAGATAGGAAAGTCCTACTTTGCAAAGTGTGTAAAATTTCCTCTTTTTTCAATAAGTTTCTGGCATAGATGTACCAGATGGCTCTGTTCTCAGTAGGCATGGCAGCTGGAGTGAAATTTAGGAACTTACCAGAAGTAGGAATTGGTACATTGTGAAAAACCGGAGCAAATCACCAAAAGGGGGGGTGAATTGGGGATTTGAAAAAAAAAATTCTTTTGCTCGATTTTAGAGATTAAATGCTGAAGCAAGGTAATGTAGAGAAGGAGAGGTGAGAACAAGACACAGCAAGATTTATACTGGTTCGGTCTAACTCCTTGACCTACGTCCAGTCCCCAGACCCTCTGGGATTTTCCATTATCACTTACAATCAGTTACACACTCTGTACTCGAAAGCTATCCGCTCACCAGGAGACACTTTCCCTTACAAGTTGTACACTAATATCACAACTACACACTCTGTACTCAGGATGATCCTTTCCCTAAGATTCACTCCCCCTTACAAGTTGTAGTTGTACAACCAATCTCCAAGTCCCCTGACTTGAGATTCTTTACAATCAAATGATTAACAGAAATAAACTCTCTCTAAGAGTAGATATTGATAAACACTGAAGAATAGATAAAAGAATCACAATATAGACTCAAAAATGCAAATGTTTTCAAGTGTAGCTTCGTTGTCTGTCTTGCTCTGAGTCTTCATAGCCTTTTATAGCCTAACTAGATGAACTAGCCGTTGCAATATCTTCTCCAACGTTCAGTTGCAGATATGGAAAATGACAGTTGCAAATTTTGCTCTGTTCTTTCAATTCTTTGCTGAAATCCTGAAATATGTTGTTGCAGAACATCTTCCAGATTCTTTGTCATTCCACAATCTTAATTCGACCGTTTGAGGTGATCTTAATGTGTTCCAACGGTCTGAACTAAACATCTGGGATAAGGGAGAAGAATTAGCCCTGCTCTTGGTTCTTCATTAAATGCACTTATTCTGGATCTTTGATTCTCTCTGATCTTGTGATGAACCTGTCTGAAACTTATCAAAAACTTGATCAATAACGTTAGGAATAATAATGCAACAAGATATGATAATTTCATATTAACCCATAATGATTTCGCAGATTGATTTGATCTGGTTTTCAAAAGTTACCGAAGCAAACTCGAGTTTGGTGTTCTAGACTTGAGTTTGAGGTTCATCCAGAGAGCAAGATATGTTTGAAAGTTTCCTAAACTCGAGTTGACAAGTAACTGACTCGAGTTTGGTTCTTACAGAGAGGAAAGTCGCGAGTTGGTCTTGAATGAGATTTTGAACACTTGGCTAAACTCGAGTCATTTAGTGACTGACTCGAGTTTGAAGCTTTTATGAAAAAATTTAAGTTTAAGTTCCCAGCTTCAAAACTGGAGTTTAGAAATGCAGACTGGAGTTTAGAAATCATGTAATAGTTCGAGTATTTTCAATTAGTCCTAAACTCGAGTCTCCAGAAATCTGACTCGAGTTTCAGTGTATATTGAAATTTTGAAAAACTTTTCATTCAAGTACAAACTGGAGTCACTGAAATTTAAACTGGAGTTTAGAAAACAAGTATCAACTCGAGTATCTCTGTATATGCCAAACTCGAGTCTACATAATCTAGACTCGAGTTTCCAGTGAAAACTGAAAACATGAAGGCAATTGCATTTTGCAAACTGGAGTTTGTAAAACTAAAACTGGAGTTTGGAAAACTTGATAAAACGTTGAAGCTTCTGTTTGATCTCAAACTCGAGTTTCCAAATCATAGACTCGAGTTTACAAGTCTTTAAACTTTTAGCACATAAACTTTCTTGTAAACTGGAGTTTCTCAGAATTAAAGATAGAGTTTGGAAACAAGTTGAAATTCGAGTGTCACTGCCTTTAATCTAGACTCGAGTTTATAAACACAGACTCGAGTTTACAATTCTTGTAAACTTTGATACCTCTCTGTAACTCTGCAAACTCGAGTTTGCCTATACAAACTGGAGTTTGGCCAACATTGTATCTGTCTGTCAAGTCCAAACTTGAGTTTGCCTTAAACAGAAAGTTTTACAACTTTCAAAGGACAAACTTCAAATTGAGTTTACAATTGTCGGTTATCATTAAAACACACAGAGAACTAACACATTGGGTCGAAGTAATTTAAAAATATCCTTATCACTGTATCTGTATTTAGTAGCAGGCGAGGGATTGGAGATTTACAAAAGAGAATTCAAGTAAGCAAAGGTAATGGAAAATTTTCGTCCGCTCAAGTTGATGGTCAATCTTTCTTCTTTGAGATTTGCTTCTTTATCTAGAAGATTATCAGATTTCATATTGAAGTAGAAAGCTTTCACAACAGACGAACTGTAGGAGGCTTTGATGGATATCAGGGCATCAAAGGGTTTAAGCCAGGGAGCTAGATCAATATTGCATTCATCCCTAACTTGTTTTAAGTCAACTGAAACAACTGGACAGAAGGATTTGTGAGAGAATTGTTCTTTGAACATGATAGCTTCCTTGCCCAGAAGTTTTATAGGCTTATCAAGGAAGTCCTTTGGCTTAGAAGAGGTATCGTTGATTTTGAGAATAACAGGAATTTCTTTGGGTACCTTAGATTGGGATTTAGAAGGGGTAGCCTTGGAAGAACTTTGGTCCTTGCTAGTTCCACGAAATTCAGAAGCAGAGATTGTCGCCTTCTTCTTCTTGGAAGGCTTGGCTACTTCAGTGATTATCTTCTTGTCTCTTCGGAAAGCAGCTTCTGGGTCAACGATTTTCTTCTTAGGACGATCAGTAGGTTCCTGAATAACCAATTTCTTGGGTTTGGCTGAAGGAACAGGTTCATTCGCTGCAACTCCAGGAATTCTAGTATCTATTGAAAAACCGGATCAAATCACCAAGAGGGGGATAAATTGGGGATTTGAAAAATTCTTTTTGCTTAATTCTGGAAGTTAATCACTAGAGAAGGATAATGCAGAGAAGGAGAGAAGAGAACAAGACACAACAAGATTTATACTGGTTCGGTCTAACTCCTTGACCTACGTCCAGTCCCCAAACTCTCTGGGATTTCCACTATTACTCACAATTAGTTACACACTATGTACTCGAAAGTTATCCTCTCATTAGGATACACTCCCCCTTACAAGTTGTACACTGATATTCCCAATCTCCAAGTCCCCTGACTTGAGATTCTCACAAATAAGTGATTTTAACAAAACAAAGAACTCTTTCTAAGAGCAGATAATGATAAACACTGAAGCTCAAATCTCTCAAAATATTTTACAGAAGAAAGAATACAGAATTTGAATGGTTTTCACTGTAAGTATCTTGTCTGTCTTTCTTCTTTGAATCTGTACTTCATTTATAGCTGAGGAAGATCATTTTGAATGAAGGACATGACTGTTGGAGGAGCACTACAAATTTGGCTGTTGAAGCTCCACTTCCAGAAACTAGCTGTTGAGAATCCACTGAAAAGTATTCTTGATGGGAGGATTCTGCTTTTGTCTAATCTGTTGTAGACATCCTTGTTATCTGGTGCTTTATTAATCTGAAGATAATATTGATTGTCCTTGATAGAATGGGTTGTGCTTAAAGTTGTATTTATTTAATCCAAGTTGGAGCACTTTAAGAAACAACATATTCTCTCTTTCTTGCTTTACAACTCATAATCTGAATCTTCACTGTTTCCTTCATCAAATCATCTGAAACTTGCTAGCAAACTGGTTAAATAACATTAGAAACAGTAGCAATGAAGAATATGAAGTATTAACATTAAACATGAGGTTTTCGCAATTTGGCGCCATCTGATTTTACAAATCTGTTTGTCACAAACTCGAGTTTACAATGCCAAACTTGAGTTTAGAGTTCATCCAGAGAGCAACATATTTTGGAAAACTTCCTAGACTCGAGTTGATAAATGACTGACTCGAGTTTGGTCCTTACAGAGAGGAAAGTTGTGAGCTGGTCTTGAATGAGGTTTTGAACATATGGCTAAACTCGAGTCATTTAGTGACTGACTCGAGTTTGAAGCTTTTATGGAAATCTTAAGTTTAAGTTCATAGCTTCAAAACTGGAGTTTAGAAATGCAAACTGGAGTTTACAAAACCTGAAATATTGCATAGCTCTCTGTATGACACAAACTCAAGTTTCCAATATGAAAACTCGAGTTTTAGTTCTAACTGAAACTTTCAAATCTCTTTGTAGGTGTAAACTGGAGTTTCCATTGTCAAAACTGGAGTTTTCAAATTAGGCATTAACTCGAGTGCTTTCTGTTTGAGCTAAACTCGAGTCTCCAAAACCTAGACTCGAGTTTCAATGAAAATTAAAACTTTGTAATATCTCTTTAAGTGTAAATTGGAGTTTTCATTTTCAAGACTGGAGTTTAGAAATCATGTAGTAATTCGGTTGCTTTCTATTTGTCCTAAACTCGAGTCTCCAGAATCCAGACTCGAGTTTCAGTGAAAACTAAAACTTTGAAAACTTTCTGTCAAGTGTAAACCGGAGTTTGTAAATGTAAGACTGGAGTTTAGAAAGCATGTGTTAACTTGAGTGTCTCAGTTTAACCTAAACTCGAGTCTCCAGAATACAGACTCGAGTTTCAGTGAAACTTGAAACTTTGAAATCTTTTTGCCAAAGGAAAATTGGAGTCTTTGAAATCAAAGTTGGAGTTTACAAAACACGTAATAACTCGAGAGTCTCTATTTATGCCAAACTCGAGTCTACGAAATCCAGACTCGAGTTTCCAGTGAAAACTAAAACTTTGAAATCACAAATTGGAGTTTACAAGTCTTGAGAAAATGCTGAAGCTTCTGTCTGATCTAAACTCGAGCTTTCAGACTGAAACTCGAGTTTGTCTTGTTGTGAAAACTTTGAGTGCTCTCTATGCTTGCAAACTCGAGTTTGTTCACACAAACTGGAGTTTGGCTTTCTTTACAGAATTGATCAATTCTCTGTTAAGTCTCAAACTTGAGTTTTCATATCTAAACTCGAGTTTGCCTTAGACAGTAAGTTTTACAACTTACCAAAGACAAACTTCAAATTTAGTTTACAATTGTCAATTATCATCAAAACACATATAGAACTAACAACTATCCTTGTTTGGAGCTTATTGGGAGTAAATTTCTCCCTTCTAGGTCTTTTCAATGGTGGTGGAGACGCAGAATTTGTAACAGAATAAGATGAAGCAGTAGATGCGGTTCGTTTGGGGGCCATTTCAGAGTATGGAATCGAATGGGTTTGAGAGAAGAGAGAAGATTTTAGAGAAGCTAGGTTAGTCTTGAGCGAGAAGACGAGTAAAGAGCAACGGTCGAGCCTCAAGTATATATATAACGTTCGACAAACTCGAGTTCAAAATTGTAGGCTCGAGTTTGGACCCAAAATGAACTAACCTAGACGCCAAGTGTGTATCGGTGAACACTTGACACATATTGATAGGCTCGAGCTTGTCACTAATAGGCTCGAGTTTGGTGACTTCTTGAGATTGAGTTGAGGATTATCCCGAGTAGGCTCGAGCTTGCTCTGCTAGGCTCGAGTTTACGTCCTTCGTTAGCAGTTGAGTTGCTTTCTGTCTTTACTAGGCTAGAGTCTGATGTTTTTAGGCTCGAGTTTGGTTGCCTACAAAATTTGATTTTCGTTCTCTGCCTTCTTTAAACTTAAGCATGCTTTAGATAGGGTCAAGTTTGCTTCATTAGACAGCAAACTTCAAACGATGGCCAGTCTATAACCTGCATAAAACATAGCTAAACACTCTGATGCTTAAGTTAGCAACAATTAATCATCAAAAACATAATTAATATTGAGATAGAGTCATCTTACAATTCATTGGGATTTACCATTCCCAATTCTCTTCTAATAAAAGTAAATTGCTCTTTTGCAAGTGGTTTTGTGAAGATATCTGCAAGTTGTTGATGGATTGGGATAAACATTACTTTGACATCCTTTTTTAGAACATGATCTCGAATGAAATGATGTATGACATCAATATGCTTTGTACTGGTATGATAGACAGGATTTTTGGCTAAGCTGATAGTACTGGTATTATCACAAAGAATGGGAATTTCCTTCAAGTAAGTTCCAAGATTTTGGATCTGTTACTTGAGCCATAGAACTGTTGAACAACAACTTGAAGCTGCAACATACTCAGCTTCAGTTGAGAATACAGCTACTGTGTTCTGCTTCTTACTGAACCATGAAACAAGTGAATTTCCAAAGAATTCACATTGTCTACTTGTGCTTTTACGATCAGTCTTGTATCCAGCATGGTTTGAGTCGGAATATGCTACTAAGTGTTCAGGTTGACCTTTAGGAAACCATAAGCCCAATTCTTTTGTATCACGCAAGTATCTAAAGATTCTTTTCACGTGTTTAGCATGAGATTCCTTAGGTGTGGATTGAAATCGAGCACACATCCCCACACTGAATTGTATATCTGGTTTGCTTGCTGTCAAGTAGAGTAATGATCCAATCATGCCTTTATATCTTATGATATTAAGGTCTTTTCCCTTCTTATCGGCATTTAAGGCAGCAGTTGAGCTCATTGGTGTGTCTGCCCCATTACAATCTTGAAGACCATATTTCTTGAGCAAGTCTCTTAGATACTTGGTCTGAGAAATAAATATTCCATTTTTGCATTCCTTGATTTGTAGTCCAAGAAAATAATTGAGTTCTCCCATCATTGACATTTCAAATTCACCCTGCATAGTCTCAAAAAATTCCTTGCACAAAGCATCATTAGTTGCACCAAAAATTATATCATACACATAGATTTGTACAAGTAAGATTTCATTAAGCTTGTTACTTTTAATAAAAAGGGTGGTATCTGTTCTTCCTCTTACAAATCCATGATCTAGAAGGAATTTACTTAGTCTTTCATACCAATATCTAGGAGCTTGTTTTAAACCATATAAAGCCTTCTTTAATTTGAAAACATGATCTGGATGAAATTCATCGTCAAAACCAGGGTTTGTTCTACATAAACTTCTTCTTGAATAAAGCCATTTAGAAAAGCTGATTTCACATCCATTTGATATAGTTTGAAACCTTTAATGCAAGCAAAGGCTAGAAGAACTCTTATTGCTTCCAATCTTGCTACTGGAGCATAAGTTTCTTCATAATCAATTCCTTCTTCTTGATTATATCCTTTAGCTACCAATCTTGCCTTGTTACGGACAATGATTGCAGACTCATCACGTTTGTTCTTGAATACCCATTTGGTGCCAATGATTGGATGGTCTTGGGCCTGGGTACCAAGTCTCAAACTTGATTTCTTTTAAATTGATGTAATTCCTCTTGCATTGCTATCACCCAATCATTGTCTGAAAGGGCTTCTTTAATCTTAGAGGGCTCTATTTCTGAAATAAAAGCTGAAAAAGTGACTTCATTCAAAATACTTTGTCTGGTTTTAACTCCTTGATTTGCATCACCTATAACTTGGTCCAGTGGATGACTCCTACTCTATTTCTAAGCTCTAGGTTGAGTTTGACCAGGGTTTTCACAATCATGTTTAGATTCAGCTTCTGGTTCTCTTTGCAAATTATTTTCAGAATTTGTCAAAACAGAGGGAGATTTTGAAGAGAATTAATCTTGAACTTCATCATCATCATTAATCATGGATTTGTTAGGATTGATTTCATAGAAAACAATATGAATTTATTCTTCTATGGTTCGAGTAGAATGGTTATATACTCTATATGCCTTACTCCTAGATGAATAGCTAAGGAATATACCTTCATCAACTTTAGAATCAAATTTACCTAAGTTTTCCTTACCATTCTTGTGAATAAAGCACTTACACCTGAAAATGTGTAAATGAGCCAAGTTGGGCTTTCTTCCCTTGTAAAGCTCATATGGAGTTTTGTTCAGCTTTTTCCTGAGATAGGCTCGGTTAGAGATGTAGTAAGCTGTGTTCATTGCATCTGCCCAATACACTTGGGAGGTCTAATTTTCATTCAGCATTGCTCTTGCCATTTCTGTGAAAACTCTGTTCTTTCTTTCTACTACTCAATTTTGTTGAGGTGTTATAGGAGCAGAGAAGTTGTGATCTACTCCTATCTCATCACAGAAATTCTCAAAATAATGGTTTTCAAATTCTCCTCCATGATCAGTTCTAATTCCTGCAATGGATAAACCTTTCTCGTTCTGGACCTTATTGGTAAAAACAGCAAATTGATTAAATGCTTCATTTTTAGCAGATAAAAATAAAGTCCATGTATATCTTGAGAAATCATCAACTATGACTAGAGTGTACAAATTTCCACCAAAGCTTTTTACTCTAGCTGGACCAACTAAGTCCATATGCAATAATTGAAGTAGTCTATTGGTTGAGATCTCAGTTTTCGATTTAAAGGATGATTTGGTTTGTTTTCCCTTTTGACAAGCATCACAAATCATATCCTTTTTGAAATCAAGTTTTGGTAGACCAATAACCAAGTCCTTTTTCATTAGCTTGTCGATTTGAAACATGTTGACATGAGCTAATCGTTTATGCCACAACCAACTTTCATCTAAGTTACCAATGAAACAATTTTCAGATAGTGAGTTATTAGAAAGATTAAGAGTGTAGCAATTACCTTCTCTTGGAGCCCTGAATAAGGCTTTTGACTTAACATTGTCTAAGGAGAAATCATCTTGGCTCACTAGAGCTGTCAATTAGGGCCGGCCCGTGAAGGGCCAGGGCCTAACAGGGTCGGCCCTCCAGGGCCTGAAATAGGAAAAACACATATTTTTCAAAGCCCGACCCGAGAGCGCCAGGGCCAGGGCCGGCCCGGAAATTATTTATTCCAAATTTTAACTATTTTTCATCCATGTGTTTCAAAGAAATATAATTAGTAAATTACAATAATTAAAGCACTAATTTATCAAATAAATGTTGTCAACATTTATATCCAAAAAACACAATCATCTAACAAATAAGCAGTCACGAATTCATAATCAAAAACAAATTATGTTCACAAATAACTTACATAAAAAACATACTACTAAGCGGCGTTAGAAGGATGACTATCAATATTATCGTCGTCATCTTTGCCACTATCATAAATGTCAACGACATTAGATTGTGCTTCACTATAATCAGGTTCTGGTTCATGAGTAAGGATATCACGAATTTCTTCTCCTGCGTCATGAACACATTCATAATCGTTATCTGCAACAAATAATAAACGAAACATAAAATTAGAGTATAGTTATTAAATATATAAATAACTATATATATATATATATTAATAAATTACCATCGTATGTGAACCCATGCATCCAATTGCGAGTACAAATAAGAGCTTGAACATTAGATGGAAGAATGGAACTTCTATATTTTGTTAGAACACGTGAGCCAATACTAAAAGCTGATTCACTTGCTAATGTAGTAATTGGAATACTCATAATATCAGTTGCCATCTTTGAAAGAATTGGAAATCTTTGTTGATTGTTCTTCCACCAATTCAAGACATCCAATTCTTTCCAAATATCAGGCTTTAGTATTGGTTCTTCCAAATAAGTTTCCAATTCAGACTTGTTCATAGAAGAATGATCCATACTCGCATAAATATCTTGATAATCCTACATCATTACAAAACAATTAAGTCAATACTAGTTGTACACCCAACAAATTCAATTGACAATGAAATAAAACATACATCAAATGCATAGTCAAAGGCAGTTACTGAAACACTTGAAGTCTAAGAAGAATGAAGGGTCGTCAATGTTGAAGATCTGTTAATTGATTCAAGAGTTGGAAGACGTGTCCTCACATTCGAATATTTATCAAAAATGAATTTCAACTTGCTCCTTATGTTGGCGACCTTCTCATCACAAGTTATAGAGTCAATCCTTTCATAGAAATATTGTATAATATTGAACTTCCATCGAGGATCAAGAACCACTGCGACTGCAAGAATGACGCTATAATTATGCTAATACTTTTCAAACTTCCCTTTCATTTTCAATGACATCTCTTGAATCACTGGGTCAAGACTTGCCATATTTTTAGTAAGCAACATCTCCCATAAAATAAGAATTAGAAGTTGGATAAGACGACCCAGAAATCAACCTTGTAATCTTCTTAAATGGCCTCAAGAAATTGCACATTGTCTCTGCTCTATTCCACTCATCTTGTGTTAGAACAAACTTGAAGTTTGGATCATCCAAAGCTATCTTTCCAAAAGCACGACGATATTTAAGACCACTCTCAAGCATTGCATAAGTGGAGTTCCATCTAGTAACCACATCTAATCGCAAGCCCATGGAAGTGTCAATGCCACCAACTTCTTGAAAAGATTCATCCTTGCCTTAGAGGCCTTCACATATCTAATACTCTCTCTCATCTTATTCAAAGCAGAACTTGTTACTTTTAAGCCCTCTTGAACTATTAGATTGAGGATGTGGGCACAACACCTCACATGAAAAAATTCCCCATCACAAACCAAGCTAAAGTTGTTTTGCATGAGTAGCCTATCTTTCAATAAGTCTTGCAATGTATCATTTGCAGATGCATTATCTAGAGTAATTGAGAATATTTTATCATCAATCCCCCATTCTTTCAAACAATCATACACTTTCTTAGACATATGCGATCGAGAATGTGGAGGCTCCATCCTACAAAAGGCAAGTATCTTACTATTTAGTGTCCACTTTTCATCAACAAAATGAGCTGTCAAACATATATATCCTTCAGAAGTCACAGAAGTCCAACAATCAGAAGTCAAGCATATTTTGCCAATGCTATTCTTCAATTTTTGTTTCAAAATATTCTCTTGTTGGTGGAAGAATTTATGCACATAAGTCGTCATTGTAACTCTAGAAAGACACCTTACATCAGGATTCAATGTCCTTAGAAGTTCTTTGACCCATTTATATTCAACAAATGAATAAGGAAGATCATACTCAATTATGCATAAAGCAATAATCTCCTTAATACACTGATGGTTAAGTTTTCTAGACCTTATTTTCCCTTCTCTATCCAACATCATCACCCCAATATCTCGAAATTTATCTCCAGCAGGACAATTCTTAATATGATGACTTAAATGTGAGGTGCCTTTATCCGGACCCCTTGTAAATAAATGTTCACAAGCATTACACTTTGCTTAAGCTAACCCTTCAACTTCAACTCTACTAAAATACCTCCACACATCAGAAGACAAATTTCTTGCCTTCTTAGGCTTTGATTCTTCAGTCTCTTGAAGAGAAGATGTCTTACCCTTAGCCATCATAGCTAACGATTCATTAGTCTCTTGTAATTTTTGTGATGAAGACATTAGGCTGCATTAAAGATCAATAATACAGTATACTCAAAACAAATAACCAGAGAACCAAAGAATGCTCAAAGAAAAGGAACTGGTGAACATTAATTGATAGACATACATGATGTTGCTAAAAAATACAATACAGCATGGAAACATATATAGAAGAGGAACTGGTGGAGACAGTTAAAAAAGAAAAGAAACAAATCAAAACTAACATGGTTTGGTCGAAGAGTTACATTAGTGTAATTAGAACGACCAACAATAAAAAATCAAAATCTGATGAATGATTAATTCAATGATCCTCAGATCACAACCTCTTCGCACCAGGCAGGAGAGGAAAGAACATATCTACTATTATCATTGAATGAAAAATGATACAACAACATGTTTAAGACAGACTTGGACGACTATATATAATATCCAACAACATCACAAACAGAACAAACTAACAAAGTCACTAAACTAACTAACTGCTCTTGTCAGCATTATTAACTAAAATAATGAAAAACAATTATATATCCTAACAAAATCAAAATCAAAGACATGAATAAAAAATCCTGAAAGCCGAAACAGGGGGGACTAGGATGAACAAGAAAGAGCTTGCAAGTAAAGCTAGCCAGCATGAATATGGATACCAATGGCCAAAATGAGAATAGTGATCATTTGAAATACTATGTTGTCAAAAATTCTATATAAGTAATAAACTAATTTGAAAGCATAAAAAGAACATCCAATGCTTACAAGAAGTGAATCGCAATTTGAGAGTGGGTGAGAGTTGAGCTTCAGAGTTGAGAACTTGAGATTGAGATTTGGGGGGAGCTGAGAACAGATTCAGTGAAATGACGGTGGACGGTGTTCAGTGAGACTGAGACGCGAGAGCTGAGAAGATTGCGACTTGCGATCGAGGAGGAGACGAGGAGAGGATGGGAGGCAGAGACGACGACCGTGGCTGGGACTGAGACTTCAGATCGGTCGGCAGCACCGTAGCAGTGGGCCGAGGGAGGGAGGAGACGAGGGTCGAGGTCTGTGAGTCTGTCTCAGGGAGTGGAGGACACAGGAGCAGCTGAGCAGGATTGAGTGAGGCGTGCAGGGAGAGAAGAAATCAACTATAGAATTTTTTTTGTTAGGGTTACCCAAAGCCAGACTTTTTTTTTTTATATTAAGCCAGACTTCATTACTTCAGCTTTCTAACATTTAAAAAAAAACTATGACGGGCCTAACGGGCCGGTCCTTAGCCCTGCAGGGCCGGCCTATACAAGCCCTTGGCCCTGCAGGGCCGAACATTACCTCTCTCTTCCTTTTTTCAAGCCCGGCCCCTTAAAGGGCCAGGGTTAAACGGGCCGGCCCGTTTTGACGGCTCTATTGCTCACAATCAGACATTCTTTTGAGTTGAAGATGATTAGATTACCTTTATCTGCACTTTGGCTTACACTAAGGAGATTATGACATAGGCCTTCCATAAGGTAGACATCTTGTATTTTTGGTCCATCATTGTTACTAACTTCACCAATGCTAGCTATTCTTCCAGATTGATTTCCGCCAAATGTAACCTTGCCACCTTCCTTGTGTATGATTGTTGTGAACTTGGATTGATCTCCCATCATGTGTCTAGAGCATCCACTGTCAATGTACCATTTACTGGATTTTGATGCTCTTAGACATACCTGCAAATTTGTGGAATTAAGTTTTAGGTACCCATCTCATCTTGGGTCCTTTTAGGTTAGTACGTGTCTTGGGGGCCTTATAAGATCCCTTAGGCACCCATTGATAGTTACCTACAGGTTTGCCTTTCCTTTGTTTTCTATGAAAACAAGAAGTGGAATGACCCTTTCTATTACAGTAATTACAGTGGGCAAATGGATTAGAGGAGTAAACTGATTTTTGAAAATAACTTAGATAGTTCTTTTCTCCATTTCTTTTCTTGCCTTTCCTTTTATCAAGGTCAGATTTATAGCCAATTCCAGACTTGTCATTTGTGACCTTTTGCTGTTTTAAAATGATATCAAGCATTTCACTACCTTGAGTAAAATTTTCAAGTGTTTTTGAAAGATGATCATTTTTCTTTTGTAAATTGCGGCACTTTTCACAAGTCTTTTCAGGAATAGTTTCACAACCCTTTTCGAAAGTGGGAGAAGAAATATTTTGTTCTTCTAAAACTTCTATTCTTCTTTTTGAAATTAGAAGTTCTTTTGCAATCTTCCTAAATTCTGAATGAAGGTTATTATACTCAGAAAGCAATTCATCAAAGGTTGGTTCAGAATCACTTACCTTTTCATTATCAGATTCTTCTTGAGCGACCAGGCAAAGATTTGAAGTTTGTTTTTCATCCTCTTCTTCTTCATCAGATGAACTATCTCCCCAGATGGTAGAAACATAGGCCTTTTTCTTGAATGAGCTGAATTTTGTCTTTTCCTTTTCTTTGTTCTTCAGCTGAGGAAATTCGGACTTAATGTGGCCAAGCTTGTCACACTCATAGCATATGATAGGCTTCTTTGCTTCTTTGTTGCTGTTCTTGTAAGACTTCCAGAAAGCTTGATCCTTTTTGTAAAACTTTTTGAATCTTCGAACCATCATCCCAATCTCTTCTTCATTTATCTCATCATCATCAGAGTTCCTATCTTCCTTGACAGTTTTGAGGGCAATTCCCTTTTGTTTCCCTTCCATTTCATCAAGTCTTTTTCTGAACTTGATTTTCCCTTCGTATTCTGACAAGCTTCCGAAGAGGGCAGCTACAGATTGCATGGATTCTCCTCGGGCTTCTTCTATAGCTGTCACTTTAGCTTCCCAATTTTTGGTTAGTATATTCAAGATTTTTCTTACCTGAGCTTTTTGGTCGTATACCTTTCCTAAGGCTGACAACTGATTGATCAGGTGAGTGAAGCGGAGCTGGAACTCTGCAATTGATTCTCCAAACTTCATGCGTAAGAGATCGTACTAAGTTGTGAGAGTGTTGATCCTGTTCTCCTTGATTTCTGAGGTTCCTTTATAGGCGACTTCCAATGCGTCCCACATTTCTTTGGCACTAGGCAGGTTACAAATGCGGAAGTACTCCTTTTGGCTCAAAGCACTTTGTAGCATCAGGATGGCTTTGTTGTTAAGAACAATTTTCTTTTGATCATTTTCATCAAACTCAACTCTCATTTTTGGCACAAAATTCTCACCAACTTTCTTTTTAGGGACATAGTTCCCTTCCTCAATTACTTCCAACAGACCATACTTACTGGCCATCACAAATACTTTGAATTTGGATTTCCAGAATGAGTAGTGTTCACCATTGAAACTTGGTGGTATGTTTATTAAGGCACCATCTAGTAGAATTCCTTCCATTAGATCTTTTTATCTAGGATGTTAATCCTTTAAGTAGACAACCTTCCTCTGATACCAAATGAAAATGGAAGAAATCACCAAGAAGGGGGGGTGAATTGGGGATTTCAAAAATCCTTTTGAAAGATGTCTGAATTCTTTTTCAAAAACTTGAAAAACAGACAACGAAGGAGTAAGAGAAGAAAATCTGGACACAAAGGATTTATACTAGTTTGGTCTTAAACTTAACCTACGTCCAGTCCCCAGATATCTTCTGGGTATTTCCAGTAGTTAAACAGGCTTTAATTACAACAATGTAAACCACATGTAATCCTATTCACCTAGGACTTGCTCCCACTTACACTTTGTAATTAAACAACCCAACTCATAGGTTCCACAACCTTGAGTTCTCACAAAACAAGTAATCAGAAATGATTTTCGAAATCACACTCTCTTAAAGAGCAAATAATAATAAACACTGAAGTTCAAAAATTATTTCAAAAATTATTCCAGGAACTAGCCATTGCATTTTCTTCTCTAAAGTTCTGCTACAAATCTGGAAAATGACTATTGCATATTTTCCTCCATTCTTTCAATTCTCAGCTGGAATCCTGGAATTCGTTGATGCAGATGGTCTTCCAGATATTCTTTCATTCCATAACCTTTATTTGACTGTTGGAGAGTGATTTAGTTGATCCATAACAGTCTGTTCTGAACCATTGGGATAGAGGAGAAGTTTCAGCCTGATTTTTGGTCCTGCATTAAATGCTCTTAACCCAGATCTGATTTGTTGTAATTTGAAGCTTGAAACGTGTTAATGTAGTCTGTAACTCATGAACAAACTTATCAAACATATATATGATGATTCGTAATTTCATTTAAGTACAAAACACATCATGAGAGTGAATCAGAAATATGAAACACACGAAGAGTAAAACAAAGATCTTATTAGGCTCGAGTCTAACTTCAGTAAGCTCGAGTTTGTTCATGAGTCCTCAAGCATAAAATAAGTAGGCTTGAGTTTGCCCTTTAGAATTCAGTGTTTATCATGATGAGTGTTTGAAAGTATTTTGGAATAGTGCATAGACTCGAGTCTATTAGTGACAGGCTCAAGTCTAGAACTGTTTGCAATGAAATGAAGCTTAAGTACAAAGGCATAGGCTTGAGTTTGGAAACTTAGCCTCGAGTGTGTTCGGGCCATGAAACTTTAATAGCTCTCTATTTGAGCCAAACTCGAGTCTGTAAGTGTTAGGCTCAAGTTTGCTTCAGCCAAACACTTTTAAGACTTCTTTAATCTGAAATAGGCTGGAGTTAACAAAGTTATGCTTGAGCCTATTTTTGAGTAAATCTTAGTTTGCTCTCTGGAAGAGACAGGCTCGAGTCTAGCTTCATAGGCTCGAGTTTATTCACGTGAAAGTTTTTTGAAGAGCTCTCTGTAAGACTTAGGCTTGAGTTAAGAAATGCATGCTCAAGTGAAAATGTGACATGTTCTCTGTAAGGCACAAGCTCGAGTTTATTTAGGTAGGCTCGAGTCTAACTGAGAGCCAATAACTTAATTTGCTCTCTGTAAGACTTAGGCTCGAGTTTACCATAACAGGCTCGAGTCTGCCTTATTTATAAACATGAAGCTTGCTCTCTGTCACGAGCAGGTTCGAGTCTATTAAGTTAGGCTCGAGTTTGCCTAAGTTCAAAATGCTTGTTTTGCTTTCTGTTAAGTGTAAACTTGAGTTTATCAAAAAACTAAACTCGAGTTTAACTTACATTATAAGATTTAAATCAGTTTTAACAATCTTTAAGCATGTTTCAACTTTAGCAACAATAAAATCCTTTTTAGTTTACAATGGTCTGTTATCATCAAAACACATAGAGAACTAACAAATGACACCTAGTGAAATGGTAGAATTGAAGAAGCAAATTGAAAGTTACTGAAGAAAGAACTCATCTAACCTAGTGTGTCACCTTGGGGAGCTTCGATACTGTTTGTGAAGAAAAAGGATGGGAGTCTTTGACTCTACTTTGATTGCAGGGAGTTGAACAAGGTGACAATTAAAAACAAATATCCACTCCCTAAAATTGATGTATGTTAGACTAATTATTTGGTTCCTTCATTTTCTCGAAGATTGATATGCGCTTGGGATACCATCAGTTGCGTGTAAGAGTTATGGATGTTTCAAAGACAACCTTCAGAACTAAATAAGGGCACTATAAGTTTATGATGATGCCTTTTGGTTTGATCAATGCACCTGTAGTGTTCATGGACTATATGAATTGAAGCTTTCGTGAGTGTCTAGATCAATTTGTAGTAGTTTTCATTAATGATGATCTACTCCAAGAATAAAGAGGAATATGAGCACCATCTGTGGTAGGTACTTAGTGTATTGAGAAGGAAGCAACTCTATGCCAATCTGAGCAAGTGTGACTTTCGGCTTTCAAAAGTAAAATTTCTAGGCTATGTGATAGCATGAGATGGAGTCGTTATTGATCCTAGTAAAGTAGAAGTAGTACTAGACTGGAAGAGACCAGAGACAGTAATTGAAATACAAAGTTTCTTGGGTTTGGCAGGATATTACCATTGATTCATAAAGGAGCCTTGCCATTAACAAAGCTGACGCAAAAGAACCAATATTTGTTTGGGATAAGCATTGTGAGGGTAGCTTCAGAGATTTGAGGGAGAGGTTGACTACAACACTACTGTTGATTATACCAGATCCGGGTGAGACATATGTTGTCTATAGTGATGCTAGTAAGCATAGATTAGGATGTGTCTTGATGCATCAGGTTTGAGTGGTGGTTTATGCCTCTCGACAGCTGAAGCCTTACAAGTCAAACTATCCAACTCATGATTTGGAGCTTAAGGCTATTGTTTTTGCATTGAAAATTTTGCAGCATTATTTGTATGGTACTACCATGGAACTATATTGTGACCACAAGAGTCTCAAATATCTCTTTTACTATAAAGAGCTAAACATGAGACAACTGTACTATGGAAAGTTAATCTTTTTGTAAATGCTTTAAGTAGGAAAGTAGTGCAGACAACATTCATGATGATCCACGAGCAGAAATTATTAGAAGATTTCAAGGATCTAATTTGTCAAATCAAATTGCTATGAAACCAAAAGTATTGGACTTGGCTATCACCCAAGAGGGGGGTGAATTGGGTGTTTGATAAAACTTTGGATACTTTAAAAAAGAAATTTTCAAAATACCCAAGTTTTTGAACGAAAACAGAGTATAACAAAGCAATGGAAGAAAAGCTAGACACAGTAGGATTTATACTGGTCGGTCCTAACCTTGACCTACGTCCAGTCCCAGACACCTTATGGGTTTTTCAGCTATTTCAATATTCTTTAATTACAACAATGTAACTCTCAAGCAATCCTAATCACCAAGGACTTGCTCCCCCTTACACTTTGTAATTAAATATCCCAACTTACAGGTTCCATAACCTTGAGTTCTCTCAAACAAGTAATCAAATGATTTTGAAAACAAGACTCTCAAAAAGAGTAGATATGAATAAACACTGAAGTTCACATACTGAAGTAAGCACAATGATGTATCAAATGGAAAATGCAATCAGTTGAAAAATGTGTGTTTGTCGCTATGAGTCTTCCTGGGTATTTATAGTTAAATCAGAGGAACTTGTCGTTGCATTTTCTTCTCTTGATTCTTCAATGTCCAGCTTCATATCTGGAATATGACAATTGCATATATTTCTCTATTTCTTCAATTCTTGGCTGGAATCTTGGATTTAGTTGTTGCAGATGGTCTTCCAGAATTCTTGTCATTCCATAAACTTAATTTCACCGTTAGAGGGTGATCTGAACATTTCATAATGGTCTGAGCTGGTCCATTGGAATATAGGAAAAATTTCAGGCTTGTTCTTGGTTCTTCATTAATTGCATTTGACCCAATCTGATTTCACCTTGATCATTGCTGAATGCATCTGAAACTTACTCGAAAACTCATTAAATAATGTTAGAATCAATAGTAATATATGATATGATGTTTTAAGATTAACCCATGAAGATTCACAGATTGACGCAATCTGGTCTTTAAACTTCAGCGACTGAAACTGGAGTTTGCAAAACAAAACTGGAGTTTTAAGTGGGCAAAACTGGAGTTTCAAAATCAAAACTGGAGTTTTGGTCTTCCAGAAAGGACTGTCATGGTTTGAGTTTTGGAGTACTCTTGAACTCAAGGCAAAACTTGAGTCATTAAGTGACTAACTCGAGTTTTGGACTTTTGAAGAGAAAATAAGCTTAAGTCCACAAAACTCAAAACTGGAGTTTTCAAATGCAAATTGGAGTTTTCTTAGTTCAAAATATTGAGGCGCTCTCTGCCTGCCACAAACTCGAGTTTTCTAACTCAAACTCGAGTTTTCTTAAAGGATGAAAACATCTTGCCCTCTGTCAAGTGCAAAACTGGAGTTTGCTAACACAAACTCGAGTTTTCTTCTCCATGGCTCAGTCAAATATCCTTCTAAAAAATTCTTTGCTCTTTGACTTGAATAAAGATCAATTCATGTAATTAAGTGCCTATCTCCATTAGAATCTTTATGTCTTCTTTCCAATGCAAGAAGAATCAGCTCCAAACTCATTGTAATCTGACAGTTATGATCCGATGAATTAAGGTTGTTCTTTGGCCAACGTTTTTACAGCATCCTGAATTGACTGTCAACTTCAAAGATTCAACCTCACTCATTTGATATATTTTTTTATTCTCTTTATGATTTTGGAAAGGTATGTGAGTCTACTTTCATATGCCACTGATTTCAGCTCATTCCGATGAGTAGATTGTGAGTTATACTCAAATTACCGAACCTTGGTCTGCTGTATGATAGTAATAGATTGATCAACTTCAAAAATTTATATCTCTCTCATCTGATCTTCTTTGGGCATGAAAATTTTTCAAGATGACGCATTGGGAGTCTAGTTTCATAAAAAATTGATTTCACCTTAATCCGATCTCTGGTTTGGAAGATACGATAGAATTACCAGAGGTCGCCCATGCTAAACGTGAAATAGAGTTGAACAGAGTTGCTGAAAGCTTGCTAAACTCGAGTCATTAAGTGACTAACTCGAGTTTTGAGTTCCAAACTTGAGTTTACATTGGCTAACTCGAGTTTTGCTGATCCAGAGACACCAGAGTTGCTGAAGACACTACAAACTCGAGTCATTAAATGACTAACTCGAGTGTTGAGTCCCAAACTTGAGTTTTCTCATAATCCAAAGGCAAATCACTTCCAGTAATGCAGTAAACTTGACTTTTGAACATTTGGCGCGAATTTGCTCATCCGGAACATGATATTTGCTTGTTCTAACTTCCATTTGATCATGGAGACTTCAAGAATCAATCTAAAAACTTGTATGATAATTTTCTCATTCCATTTAACAAATTTTTCTTTCTTTCTTCTCTTTTCTTGATCATTCTCCATGATTCAACTCTTTCTTTCTTCTCTTCTCTTGTTCTTTCTCCATAGTCATATTTGAACAGATCTATATTAAATGTAGCAATTAGTCAATGTATATGATACGAACTTTTTGCTCTTAATAATGGCATCTATATAAGACATCATCAAAACTAATCATAACCAACAAAAAGAGCCCCATGAGGCGTATCTCGTAAGTCTTCTTGGTAGCCAAGGAGAGTATGATCTGAGGGATGAATTTGAAGAAGCTCATATAGTGATGTCATGTTTAATATTGTAATAGCCTTAGGGAGCTTAAATTAATTTTAGAGTAGTAGTAGTAATAATAATAAGAAAAATAATAATATTATTATTATTATTAGAAAAGGGAATAAGTAATAAATAAAAAGGGTATTATTGATAAGGGAATTTTTAGGGGTTAATCCATTTTTAATTCCGTAAAAATAATTTGTGTAGTTAGGTACTTTGCAATGCTAGATGTGACTAATGATAATGATAAATGTTTATAGGCATACCTTGACACCTCTACTGATCCCATCACCTCCAGACGGAATTGAGGATTCAAGCTTGATGTGGGTAACTGTTATCTTATTAGCTTGTATGTATGTATTAATGTATGACTAACCATGTTTGCTAGAAAATTTTCATATGTGTATCCTAGCTATGGATCGGGGTTGTGTGTCCTATAGGGCTGTGTGTCGTAAAGGGTTGTGGTCCTTGGCCGATAATTATCATTACAGTGCAACTTATTTACCGTGAATTATTCTATGCTTAATAGGTGATATGTTGTAATTTATATTTCATACTTGCATATAAGATTAACTGTTACCATTAGGTTCATTCATTTGAATTCTAGATCACATGAAAGAGACAGATACTGGATCGAGATCAAGAGGAAAGATGCAGTGTAAAAGTTACAACAGAAGGAACTTTTTGAAAAAATATGAGTAGATGTACTCTATTTATCATTTATCATTTGTCTATTTTTGGATTAATGTATTAATATCCCACTAAGGGATAGATTTGAATCGCGAAAAATTTATCCTCACGTTTTCAACTAAGTTATTTTAAGAAAGTTTTATTCCCCAATTAAGTCATCCAAACTATTTCAATGCCTGTGCGCTATAACTTTGATAAATAAAGGTGCCATAAGTTAGGGCCTTGCAAAATGCATAATGTTATTTTGAAAACTTAAAGGTCTAGAAATGATAGGTCAAGAATAGGCTATAGTCCTAAACTAGATAAGAGAAAGGGTAAAAAGAAGAAAGGTGAGAAATCATATTTGTACTACTTTCAAAAATCAGTGCATTCCTCTAATCCATTTGCTTATTGTAACTATTGCAACCGAAAGGGGCATAATACATCTTTGTTCTTTCATAAGAATGAAAGAAAGGATAAACCAGTACATACTTATAAATGGGTACCTAAGGGATCACATGTTCTTCCTACACTGTGAACTAACTAAAAAGGACCCAAGTAAAGATGGCTAGGTACACAATTAAACAAACTGAATTATATAATTTAAAACTTAGCAATCTAGTTCAGAATTACAAACTAAGGTTCTATCGTCACTTAGCCAAAAGAGAGTTAGTTCATGGCTGATGAACAAGACACAATTGAAATTGATAAAATATTATCCATATAATGCAAGAAAGGAAGTAAGACAAAGGGGAATTTTCGAAGGGTTTTGATGGTATAGGGTATGTTTGTCACGTAATACCTCTGCATCTTCTTCGTAATGCAACCTTTCGTGGTAGTCGATCTATCGTGCTTCTCAATGTTCAATATGTCAAGCTTTTAGGACATGCTTGTGTATTTGCTTATCGTGTGCGCCTCTTAGGGTTGGCCGTCTTTTTTTCTTTTATAGTTGAGGTCCTTGTGCTACACATCTAGTTTATCTGTTAATGAGTTGGGCTTTCCTCTTCCATCAGGCCTGACTAGAAGATTCCATCGTGATTGATTATATTTTGATTTGTAAGATTTTTTTATGATTTTTTTCTTGATTTCCCATAATCTTTGATTTCTGTCTTCCTCAAGCAGCCACCTTCTCACATATTGCTCTAGCTTTGAAGCCCACTCAATCATTAGACCGAAGATCTTGTAATTATCTTCTAAATATCTTCAAGAAAATACCAGTGTATAACATAATATCATATTATAGATAATCATATGTATGATGTTGAAGCATCAAGACAACATAGCTATGTCAAGTCAGAATTTCATCATATTCTAAGCCTTATTTTTGCCTATATGCAAGATAACTATTAAAATGCATCCATTCAAATCTTCTAATCCCTATTTCCACATTTGCATGAAATCAATCATATTTTCTTAATCAAACTCATCTTAAGCGCATAAACATAGTACAAATCATTCATGACATAGTGAAAATATATTTGCTTTTTGCACTCCTGAGCAAAATCAAGTGGTAAAAAGATTATGTAGAACCAATCATATAGCATTGCTCATGCCATCAGGTGTTATGTTTCTTGTCATCATCCTAAGTTCAACTTACCATATAGAAAATCCTACTACCCAACATAGACTCAACTTTATATATTGCTTTACTCCTACAAAGAGACTTCCAGAGACTCTTAGGTTAAGTGTTTGTAGCTTTATCTCACACTGGGAATTTTATTTCACTCTCATATGCTGGTCTTACTATCTCAATGCATCAAGGGGACTTTAAGGGATGTAATGTTGGAATGGCTTAAAAGTGGAATATGTGAAATGACGTGAAAATAGTGTCATAAAGTTTAAACAATTATGCATAAAAGCCTTAAAGCATTCCTAGACTGGTCTTGCTCTCTTCATCCTTGTCCCTTTTTTTAAACAAATAATGCTCCTCTAAACCATAATCATTAATCTGGCTCCCTTTAATGGGAACAGGATGCTTGGTCTTAGTAAACCAGGTATACATCCATCTCTTTCTCGTTAGCATATAGTAAGACTCAAGTAAATCTTCTATTGAAAAATCAATATCATTCAACCTAACTAAGGCCTTTAAGGATAGAACAACTTGCCACACATAAGGCATTAGCTGAGAGAGAGCCAGGTCAAAGTGGCTACATCACCCCATAATCAAGGGATGAAGAGGAATACAAGTCCCATACCTAAAACAACTCTACAAACATGGAAGCCTTAAACCCTAAACTCTACAAACATGAATTGACTATCTTATTAGGAAAAGGGACTCTCATGTGTATGTTGTCAATTCCCTATGTGTTTTGATGATAACTGACGATTGTAAACCTAAGTTAAAGTTTGTCTTAGAAAAGTTGAAAAACTTAATGTTAAAGACAAACTTGAGTTTTGGTTAGAAAACTTGAGTTTGGACTTAACAGAGAGCAAGTCCAGTTTTATGATTTAAGACAAACTCGAGTCTAGATTTGAGAACTTGAGTTTTGGTAACACAGAGAGAGTTCCTAAGTTTTTCAAAGACAAAGCAAACCAGAGTTTAGTTTTAACAAACTCCAGTTTGACAAATCAAGAAATCTGAGTTTTTTCAAACAATGTGAAAACTCGAGTTAGAGTTTTGGAAACTCAAGTTTCATCACATACAGAAAGATATATTATTCTAAGCTTGTGAAAACTTGAGTTATGTTTTTGAAAACTCTAGTTTGGATTTGCTTGAATATTTTAAAAAGTTTTCTCCTTTGAGAAAACTCGAGTTTGGGACTTATAAAGAACAACACATATTTCTAAGGCTTTGAAAACTTAAGTTTCAAAATGAAAACTCCAGTTTGATCAATCTAGAGAGTTCTCAAATTTTTTTGAGTTTGTGTGGAAACTCGAGTTAACCTTTGAAAACTCGAGTTTATGCCTTACAAAGAACATCACTATCTTTTCACCATTTAAAAACTCTAGTTTTGTATGAAAACTCTAGTTTTGAGTTTTTAGACTTAAAATGTATTTTATAGCTTAAGAGTACAAAAATCGAGTTAGTCACTTAATGACTTCCAGTTTAGGTCTTGCTCAAAACCTGTTTGAAAGATCAAATTGTGACTTTCTTCTCTATATGAAGAAAACTCGAGTCAAGTATAAAAAAACTCGAGTTTATGCTTTTAAATGTGAACTACAAACTCGAGTCTTGATGAATTAACTCGAGTCTACATCACAAAATTCAAAATTTGAATTATCTGAATCTGCGAAAAATTGTGTAATTGATCTATATATTGTTTATTATCACTCATCACCATCTCTAGATATATTTTACCTGTTTGCTGGTGAATTTCAGTTGATATAAAGATGATTCAAAGAGAATTAAAGTGCAGGTTCAACAAAAGTGAAAAAGCATGTCAGAGCATTTATTGAAAAGTATAAATAACTTGCTATATCCTAAATAAACAATCTCTGCACGATGCAAAAACTTAAGGAAAGTCAACATTAATCCTTTGAACAAAAAGAAT
Organism: Acacia confusa; assembly: GCA_037074495.1. Taxonomy (NCBI): domain Eukaryota; kingdom Viridiplantae; phylum Streptophyta; class Magnoliopsida; order Fabales; family Fabaceae; genus Acacia; species Acacia confusa. The sequence continues at coordinate 29,210,667 of CM073505.1, read as the reverse complement.
TAACTAAAGAGTAGAGAGAGAAGAAACCAAAGTGCCTCCAATAGTTGGATTAATGCACCAACGATTAGAATGAAGATTGCAACGGTCATTTAATACTCTCTTTGTATAAATAGAGTTGCATTCAATTCTTCTCAAAAAACCAATACTGCTAAAAATGAATTGCATTCAAGTTTTTCAACTACTCTTTCAGTTTACACTTGTAAAGTATCTTTTGATACTCTGCACTTCAGTGTTTATCTATCTACTCCGAGAGAGAGTTTTATTTGATTGTAAATCATCCTTTGTAAAGAATCTCAAGTCTAGGGACTTGGAGATTGGGATATTGATTACAACTTGTAAGGGGGAATAGATTCTAGTGAGAGAATTACTCTTGAGTTACAGAGTGTGTAATCGATTGTATTAGTGAAAATCCCAGAGAGACTGGGGAGTAGATGTAGGTCAAAGATTGAACTGAACCAGTATAAATTCTGTACGTCTTGCTTTTCTTCTCAATAGTCTTAACAGTTTTGTTTAGTATTAGAAAACAGAGCAATTGGAAAAAAGGATTTTAAAATCCCCAATTCATCCCCCCTCTTGGTGATTTGCTCCATTTTCATATGTCCTCAAGAATGCCATAGGCAGTACGAATATTCCTAAGACCCTTATGATTTAAGGTAGACACAACAAACTCATCCAACACCTTGGTACCTATATGCACTATAGACAAGTTTCAATCTTCCACACTACCCATACTCAACTCGCCACTAGGCACAAGTTCGATCTCAAAGTTCCCTTCATTATGGTAAAAAAACACTCGCCTCTAACGTGGCGACCTACACAAAGAAAGGTAAGTATCTCAAGTAATCCTTCAAAGTTGAAAACCATAAAAAATGTTGAAGGAAGCTAGTTTAAAAAGTGGAAATAGGAAGCATAAAGAAACATAATAGAGAAAATTGAAAGAAAACCTATGGTAGGGCCAAACCCTAACCATTTCATTCTTGGGAAATAGAACCTAAACACACCATGAAAAGCGTTTCTAGCATTATAGACAAAAGTATAACAAAGCAAAAGAAGATAAAAGAGGAACATTTGTTGATTTCCCAAGAAGGAAGGCTTGTAGCTCTTAATTTTTCCTTGAAGCTTCAAAAAACATGCCAAAGAAGAGAACTGAAGAAGTGAGAGAAAATGGAAAAGAGGGGAGTCTAGGTAGAAAACATGCACAGTAATTGACCAATGGAAGTTAAATAACTGATTGAAAGTCGGAAGGGCGCCTCAAGAAGGAACACTTAGCATAGGGACTGATTGAAACATAACTGTTAGATTGGACAAAGTATTTAATTGAAGAGATTAGAGTATACTTTTAAAGCTAATGCTCGATTGGGATTAAAAAGTGGGGGACTTAATGTATGGCCCAAAAACAATTGTCTAGTCTTATGCCAAAGTAAACCCACCGAGAGCAATTTGGGCCAAAAGTATGAAAGGAATTTAGTAAGACTTGACTCCTATAAGCCTAGTAAGAGAAGCTTTAGAAGGCCTATGAACTCAAGCTATGAACACAATACCCATGATGATTGATCGAATCAACCAGGTAAAGAAAGATCTAAGATTCGAGTAAGTCCGAATGATCGCACCTATCATGATCTTGAAATATAATAACTAACAGGCCAAGGAATCGGGGATATATAGCAAATCATCGACACTAAAAAGGGGAATCAAGAAAAATATATCCGAATCTTTTACATTATAAGTTACTTTAAACCACTCATTGTACTTAAAGCTCTTGAGCTTACCATACATTCCTTTGTAATCAAAAGCAGTGGATGATCAATAATACAAATTATTTATTTATTTTTCTTAATCTTACAAGTTTTTTGTGTTGTTAGTGACCCTTTGTTAAGTAGATCCATTCCTAACCAAAATTTGGTAAAACAATTTCAAGTTATAATTAAAAAAAATTTAAACGAGTTCCATCTCATTTTAATGATTTTCATGGAAAATGAATTGCTAATCTTTTATTATATAGTAAATCTTGTTCTCCTATAGTAGTGCGATTCATTCTTTAAGAATGTATTCTATACACACACACACACACACCACGACAGACCTTTATTATGATGTCTATTTCTTTTTCTACAATGATAGATATCTAATGTTGGGTTTGGATTTAGTCTAATTTTCATGGTAGATGTTGATTGTATTAGACTTAATTATTTTATAGTATGATAGATGTTAATAAGTTTTAAAAATTAAGATACTACCGGTGTTTTGCTTATTTTATTTTTTTGGTATAATTAGTATGGTTGATGTCTTTATTCTTAGTGAAATTATCTCTCAGGTAATAAAACTAAATTACAGCTTAGAAGTACATTATAAGCTGGGGAGATTTTCCTAGGCCTACAGTCCTAATGTGCTTCCAAAAGATGCATATAATGGAGTTAAGCATTTTTTTATACATACATACATACATGTGTGTGTGTGTGTGAGAGAGAGAGAGAGAGAGAGAGAGAGAGAAATGATTAAAAGCTAGTACAAGACATAAGAAAATTACAAAGAAGGGTAAATTAATCCTAAACATTCTTGTTCTATCCAAACCCTTAGAAAGGTCGGGCAAACATCTAACAAAGTAGATTTGGAGATACCTGTTTTGGCTAACGCATCAACATCCCAATTTATTCCTCTCAGAATTTGACTGAACACGACTTGCCAACTTCTATGTAGCAGATCTTTTGTGTTACTCGCCAAGAGGCTTACAGAGACGACATCCCCATTTTGAAGTATTGAGATTGAATCCCTAGCATCAGATTCAATGATCACTTATCTTAAACCCAGGTCCCAGGCAAGTAAAGGACCCTCCCTTATTACCCATACTTCAGCTTGCAATACATCACAAATGCCAATCTCTTTTGAAAAACCCGCAACCAATTGCCCATAAGCGTTGGGAAAATTACCAATATAAGAACTTTTCGAAAATATTTTACCAGAATAAGATACTGTGTAAAAGTATTATCGAACTAAGGCAGTTAATGGCACTGTATCAAGCGACGCCATCAGTGGCGTTAGGTGATCCTACGCCATTGCCTGCCATGTCACCCTTATTACCCATACTTCAGCTTGCAATACATCACAAATGCCAATCTCTTTTGAAAAACCCGCAACCAATTGCCCATAAGCGTTGGGAAAATTACCAATATAAGAACTTTTCGAAAATATTTTACCAAAATAAGATACTGTGTAAAAGTATTATCGAACTAAGGCAGTTAATGGCACTGTATCAAGCGACGCCATCAGTGGCGTTAGGTGATCCTACGCCATTGCCTGCCATGTCACCCAGAAGGGGTAGTGGCATCACCACGTGTGATGCCACTAGTGGCGTCAGATACTATGACGCTACTAATGTGGCGTTAAGGGTGTCAGAGCACGCCCCCTCTGATGCCCTTGCTTTTATTTATTTTTTTAAAAAATAATAATTGCTGCAATTGCAACGTCTGATACGCTGCAATTGCAGTGTCTGCAGTGCATGCATTAGAGTAGGTAGTGTGTTCCTTTTTGAAAATGGAAGAAATCACCAAGAGGGGGGTGAATTGGGGATTTCAAAAATTTCTTTCTGAAAGATAGCCAAGTTTTCGAAAAAAGAAATGCACAAAAGCAAGGGAAGAGAAGCTTAGACACAGAAGATTTATACTGGTTCAGTCCTAACTTTGACCTACGTCCAGTCCCCAGATATCTTCTGGGTTTTTCACTATCAACGCTTTCTTATTACAACAATGTAACACTCAAGCAATCCTAATCACCTAGGACCTACTCCCCCTTACACTTTGTAATAAAACAATCCAACTCACAGGTTCCACAACCTTGAGTCCTTACAAAAGCCGTAATCAAATGATTTTCAAAATCACACTCTCTTAAAGAGAAATAAGCATAAACACTGAAGTTCAAAAAATATTTTGCATAACAAAGCTAAAAATCAAGAATATAATCAGTTGTAATTTAGTTGTGTGCATTGTTCTGCATCTTCATGTGTATTTTTAGGTTTAATCTGAGGGACTAGCCGTTGCAAATTCATCTCCTTTCTTCTTTGACGTTCATCTTTATTTTTGGAATATAGTTGCATATTTTCCTCTGTTCTTTCAATTTTTAGCTGGAATCCTGGAATTGGTTGATGCAGATGGTCTTCCAGATATTCTGTCATTCCATAAACCTTATTTTGACCGTTGAAGTGAGATATGATTGACCTGTAACGGCCTGAGCTGAACCATTGGGATAGAGGAGAAAGATCAGCCTTGTTCTTGGTTCTTCATTTATTGCATTTGATCAACATCTGATTTCATCTTGATCATTGTTGAACTTATCTGAAACTTGCTCAAAACTTTATCAATGATGTTAGAAATAATAGAAATACATGATATGACATTTTCAGATTAACCCATAAAGATTTCGTAGATTGACACAATCTGGTTTTTCAAAAACATCGACACAAACTCAAGTTTATACTTCAAGACTCGAGTTTTTGGTTTATCCAGAGAGCAAGGTTCACTTATAAACTCGAGTTTAGGCTTTTGTTCAACATATAGTTCAAAACTCATGTCGAGTTTTAGTCCTTACAGAGAAAAGAGTCGAGTTCTGGTCTTTGAATGAGATTTTGGACATATGGACAAACTCAAGTCATTTACTAACTAACTCGAGTTTTGGATTTTGAAAAGAAGATATAGTTAAGTCCAAGAACTTCAAGACTGGAGTTTAAAAACACAAACTGGAGTTTTCAAATCAGATATATTGCGAAGCTCTCTGTATGTCACAAAACTCGAGTTTACAATATAGAAACTCGAGTTTCAGTGAAAACTGAAACTTTGAAATCTTTCTGTCAAATGAAAACTGGAGTTTACATAATTAAGACTGGAGTTTACAAGACTTGTGAAAATACTGAAGTTTCTGAATTCTTTCTGTTTGGTCTAAACTCGAGTTTTAATACTAAAACTCGAGTTTGTCTTGTTGTGAAAACTTTGAGTGCTCTCTGTATCTCGCAAACTCGAGTTTGCCTGAGCAAATTGGAGTTTGGCTTCCTTTGTAATATCTGAGCTACTCTCTGTCTAGTTAAAACTCGAGTTTTGCTACCAAAACTCGAGTTTGCCTTTGACAACAAGTTTTACAACTTATCAAAGACAATCTTCAAGTTGAGTTTACAATTGTCAGTTATCATCAAAACACATAAAGAACTAACGCTTTCTACTTATTGAAAGAGGCCTTGGCCAGGCCTAACCAAGTTTTTAACAGGCCAGGCCATAGGCCCCTAGCCTATTTCCACCCTTACTTATTGGTAACATACAGTTGTATGTTAGACAAAAAATATTCCTATGCTTCCTTAGTTTCACCTTCAATAATTACAAAAGCAATCAGCAAGATCTCATTATTTCCATCTTACGCTGTGGCAATCAATAATGTCCCCTTATACTTACCAGATAAATGTGTACCGTCTACCTGTATGACTGATTTGTACTAGTTGAATGCCTCACAACATTGACCAAAGGTCTAAAATGTACGTTGAAAAACCCGCATCCCATTAACAACCCGCTGATCAACAATATACGATCCATGTTGAATATTACAAATAAATCCAGGGGAAAATAAACACATGTACTCGAACCATCTTGCCAGGAACACATATGACTCGTCCAATCACCATAAATCTTAGCATAGCTTTTTGTTTTACCTTCCATGCCTTCTTATAAGAAATATGATAACCAAATATTTCGGTCACCCTTTCTTGTATCATGACCACAACTATTGAAGGTGTTTCATTGGTCATGTCTACAAAACCAATCACAAAAGTTGTACACTAGGAATGTTATTTATGTTCACTGACAAACATGGATAATTCACTTTAGGACAAATGGTATTATGCATCGTACCTTTTATGGACTCAAAAATAATTTCAAAATCAAGTTGTTTGTGATCTTAAGAGAGAATTTTGCTCACACAACTATGATTTCCAACCCATTTAATAACCACCTAAGTGGTGCTATTCTCTGGTTTAATTGCTCTTACTCTCCAAGTGCAACCTTGTTCATGATTTCGACATTTCATTGACAACTTGGTTGTAGTACTCTCAACCACTGCAACTTCATGATGTTCCTTCATGCAATAATGTTTTCTTGCGGCCTGCACATTATTCTTGGACCTAAACTCTTGTTTTAGATATAATTCATCTACCCTTGCCCATGGATCCAGGCCCAAGCCTTCAACATCCAGTATATCCTCATGTAGGTAATCTTCATCAACAACCTTATAATGCGGAATCTCATTCCAAAATGGTGCAATATCTGTATATTCACAAATAATATAGTTTATACGAAAACATGTTAACTAATAAAAAATAAAAAATATAATAATACAGCTCCGTAACTAACCTGATGATTGTCACATCCTAATCTGTTGTGGCATGACATTATCGTGATATTCGTCATCTGCATCACTATCATTCTGATCATCGTCATTTGCCAATAAAGTGTCTTCATCTTCTTCCTCTTGCTCCTCCTCATTGTTAGGTTCATCTACCATATAGTCTCTTTCTTCTTAATGTGCAACCGTTGATTGTGTTGGCTGAGGTGTATCAGAATAAGCCATATAATGTGATTGATTACTAAGGTGGAGTCCATGAATCGGTATTGGTACACCCTTATCTAAAGTCTTAATATCCACAATACCTAAGCAAATTGGGACATAGGGTTTTCGTCGAATGTTTGAAAAAAAACATCCAAGTCCTCATCATCGGATATCTCAAAACTTGCATATTTGCGGTTTCTACAAGGAACTCTACCAGTCACTAAAGATATTACCTGATCTTGTTGCAGATTTAGCTTTTGGCAGATTTTTTCATTTAAATCTTCAACAGACATGCCTGAAACAATATACATTGCTCGTTTTTCACCTTCAAAGCTCAATCCGTTTGCACCTATATTTTTAGAACCATTATAATATACAAATGAAGGAATTTGATTCATTTTTTTCTTTCATTATATATTATGAAAAAGAAGAACAAATTACAGATAAAACAAATAACAACAACACAAATTGCAATTGAGTAGAAGAAGAAACACAATGTATATAAGGAATTAAAAAAAGAAATGAAGAAATACAATGTGATCAAAACACACACAGCCAGAAAACATAAATGGTAAGAACAAAAGAAACTATAAGAAATGGGCGGGGAGGAAGGTTGAGGAGGATAGCTGGATCTGGCTGTGTCTCTCGGCAAGGAAGGGAAGGAGAAGGATAACAAAGAAATTTCACGAAATGAATGAGAGAAACAAGGGGTGAGTGGCGAACAAAATATAGAGAGAGGGGGGGTTTGATATGACGCCACTGACGCTGCTAGTGGCGTCATGTCAAAAGATGCCACTAGTGACGTCACATATGGTGACGCCACTACCCCATCTAGCTGACATGGCAAGTAGTGGCGCTAGGTGATCCTATGCCACTGATGGCGTCACCTGACACAATGCCACTAACTGCCTTATTTTGGTAAAACTTTTGCATAGTGTCTTATTCTGGTAAAACTTTTGCAAAAGGTTCTTATATTGGTGCTTTTCCCTAGAAGCGTGCCTTATAAGTCCTCCACAACCGGCCTTGCTTGATTGTCTACTCACCACTCATGTTAAGCAATATTTTTAAACCAAAATTAAACCTTAAGGTAATAATATGTTCATAGAGCCTCTTTCCCTCTCTTACTTATGCACGTTATTTTCAGTCCAACTTTATTTAATAGTAGCATGACACTATTTTTATCATACTAGCTTACACTTGACCCTTAACCCTAACAATAACATTGATAGGACGAAATTCTTTTTTTTTCCCCTGGTGAACTAAACTGATAGGACGAAATTATTAATAACGCTAATACGAAAGGACAATTTTTATTAACAAATTGAATTAAAGAAAAGTATCCTAATTAGAAAGGATTGTAAAAAAGAAGAATCTTACTATATTTAATTTGATCACCCAAAAGCTAAAGTTGATTAATGGATAATGTGTGGTCACTGTGTGTGTTGAGTGTCTTGTTCTTTTCACCATTTGTGTCCACTGTTTTTGTCTCTTGTAAGTGACTTTCTCTTTAGAACCCACTCTCATACCCATTAGAGAAGTCCTGGCCAGTGAGGTGGAAAACTAATTAAAATAAATGTAGCACTAAGACCAATTTAAGATACGAGTATAAAAAAATGGAATTAAAAACAACTTCAAAATTGAAAAATATACCATAATGTCCTTATTTTTATTTTCAGAAGCAAAAATCGATAGATATTATTGTCAATATACTAATAATTAAGGAGAGCATATATAACAAACATTTCACATAATAAAGATCACACAAAAAGATCCCTCCTCTATTTTCAGTCTTGTATAAACCCGTTGAGCGTACGTAATCCAAGAAATATAATTAAATTCTCTAAAATCATACCGGCAATTTAGATTAGAGACAATGATAAAAAGAAGAAACATGATACTTGCTTTTTGGTTTTTTGAGATAAAATATTTAAATGTATTACTGTAGACAATCAATTATGTCATATAATAACAAACAAATTCTCAAAAGAATCGAAAGCTTTTTTAGACGCATGCATACATGATGGTTCAATTAGCCCATCTTGTTGAAACAAGTGGGGACCATGCATGTTCGTTGGCCCCCTAAAGGAAAAAAGTTAACTATTAACAAGGAAAAAGCTACTTAAAAATTTAGTCATTCTATTGTTTTTTTAATTTTTAAAAAACCAACAATGTTGTATGGTAGTGAATGTTGAGCTCTAAAAAAACAAAAGGAGCTTAAATTTGGAGTAGCAGAGATACGGATGTTGAGATAGATGTTTGGTTATACCATAAGTTAAAAAATAAGATATTGCATAAGCCTATCAAAGGAAGAGTAGGTGTGGTGCCTATTGAAGAAAAAATGATAGAAAATTTCCTGAGATTGTTTGGACATGTAGGAAGAGGCCATTGAAGGTGCCAATAAGAAGTGTAAATCAAACAGTTGAAGTCATCTGGAGTGTAAAGGAAGATCAAAGAAACCACTCAATGAAATAATTGATCGGACCTTTTGATTAACGTTTGATGGTTGATAGAGTACAATGATGTATGTAATTTATGTAGTCACTAGCTCACTTTGTGGGATAAGGCTTGTTGTTGTAGTATATTCGTTTTGTAAAGAACTATATGATACCATATGTAGTATATACATACTCGAATTTAATTGTGATTTTTTTGTATGTTTTCTTCATTTATGAAATCTGGATATTTAATCTATACTTTTTAATTTCCAGAAATCAAATGAGATAAAAACACTCATATTCATTACTCTTACTAATAAAAACATTTTTAAAGCCATTACCACATCAGCTTGCATAAAACTGACTTAATTAGATATATCACCAGTGGCATATTTAGCTAGACGTTGAAAATGGAATGTCGTTTTGCATTAGACACACTATTCAAAAACACCCTTGGGAATGAACAGACAAGTTTCAAGAGATCAAATTAATGATAGTTAGGTGTCGACAAAAGTTTCTGAAAAAAATACTTTACAAATATTGATTCATACGGTTACAAGAGTGGGAATTTCAGTTGTGAACTGAGAATTATATTTAACATTTAAAGACCTGAATAAAAAAGGAGACTCCAGAATTAATTTGCAACACTCTAAATGGAACTTTACAATTCATGATTCAAAAAATGTCGTTGGAGCTAATTGTCATTCTCCTTATATAGATTCTTTGCTAGAAGCAGCTATTTCTGATAATTTTTCCAACGTTCCAACATGTTACCGCCGTATTATTACTTGAAGCAAACTCAAGCATGAGCTAATTAATTAAGATGAACACACACACACACAAAAAATATAAAATATAAAAACCCCAGATCTTTTCACTGTTATACACAACACTAAAAGAAATAATATTCCTTTCATGGGGACCCAAGGTGTGTAACATCCCAAATTCCAGGTTCGAAAATCGTGTCGGTTGACACTTAGTTTTAGGAAAATCAACGGAGTTTGAGGTGCTACAGTTTCAAGTAATGCGGAAATGGATAACGTACACCAAGATTCGGATAATGAGTATCTGATATAAAATGCCCAGACATATGATGATCCCCGACATAAGCTGATATTTTAAATATCCCGAAGGAATATTCATGTGATACAATTTACAGAGATTTGAATACATTTCTCTGATAAAGAAAGTCTTAAATTAGACCTATGGCTTGGAACCTAACATCAGTTAATCAGACAATTTGGCCAGGTTGGTGTTCAATCTAATGGGAGTCTCACCAACTCTATGGCGACCTATGACAACCGACTGATGAAACCTTCCTTAGTTTAAGCACCAAATGGTCCGAAATAACTTTGTTAAATCCGTGCCAGAATACTCTGCCAGAAACTAAGTCCTAATAACTTCTACCGACCTTCGTCTTCGACCGCTGCCTCTTCATGGCTCTTTCCACCGGCACCTTCTCTATCCCGGTTTCTTCCCTGTACTATTCATTAAGACTGAGGTCCAATGCCCATTGGACCTCAGGTAACGGTTAACCTTATGCTCAAATATGACAGTATGCATGATAGATATTCATTTACATTTCAGCATATAACTATACATAGCACACAACACATGTATCAATTCATATCTCAACAATACCTACATAGCACACAACCTATGTAAGGTCCACATAGTTTGCACATAAACCAGTGCCACGCCCCGGAGCGTGTCCTCAGCGCTAGGAAAACATCTATACGGCATTACCAAGACTGTAACCCGTTTTCACATTAAAAGCTGAATGTATTTAACAAGGTGACCTAAGACCCTGTCTTAGCCACAGTCCATGACCCAAGACACAGTCTTGTCCATGACTATATGAATCATCTCATCATATATAAAGCATACAAGCAGCATAAGAGTTAGAGTTACAGTACGCGTCCGTACCTTCATTGACGATATCGGGTACTTTCGTCGAAATATGGTACGTTTGACTGCGGTACGACAGCGGAAACAACGGTTTGTGTTTTCAGATATCCTATAAGGATTATATCACAGATATGAATATTTAATATCATAACAGGCATTTTAGGTACAAATTACCATTTTGCCCCTAGTTTGATTAGTCGGTGGAATTTTGCCAGAGCTTCGCTACTTTGACTCTAATCTTCCAAAATTTTGCCGTATCTCTTTCTCCATCATATTTTCGAAATAAATACCATATTTAAACTTAAGCATGATATCAACAGCATATTGGAAGACTAAGAGATCAAACTAACATTTCTACCATAACTACCAAACGAAGCTAGAATCTTAAGACTAGGGACCGAAGAACTTACCCAGAACCTTGCTACTCCTTCCTCCGAGCTCCTCCCTCTCTCTAATATCTCTCTAGATTTTGAACTAGTCAAGTGAATTGGTGAGAAAATGAAGGAGAATGGAAGGGCTATTTATAGAAAAAGGCAATGGCATTTTGGTAATTCCTTTGAACTTTGTCTGATCAGTTTCTGACCGTCGGATCGCACTTCTTTAAGGTGGCAAGATCTTGGCCATACACCTTACTATGCTAACCTCATCCTATGTCACCAAGGTGATGTCACCAACTTGCTCAAGAAGCTTTCTACCAATAAAGTCCCTGTTCGGTGTTCTAATCACGTAATCTTGAGAAATCTCAAAATTCCGGGAACATAGCCCCGAAGATCTTTTCTTTCTCTTTTAAGATACCTGGGTTATCTAAATTTTTTATCTCATTAAGGACATTTCGTTGCCTGCCAAACATTTTCAGACAACCGCTGTCGATTATGAAAATAACTTTGGAGATAGCCTACTTTGAGATAAAAATTCACTTGTATATAATAAGTCCTTATGTTAGATACTTAGTTCATATATTTTGAGATATGACTTATTTTCTATCAGTTCTCCTCTATCCTATTTGCTTTTTCAAAATATCTCACTTTATATTATTATTATAATCATAAATATGTAGATATTATTATTTTGCTACTACACACACACACATGCACAACACTTAGACACACACACACTCACAACTCTCCACATCTCATAACACTCACACACCACACATCTCACACACACACAAATTTCGGTTTTTCTTCTTTATTCATGTCTAAACAATTAGCCATTAATTATTTAACTAATCACTTATTAATTTTGACAATTTTCTTAATTAGTAATAATTATTATCTCACAACTATTTTATTTACATTGGTATTTTATGTCCCATGTAATATATCAAAAATCACAGAGTCAATTTTTGGTTTCAGAATACTTTTTAATTTTTCTTCTTTTTATTTTCAAAGGAAATAATTTATTAAATTGTCTAAATTAAGGACAATATTTTTTCTAATTTTTAATAATTATTTTACTGCCCTTTAGAATTAACTAGAGTTTAACAGAGTTGCTGAAAGTGAAACAGAGTTGAACAGAGTTGCTGAAAGCTTGCTAAACTCGAGTCATTAAGTGATTAACTTGAGTTTAGAGTTCCAGACTCGAGTTTACATTGGCTAACTCGAATTTGGCTGATCTAGAAATGCTAGAGTTGCTAAAGATACTACAAACTCGAGTCAATAAGTGACTAACTCGAGTTTTGAGTTCCAAACTTGAGTTTTGTGTCCTAAACTTGAGTTTTCTCACTGTCCAAAGGCAAAATCACTTCCAGTAATGCAGTAAACTTGACTTTTGAGTATCTGGCTTGATTTTGCTCATTCAGAACCTGATATATGCTTGTTTTAACTCTGAATTGAGTTGTTCCAACTTTCATTTAATCGTGGAAACTTCAAGAATCAATCTAAAAACTTGTATGATAATTTTCTCATTCCATTTGGCAAGTTTTTCTTTCTTTCTTCTCTTTTCTTGATCATTCTCCATGATTGAACTATTTCTTTCTTTTCTTCTCTTATTCTTTCTCCATGTAAACAAATCTACATTAAATGTAGAAATTAGTGAATATATGTGCTATAAACTTTTTGCTCTTACCAATGGCATCTGTATAAGACATCATCAAAACTAATCATAACCAACAAAGAATACCAATTATTGAAAAGACCCCACTATACCCTGGGTGTAAAAAATACCAATTGTTGAATGCTGTATTGAAATTGGTCAGCTTAAAGGCATGTCATGGGTGGAGCATCAAGAGTTTTTCTAAAATACTTGAGGCTTTTAAGGACATGCTTCCGAATGATAATGTGTTACCTCACCGATGCTATGATACTAAGAAAATACTTTGTCCACTGGGGATGGAGTACGAAAAGATCCATGCATGCCCGAATGATTGCGTATTGTGTAGAAACGAGTTAAAAGAGAAGCAGAATTGTCCGATATGTGAAACCCTAAGGTACAAGTCAAATAAGGGTCTTACAAAAATGTTGTGGTATCTTCCAATCATACCAGGGTTCAAGCAGTTGTTTGCTAACAAAAATGATGCAAAAAATTTGAGGTGGCATGCAGATGAGAGGATTTCTGATGGAAAGCTTCGACATCCGGCCGATTCTTCTCAATGGAAGAAAATCGATCAATTATTTCTTACCCTCGGCGAATAACCTAGGAACCTTAGGCCTGCCCTTAGCATGGATGGCATGAATCCATATGGAAGCCTCACCAGCATACATAGTTCTTGGCCTATACTCCTAATTATTTACAACTTATCTCTTATGTTATGCATGAAACGAAAGTACATCATGCTGTTTATGTTGATTTCGAGACCAAAACAACTCAGAAACGACATTGATGTTTACCTTCAGCCCTTGATCGAAGACTTAAAGGAGTTGTGGGAAGGAGTCGATGTTTTTGACTCTTTCAAGAAGGAGGTCTTTAAAATGAGAGCCATGATATTTTGTACTATAAACAACTTCCCAATAGATGGGAACTTGTCAGGGTATAGTATAAAAGGCCATAAAGCATGTCCAGTTTATGAAGAAGGCATACGCTACCATTAACTTCAATATGGAAGAAAGACAATTTATCTTTGACATAAAAGATTTCTTAGACGAGGCAAGATTAGATTTGCAAGAAATGAGAATACGTGAATACTTACATTTAAGGCCATATGGCAACAGAACTTATTGTTCCTCGGCTTCTCAAACTTTGTCTAAGGATGAGAAACGTAGTTTTTGTGAGTGTTTACATGGCACAAAAGTTCCGTCAGGGTATTCTTGAAATTTTAAGAGGCTTGTATCATTAAAGGACTTGAAATTAGTAGGCCAAAAGTCTCATGATTGTCATGTCTTGATGCAACAGTTACTCCCAGTAGCTATTCGAAGCATAGCCGAGTATGATCTGCAACACATTTTAACTAGGCTTTGTTTCTTCTTCAATGCTATTTGCAGTAACGTTTTTGAGATTGAATAATTGGATGGATTGGAGAATGAAGGATATTTTATCTTGTGCCACCTTGAGAAGCTTTTTGTTCCTACATTTTTTAACATCATGGTTCATTTAATTGTTCATATAGTGAGGGAGATAAAGTTGTACAGCCCTGTCCATTTACAGTGGATGTACCCAATTAAAAGATCTATGAAATTCCTTAAAGGGTACGTGAAGAATGCATACCGGCCAGAAGCATCAATTGTTCAGAAGTATGTATCTGAAGAAGCCATCGAATTTTGTCAAAATTATTTGGCCAAAGTAAGACATATTAGGCTTCCAAAACGTCAGCATGCTGAAGGGGTAGACGAGGGGCTTCAGTAAAGAGTGTGGATCTTGATGAATTGTCACAAGTCAACTTATACATCTTGAATAATGTTGATGAAGTTCAAGCCAGCATAGCTGCACATAAAGAAGCTGTAAGGAAAGAAAATCCCGGAATGACTAGGTAGAGGTTGATTAGGGAGCATAACAGAACTTTTGCAAACTAGTTCAAACAAAAGGTCAAGGGAGAGGAATCTGTTTTTGAGACAATCAAATGGTTAGCACGTGGTCCTGAGGTTGATGTCATAAGTTGGAATTCATATGTGATCAACGGTTATACATTTTACATGAACTCCCTAGATGATAGGAGCACCGTCTAGAACAGTGGTGTAATGTTAGAGGATGAATCTATGCACTTCTCCAGTTTGAAAGACAAGCGGCCTAAATTGGCAATCATGCCATATTACGAGGTTATTGAAGAGATTTCGGAGGTGGACTATGTCATGATTAGATTTCCCATTTTCAAATGCAAATGGGTTAATGTCAATAATGGTGTTCAGATCGATCGGCTAGGATTTCCATTAGTCGATGTCAATAAAAGAAGTTTTAGAGATGAACCTTTTATTATGGCTGACCAGGCAAAACAAGTTTTTTATATTACCGATCAAGCAAATAAAATGTGGTCTGTAGCTCTCTAAGAAACAAGGGTCATTGATCAAATGAGGAAAATGATGCAAATTATGGTCTTCTTGAGAGTACTCCTTTTTCAAGTGGCTACCGGACACCAATGAAGAAGATGAAGTGGATAATGAACCCGACATAAGAAATGATCATCAAGAAGGGATATGGGAGGATATCCCTTTATAAAAGAGTCATTAATTCATAAGGTAATATTCATCTGCACAAATCTTCGAAAACTTTAAGGTTCTAACACTATTATATTCCTTCCATGTTTTTAAGTAATATCACTGACTCTATGAAGTTTTTCCTCATTTTATTTTTGTGGCAGGATCCGATCCAAAGAGGCATGTTATAAAAGAGGATGTTACGTTGTTGGATAGAAATCAGATGAAGGCATGGTGAATATTAGGCATGTATGTTGATTTAAGTGTTGTATATCTTATTGTAACTTATTGTATTTGTATTTGTAACTTAATGTATTTGTAACTCATGGTCAATAATATTTGTATTGTGCTTTTTCCCAATTCAATTTATTCACAATTGTTCATAGCTTGTAGTTTAAAGTATAGACTTTGATGTGTTGGATTAGGTGGTGGATTTGTGTTTATATGATTAGGAAGAACAGAACAGGGAAAAAATTCAGGAAAATTTAGATCGCAAATGAAAACATCGGTCTTAAAAGTTCAACTTTTAAGATCGGATGTATTCGAATGTACTTATATGCACGGTCTTAAAGGTCAGATGACATATTTGATATTAGGACGGTATTAAAAGTTTGTCTTTCAAGACCAATGGTTTAATATGTCCGGTCTAAAAAGTTAATTTTTAAGACCGGATGTATTTATCATCCAGTCTTGAAAGTAATTCTTTTAAGACTGCGTATAATTAATCGTATGGTCTAACAAGCTGCTATTTTTAAGAGCACCATTTATTTTTGTCCGGTCTTAAAATTTTGAACTTTTAAGAGCTGCCTATTTTTTGTTCGGTCTTAAAAATTGAGTTTTAGGACTGCTCAAAAAATATTTCAGTTCTATTTAGTACCACTTTTAAGACCTGATGTTTTAAATGTCCGGTCTTAAAAGAGTATATATAAGACTATTTAAGCCCAGTCTTAAAAGTATACTTTTAATATCGTCTGGAACAAGACCGATCGTGAGTCTAGTCTTACGATGTCTCTTTTGTCTGGTCTTAAAAGCCTTTTTTGTACCCGTGAATATTGCTTTTGACTTTGGTTCATACTCCTTTTTCACCATTGAATATTCCATAATTCTTTCCCTTGTCTTATTGGATGAAAATATGGCCCTGTTTGAGAGTTTCAATTGTTGAATTTTATTAACCATTTATACAAGTCCGTATGACAAAGACATGTTGCCCTTTATTGACAAAATTACAAGTTGACAAATATTCTTCTTCTTTCCACATCATTTGGCCAAAATTGGCCATATAAAAAGGTCTCCCAAGTTGTCATTTATTGTCTCTTGACATATATTCATTTTTGTAGTAATGATTGCCACCTATTGACTAAATTACAACATGCAAATTTCCCTTAGCTTCCTTCTTCCTTTTTTGCTGTAAATGGCCTTAATAAAGCAGTTACCATGCTGCACTTTTAATCATTTAAGTATGGTCACATGTTCAATAAAATTTCACATGTTGGTCAAGAATATTATGTGATAGTAACAAGTGACAACAACTTAAGTAAGAAGATGTCATTATTGACATTATGTCTCGTAAATGTTTTTGTTGAAGAAAAATTCACATAGCTTTTCTCTCTCCCCTTTTTGGATGAAATTAGAGTTCAAATATTCATTGGGATATTATTCTCTTAACAACTATTTAATATTACAATATTTTCCAAACTCTTAAATTTTAGGAAAATCAAGCATTTTACTACAATTTCACTACTACATTCTACTAGCCATATATGTTGCTCAAAACATTTTTAACAAAGTGGAAAATCAGGTTATTACATATAGGATGACCATACTTATGTGGTTGAGCCGGAGTGAATTAATGATTATCAAGAAAAATAGCTCAGACACAAAAGTATTTCATTTGTGAAAGTGGATTGGGAAGGGTTTTCACCAAGAGAAGGAACTTGGGAAGTAAAAGAAGATATGAAGAAGTGTTATCTGGAGTTTATGAGCCAAAACATTGAATGAATTTTAAGGTCAAAATTTATTGAACAGGGGGAGAAACGTAATATCCTAAAATTTTCTCTAACAAATTCCTTTTAGGATGTATGTGTATTTGGTGAAAAGAAATAGAGAATTTTGACCAAATGTTCAATTTCACCCCAAAATACCTTATTTTTCCAAAACCAAAACTTTTGTGACATATGTTGGAACAAATGGAACATATGGTGGCACAAATCGAAAAAATGGAATTAACACCTATTTGTTTCATTTTAGCTCATTAAAGTCAATTAAAGGGATGGAAAGAAGGTTGGATGGAATTTTGTTAATGAACGAAAGAAAATTAAAGAATAGTTAAAATTGCATCTTGTATGAATTTATGCCACATGTCCCATAATTATTTTAAAAATTATGAATACATGACCATGTGTTTTAAATCAAAAAATGGATTAAAGAGCCTCCTAAGTATGGAAAAAACTTTTGGCCAAGATGGATCAAAAAGGGAAAGTTAGTTTCAACCAAAAGCTTAACCAATGACAAGTCGGTGATTATGTAATAGTTGCACGGCAAAATGGTCCTTTGCCCCCCTAAATTGACTTTGGACCCTTAAATATTAGCCAATAACTACTCTAATAATCTATTCTCATTGGATCTCATCCCTATACACTAAAGGAAGCTAAAATCAAAACCAAGGAGGAAGAAAAAGATAAAAGGTATTGAAAATAAGGAAAGGTCTTGTGTTATAGTCTTATCTTCCCTAGTTCTGTATCTCATGAAACATCCTTTGTATGGTACATTAATGTGCTGGCCAAAAATGATAAAGTACTGGAGAAAGATATTTTGTAGGAAATACCAAACAAAGATCAAGGTGAGTGATTCTAAGTTTATTTGATGTGTATTAGAACTTGATTGGTGGTTGTGTGTGTTTCTTAACACTTTGAGTGGCGGTAACCCTAAGGAAAGATGCTGCTCAAATTGACCAAAATAAGCTAAATTTTGTTTGACTTAAATAACAAAATAGAAAGTAGTTTAAGACCAAAATAAGGTGCTCTTGAAGTGTAAAATTGTAAAACAACTTTGGTGATCATGAACCTAGTTTTGGTCAGAATCAAGGCAAGCATGTAGGGAGTGATTTTGTTCATTTGGATGGTTCCAATGTGTTTAAAATGCAAAGTTGTGTATGAAAGCGGAGCTAAATCACCAAAAGGGGGTGAATTGGGGATTTTAAAAAATTTTCCTGTAGGTTCTCTTTTCAAGTGTCAAGACAGAGTACAACAAAGTGAAAGGAAGAAGGATAAGTCATGAAAGTTTATACTGGTTCGGTCCAACAATCTAACCTATGTCCAGTCCTCAGGCTTCCTGAGTATTTCACTGTCACTTGATTACACCCTTTGTAACTCTGAAGCAATTCTCTCATTAGAACTTGCTCCCCCTTACAAGTTGTAATCAATGACCCTTAAATCTCCAAGTCCCCTGACTTGAGATTGTTTACAATAAATGATACAAATGATAAACTCTCTTAAAGAATGTATAATATTACACACTGAAGCTCTATATTATCAAAAGATACTCTGTAAAGAAAAGCTTAATAGTAGATGAACAAATTTAATGCTTTTTCGATTTCTAGCTCAATAGTTGTTGAGAGGAATTGAATGCTACTATATTTATACTCAGAGAGTGTTTAATAACCATTGCAAGCATTCATGTGACCATTGGTGAAGTTTCCCATCTGTTGGAAGCACTTTGGTCTCTTCTCTCTCTTCTCTTTTGCTTGTTCTTTGTATTGTAGGATAAAGGTTGACTTCTATACGTTTCTATCCAAAGGAATGTCAAACCCTTAATTAGGTGAAAGTCTCTTTATCCTTTTTGCATCGTGCAGAGCTTGGTAGATCCAAATATAGCAAGTTAGGTGGACTTGCATTTAATGCTTTGACAGCTCTTTTGCTTTTAATGAAGACAACTCTTTTGATCTACTTAAATCATCTATAAATTGGCTGAAATACACTAGCAAACACATTAAACATATCTGGTAATATTGATAATTAATATTAGAAAGCATTCGGATCAATCAACAAACATTATGCAGATTTCGCAAATTTGAATTTTTAACTATCGCGACGTATACTTGAGTTTGTGCATCAATACTCGAGTATTTCACTATGCACTTAAATCTACACTCGAGTTTCTATATTGATACTCGTGTTTCCTCCTTCCAAAGAGGAAAGTCACGATGGTAATGGATCATGTGATGATTGGTTGCAATTTATGTTCCTGATTCTCTAAGAGTATATGAGATTTCATAGGTAGTAATAGGGGCTAGAATCTTAAAGGATCCTGAAGTAACAAATTAATCTTACAAACAATGTATAAACAATATATGACAGTTAACTAGAAACATAAATAGTCTACAACAATGTAAAGCATTTAGAAATCATATCAAAGTAGCAAGTTGTAATGGCCACTAATAAGAGTCTCCTAGAACCGCCAGGGTTCTCACATTAGAAGTGCTTGCAACAATTCTTATGTGACTTATGACCATAGAGCTAGGTATAACTAATTAGGAATCATTAAGAGTCCAATTGGATCTACTAGAGTTCTCAATTGGAGCACACAACTAGGAATAATTAACTGGGAACCGCCAAGTGTCCTATCTAGTACCTCTAGCATTCTTAGTCTCAAGTGTCTAAGTCGCCTGAATGCAACTAGGTTCGCTACTTAAGGACTACCAATCCAATAAACTCTACACCTTGTTTTAACAACCAGGAAGGATCTCCATGGTAAGCCCTTCCACTCAATCGAGTCATGAGTAGTGCTAGTCCCACATAAGATGTGACATTCACATACATAATTCAAACATACATACAAAGTATGTGAGATGAAAGTTACTATCTAATTGCTTTATAATTGTCCGAGTTGTTTCCAGGTACTTTGCTTGTTTCGGCCTATTATGAGTTCCTATAAAGATGCATTACAAATAATGGTCATTACTTACTCTAATTCTTGACATCTTAAATGTCAACTAGTTGAAGGTGGAATATCACCTAGAGGGGGGTGAATAGATCATTAAAAAATTCTTTTGCTAAGTGCTCAAGAAACACTAAAAATCAAGACTAAGAGGATAAACAAAGAGACACAAGATACTATGCTGGTTCGATCTAATTCTTCGACCTACGTCCATTCCCTAGAACGCCTGAGATTTCCACTATTTTTTGGAGCAAATACAATTACTCTCTGTACTCGGATGGTCCTCTTACTGAGACTCACTCCCCTTTGTTAGTTCTCTATGTGTTTTGATGATAACTGACAATTGTAAACTAAGAAGTTGTTCTTTGTTGCTGAAGTTCAAACAAGGTAGAAGCTTGTTAAAATTGATTTAATCCTTGTAATGTAAGTTAAACTCAAGTTTATACTTAATAGAAAGCAAGACAAGTGTTTTGAACTTAGGCAAACCCGAGCCTATTATGTTAAACTAGAGCCTACGGATTACAAAGAGCAAATCTAGTTATTTGTTCTCATTAAACTCAAGTCTATTATGATAAACTCGAGCCTATGCCTTACAAAGAGCATTTAAAAGGTTTTTTCAAATACAAACTCGAGCATAATTATGCAGACTCAAGCCTATCTCTGATTGAAAGAATTTCAAGTGTGTTCTGGCTGAAGCAACTTCGAGCCTAAAACTTACAAACTCGAGTTTGGCTCAGACAGAAAGCTATCAAAGTTTGCAACACGATTAGACTCGAGCCTACATTTGTCAAACTCAAGCTTACATCTCTAAACTAAAGCTTATGTCCATTTTAAACAGTTTCAAACTCGAGCCTACCACTTATAGACTTGAGTTTGTGCGTTATTTCAAATTGATTTCAAAAGGTCATCCCGATGATTACTGAAAACAGAAGGCATAAACTCAAGTCTATATATTTTTCTCTTGAGTGTAAATGAACAAACTCGAGCTTACATGGTTTAGACTCAAGCCTAACGGATCTCTGTTTTACAGATGACGACTTCTATATGTCTAATTCAAACTTATGGGTTAATTTACTCACATCTTAAGTTGCGAATCATATATATATATATATATATATATATATATATATATATATATATATATATACTTGATCGATATGCTCATTAGTTTCAGATGAATTCAGCAAGGATAAAGGTGAAATCAAATATGGGTCAAATGCAATTAATGAAGAAAGAACCAAGAACATGCCTAAAATTTCTCCTCTATCCCAATGGTTCAACTTAGGCTGTTATAGATTATCTAGATCACTCTTCAAATATAGTTTATGAGATGACAAGAATTCTAGAAGACAATCTGCAACAACTAAATCCAGGATTCCAGCTAAGAATTGAAGAAATAGAGAAATATATGCAACTGTCCAGAGATGAAGCTGAACATTGAAGAATCAAAGAGAAGAAAATGCAATGGCTAGTTCTTCTGATTAAACTATAAATACCCAAGAAGGCTCATAGCTGAAAAATAGAAGAAATCACCAAGAGGGGGTGAATTGGGGATTTCAAAAATTCTTTTGAACCCTTTTTCCAAAACTTGAAAAGTAAATAAAGATATTAAGGGAAGAAAAGCTGGATACACAGAATTTATACTGGTTCGATCTTAATCTTGACCTACGTTCAGTCCCCAGATATCTTCTAGGTATTTCCACTAGTTCAACAAGCTTTAACTACAACAATGTAAACTACCAGCAATCCTATTCACCTAGGACTTGCTCCCCCTTACATTTGTAATTAAGCTACCCAACTCACAAGTTTCCACAACCTTGAGTTTACACCAACAACTATTGATTTCAAAGAATCAAGACTCTCAAAAGAGTAAATAATGATAAACACTGAAGATCAAATCAAAATCACAATACAGACTCAAATAGCAAAATAATCAAATGTAGGTTCGTTGTGTATGTCTTGCTCTGAGTCTTCATAGCTTTTTATAGGCTAGCTAGAGGAACTAGCCGATGCAATTTCTTCTCCAACGTTCAGCTTCAAATCTGGAAAATGACAGTTGCATATTTTCCTCTGTTCTTTCAATTCTCAGCTGGAATCTTGGAATATGTTGATACAGATATTCTTCCAGGTATTCAGTCGCTCCATAACCTTTATTTGACCGTTGGAGAGTGATTTAATTGATCCATAACGGTCTGTGCTGAACCATTGGGGTAGAGGAGAAGGATCAGCCCTGTTATTGGTTCTTCATTTAATGCACTTATTCCAGATTTGATTCTATCTTGATCTTAGCTGAACTTATCTGAAAATTACTCAAAACTTCATCAAAGATATTAGAAACAATAGAATTATATGATAAAACATTTTCAGATTAACCCATAAAGATTTCGCAGATCAACACCATTTGGTTTTTCAAAATCACCGATGTAAACTCGAGTTTGTAGTCCTAGACTCGAGTTTGGGGTTCATCCAGAAAGCATGAATGTTAAGTAATGGCCTAAACTGGAGTTTATAGATATCAGACTCGAGTTTGGTTCTTACAGAGAAGATTGTCTGGCTCTGGTCTTTGAATGAGATTTTGGACATGTAGCTAAACTTGAGTCAATTAATGACTAACTCGAGTTTGGGGCTATGTCAAGATGATAAGCCTAAGTTCAAGAGTTTCCAGACTGGAGTTTAGAAGTACAAACTGGAGTTTCCAAAACAAACATATTGGTGGCCTTTCTGTATGACTCAGACTCCAGTTTACAGATGTAAACTCTAGTTTTAGCAAGAACTGAAACTTTGAAATTTTTCTTGGTCAAGTGTAAACTGGAGTTTGGAAACAAAGACTGGAGTTTGCAAGCCTTGTGAAAATACTGAAGTTTCTGAATTCTTTCTGTTTAGTCTAAACTCAAGTTTCATGTTCTAGACTCGAGTTTGTTTTGTTCAAAATTTTGAGTGCTCTTTGTATCTCCCAGACTTCAAGTTTGTCTAAGCAAACTGGAGTTTGGCTTTCTTGCAGAATTGAGCAACTCTCTGTCAAGTCTCAAACTCAAGTTTACATACCTAAACTCAAGTTTTCCTTTCACAATAAGTTTTACAACTTACCAAAGACAAGCTTCATTCCAAGTTTACTATTGTCAGTTATCATCAAAACACATAGAGAACTAACATTCTCCCCCTTTTTGATGATGACAACACTTGTAAACTTAAAATTTCAAATTTTTGATATGCAGAACAAGATATTAGAAGTTCACAATCATAGAAGTAGCAAGGATCAAAATAAGTTCATCATATAAAACATATATAACAATTGTCATTCCATTCAGCAATAATACACACAAATGTTTACACAAAAGCAAGTTCACAAAGCAACAACAGGCAACAACTTAAGACAAAACTCAAGACATCTCAAGACTGCTCTGTGGTTTTCTCTCCCCCTTTGTCATCATCAATAGGAAGTATGAGGTTAACTGGAGGGGTTGAAGGATGAGTGGTCTGTGAGGGATCAGTAGTTGTGTTTAGGGTAGCAGAGGTTGATGTGGAGGCTGAGATGTTGAAGTGAAGCATAATCTGGTCTAGTTGTGCCTTCATGGCATCTTGAGCCTCAGTCAATGCTGTATTTGTCTTCGTGAGCTCGGCCACTATCTTTGCAACTTCATTTTCAATGTTTGTTGCCAGTTTGGTAATGGCAATATCTACTATCTCCTGAATTTTTGTAGTGAGATAGAAGGAAGAGGAGGCTGAGGAGGAGCAGCTGACTGAGCTTTTTGAGCTTGGGTATAAGATGTTCTTGCCCTGGAAGGTGCTCTCGAGTGTCCAGAACCTTCATCATCAAAACTTATCTTCATTAAGTGTAGCTGGGGTTTCCTAAATACTGGAGGTCTGACAATGGTATTTATGGCCCCAATATGCCAAATCTTGAAGTGGAATAGGATAACAGATATAAGGGAAGGGAATGGAATATGAGATGTTATCCTAGATCTAAATCGAAACCTAACCATCTCTTTAAGCACCCATTGGCCCACATTAATTGGCATTTTATTCACAACAGCAGCGAAGGGTGCATAATCTCTCTTGGTGAAGTGAGTGAAATTTCTACCTGTACCAAAGAGCACAGAGGATAGGAGACATAGAGGCTGGGGTAAAGTTAAGAGAGAGCAATTGATCATCAGTAATAGGCTCATTTGGTTTGAGGATTTCAAGGCATTGCCTATTGGAGTAGTTTATCATATGGTGAGGTGGAGGATTGTCAATGTCTAAAATTTTATTCAAAATTGCAGCAGACAGTGTAAACTTTACTCCCCTAACTGTGGTTGAGATTCTTTGTTCCATTAGATTTTGATCATCATCTTCTATATTATCCTAGTCCATATTGAAGTAAAAGAGTCTCACAATATTGGGGGTATAGTGGGCAGAGATAGATAGAAGATTTTTTAATTGATCTAACCATAGAGAAAGATCAAGATGACACTCTTGTTTCAGGGTATCTAAATTAACTGAGACTACAGGGCAGAAGGGTTTCTTGCCAAAATTTTCTTTGAATTTGATGGCTTGTTGGTTGGATAAAATAGTGCTCTCAGTGATGAAGTGAGAAGGGGGTGAAGAGTGATTGTAAATATCAGAAAGGGCTTTTGTTACCATTTGGGTCTCAGGGGATTGACTAGATTGTTTAGCAGAAGTTGGAATTGCTGAAGATTGACCCTTGGAGGAGGCTTGTGTTAGTTCTCAATGTGTTTTGATGATAACTAGCAATTGTAAACTTGATATGAAGTTTGTTTTTGGCAATATGAAAATCTCACTGTCAAAGGCAAACTCGAGTTTATGTATGTAAACTCGAGTTTGAGGAGTTACAGAAAGCAATCAGAAATTTTCACAACAAGCCAAACTCCAGTTTGCAAAACCAAACCTGAAGTCTGGAAGATACAGAGAGCACTCAGAATTCCAAGCAAGCTAAACTCGAGTCTGGATTCCTAAACTCCAGTCTAGACCAAACGGAAAGACACTCGAGTTCCAGCCCAAGTTATAAACTCCAGTCTAGAGTTACAAACTCCAGTCTAGACCAAACAGAAAGATTTGAATAGTTTCAGCTCAAACATAAACTCGAGTCTATCATTGTAAACTCGAGTTTAGGACAAATAGAGAAACACTAGAATTTCTACCATCTTTCCAAAACTCCAGTCTGTCTCCTAAACTCCAGTCTGGAAAATCACGAACTTAGGCTTGTTCTTCAAACATAGACCCAAACTCGAGTCAGTCACTAATTGACTCGAGTCTAGGAGCAGGACCAAAATTCCATGCTAAGTCCAAAGCCCGATAGTTCTCTCTGTAAAAGCCAAACTTGAGTTAGCTTTTACAGACTGCAAGTTTAGACCTCGAATCAACGGACATGCTTTCTGGATGAACCCCAAACTCGAGTCTGGAAGAACAAACTCGAGTTTGCATCGGGGATTTTGAAAAATCAGATGATGTTGATCTACGAAATCTTAATGGGTCTTCCTGAAATTATTTCATGATATGATATTATTGTTTCTAATGTCCTTGATGAAGTTTTGAGTGTTTTTCAGATAAGGTTTAGCCAAGATCAAGGTGAGATCAAGATCCAGAATAAGTGCATTAAATGAAGAACCAAGAACAGGGCTGATTCTTCTCCCTTATCCCAGATGTTCAGTTCAGATCGTTGCAACACATTAAGATCACTCAAACGGTCGAATTAAGATAATGGAATGGCTAAAAATCTGGAAGACGTTCTGCAACAACTAAATTCTAAGATTCCAGCTAAGAATTCAAAGAACAGAGCAAAATATGCTACTGCCATTTTTCCAGAATTGCAGCTGAACATTAGAGAAAGAATTGCAACGGCTAGCTTATCCATTTTGTCTATAAGAGGCTGTGAAAACTCAAAGCAACATACACAACGAAGCTATCTTGATTATACTTTGAAATTTGAGTCTGTATTGTTATTTTCAACCTGTTCTTCAGTGTTTATCCTTATCTACTCTTTTGAGAGTTTATGAATTTTTGAAAGCATTTGTTTGTGAGAACTCAAGGTTGTGGAACCTGTGAGTTGGGTTGTTCAATCATAAAGTGTAAGGGGGAGCAAGTCCTAGGTGATTAGGATTGTGTCTGGTCTTCATTGTTGTAATTGAAAATCTGTTGAATTAGTGGAAACACCCAGAAGGTATCTAGGGACTGGACGTAGGTCAAGGTTGAGACCGAACCAGTATAAATTCTGTGTGTCTAAGCTTTTCTTTTTCTACTCTTTTATTATTCATTTCTTAAGCTTCATTTTTAAGAGTTGAAAAGAATTTTTTTAAAATCCCCAATTCACCCCCCCTCTTGGTGATTTCTTCCACTTTCAGCTTGGCCTTGGTTGGTTCTCTTTCTCTTTGAGCCTTTTGAAGGTTCAGCAGCCTTCTCCTTCCCTTTACCTAAAACCATGTCTGGTTTCTTCCTTGTTTGCTCCTCAGAAGGCTCTTGGATTGTGATTCCTTTTGGTCTTGGGGAGGGATGAGGGATGCCCCGGATTTGCTTGTCAATTCCTGAAGCAAACTTCTTGGGAATCAACTTGCTTCTCATGGGTCTGTGAGCAGGGATCGTTTTGACCCTTTGTTTTCGTTGAAAAGGAGAGGGTGAGGGTGATTTCGAAGCTTCATCATCTTGGGAAGGTCTGGAGGGTTGATTGGAGGCCATTGTAGGTTGAGAGGGAGTAAATTTGATGGTGAAGAAGAGAGAGAGAGCAGAAAAAACTCTAGGGCAAACTTGAGTTTCGAGAGTTGAAAATGAATAGTCACAACAATCACATATATATAGGGTTTCGGCAGACTCGAGTTTACACTAACTGACTTGAGTTTGCATGAATGTATACTTACTTGGACTTCAAGGATGTATGTGTGAGTCCTTGAATCCCCGACAAACTCGAGTTTGTAAATACTGACTCGAGTTTGGAGTTTCTTCAGCGTTTCAGGCTTCTCTCTGTGTGGTGTAGACTCAAGTCACTCACTTAATGACTCGAGTTTGGATGCTCTGCAAAGACTTCAGGATTTCTTTTGTCTGATGCAGACTCGAGTCAGTCACTTAATGACTTGAGTTTGGCCTGTTTCCAGAAACTCAGTTGTTCTCTGTCCCCGATAAACTCGAGTTTGCCTCCTGGCAAACTTTTCCTGCAAAAACACATCTAAGCACTCCGATGCTTAAGTTAGTAACAATTAATTATCAAAACACTAATTTACTAACATTAGGATAGAGAGAGCTTACAACTCATTGGGATTTACCATTCCCAATTCTCTTCCTATAAAGGTAAATTGTTCTTTTACAAGGGGTTTAGTGAAGATGTCAGCAGGTTGTTGATGAGTTGGGATAAACATGACTTTGACATCTTTCTTTTAAACATGATCTTGAATGAAATGGTGTCTGACATCAATATGCTTTGTTCTGGTATGATAGATAGGATTTTTGGCTAAGCTGATGGTACTGGTATATCACAAAGGATGGGAATTTCCTTCAAGTGAGTTCCACGATCTTGGATCTGTTGCTTGAGCCACAGGACTTGTGAGCAACAACTTGAGGCAACAACATACTCAGCTTCAGTTGAGGATACAGCTACTATGTTCTGCTTTTTGCTAAACCATGAGACCAGTGAGTTTCCAAAGAATTTACATTGCCCACTTGTGCTTTTACGATCAGTCTTATATTCAGCATGGTCTGAGTCAGAGTAAGCTACTAAGTGTGTAGGTTGACCTTTGGGAAACCATAAGCCCAATTCTTTTGTATCACATAAGTATCTAAAGATTCTTTTTACGTGTTCAACATGAGATTCCTTAGGAGCAGATTGAAATCGAGCACACATCCTTACACTAAATTGTATGTCTGGTCTGCTTGTTGTCAAGTAGAGTAATGATCCAATCATGCCTCTATACCTTATGATATTAAAGTCTTTACCCTTCTCATCGGCATCTAGGGCAGCAGTTGAGCTCATTGGTGTGTCTGCCCCATTACAATCTTGAAGACCATATTTCTTGAGCAAGTCTCTTAGATACTTGGTCTGAGAGATAAATATCCCATTTTTGCGTTGCTTGATTTGTAGTCCAAGAAAATAATTGAGTTCTCCCATCATTGACATTTCAAAATCATCCTACGTAGTCTCAGAAAATTCCTTGCACAAAGCATCATTAGTAGCACCGAAAATTATATCATCCACATAGATTTGCACAACTAAGATTTCATTGAGTTTGTTACTTTTAATGAACAGTATGGTATCTGCTTTTTCTCTTACAAATCCATGATCTAGAAGAAACTTACTTAGTCT
Source organism: Acacia confusa (assembly GCA_037074495.1). Taxonomy (NCBI): domain Eukaryota; kingdom Viridiplantae; phylum Streptophyta; class Magnoliopsida; order Fabales; family Fabaceae; genus Acacia; species Acacia confusa. The sequence continues at coordinate 29,181,958 of CM073505.1, read as the reverse complement.
TTCATACCAAGCTCTAGGAGCTTGTTTTAAACCATATAATGCTTTCTTTAATCTGAAAATGTGATCTGGATGAAATTCATCCTCAAAGCCTGGGGGTTGTTCAACATAAACCTCTTCCTGAATAAAACCAGTTAAAAATGCTGATTTCACATCCATTTGATAGAGTTTGAAACCTTTAATGCAAGCAAAGGCTAGAAGAACTCTTATTGCTTCTAATCTTGCGACTGGAGCATAAGTTTCTTCATAATCAATTCCTTCTTCTTGATTATATCCTTTGGCTACCAATCTTGCCTTGTTACGGACAATGATTGCAGACTCATCACGTTTGTTCTTGAATACCCATTTCGTGCCAATGACTGGATGGTCTTTGAGCCTGGGTGCCAAGTCCCAAACTTGATTTCTTTCAAATTGATGTAATTCCTCTTGCATTGCTATCGTCCAATCATTGTCTAAAAGGGCTTCTTCAATCTTAGAGGGTTCTATTTCTGAAATGAATGCTAAAAAGGTGACTTCATTCAAAATACTTTGTCTGGTTCTAACTCCTTGATTTGCATCACCTATAACTTGGTTTAGTGGATGACTCCTACTGTATTTCCAAGCTCTAGGTTGAGTTTGACCAGGGTTTTCACAATCATATTCAGTTTCAGGTTCTGGTTCTCTTTGCAAATTATTTTTAGAATTTGTCAAAACAGAGGAAGTTTTTGAAGAAGATTGATTCTGAACTTCATCATCATCATCATCAACTATGGATTTATTAGAGTTAATTTCGCAGAAAACAACATGAATTGATTCTTCTATAGTTCTAGTAGAGAGATTATATATTCTATATGCCTTACTCCTAGAAGAATACATCAACTTTAGAATCAAATTTGCCTAAGTTTTCCTTACCATTCTTGTGAATAAAGCACTTACACTCGAAAATATGTAGATGAGTTATGTTGGGCTTTCTTCCTTTGTAAAGCTCATATAGGGTTTTGTTTAGCTTCTTCCTGAGATATGCTCAATTGGAAATGTAGCAAGCTGTGTTCATTGCATCTGCCTAAAACACTTGGGAGGTCTGATTTTCATTTAAAATTGTTCTTGCCATTTCTGTGAGAACCCTGTTCTTTCTTTCTACTACTCCATTTTGTTGAGGTGTTCTAGGAGCAAGAAGTTGTGATCTACTCCCATCTCATCACAAAATTTCTAAAAGTAATGGTTTTCAAATTCTCCTCCATGATCAGTTCTAATTCCTGTAATGGGTAAACCTTTCTCATTTTGGACCTTCTTGGCAAAAACATCAAATTGATCATCCTCTATAACTAGAGTGTATAAATTTCCACTAAAGCTCTTAACTCTAACTAGACCAACTAAGTCCATATGCAGTAATTGAAGTGGTCTATTGGACGAGATCTTAGTTTTTGATTTAAATGATGATTTAGTTTGTTTTCCTTTTTGGCAAGCATCACAAATCATATCCTTTTTGAAATTTAATTGAGGCAATCTAATAACCAAATCCTTTTTCAGTAATTTATCAAGTTGAAACATGTTGACATTAGCTAATCGTTTGTGCCACAACCAACTTTCATCTATATTACCAATAAAGCAACTTTCAAGGGATAAATCATTAGAGAGGTTAAGAGTATAACAGTTACCTTCCCTTGGAGCCCTGAATAAGGCTTTTGGTTTGACATTGTCTAAGGAGAGATCATCCTTGTTAACAATCAAGCATTCTTCTGAGGTGAAGATAACTAGGTTACCTTTATCTGCACTTTGGCTTACACTAAGGAGATTATGGCACAGGCCTTCCACAAGGTAGACGTCTTTTATTTTTGGTGCACCATTGTTGCCAATTTCACTAATACTAGCTATCCTTCCGGATTGATTTCCGCCAAATGTAACCTTGCCACCTTCCTTGTGTGTGATTGTTGTGAACTTAGATTGATCCCCCGTCATGTGTCTAGAGCATCCACTGTCAATGTACCATTTACTGGATTTTGATGCTCTTAGAAATACTTGCAAATTTGTGGAATTAAGTTTTAGGTACCCATTTCATCTTGGGTCCTTTTGGGTTAGTACACGTCTTGGGGGCCTCATAAGATCCCTTAGGTACCCATTGATAGTTTCCTATAGGTTTGCTTTTCCTTTCTTTTCTATAGAAGCAAGAAGAAGTAGAATGCCCCTTGCTATTGCAGTAACTACAGTGGGCAAAAGGATTAGAGGAGTGAACTGATTTTTGAAAGTAGCTCAAGTAGTTCTTTTCTCCATTTCTCTTTCTGCCTTTCTTTTTATCAAGGTCAGGCTTATAGCCAATGCCAGACTTATCATTTGTAAACTTTTGCTGTTTTAAAATGATGTTAAGCATTTCACTCTCTTGGGTGAACTTTTCAAGAGTTTTTGAGATATGATCATTTTTCTTTTGCAAATTGCAACAGTTTTCACAAGTCTGTTCGAAAATGGGAGAGGAAGTGTTTTGTTCTTCTAAAACTTTTATTTTTCTTTTCGAAATCAGAAGTTCTTTCGCAATCTTCCTAAATTTTGAATGGAGATTATTATACTCAGAGAGCAATTCATCAAAGGTTGGTTCAGAATCACTTACCTCTTCATTATTAGATTCCTCTTGAGCGACCAGGCAAAGATTTGCGGTTTGCTCTTCATCTTCGTCTTCTTCATCAGATGAACTATCTCCCCAGATGGCAGAAACATAGGCCTTTTTCTTGAATGTGCTGAATTTTGTCTTTTCCTTTTCCTTGTTCTTCAGATGAGAACATTCAAACTTAATGTGTCCAGGCTTGTCACACTCATAGCATATGATAGGCTTCTTTGCTTCTTTGTTGTTGCTGTTCTTGTAGGACTTTTCGGAAGACTTGATCCTTTTTGTAGAATTTTTTGAATCTTCGGACCATCATTCCAATTTCTTCTTCATCTATCTCATCATCATCAGAATTTCTATCTTCTTTAACAATTTTGAGAGCAATTCCCTTCTGTTGGCCCTCCAATTCGTCGAGTCCTTTTTTGAACTTGATTTTGCCTTCGTATTCTAACAAGCTTCTGAAGAGAGCAGCTACAGATTGCATGGATTCTCCTCTTGCTTCCTCAATGGCTGTCACTTTAGCTTCCCAATCTTTGGTTAGTATATTCAAAATTTTCCTTTTGGTTAGTATATTCAAAATTTTCCTTACTTGAGTTCTTTGATCGTATACCTTTCTCAAGGCTGACAGCTGATTGATCAAGTGAGTGAACCGGAGCTGGAATTCTGTAATTGACTCTCCAGACTTCATGCGTAATAGGTCATACTCAGTAGTAAGTGTTTTGATCCTGTTCTCCTTGATCCCTGAGGTTCCTTCGTAGGCGACTTCAATGCATCCCACATCTCTTTGGCACTAGGCAAGTTGTAGATGCAAAAGTACTCCTTTTGGCTCAAAGCACTTTGCAGCATTAGGATGGCTTTGTTGTTAAGAACAATTTTCTTTTGATCATTTTCATCAAACTCAGCTCTCGTTTTTGGCACAAAGTTCTCACTAATTTTCTTTTTAGGAACATAATTCCCTTCCTCAATTACTTCCCACAGACCATACTCACTAGCCATGACAAATACTTTGAATTTGGATTTCAAGAATGAGTAGTGTTCACCATTAAAACCTGGTGGTCTATTTATTGAGGCACCATCTGGTAGAATTCCTTCCATTGGATCTTTTTGTCTAGGATGTTAATGTTAGTTCTCTATGTGTTTTGATGATAATGGACAATTGTAAACTTACTTTGAAGTTTGTCTTCAGAAAGTTGTAAATCTTTCTGTTTAAGGCAAACTCGAGTTTTGGTGTAGAAACTCGAGTTTGAACTTGACAGACAGAAGCTCAGTTTTTAGCAAAGCAAGCCAAACTCTAGTTTGTGTGGACAAACTCGAGCTTGCAGAGTTATAGAGAGCAATCAAAGTTTTAAGAGTTGTAAACTCGAGTCTGTGTTTTATAAACTCAAGTTTAGATCAAAGGGAGTGACACTCGAATTTCAACTTGTTTTCAAACTCTACCTTCAGTCCTTCTAAACTCCAGTTTACAAGAAAGTTTAAAGAGCTAAGGTTTAAAGACTTGTAAACTCGAGTTTGGGATATGTTGACTCAAGTTTAGCATAAACAGAGTTACTCAAGTTGTTGCTTATTTTGTAAACTCCAGTTTAAGTTTAACAAAAGATTTCCAAAAGTTTCAGTTTCCACTGAAACTTGAGTCTGGGTTCTGGAGACTGGAGTTTCAAACTGTTTGAAAACACTCGAGTTATTACATGATTTCTAAACTCCAGTCTTGAAAATGAAAACTCCAATTTGAGCTTACAAAGGTATTTCAAATGCTTCAGTTTTCACTGAAACTTGAGTCTGGGTTTTGGAGACTCGAGTTTAGCTCAAACAGAAAGCACTTGAGTAAATGCCTGTTTTGAAAACTCCAGTTTGAAAAATGGAAACTCCAGTTTACACTTGTAGAGATTTTTCAAAAGTTTCAGTTTACACTGAAACTCGAGTTTTGTATATCAAAACTCGAGTCTGGACCATACAGAGAGCTAAGTAGCATTTCAGATTTTATAAACTCCAGTCTACGTTTTCTAAGCTCCAATTTTGAAGCTCTGAACTTAAACTCATGATTTTCATAAAAGCTTCAAACTCGAATCAGTCACTAAATGACTCGAGTTTAGGCATGATTTCAAAACTTCATCCAAGAGCAACTCGCGACTTTCCTCTCCGTAAGAACCAAACTCGAGTCAATCACTTATCAACTCGAGTTTAGGAAGCTTTTCAAAATAAGATGCTCTTTGGATGAACTCCAAACTTGAGTCTGGGTTTGTAAACTTGAGTTTGTGACGCACAGATTTGTAAAACCAGATGGCGCCAATTTACGAAAACCTTATGAATGATGTTATTACTTCATATCCTTATTTGCTACTGTGCCTAACGTTGTTTACCCAGTTTGTTAGCAAGTTTCAGATGAATTATTGAAGGAAACAGTGAAGATTCAGACTATAAGCTGTAAAGCAAGAGAGAGAGAGAATATGTTGTCTTATAAAGTACTTCAACTTGGATTAAATTAATACAACTTTGAGAACATCCCATTCTACTCAGGGACATCAACATTATCTTCATATTAATTAAGTCCCACATTGTAAGAATGTCTACAACAGTATAGACAAAAGCAAAATCCATCCATCAAGAATATTGTGAGTGGATTCTCAACAGCTAGTTGTTGGAAGTGGAGCTTCAACAACCAAATTCGTAGTGCTCCTCCAACAGTCATGTTCTTCATTCAAAATAGACCTCAACTGCTATAAATATCATTCAGATTCGAAGAAGAAGAATAGACAATATACAAGACATTTACAGTGAACAACATTGAGATTTTTGTATTCATTCTTCTGTAAATTATCCTGAGAGATTTGAGCTTCAGTGTTTATCAATATCTGCTCTTAGAGAGAGTTTGTTTCTGTTAAATCACTTGTTTGTAAGAATCTCAAGTCAGGGGACTTGGAGATTGGGAATATCAGTGTACAACTTGTAAGGGGGAGTGTATCCTAGTGAGAGGATAACTTTCGAGTACAGAGTGTGTAACTGATTGTGAGTGATAGTGGAAATCCCAGAGAGTCTGGGGACTGAATGTAGGTCAAGGAGTTAGACCGAACCGGTATAAATCTTGTTGTGTCTTGTTCTTCTCTCACATTCTCTGAACTATCCTATTCCTGAGATTAATTTCCAGAATTGAGCAAAAGAATTTTTCAAATCCCCAATTCACCCCCCTCTTGGTGATTTGCTCCGGTTTTTCATTTGGTATCAGAGGAAGGTCTTCTCTAAAGGATTAACATCCCGAGAAGGATCCAATGGAGGGAATTCTACCTGAAGGAGCTTCCATTAACAGACCTCCAGGTTTTGATGGGGAACACTATTCATTCTGGAAATCAAAATTCAGAGTCTATGTCATGGCCACTGAATTTGGTTTATGGAATGTGTTTGAGAATGGAGATTATGTACCAACCTCAATGGAGGATGGAGTCAGAACTCCCAAGCTAGAAGAGGAGTACACTGAGAATGACAGAAGACTTGTCACTCTCAACAACAAAGCCATTCATGTCCTTCAAAGTGCTCTAAGTCAGAGAGAACACGTTCGTATTTGTACTCTACCTTCTGCAAAAGATATGTGGAAGGCCTTAGAAATTGCTCACGAAGGTATTGCTAGAATCAAAGAAAACCGAATCAACACTCTTATGACTGAATATGATTTACTTCGCATGAAGTCAGGAGAATCCATTGGCGAGTTCTAGCTCAGATTCACTCATCTGATTAATCAACTTGCTGCCTTGGGAAAAGAATACGATCAACGAGTTCAAGTAAGAAAAATTCTAAATGTTCTTACCAAGGAATGGGAAGCAAAGGTGACAGCCATTGAAGAAGCACGTGGTAAATCAATGACATCAGTTGCTGCTCTCTTTGAAAGTCTGTCTGAATATGAAGGAAAAATCAAGTTCAGAAAGGACTTGATGAAATTGATGGTAAAAACAAGGGAATTGCTCTCAAAACCATCAATGACTCTAATGAATCAGATGATGAGGATAAAGAAGAGGATTTTGGCATGATGGTTCGAAAGTTCAGAAAATTCTACAAAAAGAATTGAGGATTCAGAAAGAACATCTAAGGTGGCTCAATCCCGGAATCAAAGAAACCCATCATATGTTATGAATGTGATAAGCCTGGCCACATTAAGTCAGAATGCCCTCAATTGAAAAACAAAGAGACCAGATTCAACAAATTCAAAAAGAAAGCGTATGTCTCTTCCATATGGGGAGATAGTTCATCTGATGAAGATGAAGAGGATGAAGAGCAAACAACAAATATCTGTCTAGTTGCTCAAGAGGATGAAGAGGTAAGTGATTCAGAACCAACCTTTGATGAATTACTTTCTGAATATAATGAACTACATTCTGAATTCAAAAAAATTGTGAAGGAACTCATTACATCCAGAAAGAAAATCAAATCTCTTGAAGAACAAAGTAAAGATTTTTCTCACAGTTGCAAAAGATGTTATAATTCACAAGACAAACCTTCATATGATGAATTATTTGCTGAATATAATAACTTGCAATCAGAATTTGAAGAAGTCAGTGAGAAATATACATCTCTGAAAACGACGAATTTTTTCCTTGAACAAAAGATTGATTTTCTTTCACACACTAATTGTGAAGAATGTGTTTAATCTAACAAAAGAATTCAGTATCTTACAAAAGCTCTTGAAAAATTCACTCAAGGAAGTGAAATGCTCAACATTATTTTAAAACAACAAAGGTTTACAAATGACAAATCAGGTATAGGCTATAGACCTGATCTTGATAAAAAGAAAGGAAGAAAGAAGTTTGGAGAAAAATTATATTTGAACTATTTTCAAAAATTTGTTCACACTTCTAATCCCTTTACATATTGCAACTACTGCAATAGAAAAGGTCACTCCACTTCTTCTTGTTTTTATAAAAGGGAAAAGAAAAATAAACTTGTAGGAAATTATAAATGGGTACCAAAAGGAACATATGTGTTTCCTAAGGTACAAGCTAACCCAAAAGGACCCAAGAAAAGGTGGGTACCTAAGACTTGATCTTCCATAATTTGCAGGTATGTCTTAGAGCATCAAAATCCAATAAATGGTACATTGATAGTGGATGCTCTAGACACATAACAGGAGATCAATCCAAGTTTTCAATGATCAAACACAAGAATGGTGGCAAGGTTACATTTGGTGGAAACCAATCCGGAAGGATAGCTGGTATTGGTGAGATTGGTAACAATGATGGACCACAAATAAAAGATGTCTACCTTGTGGAAGGATTATGCCATAACCTCCTAAGTGTAAGCCAAAGTGCTGACAAAGGTAATTTGGTTATCTTTAATTCTGAAGAATGTTTGATTGTTAACAAGGATGATCTCTCCCTAGATAATGTAAGATCAAAAGCTTTATTCAGGGCTCCAAGAGAAGGTAATTGTTACACTCTTGATCTTTCTAATGTTTTACCTTCTGAAAAATGCTTCATTGGTAACTTAGAGGAAAGTTGGCTATGGCACAAACGTTTAGCACATGTCAATATGTTCCAACTTGATAAGTTACTGAAAAAGGACTTGGTTATTGGTTTGCCAAAACTTAATTTTAAAAAGGATATGATTTGTGATGCATGTCAAAATGGAAAGCAAACCAAGTCATCATTAAAATCAAAAACTGATATTTCAACTAATAGACCACTTCAACTATTGCATATGGATTTAGTTGGTCCAGCTAGAGTAAAAAGTTTTGGTGGAAATCTGTACACTCTAGTAATAGTTGATGATTTCTCAAGATATACATGGACCTTATTTTTGTCTACTAAAAGTGAAGCATTTAATCAATTTGTTGTTCTTGCCAAGAAGGTCCAGAACGAGAAAGGATTATCTATTGCAGGAATACGGACTGATCATGGAGGAGAATTTGAAAACCATCTCTTTGAGAAGTTATGTGATGACATGGGGATAAATCATAACTTTTCAGCTTCAAGAACCCCTCAACAGAATGGAGTTGTGGAGAGAAAGAATATAGTGCTCACAGAAATGGCAAGAGTAATGTTGGATGAAAATCAGACCTCTCAAGTGTTTTGGGCAAATGCAATGAACACAGCTTGCTACATCTCCAACCGAGCATATCTTAGAAAGAAGCTCAACAAGACTCCATATGAATTATATAAAGGTAGAAAGCCCAATATTGCCCATCTGCATATCTTTGGATGTAAGTGTTTCATTCATAAGAATGGTAAGGAAAACTTGGGTAAGTTTGATTCTAAGGTTGATGAGGTATATTTCTTGGCTATTCATCTAGAAGTAAAGCATTTAGAATATTTAATCATTCTACTAGTACTATAGAAGAATCAATCCATGTAGTTTCCTATGAAACTAACTCTAACAAATCCATGGTTAATGATGAGGATGAAATTCAAGATAAGAATGCTTCAAAAACTCCTTTTGTTTCAACTAATCTCGAAAATAATTTGCAAAAAGATCCAGAAACTGAATCTGAACATGTTTGTGAAAACTCTGATCAAACCCAACCTAAGGCTTGGAAATACAGTAAGAGTCATCCACTGGACCAAGTCATAGGTGATGCAAATCAAGGGGTTAGGACCAAAAGAAGTGTTTTAAATGAAGTTACTTTTTCAGCTTTCATTTCAGAAATAGAACCCTCTAATATTGAAGAAGCCCTTTCAGATAATAATTGGGTAATAGCAATGCAAGAAGAGTTACATCAATTTGAAAGAAATCAAGTTTGGGACTTGGTACCTAGGCCTGAAAACCATCCAGTCATTGGCACTAAATGGGTATTCAAGAACAAACATAATGAATCTGCAATCATTATCCAAAATAAGGCAAGATTGGTTGCCAAAGGCTATAATCAAGAAAAAGGAATTGATTATGAAGAAACTTATGCTCCAGTGGCAAGATTGGAAGCAATAAGAGTTCTTCTAGCCTTTGCATGCATTAAAGGTTTTAAACTTTATCAAATTGATGTGAAATTAACCTTTCTAAATGGTTTTATTCAAGAGGAAGTTTATGTTGAACAACCTCCTGGTTTTGAAGATGAATTTCATCCAAATCATGTTTTGAAATTGAAAAAGGCTCTATATGGTCTTAAGCAAGCTCCTAGAGCTTGGTATGAAAGACTAAGTAAATTTCTCCTTGATCATGGATTTGTAAGAGGAAAGGCAGACACTACCTTATTTATTAAAAGTAACAAGCTTAATGAAATCATCATTGTACAAATCTATGTAGATGATATAATTTTCAGTGCTACTAATGATGCCTTGTGCAGGGAATTTTCTGAGACCATACAGGGTGAATTTGAAATGTCAATGATGGGTGAACTCAATTATTTCCTTGGTCTTCAAATCAAGCAGCGCAAGAATGACATATTCATTTCACAGACCAAGTATTTGAAAGACTTGCTCAAGAAATATGGTCTTCAAAATTGCAATGGGGCAGACACACCAATAAGTTCAACTGCTACTTTAGATACTGATGAGAAGGGAAAGAATTTCAACATCACAAGATATAGAGGAATGATCGGATCATTGCTTTACTTGACAGCAAGTAGGCCAGACATCCAATTCTGTGTAGGGATGTGTGCTCGATTCCAATCAGCTCCAAAAGAGTCTCATGCTGAATATGTTAAAAGAATCTTCAGATATCTGAATCATAAAGAAGAATTGGGGTTGTGGTTTCCCAAAGGTCAACCTGAACATTTGGTAGCATATTCAGACTCAGACCATGCTGGATATAAGACAGATAGAAAGAGTACAAGTAGTCAATGTCAATTTCTTGGTGGTTCACTTGTCTCTTGGTTCAGCAAGAAACAAACTACTGTCTCAATGTCATCAACAGATAGAAAGCTTACATTGTTGCTTCAAGTTGTTATTCTCAAGTATTATGGCTGAAGCAACAACTTCAAGACTTGGGTATGCACTTCAAAGAAATCCCAATTTTGTGTGACAACACAAGCACAATAAGCCTGGCAAAGAATCCTGTCCATCATACAAGAACTAAGCATATTGATGTTTGACATCACTTCATAAGAGATCATGTACAGAAGAAGGATGTCAAAGTGATCTTCATTCCCTCTCATCAACAGCTAGCAAATATATTCACAAAGACCCTAGGAAAAGAGCAATTCACTTTCATAAGAAGAGAATTAGGAATGGTAAATCCTAATGAGTTGTGAGTCTTTCTCTACCCAATGTTAGTTGATTAAGTGTTTTGATGGTTAATTTATACTAACTTAAGCATCGGAGTGTTTAGATATGTTTTTGCAGGATATTTATCTACTAATGTTTGCAATCAGTGTGAAGCAAACTCGAGTTTGAGTAAGCAAACTCGAGTTAGTTAGGGACAGAAAGTAACTGAGTTAGTCACACATCAGACTAAGCTTCAATGATTTGAGTATAACTCAATCTACAAATCGAAATGAGCTGAAATCAATGGCATTGGAAAGAAGACTCATAAGACTTTCCATCAAGTCTTGATTCAGCAGAAATGAAGATCAGACCAGAGAGATACAGTCTTTGAAAGTTGACTGACAGTTCAGAACTTTGCAAAAACGCTGGTCAAGAACAAGACTACATTCAGTGAATCATAAAAGATGAATTCCAACAAATTAAGATCTGATTCTTGTTGCTATGGAATGAAGACTCCAAGAGCTATATGGGGATAAATGGTTTGCTAATTTAGAAGCTGTATCAAGTCAAAGAGCGACCAATGTCAAGAATAAGTCGAAAACTCGAGTTTATGAGTGAAAACTCGAGTATAGCTTAGACAGAGAGCAATGAACGTTAGTGGATCTTCAATACTCAAGTATGGGAAGCAAAACTCGAGTATCGGGCTTACAGAGATGAATCCGAAGTTATAAAATAAGCTCAATACCGCAGTATTGAAGTCAATACTCGAGTTTACAGCGAAGCTTCAGAAAATTTAAGATTTCGAAAATGACGAATTTGATCCAGATCAACCAGAAGTTTACCCAAATGATTCATAACATTTATTATCATCATTTACATCATTTGTGGACACATTTCAGATGATCAAATGAAGGATTTCATGAAGATCAATATATGCTGAGCTGTCAAATGAAAACTGAACATAACGGCTATATTTCTCCAACAGCCACATCTCAACGATTCTATTTACAACGGTCGAATTCTCAACATTCAGAAGACCTTCATCTATAAATAGAACTAGATCCAAAACGCAGAAAGGTGGTGGAGTGAGCTTACAATGTTATAATGCCGAAATTCAGATCTGTCCACACACTTTGTTCTTCATACTTTCTTAGTTTATCATTTAGAGTGTGAGATGATTTCTTATGAGCTTAAGTGTTTATCATAATCACATCTTTGAGAGAAGATTTATTGTAAATCATATTTTCCATGAGAGGTACTCAAGGTTAGGTGACCTTGAGTTGGGAAATTGATTGTAACCTTACGGGAAGTAAGGGGGAGTCTCTGTGAGAGATTGAGAAGGTTGCACAAGTACCTGGAGAAACTTATGGAGTATAAAGGCTTGTCTCTTGTGCCTAGTTAAACAAGGAGAGTGTAAAGGCTTGTCTCTTGTGCCTGGTTAAACAAGGAGAATAGTGAAAAAGCTCAGGGTGCCTGAGGACTGGACGTAAGTCAAGGTTGGACTGAACTAGTATAAATATGAGTTTGCAATCCTCTTCCCTAACCTCTTTTAATTCCAGCATATATGTTTGAACGATTGTTTATATCTTTACAATTCTTTACTATCATTCAAACTTATTTTATTTGATTACGAAAAGATTTTTAAAGATTGCAAGAATTTTGATCTTCACCTAATTCACCCCCCTCTTGGGTTCAGCCTCATTTTTCAGTTGTAATTAAAGAATGTTGAGGTAGTTGAAAAACCCAGAAGGTATCTAGGGACTGGACGTAGGTCAAGGTTAGGACTGAACCATTATAAACCTATTGTGTCTACCTTTTCTTCCCTTGCTTTGTTATACTCTATTTTTGATCAAAAAAACTTTTGCGTTTCGACTCTTGGTGATTTCTTCCATTTTCACCCTTTAAAGCTGTAATTGTTTACCCAATACTTAAGGTTCCAGAACCTTACGATTTTAAGAAACGAGTAATCAAATAAAGCTTAGAAACTCCTCATGAGTAGATAGAATGATAAACACTAAAGTGCTCAAAAATATCCGAAGATATTAGTGAAGTTAATGAAATAGTAGAATGTAATAAATGCAAATTGAATGCACAACGCTTTTGGTAAGTAGCAATATTGAATGCTTGAGCCTTTTATATCATTCCTATTAATGTCGTTGCGAAAAGGTGGAATGTAGCCATTGTCGCTATTTGAAATTCCGTTACTCTTGGCTGCTCTTCATCAAAACAAAATGATCGTTGCTTCATTAAATGCGATCGTCGTTTTCATTAAATGTGTTGGCCGTTGGTTGTACTTGTACAGATCATGGCTTAGACTGATAGCTGGAATAATTATGTCTCAAAAGAATATTTGCTTTTGCCATAGGATTTAATTCCAATTGCTGCTATGTTTTTCTGTCAACATTTAATGCTTCAGCCATGTCGGATTGCGTTTCTTTGAATCTTGATTTAATAAAAATTAATCAACTACAAAACACTCCAGATGATGATTAAATGTAATATGAGCACGTTTGAGTATGATTAAATAAGAGTAAATAATAACCCATTGGATTCCAGATAATTAGTGATGCGAAAAGGTTGATACTGGAATTAATATTGATCTTGACGTTGGAATATGCATTCTTAAGAATCTGCAAGCATTCTTGAGTATATGGTCACAAGAAATATATATCAAGCATATAATTTGATTCAGATAAGGCATTCTTGAGAATCAACTTACCATACTCGAGAATCAACGAATGAATATAAGTCACAAGTTTGATCAAGTATACTTACTCTCGAGAACTCCATTTCGGTTCTCGAGGATCATTAATGAATATGGAATGAATATAGCAATAGAATACTCGAGAATGAAGTTCTCATACTCGAGAATCATTGACTTAATAAGTGAGACATATGAGGCTTGGTTCAGTCATTCTCGAGTATCATTGAAAATTATAAGATGAGTATAGCAACTCATTCTTGAGAATTAACCTCTCATACTTGAGAATCAGCGGACAAAGAGCAAACACATATATGTATCATTTATACTCGAGAATTGGTTATCCATTCTCAAGAATTAGCGTGAATTCAAAAATGATTTGAAGTTATGCTCTAATACTCGAGAACTGAACCTCATATACTCGAGAATTAAGTCCGTTGAAGATTGGATATTTAAATTTCACCAAAGGCATTAATACTCAAGAATTGGATCTCAGTACTCGAGAATTGTGATATTAAACTCGAGAATCATGTTTTTAACTTTTAATTTCTTTTGTTGTAACCTGATTCGAAAACCTTATGAGTCAAAGTTGTTATCATTAAAACATTCAGAGCCAACACTAGTTTATCATACTTCAACTTAAAACTAGTAGGCTTAATCTATGTCTATGAATCCATTTTACACTTAAACGCCAAAATAATTATCATGTGCCATTATTCCCATCATTTTCACACTTTTGACAAAATTTCCAGAAGTTTTACCACAATTTTCAAAAAAAAAAATCATATCTTTTAGCACAAGTGTCCAAATCGGATGATTCTAAAGCCTATGGACTTAATTCATAGGAAAAATTCTTTCAGTAGCCAATCATATGCATATCTTTCCCAATTCAATCAAATAGTGACTGTTGTCAAGTTTGCATTTAGGAAATCATAGGTCATTTTAAAACATTCATAACTTAATGTATGTAGATTCAAATTCTAAAAATGACCTTTCAAATTAAAGCTCATTATGTCTACTTCAATCTTAGAAAATTTCATAGCAATTGGATAATATTTACTAGTCTAACTACTTGTTGCCTTTTCAATGCCATATAGGAACTTTAAGAGGCAATTTTAAGACTTTGGCTAATACAACCCCAAAACTTCCAAAATCACTACCCTACCTCTATCCTACATAATTTTTAGTTTTGAACACATTGGAATCATAAAAATGGAAAAAATGCCATTTCTTCTACATACCCTATGTTGACCAAGAAATCAGGGGAAAAAGATGACAAAATTGTTCATCTAAGTTTCCTTGCAAAACCATCATAATTTAGTCCCAAATCACATATAGTTTGTTGTTTAGGCCTGTAATCTTACTTTATCCATTTTTGGACCAATTGGATAGAATTTCAACATAAGGGTTTAAACCACAAAATTTCAAGAAAACACACAAAACTACTAATCAAGTTCTAGTACACATCAAGTAGGCCTAGAATCACTCACCTTGGTCTTTATTTGATGTTTCTTGCGAAATCTCTTTGTCCTTGGTTCTCTATGCATTTCGGCCAGCACATTACTTCACTATACCAAGGATTTTTCATGAGATTAGGAAGAAATATGAGGGAGGAACTAGAGATTACAAGACCATGCTCATGAACTTACCTTAGTTCCTCAAATTCCTTCTTCTTATCCTCTTGATTTTGGTATCTCTTCCTTGGCTCTCTATATGACTGACTTCTTGGATGATTTGAGAAGGAAAAACCATATCTAAAGGTCCAAAGTGGATTGGGGAGTGGAAGTCCAAATTGCGCTTCAATTATCCGACAATTACCAATTTGCCATACCATTACGATCTAACTAGACTTCCATGATTTATTTTGACTTTTTTGTTCTCTTATTTCCATAGCCTTTGATCAAAATTTTAGGGATCCTTAAGAAGCTTCTTGATCACCCATAATAACTTATACCCATAGTAACTTATAATTCATGCACATGTGATTTATAAATTATTAAATAAATATGAGACATGTGGCACAATTCATGCAAGACGCAATATTATCTTGTTCTTTAATTTTTTTCTCATGATCTTCAACTAAAATTAATGTAACCTTCTTCTCATCCCTTCGGTCATATTTATTGAGCTAAAATGGAACAAAGAAGTACCAATTCCATATGTCCCATTTATGCCAAAATATGTCTCAAATTTTTTTGTGTCGAAAATATCGGTATTTCAAGTGAATTTGAAAATTTAGTCAAGATTCTCTATTTCATTCGACCTAATGCACATACATCATACAAGGAAATTTTTAGAGAAAATTTAGAATATATTAAAAATTAGGTGCCTCTTTTTCTTTTCCTAATCTTATCATTTTGCAAGTTACTCTTCTTGGCTTGAATTCTTCTCTTATTGTCAAGTAATAATTTTCCCTCTTCAAAATCCAAATGCCTTCATTGTGATAGCACTTGATGTACAAAGAATTTTTTTTCATCCAAATTTAATAGTTTAAGTGACCTCTTGTTGAATAGATCATCCTCATCTCTATTATCCCACTCTTCATCAGTCACTTTATTTGTCAATAAAACAATAGACCATCCATGTTTAGAAGGATCATAAAGATAGAACATTTGTCTAACCTGAGAAGACAAAATGAAAGGCTCATCTTTATACCTTCCCTTGTTCAAATTCAGTTGTATCAAGCCTATGTCATCAATTCTCAAGCCTTTGTTATTGTTTACCTTCTTGCAATTGAATACCAAAACTTAGAAGTTAATATAATATAACTTTCATATGTGCTCAATCACCCTAAAATATGACATATTTGTATTGATAGGATTTTTAACTTTGGAACTTGATACTTGCATGGTGTTAGCTACAAGAGTTACACTATTATTTTACATTTTGCTTTGATCATCTTGCTATTTGGTATAGAAGGTGAACCTCGTGGTATTATAGCTTGTGCAAGATATCACTTGATTGCTTGGACCGTATGCTAAGATCTTCAATTTGCTAGAAACTGATTTAGGATCAACTCTATACTTGCAAAGGACTTCATTAGTTCTCAATCTAAGTTTTGATGATAACCAAACACTTGTAAATTACTGGTTTAACATAAGCTAAAGTTTTTTGGTTTCAAACTCATGTTTAAGAAAGCTCTGTCAGTTGATCCCTCTATCAGCTATCTTAAGAACTCGAGTTCTCAAAATGGAAGAAATCACCAAGAGGGGGATGAATTAGGGATTTTGAAAACATTTCTTTTGTACCACACCCAAATTTTGAAAAGCGCAATGCAAGAAAGCAAGGAGAGAAAAGCTTAGACACAAAGAATTTATACTGGTTCGATCCTAACCTTGACCTACGTCCAGTCTCCAGATATCTTCTAGGTTTTTCTACTATCAACACTTTCTTATTACAATAATGTAATACCCAAACAATCCTAATCAACTAGGACTTGCTCCCCCTTACACTTTGAAATTAAAAGACTTAACTCACAGGTTCCACAACCTTGAGTTTCCACAAACAAGTTATCAAAATGATTTTCAAAAAGACTATTCTCAAAAGAGCATATATGATAAACACTGACGTTCAAATCAAATACACAATAATGACTCAAATTGAAAAAGTGATCAGTTGTAGTTCTTGTGTGTATGTTGCAATGAGTCTTCCTGGGTATTTATAGCTTGATTGGACAAACTAGCCGTTGCATATTCATCTCTCTTTTTCCTGCAATGTTCAGTTTCAATCCTGGAATATGACTATTGCATATTTTTCTCCATTCTTTCAATTTTCAACTAGAATCTTGGATTTAGTCGTTGCAGATGATCATCCAGAGCTCTTGCTGTTCTATGATTCTTTTTTTGACCGTTGGATAATGACTTGATTGAGCTATAACGCTCTGAACTGAACCTTTGTGAAAAAGAAGTTTCAGGCATGTTCTTGTTTCTGCATTAAATGCTCTTGACCCAGTCCTGATTTGCTGAAATCATCTGAAATAAATAATCAATTTGATCAAGTATATGTATGTATGATGATTCGAAACTTAATATGTAAGGAATTAAACTTGTAAGTTTGCAACAAGTTGCCATGAGATCTCGTCTTTGAAATAGATTCTCGACAAACTCGAGTTAGTTCTATACAGACTCGAGTTTACTCATGTTGTAGACTTCCTGACATCTTTATGTCTGAGCTAGACTCAAGTCTATAAGTGCCAGGCTTGAGGTTGCTTCACTTAGGTGCGTTGCATCCAAAGGATAGGCTTGAGTCTGCACAGTTGGGATCGAGTCCATTTTTCAAAAATGCTCTCTGTAAGAGGTAAGCTTGAGTTTAGTTCAATGTGCTCAAGTTTGCTTTCATGACCAACTAGGAGACCTTTTCCTGCAAGACTTAAACTTGAGTTAGTAAAACCATGCTTGAGTTTCATATACTCGACATGTTCTTTGTAAGACACAAACTCAAGTTTATTATGATAGGCTCGAGTTTAATTATTGGCGAACAACTAGTCTTGCTCTCTGTGACTTGTAGGCTTGAGTTCATCATAATGGGCTCGAGTTTATCTCAGATGAAAACTTGACACTTGTTCTCTATCACGAGTAAGCTCGAGCTCATTAAGGGAGGCTCGAGTTTGCATAAGTTCAAAGTATTTTTCCTTCTGTTTGTTAGGCATGAACTCGAGTTTAATAAGATTAGGCTTGAGTTTGACTAACACAGTAAGAGTTAAAATATTAGCAAACTTCAATCTTACTTTGAACTTTAATATCAAAGTCTTACTCCTTAGTTTACAATTGTCAGTTATCATCAAAAGACACAGAGAACCAACAAGTTCTTGGTAAGCGAACTCGAATTTGCAAAGCCTAATCAGATGGGGTATTAGTCAACAACTTTAAGAACTCGAGTTCTTAGTAAGTGAACTCGAGTTCACGAAGTTTGTCTTGTTCAAAAACTTCAATCACCAAAAGACCTTTGAGAACTAGAGTTCATTAGTAACGAACTAGAGTTCTATTTGTAAAACTCGAGTTCTTTAACTCTAATATTTCTGTGGCTCATTCGAAGTCTGAAGAACTAGAGTTCTTGGTAAAGAACTCGAGTTCACAACTCAAGTTCTTCATTTAAAACTCAAGTTCTTTAAGAACTTAATTTGTGTGTGAACTCAAAACTAGAGTTCTTGGTAAAGAACTCGAGTTCTCATCTCAAGTTCTACTTTTAAAAATCAAGTTCCTTCAGAACTCAATTTGCAACTAAATTATCAACTCGAGTTCTTGAATATAAACTCGAGTTCTTATCGTTCAGAACTGAGACATGTTTCTAATCTCTATCTTTTATATTTAGTAGAAATTTTACATATGTTTGCTTTCAGTTTGCTCTAATCATGACAGTTTAAGTTTCTTGAGAAACCTCACTAAATTGTTTCTTCATGAAAACCCTTTTCTACTTGCATCATATTAAAAAATCAAATATTTAAATAGAGGGAGAGAGAAAATTGTTTTCCAGAGATATGAGTAAGGGGGAGAGAAATGTCAAGAAAAATTATTTTCATATTTTCCTCTGCACAAGTTTATCTTCTTTACTACAATTTTTGCTAATGACAAATAAGGGGGAGAGAAATGGCAAGAAAAATATGTTGGGTCTAACATATTTTCATATTTATACATATTTTTCTTAAAGTATTTGTCATTATCAAAAAGGGGGAGAATGTTAGATATGATTAGTTTTGATGATGTCTTGTATAGATGCATTAGAGCAAAAAGTTTACATGCCACATTGACTAATTCCTAAATTTAATGCAGATTCAAAATGTGAAAGTCATTTATGAAGAATGATCAAGAAGAAAAGAAGATGTGGAGTCAAATGATGAAGAACAAGAGAAGAGAAGAAAGAAAGAGTTAAATTATGGAGAATCATAGATTGATTCTAGAAGCCATTATTGGAAGTTGGAATGACTCAAATCGGGGTTAAAATAGGCAAAATCGTGTTTTTGGATGGATTGCCTTGAGTCAGAGTCATTTACCTCAAGTTTGGGCCAAAACTCGAGGCAAATTCAGTTAACTCGAGTTAAGAGTGCTTTTCAGCAACTCTGTTCTACTCAATTTCGGGCGAGGTCCAGTAAATCGATGATATCTCCTAAACCCGAGATCGGATTGAGGTGAAATAAATTTTGTATGAAACTCGACATCCAATGCATCATCTTGACAAAAATTCCAGTCAAAAGAATATCAAATGAGAGAGCTATGAATTTTTGAAGTTACTCCATCTGTCACCGTCATACAGCAAACCAAGGTTCGCTAAATTGAGGATATCTCACAAACCAAAAATCGGAATGAGCTGAAATCAGTGGCATATGAAACTAGACTCACATACCTTTCCAAAAACATCAAGATCATAGAAAAAAAGATCAGATGAGAGAGATATGATTTTCAGAAGTTGAGAGTCTGTTCAGGATGATGGAAAAACGTTGGTTCAAGAACAGATTTTACTAATCTAATCATAGTGCTCAACATACAATGAGTTTAGAGATGATTCTTCTTGTATTGGAGAGAATACTTAAAGAGTATTCTAGGGATATAAGTGATTTGCCAAGATTTAGAGTTAACAGAAATGTTATGGTTACCTGAACTTAGTCAACAGAGTATAAAAATCATATACTAAGCTCTTTGTCAGATTAACTCAAGGCAGGCATGTGCAACTCGAGGTTTTAACCAAACTCGAGGTTGATAATATAGCTCGAGGTAAAGTTCCTATGTAATCTGGTCAAATCATTAATACTGACTCGAAGCTGAATATATTACCTCGAGTTTGGAACAAAACTCAAGTCAGGAAATGTTACCTCGAGTTTTCTGCAATTCTCTGGTCTTCCATGTTTGACCGTTATTTTTGAAATTGCATATCTCGACTCGAGTCTACAAATGGTGACTCAAGTCTATAAATGGTGACTCAAGTTTATGCCAAGACTCGAGGCAAGAGAATTTAACTCGAGCCTAAAGTGATTCTGACAGAGAACTTCGAGCCAAAATGTATCAGTTTTGAAAAATCTTCGTTTTAACCGTGATAGACTTAAAATATGATCTATTTGGCTTATATCCTTTCTTATTATCATTCCTAACTTGGTTGGTAAACTTTTTAATGAGTTTCAGCTGGATTAACATTAGATTATCAAAAGATGAATGATTACGTCAGAACTCACAACGGTAACTTTGAGCAACGGTCATATTCCAACGGGAAGAACAACTCAACAGACGAATTGATTTTCATTGCATATAAATAGAGAAATCTTCAAACAAAAAGAAGTGATGATGATTGATGAAAGAATCGACGAAGCCAACGAAATGATTTTACCACTTGATCATTGATAGCTCATATACTTTGTTTTTTACAGTAGAGAGTGAGATGATCAATTATGTACTTCAGTGATTATTATTCATCTACTCTGTGAGAGAATCTAAACACTTATTTCATTATCTATTTAGTGAATCTCAAGGTTGTGGAACCTTTGAGAGTGGGTGTACAGTTACAACTTGTAAGGGGGAGTGAATCCTAGTGTGAAAGGATCATCCTGATACAGAGTGTGTAATTGTATCCATGGAGATTGTAAAGGCTGGACAAGTGCCTGAATAAACTTGTGAGGTTGCAAAGGTTTTTCTCTTGTGCCTGGTTAAACAAGGAGATAGTGGAAATCTCAAGTACAGCTCGGGGACTGGATGTAGGTCAAAGATTGGGCCGAACCAGTATAAATCTCTGTTTGCATATTCTCTTCCCTAAACTCTTATATTTCCAGCATATATGTTTAAATGAACGACTGTTGGTTTGCAACTCATTACTGTCATACGAATTGTTTTATGTAAGTTGTGAAAAGCTTTTTAAAAGTTCTTAAAGTTTTATCAGACACCCAATTCACCCCACCTCTTGGGTGACAGTCAGGTCTAACATGTAACTTTCCAGATGAAATGATCTTTAGCCGTTACTTTCCAGAATCATTTATAAGATGCTTTTAACCCATTTGCTAGTGTTTTCAGGTGTTAAGATGATTTTTAAACAAAAAGCAGAATAAATCGAAAGGGTTGTCAGAAGCATTTAATGCGAATAAGCAAAAACAGAGGAACAAACAAAATGAGACGTTGCAGCAGAACAAAAACATTCTTCCAAGACATACTTATTCCAGGTATCAAGTACAACCTATGGCTAACACATTTAATGAAGGAAGAAAACTCATTTAATGAAGCTGCAATGGTCGATTTGGTTGACGAGGAACCCCTGTGCCTAACAGAAATTCAATTAAGTCTCAACGGTCACATCCCAGTTCCTCCCAATGGCATTAATGGTGAAGATCATAAAAGCCCAGGCATTCAATATCGCCACCTACCGAAACTTAGCATATTTAACTCTGATTATTACTCTTATCAGTTTCGTTCATTACTATAAAATATCTTTGGATATTCATTGCACTTCAGTGTTCATTAATTACTCGCTCGTAAGGAGTTGTAAACACTTTCATTATTCTTGATTGAGACTTAAGGTTGTGGCACCTTAAGTTGTGGGTGTACAATTACAAGTAGTAAGGGGGAGTGAGTCTGTGATTGTGAGGGTCATCACTAATTTGTAATTGCAATTTTTGAAGAGTTGTTCGAAATCCCAAGGAGTTCTTAGGGACTAGACGTAGGTCAAGATTAGATCGAACCAGGATAAATCACTTTGTGTCTATCTTTTCTCTATCTCTTTATCTAATTAGTTTTTAGCCACGATCTGCAAAAATCTGTGATTAAGCAGATAATTTTTTTCAAATCACCTATTCACCCCCTTCCAGGTGATATTCCATCTTTAGATTTGATCTTTACACCATGTCGTAAACTGTTTATTGTATTATTGAGAACACCATCTTTCTCCTTTGTAAGGATTTTCCCTCTGAATCTAATTCATATGGTTACACACATACTCATCAACATGCTTGCTCTAACTTTTGGTCTGAGATAATCATAAATTTCCAACCCATAATCCTTTCCTTACCAGTCATTACCTCATTCCGAGAAATGGGAAGCCTTATATCACTTGCATGTTTTAAGTAAATGGAAGAAATTTAACTGCCCCTATACAAATATGTCATTCAATAATGAAACCTTCTAGATGACTCCGATTTGTTACAAACCCTTTCATTATATTCATGAAACATTCAACCAAGTACATCTTTCTTACATAAGTTAGGCCATAAAGTTGTACCTCTCTAACCAAGTTAGTTGTGGTAGGACCATGATGTTAAAAAATGCTAAAGGAAAATACATCTCAACGCCACACAATATGGCTACAATTCGGTTTTGAAACCTTGGCAATTTGTTAACATCTATACTTTACTACAAAGAGAATCAAAGAAGAAACATAACTTGTTGATAATAGATCACACCTTATAAGGCAAGATACCTCGCATAGCCATCAGAATAAAGTTCTCCATCAAGCTATGGCAGTTATTAGATTTTAATCCCATCAATTTCAAGTCTTTCACTAACACAAGGCTTAGTAACCTCTGGCATCTTCACAGAAGCAAGGAATTGACAAAAACTAGTTTTTTCTTCTTTTGGTATTATGTGAGCCATGGGATGAAGAGATGTATAGGCTCCTTTATCTTCTAGTGCTAATTCTTCCCTTATTCATGTCTCAACTATGTCTAACATAGAATTTTTTCATCTTTAGTCTTCCCCATAATATGGAGTAACATGCCAACAATGTTTTTGCACACATTTTTCTAAATGTACATAACATCAAGAAAATGTCTCCCATCCAGGGTTCTCCAACAAGGAAGGTAAAAGAAAATGGACCTCTTCTTCCACCTATTTATCTTAACTGTTAGTTCTCTATGTGTTTTGATGATAACTGACAATTGTAAACTTAATTTGAAGTTTGTCTTTGGTAAGTTGTAAAACTTACTGTTCAAGGCAAACTCGAGTTTAGGTAGCTAAACTCGAGTTTGGAATTGATAAGACAATGGCTCAGTTCTTATAAAGCAAGCCAAACTCCAGTTTGCTTGGGCAAACTCGAGTTTGTAGAGTTACAGAGAGCAATCAAAGTTTACAAGAGTTGTAAACTCGAGTTTGAGTTTTGTAAACTCGAGTCTAGATCAAAGTCAATGACACTCGAATTTCAACCTGTTTTCAAACTCTACCTTTAATATTGAGAAACTCCAGTTTACAAGAAAGTTTAAGAGCTAAAGAGTTTAAAGACTTGTAAACTCGAGTCTAGGTTTGGTAGACTCGAGTTTGGTATACACAGAAATACTCGAGTTGTTTCTTATTTTCTAAACTCCAGTTTTGTTTTCAGAGACTCCAGTTTCCACTTAACAAAAAGTTTTCAAAGTTTCAAAATTCACTGAAACTCGAGTCAGGTTTCTGGAGACTCGAGTTTAGGACTGTCTGAAAACATTCAAGCTATTACATGATTTGTAAACTCCAGTCTTGAAAATGAAAACTCGAGTTTGAGCCTTCAAAGATATTTCAAAGTTTCAGTATCCACTGCAAACCCTAGCCAACTACTTCAGGGCCTCAGTAGTTACTTAAGGACACACAATCCAATAGGTACCGCCTACCCCATAAACCTTGGGCCTCAGTAGTCACCTAAGAACACACAGTTCAATAGGTACTACCTACCTTACATGTCTTGAGCCTCGTAGCACCCAAGGACACATAGTCCTATAGGTACTACCTACCCATCATACCTTGGGCTTCAGTAGTAACCCATAGAACACGATGTCCCATAAGTACCACCTACCCTACATCCACAATCATGATAAAACACACATGTAAGAGTAACATAAAGTATGTAAGTTAACAGTTATTACTTGGTACCTCCTTGCAAAGTGTAAACTCTTCCCCAATGATTGAGATATGTCCTACAATTTTATAACCCTAGCAGAGCAAAACACTATACTGTTAATCACATATGCAACATTGGCTCCAAACTCCATGATTTATGCCTAACCCAAAATTTTCTAGCAACCTTGATCTAATTTTAAAGATTTTTCATAAAGTCTATAAATATTGGATTAACATGAAATTAGTAGCCATATAACCCTTAGGATGTCTAGTTTATAGTAAAAATAATTTCCAAGGTCATATGGGTTCTTATCTTTTCCTCATACTCAAGCCCTAGCCACTGGTCCGAGACAAAATCCAGGTTTTAGGGTTGGTTTCAAAAACAGACATCTCTCAGAAGGAAAATCGAAAAGACACAAAATATTATACCAAAATGAATCACTAGGTGTCTAATTTCACCTTGTAAAATTTCAAAGTAATTGAACTTTTTTTACTATTTTAAATCCGATTTGTCATTGCTGCCCAAAAAACTTTGTTATTGGCATATTTGAACAACTTTAAGACTTAGGCTCTATGAGTATGAAAGAGGTAACTTTGACTTATCCCCATGAAAAATCACGTTTTGGACTCATTGAAAACCTTAAAAATACCAAATTCCCACTACATCTCCATGTTCATCCTCATAGGGCAAAAACTTTAAAGAAAGATTCACCGAGTTGTCAGTTAGGAGCTTACCTTGGATCTTCGGTTGCATATGACCTTCACCTCTTCTTTGAACTAGAATCTTGTTGTACCACTCTCCTCTTCCTCTTAAGCACATCCTAGGAAGTCAAAAATGAGCAAGGAGAGGTCCTTAAATAGACCCCTTTGGTTCATGCTATTATCTAAGACTTGCTATTACCTAATGGTCAGAAGAATGCTTTGGATTTTTATATAATTCTTTGAATTTCCCTCCAAGTTATTCTAGATGCTTCTTGGGTAGATTTGTGGTGCCACCTAGGCCCACAAAATTAAATCCTTTGGCTGCCCCTTAATGATGGTTCTTGGATTTACTAGGTACAAGGTTTTATCCAATGGTTAACAATAGTGTCCTAGGGGTAAAATAGTCATTTTTGGTTACTGCTTCTTCAAGACAGTGGGACCCACCTGATTGTCCTAATAATGGCGCCATTTATGACCATATGGGGTCATAATTACAAGCCATTCCCCTCGTCACATAAGATTCAAATGTGTGGCAACTTTATACTTTAGTCAGAGTTGATGATTTTTCTAGATTTGCTTGGACTGTATTCCTATCTTCTAAAGATGAAACATTTGATCAGTTTGTTGTTTTACCCAAGAAGGCCCAAAATGAGAAAAGTTTCTTTATTTCAAGAATCCACACTGATCATGGTGGAGAATTCGAAAATCGTGCTTTTGGTGAGTTTTGTGATAATATGGGAATTGATCACAACTTTTCAGCCTCGAGGACTCCTCAACAAAATGGTGTTATGGAGAGGAAGAATCGAGTCCTCACTAAGATGGCTAGAGAAATGCTGAACAAGAATAATACTTCTCAAGTATTTTGGGCTGACACAATGAGTACAGCTTGCTACATCTCAATTGGGCATATCTCCGAAAGAAGTTGAACAAAACTCCCTATGAGCTATACAAGGGAATTAAGCCCAATTTAGCTCATCTACATGTCTTTGGATGTAAGTAGTTCATCTACAACAATGGTAAGGATAACTTGGGAAAGTATGATTCTAAGACAGGTGAAGGTATATTTTTGGGTTATCGAATAGAAGCAAAGCTTATAGAGCTTTTAATACTCATACTCGTATTACTAAAGAGTCTATGCATGTTGTTTTATGTGAATCTTTTAAAACTGATAAATCCTTGGATGATGATAAAGAAAATGTTTTCAAAAATTAATTCTTTTCGAAAACTACTGCTACCTCTATTGAAAATCTTGAAAATGTTTTTGAGGTTGATCCTTAAAATGATTGTGAAAACCCTGATCAATCTCAACCTAGAGCTTGGAAGTTCATTAGGAATCATCCTTTGGACCAAGTAATAGGTGATGTAAATCAAGGTGTAAGGACTAAAAAAGTACTTTGAATGAAAGAACATTTTTTACCTTTATATCAAAGATTGAACCCTCCAAGATTGATGAAGTCCATTTGGATAATGATTGGGTAATCACAGTGCAAGAGGAGTTACATCAATTTATAGAAATCAAGTTTGAGATTTGGTACTAAGGCCTAACGACCATCCAGTCATTAGCGCTAAATGGGTATTCAAGAACAAATGAGATGAATCTACAATCATTATCCATAACAAGGCAAGATTGGTAGGAAAAGGTATAATCAAGAAGAAGGAATTGATTATGAAGAAACTTATGTTCCAGTGGCAACATTGGAAGCTATAAGGGTTCTTCTAGCCTTTGCTTGTGTCAAAGGATTCAAGTTTTATCAAATGGATGTAAAAAGTGCTTTCTTAAATGGTTTTATTTAGGAGGAAGTTTATGTTGAACAACCTCCTAGTTTTTAAAGTGATCATCATCCATATCATGTATATCGTCTTAAAAAGGTAGTGTATGGTCTTAAGCAAGCTCCTAGAGCTTGGTATGAGTGGTTAAGAAAATTCATTCTTGATCAAGGATTTATTAGAGGAAAAGTAAATACAACTCTTTCCATAAAGAGTAATAAGCTTAATGAAATGTTAATTGTTCAAATAAACATTGATGATATTATATTTGGTGCTACTAATGATGCTTTGTGTGAATAATTTGCTAAGAATATGTAGGGATAATTTGAGATGTCCATGATAGGAGAACTCAATTATTTTCTTGGCCTATAAATCAAGCAAAAGAAGAATGGGATCTTCATATCTCAGACCAAGTATCTCAATGATCTGTTGAAGAAGTTTGAGATGGATCAATGCAATGGAGCTGATACTCTAATAAGCTCAACCACTTCATTGGATGTTGATGAAGATGGAAAGGATTTTAATATTACAAGATATAGAGGAATGTGTTAGTTCCCTATGTGTTTTGATGATAATAAACCATTGTAAAACTAAAAGTATTTTAACTGGAAGTAAAAATAAGCATTTTGTATTTAGGCAAACTCGAGCCTAACTTTATAGACTCAAGCCTGCTCGTGACAAAGAACAAAGTTCATGGTTTTATAACTAAGGCAAACTCGAGCCTGTTGTGGTAAATGTTGACTACTAATGTTGTTTTGATGATAACAAATATGAGAGATTTGATTTAACAAAGATTGATAATTAAACCACATTAATTAACTCTTAGATAATACTAAAGCAAAGCATATGACAAATGCTCAAACAAATGCTCTTCATCTTTGATTCTCAAGAATGAGAATTTGATTCTCAAGAATGTGCTTGATATGTATATTTCCTTTCATTATGTGATCACCGACAATTCTCAAGAATCAAAGGTGATTCTTGAGAATCCAAGTGCAAAGCAATAATCCTCTCCTTTTTCTTGTTCGTTGGTTCTTGAGAATGGGTAGGTAATTCTTGAGAACCTTTATTAGTTCATGTACAAGAGAGTTAACTCATACATTTTACATTTCCCATTTTCATTCGTTGATTCTCAAGAATGTAAGATACATTCTTGAGAATGAGATATAATGGATACATGAAATGCACACTTATCTCAATCAACTTGTAATTCCTCAATTCTCAAGAATGATATAATCAATTCTCGAGAACCTTTAGTGAATTATAACACATACATATTCCATTTTCTATTTGCATTTGTTGATTCTTAAGAATTGAAATTTGATTCTCAAGAATCCAAGAGCAAGGAAACAATCCTCCCATCCAATTCCAACTCTTGCTCGTTAATTCTTGAGAATGGGTGTTTGAACTCTCGAGAATGAGATATGTGAGTACATGAGCCAAAGAAGTGATCACAAATCATCATCCCCTCACAGTCGTTGATTCTCGAGAATGATGTTTGAATTCTCGAGAATACCCAGAGCAAATGAAGGACACCAATAATGATTCTGAAAACCTATAACACATCCATGTTCTCTTTTCTTTTGTTGATTCTCGAGAATGAAAGGGACATTCTTGAGAATGAACAAATGGGAATAAGCTTTTTCGAATATAACTTATATGATTTTTTTTGTATTGTATGAGCAAGTAATGTTGTGCTTTAAGAATGTCATTGTGTATGTCAACACTTCATCAGACTAATCCAATTGGTTCATTAATTTCTCTCTAACATAATTATATTATGTTTAATCTTTATCTAAGTATTTCACAGATTTATCAGTAAATCCAGTTTTTTTAAGGAAAAGCAAATCCGACGTGTATCGAGCATTAAATGTTGACAGAAAAACAAGGCAACAATGGGAATAAGATACTGAGATAGCAGCTGTTATTCTTATAAGCAATACCTATTCCGGCTACCTCTCTGACACAAGGACAAACAACGGAAAACTCATTTAATGAGAAGCACCACTGCATTTAATGAATACAACGGTCGACTGAGCTTTACGAAGGATTAAATCTAACAGGAATTCAAATAGAGATAACGGATATATTAAATGGAAGACAAGGAAGCTTGTTAAGGCGATCATATAAAAAGCCAGAACATTCAATGTGCCAACCACTGGAACATGAAGCATTTATTTTGAAATTAATTAAGTTCACTGTTCCATTAGCTTTCATCTATTATTTCTCTCTGTACTTCAGTGCTTAGCTTTTATCTACTCAGTGAGGAGTGAAAATCAATTACATTGTTTGTTTATTAGTGTTGCTTAAGGTTGTGGAATCTTAAGTAAAGGGTGTACAATTACAACCAGTAAGGGGGAGCGGAGTCTTGAGTGATTGGACTGTCGCAGGAGTTACTGAGTGTGTAATTGTAATCTTGAGGATTAGTGAAATACCCATACTGTTGTGGGAACTGGAAGTAGGTTATTTGATTTGACTGAACCAGTATAATTTCTGTTGTGTCTTTTATTCCTTTTTGTTTTACTCCTTCAAATTATTCAGAAACAGAAACAGAAGAAAATTCGAAATCACCTATTCACCCCCCCTCTAGGCGATATTCTCCTTTCAGTAAACTCTAGCCTAAGTCTTACAGAGAGCATGTCACATTTTTCACTTGAGCATGGATCTCTTAACTCAAGCCTAAGTCTTACAGAGAACTCCTAAAATAAAATTTCATGTGAATAGACTCGAGCCTACCTCTTCCAGAGAGCTACCGAAAGCTCAATCTAAAAATAGGCTCAAGCATAATGTTTCTAACTCAAGCCTAGTTCAGATACAAGGAACTCTCAAAAGCGAATAAGTGAAACAAACTCAAGCCTAACACTTACAGACTCGAGTTTGGGACAGACAGAGAGCCATCAAACTTTATGGCCCGAGTAGACTCGAGCCTAAGATTTTCACTCAAGCCTATATCTTTATATCTAAACTTCTTCTCACTGCAAACAGCCCTAGACTCGAGCCTGTGGAGTATTCCAAAATGGTTTCAAGCACTCATCACGATAAACACTAGAATCCAAAGAGCAAACTCAAGCCCGCTGAGTTTATGCTTGAGTTCACACGAACAAACTCGAGCCTACTGATATTAGACTCGAGCCTAACGAGAGCTCTGTTTTATTTTCTGCGTGTTTGATATTTCTAATTCACTCTCATAATGCATTTTACGCTTATATAAGTTTACGAATCATTATATATATGTTTGATAAGTTTGTTCATGAGTTTCATATTACATTAACACGTTTTGACCTTGAAATCGGATCTGGTATAAGAGCATTTAATGCAGGACCAAAAACCAGGTTGAAACTTCTCCGCTATCCCAATGGTTCAGCTCAGACCGTTATGGATAAACCAAATCACTCTCCAACGGTCAAAAATGAATTATGAAATGGCAAGAATACTGGAAAAATATCTGCAATGACTATATCCAAGATTCCAGCCAAGAATTGAAGAAATGACTAAAGATATGCAATGGCCATTTTCCAGATTTGCAGCTGAACATTAGAGAAGAAAACGCAACGGCTAGTTTCACTGGTTAATCTATAAATACCCACAAAGACGAAGAGCAAGATACATAACAAAATTACATCTAACTGCTTCTTTGATCTTTGAGCTCTGTTTTATGCGAAATATTTTTGAACTTCAGTGTTTATGATTATTTGCTCTTTAAGAGAGTCAGATTTCGAAAATCATTTCTGATTACTTGTTGTGTGAAAACTCAAGGTTGTGGAACCTGTGAGTTGGGTAGTTTAATTACAAAGTGTAAGGGGGAGCAAGTCCTAGGTGATTGGGATTGGATGTGATTTACATTGTTGTAATTAAAGCTCACTAAGATATTAGAAATACCCAGAAGATATCTGGGGACTGGACGTAGGTCAAGTTGAGACTGAACCAGTATAAATTCTTTGTAACAAGCTTTTCTTCCCTTACTCTCATGATATTTATTTTTCAAAGGTTTTGGAAAAGCGTTTTTAAAAAAGAAATTTTGTTTTAAAATACCCAATTCACCCCCCTCTTGGTGATTTCTTCCATCTTCATTTGGTATCAGAGCAAGGTTGTCTTCTTAAAGGATTAGCATCCTAGACAAAAAAGATCCAATAGAAGGAATCCTTCCAGATGGTGTCTCAATAAACAGACCACTAGGTTTCAATGGTGAACACTACTCATTCTGGAAATACAAATTCAAAGTATTTGTGATGGCCATTGAGTATGGTTTGTGGGAAGTAATTGAGGAAGGGAACTATGTTCCTAAAAAGAAAGTTGGTGAGAATTTTGTGCCAAAAACTAGAGCTGAGTTTGATGAAAATGACCAAAAGAAAATTGTTCTTAACAGCAAAACCATACTGATGCTGCAAAGTGCTTTGAGCCAAAAGGAATACTTCCACATTTGTAACCTGCCTAGTGCCAAAGAAATGTGGGACGCATTAGAAGTTGCCTATGAAGGAACCTCAGGAATCAAGGAGAACAGGATCAATACTCTCACAACTGAGTATGATCTTCTGTGCATGAAATCTAGAGAATCAATTGCAGAGTTCTAGCTCCGTTTCACTTACCTCATCAATCAATTGTCAGCCTTAGGAAAGGTATATGAACAAAAAGCTCAGGTAAGAAAAATCTTAAATGTACTAACCAAGGATTGGGAAGCTAACGTGACAGCTATTGAAGAAGCCTGAGGAGAATCCATGCAATCTGTAGCTGCTCTCTTTGAAAGTCTGTCAGAATACGAGTGAAAAATCAAGTTCAAAAAGGGACTTGATGAAATGGAAGGCAAACAGAAGGGAATCGCTCTCAAAACCATCAAGGATGATAGAGGCTCTGATGATGACGAGATTGATGATGAGGAAATTGGGATGATGGTCCGGAGATTCAAAAAGTTCTACAAGAAAGATCAAGGATTCCGAAAATTCCATAAGAACAACAACAAAGAAATGAAGAAACCAATCATATGCTATGAATGTGACAAACCTGGTTACATCAAATCTGAATGTCCTCAGCTGAAGAACAATGAAAAAGAAAAGAAGAGATTCAACTCCTTCAAAAAGAAAGCCTATGTATCAGCCATCTGGGAGATAGCTCATTTGATGAAGATGAAGAGGATGAAGAGCAAACAGCAAACATTTGCCTGGTCGCTCAAGAAGAATCTGACTATGAAGAGGTAAGTGACTCTGAACCAACTATTGATGAATTACTCTCTAAATACAGTAATCTTCGATCTGAATTCAAAAAGATTTCTAAAGAACTACTAACTTCAAAAAGAAGGATAAAAGTCCTAGAAAAACGAGTTCAGAATACTCCATCTCCTATCTTTGAAAAGATTTGTGAAAATTGTTGCACTTTACAAAAGAAAAATGAGTACCTTTCAAAAACACTTGAAAAATTTACTCAAGGTAGTGAAATGCTTGATGTCATTTTAAAACAGCAAAAGGTCACAAATGACAAGTCAGGAATTGGTTACAAACCTGATCTTGATAAAAGGAAAGGAAAGAAAAGAAATGGAGAAAAGAACTATCTAAGTTATTTTCAAAAATTAGTTCACTCCTCTAATCCATTTGCCCACTGTAATTACTGTAATAGAAAGGGTCATCCTACCTCCTCTTGCTTCCATAGAAAAGAAAGGAAAGACAAACCTATTGGTAACTATCAATGGGTGCCTAAGGGATCTTATAAGGCTCCCGAGACACATACTAACCCCAAAGAACCCAGAATGAAATGGGTACCTAAAACTTAATTCCTCAAATTTGCAGGTATGCTTAGAGCATCAAAATCCAGGAAATGGTACATTGACAGTGGATGCTCTAGACACATGACAGGAGATCAATCCAAGTTCTCAACAATCATTCACAAAGAAGGTGGCAAGGTAACATTTCATGGAAATCATTCCGGAAGGATAGCTAGTATTGGAGAAGTTGGAAACAATGATGGACCAAAAATACAAGATGTCTACCTTGTGGAAGGCCTATGCCATAATCTCCTTAGTGTAAGCCAAAGTGCAGATAAAGGTAATCTAATCATCTTCAACTCAGAAGAATGTCTGATTGTGAGCAAGGATGATCTCTCCTTAGATAACATTAAATCAAAAGCTTTATTCAGGGCTCCAAGAGAAGGTAATTGCTATACTCTTAACTTGTCCAATAATTCTCCATCTGAAAAGTGTTTCATTAGTAAGTTAGATGAAAGTTGGTTGTGGCATAAACAGTTAGCTCATATTAACATGTTCCAACTTGATAAACTAATGAAAAAGGACTTGGTCATTGGATTGCCAAAACTTGATTTCAAAAAGGATATGATCTGTGATACATGTCAAAAAGGAAAGCAAACTAAATCATCCTTTCATTCAAAAAATGAGATTTCAACTAATAGACCACTTCAATTACTGTATATGGACTTAGTTGGTCCAGCTAGAGTAAAAAGCTTTGGTGGAAATTTATATACTATAGTTATAGTTAATGATTTCTCAAGATATACATGGACCTTATTTTTATATGCTAAAAATGAAGCATTTGATCAATTTGCTGTCTTTGCCAAGTAGGTCCAGAACGAGAAAGGTTTATCTATTGCAGGAATCCGAACTGATCATAGAGAAGAATTTTAAAATCACTCCTTTGAGAAATTCTATGATGAGATGGGGGTAGATCACAATTTCTTTGCTCCAAGAACTCCCCAACAAAATGGAGTAGTTGAAAGAAAGAACAGAGTCCTCACAGAAATGGCAAGAGCAATGCTGAATGAAAATTAGACCTCCCAAGTGTTTTGGGCAGATGCAATGAACACAGCCTGTTACATCTCTAACCGAGCATATCTTAGGAAAAAGCTGAACAAAACCCCATATGAACTTTACAAGGGAAGAAAGCCCAACATAGCTTATCTGCACGTCTTCAGATGCAAATGCTTTATCCACAAGAATGGTAAGGAAAACACAAGTAAATTTGATTCTAAGGTTGATGAAGGTATATTCCTTGGCTATTCCTCTAGGAGTAAGGCTTATAGAATATATAATCTTTCTACTCGAACTATAGAAGAATCATTTCATGTTGTTTTTTGCGAAACCAACTCAAACAAATCCATGGTTGATGATGATGATGAAGTTCAGATCAATCTGCTTCAAAAACCTCTTCTGTTTTGGAAAATTCTGAAAATAACTTACAAAGAGAACCAGAAGCTGAATCTGAACATGTTTGTGAAAACCCTGGTCAAACTCAACTTAGCTTGGAAATACAGTAGGAGTCATCCACTGGACCAAGTTATAGGTGATGCAAATCAAGGAGTTAGAACCAGACAAAGTATCTTGAATGAAGTTACCTTTTCAGCTTTTATTTCAGAAATAAAACCCTCTAAGATTGAAGAAGCCCTTTCAGACAATGATTGGGTGATAGCAATGCAAGAGGAATTACACCAATTTGAAAGAAATCAAGTTTGGGACTTGGTACCCAAGCCCAAAGACCATCCAGTCATTAGCACCAAATGGGTATTCAAGAACAAACGTGATGAGTCTGCAATCATTGTCCGTAACAAGGCAAGACTGGTAGCCAAAGGATATAATCAAGAAGAAGGAATTGACTATGAAGAAACTTATGCTCCAGTTGCAAGATTAGAAGCAAAAAGAGTTCTTCTAGCCTTTGCTTGCATTAAAGGCTTCAAACTTTATCAAATGGATGTGAAATCATCTTTTCTAAATGGATTTATTCAAGAAGAGGTTTATGTAAAGCAACCTCCTGGTTTTGAGAATGAATTTCATGCAGATCATGTCTTCAAATTAAAAAAGGCCTTATATGGCTTGAAACAAGCTCCTATAGCTTGGTATGAAAGGCTAAGTAAATTTATTCTAGATCATGGATTTGTAAGAGGAAGAGCAGATACAACCCTGTTTATCAAAAGTAACAAGCTTAATGAAATTTTACTTGTACAAATCTATGTGGATGATATAATTTTTGGTGCTACTAATGATGCTTTGTGCAAGGGATTCTCTGAGATTATGCAGGGTGAATTTGAAATGTCAATGATGGGAGAGCTTAACTATTTTCTTGGTCTACAAATCAAGCAACGAAAAAATGGGATATTTATTTCTCAGACCAAGTATCTAAGAGACTTGCTCAAGAAATAGGTCTTCAAGATTGTAATGGGGCAGACACACCAATGAGCTCAACTGCTGCCTTAGATGCTGATGAGAAAGGAAAAGACTTTAATATCACAAGGTATAGAGGCATAATTGGATCATTGCTCTACTTGACAGCAAGCAGACCTGATATACAATTCAGTGTGGGGATGTGTGCTCGATTTCAGTCCGCACCTAAGGAATCACATGTTGAACATGTGAAAAGAATTTTTAGATACTTACGTAATACAGAAGAATTGGGCCTATGGTTTCCCAAAGGACAACCTGAACACTTGGTAGCTTATTCTGATTCAGACCATGCTGGATACAAGACTGATCGTAAAAGCAAAAGTGGACAATGTGAATTCTTTGGAAATTCACTTGTCTCATGGTTCAACAAAAAGCAGAACACAGTAGCTGTATCCTCAACTGAAGCTGAATATGTTGCCGCTTCAAGTTGCTGCTCACAAGTTCAATGGCTCAAGCAACAGATCCAAGATTTAGGAACTCACTTGAAGGAAATCCCCATCCTCTGTGATAACACTAACACTATAAGCTTAGCCAAAAACCCTGTTTATCACACTCGAACAAAGGATATTGATGTCAGACATCATTTCATTCGAGACCATGTTCAAAAGAAGGACGTCAAAGTGTTATTTATTAAAACTCATCAACAACTTGTAGATATCTTCACAAAACCACTTGCAAAGGAGCAATTTACTTTCATTAGAAGAGAATTGGGAATGGTAAATCCCAATAAATTGTAAGATGACTCTATCTCAATGTTAATTATGTTTTTGATGATTAATTGTTGCTAACTTAAGCATTGGAGTGTTTAGCTATGTTTTATGCAGGATATAAACTGACCATTGTGTGAAGTTTGCCGTTAGGACAAGCAAACTCGAGTCTATCTAACGCATGCTTGAGTTTACAAAAGGCAAAAAGCACAAATCAAATATTGTGGGCAAGCAAACTCGAGCCCATAAGTGTCAGACTCGAGCCTAGTAAAGACAGAGAGCTATTCAATTAGAAATGAGAGGGACAAACTCGAGCCTAGCACAACATGCTCGAGCCTGCACGGGAAAAAACTCAAAGCAAGCTCAGGGAACACTCAAACTCGAGCCTATTAGTGATATGCTTGAGCCCATCGTTGAGTGTCAAGTGTTCACAGATACACACTTGGCATCCAGGTCAGTTCACTTTTGTACAGACTCGAGCCTATTCTTGAAAACTCGAGCAGGTAACTCGAGCCTACAAGTTTTAGGCTCGAGCCTGACGCATGCTATATATATGTAAAGCTCACTAGACGCTCTTCACTCGCCTCTCTCACTCGAGCCTGACCTAAATTCCTCTAAAACACTTCTCCTTCTCTCAAACCCATTCGATTTCATCTTCTAAAATGGCCCCTAAACGAACTTCGACTGCTACTTCATTTGATTCTGCGACGAATTCAGCATCTCCCCCACCGCTGAAAAGACCTAGGAGGGAGAAATTTGCTCCCAAGAAACTCCAGTCTGGGATCGATTCCAGGATTCCAGGAGTTGCAGTGAATGAGCCTACTCCTGTGAGCAAGCCAAAGAAGTTGGTTATCCAGGAACCAACTGGAAGTCAAAAGAAGAAGATTGTTGATCCAGAAGCCGACCTTCAAAAAGACAAAGAGATAATCATTGAGGTAGCCAAGCCTTCCAAGAAGAAGAAGGCACTAGTCTCTGCTTCTGAATTCAGAGGAACCAGCAAGGACCAAGGTTCTTCCAAAACTACTCCCTCAAAATCACAATCCAAGGTACCTAAAGACATTCCAGCCCTTCTGAAAATCAATGATACTCCCTCTAAACCAAAAGACTTCTTAGATAAACCTATAGAGTTTGCAGGGAAAGAAGCTACCATGTTCAAAGAACAATTCTCCCTTAAAACCTTTTGCCCAGTAGTTTCTGTTGATTTACAGAAGGTTAAGGAAGACTGCAACATCGATTTATCACCTTGGCTCAAGCCCTTTGAAACCCTATTAGGAATTAAAGCCTCCTACAGTCCATCTATTGTCAAGACTTTCTACCTATTAGAGGAAAGATTAACTACCAAAGTCAGAGGCAAAAAGATCACCATATCTGCCAAATATCTGAACTCTCTCTTATAAATATCTTATCCCCTATCAGCTAATGAATACAGATACAGTGATAGGGATACCTTTAGATTACTTCGACCCAATGTACCAATCCCTACTTCTGGTAAGCTCCTCAATTTCACTCCAGCTGCCATGCCAATTGAGTACAGAGCCATCTGGTATATTTATGCCAGAAATTTATTACAAAAAGGAGGAAATTTCACACACTTCGCAAATAGGGACTTCCCTATTTTTACCTCCATTATAGATAAGAAGCCTCAGAATGTAGGGCACTGGATTTTTAATGAAATACTTAGATTCAGATTTGCCTCCAGACATTCCTCTCAGACCCCTTTCCCAACTTTGGTCTCTGTAATTCTCTTCCATGAGAAAATATGGCACTTGACCAATGAGGACCCTGTTACCCCACCAATTTTTGGAAAGCATCACCTGAACCTGATGAGAGTCAATCTGGAAGAAGGTTCAAAACAATCAAAAGCTCCAACCACCACAAAAGCACCAACGTCCAAAGTCAATGAGGCTCAGTCACCTCCTTCAACACTTCCAGCTGAACTATACCTTCAAATCAAAGACTTTGTTTCAGAAGCAGTGGCTGACACCTTTAGAACCTTCCAAACAAATCTTGACATAAAATACAATGCCCTCATTTCAACTATTGAAACTCAGATTGGACGGATGGTTGAAAAGGTCACTACAAGCCATGACAAATTGGTTAAAGTTCAAGATGCTCAAGGGGAGCAATTGAAGACCTTGGATGAGAAAGTGGAGAAACTCACAAAGCTTCTTCAAGACAAGAAGCTATCTGATCCCATTCCTCAAACTTCAGCTTACCCATTCTCATCTTCTTCATCCACACACAGCATTCCTATCCATGTCTCACTTCCCTCTCACCACTCCTCTCCCCACATTTCCTCACATACTCCAATTCTACTATCTCCTTCACATCCATCCTCCTCACCTAGGCCAAATCATCCCATACTAGCCAATGTTCCATATGTACCTCCTGCTCCTCCATCTTCTTCCATTCCTATCATCTCTATACCATCTTCCTCAGACTCCTCTTCCTCCCCAAATCTACCTCCACCTCCTCCTAATGTCCCCCTCCTCAAGACTACCCTACCTATTATTCCCATAACTACTGTCCCTGCCTCTGATCCCTCCCTTTCTGATGATGTCAAAGGGGGAGAAGAAAAGTGAAGAGAATATAATATACTAGCTTTCTTTTGAGCTTTCGTTATTTGAGTTTTCAAATCAAGTGCTTTGATGTTACTAATGTCTCTTTTGATGTTGATAATGTTTTGGTGTTTTTTTTTGTGCATTGATCTTCATTATTCTCTGTAAGTCAAACTTTATGAAGTTAATATAATGCATTTCCAGATATCTTAAATTAATATGAGCCATATGCAATACATTGTGTTTCTAATTCTTGCTCAAATGATTCTACATGCTCAATCTTCTGAAAACCTCAAAATCTCTGTCAAATTTAGTTTACAAGTGTTTTCATCATCAAAAAGGGGGAGAATGTTAGTTCCTTATGTGTTTTGATGATAACAAACCATTGTAAAACTAAAAGTATTTTAACAGGAAGTAAAAATAAGCATTTTGTATTTAGGCAAACTTGAGCCTAACTTTATAGACTCGAGCCTGCTCGTGACAGAGAGCAAAGTTCATGGTTTTATAACTAAGGCAAACTCGAGCCTGTTGTGGTAAACTCGAGCCTAAGTCTTACAGAGAGCATGTCACATTTTTCACTTGAGCATGGTTCTCTTAACTCAAGCCTAAGTCTTACAGAGAGCTCCTGAAATAAAATTTCATGTGAATAGACTCGAGCCTATGAAATTAGACTCGAGTCTACCTCTTACAGAGAGCTACCGAAAGCTCAATCTAAAAATAGGCTCAAGCATAATGTTTCTAACTCAAGCCTAGTTCAGATACAAGGAACTCTCAAAAGCGAATAAGTGAAACAAACTCAAGCCTAACACTTACAGACTCGAGTTTGGGACAGACAGAGAGCCATCAAACTTTATGGCCCGAGTAGACTCGAGCCTAAGATTTTCACTCAAGCCTATATCTTTATATCTAAACTTCTTCTCACTGCAAACAGCCCTAGACTCGAGCCTATCAGTAATAGACTCGAGCCTGTGGAGTATTCCAAAATGGTTTCAAGCACTCATCACGATAAACACTAGAATCCAAAGAGCAAACTCAAGCCCGCTGAGTTTATGCTTGAGTTCACACGAACAAACTCGAGCCTAATGAGAGCTCTGTTTTATTTTCTGCGTGTTTGATATTTCTGATTCACTCTCATGATGCATTTTACGCTTATATAAGTTTACGAATCATTATATATATGTTTGATAAGTTTGTTCATGAGTTTCAGATTACATTAACACGTTTTGAGCTTCAAATCAGATCTGGTACAAGAGCATTTAATGCACGACCAAAAACCAGGTTGAAATTTCTCCTCTATCCCAATGGTTCAGCTCAGACCGTTATGGATCAACCAAATCACTCTCCAACGGTCAAAAATGAATTATGAAATGGCAAGAATACTGGAAAAACATATGCAACGACTATATCCAAGATTCCAGCCA
Source organism: Acacia confusa (assembly GCA_037074495.1). NCBI lineage: Eukaryota > Viridiplantae > Streptophyta > Magnoliopsida > Fabales > Fabaceae > Acacia > Acacia confusa. The sequence continues at coordinate 29,142,486 of CM073505.1, read as the reverse complement.
AGAATTGAAGAAATGACTAAAGATATGCAATGGCCATTTTCCAGATTTGCAGTTGAACATTAGAGAAGAAAATGCAACGGCTAGTTTCACTGGTTAATCTATAAATACCCACGAAGATGAAGAGCAAGATACACAACAAAATTACATCTGACTGCTTCTTTGATCTTTGAGCTTTGTTTTATGCGAAATATTTTTGAACTTCAGTGTTAATGATTATTTGCTCTTTAAGAGAGTCAAATTTCGAAAATCATTTCTGATTACTTGTTGTGTGAAAACTCAAGGTTGTGGAACTTGTGAGTTAGGTAGTTTAATTACAAAGTGTAAGGGGGAGCAAGTCCTAGGTGATTGGGATTGGATGTGATTTACATTGTTGTAATTAAAGCTCACTAAGATATTAGAAATACCCAGAAGATATCTGGGGACTGGACGTAGGTCAAGTTGAGACTGAACCAGTATAAATTCTTTGTGTGAAGCTTTTCTTCCCTTACTCTCATGATATTGATTTTTCAAAGGTTTTGGAAAAGCGTTTTTAAAAAGAAATTTTGTTTTAAAATCCCCAATTCACCCGCCTCTTGGTGATTTCTTCCATCTTCAGAATGATTGGATCATTGCTTTATCTAACTGTAAGTCGTCCTGACATCCAATACAGTGTGGGGATGTGTGAAAGGTTTCAGTCTACCTACAAGGAGTCTAATGTTGAAAATGTGAAGAGGATCTTCAGATACCTTGCTGACACAAAATCCCTTGGTCTATAGTTTCCTAAAGGTCAACTTAACACTTAATTAGACTCATATCATGCCAGATACAAGACAGATAGAAAGAGCGTAAGTGGACAATGTCAATTCCTTGGTGGCTTACTTATCTCTTGGTTTAGCAAGAAGCAAACAATCATATTTGTGTCATCGACTGAAGATGAGTATATTGCTGCATCAAGTGGTTGTACTCAAGTCCTATGGCTCAAGCAACAACTTTTGGATATAGGACTCCATCTCAAAGAAATTCCAATTCTTTGTGATAATACCAGCACAATAAGCTTGACAAAGAATCCAGTGTAACATACTTAGACAAAGCATATTGATGTGAGACATCACTTCATAAAGAATCATGTCCAGAAGAAGGATGTCAAGGTTATGTTCATCCTAACTCACTTTTAACTTGTTGATATCTTCACCAAACCATTGGTTAAGGAGTAATTCAATTTCATAAGAAAAGAATTGGGAATGGTAAATCCCAATGAGTTGTAAGTATGTCTTACTCAATGTTAGATATGGTTTTGATGATTATTAGATACTAACTTATGCATCAAAGTGTCTAGTTATGGTTTATGCAGTATGCTTGAAATGTTGATGTTTGCTGTCAAAAGAAGCAAACTCGAGTTTTAGAAGACAAACTCGAGTTTATCGGGGATAGAGAGCAACCTAAGGTTTTGGAGGAAACCGAAACTCGAGTCATCAAGTGAGCAACTCGAGTTTCCATCAGACAGAGAGCAGCCATGTTGTTGAAGAAAAGTGAAAACTCGAGTCAGTAAGTATAAACTCGAGTTTTTGTTGCGGAACTTCAAGGGTGTACACATACACCTTTGAAGTTCAGGTAAGTTTGCTTTTATGCAAACTCGAGTTAGTTAGTAGAAACTCGAGTTTGTCGCACCTTATGTGTGTGTGTGCGCACACGCGCGTGTGCTTTGTCTGTTGTCTCTACTCTCTTCAAGACTCAAGTTTACCCTAAGATTTTCTCTCGTCCTCTCATCTCCTTTCCATTTTTTGACCTCTTTCGACTTAAAATGGCCTCCAATAAACCAACCAGAACCTTCAAAGAAGCATATTTCGACTATGAAGATTCAGGTTCTCTTTCGCTTCCTCCTTTGAAGAGACTAATACGGATGAAGTCCATTCTTATGCACAGACCTAGGTGAATGAAAGCTATACCTAGGAAATTTGACTCATGAGTTGACAAATCCATCCCTGGGGTTGCCGCTTTACCTGCTATGTTAGTTTTCTATGTGTTTTGATGATAACTGACAATTGTAAACTAATGAGTGAAGTTTTGATATTAAAGTTCAGGGTAAGATTGTAGTTTGCTAATGTTTTAACTTTTTACTGTGTTAGTCAAACTCGAGCCTAATCTTATTAAACTCGAGTTCATGCCTAACAAACAGAAGGAAAAGTTTTGAACTTGTGCAAACTCGAGCCTTCCTTCATGAACTCGCGCCTACTCGTGATAGAGAACAAGTGTCAAGTTTTTATCTGAGATGGACTCGAGCCCATTATGATGAACTCGAGCCTACAAGTTACAAAGAGCAAATCTAGCTGCTTGCCAATAACTAAACTCAAGCCTATCATATTAAACTCGAGTTTGTGTCTTACAAAGAGCATGTCGAGTATATGAAACTCAAGCATGATTGTTCTAACTCAAGTTTAAGTCTTCCAGGAAAAGGTCTCCTAGTTGGTCATAAAAGCAAACTCGAGCCCATTAATCTAAGCTCGAGCTTAACCCTTACAGAGAGTACCTTTGGAAAATGAACTCGAAACCAACTATGCAAACTCAAGCCTATCCTTTGGATGCAATGTGCCTAAGTCAAGCAAACTCGAGCCTAGCAGTTATAGGCTCAAATCTGGCTCAGACAGAGAGATGTCACAAAGTCTATAACACGAGTAAACTCGAGCCTGAGTGGATTTAACTCGAGTTTATCAGGACTCTTGAAAATGGAAGAAATCACCAAGAGGGGGGTGAATTAGGGATTTCAAAAATTCTTTTCAAAGATGCTTGACTTTTTCAAAACAAAAAGAAACGAAAGAGTAAGAGAAGAAAAGCTGGACACAAAGGATTTATATTGGTTTGGTCTTAACCTTGACCTACGTCCAGTCCCCAGATATCTTATGGGTATTTCCAGTATCTTAACAAGCTCTAATTACAACAAAGTAAATCACATGCAATCCTAATCACCTAGGACTTGCTCCCCCTTACACTTTGTAATTAAAAGACTCAACTCACAGGTTTCCACAACCTTGAGTTTATACAAATATTTGAAAAGAGATTTCAAGAAACAGGACTCTCAAAAGAGCAAATATTGATAAACACTGAAGATCAAATCAAGAGCACAATACAGACTCAAATTGCAAATATAATCAGTTGTAGCTCGGTTGTGTGTACTTTGCTCTGGGTCTTCATAACTATTTATGGGCTATCTAGACGAACTAGCCGTTGCATTTTCTTTTCTAACGTTCAACTTCAAATTTGGAAAATGATAGTTGCTTATTTTCCTCTGTTCTTTCAATTCTAAGCTGGAATCCTGGAATTCATTGATGCAGAGGGTCTTCCAGATATTCTGTTATACCATAACCATTATTTGACAGTTGGGGAGCGATTTAATTGATCCATAACGGTCTGTGCTGAACCATTGGGATAGAAGAGAGAGATTAGCCTTGATCTTGGTTCTTCATTTACTGCACTTGATCTAGATCCGATTTCATCTTAATCTTTGCTGAACTTATCTGAAACTTACTCAAAACTTCATCAATGATGTTAGAAATAATGGTAATACATGATATGACATTCATAGATTAACCCATAAAGATTTCGCGATTGACGCAATCTGGTTCTTCAAAATTACCGATACAAACTCGAGTTTGTAGTCCCAGACTCGAGTTTTGGGTTTGTCTAAAGAGCAAGATTGCGACATGAGTTTTGAACATGACTGGAAAGCTCTCTAAACTAGAGTTAACAAGTGTCTGACTCGAGTTTTGATCTTTGATATGAAAATGCGCGCTAAGTTCAAAACTTCAAAACTGGAGGTTTGAAAACACAAACTGGAGTTTCTAAATCAGACATATTGAGCAGCTCCCTGTATGGCCCAAACTCGAGTTTTGAAACTCAAAACTCGAGTTTTAGTGTAAACTGAAACTTTGAAATTTCTTTGTCAAATGTAAACTAGAGTTTCATATTCAAGACTGGAGTTTAGAAACCAAGTTGTAACTCGCGTGTTTTCTGTGTGACCTAAACTTGAGTCTACAAAGTCAGACTCGAGTTTCAGTGAAGACTGAAACTTTGAGATCTTTCTGTTTGAAACAAGACTGGAGTTTACAAACCAAAGCTAGAGTTTACAGGACTTGTGAAGATTCTGAAGTTTCTGATTTCTTTCTGTTTGGTCTAAACTCGAGTTTACACACCTAGACTTGAGTTTGTCTTGTTGTAAAAACTCTGAGTGCTCTCTATGTCTCTCAAACTCGAGTTTGCATAATCAAACTGGCGTTTGGTTTTCTTTGCAAAATTGAGTAGCTCTCTGTCAAGTCTCAAACTCGAGTTTTCCTACCCAAACTCGAGTTTGCCTTTGACAGTAAGTTTTACAACTTACCAAGGACAAACTTCATGTTGAGTTTACAATTGTTAGTTATCATCAAAACACCTAGAGAACTAACAACTCTGTTTCAAGACGAGGTCTCATGATCATTTGTTTCAATCTTACAAGTCTAAACTCTCACATATTAAGCTTTGAATCATCATACATACATATACTTGATCAAATTGACCATTTATTTCAGATGATTTCAGCAAATCAGGTCTGGGTCAAGTGCATTAAATGAAAAGCCAAAGACAAGCATGAAACTTCTCCTTTTTGACAAAGGTTCAGCTCAGACTGTTATAACTCAATTAAATCATTCCCCAATGGTCAAAAATGAATCATAGAACAACAAGAACTCTGGAAGATCATCTACAACGGCTAAATCCAAGATTCCAGCTGAAAATTGAAAGAATGGAGAAAAATGTGCAACAGTCATTTTTTTCCAGAATTGAAGATGAACGTTGCAGAAAAAAGAGAGATGTATATGCAACGACTAGTTTGCCTAATCAAGCTATAAATACCTAGGAAGACTCATTATAACATGCACCGAACTACAACTGATCACACTTACAATTTGAGTCTATATTGTGCTTTTAATTTGAACTTCAGTGTTTATCATATTTGGTTTTTTGAGAGTTTTGTTTTTTTTTTATGAAATCATTTTCAAATACTTATTTGTATAAACTCAAGGTTGTGGAACCTGTGAGTTGAGTCTTTTGATTACAAAGTGTAAGGGGGAGCAAGTTCTAGTGGATTAGGATTGCATGGGTGTTACATTGTTGTAATAAGAGAATATTGATAGTGAGAAATACCCAGAAGATATCTGGGGACTGGACGTAGGTCAATGTTAGGATCAAACCAGTATAAATCTCTTGTGTCCTAGTTTTTCTCTCTTTGCCTTCTAACTTTGCGTTTTGAAAATTTGGGTATTACTCATAAAGGAAATTTTTAAAATCCCCAATTCACCCCCCCTCTTGGTGATTTCTTTCATCTTCATGCTAAACCCAAGGGGGTTAATATTCGAGAACCCACTGAAGATCAAACGAAGAAAAAGTTTGAGCCTGTTGTGGGAAAGGGGAAAGAAAAGGTAGATGAACCTTCCAAGGCTTCAAAGTATTGGGATCTGTACATGCAGTAGAATTAAGAAACTTATGAATCCCATCAGGGATCCACCAACAACGTTTAAATCAAGTTAGAAAAGAACCATACCTATGCGAATTTAATGAGTGTCTCTTACATATTTGATCTCGTGGGCTACCTACTCGATCAACAGGAGTCGACTCTATGAATCCACTCCCTCTACCGATATCCACACGAACGACCTCCAACACCGACAGCAGCGTGCTAGCATCTTTAGTATTCTAGCGTCTCTCTAATTTCTCTCTAGTTTATTGTGGCTTTTTTTTAATATGAATGACAAAAAGTCCTGTGGGTTTTTCAAAACCTGATAGGCGTAATATATTCAAAATTAATCCTTATTAATTTTAAATTTTGAATTTGGATTAAAATAATATATTAATTAAATCTATTTACTAGATCTAATGTAATCTATTTACTTAATCCAAATTAAAAGCCCGCTGATTTAATTTATCTTTATAAATTAAATCTAAGATATAACATCTATCTATTTAATTAAATATGAGATATTATATCTCTATTCGAAAATTAAATATGAGATATGATATCTATCTATTTAATTAAATATGAAATACTATATCTCAATTTAAATTAAATCAGATATATTATATCTCTATTTAAAATTAAATTTGAGATATGATATCTATCTATTTAATTAAATATGAGATACTATATCTCAATTCAAATTAAATCAGATATATGATATCTTAGTTTATTTTAGTTATTTAATTTATCAAATAAGTTAAATACTATAGTTATATTATTATCTTAATAAATAATATTATTATTATTTTCAAAATTTATTTTATAAATAAATAAATAAATATATATATATATATATATATATATATATATATATATATATATATATTATCCACCCTAAATTAAACTTTGTATTTATTAAATCTTAGACATATCTATAATTCAATGAATCTTGACCCTATTGCTCATGTTGAGCCATTCTTGTGTGTGACCCTGTAGGCCCATATGAGATTGGCAGCAGACCAATATTACACCAGCCCACAAGTCGCAAGTGGCCTCTAGTAAAACATTGCAACTACCCAATTCATATGGGGATTGTTAGGGAAAAACTGTATAGCCTATAACTTTGCAAGTATACGGGCCATATCAAGTAATAAAGTAAGAGTAAGATATCGTTCCCATGAGGATTTAGTACCCACAACTTCAGTTAATAATTAATTTTACACTTTCGTTTAAGTTGAGCAACCAAATTTAATTAAATTAAGAGAAAATAAAATAAAACCAAAATTAAGATAAACATGAAAGCGGAGCTAGATCACCAAGAGGGGGGTGAATTGGGGATTTTTAAATTTTTCCAGCAAGCTCTGTTTTAAGGTGATAAGATAGAGTAAACTAGAGTGCAGGGAAGAGAGAAAGACACAAAAGTTTATACTGGTTCAACCCAACTCTATGGCCTATGTCCAGTCCTCAAGCACCCTGAGTATTTCACTATGTCACTTGATTACACCCTCTATAACTCTGAAGCAATTCTCTTACTAGAACTTGCTTCCCCTTACTAGTTGTAATCAATGACCCCCAAATCTTTAAGTCCCCTGACCTAAGATTGTCTACAATAAATGAGGTGCAAATAATAAACTCTCTTAAATAGTGGATAAGATTACACACTAAAGCTCAATAGTATCAAGAGATACTCTGTATAGAAAACTTTAAGAGTAAATGAACAAATTGAATGCTATTTCGTTTTCTGGCTCAATAGTTGTTGAGAGGAATTGAATGTTGCTATACTTATACTTAGAGTGTGATTAATAACTGTTGCAAGCATCCATATGACCATTGGTGAAGTTGTCCATCTGTTGGAAGCACTTTGATCTCTTCTCTCTCTACTCTTTTGCTTATTCTTCTTGTTGTAGGATAAAGGCTGACTTCTATACATTTTTATCCGTTGGAAAGTCAGTCCGTTGATTAGGTGAATGTCTCTTTATCCTTTTTGCATCGTGCAGAGTTTGGTAGATCAAAATATAGCAAGTTAGGTGGCCTTGCATTTAATGCCCTGACATGACTTTTTGCATTAGTTGTATCAGCTAAAAAAATATGCACAAATCATCTATAAATCAGCTGAAATACACTAGCAAACACGTTAAACATATCTGGTAATGTTCATAATTAATATTAGAAAGTATTCAGATCAATCAACAAGTTTTAACCAGATTTCGCAAATTTGAATTATCAGTTATCGCGATATATTCTCGAGTTTGTGCATCAATACTGGAGTTTACCACTATGCACTTAAGTCTATATCGAGTTTTATGTTGATACTCGAGTTTCTTCCTTCCAGAGAGGAAAGTCGCGATTTGAGCTTTGGAGCTTCAGTTTAACTTAGACTAATACTCAAGTTTGCAATCTAAACACGAGTTTTAGACTCTTAGCAAAAATATGTCCAAAACATCAAAACCAGAGTTTTCATCCAAAACTGAAGTATTGAATTCCTTGGAAAACATTGATGCTCTCTGTATGACTTAAAACTCGAGTTTCCAAACCCATACTCAAGTTTGTATTTTTAACTTGAAACTTAGAAAGAACATTAGCCAGTTTAAAACTGGAGTTTTCGAAACTGGAGTTTTCCAAACCAGAGTTCATAAGTTCATTGAAAAATTTGATCATCTATGCTTGGCTCGATACTCGAGTTTTTAATGTCATACTCAAGTTTTCATTTTGAAATATGAAGATGTTTGAATTTTGGAGCCAAGTGAGAAAACTGGAGTTTTTACATTTCAAAACTAGAGTTTTTGAAACTGGAGTTTTCTTTTCTCTTGAAGGATATTGAAGAGTCTCTTTGGCCTAAACTCGAGTTTTGAAACCAATACTCGAGTTTGTCCTGGTGCAAAACTTGCAATGCTCTTTGTAAGGCCAATACTCGAGTTTCCAAAGGGGAAACTGCGGTATTGGCTCTGTTCAATAAAATTGAACTCTCCTCTGTAAGGCCAAAACTCGAGTTTTGAATCTGATACTCGAGTTTTGCCTCAGACAGCAAGATTTCACTTTCTTGAGACAAAACTTCAATCTTGATTTTACAATTGTTTGACATCATCAAAACCCATAGAGAACTAACAAAACAAACTACGACAATAATCAACTGAGCAACCCAAAGTCACTAATCCCTTATTAAGTTTATAAACCTTGATTTCACTAATTTATTTAGCCTTAATATTAATTTTGTTAATCTCGAGTATAACTAGCTATAAGTGTTTGTCGATCCACTTACAACCCTCTCTTAAGTAGAAATTGTTATGTCTAACAAATTTACTCAAGAGGTATCATAACTTGGACACACTCTTCAACAATTATATGGGGCTATTAGGTATATGTCTATCATAATTGCAAATTAAATTATAATCAAATCCCATATTACTTAATCTCATAGCCTAATTAAAATCTCCTTCATTAAGGTAAATCCTAATGCTCGAATTCATATTTAATGATGGCCAGTCACTAAATAGATAAAACTAAACAAGATTAAGCAACCAAAATTAATACTAATTATAACTAAACCATGAAAACAAAGTTTGATCCATTAATAAGTTCATAGGTCCTCCAGGCTGCAAAATAAATTAGCCACACATGGCTAAAACTAAATCCACTGCAACAATATTGAATTCAAAGCTCAAAGCCATAAAGAAAATCAAAGGGAAATGAGTATAGATAACACAAATAGCCCTAAGAAAAGCAGCGACAGTATTGTTCTGGCACTCCGACGGACTAGGCTTTCAAAAGAAAGAATAGCAACATCGTCTACCTCTAGTCTCTGGTTTCTTCGCTCCTCTGCCTAACGTTATGCTTGCAACTTTGCGTCTTTTCCCTTTTTTTCTCTGCGCATTTGCACTCAGCCGCTGCTCTCCTTCTCGTCACGCACATCCCTGTTCTTTTTGCTTCTTGCCTTTTAATAAATAAAATTTTAGCGATTCCTTTTTGTTGCTGTGGGCCCACGCTTTTGATTGTCAAAATCTTTCTTTGATTCAAATATATATCATGTGTTTTCACTCTCAATCAATTTCTTCCGGCACTACTACAAAAAAGTCCTTTAACGTCCCAAAATAGACCCAATTAACGTCCCTTATTCAAGGGATGTCTATTGAAGGGACATAGTAAAATTACATTTTTGGCGTCCCAAACTAATTTTGGGACTCCAAAAATATGATTTACGTAGCCACAACCTAATTTTGGGATACCACAAATTACTTACAAAATTTGTATACTAACTGTCATTTTTGGAGTCCCAAAACAAATTTTGGGACTCCTTAAATTATATTTCTGGAGTCTCAAAATATCATTTGGGACTCAAAATATAATTTAAGGTGTCCCAAAAGTTGTTTTGGGACTCCAAAAATATTTTCTTCTATAAAAAAAAAAAAAAATCACTTTTGGAGTCCCAATATGATTTTGGGACTCCAAAAGTAAGGTTAAGGCGTCCCAAATGTGATTTTGAGACTTGAAACATATTTTCTTTTACAAAAAATCATAGTTTTGGAGTCCCAAATGTTATTCTGGGAATCCAAAAATATGATTAAGGCATCCCTAACGTTATTTTCGGACGCCGTAAGAATTTTTTTTTTTAATAGCTGAGTACGCATTTTTCAAAAACCAGCAATTAAATTCTATAAAACCATCAACCAGATAGCCATGAACATACATTACCAAAATGTTTAGATCATTAATAAACCATGCATGAAACCTGCAGCCCTTAACGAGAAGTTGCAAATCTGGAATATGACAGTTGCATATTTTTCTCTATTTCTTCAATTCTCAACTGGAATTATGTAATTAGTTGATACAGATAGTCTTCCAAATATTTTGTCATTCCATAAACCTTATTTGACCGTTGAAGAGAGATTTAATTGATCTATAACGGCCTGAGTTGAACTATTGGGATAGAGGAGAAAGATCAGGCTTGTTCTTGGTTCTTCATTTATTGCATTTGATCCAGATCTGATTTTATCTTGATCATTATTGAATTTATCTGAAACTTACTCGAAAACTCATCAATAATGTTAGAAATAATAGTAATACATGATATGACATTTTCAGATTAACCCATAAAGATTTCGCAGATTGACGCAGTCTGGTTGTTCAAAATCTGTTCGTTACAAACTCGAGTTTTCATAAGTAGACTCGAGTTTAGAGTTCATCCAGAGAGTATGTCCGCGATAAGAGTTTTGAACACATTTTGCAACACTCCCTAAACTTGAGTTGACAAGTGGCTGACTCGAGTTTTAGTTCTTATCGAGAGGAAAGTCGAGTTCTGGTTTTTTGACATATGACAAAACTCGAGTCATTAAGTGATGAACTCGAGATTTGGACTTTGGTGAGAAAAATAGACTTGAGTCCAAAACATAAAACAGGAGTTTCCAAAGTCAAGACTGGAGTTTTCAATTCAGGTGGTTACTTGAGTGTTTTCTGTTTGAGCTAAACTCGAGTCTTCAAAGTCCAGACTCGAGTTTCAATGAGAACTGAAACTTTGAGAGATTTTTGCCAAAGGAAAACTGGAGTTTTCAAAATCAAAACTGGAGTTTACAAAACAAGTAACAACTCGAGTGTTTCATTTTAAGCCAAACTCAAGTTACCATAATCCAAACTTGAGTTTCCAGGAGTTTACAAAATTCAGACATCTCTTCAACACATAAACTCTAATGAAAATTGGAGTTTTCCTGACTTGTAAAAATACTGAAGTTTCTAGAGTCTTTCAGTCTGGTCTAAACTCGAGTTTTTCAAACTGAAACTCGAGTTTGTCTTGTTGTGGAAACTTTGAGTGCTCTATGTATCTTGCAAACTCGAGTTTGCCTGAGCAAACTGGAGTTTGGCTTTCTTTGAAAAATTGAGCTACTCTCTATCAAGTCAAAACTCGAGTTTTGCTTACTTAAACTTGAGTTTGCCTTTAACAGTAAATCTTACAACTTTCCAAAGACAAACTTCATATTGAGTTTACAATTGTCAGTTATCATCAAAACATATAGAGAACTAACTTTCTCCCCCTTTTTGATGATGACAACACTTGTAAACTGAAACTTCAAGGAATTTGACAGATTGTAACATTTTGAATTGAAGTTTGGCAAAAGTACTATGAAATGCATACTAGGATATCAGAGATGGAAAAAGCAGAAGCAAAATGAACTTGTCATATAAACCATAAGTGCATTTCATGAAGAGTAAAGTAGTAAAGTGAATACAAAAGAAGATGAATACATAAATACAGACTTAAGCAACACTCAAGATTGCTCTGTGCCTTTCTCTCCCCCTTTGTCATCAGCAAAAGAGGGTGGAGCTGTGGTAGAGTCTGGAGGTGTAGGGTCAACCAGAGGAGTAGAAGGAAGGGTGGTCTTAGAGGGATCAGCAGTGGTAGTGACTGGGGCAGCAGAGGTAGTGCCAAAGGTGGGTGAAGGAATAGTGGATGCAGACCGAGAGGAGTTTAGATGTTTCAAAATATGGTCTAGTTGCACCTTCATTGCATCTTGAGTCTCTGTTAAGGCTTAATTTGTTTTGGTTAACTCAGCCACTATTTTGGCAACCTCAATCTCAATGTTCGTAGCCAATTTGGTAATTGCAACATCGACAATCTCTTGGACTTTGGCAGTAAAATCAGAAGGAAGAGAAGGCTGAGGAGGTGGGGGTGCTGACTGAGCTTCTTGAGAACGAGCAGAAGGGGCTTTTGTCCTTGAAGGAGCCCTTGAATTTCTGGAGCCTTCATCATCAAAGCTGATCTTTATTAAATGTAGCTGTGGTTTCCCAAATGCTGGAGGTCTCTGAAGAGTGTCAGCAGCACCAAGAGGCCAGATTTTAAAGTAAAACAGAATCACAGAGGCTACAGAAGAAAAAGGAATGTGGGAAGGCTTTCTAGATCCAAATCTGAATTTGACCATTTCTTGGAACACCCATTGGCCCACATTTATTGGCATCTTATCCACAATGGCAGTGAAGGGGGCATAATCTTTCTGGGTGAAATGAGTGAAGTTGCCACCCTTTTGAACTAAATTCCTAGAATAAATGTACCACAAGGTACGATAGAGAGGGGACATAGAGGCAGGAATGATATGAAGAGAAACCAGTTGATCCTCAGTGACAGGTTCATTTGGTTTTAGAATTTCGAAACACTGCCTATTTGAATAATTAAGTGAATGATGAGGAGGAGGGTTGTCAATTTTCAAGATTGAATTAATGATTGTAGCAGATAGAGTAATCTTTACTCCCCTAACAGTAGTTGAGATTCTTTCTTCTACTAGAATTTTATCACTGTCTTCCGAATTATCCCAATCCATGTTAAAATAAAAGAGTCTTACAAGATTTGGAGTATAAGGAATAGAAATAGAGAGTAGGGACTTGAATTGAGTAGTCTAAGGGGAAAGATCGAGATTATAATCCTTTTTCAAAGTTTATAGATTAACTGATACAACTAGGCAGAAAGGCTTTTAAACATAGTCTTCTTTGAATTTAGTGGCCAATTCATTTGACAGGAAGGTATTGTCAGTGACAAAATCAGAAGGAGGAGAGTTTGATTGTAAATATCAGAGATGGAATTAGGTACCGTAGGAGGTTCCTCTGATGCTTGATCATTTTGTTGAGCAGAGGATGCTTGGCTCTTTTCAGTCCTCTTTCTCTTATAAGCTTTAAAGGATTCTGTAACTTTCTCTTTGCCTTTACCAGAAACAGATTCTGGTTTCTTTCTTGCTTGTTCCTCAGTTGGTTCTTGAATTGTAACTCCTTTAGGTTTTGGAGAAGAATGTCCTTGGAATTCCTTTATCAGCGCCTAAAGTAAATTTTCTGGGTATCATCTTTTCTCTCAGAGGTCGATGAGCAGGGATAGATTTAATTCTTACTGGTCGCTGTAGAGGAGAAGGCGATGGAGATCTTGAGGTTTCATCGTCTTGGAAGGGTCTGGATGTTTTATTTGAAGCCATTTTGAGATTTGAGAGGGCGAGATTGAAGATGAACTAGAGGGGTTGAGAGAGACTTGGCTAGACTTGAGTTTGAAGATTGTAAATGAACAGTCACTGCAAAACTTGAGTTTATTCAAACTCAAGTTTGCACTAATGGACTCAAGTTTGCATGAGTTCATACTTACCTGGACTTCAAGGATGTATGTGTGAATCCTTGAATTCCCGACAAAACTTGAGTTAATACTTACTGACTCAAGTTTTGAGTTACTTCAAAGCTTCAGGCTGCACTCTGTTTGATGAAGACTCGAGTCACTCACTTATTGACTCTGAGTTTTTAATTTCTTCCAAAACTTGTGGTGGTCTCTTTCTGCTTGTAAACTCGAGTTAATTACTTAATGACTCGAGTTTTGGCTGGCTCCTGAAACTCAATTGTTCTTTGTCCCCGATAAACTCGAGTTTCACTCTTAAGACTTGAGTTTGTCTCACAGCAAGCATTAATATGCATCCTGCAAAAAGAAAAGCACTACTAAACACTCTAATGTTGGTTATGATTAGTTTTGATGATGTCTTATATAGATGCCATTAGCAAGAGCAAAAAGTTTATATCATATACATTGTCTAATTGCTACATTTAATGTAGATTTGTTCATGTGGAGAAAGAACAAGAGAATAGAAGAAAGAAAGAGTTGATTCATGGAGAATAATCAAGAAGAGAGAAGAAAGAAAGAAGAACTTGTTGAATAAACTGAGAAAATCATTATACTGTTAGTTCTCTAGGTGTTTTGATGATAACTAATAATTGTAAACTTAATTTGAAGTTTGTCTTTGAAAGTTGTAAAACTTTCTGTTTAAGGCAAACTCGAGTTTAGGTAGCTAAACTCGAGTTTGGACTTGATAGACAGAAGCTCAGTTTTTAACAAAGAAAGCCAAACTCCAGTTTGCATAGGCAAACTCGAGTTTGCAGAGTTACAAAGAGAAATCAAAGTTTCTAAGAGTTGTAAACTCGAGTCTGTATTTATAAACTCGAGTTTAGATCAAAGGCAGTGACATTCGAATTTCAACTTGTTTCCAAACTCTTCCTTTGATTCTGAGAAACTCCAGTTTACAAGAAAGTTTAGAGGACAAAAGTTTCAAAGACTTGTAAACTCGAGTCTATGTCTTAGAAACTCGAGTTTGGGATCAAACAGAAGCTTCAACGTTTTATCAAATTTTCAAACTCTACCTTTGATCCTTCCAAACTCCAGTTTAAAAGAAAAGTTTAAGAGCTAAAGATTCGTAAACTCGAGTCTGTTTTAAGCAAACTCGAGTTTAGGATAAACAGAGACACTTGTGTTATTACTTGCTTTGTAAACTCCAGTTTTGGTTTCAGTGACTCCAGTCTGCACTTTAATGAAAATTTTTTCAAAGTTTGAATACTCACTGAAACTCGAGTCAGATTTTTGGAGACTCAAGTTTAGGACTGTTTTGAAAACACTTGAACTATTACATGATTTCTAAACTCCATTCTTGAAAATGGAAACTCCAGTTTGGGCTTTCAAAAGGTATTTCAATGTTTCAGTTTTTCACTGAAACTCGAGTCAAGGTTCTGGTGACTCGAGTTTAGCTCAAACGGAAAGCCTCGAGTAAATGACTGTTTTGAAAACTCCAGTTTTAAAAATGGAAACTCCAGTTTACATATGAAGAGATTTTTCAAAAGTTTCAATTTACACTGAAACTCGAGTTTTGGATATCAAAAATCGAGTCTGGGCTATACAGAGAGCTAAACAATATTTCAGATTTTGTAAACTCCAGTTTGCGTTTTCTAAACTCCAGTTTTGAAGCTCTGAACTTAAACTCAAGATTTTCATAAAAGCTTCAAACTCGAGTCAGTCACTAAATGACTCGAGTTTAGGCATGGCCTCAAAACTTCATCCAAGAGCCATTCACGATTTTCCTTTCTGTAAGAATCAAACTCGAGTCAGTCACTAATGAACTCGAGTTTAGGAAGTCTTTCAAAACAAGATGCTCTCTTGATGAACTCCAAACTCGAGTCTGGGTTTGTAAACTCGAGTTTGTAACGCACAGATTTGTAAAACCAGAAGGCGCGAATTTACGAAAACCATTTGAATGATCTTAATACTTCATATCTTTAATTGCTACTATTCCTAACGTCTTTTAACCAGTCTGTTAGCAAGTTTCAGATGATTTATTGAAGGAAACAATGAAGATTCAGTCAATGAGCTGTAAAGCAAGAAAGAGAGAATATATTGTCTTTTAAAGTGCTCCAACTTGGATTAAATAATTACAACTTTAAGCAAAGCCCATTCCAACACAGGGACATCAACATTTTCTTCATATTAATTAAGTCCCACATTGCTAGAATGTCTACAATAGATTGGACAAAAGCAGAATCCATCCATCAAGAAGATTTTTGTGGATTCTCAACAGCTAGTTCTGGAAGTGGAGCCTCCAACGTTCAAATTAGTAGTGCTCTTCCAACAGTCAAGTTCTTCATTCAAATTGGACTTCAACAGCTATAAATATCATTCAGATTCGAGGAAGAACTGAGACAGACAAGATACAAGACAATTACAGTGTGCAACAATCAGATTTCTGTATTCATTCTTCTGTAAATAGTCTTGAGAGATTTGAGCTTCAGTGTTTATCATTATCTGCTCTTAGAGAGAGTTTGTTTTCGTTAATCATTTGATTGTAAAGAATCTCAAGTCGGGGGACTTGGAGATTGATTGTACGACTACAACTTGTAAGGGGGAGTGAGTCCTAGAGAGAGGATCATCCCAAGTTACAGAGTGTGTAGTGTATTGTATTTGAGTATATCACTTACTGTGAGAATCTCAAGTCGGGGGACTTGGAGATTGGGATATCAGTGTACAACTTGTAAGGGGGAGTGTATCCTGGTGAGAGGATAGCTTTCGATTACAGAGTGTGTAACTGATTGTGAGTGATAGTGAAAATCCCAGAGAGTCTGGGGACTGGACGTAGGTCAAGGAGTTAGACCGAACCAGTATAAATCTTACTGTGTCTTGTTCTCTCTTCCCTTTCTCTGCACTACTTTGCTTCAGCGATTAATTTCCAGAATTGAGCGAAAGAATTTTTCAAATCCCCAATTCACCCCCTCTTGGTGATTTGCTCCGGCTTTTTCATATACAAGCTATTAGTTTGATTCTTGAAGTCTCCAAGATCAAATGGAAGTTGGGATGGCTCAATTCAGAGTTAAAACAAGCATATATCAGGTTCTGGATGAGCAAAATCGAGCCAGATACTCAAAAGTCAAGTTTACTGCATTACAGGAAGTGATCTGCCTCTGGATTATGAGCAAACTCGAGTTTAGGACACAAAACTCGAGTCTGGAACTCAAAACTCGAGTTAGTCACTTAATGACTCGAGTTTGTAGTGTCTTCAGCAACTCTGGTGTCTCTGGATCAGCAAAACTCAAGTTAGCCAATGTAAACTCGAGTTTGGAACTCAAAACTCGAGTTAGTCACTTAATGACTCGAGTTTAGCAAGCTTTCAGCAACTCTGTCCAACTCTGTTTCATGATCAAAACTGGTGACCTCTGGTAATTTGATGATATCTCCCAAACCAGAGATCGGTTTAAGGTGAAATCAATTTTGTATAAAACTAGACATCCAATGCGTCATCTGGACAAATTTTCATACTTAAAGAAGTTGAGATGAGAGAGCTATGAATTTTTGAGTTGACCCATCTGTTAACGTCACCCAGTAGACCAAGCTTCAATGATTTGAGTGTATCTCACAATCTACACATCAGAATGAGCTGAAATCAGTGGCATATGAAAGTAGACTCACATACCTTTCCAGAAACATAAAGATCATGGAAAACAAAGATCAAATGAGTGAGATATGATCTTCGAAAGTTGACTATAAATTCAAGATGCTGCAAAAACGCTGACAAAGAACAACCTTCATTCATCTGATCATAACTATCAGAATACAGTGAGTTTGGAGCTGATTCTTCTTGCAATGGAAAAAAGACTTAAAGAGCTTCATGGAGATAGGTACTGGATTCCAGGGATTGATCTTTATTAGGTCAGAAAGCAAAGAACTTGTGAGAAGGATGTTTGACTGAGCCATGGAGAAGAAAACTCGAGTTTGTGTTAGCAAACTCCAGTTTTGAGACATGACAGAAAGATATTCAATTTTACATAAAAGCCAAACCCGAGTCTGCATATACAAACTCGAGTCTGTACAGACATAGAAATGAATCCAAAATTTTCACATTAAGCTAAACCCCAGTTTGCAAATCAAACCTGAAGTCTGGAAGATATAGAGAGCACTCAGAATCCCAAGCAAGCCAAACTCGAGTCTAGATTCCCTAACTCCAGTTTAGACCAAACAGAAAGGAACCCAAAAAACTCAATAGACTCCCAAACTCTAGTCTGGCCTTCCAAACTCCAGTTTGCACTTGACCCAGATAAACCTCAAATATTTCAGTAGTCACTGAAACTCGAGTTTGCTTCCCAAACTCGAGTCTGGATCATACAGAAAGATCATCCATTTTGGCTACACTACAAACTCCAATCTATGACCCTAAACTCCAGTCTGGAAAATCACGAACTTAGGCTTGTTCTTCAAACATAGACCCAAACTCGAGTTGGTCACTAATTGACTCGAGTTTAGCTTCCGGACCAAAATTCCATCCCAAGCCAGAGCCCGACAGTTCTCTCTGTAAAAGCCAAACTCGAGTTAACTTTTACAGACTGCAAGTTTAGACCACTAATCAACAGACATGATTTCTGGATGAACCCCAAACTCGAGTTTGGAAGAACAAACTCGAGTTTGCATCGGGGATTTTGAAAAATCAAATGATGTTGATCTGCGAAATCTTAATGGGTCTTCCTGAAATTATTTCCTCATATGATATTATCGTTTCTAATGTCCTTGATGAAGTTTTGAGTGTTTTTCAGATAAGGTTTAGCCAAGATCAAGGTGAGATCAAGATCCAGGATAAATGCATTAAATGACGAACCTAGAACAGGCCTGATCCTTCTCCCTTATCCCAGATGTTCAGCTCAGACCGTTGTAACTCATAAGAATAATCTCAAATGGTCAAATTGAGTTAAAGGAATGACTAAAAATCTGGAAGACCTTCTGCAACAACTAAATTCCAAGATTCCAGCCAAGAATTGAAGAAACAGAGGAAAATATGCAACTGTCATATTCCAGATTTACAGCTGAACTTTGAAAAATCAAAGAGAAGAAAATGCAACGGCTAGTTCCTCTTCTTCATCTATATAAGAAGCCCAGAAACGAAGAACAAGTGACATAGATACAAGAGGGAGAACAAGAACAGTGACGTGAGCTTACACAGTGAAAATGCCAATATTCTAACGTCTGCTTCATCTACTCTCTGAATATCTCAATGATCATATATCTAGATTAAAGAGTGAGATTATATGTATTGTGCTTCAGTGTTTATTCACTTACTTCTGAGAAAGAAGAATCATTGTAAACATCCTATTATTCTTAGAGTTACTCAAGATTGAGTGATCTTGAGTGGGAAACACTTTGTTGTGATTACAGCTTGTAAGGGGAGTGAATCCGAGTGTGGGATTACTTCGAGTACAGAGTGTGTAATCAAGCAAGTGAATTGATTACGGTTTGTAAGGGGGAGTGAATCCTAGTGAGAGGATTACTTCAAGTACAGAACGTGTAATCAAGTTCAAAGCAAATAGTGGATTGAAAATCTCAAGTGAAGCTTGGGGACTGGACGTAGGTCAAAGATTAGACCGAACCAGGATAAATCACAGTTTGCATAGTCTCTTCCCTTATCTTTTACATTTCCAGTATATGCTCATCTTTGAATATCTAATTGTCAATTTATAAATTACGAAAAGTTTTTTAAAAAAGTTCCTAAAGCTTATCAAACACCCAATTCACCCCCCTCTTGGGTGATAGCCAGGTCCAACATCCAATGCTTAAGTTAGTATTAAATAATCATCAAAACAACGTAAATCTAATATTGGCTAAGGAAGCCACTTACAACTCATTGGGATTTACCATTCCCAATTCTCTTCTTAGCAAGGTAAATTGTTATTTTGCCAATGGCTTAGTGAAAATATCGGCTAGCTGTTGATGAGAGAGTATGAAAATCATTTTGACATCTTTTCTATGGACATGGTCTCTTATGAAGTGATGTCTAACATCAATGTGCTTGGTCCTTGTATGATGAACAGGATTCTTAGCCAAGCTTATTATACTTGTGTTATCACACATAATTGGGATTTCTTTGAAATGCATACCCAAGTCCAAAAGTTGTTGTTTTAGCCATAGAACTTGAGAAAAACAACTTGAGGCAGCAATGCATTCAGCTTCAGTTAATGAAACTAGACAATAGTTTGTTTCTTGCTGAACCAAGAGACAAGTGAACCACCAAGAAATTGACATTGCCCACTTGTGCTCTTCCTATCTGTCTTATATCCGACATGATCTGAGTCTGAATATGCTACCAGATGTCAAGTTGACCTTTAGGAAACCATAATCCCAATTCTTCTGTATCACGCAAATATCTGAAAATTCTTTTCACATGTTCAGCGTGAGATTCTTTTGGAGCTGATTGGAATCGTGCACATATTCCTACACTAAATTGAATGTCAGGTCTACTTGCTGTTAGATAGAGTAATGATCCAATCATTCCTCTATATCTTGTGATGTTGAAATCTTTTCCCTTCTCATCAGCATCTAGGGCAGCAGTTGAGCTCATTGGTGTGTCTGCTCCGTTGCAATCTTGAAGACCATATTTCTTGAGCTAGTCTCTTAAGTACTTGGTCTGAGAAATGAATATACCATTTTTGCGTTGCTTGATTTGTAAGTCGAGAAAATAATTAAGTTCTCTCATCATTGACATTTCAAATTCACCCTGCATGGTCTCAGAAAATTCCTTGCACAAAGCAACATTAGTGGCACCAAAAATTATATCATCTACATAGATTTGTACAATTAAGATTTCATTAAGTTTGTTGCTTTTTAATGAAAAGTGTAGTATCTGCTTTTCCTCTTACAAATCCATGATCAAGAAGAAATTTACTTAGTCTTTCATACCAAGCTCTAGGAACTTGTTTCAGACCATATAAAGCCTTTTTCAATTTGAAAACATGATCTGGATAGAATTCATCTTCAAAATCGGGGTGTTGTTCTACATAAACCTCTTCCTGAATAAAACCATTAAGAAAGGCACTTTTAACATCCATTTGATAGAGTTTGAATCCTTTAATACACGCAAAGGCTAAGAGTACTCGTATGGCTTCCATCCTAGCTACTGGAGCATATGTTTCCTCATAATCAATGCCTTCTTCCTGATTATAGCCTTTGGCAACCAATCTAGCCTTGTTTTGGACTATGATTGCAGATTCAACACGTTTGTTTTTGAATACCCATTTGATGCCAATGACTGGATGGTCACTGGGTCTGGGTACCAAATCCCAAACTTGATTTCTTTCAAATTGATGTAACTCCTCTTGCATTGCTATCACCCAATCATTATCTGAAAGGGCTTCTTCAATCTTAGAGGGTTCAATTTCTGAAATAAAGGATGAAAAGTAACTTCATTCAGAATGCTACGTCTGGTTCTTACTCCTTGATTTGCATCACCTATAACTTGGTCCAATGGATGACTTCTACTGTATTTCCAAGCTTGAGGTTGACTTTGACTTGAGTTTTCATAAGCATGTTCAGATTCAGCTTCTGGTTCTCTTTGCAAGTTATTTTCAGAGTTTGTCAAAATAGAAGAAGTTTTTGAAGAAAATTGATCTTGAACATCATCATCATCATCAACCATGGATTTGTTAGGATTGGTTTCACATAAAACAACATGAATTGATTCTTCTATAGTTTGAGTAGAATGATTATATACCCTATATGCCTTACTCCTAGATGAATATCCAAGGAATATACCTTCATCAACTTTAGAATCGAATTTACCTAAGTTTTCCTTACCATTCTTGTGAATAAAACACTTGTACCCGAAAATATGCAGATGAGCTAAGCTGGGCTTTCTTCCCTTGTAAAGCTCATATGGAGTTTTGTTCAGCTTCTTCTTGTGATATGCTCGGTTAGAAATGTAGCAAGCTATGTTTATTGCATCTGCCCAAAACACTTGGGAGGTCTGATTTTCATTCAGCATTGCTCTTGCCATTTCTGTGACAACTCTGTTCTTTCTTTCTACTACTCTATTCTGTTGAGGAGTTCTTGGAGCAGAAAAATTGTGATCTACCTCCATCTCATTACAGAATTTCTCAAAGAAATTATTCCCAAATTCTCCTCCATGATTAATTCGGATTCCTGCAATAGATAGACCTTTCTCATTCTAGACTTTCTTGGCAAAAACAGTGAATTGATCAAATGCTTCATTTTTAGCAGACAAGAATAAAGTCCATGTATATCTTAAGAAATCATCAACTATAACTAAAGTGTACAAATTTCCACCAAAGCTTTTCACTCTAGCTAGACCAACTAAATCCATATGCAGTAATTGAAGTGGTCTATTGGTTGAAATCTCAGTTTTTTATTTAAAAGATGATTTGGTTTGTTTTCCCTTTTGACAAGCATCACAAATCATATCCTTTTTGAAATCAAGTTTTGGCAGCCCAATGACTAAATCCTTTTTCATTAACTTATCAATTTCAAACATGTTGACATGAGCTAATTGTTTGTGCCACAACCAACTTTCATCTAGGTTGCTAATGAAACAATTTTCAAAGGGTAAATCATTTAAGAGATTGAGAGTGTAACAATTACCTTCTCTTGGAGCCCTGAATAAGGCTTTTTGATTTAACATTGTCTAAGGAGAGATCATTCTTGTTCACAATCAAGCATTCTTCTGAGTTAAAGATAACTAGATTACCTTTGTCTATACTTTGACTCACACTAAGGAGGTTATGGCATAGACCTTCCACAAGATAGACATCTTTTATTTGTGGTCCATTATTGTTGCCAATTTCACCAATCCCCGCTATCATTCCGGATTGATTTCCACCAAATGTTACCTTGCCACCTTCCTTGTGTTTGATTGTTGTGAATTTCGATTGATCTCCTGTCATGTGTCTAGAGCATCCACTGTCAATATACCATATACTGGATTTTGATGCTCTTAGACATACCTGCAATTGTATGAGATCAAGTCTTAGGTACCCCTTTTCTCTTGGGTCCTTTTGGGTTAGTAAACGTCTTAGGAGCCTTGTAGGATCCTTTAGGCACCCATTGATAATTACCTATAGGTTTACCTTTCTGTTCTTTTTTATGGAAACAAGAGGAAGTAGTATGGCCCTTTCTATTGCAATAGTTGTAGTGAGCAAATGGATTAGAAGAATTAACTGATTTTTGAAAATAACTTAAGTAATTCTTTTCTCCATTTCTCTTCTTGCCTTTCCTTTTATCAAGGCCAGGTTTGTAGCCAATTCTTGACTTGTCATTTGTAAACTTTTGTTGTGTTAAGATGATATTAAGCATTTCACTATCTTGAGTGATTTTCCAAGAGTTTTCGAAAGATGATCATTTCTTTTCTGTAAACTGCAACAATTTTCACAAACTTTTCCAGATTGTTGTCACTGATCTTTTCAGGGGTAGAAGATGGAATATTCTGAGTTTGTTGTTCCAGAATCTTTATCTTTCTTTTCGAAATCATAAGTACTTTTGCCATCTTTCTAAATTTAGAGTGCAGACTATTATATTCAGAAAGTAATTCATCAAATGTTGGTTCAGAGTTACTTACCTCTTCATTGTCAGATTCTTCTTGAGCAACCAGGCAAATGTTTGTTGTTTGCTCTTCATCCTCCTCATCTTCATCAGATGAACAATCTCCCCAGATGGCAGATACATAGGCTTTCTTTCTGAATGAGCTGAATCTTTTCTTTTCTTTCTCTTTGTTCTTCAGCTGAGGGCATTCAGACTTAATGTGATCAAGCTTGTCACACTCATAGCATATGATTGGTTTCTTTGCTTCTTTGTTGTTACTGTTCTTGTGAGAATTTTAGAATCCTTGATCCTTCTTATAGAACTTTTTGAAACTTCAGACCATCATCACAATCTCTTTATCATCAATCTCGTCATCATCAGAACTTTTATCTTCATTGATAGTTTTGAGAGCAATTTCCTTCCGTTTGCCTTCCATTTCATTAAGTGCTTTTCTGAATTTGATTTTGCCTTTGTATTCTGACAGGCTTTCGAAGAGAGCAGCTACAGATTGCATGGATTCTCCTCTTGCTTCCTTAATGGTTGTCACTTTAGCTTCCCATTCTTTGGTTAGTACATTTAAAATTTTTCTTACCTTAGCTTTTTGTTCATATACCTTTCCTAAGGCAGACAGTTGATTGATGAGATATGTGAAACGAAGCTGGAACTTTGCAATTGATTCTTCAGACTTCATACGCAGTAGATCGTACTCGGTTGTGAGAGTGTTGATATTGTTCTCCTTAATTCCTGAAGTTCCTTCATAGGAAACTTCTAATGTGTCCCACATTTCTTTAGCACTAGGCAAATTGTAGATGCGAAAGTACTCCTTTTGGCTCAAAGCACTTTGTAACATCAGGATAGCTTTGCTGTTAAGAACAACTTTCTTTTGATCATTTTCATCAAATTCAGCTCTCCTTTTTGGCACGATATTCTCTCCTACTTTCTTAGTAGGGACATAATTTTCTTCCTCAATCACTTCCCACAGATCATACTCACTGACCATCACAAATACTTTGAATTTGGATTTCCAGAATGAATAGTGTTCACCATTGAAACCAGGTGGTCTGTTGATTAAAGCATCATCTGGTAGTATTCCTTCTATTGGATCTTTTTTGTCTAGGATGTTAATCCTTTAAGTAGACAACCTGGTTTTGATACCAAATGAAGATGGAAGAAATCACCAAGAGGGGGGATGAATTGGGGATTTTAAAAAAACTTTTCTGAAAGACAACCAAGTTTTTGAAAAAGAATGTAATACAAGAAAGCAGAAAAAGAGAAACTAGGACACAGAAGATTTATACTGGTTCGGTCTTAACCTTGACCTACGTCCAGTCCCCAGATATATTCTGGGTATTTTCACTATCAACGCTTTCTTATTACAATAATGTTACACCCAAGCAATCCTAATCAACTAGGACTTGCTCCCCCTTACACTTTGTAATAAAACAACCTTAACTCACAGGTTCCACGACCTTGAGTTTGTACAAATAAGCAATCAAGAATGATTTTCAAAAACAATACTCTCAAGAAAGCAAATTATGATAACCACTGAAGTTTAAATAAGATGCACAGTAAAGACTCAAATTGAAACTTTTGATCAGATGTAATTCTCTTGTTTATCTTTGCTCTGAGTCTTCATGGGTATATATAGGCTGATTAGAGGAACTGGCTGTTGCATTTTCTTCTTTTGGATTCTTCAAAGAGAAGCTGCAAATCTGGTATATGACAGTTGCATATTTTTCTCTATTTCTTCAATTCTCAACTGGAATTCTATAATTAAATGATATAGATAGTCTTCCAAATATTCTGTCATTTCATAAACCTTATTTGACCATTGGAGAGAGATTTAATTGATCTATAACGACTTGAGTTGAACCATTGGGTTAGAGGAGAAAGATCAAGCTTGTTCTTGGTTCTTCATTTATTGCATTTGATCCAGATCTGATTTCATCTTGATCATTGTTGAATTTATCTGAAACTTACTCGAAAACTCATCAATAATGTTAGAAATAATAGTAATACATGATATAACATTTTCAGATTAACCCATAAAGATTTCGCAGATTGTTCAAAATATGTTCGTTACAAACTCTAGTTTTCATAGGTAGACTCGAGTTTAGAGTTCATCCAGAGAGTATGTCCTCAATAAGAGTTTTGAACACATTTTGCAACACTCCCTAAACTCGAGTTGACAAGTGGCTGACTCGAGTTTTAGTTCTTATCGAGAGGAAAGTCGAGTTCTGGTTTTTAGATATATGACAAAACTCGAGTCATTAAGTGATGAACTCGAGATTTGGACTTTGGTGAGAAAAATAAACTTGAGTCCAAAACATAAAAATGGAGTTTCCAAAGTCAAGACTAGAGTTTTCAATTCAGGTGGTTACTCGAGTGTTTTCTGTTTGAGCTAAACTCGAGTCTTCAAAGTCCAGACTCGAGTTTCAATGAGAACTGAAACTTTGAGAGCTTTCTGCCAAAGGAAAACAGGAGTCTTTAAAATCAAAACTTGAGTTTACAAAACAAGTAACAGCTGAGTGTTTCATTTTAAGCCAAACTCAAGTTACCAGAATCCAAACTTGAGTTTCCGGGAGTTTACAAAATTCAGACATCTCTTCAACACATAAACTCTAATGAAAATTGGAGTTTTCCTGACTTGTGAAAATATTGAAGTTTCTGGAGTCTTTCAGTCTGGTCTAAACTTGAGTTTTTCAAACTGAAACTCGAGTTTATCTTGTTGTGGAAACTTTGAGTGCTCTCTATATCTTGCAAACTCGAGTTTGCCTTGTTAGATATGATTAGTTTTGATGATGTCTCATTTAGTTGTCATTCTTAAAAGCAAAAAGATTGAGTAATATGTTTATCTCTTCCATTGATGAATTCTTGAATTTAATGTAGACGAGTATAAAGAAAAGGAAGAGAAGAAAAAGAGGAAGAGAAGAAATTAGAGAAGAAAGAATCTATTGAATGGATTATTCTTATTAACCCAAACATATTTATGAAGAATGATCAAAAGGTGGGAAAACAGAGAAGAAGGCACATGAGAGTCTGAAAGAAGTTCAGTGTATAATGATCAAGTAGATGTTGGAGAAGCTTAATCCAGAGTTAAAATAGAAAAAATCAGATTCTGGAAGTGAATACTCGAGTTTCCAGGTCAAAACTCGAGTATACGAGTTCACTGGAAAAATTGGCTTCTGGATGAGAAAACTATGGCTTTGAAAACTAGAGTTCTGGAAACCACGGTTTGGGTGTCAAAGAGTCAAAACTTGACTATGGCGGTCAATACTCGAGTATGGAACTTATATACCGCAGTATTAGGTGTTCTCAGCTTCTCAGGCATCTTTGGTCCTGACAAAACTCGAGTTTGTGAATGAAAACTCAAGTTTCCAGCTCCTTCAGCAACTCTGTTCACTTCTGTTTCACATATAGCTTAGGGCGAGATCTAGTAATTCAATTATATCTCCTAAACTAAACATCAAATTGAGGTGAAATCAAATTTGGCTGAAACTAGACATCCAATGCGTCATCTTGACAAAGTTTCAAGTCCAAAGAAGATCAGATCAAACAGCTTTGAATTTCTAAAGTTAGATCAAATATCCACGCCACACAGCAGACCGAGCTTCAATGATTTGAGTATAACTCTCAATCTACAAATCGAAATGAGTTGAAATCAGTAGCGTTTGAAAGAAGACTCATAGGGCTTTCCATCAATACTTGATTCAACTAAAATGAAGATTAGACCAGAGATATATGATCTTCAAAAGTTGATTGATAATTCAAAACGCTGCAAAAATGATGGTTAAAGAACAATCTTCTTTTATCGGATCAGAACGGGCGAATTCCAACAAATTAAGATCTGATTCTTGTTGCTGTGGAAAGAAGAATCTAAGAGCTATGTGGAGGATAAGGAGCTTGTCAAAATTAGAGCTATATCAATCAGAAAGCAACCAAACGACATAAGTCAAAAAATCGAGTTTATAAGTGAAAACTCGAGTATAGCTCAGACAGAGAGCAATGAACGTCAGAGGATCCTCAAAACTCGAGTATGGGAAGCAAAACTCGAGTATATGACATACAGAGACGAATCTGAAGTTTTGACATAAGCTCAATACTCGAGTATGCAAAGCAATACTGCAATATTCTCCCACGGATCAGAAAAATCACCGTTGCGAAAATTTTGATTCTGATCCAGATCATTCAGAAACTTTCCCAAATGATTTGTAACATTTCTTAACATCACTTACATCATTTGTGGACATGTTTCAGATTATCAAAAGGCATCAAACTGAAGATCAAGGATAAATTAAATGCTGACGTCAGCTGGTCCAAAAAGCTTCTAATGGCTAGTTTTCCATCTGCTGGACTCTCAACGGCTCTATTTACAACGGTCCAATTCTCTAACATTAAGAACACCTTCATCTATAAATAGAACCAGATTCAAAACGCAAGAAGGTGGAGGAATGAGCTTACACTATCATAATGTCAAAATTATGAACCTCCCACTCTCTGTTTTTCCAATGCTTTCTTAGATCATCATATTAAGAGTGAGATAAATTCGTATGTACTTCAGTGATCATTTATCCACTTCTTAGAGAGAAGTTTTATTGTAAATCATATTAATTTATAATCAACTGAGCAACCCAGAGTCACTAATCTCTTATTAATTTTATAAACCTTGATTTCACTAATTTATTTAGCCTTAATATTAATTTTTTTAATCTCGAGTATAAATAGCTATACGTGTTTCTCGGTCCACTTACAACCCCCTCTTAAGTAGAAATTGTTATGTCTAACAAATTTACACAAGAGGCAACATAACTTGGACACACTCTTCAACAATTATATGAGACTATTAGGTATATGTCTATCCTAATTGCAAATTAAATTGTAATCTAACCCATATTACTTTATCTCAAAGCCTAATTAAAATCTCTTTTGTCAAGGTAAATCCTAATACTCGAATTCAAATTTAATGATGGCCAGTCACTAAATAAATAAAACTAAACAAGATTAAGTAACCAAAATTAATACTTATTATAAGTAAACCATGAAAACAAAGTTTAATACATTAATAAGTTCATAGGACCTCTAGGTTGCAAAATAAATTAGCCACACATGGCTAAAACCAAATCCACTACAGCAATATTGAATTCAAAGCTAAAAGCCATAAAGAAAATCAAAGGGAAATGAGTATAGATAACACAAACAGCCCCAAGAAAAGTAGCGAACCGTATTGTTCTGGCACTCCGACAGATTAGGCTTCCAAAAGAAAGAATAGCAGCATTGTCTACCTCTGGTCTCTGGTTTCTTCGCTCCTCTGCCCAGCATTGAGCTTGCATCTTTTCCCTTTTTTTCTCTTCGCGTTTTGCAGTCAGCCATTGTTCTCCTTCCCATCACGCGTGTCCCTGTTCTTTTTGCTTCTTGCCATTTAATAGATAAAGTTTTAGGGATTCCTTTTTGCTGCTGTGGGCCCACGCTTCTAATTCTCAAAATCTTTCATTGATTCAAATATATATCATGTGTTTTGACTTTCAATCAATTTCCTCTAAATTGCTTTTGTTATGGGCGTGTGGGGTCCACGTTTTGTTTTGTATTCATTTGAAATCTCCTCCTGATCCAAAAACAATATGATATATATATATATATATATATATATATATATATATATATATATATATATAAAGCATGATAATATCCCCTGCGTTTGTATTCAAATTTAGATATGAGATGTCCTATATTTTGGTTGATATCTCCTACAAATTAGGAATAGGATATTGATAGATTTTATATTAAAATTTCCTTTATCTTATAATTAATTAAAAATTTGAAAAGTATCTAAAAGATAATTAAATAAGTATAACATCTTAATAAATTCAATCTAATATATCTCAAAATCTATATTTATTTAATTATGAAATATATACTTATCAGGGATTGATGATATGATACAACCAATCGTACAACCACATCACGTCCCTTTTGTCACACGATAATTTCGTCAAGTATGAGGCATGGATAATGTCAACTTCTTATTATTGATCATTACTTTGTCGATTCTTGAGTAGTCTAATAATTGAAAAGGAAACTCTTTTCCATCGTAGTATGACCATACATTTCTCAAACTTACTCATCGAGGGCCCCAGTATCGTCTCTCCACAAATGTGAGGGACAAATTCCATCTAAACCATTCACATTCCTCTACATGAAAACCATTGATCCCAATCATATCCTCTATCATCACCTGACCCAAGGCGACTTTTGACTTGGTCAAAGATCAACGACTCATCATGTAGGAATCCATGATGATCTCATGTCAAAGAGAATTGTGACATGGTTATACATGAGATAAGCTTATGACTAAATCCATGCATGCAACTTTCTCATAGTGGGTCATTCCAACTCCTTGTACTCTTACAAGTGCCTATGACTTTAATTCGTATCTCCATACCTTATCAAAGTCATACTGGTCTTATTTCATCTTCACTCCCGCATAGATGACTGACCAGGGACATTTAGGACAATCTATAAGATACATCCAAGGATACAGTTATCACTATAAACATGCAAATGAAATGATAATGAAATGGGTAATACTTTAAATGACGTTAATGTTCAAAGTACAATGAGTTGCCACTAGGGCATAATTTTCAACACCAAGAGGAAGAGAACTGAAAAAGGCCAAGCATCTTCGAAGGCCACTTCATCTGCTGCTAACCACCTGTTGAGGAACCACCCACAGTACCCAAATGCTATTTTTGATATCTATGACCATTCATCTCCTCCTCCTGGTTTTTCTTTTGAGTCAACAATTTTATCAAATGACTTAGCTGCAAAATTCAAGGAATTTTTCCTTAGGAAAGAATTTCATCTAGTTGTCTCAGTTAAATTGACTAAATTAAAAGAAGACTGTAATCTAGACCTTTCACCTTGGCTTAGCCAATTTGAATCTCTTCTTTCAATTTTTGCCTCTTACACTCCAAATATTGTGAAATTATTCTATTTTAATATGGAATGGGATAAGTTAGAGGATTGTGACAAAATTCTCATAAAGGACAGAGTCTCTACTTCTGTTAAAGGAGTAAAGATTACCTTGTATGCTTCGATTATAAGCACTATTTTGAAAATCGACAATCCTCTTCTAGTTCCCACAATCCAATATAATAATAGGGAATGTTTTGAAACTTTAAGGCCAAATGAACTTGTTCCTCAAGATCAGTTGGTCTCTTTACCCTTTGCCCCTGTTTCTATGCCCCTTCTATATTTTGCCCTTTGGTATATATATTCTAGAAGTCTCATTCAGAAGGGTGGCAATTTCACTCATTTTGCATAGAAGGATTATCCTCTTTTTGCTACTATTGTGAAAAAGGTACCTATAAATGTTGAATAAACCAACTCGAGTTTATGTCACTTAGTTTGAAAATCAAATTGCTCGAATTTGTGAAATCTTCATATTTGATCTTAATACTTCTTATCTATTGGTTCTCTATGGGTTTTGATGATCAATCAATTGAGAAATCAAGAATAAAGAGTTGTCTCAAATGTTAGTTCCCTATGTGTTTTGATGATAACTGACAATTGTAAATTCAGTATGAAGTTTGTCTTTGATAAGATGTAAAACTCACTGTCAAAGGCAAACTCGAGTTTGGGTAGACAAACTCGAGTTTGGACTAGAGAGAAAGTAGCTCAGAGTTTTGTAAAAGAAGCCAAACTCCAATTTGCTGAGCAAACTGGAAGTCTGGAAGATACAGAGAGCACTCAAAGTTTTGAACAAGACAAACTCGAGTTTAGACCCTAAGACTCGAGTTTAGACTAAACAGAGAGAATTCAGAAACTTCAGTATTTTCACAAGTTTTGTAAACTTCCAGCCTTTGTCTGCAAACTCCAGTTTATCCCAAAAATAGAAGAGACTTCAAAGTTTCAGTTCTTGCTGAAACTTGAGTTTACATCTGTAAACTCGAGTCTGAGTCACATAGAGAGCTCAACAATATGTCTGATTTGAAAACTCCAGTTTATGCTTCTAGACTCCAGTCTGGAAGTTCTTGAACTTAGGCTTATTCTCATAACAAATCCCCAAACTCAAGTTAGTCATCAATTGACTCGAGTTTAGCCATATGTCCAATATCTCATCCAAAGACCAGAGCCCAACAGTCTTCTCTGTAAGAACCAAACTCGAGTCAGCCATTTCTAAACTCTAGTTTAGACTTTCACTTAACATTCATGCTTTCTGGATGAACCCAAAACTCGAGTCTGAGGTTACAAACTCGAGTTTGCATCGGTGATTTTGAAAAATCAGATGGTGTTGATCTACGAAATCTTTATGGGTCAATCTGAAAATGTTTTATCATATGATACTATTACTTCTAACATCTTTGATGAAGTTTTGAGTGAATTTCAAATAAGCCCAGCAAAGATTAAGATGAAATCAGATCTGGAATAAATGCATTAAATGAAGAACCAAGAACAGGGATGGTCCTTCCCTTCTTTCCCAATGGTTTAGCACAGACCGTTATGGACAAATTAAATCACTCTCCAACGGTCAAATGAAGGTTATGGAATGACAGAATATCTGGAAGACCATATGCATCAACATATTCTAAGATTCCAATTGAGAATTGAAAGAATAGAGGAAAATATGCAACTGTCATTTTCCAGATTTGCAGCTGAACATTAGAGAAGAAAATGCAACGGCTAGTTCCTCTAGTTAGACTATAAAAAGCTATAAAGACTCAGAGAAAGATACAGACAACTAAGCAACAACTGAATATATTTGCAATTTGAGTTGTATTGTGTTTTTTGATTTGATCTTCAGTGCTTATCAATATTTGCTCTTTTGAGAGTCTTGATTCTTTGAAAACATTTTTCAAACATTTGTTTCTATGAACTCAAGGTTGTGGAACTTGTGAGTTGGGTTGTTTAATTACAAAGTGTAAGGGGGAGCAAGTCCTAGGTGAATAGGATTGTGTGTGGTTTACATTGTTGTAGTTAAAGCCTGTTGAACTAGTGGAAATACCAGAAGATATTTGGGGACTGGACGCATGTCAAGGTTAAGACCGAACCAGTATAAATCCTGTGTGTCTAGCTTTTCTTCCCTTACTCTTTCGTTCTTAACGTTTCAAGTTTTGAAAAAGAGTTCAAAAGAATTTTTGAAATCCCTAATTCATCCCCCTCTTAGTGATTTCTTCCATTTTCATCAAAAAGTTGAGAACTTGCAGATTGAGGCAATACTCAAGTATCAGTAACAATACTCGAGTATTGAGTTTCAAAGAACAGCTCAATGCAATTAACCAAAGGCAATACTGCAGTATCTTAATGGATACTCGAGTATTGATCCTCGTAGAGACCTTCGCAAATTTTTGTATCAAGGGATACTTGAGTATTGGTCCCCATACTCGAGTATTGGCCTAAGAAACTCTTCAGTAACTTTTCAAGTTAAAACTAAGACCACAGTTTCGAAAACCATAGTTTTGAAAACCACAGATTAGAATATGAAAAGTTTAGTTTTCATCTTGGCTCCAAAATTCAAAAGTTTTCTATTCAAAATGAAAACTCGAGTATGACATTAGAATACTCAAGTATTGGGCCAAGAAAAGATGTTCAACAAATTTAACACACTCATAAACTCTAGTATGCAAAACTACTGTTTTGAAAACTGTAGTATGTCACTGGCTGAGTTGCTCCTTATGTTTCAAGTGGCAAACCCATACTCGAGTATTGGGTTGAATACTCGAGTATCGAGTTATACAGAGAGAAACTGAGAGTTCACATGCCTTCAATACTATGGTATGGAAAGAATACTCTGGTTTCAACGTTTTAAGTAAAACTCACTAAGAGTCCAGAACTCAAGTATTGGAAGAATACTCGAGTATTGGTCCAAGTTCAAAGGAAGGTCCAAAGCTGAAATCGCAAGTCTCACTTCTAGAAGGAGAATACTCCAGTATTAAAATGTGTTAGTTCTCTGTGTGTTTTGATGATAACTGACAATTGTGAACTCAATTTGAAGTTTGTCCTTGGAAAGTTGTAAAACTTTCTGTTTAAGGCAAACTCGAGTTTGGGTTGCTAAACTCGAGTTTGGACTTGACAGACAGATACAATGTTGGCCAAACTCTAGTTTGTATAGGCAAACTCGAGTTTGCAGAGTTACAGAGAGCTATCAAAGTTTACAAGAATTGTAAACTCGAGTCTGTGTTTATAAACTCAAGTCTAGATGAAAGGTAGTGACACTCGAATTTAAACTTGTTTCCAAACTCTACCTTTGATTCTGAGAAACTCCAGTTTACAAGAAAGTTTATGTGCTAAAAGTTTAAAGACTTGTAAACTCGAGTCTATGATTTGGAAACTCGAGTTTGAGATCAAACAGAAGCTTCAATGTTTTATCAAGTTTTCCAAACTCTAGTTTCAGTTTTACAAACTCCAGTTTGCAAAATGCAATAACCTTCATGTTTTCAGTTTTCACTAGAAACTCGAGTCTGGATTATGTAGACTCGAGTTTGGCATATACAGAGATACTCGAGTTGATACTTGTTTTTTAAACTCCAGTTTAAATTTCAGTGACTCCAGTTTGTACTTAAATGAAAAGTTTTTCAAAGTTTCAATATACACTGAAACTCGAGTCAGATTTCTGGAGACTCGAGTTTAGGACTATTTGAAAATACTCGAACTCTTACATGATTTCTAAACTTCAGTCTGCATTTCTAAACTCCTGTTTTGAAGCTGTGAACTTAAACTTAAGTTTTTTCATAAAAGCTTCAAACTCGAGTCAGCCACTAAATGACTTGAGTTTAGCCAAGTGTTCAAAATCTCATTCAAGACCAACTCGTAACTTTCCTCTCTGTAAGAACCAAAGTCGAGTCAGTTACTTGTCAACTCGAGTTTAGGAAACTTTCAAACATATCTTGCTCTCTGGATGAACCTCAAACTCGAGTCTAGAACACCAAACTCGAGTTTGCTTCGGTAACTTTTGAAAACCAGATCAAATCAATCTGCGAAATCATTATGGGTTAATCTGAAATTATCATATCTTGTTGCATTATTATTCCTAACATTATTGATCAAGTTTTTGATAAGATTCAGACAGGTTCATCATAAGATCAGAGAGAATCAAAGATCCAGAATAAGTGCATTTAATGAAGAACCAAGAACAGGGCTAATTCTTCTCCCTTATCCTAGATGTTTAGTTCAGACTGTTGGAACACATTAAGATCACCTCAAACGGTCGCATTAAGATTGTGGAATGACAAAAAATCTGGAAGACGTTTTGCAACAACATATTCCAGGATTTCAGCAAAGAATTGAAAGAACAGAGCAAAATTTGCAACTGTCATTTTCCATATCTGCAACTGAACGTTAGAGAAGATATTGCAACGACTAGTTCATCTAGTTAGGCTATAAAAGGCTATGAAGACTCAAAGCAAGACAGACAACAAAGCTACACTTGAATACATTTGCATTTTTGAGTCTGTATTGTGATTCTTTTATCTATTCTTCAGTGTTTATCAATATCTACTCTTAGAGAGAGTTTGTTTCTGTTAATCATTTGATTGTAAAGAATCTCAAGTCAGGGGACTTGGAGATTGGTTGTACAACTACAACTTGTAAGGGGGAGTGAGTCCTAGGGAAAGGATCATCCTGAGTACAGAGTGTGTAGTTGTGATATCAGTGTACAACTTGTAAGGGAAAGTGTATCCTGGTGAGCGGATAGCTTTCGAGTACAGAGTGTGTAATTGATTGTAAGTGATGGTGGAAAATCCTAGAGAGTCTGGGGACTGGACGTAGGTCAAGGAGTTAGACCGAACCAGTATAAATCTTACTATGTCTTGTTCTCACTTCTCCTTCTCTACATTACCTTGCTTCAGCATTTAATCTCTAGAATTGAGCAAAAGAATTTTTTTTTTCAAATACCCAATTCACCCCCCTCTTGGTGATTTGCTCCAGTTTTTCAAAATGAATACTCTAGTATTGCCTTAAGTGCATAGTGACATACTCAAGTATTGATGCACATACTCAAGTATTGGTCGTGACAGTTAGAAATTTGAATTTACGAAATCTGTGTAATGATTGTTATTTGATCTGAATTTTTTTATTTATTAATCCTTAGCATTACCAGATATGTTTAATATGTTTGCTAGTGTATTTCAACATGTTTTATAGATGGATTAAGTTGAATTAAGGTGTTGACTCCACAAAGAGCAAAACTGTCAGAAGCATTAAATGGAAGCCTACCAAACTTGTCTCAATCAGACCTACCAAGCTAAGCATGATTCAAAAAGATTAAAGAGACTGTTACCTACTTAAATCTATTTCATCCCAACAGCTATAAACACAAGGAAGTCAGCATCCATCCTGGAATGTGTTGTTGCAAAACGTCTTCCAGATTTTTAGTCATCCCATGATCTTAATTCGACCGTTTGAGATGATCTTAATGTGTTACAATGGTCTGAACTAAACATATGGGATAAGGGAGAAGAATCAGCCTTGTTCTTGGTTCTTCATTAAATGCACTTATGCTGGATCTTGATTTCACCTTGATCTTGTAATGAACCTGTCTGAAACTTATCAAAAACTTGATCAATAATGTTAGGAATAATAATACAACAAGATATGATAATTTCAGATTAACCCATAATGATTTCACAGATTGATTCAATCTGGTTTTTCAAAATCTCCGATGCAAACTCGAGTTTATAATCCTAGACTCGAGTTTGAGGTTCATCCAGAAGACATGACTATTGAGCATTGGTCTAAACTGGCAGTTTGCAAAAGCTAACTCGAGTTTGGTTCTTACAAAGAAGAAAGTCGCGATTTGGTCTTGAATGGGATTTTGAACACATGGCTAAACTCGAGTCATTTAGTGACTGACTCGAGTTTGAAGCTTTTATGAAAATCTTAATTTTAAGTTCACAGCTTCAAAATTGGAGTTTAGAATTGTAAACTGGAGTTTACAAGACCTGAAATATTGTATAGCTCTCTGTATGATCCAGACTCGAGTTTTGATATCCAAAACCCGAGTTTCAGTGAAAACTGAAACTTTTGAAATATCTCCATAAGTGTAAACTGGAGTTTCCATTTTCCAAACTGGAGTTTTCAAATCAGTCATTTACTCGATTGTTTTCTGTTTGAGCTAAACTCGAGTCACCAAAATCTTGACTCGAGTTTCAGTGTGAACTGAAACATTTGAAACGTCTTTGAAGGCTCAAACTGGAGTTTTCGTTTTCAAAACTGGAGTTTAGAAATCATGTAATAACTCGAGTATTTTCAGTTTGTCCTAAACTTGAGTCTCCAAAAACTAGACTCGAGTTTCAGTGGTAGCTGAAGCTTTGAAAACTTCCTGTTAAGCTTAAACTGGAGTCTCTGAAATCAAAACTGGAGTTTACAAAATAAACAAGAGCTCGAGTGTCTCTGTTATAACCCAGACTCGAGTCTTCTACGTCCAGACTCGAGTTTCAGTTGAAAACTTTAAACTTGAAGACTTTTGTATTTAGTAAACTGGAGTTTGTGGATATGAAACTGGAGTTTTGAAATCTTGATAAAGCATTAAAGCTTCTGTTTGATCCTAAACTCGAGTTTCCAAAGCATAGACTCGAGTTTACAGTTCTTAAAAATTTTGATTGTTCTCTGTGTAATGCAAACTCGAGTTTGTCTTACACAAACTGGAGTTTGGCCAGCTTTGTAAAAACTGAGCTTCTGTTTGTCAAGTCCAAACTCGAGTTTCGTTACCTAGACTCGAGTTTTCCTTGAACAGTAAGTTTTATAACTTACCAAAGACAAACTTCAAATTGAGTTTACAATTGTCAGTTATCATCAAAACACATAGAGAACTACAAAAAACGAAAAAGCATTAAATTTGTTCATTCAATTATGCCATCTATACAGAGTGTCGATTGACACTGCTTGAGCTTTAGTGATTAGCATATCTACTCTTCCAAGAGAGTTTATTATTTGTATTCATTCACTGTAAGGAATCTCAAGTCAGGGGACTTGGAGATTTGGGGAGTCATTGATTACAACTTGTAAGGGGGAGCAAGTTCTAGTGAGAGAATTGCTTCAAAGTATAGAGTGTGTAAATCAAGTGACTTAGTGAAATACTCAGGGGGACTGAGGGCTGGACATAGGCCAAAGAGTTGGGTCGAACCAGTATAAACCTGTGTGTACTGCTCTTCTTTCTCTATTCTCTGTTGTGCTCTGCTTAATTACTATTTGAGCAAGAATTTGCAAAAATTTTGTAAATCCCCAATTCACCCTCCTTGGTGATATAGCTGCACTTTCATTTGGTATCAGAGCAAGGTCTTCTCAGACAAGCTTAACAACTCGAGAAGGATCCTCATGTAAGGCATTTTACCTGATGGAGCTTCGATCAATAGACCGTCAGGTTTTAGTGGAGAACATTACTCTTTCTGGAAAGCAAAGTTCAGAGTTTTTGTTATGGCTACCGAATTTGGTTTATGGCTAGTATTTGAAGTTGGGGATTATCGACCAAGTGTGCTTATAAATTCTTTAAGAGAGCCTAAGCCTGTGGAAGACTATGATGATAATGACAAAAGGAATGTCACTCTCAACAGTAAAGCGATTCTTATGCTTTAGAGTGCTCTGAGTCAACAGGGATACTTTCGAATATGTAATCCGCCTTCTGCGAGAGAAATGTGGCTTGCACTAAAAGTAGCTCATGAAGGAATTGCTGGAGTAAAAGAGAATAGAGTCAACACTCTCATGACAGAGTATGATCTGCTTCGTATGAATCCAGGAGAGTATATTATTCAATTTTAGTTAAGATTCACCTATCTGATTAATCAACTTGCTGCCTTAGGAAAAACGTATGAACAACCGGTTCAAATGAGAAAAATCCTCAATATTCTTAGCAAGGATTGGGAAGCAAAAGTCACTGCCATTGAGGAAGCTAGAGGTGAATCAATGAGCTCAATGGCTGCTTTGTTTGGAAGCTTATCTGAATATGAAGGAAAGCTCAAATTCAAAAAAGAGCTTGATGAAGCAAATAGTAAGGGCAAGGGGTTGTTCTTAAATCAGTCAAAGAGGACAAGGAATCAGATGATGAGGATGAGGAAGATGAAGATGAAGAGATTGGTATGATGGTCCGGAGATTCAATAAATTCTACAAGAGGGACCAAGGTTTCAAGAAAAGTCACAAGGGTAGCTCTAGCTTTGAAACTAAGAAGCTTGTCATTTGCTACGAATGTGAGAAACCTGGCCATATTAGATCTGAATGCCCCCAGCTGAAAAATAGAGAGAAAGAAAAGAAGAGGTTTGGTAAATCCAAAAAGAAAGCCTATGTCTCAACTATTTGGGGTGATAGCTCATCAGATGAAGATGAAGCCAAAGAGGAAGAAAAAGCCAATATCTGTCTGGTTGCTGAAGAAGTAGAAGAGCAACTCGCTAAAGATAGTGAGGTATATGATTCTCAGCCAACCTATGATGAATTATTTGATGAATATAATCTCATCCAATCTGAATTTGAAAAATTGGCAGAAAAATATCTTGATTTGAAAAGAAGAAACATAACTCTTGAAAAGCAAGTCAAAAATCTTTCAGCTTCTAATTTATTAGTTTGTGATGACTGCATTGATTTAGAGAAGAAAAACTCAAAACTTACAAAGGCACTTGAGA
Source organism: Acacia confusa (assembly GCA_037074495.1). Lineage (NCBI taxonomy): Eukaryota > Viridiplantae > Streptophyta > Magnoliopsida > Fabales > Fabaceae > Acacia > Acacia confusa. The sequence goes on along the minus strand of CM073505.1, from coordinate 29,103,805 downwards.
AATTCACTAGAGGTAGTGAGATGCTCGATGTCATATTGAAACAACAGAAATTTATAAATGATCGATCTGGAATTGGTTATAAACCTATTTTTGATAAAGGAAAAGGTAAAAAGAAGTTTAGAGAAAAACACTATATGAACTATTTTAGAAAAAGTGTGCATTCTTCAAACCCCTTTGAGCATTGCAATTATTGTAACAGAAAGGGCCATTATACCTCGTCGTGTTTTCATAGAAAAGAAAGAAAGAATAAGCCTATAGGGAATTATCAATGGGTGCCTAAGGATCTTACCAGATTCCTAAGACATGTACTAACCTAAAAGGACCCAAGAAAAGATTGTTGGTTATAATTAGTTTTGATGATGTCTCATATAGATGCCATTAGTAAGAGCAAAAAGTTTATATCATATACATTGACTAATTGCTACATTTAATGTAGATTTGTTTATATGGAGAATGAACAAGAGAAGAGAAGAAAGAAATAATACAATTGTGGAGTCAAATGATGAAGAACAAGAGAAGAGAAGAAAGAATGAGTTGAATCATGGAGAATGATCAAGAGAAGAGAAGAAAGAAAGAAAAACTTGCCAAATGGAATGAGAAAATTCATTATACAAGTTCTAAGATTGATTCTTGAAGTCTCCACGATCAATTGGAAGTTGTAATGACTCAATTCGGAGTTAGAACAAGTAAATATCAGTTCCTGGATAAATAAACTTGAGCCTGCCACTTCTAGACTCGAGTCTGGGTGATTTCTAGCAACTCTGGCTCTTCTGGTATGAGCAAACTCGAGCCTAAACATGTAAACTCGAGCCTGGTATGAATAAACTCGAGCCTGTCACTTATAAACTCGAGCCTGGATGTTTTCCAGCAATTCTGGCTCTTCTGGTACGAGCAAACTCGAGCCTAAACATGTAAACTCGAGCCTGGTGTGAACAAACTCGAGCCTGTCACTTATAGACTCGAGCTTGGATGTTTTCTAGCGATTCTGGCTCTTCTGGCCCGAGCAAACTCAAGCCTATACTTACAGGCTCGAGCCTGATTGGCTTCCAGCAACTTTGTCCAGCTCTGTTTCGCGTTTCAGCTGAGCAACCTCTAGTAATTTGACGATATCTCCCAAACCAGGAATCGTATTGAGGTGACATTAAATTTGGCTCAAACTAGACATCCAATGCGTCATATTGACAAAGTTTCATGCCAAAATAAGATCAGATGAGACAGCTATGAATTTTTGAAGTTGACCCATCTGTTAACGTCACTCAGCAAACTAAGGTTCAATAATTTGATATCTCACAATATACATATTGAAATGAGCTGAAATGGGTGGCATATGAAAGTAGACTCACAGGGCTTTCCATCGATACTTAATTAAACTAAAACGGAGTTCAGATCAGGGAGATATGGCCTTTGGAAGTTGACTGAAAAGTTCAGAATGTTACAAACTCGAGCCTATCACTTATAAACTCGAGTTTATCTCAGACAAAAAGCTTTTGTAGATTTCCAATTTGACAAACTCGAGCCTAAAACTAATAGGCTCGAGCCTAGCTCAGACAGAGAGCTATCAAAGATATCCAAGTCGATTAAACTTGAGCCTGGACATATAAACTCGAGCCTAGCTTACACAGAAAGTTTCTCAAAGCTTTTCAAAACGTTCAAACTCGAGCCTACACTTACAAACTCAAGTTTGTCACTTACAGAGAGCTTTCGAAGATCTTTTCAAGACAGGAAACTCAAGGATAAAGTTATAAACTCAAGTTTGCATGAACAAACTCAAGCCTAAAGAAACAGACTCAAGCCTAAGACGCTCTGTTTTAGGAACACTTTGATCAGATCCACGAAAACTTCCTGAATGATTTACAAACTTCATATTATCTATTACTACTGGTTCCTAATCTCATTTAATCAATTTTCTAGTAAGTTTCAGATCATCAAATGAAGATTACATGAAAAACGTTCAGATTCAAATGCTGACCTGTAAAGTCAAAATGGTGTCCAGCATGTGTGTCAAAAGCTGTCTGCAACTTGGAATAAACAAACAAAGCAGCCCAGACGTTGCCCATTCTATAAAAGGAGATTAGTATTATCTTCTAATTTTTTATACTCCATATTAAAAGCTTGACAGCCATCACTAGAACCAAAAGCTGAAAACATGGATGCTTAACAGTAGGTTTCCAACGTCAACTTTCTCAGTGCAATTACAACAGACATACTCTCAACAATATATCTCAATGGGCCATCTACATTATCTTGAAGTTATTTATACTTCAGATAAGATCTCTGTCAGCAACTGTTGAGATAAATGTAGAACCTTTACATTAAGAATATTTTAAGTGGATTTCCAACAACTACATTTTCAAGTGGACTTCAAACAGCTATTTTCGAAGTGGACTTACAACAGTCATATTCTGGATTCAAAGTGGTCTTCTTCATCTATATAAGAAGCCCAAAAATGAAGAGCAATGTCTACAGACACAAGAGATGAACACTATGAAGAGATGTGAGCTTACATTGTCAAAAATGCCAATACTCTGAATCCAACGTTTGTGTCATACACTCTCTATTCTCAATGCTCATATAATTAATCTTAGAGAGTGAGATTATGTGTAATGTGCTTCAGTGCTTATTCATTCACTTCTGAGAAAGAAGATTCATTGTGAATCAGTTTATTTGAGAGTTACTCAAGATTGAGTGATCTTGAGTGGGAAACACTTAGTTGTGGTTACAGCTTGTAAGGGGAGTGAATCCTAGGGAGAGGATTACTTTGAGTACAGAGTGTGTAATCAAGCAAGTGTATTGATTACTGTTTGTAAGGGGGTGAATCCTAGGGAGAGGATTACTTCAAGAACAGAACGTGTAATCAAGCTCAAAGCAAATAGTGGATTGAAAATCTCAAGTGAAGCTTGGGGACTGACGTAGGTCAAGGATTGGACCGAACCAGGATAAATCACAGTTTGTATACTCTCTTCCCTTATCTTTTACATTTCCAGTACATGCTTATATTTGAATATCTAACTGTCAAGTTATAAGTTGCAAAAAGATTTTTAAAGTTCCTAAAGTTTTATCAAAAACCCAATTCACCCCCCTCTTGGGTAATAGCCAGATCCAACAAATATGGGTACCTAAAGCTTAAATTTCTATGAATTGCAGGTATGTCTGAGAGCATCAAAATCCAACAAATGGTACATTGACAGTGGATGCTCCAGACATATGACAGGGGATTACTCTAAGTTCACATCAATCAAACCCAAGCCTGGTGGTAAAGTAACCTTCGGTAGAAACCAATCTGGGAAGATTGCTGGCATTGGAGAGATTGGGAATAAAAATGGCCCGATGATTAAAGATGTTTATTTGGTAGAAGGATTGTATCACAATCTTCTCAGTGTGAGCCAAAGCACCGATAAGGGTAATGTAGTTATCTTTAATTCTAAAGAATGTTTGATTGTGAAACAATATGATTTTCCTTTAGAAATTTTAAACTCAAAAATTTAGTTTAGACCCCCTAGAGAATGAAATTGTTATATTCTAAGCCTCTCTAGTTCCAGTTCGGTTTCTGAAAATTGTTTTATAAGTAATTTGAATGAGAGTTGGTTATGGCACAAGAGACTGGCTCATGTCAATATGCATCAACTCGACAAATTACAGAAAAAGGACTTAGTCTTCGGTCTGCCAAAAATCAATTTTAAAAATGACATGATATGTGATGCATGTCAAAAAGGCAAACAAGCTAAGTCATCTTTCAAATCTAAGAATGAGATTTCAACTAAAAAACCTCTTCAACTACTTCATATGGACCTGATTGGTCTAGCTTGAGTAAAGAGTATTGGAGGCAATCTTTATACTTTAGTTATATTAGATGATTTTTCAAGATTTACATGGACAATATTTTTGACTTCCAAAGATGAAACATTTGATCAGTTTGTTGTTTTTGCCAAGAAGGTCCAGAACAAGAAAAGTTTTTCAATTGCAGGAATTTGAACTGATCATGGTGGAGAATTCGACAATCATGCATTTGAAGAATTCTGTGACACCTATGGAATCAATCACAATTTTTCGGCTCTAAGGACTCCACAACAAAATGGTGTTGTGGAGAGGAAGAATTGAGTGCTCACTGAGATGGCCAGAGCAATGTTGAATGAGAACAACACCTTTCAAGTGTTTTGGGCCGATGCAATAAGTACAACTTGCTACATGTCAAATAGAGCCTATCTTTGGAAGAAGCTGAACAAGACTCCATATGAGTTGTATAAAGGAAGAAAGCCAATACTGTCCCATCTACGAATTTTCAGCTGTAAGTGCTTTATTCATAATAATGGTAAGGACAACCTGGGAAAATTTGATCCCAAGGTTGATGAAGGTATATTTCTTGGTTATTCAAATAGAAGTAAGGCTTATAGGGCATTTAATACTCGTACTCACATTGTTGAAGAATCAATGCATGTTGTATTCAGCGAAACTAGCTCTAACAAGTCTTTGGATGATAAAGAAGAAAATATTTTCAAAAATCAGTTCTTTTCGAAAACCACCCCTGCTTCTGTAGAAAATTATGAAGATATTTTTGAAACTAATACTCAGAATGAACCTGAAAGTTCAGATCAATCTCAACCTAGAGCCTATAGATTCATTAGAAATCATCCATTAGATCAAGTGATAGGCGATGTTAATCAAGGGGTGAGAACTAGAAGTAGCACTTTAAATGAAGTAACCTTTTCTGTATTCATTTCCAATATCGAGCCCTCTAAGATTGAAGAAGCCCTTTTAGACAATGATAGGGTGATAACAATGTAAGAGGAGCTTCATCAATTTGAAAGAAATCAAGTTTAGGACTTAGTGCCTAGACCCAAGGACCATCCAGTCATTGGGACAAAATGGGTCTTCAAGAACAAATGTGATGAAGCAGAAATCATTGTCCACAATAAGGCAAGATTAGTTGCAAAAGGCTATAATCAAGAAGAAGGAATTGATTATGAAGAAACTTATGCTCCAGTTGCGAGGTTGGAAGCAATAAGAGTTCTTCTAGCCTTTGCATGTGTTAAAGGTTTTAAACTTTTTCAAATGGATGTAAAAAGTGCTTTCTTAAATGATTTTATTCAAGAAAAGGTATACGTGCAACAACCTCCTAGTTTTGAAAGTGAACATCATCTTGATTATGTTTATTGTCTCAAGAAAGCTCTTTATGGACTTAAGCAAGCTCCTAGAGCTTGGTATGAACGATTAAGCAAATTCCTTCTTAATTAAGCATTTGTTAGAGGCAGAGTTGATACAACACTCTTCATTAAGAATAATATGCTGAATGAGATTTTAGTTGTACAAATTTATGTTGATGATATAATATTTGATGCTTCTAATAATGCTGTGTGAAGAGTTTGCCAAGAAAATGCAAGGAGAGTTTGAGATGTCATGTCCATGATAGGAGAACTCAACTATTTCCTTGGTCTGCAAATCAAACAAAAGAAGGATGGAATCTTCATTTCTCAGACCAAATACTTAAATGATTTGCTGAAGAAATTTGGAATGGACAATTGCAATGATATTGACACGCCAATGAGTGCTACTGCTTCACTGGATGCCGATTTAAAGGGCAAGGATTTCAATATCACAAGATATAGAGGAATGATATGATCATTGCTTTATTTGACTGCTAGTCGTCCAGACATCTAGTTCAGCGTAGGAATGTGCGCAAGGTTCCAATATGCTCCGAAGGAATCTCATGCTGAAAATGTCGAGAATTTTCAGATACCTTGCTAACACAAAAACCCTCGGTTTGTGGTTTTCCAAAGGTCAACCAGAACAATTGGTGGCATACTCGGATTTTGACCATGCTGGATATAAAACAGATAGGAAGAGCACAAGTGGTCAATGTCAATTCTTTTGAGGCTCACTTATATCATGGTTCAGTAAGAAGCAAACAAGTGTTGTTGTCTCTTCAACCAAGGCTGAATATGTGGCTGCCTCAAGTTGCTGTGCACAAGTGTTGTGGCTCAAGTAGCAACTATCAGACCTAGGAGTACATCTGAAAGAGATTCCTATATTATGTGACAACACCAGCACAATAAGCTTTGCCAAGAATCCAGTGCAACATACAAGAACCAAGCATATTGATGTTCGTCATCACTTCATAATGAAAGTGGAAGAAATCACCAAGAGGGGGGTGAATTGGGGATTTTAAAAATTCTTTTCAACTCTTAAAAATAAAGCTTAAGAAATGGATAATAAAAGAGTAGAAAAAGAAAAGCTTAGACACACAGAATTTATACTGGTTCAGTCTCAACCTTGACCTACGTCCAGTCCCCAGATACCTTCTGGGTGTTTCCACTAATTCAACAGATTTTCAATTATAACAATGAAGACCAGACACAATCCTAATCACCTAGGACTTGCTCCCCCTTACACTTTGTGATTGAACAACCCAACTCACAGGTTCCACAACCTTGAGTTCTCACAAACAAATGCTTTCAAAAATTTACAAACTCTCAAAAGAGTAGATAAGGATAAACACTGAAGAACAGGTTGAAAATAACAATACAGACTCAAATTTCAATGTATAATCAAGATAGCTTCGTTGTGTGTATTTTGCTTTGAGTTTTCACAGCCTTTTATAGACTGAATGGATGAGCTAGCCGTTGCAATTTTTTCTCTAATGTCTAGCTGCAATTCTGGAAAACTGGCAGTAGCATATTTTGCTCTGTTCTTGAATTCTTAGCTGGAATCTTGGAACTTAGTTATTGCAGAAGGTCTTCCAAATTTTTAGTCATTCCTTTAACTCAATTTGACCGTTTGAGATGATTCTTATGAGTTACAACGGTCTGAGCTGAACATTTGGGATAAGGGAGAAGGATCAGCCCTGTTCTAGGTTCGTCATTTAATGCATTTATCCTGGATCTTGATCTCACCTTGATCTTGGCTAAACCTTATCTGAAAAACTCTCAAAACTTCATCAAGGACATTAGAAACAATAATATCATATCATGAAATAATTTCAGGAAGACCCATTAAGATTTCGCAGATCAACATCATTTGATTTTTCAAAATCCCCGATGCAAACTCGAGTTTGTTCTTCCCGACTCGAGTTTGGGGTTCATCTAGAAAGCATGTCCGTTGATTAGAGGTCTAAACTTGCAGTCTGTAAAAGCTAACTAGAGTTTGGCTTTTACAGAGAGAACTATCGGGCTTTGGACTTGGCATGGAATTTTGGTCCTGCTCCTAGACTCGAGTCAATTAGTGACTGACTCGAGTTTGGGTCTATGTTTGAAGAACAAGCCTAAGTTCGTGATTTTCCAGACTGGAGTTTAGGAGACAGATTGGAGTTTTGGAAAGATGGTAGAAATTCGAGTGTTTCTCTATTTGTCCTAAACTCGAGTTTACAATGACAGACTCGAGTTTATGTTTGAGCTGAAACTATTCAAATCTTTCTGTTTGGTCTAGACTGGAGTTTGTAACTCTAGACTGGAGTTTATAACTTGGCCTGGAATTCGAGTGTCTTTCTGTTTGGTCTAGACTGGAGTTTAGGAATCCAGACTCGAGTTTGGCTTGCTTGGGATTCTAAGTGCTCTCTGTATCTTCCAGACTTCAGGTTTGGTTTTGCAAACTGGAGTTTGGCTCGTTGTGAAAATTTCTGATTGCTTTCTGTAACTCCTCAGACTCGAGTTAGTCCAAGTAGACTGAGTTTGGCTTTCTTCGTAGAAGTAAGCAGCTTTCTGTCAACTCTCAAACTCGAGTTTACATACCCAAACTCGAGTTTGCCTTTGACAGTGAGATTTTCATATTGCCAAAAACAAACTTCATATCAAGTTTACAATTGCTAGTTAACATCAAAACACATTGAGAACTAACAGTAGTGAGATGCTTAATGTTATTCTAAAACAGCAAAGATTCACAAATGACAAGTCTGGAATAGGTTACAAACCTGTGTTGGTTATGATTAGTTTTGATGATGTCTTATATAGATGCCATTAGCAAAAGCAAAAAATTTATATCAAAAAGTTTATATCATATACATTGTCTAATTGCTACATTTAATGTAGATTTGTTCATGTGGAGAAAGAACAAGAGAATAAAAGAAAGAAAGAGTTGATTCATGGAGAATAATCAAGAAGAGAGAAGAAAGAAAGAAGAACTTGCTCAATAAACTGAGAAAATCATTATACAAGTTCTTAGTTTGATTCTTGAAGTCTCCAAGATCAAATGGAAGTTGGGATGGCTCAATTCAGAGTTAAAACAAGCATATATCAGGTTCTGGATGAGCAAAATCGAGCCACATACTCAAAAGTCAAGTTTACTGCATTACAGGAAGTGATCTGCCTCTGGATTATGAGCAAACTCGAGTTTAGGACACAAAACTCGAGTCTGGAACTGTCAAAACTCGAGTTAATCACTTAATGACTCGAGTTTGTAGTGTCTTCAGCAACTCTGGTGTCTCTGGATCAGCAAAACTTGAGTTAGCCAATGTAAACTCGAGTTTGGAACTCAAAAATCGAGTTAGTCACTTAATAACTCGAGTTTAGCAAGCCTTCAGCAACTCTGTCCAACTCTATTTCATGATCAGAACTGGCGACCTCTGGTAATTTGATGATATATCCCAAACCAGAGATCAGTTTAAGGTGAAATCAATTTTCTATGAAATAAGACATCTAATGCGTCATCTGGACAAATTTTCCTACTCAAAGAAGCTGAAATGAGAGAGCTATGAACTTTTGAAGTTGACCCATCTGTTAACGTCACCCAGCAGACCAAGCTTCAATGATTTGAGTGTATCTCACAATCTACACATCAGAATGAGCTGAAATCGGTGGCATATGAAACTAGACTCACATACCTTTCCAGAAACATAAAGATCATGGAAAAAAAGATCAAATGAGTGAGATATGATCTTCGAAAGTTGACTATAAATTCAAGATGCTGCAAAAACGCTGGCAAAGAACAACCTTCATTCATCAGATCATAACTATCAAAATACAGTGAGTTTGGAGCTGATTCTTCTTGCAACGAAAAGAAGACTTAAAGAGCTTTATGGAGATAGGTACTGGATTCCATGGATTGATCTTTATTAGGTCAGAAAGCAAAGAACTTGTGAGAAGGATGTTTGACTGAGCCATGGAGAAGAAAACTCGAGTTTGTGTTAGCAAACTCCAGTTTGAGACTTGACAGAAAGATATTCAATTTTACATAAAAGCCAAACTCGAGTCTACATAGACAAACTTGAGTCTGTACAGACACAGAAATGAATCCAAAATTTTCACATTAAACTAAACTCCAGTTTGCAAATCAAACCTGAAGTCTGGAAGATACAGAGAGCACTCAGAATCCCAAGCAAGCCAAACTCGAGTCTAGATTCCCTAACTCGAGTTTAGACCAAACAGAAAGGAACCCAGAAAACTCAATAGACTCCCAAACTCTAGTCTGGCCTTCCAAACTCCAGTTTGCACTTGACCCAGATAAACCTCAAATATTTCAGTAGTCACTGAAACTCGAGTTTGCTTCCCAAACTCGAGTCTGGATCATACAGAAAGATCATCCATTTTGGCTACACTACAAACTCCAGTCTATGACCCTAAACTCCAGTCTGGAATTAGGCTTGTTCTTCAAACATAGACCCAAACTCGAGTTGGTCACTAATTGACTCGAGTTTAGCTTCCGGACCAAAATTTCATCCCAAGTTTAGAGCCCGATAAACTCGAGTTAGCTTTTACAGACTGCAAGTTTAGACCTCTAATCAACAGACATGCTTTCAGGATGAACCCCAAACTCGAGTCTGGAAGAACAAACTCGAGTTTGCATCGGGAATTTTGAAAAATCAAATGATGTTGATATGCGAAATCTTAATGGGTCTTCTTGAAATTATTTCCTCATATGATATTATTGTTTCTAATGTCCTTGATGAAGTTTTGAGTGTTTTTTAGATAAGGTTTAGCCAAGATCAAGGTTAGATCAAGATCCAGAATAAATGCATTAAATGAAGAATCTAGAATAGGGCTGATCCTTCTCCCTTATCCCAGATGTTCAGCTCAGACCGTTGTAACTCATAAGAATCATCTCAAACGGTCAAATTAAGATTATGGAATGACAAGAATTCTGGAAGACCATCTACAACAACTAAATCCAAGATTCCAGCCAAGAATTGAAGAAACAGAGGAAAATATGCAACTGTCATATTCCAGATTTACAGCTGAACTTTGAAGAATCTAAGAGAAGAAAATGCAACAGCTAGTTCCTCTTCTTCATCTAAATAAGAAGCCCAGAAACGAAGAACAAGAGATACAGACACAAGAGGGAGAACAAGAACAATGACGTGAGCTTACACAGTAAAAATGCCAATATTATAACGTTTGCTTCATCTACTCTCTGAATATCTCAATGATCATATATCTAGCATAGAGAGTGAGATTATATGTATTGTGCTTCAGTGTTTATTCACTTACTTCTGAGAGAGAAGATTCATTGTAAACATCCTATTATTCTGAGAGTTACTCAAGATTAGGTGATCTTGAGTGGGAAACACTTTGTTGCGATTACAGCTTGTAAGGGGAGTGAATCCGAGTGTGGGATTACTTCGAGTACAAAGTGTGTAATCAACCAAGTTAATTGATTATGGTTTGTAAGGGGGAGTGAATCCTAGTGAGAGGATTACTTCAAGTACAGAACGTGTAATCAAGTTCAAAGCAAATAGTGGATTGAAAATCTCAAGTGAAGCTTGGGGACTGGACGTAGGTCAAAGATTAGACTGAACTAGGATAAATCACAGTTTGCATACTCTCTTCCCTTATCTTTTACATTTCCAGTATATGCTCATCTTTGAATATCTAATTGTCAATTTATAAATTGTGAAAAGTTTTTGTAAAAGTTCCTAAAGCTTATCAAACACCCAATTCACCCCCCCCTCTTGGGTGATAGCCAAGTCCAACAACCTGATCTAGATAAAAAGAAAGGAAAGAAAAAAATGGAGAAAAGAACTACTTAAGTTATTTTCGAAAATCAGTTCACTCCTCTAATCTATTTGCCCACTGTAATTATTGTAATAGAAAAGGTCATACTACTTCTGCATGCTTTCATAGAAAAGAAAGGAAGGATAAACCTATAGGTAATTATCAATTGGTACCTAAAGGAACATATGTGTCTCCTAAGGTGCAAACTAACCCAAAAGGACCCAAGAAAAGGTGGGTACCTAAGACTTTATCTTTCATAAATTACAGGTATGTCTAAGAGCATCAAAATCCAGTAAATGGTACATTGATAGTGGATGCTCTAGACACATGACAGGAGATCAAACCAAGTTTACAACAATCAAACACAAGGATGGTCACAAGGTCACATTTGGTGGAAACCAGTCCAGAAAGATAGTTGGTATTTGAGAGATTGGTAACAATAATGGACCACAGATAAAAGATGTCTACCTTGTGGAAGGACTATGCCACAACCTCCTTAGTGTAAGTCAAAGTGCCGATAAAGGTAATTTAGTTATCTTTAATTCAGAAGAATGTTTGATTGTGAACAAGGATGATCTCTCCCTAAACAAAGTAAGGTCAAAAGCTCTATTCAGGGCACAAAGGGAAGGTAACTGCTATACCCTTGAACTTTCAACTGATTTACTTTCTGAAAAATGTTTCATGAGTAATTTAGATGAAGGATGGTTGTGGCACAAACGCTTAGCACATGTTAATTTGTCTCAACTTGATAAACTGTTGAAAAAGGATTTAGTTATTGGTTTGACAAGTCTTAATTTCAAAAAGGATATGATTTGTGAAGCATGCCAAAAGGGAAAACAAACTAAATCATCGTTTCATTCTAAAATTGAGATTTCAACTAATAGACCACTTCAATTACTTCATATGGACTTAGTTGGTCCAGCTAGAGTAAAAAGTTTTGGTGGAAACTTGTATACTCTAGTAATAGTTGGTGATTTCTCAAGATATACTTGGACATTATTCCTATCTGTTAAAAGTGAAGCATTTGATCAATTTGTTGTATTTGCCAAGAAGGTCCAGAACGAGAAAGGTCTATCTATTTGCCAAGAAGATACGAGAGCACTCAGAATCCCAAGCAAGCCAAACTCGAGTCTAGATTCCCTAACTCGAGTTTAGACCAAACAGAAAGGAACCCAGAAAACTCAATAGACTCCCAAACTCTAGTCTGGCCTTCCAAACTCCAGTTTGCACTTGACCCAGATAAACCTCAAATATTTCAGTAGTCACTGAAACTCGAGTTTGCTTCCCAAACTCGAGTCTGGATCATACAGAAAGATCATCCATTTTGGCTACACTACAAACTCCAGTCTATAACCCTAAACTCTAGTCTGGAAAATCACGAACTTAGGCTTGTTCTTCAAACATAGACCCAAACTCGAGTTAGTCACTAATTGACTCGAGTTTAGCTTCCGGACCAAAATTCCATCCCAAGTCTAGAGCCCGATAAACTCGAGTTAGCTTTTACAGACTGCAAGTTTAGACCACTAATCAACAGACATGCTTTCTGGATGAACCCCAAACTCGAGTCTGGAAGAACAAACTCGAGTTTGCATCGGAGAATTTGAAAAATCAAATGATGCTAATCTGCCAAATCTTAATGGGTCTTCCTGAAATTATTTCCTCATATGATATTATTGTTTCTAATGTCCTTGATGAATTTTTGAGTGTTTTTCAGATAAGGTTTAGCCAAGATCAAGGTGAGATCAAGATCCAGGATAAATGCATTAAATGACAAACCTAGAATAGGGCTGATCCTTCTCCCTTATCCCAGATATTCAGCTCAGACCGTTGTAACTCATAAGAATAATCTCAAACGGTCAAATTGAGTTAAAAGGAATGACTAAAAATCTGGAAGACCTTCTGCAACAACTAAATTCCAATATTCCAGCTAAGAATTCAAGAACAGAGCAAAATATGCTACTACCAGTTTTCCAGAATTGCAGCTGAACATTAGAGAAAGAATTGCAACGGCTAGCTCATCCATTCAGTCTATAAAAGGCTGTGAAAACTCAAAGCAAAATACACACAATGAAGCTATCTTTATTATACATTGAAATTTGAGTCTGTATTGTTATTTTCAACCTGTTCTTCAGTGTTTATCCTTATCCACTCTTTTGAGAGTTTGTAAATTTTTGAAAGCATTTGTTTGTGAGAACTCAAGGTTGTGGAACCTGTGAGTTGGGTTGTTCAATTACAAAGTGTAAGGGGGAGCAAATCCTAGGTGATTAGGATTGTGTCTGGTCTACATTGTTGTAGTTGAAAATCTGTTGAACTAGTGGAAACACCCAGAAGATATCTGGGGACTGGACGTAGGTCAAGGTTAAGACCAAACCAGTATAAATTCCTTGTGTCAAGCTTTCTTCTCTTACCTTCTTAACATTTACTTTCAAAAGGCTTTGAAAAAGAATTCAAAAGTTTTTTTTAAAATCCCCAATTCACCCCCCTCTTGGTGATTTCTTCCATTTTCACAACATACAATTATAATTGGTTATATTCTTATTTGATTTCATTGTTATGCATACTAGTGTATTTGAACTTCAGTGTTTATTCATATCTACTCTTTAAGAGAGTTTGTTTTTTAAAATCATTTGATTATTTATTTGAGAGAACTCAAGGTTGTGAAACCTGTAAGTTGGGTTATTTAATTGCAAAGTGTAAGGGGGAGCAAGTCCTAGGTGTCAAGGTTTCTTGAGAGTTACATTGTTGTAATTAAAGTTTGCTGAGATAGTTGAAAATCCCAAAAGGTATCTAAGAACTGGACGTAAGTCAAGGACAGGACCGAACTAATATAAATCTTACTATGTCAAGCTTTTCTTACCTTTTCTTTTATACTCTGTTTTTGATCTATACTTGGGTGTTTTCAAAAGAATTTTTAAAATCCCCAATTCACCCTCTCTTGGTGATTTCTTTCATTTACAAGGGTGTCCTGAGAGATGATAGAGGCAAACAAACCATAATCTCTTCTAACAAAAAAAGTGAAGCTTTGACCTTTCTGTACTCTATTTGGACTATAAATATACCATGTAACTAAGATTTTGTCGTTCATATTAGTAGGTTTGAACTTTAGAGGACCCATTGGTTCTCCAGGTCTCAAGATGAAGATCTCTTAGTTGGACAATTTCTTAGGATCTTGGGTAGGAATGTCCACAACTCCTAATACAGGATGCTCAACAGTAATTCTAATTGATTTTCCCTTTACAATATTCTCAAGAATCTCTTCAACAATATTATTATTATCATCTGTTAAGTCTACAATCCTCATATTAAAATAAAAGAACTTGACAACCACAAGACAATAAGGGTTTCTCAATCATAAAAGGGGTTCATATTGCTTAAGCCAGGGAGATAAATTCATATTACACTTAGTCCTTAATGCCTTTAAATCAACATAAATAGTTGGGCACAAGAGACGATTACCATAGTGAAAATCAAAGCTTTCATGGTTAGGAATCATAAGAGGAGTGTTAATCATACCCGATAGACAAACCAGTGGCTGAAGAGCCTCAAGCTTCTAAGAAGGATAAGGAACAACTGAACCAAATGTAACATGTTAAGTCTAACTACTTGTGGTATTAGAAGGCTGGGATTGTCTCTGCAATCTCTAGGCATTGGATTTTGGTTGTCTTTCCTCATAAGCATCCACTGTTGGGGCCTTATCCTTGCCTTTCCTAGAAGGCAATAACAACATTTGTTGTTGAATCACAGGTCTTGTTAGCCCTAAATAACAAAACCTTTAGTTTTTGGTTGAGGCTAAGACATTTGAACTTTTAGGTGAAAAAGGTTGGTTATAGGTTTCTTTGTTGATGGTTGAGGAGGTGAATCAATGAGATTTGAGAACCTAGAGAAACTTTAAGATTTTTGGTACGAGCCATAGAGAGCCTATTTGGATCCTCTTTTTTTAAGCTAAAAGCTACTTTTAAACTAAAGCTGAAAAAAAAGAGCTTTTAAGAAAAAACTAAAAGTTGTTTGATGGTTATATAAATTATTTAGCTTAAAAGTTACTTAAAACCTCAAATTAAATTAAGCTACTTGGCAATATTTTTGTCATTAACACTTTTTCTAACAAAAATTATCATAAATGATATATTATAAAACCTTATGTAAACTTATCAACACTTTGAGATTTGTGAAAACTTTATTTGAACTTATTAAAACCTTATGTAAAATTATAAAATTCTTATCAAAAGGGAATAAAAAAATGTAAAAAGAACTTATTTATTATCAGAATTCAAAACATTATTTAATCTTTTTTATATTTTAAAACTTCTTGTGTGGGATTTTTCCCAAAAATAAAGAAAGAAAGAAGGAAGGAAAGGAATTATTCGAGGCAACCTCTTTGTAATTCAAGATTTTTAAGTTCAAAATTTATCTATAAATAAATAAACAAACATATTCATTGGGACCTAGAGCCATACACTCATGTCCCTTGTTAGATATTAAAAAATAATTTAAGATGATTTTATTATTTTTAAGGGTTAAGGCTTTGACTTTGAAGTGGTTGCTTAGAAATGGAGACGATGGGGTGATGTGTGAATAAATGATAAGATTTGAGTTTGTTCAATTTGTATATTTCTAGGTTTATTCAATCTATAGGTTTTTTTCTTTTTCTTTTTTTAATTTGAGTTCATACTCCCCTACTTGATGTTTTTCTTGATTCAAAATTATGTTCTGTTGATTCAAAATCATAGTTGAATCTGTTAATTCAAAATTATATTTATTGTTTTATGTTGTTTTGCTCTTCGT
Source organism: Acacia confusa (assembly GCA_037074495.1). Taxonomy (NCBI): domain Eukaryota; kingdom Viridiplantae; phylum Streptophyta; class Magnoliopsida; order Fabales; family Fabaceae; genus Acacia; species Acacia confusa. Next base: position 29,088,107 of record CM073505.1, on the reverse strand, counting down.
TGGAGAAGATGATAGTAAGCCGTTTTGGAATAAGAGCTTTTAATCAATAAGAGCTTAAAAAAAACTCCTCTTAGAAGCTTCTGGCTTCTGGCTTTTTTCTTCTTTATAAAAAAAGCTCTTTTTATTATAAGAGCTTTTATAAAAACCAGTTTGGCTTAGCTTATGCTTATAAGGAGAAGATAAGCTAAAAATAAGAGGATTCAAACAAGCATAGAGAACAAGATGCTTGCTGGAAATTGAAAAGAATGATTGTGGAGAATGGGTTAGGTCTTTGACAAGGATGAGAGAGAGAGATAGAGTCAAATGATTGAATTTGGGTGTTAGAGGGAATTTATGGAGGGAATAATGAAGAGTAAACTTTGTGAATTTGAAAATGGAAGAATCCATTGGGAAGAATTGAATGGAAATGTCCAAACATTGATAGAATTGATTTGTGAAAGTGAAAGGGTGTTTGAAGGTTTGAGAGAGATAGTGGTGACAGAGGATAGACGGAGTGAGTGAATGAGATGCTGAGACTAGTCTTGTATCTGATTTTAAAATGCCCTTGCTCGAGCACACTCGACATTGTTTGAGTAAGGATGCCTTGCTCGAGTAAACTTTAAAATGCTCAAGTCCAAAGGGCCTGCTCGAGCAATTACTGACATGCTTAAGCATGATCACATAAAATGGTACATAAGGAATTACATAGAATTACCTTATTTCAAGTATGTTCTATGAATACTTGAACCCTTTGAAGATAGATTCGATCTTTATGAGTTGATTTCGTAATTAAGCATATATCAAGTTGACTAAGGGTTTGTTCAAGCACATTTGAGAGTTTGCTTGAGTAATCTTTGTGTTGAGGTTTTATTTAGGTGTTCATAAAGGGCCATGCTTGAGTGCTCAAGGCTTGCCTAAGCATACCGGTTTTGTGCTTTTGTCTCATGCTTGAGTTTACTCCAATGTTTCAAAAAAAAAGTGTCCAATCCTTAACATTGCTTGAGTAAACCATGTTGTCCTCAAGTATGTTACTCGAGTAAGCCTTCAATATGCTCGAGTATAACTGAATTATGCAATTGTTCCAAAGCCAATCTCTATGATATTGCTCAAGCATGTTGCCATATACTCGAGTAATATGCCTTTCTATTTTACCTTGTTTTATATCTTAATACCAAAGCATCCTAAACAAAAAATTTCTAGAGACTCTGATGCTTAAATTAGTAATGATTGTCAAATTAAACTTTAAATTAACTAGTATGAAAGAGATTGCTTACAATTCATTAAGGACTTTACTCATAGTTCTTACTCCCTCATTGATGTCTCCTATAACTTGAACTATAAGATGACTCTTATTATATCTCTAGGCTTTAGGTTAACCCTGATCATCTGGATGAAGATCTTTTTCAATTTCAATCACCAATGGAGAAGGTGATTTTGAAATGGTTTGGGATTCCTTAAGATGAATTAATTCAGGTTCATCATCTAAAGGTTTGGTAGATAGTTTACATTTAGAAAACACAACATGTACAGACTTTTTAACAACACAATTAAGTTTGTTATATACTCTATGAGCTTTACTTCTATTTGAGTATCTAAGGAATATAACTTCATTTGACTTGGGATCAAATTTTCCTGAGTTATCCTTACCATTGTTGTGGATGAAGCATTTACATTTGAATATGTGTCAATAAGATAGATTGAGCTTCCTTCCTTTATACAGTTCATGGGGAGTTTTGTCAAGCTTCTTGCAAATATAGGCTCTATTGGAAATAAAGCATGTAGTACTCATAGAGTCCTCCTAAAATACTTGCGGTATGTTTTTCTTATTAAGCATAGACCTTTCCATCTTAATATGAACTCTATTTTTTCTCTCCACTACTTCATTTTTCTAAGGGGTCATAAAAGCTAAGATACATAGGTCTTAAAAGTTAACAGTTTAGATCGATACTTATTAACATCCGGTCTAAAAAGTAATAAAATTTTTATTTAATATTTTTCTTATCTTTTGAATCTGTTACTATTTATGTCTGGTCTTAAAAGTTTACTCTAAAAATTAATCGATATTTAAAAAAATTTTAAAACTTTTTAGATCAATATTTTTAAATGCCAATCTTACAATTTATACCTTTCGACCAATATGTATTAACATCCGGTCTTAAAAATAATAAAATTTAAATTTTTTCGTCATATTTTGGACCGAATACTATTTATGCTTGGTCGTAAAAGTTTACACTAAAAAGTAATCAAGATTTCAATTTTCTTAACGTTTTAGACCGGTTGTTTTGCAAACTAGTTTAAATAATATATTTTAAACCTATGATTAAAGGATCTTATGCAAACAATTCTTGATATTTATGAAACTACCACCGGTCATACTTTTTAAACTAGAGATCGGAGCCTCAATACTTCGGTCTAAAAACATTTTTTGTAGTAGTGCTTCCTTGGATATGGGAAAATATGTGCATTGGGAAAAGGGAAAAACAATAGGGTTGGCAGGTTGGCCTTGGTGGGTCAGACCTGTTGGGATTCGTACACACTGCGGAAGGATTTCATTCATTAAAATTTATGAATCCCATAAAGAGGATTTATCAACGGCATTTAAATCTGGTTAGTAATTAAAACTGTACCTTTTGAATGCTCTTGTGCATCTTATTCGATCAATTAGAAGCCAACTCTATGAATCCACTCCCTTTACTGATATCCACACCGAATAGCACTCCAACAAAGACGGCAGCGTGCTAGCGTATTCAAGCTTTGCATCTCACGTCTCTCTTCTAGGGTTTCTTTTGTAGCTGTTTACTAATTTTTAATACGAATAGATCGTTATCTTATAGGGTTTATAAAACCCTAAAGGCCTGTATTAAAAATATTCAAAATTAAACTTTATTAATCTTGAAATTTGAATTTGGATTTAAAATAAAATTTAATTAAATCTGCCCAACAGATCTAATCTAATTTATTTATTTAATTCGAATTAAAAGCAAGCAAATTTAATTTATCTTTCTAAATTAAATCAGAGATATTATATTTATTTATTTAATTAAATCTGAGATACAATGTCTCAATTTTTTTTAAAAAAAAATCTAAGATATGATATCTATATTCGAAATTTAAATATGAGATACAATATCTCTATTTGTTTTAGTTATTTAATTTATTAAATAAATTAAATACAAAACAAATATTATATAATAATATTATAATCTATATTAAATAATATTATTATATTATTTTTGAATTTTTATAATATACACACAAACACATCCTAGATTAAACGTTACATTCACTAAATCTTAGATATATTTAAGATTCAATGAATCTAGACATTGTTGCTTGTGTTAGTCTATTCTTGTGTGCAACCCTGCAGGCCCACATGCCACTTCCTTTTTGTCACGTGATATTTGATCAAGGATAAAGCATGAATAGTGTCATCCTTCTGTTCTTAACCATTACTTTCTCGAATATTGAGTAGTCTAACAATTGAAATGAAAACTCTTTTTCATCGTAGTATGGCCATACATTTCTTAGACTCACTCATCGAGGGGCCCAATATTATCTCTCTACAAATTTGAGGGATAAATTTCATCTTGTACATTCACATTCCTTTGCATGAAAACCACTAATCCCAATCGAAGACTTTATCATCACCCAGTCAAAGGTGACCTTTGACTAGGTCAAAGATAAACGACTCTCACATATGAATCCATGATGGTCTCAGGTCAAAGGGCATTGTGATGTAGTTATACATGAGAAAAGTATGACTTAATCCATGTAGCTTTTTTATAATGGGTCGATCTAGCACCTTGTACTCTTACAAGGACCTATAACTTTGATTCGTATCTCCATACCTCATCAAAGTCATACTGGTCTTATTTCATCTTCGCTCCCGCACAGATGACCGGCCAAGAATATTTAGGATAATCTTTATGATATATCTAAGGATACAATTATCATAATAAGTATGCAGGTTGGCCTATATTAGCAACTCCATTCAAGATCCCATTTTGTCTCCTCCCATATTGAACATCATAACTTGCCTTATGTTTTCTTCCCCCTCCAAATTCCAAATTTAGGGTAATTATGGTTCTTTCTTTTTTGCTTTTGATCACATTTGTAATTGTATTTGTTACGGATATATTATAAATAGGTCCAGCCCAATGATTGAAGAGCCTAGTCAAATGGCTCCAGTCATAATTCTAACCACCCCCTTGAATTAAGGAGCAGTTATCAAGATAGTGGTCAAGATCATAATCACCCAGATGATAAGGGGATATTATCTAAAGGAATATCTTAATATCTTTTGAATAATAAAGATAGCCAGGCCCATCAGAATAGGGCCCCAAGTAAGTCTATAAATAGGGAATAAACCCTCACAAGGTACACACGTTCTAACCCTAGCTTTTCAATTCACACAGAGCACACACCCCACTCCCTTTGGCTATAACAAGCCTACGGATTACCTTCGAACATCGTGGACTTTGATCCCTATCTGTGGTACGTAGGACCCTAGGATTTCACCCCAGGCCTAGTCCAATCCCTCTTGTGTTCTACACCAAAACATTGGCGCCATCTGTGGGGACTATAAAGTCCTATTCCCGTGACCAACAATGTCTAACACCAGAAGCAAAAGCCATACGCTTACACACGAGCAGAATCAAGAACGAGATACTAATGAGAATTAACAGCAGGAAGATGTCCGAGGAAATAATCAGGAACAAATAGAGGAACCACCGAATACGTACCCTCCCCTTGAAGATGGACGAGCAGAGCAAACTCTGGAAAATGACAACCAGGCCAACTCCTCACCAGAATTCCAGATTGACAACTCAGATATACGACTGCTACATAACATCCTTGGGTCAATGTTGAAAAGAATCGAGAACGTGGAAGAACGCGACAATCTCCAGAATCAAAAGATTGATCGTATGGCCGAGGTAATGAACCAAATCCTCAAGAAATTGCAGGACCCTCCTTTAGAAGAACGCCGAGATGATCAACATAATGAGGAGGGAGACACTAATCAACAAAACGTTGATCCACCCCGGCTTAACCAGCTCGAGCAAGGCCGAGTAGCCTCAACTAAAAATTCTGAGCAAAACAATCATTGGGATATGGACCAAGATAATCAAACACGGGCAACTCAGAAAAACAACCACGCTTTGGATAATCAAGAAATCCGGCCAGAGTAGTCCGGAAAGCATAAGATGTGGTATGGTGACGGAGGGCAGAATAATAGCCCATTCTCGAATGAGATTATGGAAGCTAAATGCCCAAGAAAATTCAACACGTCCGACCTCCCTAAGTATGATGGAAGCCAGGATCCCCAAACACACCTGAATACCTTTGACACTGAAATGCTGGTTCGAGGATTCAAAGGACCAATCATATCTCGGCTGTTCACATCAACATTATGAGGGGCTGCACAAGTTTGGTTCCGGACTCTACCTCCAAAATCCATTACCGAGTTCAACGACCTGAGTGAGAAATTCCTACTAAATTTTGCAAGCAAAAAGCAGCCTAGGTCGGTCTACACGCTAGACAGAATCAAGCAGCAACCTAACGAAACTCTTCAGAAATACTTGGATCGCTTCAAAGCGGCCACCTTGCAAATCCAAGGATTAACGGAAAGCATCCACGTGCACTTGCTCATCTCGGGCCTGGACAGCGAATCCAAAATGGGAAGGTCGGTCTTATCCAGTGAAATCAAAACTCTGGAGGAATTCCATCGGCGAGCTAACAAGTATCTAGATATTGAACAAATGCAGATAGCTAACGCGCCAGGAAAAGAGAGACAAAAAAGTCCACCTCCAAAAGGACCCAGGCATCGAAAGATCGATCCAAGAACTTGGATCATAAAACACGAGGAGGAAGGCACGAGGGAAAGTATGAAAAATATACTCCTTTGAATGTCTCACGTGCTCAACTTTGGAGAGAGGTGGCGCTGACCGAGATGAAGAAGGTGGTGCGACCACGTCCACTGTATAATAGAGGCAAGCTGGACCGATCTCGGTTTTACAATTTCCATAATGGACCTGGGCACACAACAGATGAATGCTGGGACCTTAGAGATGCGGTAGAGAAATTTGTCCGAGATGGAAAATTACGTCAATACGTCATCAAAACGCAAGGGCAAAAGAGCAGCAAACATAAGTAGACGGATCGGAGTAAGAGCTCGGTCCTTCAAAGAAGGAAGCCGGATGAGGACCGGAGAAGGAATGATGACGATGATGAGTTCCCAGAAGCCGAATTCGATTGCAAGGTCATTAGTGGAGGTTACGGAGGAGGTGGCGATACAGCAAGTCAGTGGAAGAAATATCTTCGGGAAGTCCTAACCATCAGGGGGCGACTGACCTTTAAGCCAGAGCCTCTGCAAGCAGAACCCCCAAGTTATTCTTCACCCATGATGACTTAAAGGATGTGATCCCTGGTCATCAAGACGGCTTGGTTATAACTGGCCTCCTGAGAAAATGCCGTGTGAAGAAGATATTTGTTGACCCCGGCAGTACGGTTGATATCATCCTGTGGGACACTTTCAAGCGAATGGACCTTGATCCAGAAAATCTGAAGCTATGCAGAACAACCCTAATCGGGTTCAACAGAGAAGATACGAGCCCCAAGGGGCATATAGAGCTGAAAATGACGTTGGGATCTAAGGAAGCTTTCAAGACCAGACGAGTCAAATTCATTGTAGCAGATTTTCCCTCGTCCTATAACATCATTTTAGACAGACCAACTATTCATAATTGGGATATGCTAATATCAACTAAGCATCAAAAGCTAAAGATGGTAAGCAGAAAGAATGAAGTCATCACCGTTAAAGGGGATCAAAAGGAATCTCGGCAATGCTACTTTTCGATAGTGAAAAATAATGAGCCCGGGACATCCTCATCACCACAAAAGGGAACTCAAAACCCGGTGCTATCCACACCATGCTCGGTGAACGTGGTAGAGTTGGATGTAAGAGAGAAGGCGAAGCTGATGAAAACAGAGCCCAATGGGGAGCTCATGGATTACCAACTGGGAGATGAGCCCGGGCAAATAACCAAAATTGGTAGTACACTCACCAAGCAAGAGAAAATCGAGCTGGAAAGACTGCTATTGAAAAATAAAGATGTGTTCACCTGGAAGCCTTCCGAGCTACCAAGCGTCGACCCCACCTTCTGCTGCCACAAGCTGACGATAAACCCACATTGTAAGCCGGTCGCACAAAAGAAAAGAAAGATAGCTCTGGACAAACAAATAGCCCTTGTCGAGCATGTAAGGGAGTTGCTGGACGCAGGTTTCATCAGGGAAATCCAGTATACTACTTGGCTATCAAACGTGGTAATGGTCAAAAAACCTAATGGCAAGTGGAGGGTCTGCATGTATCACACTGATCTCAACAAAGCATGCGCCAAGGATGCTTATCCCATGCCAAACATAGACCAATTGGTGGACAACTCCTCCGGATTCCAGCTGCTCTCGTTTATGGATGCCTATTCTGGTTACAACCAAATAGCCATGTATCCCGATGACCAGGAAAAAATAGCTTTTATCACAGATAATGCTAACTATTGTTATAATGTCATGCCCTTCTGACTAAAAAACATTGGAGCCACTTATTAAAGGATGTTGAATCAAGTGTTTGAAGCATAGCTCGGCAGAAACGTGAAAGTTTACATTGACGATATGATTGTCAAATCAATCAAGCGGCCCGATCATATTCGAGATTTGCAGGAAACGTTTGACAAACTCCGTGCTCACCGTATCCGACTCAACTCGGTGAAATGTGCATTCAGGGTACCCGCGAGTAAGTTTCTCAAATTCCTTTTGACTAATTGAGGAATTAAGGCCAACCCGGATAAATGCCAGGCCGTCCTCAATATGGCTGCCCCAAAAAACAAGAAAGAAGTACAGCAGTTGACTGGCAGACTAGCCGTACTAACAAGGTTTTTGCCGAAATCGGTAGAAAACGCACTTCCATTATTCAAGTTATTAAAAAAGGAAGCACGGCACAGAGAATGGAGCTCGAAATGTGAAACCGCATTTGATAAGATCAAAAAGTGTCTATCATCACCTCTAGTGCTGTCAAAACCCAAACTAAGAGAAGACTTAATATTATACTTATCGGTGGCTCCAGAAGCGGTAAGTGCTGCGCTGGTAAGGGAAGAATTGACAGAACAAAAGCCGGTCTATTTCACAAGCCGGGCTTTGTAGAATTCAGAGTTGAGATATCAAAGGTTGGAAAAGGTGGTATTCGCACTCCTCACTACTGCAAGAAAGCTACGCCCTTACTTCCAAGGACATCAAATAATTGTCCGAACAAGTCAGCCGATACGCCAAGTATTGCATAGGCCTGATTTGGCGGGACGAATGATTAGTTGGGCTATCTAGCTGTTTGAGTTCGACATTGTGTATGAAGCTCGACATGCGATTAAATCTTAGGCCCTGGTTGACTTCATTGTAGAATTGGTACCAACTAAGATAATCCCGGAGGCCAATCTCAATATTTGGAAGGTGTTTGTCGACTGATCTTCAAACGCCAGAAGAAGTAAAGCAGGGGTCATAATAGCAAACCTGGAAGGAGTTTCTATGGAACACTCCCTACAGCTGCATTTCAAAACCTCTAATAACCAGGCCGAATACGAGGCGGTGTTGGCCGGGCTATCTCAAGCAAAAGATAATGGAGCCAGGTGGATTCACTTGTCAACTGATTCATAGTTAGTCGCATCCCAAATCAACAGGTCATAACGGCTAAGGTGTAGAGGAAGGAAATCACCAAGAGGGGGTGAATTGGGGATTTCAAAAACTTTTTCTTTAGCTTTTGAAAACTGGCCAGAAGTAAATCAAACAGAGAAAGGGAAAAGGAAGCTTGACACAGAAGATTTTTACTGGTTCGGTCTTAACTCTTGACCTACGTCCAGTCCCCAAACTCTCTGGGATTTCTCACTATCTCTTTGATCAATTACACATCTGTAACTCAGGATGATCCTCTCATAATAGGACTCACTCCCCCTTACAAGTTGTAATCTGATCCCACACTCAAGGTCCCACTGCCTTGAGTTTACACAACAAGTTTGATTCAAATTTCACAAAAAAAAAAAAACTCTCTCTAAGAGTAAGATGAAATGATCACTGAAGCTCAATGTAAATGAATAAGACTAATGAAATAAATACAAGCAGAAAGCTTAGAGCCTCTTGATATTTCGTTCACTGGGGTCTCTGTATCTTTTCTAGTTGCTGAAGCTGTCCATATATAGAAATGAAGAATGAAGACCGTTGGAGCTTCTGCTGGAAAGAGTGACGTTGGAGAGTTTAGATTGAGACATTAGGCTCCTCTCCATTGCTTGCCCACGTTTGACTATCTGCCATAGTGTCTGAATATTCTTTTTGTCTGATGATAAGGTTCAGTTGGTAGTTCAGTGGATACTTAGCTGTAAAGCTGATTTCTGAATATTTTATTCTGTTTTTGAGCGTTTCAGCGAAAACGGGAATCTGCAGCTTGAAATGTGTTAATGGAATCTAAAACTTATAAACAAACATATTAAACATATATATAATGATTCGTAATTCCATTTAAGTATAAAACAATGCATAAGATTGAATCTGAGAAGTGAAAAGCGCGACATTTAATTACAGAGATCTGTTAGGCTCGAGTTTATTATTGTTAGGCTCGAGTCTGTTCATCAACACTCAAGCATAATCTTGGTAGGCTCGAGTCTCCCCTTTGTATAATGTGTTTAATCTTTGAAAACATTTTGGGGTAGCGTATAGGCTCAAGTCTATTAGTGGCAGGCTCGAGTCTGGAGCTGTTCACAGCATACTAAAGCTTAGGTATAAAGGCACAGGCTCGAGTCTAAAAACTTAGGCTCAAGTCTGCTCAGGCACTGTCACTTGAATAGCTCTCTGCTTGACCCAGGCTCGAGTCTGTTTCTCAAAAACGTTGTGCAAATGCTTTTCAAATTGAAATATGCTCGAGTCAATAAGTTTATGCTTGAGCTTATGATTGTGAAAAACTTTGATTACTCTCTGGAAGGGACAGGCTCAAGTTTAAAATGTAAGGCTCGAGTCTGTTCTTAAGAAAAATGATTTGAAGGGCTTCCTGTAAGACATAAGCTTGAGTTAAAGTATTTAGGCTCGAGTTTAAAAACATAAGAAATTTGACATGCTCTCTATAAGGCATAGGCTTGAGTTTAGTCATGATAGGCTCGAGTTTGTCTAGTTATAAAAGATGAATTTTGCTTCTGTCTCTAGCAAGCTCGAGTCTATTATGTTAGGCTCGAGTTTGCCTTAGTTATAAAATATGATTTTTGTCTCTATCACGAGCAGGCTCGAGTCTATTATGTTAGGCTCGAGTTTGTCCAAGACAAAATCATGAAATATGTTCTATGTCACGCGCAGGCTTGAGTCTATCAGGTTAGGCTCGAGTCTGCTCAAGTTCAAAACGTTTATTATTATTTCTTTTAACTGCAAACTTGAGTCTAACACATCCAAACTTGAGTTTAACTTATATTGTAAGATTTAAATCAATTTTAACAATCTTTAAACATATTTAAACCTTAGTAACAAGTTTACAATGTTCTGTTATCATCAAAACACATATAGAACTAACATAAGGGACCTCTGCTAATTAAGTACTTTGGGAAAGTCAAAGAGGCTATAGCCGACTTTGACGAGGTCGTAGTCACCCACATCCCTAGAGGAGAAAATGCGAGGGCAGATATCCTGTTGAAACTAGCAAGCACCAAGAACCCGGGAAATCATCGTACGGTAATACAGCAAAGTTTGACTGAACCCACTTGCATTATGGTCATCGCAGCGGCCGAAGATTGGCAAAAGTCTATCCTAAATTACCTGGAGAAAGGAATCATCCCGGAAGATCCGATGGAGGCAAAGCAAATGGTGAGAACCATGTTAATGTACATAGTGGTTGAGGACCAGCTGTATCGAAAAGGCCTTCACTCTCCAATGATGAGATGTTTGAGCTCGGAAGAAGTCGAGTATATGTTATCGGAGGTACACGAAGGAATCAACAGGCAACTTATGGGAGCTAAGGCGCTAGCCCGAAAAGCTCTCCGAGCTGGATTCTATTAGCCGACGATGGTTGCCGATTCTAAAGAGTACGTAAGAAAATGCGAAAGTTGCCAAAAACATGCTCGGATAATTTGGCCACCTCCGGCTGAATTGAAATCCATCACGGCCCCATGTCCATTCTTCAAATGGGGCATAGACCTCTTAGGACCATTCAAGCTAGCTCCAAGACAAGTGAATGGTTGATTGTAGCGGTTGACTACTTCACTAAATGGATCCAGGCCGAGCCTTTGTCAACTATTTCGGCGGCTCGCATACAAATTTTTTCAAAAGAAACATTGTGGCAAGATTCAGAATTCAAGCCGAAATCGTTACTGACAATGGCACTCAATTCATCGACCGAGGTTTCCAAAGGCTAATGTCTGAACTCAAAATCAAGCACCATTTTGCCTCGGTAGAACACCCACAGTCCAATGGGCAAGCCGAGGCAGCGAACAAAATCATTGTCGACGGGCTAAATAAATGGATGACAGATGCAGAAAATAACTGGGTCGAGCAATTGTATCCCGTACTCTAGGGATACCGGACTAGTGTTCAAACCTCGACTCAGGAAACACCTTTTAGATTGACTTACGGCTGCGAGGCCATGATCCCAGTCGAAATTGGGCAAACATCATGGAGTAAGGCAAAGGTCATGCAGGAAGGAGAACACAATAACAGTGAACAATTAGCTGTGGAGTTAGACCTCATTGATGAAGTCAGAATCACGGCGCATTGTTGGGATCTTGCAACAAAGCAGCTGGTTGCAGCTAAGTATAATCGCAAAGTTAAGCCACGAGTGTTTAGCAAAAATGATCTGGTACTTCGCAAGCGGATATCGGAAACAAGAATGCTCAGGATGGAAAACTTGCAACAAATTGGGAAGGTCCTTACCGTATTTCAGACAAAGTGGGGCCAAGAACCTGTGTCCTCAAGGTATTAGATGGCACAACCATTAAACGAACTTGGAATGTGGACAAACTAAGGATATACTACAGTTGAAGACCGAGATCTAATCAGAACCCGGATGCAGCGGATGTCAACGATGGCTGAGAACCACCTTTTAGTTTTAACGGATGTCAGCGGTGGCTGAGAACTGTTTTTCATTTTAAGGATTATTTTGCTTTCACGCATCATTTTCCATTTACTTTAAATTTCTTTGTAATTGCAACTATTTCAATCAATAAAGAAGGAGGCTCACTTCATGAGCTAACCCGATGATTGTTTATGAAGTTCAATACAAAAATAACCGAGTAAAGGCAACTTAATAAAACCAGGGTTTCGCGAGCCCGGTTACCGTAGGGTTTGCTAACAAATCTTATGAATGTCACGATGCATCAGAATAGTACTCTGGGATGGTGTTGTCATTGTCATAAAAGATCATGATCTGGTCGAAATGTTTAGATTCTTCTTTAAGACCCGAACATGTGGCGATCGGCTACCATCTCGGATTATTACTTTACAAAGTTAAAGTATTAAGGTAGTTTATTGGAAATCATATGTTATTTAGAATGCCCGACTACTAATAAACGTGCCCCGTTTATTAACGTTGGTGGAATATTTAGCAGATTCTGCGCAATATATCTTGATTTTGGCCAAGTCATACGATAAGAACCTAGTTATAGGCACGGATTATGTTTCCCATTATTCATTAATAAACGACATTAACGTGGGTTTGGTTTAAAGGATGAAAACAAAATGGACAAGAGGCAAAATATGCTAGAAATCCACGGCATAGCCAGGATGAAATTGTCATAAATTTTGTGGGCCATAAGCCCAGAGTACACAAAATACAAAAGAAGCAAAGAAAGGCCTAAGAGATTGCAAAAACTTTAAGGCCGGTCATTGATCGGCTCAAATGATTTTGGCACCTCAGTGGTCGGGGTCTCCTCTTCAGCTCCCTCTTCAGCATGAGCTCTTGATTCTGCGATAGGAGACGTTGGTGTAAGAACAAATTGCCTATCCACTACCGAAGCTCTGAAATCCACGAAAGCAATATTCATGGAAAGATCTGGATTTAGAGCTCGGACCTGTGCCAGGCAGTCTTTGAAAGCATCCGCAGCCGTCTCAACCACCATGACTTCCAACTTCTCCACCTCAGTAGTCAATGCTGCTAGCTCGGCCTTGGAAGCATCGAGGTCGGAGTGGACACTGTTCAAATCCCTCAACACACCCGCATGTTGGACCTGCAGAGCGCGCAGAGAGGCGCTCAGAGTGTCCTCTCGGGCCTGAACTTGAGCGAGCTCGGTGGAAGCCAACTCCTTATAAGCGAGGGCCTTCAATAGGTCTTCCACCGCCTTTATCCGCGCCTCCTCGGCCTTCATTCGCGCCTCCTCGGCCTCCGCTTGCCAAGCTGCGGCATCTTTCTTCTCAACTCGAGCCTTGGCAAGCTCGGCAATAGCTTTGGAGTACTTATGCTTCACGGCAACATAAGCATCTAGTACGTCGGCCATCTCCATCAGATGGTCTTGCAGAGCTTACAGATGGTCAAGGTCGGAGTCGGCAAAAGCATCAGTGTTAAAATATTTGCTGGGGGGCTTCACAACGTGCTTGAGCTCGTCTAAGACCCCATCAATCCATACTTCACCCCGCGCATGAAGATGTGATTTGGGAGGGGGTGGAGGAGGAGGAGGGATGCCTGATGGAGCACCAGCTTCAGAAGTGGAGGTCGGATCAGCTTCGGTAGCCAAAATCAATGAAGTGATAGCCAACTTCGACCGCTTGCATGAGACGAGGTCTGCGGAGACCGGAAGGGATACGTCTCTCTTCCCGGGTGCAGTCGCCTTCTTCGGCGAAGGAGCAACCACCGCCTTCTTTTGTGAAGGAGACCCCCCCTCTTCTTGGCCTTGGCGTGGAGCTTCTCACCAGCTCTTGATAGGAGACTTTCCCCATTTTAGGATCTACCAAAGAAAAAGAAATGAAGGAAACATCAGAAGGGCTCATAGGACAAAATTAAAGCATCAAATAACAAACATCTAAGGAAAAATCATACTCGGTGGATATAACTCCTCCACCGACTGCCGGATAAAAATCCGGGTGTCAATGACGTCGTTATCAGCCACATGGTCAACCAAAGCTATCACGGTCGCAATCTCGGCCGGCTCCAAGTTATCATCGAAGGATGCAAAAATCTTTGGGTCTTGGTCATAATGGACCTTAGACTAGTATAGAGGAAATGTCAACTCCATCGATTTGAAGTCGACATCTTGAAGGAACCATGGTTTATGACCGGGCTCGGTAGTGACTTTGAAAAACGAAGTCTTGAAACCTTTCCAGGTGTCGGTGGCCACATGGAAAAGTTTCTTATCTGGCTTCCCCCGAAAAGAAATCCAGCCCTTTTTCTCCACAGGCTCACTGGGTTGGCGAGCCCTTTGGATATTGAAAAAATAGAAGAACACCTCGGTAGTAGGAGTATGATTTAAAAATCGGCAAAGTCGCTCAAAAGCGACAATAAAGCCCCAGGAATTCAGATGGATTTGGGTGAGGGCCAGATGTAGAACGTTCAAAAGATCTACTTGAAATTCGGTAAATGGAAAACGTAAGCCAAGTTTCCTGATGAAATCTCGGTAGAAGAAGAAGTAAGAACGTTCATTCCCTTCCCGGGTAGTACACACCGGTTCATCAGGATTTGGAAGGGAAAGGGAGCAATGATTCCGGTCCCCTAATGGGAGCTCGCAATTTAGTCAGTTGTTATAGAAAAAAGCCTAGATAGCACCCCGGCCGTAACCCAGTCATATTTCTCCATGAGATAATGAGGAACGCGGGCTGATGCTGACTCCACAAATCCGGAATCCTTAATAGGACGGGGAGAAACTGACATACTACCTAGAAAAGCATAAACACAAATAAATTAGAAAGAAAGAAGACGATACCTGAAGGTAGCAAATCAGGACGGACAGGTACGACTGGGACATCCTGCGATGGAACGTGCCGACATCGCGATGCTATTTCATTAGCTTCCCATGACTGACCCACCATCATGGACTCATAAATTAGCTAAGAACACTCCTCTCATGAGCCAATAGGTCAGGAAAAAGTATTAGAGGGCTCAACTTGTAAGGCCAAGGAAGCGGTAGGCACAGGAGGACTTCCCCTCCCATGACCTCCAAAGGGTGGTTCTAACGAAAAAGCTCTAACCTGGCTAGTCCCCTGACCTCAGCCTACAGGTTCCAACGATTGGGACCGACCTCGGCCTATAGGTTCTAACAAAGAAGGCCGACCCCTAAAGCTACCTCTAGAATGAGCAGGACGACCTGACCTCCCCCTACTTACTCCACCATAGCTGCGGAGCGCGCTTTCCAGTTTTTGCTCCTTGGTTAGGGGCTTCTCGTGCAACCACTAAGCCGTCCTCGGAGGCATATGTTGGAGAAGTTCTTCTTCCTTCGGGGAAAGATTATTTAGTTTGAAATGTGATTAAGAACCTTTGTGACTCATTCCAACAGAATAAAGAAGGGATAAAGATAGTCCCAAACAAGGAACCTAAACCTATAGGTTAAGAAGAAGAATCAAAATGACCGAAACTCAAAGAAACTCAAGAACAGTATGGCCAAGTGACACAAGAACGATGAAAACCCAGAAAAGAGGAAAACTCAGAGGTGTGCAAAGAACCCTACCCCAGAAATAGAAGAGGCGAAGAGGAAAAACAATTAAACAGTCAAGAAAAGGACTATGAAAGTACCTGTTTTGAATTAAGTTAAAGGAAGGGGAAATGTGCGAGCCACGACAATGTAAGGTCCGTAGAAAGGGCGAAGATATGGAAGTTCTCTCTCTCGCACAGCAGGAACAACTCTTAATACTTTCAAAGTGTAAAAAGAGGGAAAACAAACATTATATATACTGAGGAAGGGAAGATGGTTAAACACTCAGGAAGTTCAACCATCGAAGGCCCAAAGGGCCCATACGAAGCTGATGGCGTGGCCATAAAAAGGCGTGCGCATCTAATGTTGGTATTTAATGCGCACGAAAACCAAGGATAATGGAGCAGCTGTTCCACTTAGAAACCGGCTTGTAAACGTCAACTAGTAGGGGGCAATGATAACACTCATTGTCTCAAAAACAAGCAAAACGTTGAATCGACAGGTGAGCTAGGAGAGGAACCCGGCCAATAGAGTTTAGGCGGCCGAGCACAAAGGCGGTCCCCGACCACTAGGACCAATGCCGACTTCCCATGCAGCCTCAAAGGAGGGGCAGTAGTCTCATCTCGGTATTTCCGAGATAACAATCCGAAAATTAGGATTAAAACTCTAGCAGGCGTAGTAACTCAAACTGAAAATTGTCCGACCTCAATAAAATGGGGAAACTCGGAATAGCATGGATAGAGTGCGGCCTAAAATCAAAAACTTTAGGATTGGGCAGTTCGGATTAATGAACAAACCATGACCTAGCAAGTACATCCCGGCAGCTCAGAGTCTTGAGCCACCAGGCTGGGAGGCAACTGTTACGGATATATTATAAATAGGCCCAGCCCAATGATTGAAGAGTCCAATCAAATGGCTCTAGCCATAATCCTAACCACCCCCTTGAATTAAGGAGCAGTTATCAAGATAGTGGTCAAGATCATAACCACCCAGATGATAAGGGGATATTATCTTAAGGAATATCTTAATATCTTTTGAATAATAAAGATAACCAGACCCATCAGAATAGGGCCCCAAGTAAGTCTATAAATAGGGAATAAACCCTCACAAGGTACATACGTTCTAATTTTAGCTTTTCAATTCACACAGAGTACACACCCCACTTCCTCTGGTTATAACAAGCTTACGGATTACCTTCAAACTACGTGGACTTTAATCCCTATCTATGGTACGTAGGACTTTGGGATTTCACCCCAGGCCAAGTTCAATCCCTCTTGTGTTCTACACCAGAACAGTATTATTTCTCCATAATATCATGTTTGTGCGCCATTCTATACTGGTATTGTCGCCTAGAGAGAAGAGGATCGTATGCATAATTTCAATTTTTTTTTTTAATGTCTAGTTATAGTTCTTTTGTGAGTGTTGCCTTTCTTTGATTTTAGACGTAGGAATAATGCTTTTGGTGGATTGTGAAACTGTGTGTACTTGATTCATATTGCTTCCTTCAAAGTTACAAAATGAGTAGTATTATCAATTCTATGAAACACCGATTTTGACACAACGTTTCTAATATATTCCTGAGACGAGACATCAATACATTATTTCAAAAAATATGTTCCGATACGTCTTAGTTTTAAATAATATTTTTACTATAGAGAGTGTATTTTACATTAACAAAATATAATAAGATGGAAATCATAAGCACAAATAAACTATATCTTCACTAATAACATATTCGTGCCAAAATTCACAAAATTGTCATTTAATCGTACCTAAACGATCACATTTTCTCCATATTCATGGTCATTATAAAACGCGTCTGAGCAAGATTGGCTCCATATTAACAAGCCTTTTTGGCATAGCTACACAGGATGGGGAAAAAGTCTAGTGGTGGTGTGAAAAGCCTAATAGAGGAAAAAGAGGCATTTGAGATAACTTTGGTAGGCAAAGGACTACTCTAAAAAAACGTGACTTTTTCCACAAGTTATTTTTTTTCAGCTTTTGAAAAAAAAATGTTAGAGATATATAATTTACTAAGCACTATAGTATTAAATATACACTTGTATACATTATAATTTATCTATTATAATATATTGAATGAAGTACTTTAAAGTTTTGTAATTTTTTTAATAATAATTTATTTTTTTAATCAAATTTAAATTTAATTTCTTATATTCAATTATCACATTATATATAACTAATATATATAATATATTCATATAGACGATTCAATAAAATTCATATTATTTTTCATTTCAAATAATTATCTAAATAAAAGCCTATCCAAAAAAGGAAAAAAAATAATAAATCCATCTGAAAAGGCACATCTAAAAAGAAAGAAGGAAAAAAAAAAAAAAAGGACTTCTGCTATCGAAACGGGCACGCTTACATTCTTTCACCCATTCACGCCAGCACCCAGCCCAGCAGCGGAAACCCTTCTCCATTTATGCTGAAGAATCAAACTTTGCTCTCAGATCCGGTGGCTGCCTCCTTTTGTATCTGAATCTGCCTCTCCCTCTCTCGCTGATCTCCATTACGAGCTTTCATCTGGGTAAATCTCTCTCTATCCCCCAACCCTGCTTCATTTCCGAAAATTCTCACGTCTGTTTTTAATTCGGATTCGATTCTTGTGTCCCTTTCCGATCTCGCTTAGTGCTGATGTCCTTGCTGAGAGACGGAGGAGACATCAGATTCCCGATCTCGCTTCGTGCTTGTTGACCAATACGATACGCGAATTCCCGTATCGGACGCGTATCTGCACCGGGCGCATGTCTGATACGTTGGGGAAAAAAAAAAAATCGGCCGTATCGGTGCTTCATATGTTATCATCACAAGATTTATCATCATGTTTGTTGTGTTCTTGTAGTAACTATGGTCATTAAGCATAAATAAAATCAAGTAAACTATGTTCCTTTTTGTATAAGTTGAAGGCTTTTTTGTTGTCCAGTTGTACTGTTTTTTGTTAACTTATCTTCTGCTAAGTCACATTCATACAACTAACTGGCTTGTCAATTTTTGTAACTTGAGCCACGTGGTTATTTCCTCTTTCAGGGAGCTTGGACCCTTGATCAACTGCTGTGGAAGTATCTCTATATAATTAAAGATGGTATAGCGATTGATATTCGTTGCAGAAGTGATTTATCTTCTTTTTTGAATTAAAGGCCAAGCATAGCTTAAGATAAGTCAAAATTCAGGGGACACTAGGGTACTTCCGTATTGGTTTCCTCACCAAAACAGACAGATTTATCAGTAATAGAGAAGTCATTTATCTTACTGCATGTTTTGGATCAATTTATTCTATAACTTTTTGCACATCAATTACTTCGATATTAGTGAATAGGCATTCTTTCCTTTGAAATCTTACTTGGCAAGTGCCATTATCTGTTATAACATTTCTTGTGAGTCTTGTTAATTGCTTGTAAACTTGTTTTCGCAGTTTTTTGAAGGATATGGTTATCATGGGACATCTTTTGAGCAGACATATCGATGTTACCCTGCATCTTTCATTGAAAAGGTCAGCGTTACTCCTTTTGTAATCTTGGTATTTAATCAGTTGTTATTCTTGTGTTCTTGACTTCAATTTTAGTAGGATCAAATGTGCTGAATATATTGCTTCTGATGAGCTTAATTCAAACTTTACTTTGTACTGTGGTGGACATAAATAAAAAATGCTACACAAATAGAAACATTTACCTCTTTGGGTAGAGGTCAAAGGTTTAGTGTTATTGGGAACATAAGTTTCGATATAATACAGACAAATGAAGTGGTTGGCACAATCATCAAGTAAGCCAAAGATATCTTGATATTAAACTCAAAACCATTCCCTCTTATTTGTGCATGCTTATGCTAAACATAATGGTCAAAAAAGTGGAAGGTTGAAAACTATAGATTAAATTCGATTAAAGAATAGAAAAGACTGATGATAATAACTTGTGATTTCATTATTAATAGCTAATATGTAAAAGTTAAAACCTAGTGTTACCTGAATAAAGCAGAGGCTAATTACTTTCATTTTGCCTTCATTAATCCTGCAGCCCCAAATAGAGAGTGGTGATAAAAGTAAGTTTCTTTGTTCATGGAAATTCTAGTTTTTGGATTATCTCATTGTTTTTCTTCCTGCTAAAGTCAATTTATTTCTTTTTGTGCTTCAGTCATAATGCCTCCTTCCGCCCTTGACCGTCTAGGTTTGTTGTTTTGATCTGATCTTTTCAATTTTGTTATATGTTGTCTGCTTATCCTATTCTTTTTTTTCCCCCTGTCTAATTGGGTATGGAAAGGAGCCTAATGTTAATTTTTCTTGCAGCATCTTTGCATATTGATTATCCTATGTTGTTTGAACTTCGGAATGATTCTGCTGAAAGAGTTTCTCATTGTGGGGTTTTGGAGTTCATTGCTGAGGAAGGCATGATTTATATGCCATACTGGGTAGGCTTTTAAAAGTAATTGTTTGAGAATATGCTTGTTATAGCTAGTATGACTTTCTGAGGTTCTATTTTTTTGGGTACTCTACTTGATGCTTTGAAACAGATGATGGAGAACATGCTTTTACAAGAGGGAGACATGGTTAGAGTGAAGAACGTGACACTTCCAAAGGGTACATACGTTAAGTTACAACCCCACACAAAGGATTTCTTGGATATTTCCAATCCAAAAGCAATGTAAGTTGCTATATATTCAGTTATTAGATTAGTCATATATCCTTTGATATTTCTTTTTGAAGGGCGTATCCGTGCTTTTTGAAGTAAGTTCAACAAATGCCTTCCATGCCTTGGTTCATTTTTCAAGTCACCACATATCACATACCTCTAGTTTTCAATTTCTTTTTTTTTTTAAAAAATTGCATTTATTGGAGGATTTTGGGATTTGAAAACCGAATTGTAGCTGAAACTAACCAAAAGATGGTCGTGGTATACCAGTAGTTTTGATGAT
This sequence comes from Acacia confusa, assembly GCA_037074495.1. Lineage (NCBI taxonomy): Eukaryota > Viridiplantae > Streptophyta > Magnoliopsida > Fabales > Fabaceae > Acacia > Acacia confusa. The sequence goes on along the minus strand of CM073505.1, from coordinate 29,067,573 downwards.
ATCTGCTGAGAGTTGAAGTAGCTTTTATTTGAAAATGCATACACCTCAGACTTCCTACACTCCCTCCCACCACATCTTTCCCATTTCTCTAAGAAAGCATATTGGTTCCTGATTCCTAATCTTTATTTTATGCTACTCATCTCATGGTCTTTTGCTTCTTCCTGTTAGCTTCTACTGTCGTTTTTTTTATGAAATAAAAATGTGCTTCAAAGCTTTCAAACCAGGCATTGTTCTGTGATATCTTTTTATTTAATGATGTTATTCTGTTTCTGTAATACTGAGTGTTCTTGCAAGCCCCTAAAATGAAAATGGATTGGAGCTTATAATATTATTTGGTACACTATTATCGTTTTTGTTTACTTTGTTTTTGATCTGACTGCATTTTGCTATGCAGCCTGGAGACAACTCTGAGAAATTTTTCCTGCTTGACAGCTGGAGATAGCATCATGGTGGCATACAACAACAAAAAGTATTACATAGATATTATAGAAACCAAGCCTGCTAATGCAATCAGCATCATTGAGACAGACTGTGAGGTTGACTTTGCTCCTCCCTTGGATTACAAGGAACCTGAGAAGTCCACTGCACCACTTTCTGCAAGCAAGGCATCAGAGAAAGGTAACTAATTGTTTTGTTCAATGTTAGCGTTATTTTTATTTGTTTTCTCTTGGCGTTCTCATTTTGTATGGAGGCTTGAGTTATAATGTGAGAAGAGCATAGGAAAACTATTCACTTTTATGTTTGGGACTTCTGACCATCTGTTTGCAAGCTGTTCGTGAATAATTCTATTGCTGAAGTGAAAGTTGATTTTTCCTATTTTAGCCTGAGACGAATTGAATCATATATTGAATCACCAAACTGTAGTAATACCCCATGAAGCCATGCAATTTTTTGCTATCTTGTTGAAGATTTGACAGTCATTTATTTCTTCTTATAGTTGAGGATGCCCCAGAACAAACCGAGCCTAAATTCAACCCATTTTCTGGGACTGGGAGGCGCTTGGATGGAAAACCTTCGAAGAATCCACCTGCTTCAGATTCTTCTTCAGGGTCTAAGGATAAGAAACCTGAGCTTCAAACAGGAAGTTCATTTGCTTCTGCAGCATCTAGTTCCCAAAGCAATGCTAGTCAATCTCAGAAGAAGCTTGTGTTTGGGTCAAGTGCCAACCGAGCTAAGGATGCTGGAAAGGTAATTCTAAGCTTCTTCCTTTTATTGCAAATCATTTGCTGATGGTAGTTAACTTTTGGTAATCAACAAGAACTACTGCTAGAAAGGCCTTGTCTTATAAGTATAAACAATCATGAAGAGACAGTCAGTATATACTACCTCCGGATGCACATTTCTTGACGCTCTTACTAATTTGGCTTGGCCTCGTAATTCAGTTGCACCCAAGTTTCTCTGGATCAACAGACTGCTAAAATTCTTCATCTTCTGTACTAAGCAGGAAAAAGAGGTTAAACAGGAGGCTTCTCCACAGAAAGAAGAACCAAAATTTCAGGCTTTCACGGGGAAGAAGTATTCACTCCGAGGCTGATGAATACTTAATTGATATGAATTTGACATTTTACGGTTCATTTACTTCATTGGATGCTTGTGGGGATCAAAGGATATAGCAGAACTTTTTATTGTTTTTCGTGTAATGAAAAGGTAGGACCTTAGGGTGCCATAAGAGACGAAGAGGCTGGCTGGCTTGTGAAAACCATTGAAAAGTCTTTTAGTTAAGCTTTAAAGAATGGTTCATGTTGTGTCGGGTCGCACCCACTTAGTAGCTCATTGGTGCTTTCCTCACATTGATCGCTCAGCTTTTTTCATGTTTGTTTGGGTTAGTTGTAGAAGCTGCTTTATACTTTGATTTATAATATATAAAGTAAATATATAAGAGAGGGTTTGTCTCGATTTGTGTGAAAATAATTGGTCACAAGGACTATAATGTTACAAAAAGGTAAATCATTCTAAAAAGTTACTTATAATTTCTTTTAATTTTTAATGCAACTATATGTTTCTCCCTCATTAAAATCCTTCAATTTTACTCATTTAGCTTAATTTGCTTCTACGTGGGGGCTAATAATGCGAATAGAGTAAAGTTATAGGGCTAATAATGCTAAATGAGTACATTAAAGGATTTAATAAGAAGATAATAATACACAGGTGTTGAATTAAAAATTATAGGAACGTCAAAAATTCCCATCACAAATTGATAAAGTGATGCAAAAATGAAGTTTGCAGTTAGTTTATATGTTTTGATTAATACAAAGATATTGGTGTGTATTAGTGAAATTGCATAAGCTTGGAGGGTCAGAGGGTGGGGGCAAAAATTGTTACAAGGAGTTCCATTTGATTTATAGTTTGTAAATTATTTAATATTTTATATTGATATAAATTACTTTCAATATATTACTGCACACAATAATATATATTATAAAGTATATTATTTTAATGTTGTGACTTGTGAATAGTAATTTTGTCAATATTATGAATATTACGTTTTTTTATTATACTTGGAACTTGTTTGGGAAACTCTCAAACCTAGGTTTCAAAAGTTATTTTTTATAAGTCGTGATAAAACTCCTCTCACAACATACCTCATAAATTCTAAAAATTATTCTCCAAAAGCTAAATATTAGAGGAAAAAGTGCCTATTTATTATCTGATAACAGTTTTATTTATTGACGGTAATTTCGTCATACTATTAATGGGAAAGAAAATTCACCATTTTATAATTAAAAACATAAAAAGTGGGGGAGAAAATGAGAGCTATCTCTACAGACGATGTCTTTGCTCCTTTTCTTTTCCCTATTTTTTGTGGTTTTCTGGGTAGATAATAGTTATTGTTATTTTGATTTATTCTCGTTTCGGAATATTAATCATCATATCATAATTTAATTGGCTATTGAGAATTTATAAATGTATTTTTAAAAAATAAACAAAATAAACACACATACAAATCTCAAGAAATGTAAAAACGGGAATAATTTTGTTTTTGTCATTATCCCAATTAATTTTGATTGTTACCTGTAACATCCTAATTTTAAATTTTGAGATTTTAGAGATGTTAAGAAATAATTATTTCATGATAATGGGATTTATCAAGTAATTATTAGAACAAAAATGGTTTATTTAAAATATCATTTATGATAGTCAAAGAAACTAGTGGAATACATATATAGAAATAATAATATTTTATTATTTAAAATGGTTTATAGGTTAAGGTGCATAAATGCACATGCGCTTTACTCCCAGGAGCGCTCAATGACAAGTTCTTTTTTTATGTGCAAAAGTAATTATGTGGTTAAAGATTATATGCAAAAATACCGTTTGATTGTTTAGTTTAACTTTTTTGCTAAATGGATGATGACGTGGCTTTCAAATGAACAAAAATATACATGTGATTTGGCCAAAAGAGCATCCAATACTAAGTGCTTTTTTATTTTTTTTTATTTTTTTATTTTGATTTCTTATTAACTTATTAATATTAATTAAATAAATTTTTTATATTAATTAAATAAAAATTCATTATTATTTTTTATTAATATTAATATTAAAAATAAGATAAACTTAATTTACATTGTATTGACATTCTTTGTTTCTCTTGTCATCTTCAAAATCCTATCTAACGATCCAGGACGTAATCTGAGACATGAAGAATATAAAATATGATTCTTTTATTTTATGTGTTTTCCTTACTTGTGTAGTTGTGCTTGATTTTGAAATATTTTTACTATCCATTTTTCATCTTTCAATTGTATATTCTATAAATTAGAAATTCTAAATATAAATTAGAAATATATTTTCTAAATATATTTCTAAATTTATTAAATTCAATATAGAAATATATTAAATATATAAATTATAAATATAAATTAATTAGAAATCAATATTTATATTCTATCTTCAACTTTTTAAAAGTGAAAAAGAATTAAAAAAGAATTATATGATTATGTTCTATTTATATTTATTATATTATATTATAATAATAATAAATATTGTTAATACAAAAATTCAAACAAAAGAGAAACAAAAGAAAGCTATATCATCATCTAGTTAGCAAAAAAAAAAAAAAAAAGTCAAGCTAACAGTTAAACAATATTTTTGCACCTATAATATCACTTGGTGTGGATATTATTTTGGCCAAAACACGTGTATTTTCGCACATTTGAAAGTCACATCATTGAGTCAGCGAAAGAAGTTAAACTTAACAGTCAAATAGTATTTTTGTATTTAATTTGCAACCATATAATCACTTTTGCATCCCATAAAAGCACTTGTCGTTGGACACTCCTATGACCAAAGCACATATGTATTTTTCCACTTTAACCTAATAGTTTATTATTGTTATGGTTGTGGATGCAGAAATAATAATACGGATTTATCAACTTGCTAAAACACCATGCCAAGAGCTTATTAGGGTTAAGGAATGGCCACAAGAAGATTAGAAGAGTTGCATGCTTGGAGATCACAATTCACCTCTTGTTCCTCTTAATTTTTCCTTCCTCTCCCATCTAGTTTTCGGTTGGTCTTCCTTGGCCTTCTAGGGTGTGTGAGTCTAACTCAAATGGAGAAAGAAGAGGGTAATTAATGATTAATGAGGGTCCAAATTAGCTGAAGAAGGGAAGAAACAATTGACCTCCAACTAAGTGCACAATTACACCCCTACCATCTTGTTCTAATGTAACCATCTAGTTAGAGTGTATGTAGGCTTTTTCCTTCATCCTTTCCATTAAGCCCCTTTTGGTTCAAAGAAAATTAGTGGAATGAAACGAAAAAATGCCGATTTTTCGTTGAACACGGCTATTTGGTTCACATTTTCACAGGAAAATGTTTTATTGTGGCAGGTAATTTTCCCTTAAACACGGGAAAATCGGTTCCCACCTATTTTGGTGGGAACCAATTTTTCGACAGATGGAGAAGACTAACCTACCCTTTTCAAAATTGAGGTTTTTGTCTGTACGAGTAGCACCTTATACGACATTGACGACAATGGCGAGGTCAATAATGCCATGGCCATGTTTGTGTCCTACTTATCCATGGAAAGTTTCAAAGAAGGCGATGGTGATGATGCCAAAGAGAGAAGATAACGGTGAAGAAGGAAAAAGACCCAAATGTAGACGAATCTGTCGGTGAGGATGCGAGGAGGAGAGACACCTACCAAAATTTTTTCCAGATCGAAGAGGATGAGAGGATGAGATTTTTCCAATTGTATTGAGAGAATGAAATTAGAAGATGAGTTTTTATTAGGTTTGATTAAGATGATTTCCATGAGGGTGAATGCAACCAAGGAAGAGAAGTGAGTGCGCGCTAATTTGAGTGTTCACTTAGTGCACTAAGAGTACACACTCAAAAATTGAGTGTGCACTAGAAAGAGAGAGAGAGAGTACAAGTTTTAAATAATATTTTATCTTTTAGGAGTAAAATGATATTTTACCTCATTTTCCTACCTCGTTTTCTTTCAATCAAACAAAACTTTTCCTATCAACCCATTTTATTTTCCAGTGTGAACCAAATGCATCAAGGTAAAATATTTTTCGTTCCAATTCATCATGTTCATTTCCATTCTTTTCTATTCCTACCTTTTCTTTGATCCAAACAGGGCCTTAGTGTTTGGCTAAATTTAAGGCATGAGGGAGGAGTTTAGAGTATTCTTGAATTGCTTGGAAACCAAATCCATGGTAGAATTTTCAATCACATTTGAAAAGTCATATCTCATGGTACAAATATCCAGTTGTAATGATTCCAAAGCCTATATGGCTATTAAAAAGCCTATTTGCAAGGCTGAATTAAAACGTTCATAACCCTATGGTACACAGGTCCAATTGACCTATATGACCCATCCAATTGAAGCTTATCATGTCTATTTTGATTCCAAAAAGTTTTATAGCCATTAAATATCATTTTCTTAGTCAAAAGGACATCACCAATTGATTGCCTCCAAGAAATCCAATCTTCTAGCGTCAAGGGAAATTCCCTTCTTATTTCTCTCATTTTCTTCTATGTGGCCACTTGGCCAAACTTCTTGAGAAAGAGGGATGATGTAGTGCCTTCCCTGACTCCCAGGTCTGGTGTTCAAAAAATTCAAGTATGTGTCTGGACTAAATACCGATGAATTCCTTGAACTAAAGCATTAAGTGGTGAGTTCTAGTGCTGCCAACACAAAAGTGCTTTTGTACTTTGTAACCATGAAGGGATACTTGTCATATTTCTATTAGACCAACACAAAAGTAGCCTTATACTTTGTCATGATGAGGGGACACATGTCATGTTCTTATTGCAACAACTTAAAAATGTGTCATAATGAGGGGACACATGTCACATTCTTATTGAACCAACACAAAAGTTTTATCATCATTAGTCATCATGACTTACTTTATTAAAGCTACTTTATCGACACTCACTTGGGATTCTTCTTGGATTTTACTCAAGAATGTGGCACACATACCGAGACTTGCAACATGACACTAGGTTAGACTCTATGTAGCCCCCATATAGTGCCACATATCAACGTTTTTTCCCCAACAACACTGGGCACACCTTTTTGCCTTGGAAATGCCATATACACACACCTTTACTGGCACGTTTTGTTCGACCAATCATGCCATACCTTATAACATAGGCAGGTGGCATCTTTCTACTAACCTAATTGCACCTTATAAGCGTTATGTGCCATTCTACACCGCCACTTTTGTAACATCCCTAATTTCTTGTAAAATGTACAAAGCATAAATCAATGAATTATTGAGAATTTCTTGAATTATAATTAATGGTCTTCTTTAATGGAATTTTCCAATTTAATTGGTTAGTTAAAATGACTTACAACGTGCATGATTTTAATAACTTTTAGGCAATGTGCAAGACACCATGAAGTGGCTTAATCCTCAACCAAAATAAAGAATAAGAGGATGATGAATTGTTGTGATTAATTAGGGCTAGTTGACTTGTTAAATTTGGCAAATAACTAAAAGGTATTTAAGAACAAATATTGGTCTTTGGTAAGGCCAAAATTTCACCCAAAAGAAGAATGAAAGGGATAAGGGTGAACTTTTTAGCTTAAGCACAAGAAGTCAACTAAGCAAATATCTTAATGTGGCATGGTTGTTAGGGAATTAAGAGACACCATTTTGATATTTTTTAGCATGTATAAGTTGACCAACTAGAGACAAAAAGGGAATGAAAATGATACATAGAAAATATAACACATAAAGCTCACATGACAAGGACCTAAGTGGCTCAAGCATGTGAAGCAATTAAGAAGCAATATTTGTGTCCCCTTTAACATGAATATTTCTGCCAATATGGAAGAGCAAGGGACGAAAATAATTCCTACACAAAAAGAAGTGTTTTGAAAGTCAAATAATAAATATACGAAAATATCTTTGAATTAAGGAAAGTGTCAACCAAACTTACATCATCAAGATGATGTAAGATGACTTGTGGAGTAAGGAGTCAAAGTAGCATTATTAGACACAAAATCTTCCTCCATAAGCCTCATAAATTTCGGCCAAAAGGGAAAAGAAGAGGCCAACGATGAATCTTCCCAACTTCTTAGACAAAATACAAATGTCATGATCTTAGAAATCAAAACTCATAAAAGGAAATTAAATTACTTTGAAGAAGGATATTATGGCACTTGGATAAGGCTTATAGAGAACAAATATTCCTTCCCCAAGAAGCTAAAAAGTCAACCAAAGTATAGACAAGAAGAGAAACACATAAAATCACATGTTAAATGCTAAAGTCAAATAAGAATGCTCTAGTATGACAAGTGCCAAGTTGGAAATGAAAGTGGAGCTGAATCACCAAGAGGGGGGGGGTGAATTGGGGATTCTTAAAAATTTTCGACTGGTTCTATTTTATGGTGATAAGGCAGCCCAGAACAGAGAGCAGGTAAAATAATATGGACACAAAGGATTATATTGGTTCGGCCCAACTCTTTGGCCTACGTCCAGTCCTCAGGAACCCTGAGTATTTCACTATGTCTCTTGATTACACCCTCTGTAACTCTGAAGCAATTCTCTCACTAGAACTTGCTCCCCCTTACAAGTTGTAATCAAAGACTCCCAAATCTCCAAGTCCCTTAACTTGAGATTACTTACAATGAATGAAATATAGATAATAAAATCTCTTAAAAGAGCATATAAGATAATCACTGAAGCTCAGTTAGTATCAACTGATACTCTGTACAGAAAGCACAAGAATAAATGAACAAATTTAATGCTTTTTCGATTTTCAGCTCAATAGTTGTTGAAGAGAATTAAATGCAGCTTTATTTATACTTGGTGTATGTTTTATAACCGTTACAAACATTTATAAGACCGTTGGAGAACTTTTCTTACTGTTAGAAGCATCTTGGTCTCTTCTACACTTTGTTCATTCTTTGTGTTGGAAGGATAAAGGTTGACTTCCTTGTGTTTCTAATCGTTGGAATGTCAGTCCCTTAAGTAGGTGAATGTCTCTTTAACCTTTTTGCATCGTGCAGAGCTTGGTGGTTCAGATTATGACAAGTTAGGTAGCCTTGCATTTAATGCTCTAACATGACTTTTGCTTTAGTGAAATCAGCTCCTGAAATTTGCTTAAATCATCTCTGAAATGGCTGAAATCTATTAACAAACACATTAAACATATCTAATGATGTTGATAATAAATATTAGAAAGCATTTAGATCAATCAACAAACATTATGCAGATTTCGGAAGTTTGAATTTACAACTGACGCGATGCATACTCGAGTTTGTGCATCAATACTCGAGTATGTCACTATGCACTTAAACCCATACTCGAGTTTCTACATCTATACTCGAGTATTCTCCTTCCAGAGACGAAACTCGCAATTTGAGCTTTGGAGCTTCAGTTGAACTTAAACCAATACTCGAGTATACAACTCATACTCGAGTTTTGGACTCTTAATGAAATTATGTCCAAAACATTAATACTGGAGTATTCAATCAAAACAGGAGTATTGAAAACTTTGAAAATCATAGTTGCTCTCTGTAAGACTCGATACTCGAGTATTCAACACCATACTCGAGTATGCACTTGTATTTTGAAATCCAAAGAGAACATAAGCTAGTGTGAAACTGAAGTTTCCAAAACTGGAGTTTTCCAAACTGAAGTTTGTAAGTGTAATAAATTTTTAATCATCTTTGCTTGGCTCAATACTCGAGTATACTAATGTCATACTCGAGTTTTCATTTGAAAATGAAAGCATTCCAATTTTGGAGCCAAGTAGAAAACTGGACTTTTCATATTCCTAAACTTGAGTTTTCGAAACTGGAGTTTTTATTTCTTTTGAAAAATACTGAAGAGTCTTATTGGCCTATACTCGAGTATTAAAATGAATACTCGAGTATGCTCTGATGGAAAACTTGCGATGCTCTCTGGAAGGTCCAATAATACTCGAGTATCCACTAGGTTGTTGCGGTATTGCCTTTTGACATTAACATTGAGCTTTTCTTTGAAAGGCCAATACTCAAGTATTGTCACTGATACTCGAGTATTGCCTCAACCAGCAAGTTTTTTGCTTTCTTGAGACAATCCTTCAATCTTGGTTTTACAATTGATTGTTATCATCAAAACCCATAGAGAACTAACAGGAAATTTAGGTTGACCAAAGAGGGGATGATTTGTACAAGCTAATTTAAGGCAATTAAAGAAAAATTTTATTCTTCCCCAAGCCATAAGATTTTGGGCAGCATAGTTCAAGAGAAGACAAGAAGATTCAAACCAAGATAAAGCCAAAAGAAGTAAGACAAAAGGCTAAGAAATTGACCAAAGAAAAGGGGACAAAAGGGAATAATTAAAGGACACTTTTTGTGACTTTTGGAGACACAATTATTCCCTCTCTTCAGCCTAAAATTTCGTCCCACATGAGTACAAGGAAGAAAGAAAGTGACTTGCACAAGAAGACAACAAATAAAGGAGTCAAAGCAAGCACCAATAAAAATTAAGTTAAGGAGATTTTTTGCTTGGTTTTAAGCTTTTATTTAAAGACTACTCCAAACCTCTATTTTTGGCTGCCCATTTCATGCTCTAAGGGAAGAGAAGGAAGAAAAGAGTGTTCGCAAAATTTAAGTAAAGAGGAAGCCTACAACTTGAAGCCTAAGGTAAGCAAGTTCCAAAATAGTGTTGGATATCTCTTCTACCTTCCTTAATCTTCCATAGTCACTTCAATAATCTCATGATCTCTTTTTGTATGGTTCTTCCATGCTTAAGGCAGAAGCATACATCAAGGGTCAAGGAGGATAAAATTCAAGGATAACAAGTCACAAGTAAGTAAGCTACTAAACTAAGTTGTTGTGACTTTGTACTGTGATTTCTTGAGTTCTTTGCAAGATAATGAATGACCATGAGATAATAATATTTTTGAAGGGAAGGATCTTTCCTAACACTAAGATTAATTATCATAAGGTTAAAGTTAAGGTTATGGTCTTTAAAAAGAAAGTAACCAAGAACTAAGCAAGATGAGAGATGACAAATGGAAATTGATGTTGTTGCTTGGTCAGTGAGATTTTTTACCAGCTCTGTATAGTTGAAGTTGTGATGTGATTTTGGTGTTTTTTATGAAGCCAAAGGGTTTGGAACGAAAATTTGTATGGGAACAAATAAGAAAAATAATTTTAGAACTCAAAAGATAAGTTAACAAAGAATTGGTAAAATTGCCAGCTTTAAGGATTTTTGGGGAGACATGTTTAAGAAATTATTTTAAAATAGTAAATGAAGTCCAATGGCCTTGAAATATTACAGGCGTAAATTAGACACATCTCAATCTTTAATTTGGTATATAACTTGTAATTTTCAAAATGTCTATTGGCAGATACGGATTTTTGAAAACAACCCAGAAATCTGGACTTCGATTCTGACTAGAGAGTGATATTTTAACATAGTAAAATTTTACGTATTTTTTTGGCCTCTATACATATTTTTACTCAAAATTAGACATGTTAAGGATTAAATGGCCACTGAAATCACATTAATTGGAGTTTTCTAGAATTAGTTATGAAATTTTGAAGTCAGGACACTGTTTTTGGAATTTTTGGATTTTGGACGAATTTCATGAAATTAGAGAGGAGAGTTTGCATAAGTGAATAAAATGGATTGTACTTTCTTTGTATTAAGGCAGGTACATAACTAGGGTAATTCCAGGATCGAGAAATTTTATATTTTATCGCTTAGTTGTCAGGTAGTGACTATTTACTTACATACTTTGTGTGGCTTACTAAGGTAGGATGTCTGGTGTTATTTGAGTTCGGGCTGAGGGCCTAATAGACTATGTGTTCTTAGGTCGCTATAGGGCCGATAATGCATTTAGTGTAGCTTGGTCTTGAGGCCAACTAAAGTAGTTATTTTTCCCAGCTGCGAAACCGAGCTTACTTCAGTAGGCAGTTTGACGTTTATGAGGATAAGGACCTTATGCAATGAACATGTGCATGTGTGATATACTTTTGATATGTTACAGCGCGTGATACTGAATGATGTGGTATGTGTTACCATTGTTGTTGTTTTTCCTGATTATGGTTGCTTACATGTATTACATGATACTGTATATGAGTTTGACAATTATTGTGGGATTCAATTTTGGGTCTTAGATTGATTTAAAGATGTAGGTTATTTTAGCTAAGCTGATCAGGGGTAAAGGTAAGGGCATGTAGTTGGAGGTGGAAGAAATAGGCAATACCTTATTACACTTTGTACTTTATAATCTGTGGGATTCTGTATATTTTATTTATTGCCCCATATTTATATTCTTGGATGATTGTATCTTAACCCTCCGAGGATTTTACTATGTTAATTATTTACACTTTTACAAGTATTATGTGTTGTCCAATCAGATCATATGCTTTGTTGTGAATCACTCTGATATATATAAACAAGTAATAATCAACCAAGGTAACGTAATAAATAAGAAGTAATCCCTTTATCCACCACCCGAGAGGGCAAGTCCGGTAAGGGTGTAACAACCTTAATCCTACGGCCTACACATACTAGGTCTACTTCCTAGTATGGCCAAATCATATAGTCCTCGAGAGCTATTCTATCTCTTGACATTCTTCGGACTCTTCTCGAACTAAGCTTAATCATCTACCTGATGTTGGTTTATCCTCAAATCTTTATGCTCAAAATTCAGGATATTACAATTATGAGTTCCTTGTCATGCCTTTTGGGATTAATTAATGCGCCAACTATGTTCATGGAATATATAAACTTGATTTTTAGGTTGTACTTGGATCAATTTATTTGTCGTCTTCATTGATGACATTCTTATTTATTCTAAGAACAAGGAAGAGCACCGAGAGCATCTACATATTGTATTGTGTATATTGAGGGATCACAAGTTGTATGCTCAATTGAGTAAGTGTGAATTTTAGCTTAGTAAAGTGAATTCCATTGGTCACATGGTGTCTATTAAGTGGTTATCTATTAATCCTAGTAAAGTGGATGTTTTGTGAGGTGGGAACCACCTAAGTCTATGACAAAAGTACGTAGTATTATAGGGATAATTGGTCATTACTGTCATTTTATATAAGGATTTTCTCAAGTTTCACCACCACTCACTAGATTGACTAAGAAAGAGTAGAATTTGTTTGGGACAAGAAGTGTCTGGTAGCTTTTCAGGAGCTAAAAATTCAGTTAACCACCGTTCCTGTTCTCATTATACTCAACCCATATAGACTATATATTATGTATATAGATGCATTACTGAAGGGTTTAGGATATGTGTTGATGCAAGATGGTAAAGTGGAGGTGGCATACTCATCTAGATAGTTGAGGTCTCATGAGGAAAACTATCTGACCTAAGATCTAGAACTTTCTATCATGATGTTTAATCTGAAGATTTAGAGGCATTGTCTGTATAGTTTGTAGTTTCAGATAATTATCAATCATAATTGTTTGAAAAACCTTATGGATTAGAAGGAATTAAATAATCGACTAAGAAGATGTCTGGAGTTCTTGAAGGGTTATGACTTTGAGTTGAAGTATCTTATAAGGAAGGCCAATGTAGTAGCGTATACATTGAGTTGTAAGATGGTACACATGTTTTACATGTGCGTGTGAACTTAACCTATTAAGAGGATTAGCAAAAGTGGCTCTTAAGCCTAAGTGCGAAGTGGTTTTTAGTATAGTACTTGGGAATTTGAATTCTATAATGATTTGAGGATGCATCAAAGAAAAGGTGATTGTTTGTTAAGGATTATAGAAGAGTTGGGGAATGGTGAAGTTTCAGATTATGATATTGAGTAAAGAGGTACATTGATATATAAGAAGAGGATTTGTGTTCTAGACAATGAGGAACTTAAGAAGACTATTCTTGAAGAAACTTACCATTCATCCAAAAATCACTAAGATGAATTGAGATCTGACACAAGGTTATTAGTGGCCTTCGATGAAGATGACATCACAAGCTTTGTAATGAAGTGTCTGATTTGTCAAAAGATGAAGATTGAGTATTAAAAGTCTCTAGGGCTACTTCAAATTTAGAGTTTCCCTAGTAGAATAGGGACAACATTTTCATGGATTGTGTTGTGGGATTGTCAGAGACTACAATACACTATAACATCATAAGGATCATTATAGACAAATTGATGAAGCCAGCTTATTTCCTTCCAATCTATATCAAATTATATGTGGATTAGATTATCAAGTTGCATAGTGTACCCATAGAGATTGTGTTAGGCATTGATCCTGGGTCACATCGAATTTTTGGAAGGAGTTACAAGAGGGTATTGGGACTAGATTGAAGAACAGTAAGTTATATCATCCCTAGGAAGATTGTCAAACAAAAAGGCTGATTCAGACCCTTAAAGATATGTTGACGGATTGTGCCATTGAGTTAGTTGGTAGTTGAGATTATTGAAGATGGAATATCACTTAGAGGGGGATGAATAGGTGATCACAAAAAACTCCTTTCGCAAGATGTGTTAAAGCAATAAAGAGACAGAGGGTGAAAGAGGAAATAGACACAAAGCAATCTTGATTCGGTCTAATCGTTCGACCTACATCTAGCCTTCAAGTATACCTTGGGATTTCCACTAACTCTTCAAGATACAATTACAACTCAGGATGATCCTTTCACTCTCGGACTCACCCCCCCTTACTTGTTGCAATCGTACACCCACGACGTAAAGTTCCACAGCCTTAAGTTTCAAACATAAAATGATAAAAATGTTTTTACAACTCCTCACGAGTAGATGATTAAAGAACACTGAAGTACAGTAAATATCCAAAGATATTAAGTGTAGTGAATGAAACTATTAATCACAATAACTCAGAAATGAGTGTGCAGAGTTTCAGTGTTTGGCAATATTGAATGCTTGAACTTTTATACCATTCACCATTAATGTCGTTACGAAGAGTTTGAATATAGCTGTTTTCACTATTTGAATTTCTGTTAGACACAATTGCTCTTCGTTGAACCAAATCAATCGTTGCTTCATTAAATGTATTCGCCTCTTTCATTAAATGCATTGGTTGTTGTTTGTGCTTGTGCAGAACATGTCTCAGAGTGATAGCCAGAATAAGTATGTCTCGAAAAATGTCTTCATCGTCACAGAAATTAGTTCCAATTTTTGTTGTTTTCTGTCAACATTTAATGCTTCATCCACGTTGGTTTGCTTTTCGTTCAATCTTGCATTAAACATGATTAATCAGCTGCAAACCACTTAGAAAGATGATTAAATATAATATGAACAAGTATGAGTATGATTTAATAAGATTAGATAATGACCCATAAAGTTCCAAGCAATTAATGATGCGTAAAGTATAATGTAATTCCAGGAAGGGAATTCTCGAGAATTGTCATGTATGGAAGTGTGTAAGTATTTGATCATTATCAGGCATTCTCAAGAATAGTACATGTATACTCGAGAATCATCAAAGTGGATTAATTGAGAACAGTGGTCTTCATTCCTAAAAACTGATTTAAAGAATTGCTTGTAAATTCTCGAGAATTGACTCTTTATTCTCAAGAATCACTTTCATTCAAGAATGAATAAGTGAATGATTATATGAGACAATTTACTTAGCATCCTCGAGAATCCCATTCACATACTCAAGAGCTATATGCATATGAGAAGTTTTGTATAATAGGTACTCACATTCTTGAGAATCCCATTCACATACTCGAGAACTATACACATGTGAGAAATTATGTATAACAAGTACTCACATTCTCGAGAATCTCGTTCACATACTCAAAAATTGCAGGAGAATACTTGAGAACCAAAATTGTATACTCAAGAATCATAGCAATGTAAAGAGCTTGTTTATGATATGCCATTCTTGAGAATCCACTTCTCATTCTCGAGAATTGTCTTAACAGAATCAATCATACACAAGCTTCAATTCTTTTTCAAAATCTTATAACTTTCAAGAACCTTGTTATCATAAAAACATTAGGAGCTAACATTCTCCCCCTTTTTGATGATGACAACATTTAGTTAATAATTTAAATTTTGAAAACTTTAAGTTTTGAATAAGTATTGATACTTTGCAGTCATATAACTTGTGAGTCAATAAACAAGTTCAACAGATAAAAGATACATAGTTGAGAAGGACAAAATAGCTACTAAACTTAATATTTTTCAATTAGTACAAGGCATATAACTTATGATTCAATAAGCATATTCAGAAGACAAGATACATAACTATCCATCACAAAAAAGGTACAACTATTCCTATTCTATTCCTTTGCATCAACTTTCTTTCTCTCCCCCATTGTCATCAATCAAAGAGGGGGAAGGATCAGAGGGTGCATCAGCTGAGATGATAGGAGATCTAGTGGATGGAGGTTGAACTGGAACTATGGCTAACATAGGATTTGAGGGAGAAGAGGGCATCTTAGGAGTAGAAACAGGAGACATGTCTGAGGTGGAGGCAGGAGGTTGCTCAAAGGGGTTAGCAGCATTAAGACTTGTCAGAAAGGCACCCAAAACGTCTTGAAAACCTCGTTGTTGATCAATCACGGTCTGAAATATCTGTTTGAGTTCCTGTTGGTGATTAAATATGACAGAGAAGCCATCACACATGTCCTTTTTCATGTCACTAAATTCAGAATCAAGGTTGAGATCAATGTGGGCCTTTAGGTTGATCATTTTAACACTTATAGCTTTGATCATGTTGATAGTCAACTTCTGAAAAGCATCCAAGGATTTTAGGACAGGTTCAATGGCACTCTTAAATGTGTTCTGAATCAAGTGTTGTTGTCCTGCCAGGGCAAAAGATGGAGCAGAAGTAGATGGAGTCCCAGCTTGTAATGATTGCCCTTCTGTTGGTTGCCTAGATGAGGATGGCTAGGATCTTGAGACACTTTTTCCTTGTTTTTGCCAGTAGCCCCAGTAAATGATAGCTTCATGTATAATAGGTGAGTTTGCCAAATTTTTTTAGGAAGACTTTCTTATCTGACTTTAGAAGATACGACACATTGTGGTACCCAAGAATTTGAGAAACCAGATTCAGGTAGGGCATTGTATTCTTTTTGGCAACTCCGGAGGTAGAAATAAAGGTAGACATCTAAAAGATAACTAATTTCCCTAAGTTTCATGGTTCCTTAGCAATGATAGAAGCTAATAATTGATAATCTCTGAGCATAAAATGGGTGAAGCTTTATCTTTTATTGACTAAGTTATAGCTATAAAGGTACTAAAGAACCCTATATGTATCAGACATTTGAGAAGGCTTAAACTTCAAGGGTTTTCCATCATAGATCTCATTTGGCAACAGGATTTTAAAACACTCAGGCTCAGATAATTTTGGTGGGTCTTCAAGTGTATAAGGAGGCCAAAATATGAATTTAAGATTCTAGCTATAATCCTAATTGATGTTCCCCAAACAGAAGTGGTAAGCACAATCTCATTATCTTTGACTTTGTCAACCATATTATAATAAAACACTTTCACAATAAGAGGAGAGTATGGAGTCATGATACCCAACAATGGCATGTATTGTGTTAACCAAGGGGAAAGGTCCAAATTACAGTTCTTTCTGAAGGTTTCTAAGTTTAGATAGACAGTAGGACAAAATGGTCTGCTTTCATAGTAATTGTAAAGAAGGGTTCAGAGGGGATTACAAATGGATCTTGAAAAAATCCAAGAGGATAATGAAGAGCACTCTTCTATCCAATTAGCTTACAGGTGAATGAAGGAGGTTTTTGAGGCCTATCTTCAATACTCTTAGATCGTAGCTCATGAAAATTGAGGAGCATCATCGTGATAGATGTCTGAGACTTTAGTAAACCCAGAAGCCACAAATTTAGATGGAGAATTTTCTTGGCTTTTCCCTTTGTTGGAAGGCAATGAGTGCATCTAGAAGTGAGTCATTGGACGAGGAGAATCGGTGATGGCGATGCTCTTGGGCTTCGACGAGGGAGATTCTGATTCTTTCACCTTTGGCCGATATTTGGTTCAAGGCTTCTTGGTAGGAGGCCTTTTGGGCGATTTTGAAGAAGATTTTTCGATTTCTGAATGAAGATTTAGGGAGGGAACGACAATCTGAAGGAACAAAATTAGGTTGACGAGAGTGAGAGACTATAATATAGAATCATGGATCAAGCACCCAATGTCATTTTGGAGAATGCAATATGGGAAATGAAGGATTCTCGGGAGTTTGAGAAATAGGATTTGAGGAATAAAGTGTTGTTAAGTAGCGATATAAGGATTTCAGAGTCAAAATGACATAGTTGAAGTGAGAGAAATGTATCATGTCTTGAAGATGAATCGACACTATTCTCGAGAATTGGTCATAATTCTCGAGAGTTTATGATGTGCTAGGTGTTAGTTCTCTATATGTTTTGATGATAACTGACACTAAACTAAGAAATTGTTCTTTGTTGCTAAAGTTCAAACAAGGTAAAATTTTGTTAAAATTGATTTAATATAAAATAAACTTGAGCCTGGATTTGTTAAACTCGAGTTTATACTTAACAGAAAGCAAGACAAGTATTTTGAACTTAGGAAAACTCGAGCCTATTATATTAAACTCGAGTCTACGGATTACAAAGAGCAAAACAAGTTGTTTGTTCTTTGCTAAACTCGAGCTTATGCCTTAGAGAGAGCATGTCGCCATATTATATATTGTTAACCTCGAGCATGTCTTCTCTAACTCAAGCTTAAGTCTTACAAAGAGCTCTCTAACAATTTTTCATGTGAACAAACTCGAGCCTATGAAGTTAAACTCGAGTTTCTCCCTTACAGAGAGCATTCAAAATCTTTCTCAAATATAAACTCAAGCATGATTACACAGACTCAAGCTTATCTCTGATTGAAAGGATTTTGAATATGTTTGATTGAAGCAAACTCGAGCCTAAAACTTACAAACTCGAGTTTGGCTCAGACAGAGAGAGCTATCAGAGTTTGCAACACGATTAGACTCGAGCCTAATGAATCTCTGTTTTACAGATGACATCTTCTATCTGTCTGATTCAAACTCATGAACTAATTTACTCACATTTTAAGTTTTGAATCATCATATATATGTACTTGATCGATATACTCATTAGTTTTAGATGAATTCAGCAAAGATCAAGGTGAAATCAAATCTGGGATAAATGCAATTAATGAAGAACCAAGAACAAGCCTGAAATTTCTCCTCTATCCCAATGGTTTAGCTCAGGCCGTTATAGATCATTTAGATCACTTTCCAACAATCAAATACAGGTTATGGAATGACAAGAATTCTGGAAGATCATCTGCATCAACTAAGTCCAGGATTCAAGCTAGGAATTAAAGAAATAGAGAAGAAATATATGCAACTGTCATATCTCAGATATGAAGTTGAACATTGAAGAATCAAGAGAAGAAAATGCAATGGCTAGTTCCTCTGATTAAACTATAAATACCTAGGAAGACTCATAGCAACAACACACAGAACTATAACTGATTACATTTTTCGATTTAAGTCTTTATTGTGCTTTCTACAATATTTGAACTTCATTGTTTATCCATATCAGCTCTTTTTTAGAGTTAGTTTTTGAAAATCATTTTGATTATTTGTTTGAGAGAACTCAAGGTTGTGGAACCTATAAGTTGGGTTATTCAATTACAAAGTGTAAGGGGGAGCAAGTCTTAGGTGATTAGGATTGCTTGAGAGTTACATTGTTGTAATTAAAGAATATTGAGATAGTTGAAAAACCAAAAGATATATGAGGACTGGACGTAGGTCAAAGTTAGGACCGAACCAGTATAAATCTTCCATGTCTAGCTTTTCTTCCCTTACTTTCTTACACTCTATTTTCAATCCAAAAACTTGGGTGTTTCGAAAAGAATTTATAAAATCTCCAATTCACCCGATCTTGGTGATTTCTTCCATTTACATTTGGTATCAGAGCATTGGTTGTCTATTTAAAAGGATTAACCTTTTAGACAAAAGATCCAATGGAAGGAATATTACCAGATGGTGCCTCAATCAACAAACCACCAGGTTTCAGTGGTGAATACTACTCATTCTGGAAATCCAAATTCAAAGTATTTGTGATGGCCAGTAAGTATGGTCTATGGAAAGTAATTGAAGATGACAATTATGTTCCTATTAAAAAGATAGGAGACAATATTGTGCCAAACACTAAAGCTGAATTTGATGAGAATGATCAGAAGTGAGTTGTCCTCAATAGCAAAGCCATCCTGATGTTGCAAAGTGCATTGAGCCAAAAGGAGTACTTCTGCTTTTGCAATATGCCTAGTGCCAAAGAAATGTGGGATGCCTTAGAATTTGCGTATGAAGGAACTTCAGGAATCAAGGAGAACAGAATCAACACTCTCATGACTGAATACGATTTATTATGTACGAAGTCTGGAGAATCAATTGGAGAGTTCCAGCTTTGGTTCACACATCTCATCAATCAGTTGTTAGCTTTAGGAAAGGTATATGAACAAAAAACTCAAGTAAGAAAAATTTTAAATGTACTAACCAAAGATTGGGAAGCTAAAGTGACAGCCATTGAAGAAGCTTGTGGTGAATTCACGCAATCTGTAGTAGCTATATTTCATAGCTTATCAAAATATGAGGGCAAAATCAAGTTCATAAAAGGACTCAACGAAATGGAAGGCAAACAGGAGGGAATTTCTCTCAAAATAGTCAAAGAAGACAAAAATTCTGATGATGACGAGATTGATGATGAAGAAATTGGAATGATGGTCTGGAGATTCAAAAAATTCTATAAGAAGGATCAAGGATTCCGGAAGTTCCACAAAAACAGCAACAACAAAGAAACAAACACGCCAATCATATGTTACGAATGTGACAAACTTGGTCATATCAAGTCTGAATGTCCCCAGCTGAAAGGCAAGGAGATAAGATCCAACAAATTCAAATAGAAAGCCTATGTTTAAGCAATATGGGGAGATAGCTCATCTGATGAAGATAAAGATGATGAAGAACAAACAACCAACATTTGCTTGGTTGCCTATGAGGAACCCAAAAGTGAAGAGGTTTGTTTAAGATCATCAAAATCCATCAAGTAGTACATTGACAATAGGTGCTCTAGGCAATATGACAGGAGATCAAACCACATTTACAAAAATCAAGCACAAGGACGGTGACAAGGTCACATTTGATGGAAATCAATCTGGAAGGATAACTGGCATTGGTGAAATTGGAAACAATGATGGACCACAGATAAAAGATGTCTACCTTGTGGAAAGCCTGTGTCATAATCTCCTCAGTGTGAGTCAAAGCACAGATAAAGGTAATCTAGTTATCTTTAGTTCAGAAGAATGCTTGATTGTAAACAAGGATGATCTTCCCTTAGACAATGTTAAGTCCAAAGTCTTATTCAGGGCTCCCAGAGAAGGTAACTGCTATACTCTAAATTTTTCTAATGGCATATCTTTTGAAAACCGTTTCATTAGTAATTTGGATGAAAGTTGGCTATGGCACAAGAGATTAGCTCATGTTAATATGACTCAACTTGACAAACTATTAAAAGCACATTTGGTCATTGGCATACCCAAACTTCATTTAAAAAATGACATGATTTATGATGCTTGTCAAAAAGGTAAAGAAACTAAATCTTCATTCAAGTCCAAAAATGAAATCTCAACTAACAAACCTCTTCAACTAATTCATATGGATTTAGTTGGACCAGCAAGAATAAAAAGCCTTGGAGGCAATCTTTATACCTTGGTCATAGTCGATGATTTCTCTAGATTTGCTTGGGCTATATTCCTATCATCTAAAAATGAAACATTTGACCAATTTGTTGTGTTTACCAAGAAGGTCCAAAACAAGAAAGGAGTTTCTATTGTAGGAATACGTACTGATCATGGTGGAGAATTTGAAAATAATGCCTTTGCTGAATTTTGTGAAACTATGGGTATTGACCATAATTTTTCAGCTCCTAGAACTCCCCAACAAAATGGCGTTGTGGAAAGAAAGAATAGAGTACTCACCGAAATGGCAAGAACAATGTTAAATGAGAATAACTCTTCCCAGGTATTTTGGGCTGATGCCATGAGTACAGCATGCTACATTTCCAACAGAGCATATCTTAGGAAAAAGTTAAACAAGACCCCCTATAAGTTATACAAAGGAACGAAGCCAAACTTAGCTCATTTGCACATTTTTGGCTGCAAATGTTTCATCCACAACAATGGTAAGGACAACTTGGGAAAATTTGATCCCAAATCAGATGAGGTATATTCGTTGGTTATTCTAATAGAAGTAAAGCTTATAGAGTATTTAATATTCGTACTCGCACTGTTGAAAAATCAATCCATATAGTATTCTGTGAAAACAAGTTTAACAATCCTCCTAACGATGATGATGAAGAAGTCATCTTTCAAAATCAACCTGCTTCGAAAATATCTTCTGATTTAACAAATTCTGAAAAACCCTCTCAAAGAGAATCAAAAGTTGAGCCTGAAAATATATGTGAAAACTCTGTCCAACCTTAACCACGTGCCTGGAGATACAGTAGGAATCATCCACTGGATCAAGTTCTAGGTGATGTGAATGAAGGTGTGAAAACTAGAAAAAGTATTTTAAATTAAGTAATTTTCTCAGCTTTCATTTCTAAAATTGAACCCTCTAAGATTAAAGAAGCCCTTTCAGACAATGATTGGGTGATAGCAATGCAAGATAAATTACATCAATTTGAAAGAAATCAAGTTTAGGACTTGGTACCTAAGCCTAAAGACCATCCAATCATTGGCACTAAATGGGTATTCAAGAACAAACGTGATGAGCCTGCAATCATTGTCCGGAACAAGGCAAGATTGGTTGACAAAGGCTATAATCAAGAAAAAGGAGTTGATTATGAAGAAACTTATGCTCTAATGGCAAGATTAGAAGCAATAAGAGTTCTTCTAGCCTTTGCTTGTGTCAAAGGAATTAAGCGTTTTCAAATGGACGTTATAAATGTTTTTCTTAATGGTTTTATTCAAGAAGAAGTCTATATAGAAAACCTCCTGGTTTTGAAGATGAATTCTATTTTGATCATGTTTTCAAATTGAAAAAGGCTTTATATGGTCTCAAATAAGCTCCTAGAGCTTGGTATGAGAGACTTAGCAAGTTTCTTCTTGATCATGAATATGTGAGAGGTAAAGCAGATACTACCCTTTTCATCAAAGGCAATAAACTTAATGAAATCTTAATTATGGAAATTTATGTGGATAATATCATCTTCGGTGCTGCTAATGATGTTTTGTGCAAGGAATTCTCTGAGATTATGCAGGGAGAGTTTGAGATGTCAATGATGGGTGAACTTAACTACTTTCTTGGTCTACAAATCAAGCAACGCAAGAATGACATATTTATTTCTCAGACTAGGTACTTAAGAGATCTGCTAAAGAAATAATGCCCTCAATGACTATAATGGAGCAGACACACCAATGAGCTCAACTGCCACCTTAGATGCTGATGAGAAAGGCAAAGCTTTCAACATCACAAGATATAGAGGAATGATTGGATCATTACTATATTTAACAAGTAGACCTGACATCCAATTCAGTGTAGGGATGTGCGCTTGATTTCAAACTAATCCTAAAGAATCCCATGCTGAACATGTAAAGAGAATCTTTAGATACTTGCGTGATACATAAGAGTTGGGACTGTGGTTTCCTAAAGGTCAACCTGAGCACTTGGTAACATATTCTGACCAGATCATGCCGGATACAAGACTAATCGTAAAAGCATAAGTGAACAATGTGAATTTTTCGAAAGATCACTTGTCTCTTGGTTTAGCAAAAAGTAGACCACAGTAGCTGTATCTTCTACCGAAGCTGAATATGTTGCTACATCAAGTTGATGTGCTGAAGTTTTATGGATCAAGCAACAGATCCAAGATTTGGGAAATTATCTGAAAGAAATTCCCATTCTTTGTGACAATACAAGCACAATAAGCATAGCCAAAAATCTGGTCCATCACACCATAACCAAGCATATTGATGTCAGACATCACTTTATTCCTGATCATGTCCAAAAGAAAGATGTCAAAGTAATGTTCATCCCAACTCACCAACAACTTGCAGATATTTTCACTAAACCACTTGCAAAAGAACAATTCACTCTCATTAAAAGAGAATTGGGAATGGTAAATCCCAATAAGTTGTAAGTTGCTTCTATCCCAATGTTAGTTATTTTTTTGATGATTAATTGTTGCCAACTTAAACATTGGAATGTTTAGTCATGTCTTATGCAGGATAGGAACTGATCATCGACTGAAGTTTGCTATCAGGAGAAGCAAACTTGAGCTTATCTGAAGCAAGCTCGAGTGTACTAAAGGCAGAAAGCAAAAATCATGTTTTGTGGGCAACCAAACTCGAGCCTACAAATAACAGACTTGAGCCTAGTGAAGACAGAGAGCAACTCAACTGCAAACGAAAGATGCAAACTCGAGTCTAGCAAAGAAAGCTCGAGCCTACATGGGATAAAAAATCAACCCAACCCCAAGAAATCACTAAACTCGAGCTTATTAGTGATAAGCTCGAGTTTATCAACGTGTGTCAAGTGTTCACAGATACACACTTGGTGTCCAGGTTAGTTCATTTTTATCCAAACTCGAGCCTATTGTTGCAAACTCGTGTAGGTAACTCAAGCCTGCAAGTTTTAAGCTCGAGTTTGTCGTGTGTTATATATACTTAAAGCTCAACCGTTACTCTTTACTCGTCCTCTCCCTCGAGCTTGACCTAAACTCTCTGAAACCTTCCTTCTTCTCTCAAACACAATCGATCTTACCTTCTGAAATGGCTCCTAAACAATCCGCCAATAAAGCCTCAACTAATTCCACCACAGTTCTGCATCTCCGCCTCCTCTGAAATGATCTAGGAGAGAGAAATTTGCTCCTAAGAAGCTTCAGTCTGGCATCGATAGCAGGATTTCAAGAGTTGTTGCTAATGAACTCATTCCTTCCATCAAGCCTAAGAAATTAGTTAACCAAGAACCAACTAGAAGTCCCAAGAAGAAACTCATTGATCCAGAAGCTACTCTTTGAAAAGATAAGGAGAAAGTGACTGAATCAGCAAAGCACATCAAAAAAGAAGAAAGTCACAATCCCAGCTTCTACGTTTCGAGAAACCAGTAAATCCCAGGGTTCTTCTGTTGCTCTCTCTTCCAAACCCCATGACAAATCCAGCTCTAAGGTATTTGAAGAAATCCCTGCTATCTTCAAAATCAATAGTGTCACTTCAAAACCTAAAAACTTTTCTGATGAACCCATTCAATTTCTTGGTAAAGAAGCTATTCGATTCAGAGAATTCTTTAATCACAAGACCTTCTGTCCTGTGGTCTCTGTCCATTTTCAAAAAATCAAGGATGAATGTAATATTGATTTATCTCCTTGGCTTAAGCCATTTGAAACTCTTTTATCCATTAGAGCTTCTTATAGTCCATCAACTGTTAAAGCCTTCTACTTTTGTATGCAATCTGATAACATTCTAAATGGTGAAGGAAATCTTATAGAAGAGAGACTTACAACCAATTTAAAAGGACAAAAAATTACAATATCTCCTGCTTATTTAAATTCTCTTCTGTAAATCTCCAAACCACTACTTGCCACTAAATACAGATACAATGACTGGGAAATTTTTCAGCTCCTTCGACCTAATGAACCTATCCCTACTTCAGGAAAAATTCTATCTTTTACTCCAGCTGCCATGCCCACCAAATATAGAGCTATCTGGTACATTTATGCCAAAAATTTATTACAAAAGGGTGGCAACTTTACACATTTTACAAAGAAGGATTTCCCTATCTTCGCTTCCATTATTTATAAAAAGCCTCACAATGTTGGGTATTGGGTTTTCCAAGAAATGACAAGATTTAGATTTGCCTCAAGATACTCTTCCCAGATTCCTTTTCCTTCTTTGGTTTCAATTATTCTCTTTCATGAAAAGATCTGGTATTTGGAAACCAATGATCAATCTGTTCCAACTCCAGTCTTTGGGAAACATCATATGAACCTTATGAGGATTAACTTGGAAGAAGGATCAGGACAATCAAGAGTATCTAAACCCAGAGCCAATGAAGCTCAATCAGCTCCACCTCCACCTTCATCGTCTCTTCCAGCTGATCTGAAAGCTCTTTGTGGAAAATGCAGTCTCAGATGCTTTCAAATCACTTTAAGTCACAATGGTAGCACAGTATCATGAGCTGACAGGGAAAATTGAGACTAAAGTTGGGAAGATGGTTTCTGAAGTGACTAAGAGTCATAAGAAGTTGGAAGAGCTACAAGATGAGGATGCTGACCTTTTTGCGGATATCACAGATGATTTGGAGGATCTTATAGGACATTTTGATGATTTTAAGGTCAAGATTGAAAATATTAACACACTGTATGTATCTGTCAATGGATTTCAAGTTATCTAAGTTGCTGAAGACTCAAGACAGGCTGGTCCTTCAGGATCCATTCCACCTCCCACAGCCCATACATCACCTTCTTCCTCCTCCATAGAAAACTTCCCTTCTCACCATTCTCATTCACCTCCTAACATCTTCTCTCCCACTCCTATTATATCCTTTCTTACTCTTCCTCCTTCCCAACCTGAGCAGCCCAATCCCATCCTGGATATCATCCCATACATTGCTCCTATCCCTCCATCTTCTTTTGTTCCCATTATCTCCCTTCCCTCATCTCCAGATTCCTCACCTCAAGATCCACCTCCTCCTCTCACAATCCCTCTTCTCAAAACAGCCCTACCTATCTCACCCATCACCTTTGTTCCTACCTCTAATCCACCCTTCTTTGCTTATGACAAATGGGGAGAAGAAAAGTGAAGAGATTTGATTTCGAGCTTTTAATTGCTTTTGCTTAAATTTCTGTAAATGCATTCAAAGTTTATCCTTATCATTGTTGTTTTATTTTGCTATATTGAAGTTCTTTTGGTACTCACTTAGATTGATCTTGTATCTTGAACTCAATACAATGAATGCTTTGAGTAATATGTAATGAATTTTAAGCATCTAAACCTTGCTCAAATGAACTCAATACTCTGCTTAGACTCAACATGCTCACTCTTGTCAAAATTTAATAAAAATCTCAAAATCTCTGACAAGTTAGCTTACAAGTCTTGTCAGAAAGGGAGAGAATGTTAGTTCTCTATGTTTGATGATGTAACATCTCAAATTTTGGATTTTGGGAATCAAAAATTAATTATGGAAAAATTTGGCCTTAAGGAATTTTAAAGATTAAGAATTTGGAATTTAAGGCATATTTTCCATAAATTAAAGGCAATTTAGTTGGAAATAAATTTTTGGCCTAAATATTTTGGAGATAATATTTCATGACCAAAATAAATTAGTGAAAGATCCTTAAATGGAAATAAGGATTTATTCTCCTCATTAATTAATGTTGCAATTAGATTTGGGAAAAATAAAAGAGTATTTAAAAAACATGGATCAGTAAATAACCCAATATATATATTCTTTCTTGGCCCAATACGTGACCACCTAAACATCAGCTGCTTGGTTTTTGGCCCAAACCCAAAACCCATCATCCATTAACCCATCAGCTGCAAACCGAAAAGAGGAGAAACAAAACACATAATTATGCAACAGATCAACACGTCAGGATCCAGCTGTCAGCTCCACTTTGCCTGCAAGATCCCCTGGACCGATGGTTAAGGCTAAGACCGATGGTTAAGTTTGAACTTTGAGTCTTTAAATAAGAAGCATCTCATTTCCATCTGTTTCCCATTCGTTTGGCAGCCGAGAAAGAGATAGAGAGAAGAGAGTAAGAGTTAAGAGAGGGAGAGACCGATAGTGAGAAGAGAGGAAGGGTGCAAACCGAAACTTGTTGACTCTGTTTCGGCAACGCTAAAACAGAGGAGTAGTGCAGCTGGCTATCTTCTTCGGTTCAGGCTCGAAACTGAAAGTAAGTCTCTGGGTCTTCTTCCTTCTTGTTTTTTTGTTACTCCTCAATGCAAACTTATGAACCTAAAAGCCATAGGAAATAAACTAGTAGTTGCTACAAAAGGAAAACTGAAACAAGGGC
Organism: Acacia confusa; assembly: GCA_037074495.1. Classification (NCBI taxonomy): domain Eukaryota; kingdom Viridiplantae; phylum Streptophyta; class Magnoliopsida; order Fabales; family Fabaceae; genus Acacia; species Acacia confusa. The sequence goes on along the minus strand of CM073505.1, from coordinate 29,040,168 downwards.
CTGTATATATATATATATATGAGTAATTATGGGTACTGCCATAGTAAAGGGAAGAGAAAGGGAAGAATAACGCTGAGGGCTGATTAATTGCTGTCATCGGTTTGAGCAGGAATAAAAGAAGTAGTAAGTTATATATGTATCTATGTATGTATGTCGTGTCTACTGTCTGGAAAGAAAGAAAGAAAGAAAAGGAAAGAAAGTTGCTAAACAATTGTGCTTTTCTGTTTAAAAACGTTGTTGCATTATTTTTCTTTGGCTGCATGCATTTCAAAACGTTGATGTCCTGCTCTCATATATATATGAGAAGTTTTGCTGATATATATATTAAAGCATGGTGTAGGTTTGAGCATATGTATAAAGAGTTGTTCACATACTTTTGTATATAAGAAGAGAGCCGCATACATGAGCTTCTACACGTTTTTCTCTGTTTTTTTTGTTTTTTTACTGAAACAGAGTTTTCAACGTCTGCTACAGTAAAATCGTAATTGAACAGTGCCCATGTTACTGTAGCAACGGTACTGTTCATATACAGAATTTTCAACTGGGCAACAATTTTTAAATAAGTCAAATATATAGTAAACGACCTTCTTTGACCCTGAAATTTTATGAGCATTTAGTAGACATGTTAAAGTTTAAAATAAGCTTTGGTTCACGTCAATCCGAGGTGTATAGCTCAAGATATGATTTTTGAAAGATAGGTCAAAATCCTGTGACGTTTCTGAAATGTGATTCTGAAGCAACAAAATCACGTTGCATTTCGGACCAAACAAAGATTGGAGTCTTCCCTTGAAATTTTTACAGTAAATAGTAGACACATAGAGCTTTAAATTGATATATAATTTGTAATTTTTAAAGCTCTGTACAATGAGATATTGATTTTTAAAGTTAAGCTAGAAATCCTGGAAGCTTAACATGGCAGTCATGGAAAATGTAAATTCTGGGAATTATTTGGGAAGTTTCAAAATTTGGAATTATTTTTATATGAAAGGGGACTTGTTTAGTAACAAGTGAGAGTTGACGGAACATTAATATAATTTTTGTGCAATTAATTAGAAATAAGTGAAGTTGCTGGATTTTTAAAGACAGTGAAAGATAAAGGTTGAAAGTAACAAGTTGAAGTTACTTAATTAAACCCTAATAGAATAAGGGTTAAAAAGGAAAATAAACATTCATTTTCCCTGGTTCTAAAGGTATGATTATGTCCATAGGGCAAAAGGGAAAAGGAATGAACTTCAAGCAATCCTACTGGTTAGCGAAAGAGGAACCTAAGTAAGGACGGTAGTTCTTAAAAAGTAGTGGGCTTACCTTACTTGCATGTATTTGATATTGTTGCTTATGTGTATATGTATGATTGCTATGCTTGCTTGTTATGTGTAACATATTTGAATGATTGAAGCTTTGTTTACGATTATGCTATGGCCATGGGTATGATGCATAAAGCATTGAGCATGCAGAATTTCATTATGTTAGCATGAGCTTGTGCAAGGTAAGCATATTATACATTAGCATTTATCTTGCATGCATTGTTTGATATTGTCTACTATTGGGATTCCCCAGAATCTCACCCTCCACTACCAACCAATAGACAAAAGAGCACATGAGAGGAGTGCTGCACAAGATTCAAAGAGGGAGCGTTGCCTGAAGATGGCCCAGCAGAAGGACGGCAGAAAAACCAAGGGATGACAGTGATGCAATGTATTTAATTCTCATTGTCCATAATGAATGTAAGCGATTGAAAGGGGTATTAACCCTGGGATTACCCCTGTCCTGTTACTAAGTTTAATTTCCGCTGTATAAGTATAATTATTATTTCTGGTTCTTGCCACACTACTGCGTAAGATTAAGGTAAGAATTTAGGCACCGAGGGAGGGTGTTACATATGATAATTGACAATTGTAAACTAAGAAATTGTTCTTTGTTGCTAAAGTTCAAACAAGGTAAAAGTTTGTTAAAATTGATTTAATATAAGTTAAACTCGAGCCTGGATTTGTTAAACTCGAGTTTATACTTAACAGAAAGCAAGATAAGTGTTTTGAACTTAGGAAAACTCGAGCCTATTATATTAAACTCGAGTCTACGGATTACAGAGAGCAAAACAAGTTGTTTGTTCTTAGCTAAACTTGAGTCTTTCATGATAAACTCGAGCCTATGCCTTACAGAGAGCAGGTCGCCATATTATATATTGTTAACCTTGAGCATGTCTTCTCTAACTCAAGCATAAGTCTTACAGAGAGCTCTCCAACAATGTTTCATGTGAACAAACTCGAGCCTATGAAGTTAAACTCGAGTTTCTCCCTTACAGAGAGCATTCAAAATCTTTCTCAAATATAAACTCAAGCATGATTGTGCAGACTCAAGGTTATCTCTGATTGAAAGGATTTCGAATATGTTTGACTCAAGAAAACTCAAGCCTAAAACTTACAAACTCGAGTTTAGCTCAAACAGAGAGAGCTATCAAAGTTTGCAACATGATTAGACTTAAGCCTATATAGCTTAAACTCAAGCCTAATGAATCTTTATTTTACAGATGACGTCTTCTATCTGTCTGATTCAAACTCATGAACTAATTTACTCACATTTTAAGTTTTGAATCATCATATATATGTACTTGATCGATATACTTATTAGTTTCAAATGAATTCAGCAAGGATCAAGGTGAAATCAAATCTGGGATAAATGCAATTAATGAAGAACCAAGAACAAGCCTGAAATTCTCCTCTATCCCAATGGTTCAGCTCAGGCCGTTATAGATCATTCAGATTACTCTCCAATGTTCAAATACAAGTTATGGAATGACAAGAATTCTGGAAGACCATCTGCATCAACTAAATCCAGGATTCCAACTAAGAATTGAAGAAATAGAGAAATATATGCAACTGTCATATCCCAGATATGAAGTTGAACATTGAAGAATCTAGAGAAGAAAATGCAATGGCTAGTTCCTCTGATTAAACTATAAATACCCAGAAAAACTCATAACAACAACACATAGAACTACAAGTGATTACATTTTTCGATTTGAGTCTTTATTGTGCATTCTACAGTATTTGAACTCCAGTGTTTATTCATATATGTGAAAGTGGAAGAAATCACCAAGAGGGGGGTGAATTGGGGATTTTAAAAAATTCTTTTCAACTCTTAAAAATAAAGCTTAATAAATGGATAATAAAAGAGTAGAAAAATAAAAGCTTAGACACACAGAATTTATACTGGTTCGGTCTCAACCTTGACCTACGTCCAGTCCCCAGATACCTTCTGGGTGTTTCCACTAATTCAACAGATTTTCAATTACAACAATGAAGACTAGACACAATCCTAATCACCTAGGACTTGCTCCCCCTTACACTTTGTGATTGAACAACCTAACTCACAGGTTCCACAACCTTGAGTTCTCACAAACAAATGCTTTCAAAAATTCACAAACTCTCAAAAGAGTAGATAAGGATAAACACTGAAGAACAGGTTGAAAATAACAATACAGACTCAAATTTCAAAGTATAATCAAGATAGCTTCGTTGTATATTTTGCTTTGAGTTTTCACAGCCTTTTATAGACTGAATGGATAAGCTAGCCGTTGCAATTCTTTCTCTAATATTCAGCTGCAATTCTGGAAAAATGGCAGTAGCATATTTTGCTCTGTTCTTTGAATTCTTAGCTGGAATCTTGGAATTTAGTTGTTGCAGAACGTCTTCCAGATTTTTAGTCATTCCATGATCTTAATTCGACCGTTTGAAGTGATCTTAATGTGTTACAACGATCTGAACTGAACATCTGGGATAAGGGAGAAGAATCAGCCATGTTCTTGGTTCTTCATTTAATGCACTTATTCTGGATCTTGATCTCACCTTGATCTTGGCTAAACCTTATCTGAAAAACACTCAAAACTTCATCAAGGACATTAGAAACAATAATCTCATATCATGAAATAATTTCAGGAAGACCCATTAAGATTTCGCAGATCAATATCATTTGATTTTTCAAAGTCCCCGATGCAAACTCGAGTTTGTTCTTCCAGACTCGAGTTTGGGGTTCATCTAGAAAGTATGTCCGCTGATTAGAGTCTAAACTTGCAGTCTGTAAAAGCTAACTCGAGTTTGGCTTTTACAGAGAGAACTATCGGGCTTTGAACTTGGCATGAAATTTTGGTCCTGCTCCTAGACTCGAGTCAATTAGTGACTGACTCGAGTTTGGGTCTATGTTTGAAGAACAAGCCTAAGTTCCTGATTTTCCAGACTAGAGTTTAGGAGACAGACTGGAGTTTTGGAAAGATGGTAGAAATTCGAGTGTTTCTCTATTTGTCCTAAACTCGAGTTTACAATGACAGACTCGAGTTTATGTTTGAGCTGAAACTATTCAAATCTTTCTGTTTGGTCTAGACTGGAGTTTGTAACTCTAGACTGGAGTTTATAACTTGGCCTGGAACTCGAGTGTCTTTCTGTTTGGTCTAGACTGGAGTTTAGGAATCCAGACTCGAGTTTGGCTTGCTTGGAATTCTGAGTGCTCTCTGTATCTTCCAGACTTCAGGTTTGGTTTTGCAAACTGGAGTTTGGCTTGTTGTGAAAATTTCTGATTGCTTTCTGTAACTCCTCAAACTCGAGTTTACATACCTAAACTCGAGTTTGCCTTTGACAGTGAGATTTTCATATTGCCAAAAACAAACTTCATATCAAGTTTACAATTGCTAGTTATCATCAAAACACATTGAGAACTAACAATATGCTCTTTTTGAGAGTTTGTTTTTGAAAATCATTTTAGTTATTTGTTTGAGAGAACACAAGGTTGTGGAAGCTGTGAGTTGGGTTATTTGATTACAAAGTGTAAGGGGGCGTAAGTTCTAGGTGATTAGGACTGCTTGAGAGTTACATTGTTGTAATTAAAGAATATTGAGATAGTTGAAAAACCCAGAAGATATCTGGGGACTGGATGCGGGTCAAGGTTAGGACTGAACCAGTATAAATCTTTTGTGTCTAGCTTTTCTTCCCTTGCTTTCTTACACTCTGTTTTCAATCCAAAAACTTGGGTGTTTTGAAAAGAATTTTTAAAATCCCCAATTCACCTCCTCTTGGTGATTTCTTCCATTTACACTAGGAGTGTGGTTTGACGATTCTCGAGAACTCTCAGATAATTCTAGAGAATGACTTCTATTGAAACTACTTGCTTAAGTTATTCTGGATTGACAATTCTCGAGAACTCTATGTTGTTTTCGAGAATGAGGGAATTTAGTGAGAGTGGAGTTCGCCAATTCTCGAGAATTCAAGAAATCATCGAGAGAAAGCCATAAGTCTCACCTTATGATTCTCGAGAATCTCAAGATGCATTCTCGAGAATGATATAATGAAATGAAATTTACTTCCTTGGACTTCTTCATTTTCAAGAATGGGGTAATAATAATTCTCAAGAAGATGTCGTTGGTACTTGATTTTTGTCTCGCCAATTCTTGAGAATTCTTAGGTAATTCTTGAGAATGATAACTTAAGTTTGAACAATGAATTCGGGCAATACTTAGAGAGCTTATCTAGTCCCAATGTTTCTTGAGAATTCATTGTCAATACTCAAGAATGATTAGAAATTGCAAGGAAGTTTAATGCATCAATTCTCAAGAATGATAGAATCATTCTTGAGAATCATCATCCTTTGTATACCTCTGTTATCTAGTAGTAGAACAGGGGAACCAACAAAACATGATCTATATACTTCAATGTTTAAGTTAGTTTCTTTTAATAATCAAAACATAATTAGTAATGATGAACTAACATTACCTTCAATTCATTAGGATATACCATTCCCAATTCTCTTCAGATGAAGTTGAACTGTTCTTTGGCTAAGGGCTTTGTGAAAATGTCAGCAAGTTGCAAGTATGTGGGAATGAACATCATTTTAACATCTTTTTTCTACACATGATCTCTGATGAAGTGGTGTCTCACATCAATGTGCTTTGTTCTAGTGTGTTGAATCGGATTTTAAGCCAGGCTTATTGTGCTTGTGTTGACACAAAGGATTGGAATTTCTTTCAAATGGATTCCCAAGTAAGATAATTGTTGTTTCAGCCATAGGACTTTAGCATAACAGCTAGAGGCAGCAACATATTTAGCTTCAGTGGAAGATACAGCCACTGTGGTTTGCTTCTGGCTAAACCATGATATAAGTGAGCCTCCAAGAAACTCACATTATCTACTAGTGCTCTTTCTGTCTGTTTTGTATCCAGAATTATCTAAATCTGAGTATGAGACCAAGAATCCTTGTTTACCTTTTGGGAACCAAAGTTCAAGCTCTTTTGTGTCAGCAAGATAATGGAAAATTCTTTTCACATGCTCGACATGTGATTCCTTTGGAGCAGCTTGAAAGTCCACACTGAATTGGATATCTAGTCTACTAGCAGTTAAGTACAACAATGATTTGATCATCCCTCTATGTTTGGTTATTGTCTAGAGAAGCAGTTGAACTCATTGAAGTGTATGTCCCATTGTAGTGCTCCATTCCAAATTTTTTGAGCAAATCATGGAGGTATTTTGTCTATGAGATGAATATTCCATCCTTCCGTTTTTTGATTTGTAATCGAAGGAAATAGTTCAACTCCCCCATCATAGACATTTCGAATTCACTCTACATTTTCTTTGAGAATTTCTCACAGAGAGATTCATTAGTAGCACCAAAGATAATATCATCAACATATATTTGCACAATTAGAATTTCATTAAGCTTATTGTTTTTTATGAAGAGTGTAGTATCTGCTTTTCCTCTAACGAAACCTTGATCTAATATAAACTTGCTTAATCGCTCATACCAAGCTATAGTAGCTTGTTTAAGTCCATATAAGGCTTTCTTGAGACGGTAAATATGACCTGGATATTGATCATTTTCAAAACCAGGAGGTTGTTCTACATACACTTCTTCTTGTATAAAACCATTCAAAAACACACTCTTAACATCCATTTGATAGAGTTTGAATCTTTTAATGCAAGAAAAGCCCAGAAGTACACGTATTGCTTCCAATTTAGCTACTGGAGCATACGTTTCCTCATAATCAATTCCTTCTTCCTGATTATAGCCTTTGGCAACAAGTCTAGCCTTATTTTTGACTATAATTGCATATTCATCTCTTTTATTCTTGAATACCCATTTAGTGCCAATGACTGGATGGTCTTTAGGCCTAAGTGCCAATGACCGGATGGTCTTTAGGCCTAAGTGCCAAATCTCAAACTTGATTTCTATCAAATTGATGTAATTCCTCTTGCATTGCGATTACTGCATCATTGTCTGAAAGGGCTTCGTCAATTTTTGAGGGCTTAATCTCAAACATAAAGGCAAAAAACATAACCTCATTCAAGGTACTATTTCTAGTTCTTACGCCTTGATTTATATCCCTTATTACTTGGTCTAGAGGATGATTCCTAATGAACTTCCAAGCTCTGGGTTGAGACTTATCAAGATTTTCACAAGAGTTTTGGCAATCATTTTCAAAAACATTTTCAGGATTTTCAATAGAGGCAAGAGTAGTTTTTGAAAAGAATTTATTCTTATGAATAGGTTTATCATCATCATCCATAGGTTCATTTATTTTGGACTCGCTGAACACGACATAAATTAACTCTTCAACTAAACGAGTACGCTTATTGAAAACTTTATAGGCTTTACTCTTATTAGAATATCCAAGAAATATAACTTCATCCGATTTAGAATTAAACTTACCCAAGTTGTCCTTACCATTGTTATGTACGAAGCATTTACACCCAAAGATGTGCAAATGAGCCAAATTTGGTTTTCTTCCTTTGTAGAGGTCATAAGGTGTTTTGTTCAGCTTCTTTCGTACATAGGCTCAATTTGAGATATAGCTGGTTGTGCTCATTGCATTTGCCCAAAAGACTTATGAAGTTTGATTCTCATTCAGCATTGCGCAGGCCATTTCAGTGAGCACACGATTTTTCCTTTCAACCACACCATTTTGTTGTGGTGTCCTTAGGGCTGAGAAGTTGTGATCAATGCTGTGAGCATCACAAAACTCTCCGAAGGCTTAATTCTCAAACTCCCCTCCATGATTAGTTCGAATAGCTAAAATACAAATCTCTTTCTTGTTTTGCACTTTCTTGGCAAACACGATAAATAGATAAAACGTTTCATCTTTTGAAGATAAACAGATAGTCCAAGTAAAATGAGAGTAATCATCTACGATAACTAAAGTATATAAATTAACACCTAGGTCGGTCCAACTAAGTCCATATGAAGTAGTTGAAGAGGCCGATTTGTTGAAATCTCAAGTTTGTTTTTGAAAGATGATTTAGTTTGCTTACCCTTTTGACATGCATCACAAATCATGTTATTTTCAAAACGAAGCTTGGGTAAACCAAGAACTAAATCTTTTCTCAACAACTTGTCCAGTTGGTGCATGTTCATTTGAGTCAGACGCTTATGCCACAACCAACTTTCGTCCAAGTTGCTAACAAAACATTTTTTCATAGCTAACTTTAGGCAAATCTAAGGTATAACAGTTAACTTCTCTAGGAGCTTTAAACAATACCTTGAGTTTACCTTTATTGATTGGGAGATCATCTTTATTAACAATGAGACACTCCTATGAGTCAAAGATGATCTAGTCGTTCTTGTTAGCGCTTTGACTGACACTCATAAGATTTTGACACAGGCCTTCCACCAGAAAAACATCTTTGATGTGAAGTCCGTGTTTTGCACCAATCTCACCAATTCAAGTGATTTTCCCATATTGGTTGCCTCCAAAAGTGACTTTGCCACCGTCTCTTTATTTCATTGCAATAAATTTGTCTTGATCACCCGTCATGTGTCTGGAGCATCTGTTGTCAATGTACCACTTGTTGATTCTTGATGCTCTCAGACAAACCTACAAATCATAAGAGATTAAGTTTTAGGTACCTATATTTTCTTAGGTCCTTTGAGGTTAGTTTGAGCCTTAGGAATATAAGTTTCTTTGGGTATCCACTGATAATTGCCAACAGGTTTATCTCTTCTTTCCTTTTTATGGAAACAAGATTATGTACTGTGACCTTTTCGATTGCAGTAATTACAATAAGTAAATGGATTCGAGGTATGAACAGTTTTATGAAAATAATTCAAATAAGATTTTCCACCGGTTTTCTTTTTGCCTTTCTTTTTATCAAAAATAGGATTGTATCCTATACCTAGACAATCATTTGTAAATCTCTGAGCATTCAAAATTACATTGAGCATTTCACTACCTTTAGTGAATTTCTCAAGTGTTTTTTGTGAGATATAAATTCTTTTTCTCCAAATCAAGGCAATCTTTGCAAATAATGTTTTTATCAGAAAAGTTTTTACTTGTTGTTCAAGGGTTGTATTTTTCCTTTTTAAAGCTATATATTTTTCAGCAAGCTTTTCATATTCAGATTGTATTTCATTATACTCATCAAATAATTCATCATAAGTAGGTAGTGAGTCATTTACCTCATTGTTTTTCTGGTTGCTCTTCTTCCGTAACTAGACAAATATTTGTTGTTTCTTCTTCTTCCGAAGAGTCATCTCCCCAAATGGCAGATGCATAAGCTTTCCTTTTAAAGTGATTGAATTTCTTCTTCTTTTCCTTTTTATTGCCTTTCAACTGAGGACATTTTGATTTGTAGGGACCAGGCTTCTTGCACTCATAACAGATGACTTGATCCTTGTCTTTGGAGTCATGTCTGTTACTTAAACCTCCTCTTTGAAATCTATTTATGAAGCCTTGATCCTTCTTGTAGAACTTCTTGAACTTTCTTATAGACATACCCATCTCATCATCATCTTCGTCTTTAACTTCCTACTCTTTCACCACATTGAGAGCAACTCCTTTGTTTTTGTTGTTGTTGATTTCATCTAGGCCTTTCTTGAATCTCAGTTTGCTTTCGTACTTAGACAAGCTTCCGAACAAGGCAACAACTGATGTCATTGATTCGCCACGAGCCTCTTCTATTGCTGTGACCTTAGCTTCCCAGTCTTTGGTTAGGATGTTGAGAATCTTTCTGACTTTGGCACCTTGCTCATATGCTTTACCCAAGGATGCTAGCTGGTTGATCAGATGAGTATAGCGGAGTTGAAATTTAGCAATTGATTCTCTAGATTGCATTCTTAGGTGATCATATTCAGTCATTAGTGTATTGATACGATTCTCCTTTATAGTGGTTGTTCCTTCATAGGCAACCTCCAAGGCATTCCACATTTCTTGTGCGGTTGATAGATTACAGATGTGGAAGTATTCTTGCTGACTGAGAACGCTTTGAAGTATGAGAATGGTTTTACTATTGAGCGTGACATTTATTCGATCATTTTTATCATAGTATTCTTCCAGTTTTGGAGTTCTAAAACCATTTTCAAGAACGGTCAGTTTGAAGTTTTCCTTGCCCAACTACTCTCCACAGACCAAACTCAGTTGCCATGATGAATACTTTGAACTTGTTTTTCCAGAACGAATAGTGTTGACAATTGAATCCTGGTAGTCGATTGATTGAAGTGCCACCTGGTAATATTCAATCCATGATCAAACTCAGGATGTTAAGCCCAACTGAGTAACCTCCCTCTGATACCAAATGAAGATGGAATATCACCTAGTGGGGGTGAAAAGGTGATCTCAAAAAATTCTTTTCATAGGATGTGTTAAAGCAATAAAGAGAGAGAGAGGGCGATAGAAGAAATGGACACAGATCAATTTATCTTGGTTAGATCTAATCGTTTGACCTACATCCTATCCCCAAGTACACCTTGGGATTTCCACTAACTCTTCAAGATATAATTACAACTCAGGATAATCCTTTCACTCTCAGACTCACTCCCCCTTACTTGTTGCAAGCATACACCCAAGACTTAAGGTTCCACAACCTTAAGTTTTAAACAAAAAATGATAAAAATGTTTTTACAACTCTTCATGAGTAGATGATTAATGAACACTGAAGTATAATAAATATTTGAAGATATTAAGTGCAGTGAATGAAACTATTAATCGCAATAACTCATAAATGAATGCACAGAGTTTATGTGGTTGGCAATATTGAATGCTTGAGCTTTTATACCATTCACCATCAATGCCATTACGAAGAGTTCGAATATAGCCTTTGTCACTATTTGAATTTCCATTAGACACAGCTGCTCTTCGTTGAACCAAATCGATCGTTGCTTCATTAAATGTATTCGCCGCTTTCATTAAATGCATTGGTAGTTGTTTGTACTTGTGCAGAATGTGTCTCAGAGTGATAGCCAGAATAAGTATGTCTCAAAAGAATGTCTTCATCTGTCACAGAAATTAATTCCAACTGTTGCTTTATTTTTCTATCAACATTTAATGCTTCATCCACGTTGGATTGCTTTTCGCTCAATCTTGAATTAAACATGATTAATAAGTTGCAAACCACTTAGAAAGATGATTAAATATAATATGAACAAGTTTGAGTATGATTTAATAAGATTAGATAATGACCCATTAAATTCCAGGCAATTAATGATGTGTAAAGTATAATGTAATTCCATGAAGGGAATTCTCAAGAATTGTTCATTTATACACGAGAATTGTGATTATGGAAGTGTGTAATTATTTGATCATTATCAGGCATTCTCGAGAATAGTACATGTATACTCAAGAATCATCAAAGTGGATTAATTGAGAACAGTGATCTTCATTCTTGAAAACTGATTTAGAAAATTGCTTGTGAATTCTCGAGAATTGACTCTTCATTCTCGAGAATCACTTTCATTCAAGAATAAATAAGTCAATGATTATCCGAGACAATTTACTCAGCATTCTCGAGAATCCCATTCACATACTTAAGAACTGTATGCATGTGAGAAGTTATGTATAACAGGTACTCACATTCTCGAGAATCCCATTCACATACTCGAGAATTGCAGGAGAATACTTGAGAACCAGAATTGTATACTCAAAAATTATAGCAATTTAAAGAGCTTGTTTATGATGTGCAATTCTCAAGATTCCACTTCTCATTCTCGAGAATTGTCTTAACAGATACAATCATGCACAAGCTTCAATTCTTTTTCAAAATCTTATAACTTTCAAGAACCTTATTATCATCAAAACATTAGGTGTGAACAATAATCATCTACCATTGGATGCTATTTGGCAAAATTTGCTTAAAATAATAGTTATTACTTAAGCATTCAGATGACTTCTTTTGAGGCATTGTGTGGCATAATGTGTGGATTGCCTCTTTGTTGGATTGAATTGATCAAGAGAATTGTGATCAGATCAGACTTGATGGACGAAACTACAAAGAAAATTGAGGTGATTTTCCTGAAGTTGTTGACCGTTCAAAGAAGACAATTGAGCTACGTAGATAGGCGACATAGATCTTTGGAGTTTGGACGGGGTGACCACATGTTTCTTAAGATTTCACCTGTAATTAGTATTGGCTAATCCATTAAAGGCAACAAGTTGACTCCTCAATTCATTAGGCCATCCGAGATTTTGGAGCGAATCGCCTTGTCGTCACATATATTGAGTATACACGTCATGTTTCACATGTCATAGCTTAAGAAATATCATATAGATCCTTCCCACGTAATTGAGCCTGACGAGTTTGAACTGAGAGAGAAGTTGACCTACATGCCTGAGCCATAAAGGATCCTTAATGTAAAGGACAAGAGGTTCAGAAATAGAACAATCTGTCTCTTAAAAGTTTTATGGCGTTACTGTTACCTGGTAAACTGTAGAGCGTATGTGGCCTAAATTCCCTTATTTGTTTCTTTATGTAAGCCTATGTATTGTAGTAGTATTCATATTTATGGTTGTGTTGTGTTGTAATTGAATTTATGTGATGTAATTTTGTTTGTGTTTGTGACTTTTTGTTTTGATGTGCCAGTGTGTCATTGTATTTTGGTGGTGTTGCTTTGATGTTGATGTTGTGGTATCGAAATCTTGTGTCGTGGATTGTCTTCTTTGATGACTTGTAAATTGGATATGTTTTGTATGGTTGTGTTGTTGTTTTTTGAGTTGGTATTTGATGTTGTGATTGTTGTTTTCTGCCTTCATGCGAATTTTGTGGACACAATTCTATTAGGTGAGAAGAGTTGTAACATCCTAATTTTTAATTTTGAGATTTAAGTGATGTTCTGAAACAATTATTTCATGATAATGGGATTTATCAAGTAATTATTGGAATAAAAATTGTTTATTTAAAATATGATTTATGATAGTAAAAGAAATTAGTGGAATAAGGATGTACAATAATAATATTATATTATTGTTGTTGTTGATATTTTAAAAAAAGAAAAGAAAAGAAAAGAAAAGAAGGGAAATGGAAATAGTTGGGTCTTTTGTGGTGGTTTTCCTCTTCGGTATTATTTAATTATTTCCCCCTCAATAATTACTACCCGTGAGAGAGAGAAACTCCAAAACCCTCCACTTGGTCTTCTTCCTTTAGCTTTAGTATGCCATTTATGGTTTTTTTAGAGGTTATGACAAATTTTGTACTCAAAATCACTTCTTTTCACATCTTTTTTTATGAAATTTATTATATGTAGTTTTCTCTTTATAATGAGGGTAATATTGTGTTGGTTAGTGAAAATATTGGGGTTAAAATTTTGATAGAGTTTTGACAATAGAAAACTATATATATATGTGTGTGTGTGTGTGTGTGTGTGTGTGTGTGTGTGTGTAGAGTGTGAACAATAGTTAATTTTAATCAGTCTAGATTAGTTGGTTGGTTGTTGTAAGAATTTAAAATTAATTTTCTATTTAAAAAATTAGGATTTATGTCCTATAAGATGTTTTTACCGAGTACATGTGGTTTAAATAATTTATTTGGGTTAATGGAGGTATTATTGAAATTTTAATCAATTTAGTTTTTTAGATTTGGAGTTATATAAAATTATAAGTTGTGATTTTAATTATGTAGACATTTGAAGAATTGTTTAATAATTGGATTATGCTCATATAAATTAGAAAAGAAATTAAATTGGTTTAGAATGTTGATATTGATGATTTTTATGGTTATACGTGTGTTGGATATAAACTTTAATTTATAAAAAATTGAGTGATTGATGTGAGAAATATGGTATAGAGGTTATCTCAAGATTTTAATGAGCAATTTGGGCCCATGAGATTTATCTAGGACCTTAGATTGTTGAGGAAATAAAGATGTTGAGGATAATAGTTATAGAGAAAATTGAATTTATGAGAGATGAATTGTATACTTATTTATTTTATTATTGTTGTGGTTGAGTGGTATTTGTATTGATAATGTAGAGCTTTGTTTTGACCAATGATTGTTTGTGCTTTGCCCCTCAAGTTAAGGTTATACTTGGAATTGACGTAACTGGGATTAATTTATTCTATATGTTTGTTTTGGGCTATAAGGAGTTTTCTAAACCTTATTTTCATATATATTACTTGTATCTGTTTTGAAAAATTATGTGTATATTTGAATATGAAATTATTTCAATGTAGTGTATTTTCGAACTTGTATATATAAGCGAATATTATTTAATTATTCAGATTGTTATTGTTGTGATTGTTATGGGATGTTACATATGGAATAATAATTTTGTAAGATATTTTTAAAAAATTATAGTCACATTTTTTTTATGTTATGGAATGGATATGTTAGATTGTGTGGAAGAGATTAAGGGTAAAATTGTGCCCATCGAATCTCTTATTCTTGGCCTAGATTTTGAGTTGAGTGTTTTGGGCAAACACCTCACTATTACAGTATATCGATGGTGGCATAGGAGGAGGCTACATTCTTAAGGTGACTAGCTAACCTTAACCTAGTATACTAGCACTGATATGTTGTACATCAAGATGGATTAAGTTTTCGACTTGCCTAGGGAGTGTTACCCTCTTGATGTTACTATCTTGATTGCATCCCAGTTTGGTTCTTTCCTTGATATAGATTTTATCTCACAATCTTCTTTTGTAGCCTTCACATTAAGAATTAATTTCTTGACCATCTTTCTCTTGGAATTTGCCATGTTCTTCGACTTCCATATTATAAGTCTCTCTATTTCTCTTTCTTATTGGAGCATGCTTCCTTCATGTGTGATGGCAGTGAAGGTGTTGGCTTAGCTACTACTCGAACAAAACAATATGCATGCTTTTGTGGACCTATATCTCATCAATATAGGTGTCAATTCTTTTATCTTTATCTTTCTCCAAATGCACTGTACACATTTACTTTTGAACAACTACAACATATACCTTACACCAGCTCTTATAAATGCTTACATTCTCCTCTCATTTGACAAGCTTTGCAATTGGGTCGTTTCTTGAATGGCAAGATTTCTTGAGTCTTGGTGATGAACATGACAAGAGCTTCAGTTTGCTTCATAAAGGAGATTTTCAATTATCAATACCTTAGAACTATGTATTTGATATTTAATGAACAATTATGTGATGTGTTTATGATTCTAAGATTTAGATGAGTAATTATTCATCTGTATCGGTCAGCTCCTATGTTGAATTTTGTATTGAAACATTTGGATTATGCAATGAATCTATTTCCTTTTGATCTAATGAAGTTATGCATTCTATATAATTACTAATGTGTGTAATTGAGTTATATCAAATTGAGTTTCATGATTGTACTCTCATTGAAGAGGAAGAAAATGCATTGACGTGAGTTTGAAACACGCATTAGGTGGCTTTTATCAATTTACTGAACTGATGACTTTGAATGTTGTTGTAGGAGTAGTCATTAATTAAGAAGATTTGACCCAATGTTATCACTTGAGGTTTTATTATACATTATGCTAATTGAACTCCCAAACCTTTAAAGAATATAGGAAAGCCCTTGAATTTCACTAGTACTCATCTTCTCATATTCC
This sequence comes from Acacia confusa, assembly GCA_037074495.1. Classification (NCBI taxonomy): domain Eukaryota; kingdom Viridiplantae; phylum Streptophyta; class Magnoliopsida; order Fabales; family Fabaceae; genus Acacia; species Acacia confusa. The sequence continues at coordinate 29,024,379 of CM073505.1, read as the reverse complement.
CCCTTTCTAATCCAAAATATTCATTCATTATTTTTTAAAAATACTAAAAGCAATATATCACTACCACAATTGAGGCTTATTTAATTATTAATAAATAACAGTTACAACAAATAAATATCATATATGTCAAGGCAGAGGTTACACAAGAATATATAGTGCTTAAAAGTAACAATCAAATATGCACATCATCATGTATTGAGAGGCAGAATCTGGGAAAAACACATATATAATGATTGTTGTCTGTAACCATTATCTATTGGATGATAAAGATGACAGTTCTTGAGAGATAGTGTTATGTATTTAGGTATTTAGGTTTAGAAAGAATAGAAGAAGAGATTAGAGATCAAGAAGAAGAGACTAGAAGAGAGATAGAGAAGAGAACTCCAATGGTTCTCACACAACTGAATTCTGCAAGGTCATGACTAACATGATTGTACAAGTATGAGGATTGGGCTATTTATAATGAGATAGCCTCCCTCTAATCCTAATCTAGTGGTTAGTAGGATATTATAACACTTATCCCACTAATTATGAATGTTTACAATTAGGTCCCTATAGAATATTTACAATGTTTACAAATAGGTCCTTAGGTACATGTTATGACTATTTATATATCATTGCCCCCCTTGAAACAACCCTTGTCCTCAAGGGTTTGGCACCTGAAACTCTGGAAATTGATGCTTCAAGTTGAACAAGGACACCCATGTAGCTTCCTCTTTCGGGTAACCTTGCCATTGAACTAGCACTTCGGTAATAATCCTCTTTTGTTTCCTCCCAACTCTCTGTGATAATATTTGTTGGGGATAGAGTGAACTTGGAACAACTGGCCAATCAATAGGAGGATGCCGTTGTTTAACACTCGGATCTGTTGGTTATGATTAGTTTTGATGATGTCTTATATAGATGCCATTATCAAGAGCAAAAAGTTTATATCATAAAGTTTATACCATATACATTGACTAATTGCTACATTTAATGTAGATTTGTTCATGTGGAGAAAGAACAAGAGAAGAGAAGAAAGAAAGAGTTGATTCATGGAGAATAATCAAGAAGAGAGAAGAAAGAAAGAAGAACTTGTTGAATAAACTAAGAAAATCATTATACAAGTTCTTAGTTTGATTCTAGAAGTCTCCATGATCAAATGAAAGTTAGAACAGCTCAATTCAGAGTTAAAACAAGCATATATCAGTTTCTGGATGAGCAAAATCGAGCCAGATACTTAAAAGTCAAGTTTACTGCATTACTGGAAGTGATCTGCCTCTGGATTATGAGAAAACTCGAGTTTAGGACACAACTCGAGTCTGGAACTCAAAACTCGAGTTAGTCACTTAATGACTCGAGTTTGTAGTGTCTTCAGCAACTCTGGTGTCTCTGAATCAGCAAAACTCGAGTTAGCCAATGTAAACTCGAGTTTGGAACTCAAAACTCGAGTTAGTCACTTAATGACTCGAGTTTAGCAAGCTTTCAGCAACTCTATCCAACTCTGTTTCACAATCAGAACTGGCGAGCTCTGGTAATTTGATGATATCTCCCAAACCAGAGATCGGTTTAAGGTGAAATCAATTTTGTATGAAACTATACATCTAATGCGTCATCTGGACAAATTTTCATGCTCAAAGAAGCTGAGATGAGAGAGCTATGAATTTTTGAAGTTGACCCATCTGTTAACGTCACCCAGCAGACCAAGCTTCAATGATTTGAGTGTATCTCACAATCTACACATCAGAATGAGCTGAAATCAGTGGCATATGAAAGTAGACTCACATACCTTTCCAGAAACATAAAGATCATGGAAAACAAAGATCAAATGAGTGAGATATGATCTTCGAAAGTTGACTATAAATTCAAGATGCTGCAAAAACGCTGGCAAAGAACAACCTTCATTCAAAAGATCATAACTATCAGAATACAGTGAGTTTGGAGCTGATTCTTCTTGCAATGGAAAGAAGATTTAAAGAGCTTCATGGAGATAGGTACTGGATTCCAGGGATTGATCTTTATCAGGTTAGAAAGCAAAGAACTTGTGAGAAGGATGTTTGACTGAGCCATGGAGAAGAAAACTCGAGTTTGTGTTAGCAAACTCCAGTTTTGAGACTTGACAGAAAGATATTCAATTTTACATAAAAGCCAAACTCGAGTCTACATAGACAAACTCGAGTCTGTACAGACACAGAAATGAATCCAAAATTTTCACATTAAGCTAAACTCCAGTTTGCAAATCAAACCTGAAGTCTGGAAGATACAGAGAGCACTCAGAATCCCAAGCAAGCCAAACTCGAGTCTATATTCCCTAACTCGAGTTTAGACCAAACAGAAAGGAACCCAGAAAACTCAATAGACTCCCAAACTCTAGTCTGGCCTTCCAAACTCCAGTTTGCACTTGACCCAGATAAACCTCAAATATTTCAGTAGTCACTGAAACTTGAGTTTGCTTCCCAAACTCGAGTCTGAATCATACAGAAAGATCATCCATTTTGGCTACACTACAAACTCCAGTCTATGACCCTAAACTCGAGTCTGGAAAATCACGAACTTAGGCTTGTTCTTCAAACATAGACCCAAACTTGAGTTGGTCACTAATTGACTCGAGTTTAGCTTCCTGCCCAAAGTTCCATCCCAAGTCCAGAACCCGACAGTTCTCTCTGTAAAAGCCAAACTAGAGTTAGCTTTTACAGACTGCAAGTTTAGACCACTAATCAACAGACATGCTTTCTGGATGAACCCCAAACTCGAGTCTGGAAGAACAAACTCGATTTTGCATCGGGGATTTTGAAAAATCAAATGATGTTGATCTGCAAAATCTTAATGGGTCTTCCTGAAATTATTTCCTCATATGATATTATTGTTTCTAATGTCCTTGATGAAGTTTTGAGTGTTTTTCAGATAAGGTTTAGCTAAGATCAAGGTGAGATCAAGATCTAGGATAAATGCATTAAATGACGAACCTAGAACAGGCTTGATTCTTCTCCCTTATCCCAGATGTTCAACTCAGACCGTTGTAACTCATAAGAATAATCTCAAACGGTCAAATTAAGTTTATGGAATGACAAGAATTCTGGAAGACCATCTACAACAACTAAATCCAAGATTCCAGCCAAGAATTGAAAAAAACAGAGGAAAATATGCAACTGTCATATTCCGGATTTACAGCTGAACTTTGAAGAATCAAAGAGAAGAAAATGCAACGGCTAGTTCCTCTTCTTCATCTATATAAGAAGCCTAGAAACGAAGAACAAGAGACACAGATACAAGAGGGAGAACAAGAACAGTGACGTGAGCTTACATAGTGAAAATGCCAATATTCTAACGTCTGCTTCATCTACTCTCTGAATATCTCAATGATCATATATCTAGCTTAGAGAGTGAGATTATATGTATTGTGCTTCAGTGTTTATTCACTTACTTCTGAGAGAGAAGATTCATTGTAAACATCCTATTATTCTGAGAGTTACTCATAATTGGGTGATCTTGAGTGGGAAACACTTTGTTGTGATTACATCTTGTAAAGGGAGTGAATCCGAGTGTGGGATTACTTCGAGTATAGAGTGTGTAATCAAGCAAGTGAATTGATTACGATTTGTAAAGGGGAGTGAATCCTAGTGAGAGGATTACTTCAAGTACAGAACGTGTAATCAAGTTCAAAGCAAATAGTGGATTGAAAATCTCAAGTGAAGCTTGGGGACTGGACGTAGGTCAAAGATTGGACCGAACCAGGATAAATCACAGTTTGCATACTCTCTTCCCTTATCTTTTACATTTCCAGTATATGCTCATCTTTGAATATCTAATTGTCAATTTATAAATTGCGAAAAGTTTTTTTAAAAGTTCCTAAAGCTTATCAAACACCCAATTCACCCCCCTCTTGGGTGATAGCCAGGTCCAACAGGATCTGGGCACAATTTCAACAAGGATACATGAAAAGTATAGTGAATCCTTGTTTCTGGAGGTAACTGTAGCTTGTATGCAACTGGTCCCACCTTTTGCAACACTTTGTATGGACCATAGAAGCGAGGAGCAAGCTTTTGATTGCTTCTAGTAGCAGCTGAAACTTGTCGGTAGGGCTGCAACTTCAAAAACACCCATTGCCCCACCTCAAAATGCCTATCCAAGCGTTTTTCATCAGCTTTTTGCTTCATTGTGTTTGCTGATTTGTGAAGATAATGTTTCAAAACAGCTAACATCTTTTCCCTTGCTGTAAAACTTCGATCAACCGCTTCAACCATTGCTGTTCTAGGTATATACGGAGAGTAAACAGCTGGTTTTTGCCCATATAGAAGCTCATAGGGAGTGGCTTTGGTGGCTGTATGAAAAGATGTATTATACCACCATTCAGCTAGTGCTAACCAGTGACTCCACTCCTTGGGAACCTCCCAACACATGCACCTTAAGTATGATTTGAGGCATCTATTCAGGACCTCGGTTTGACCATCACTTTGGGGATGGTAGGCTGAAGATAGATTTTGCTTCACCTTCAAAATCTTCAAGAACTCCTTCCAAAAGTTGCTCAAAAACAAAGGATCTCGATCACTGATGATTTCAGCCGGTGAACCATGCAATTTATAAATCTGGTCTAAAAACACTTGAGCTAACGTAGAAGCTGAATATGGGTGAGAAAGAGGGATAAAATGGGCAAATTTAGTCAATCGATCCACAATTACCCATATTACCTCTTTACCTCCTGATTTCGGCAATCCTTCAATGAAATCCATGGAAATGCTCTCCCAAACCTTGCTAGGAATAGGAAGAGGCTGAAGCAATCTAGGTGATGCTACCGTTTCATACTTGCACCGAGCACATGTATCACATCCCCGAATGAATTCCTCAACATCCCTATGTAGGTATTTCCACCAAAAGAGGCCTTTTACCTTGTAATAGGTAGCTTGAACCCGTGAATGGCCCCCTTGAGGGCTTGAATGCAACCATTCCAGTAACTTCGTTTTTAACTTGGCAACATTACCAACCACCAAACGGTTATTCTTCCGCAAACAAGTGCCATCCCATGTATAGGAATGAAAGATGCCATCATTTTCCTTCACTTGCACTAATATAGCAGGTATGTCCTGATCCACTTCCCAACTTTGCTTTATTTCCTCCATTAATTCAGGTGAAGAAGTGTCCAACGAAATCTGCAAAATTTGAGAACCATGCAATCTAGACAATGCATCAGCAACAACATTCTCATTGCCCTTTTTGTATTGAATCTCATAATCATACCCTAAGATTTTGGCTATCGAATACATTTGAAAGGGAGCTTTCAATTTTTGTCCCAAGAGATATTGTAGGCTTTGTTGATCAGTTTTTATCACAAATTTACCTCTCTCAAGATATTGGTGCCAATGCTCTACCGCTTGCACCACAGCTAGTAATTCTTTCTCATAGATAGAGAGGCTCACATGATTAGGAGCCAAAGCTTTGCTGAAATAGGCTAATGGCTGACCTTGTTGCATCAAAACAGCACCTATTCCTCCTCCACATGCATCAACCTCCACCACAAAGTCCTTAGAAAAGTCAGGTAAGGCCAAAACAGGTGCTGAAATAAGAGCTTATTGCAATTCCTTGAAGGTTGCAGCAGTTGCCTCATCCCATTTGAACCCTTCTTTCCGCAACAAAAGAGTAAGAGGCTTAGCTATTGAGCCATACCCCTTAATAAACCTTCGGTAGTACCTAGCCAAGCCTAGGAAAGCTTAGTTGCTTTGCTGATTTTGGTTCAAGCCAATCAGCAACTGCTTGAATCTTCTTGGGATCCGTAGCTACTGTACCGTTGCTGATTATATGCCCCAAATACTCCATACTCTTGGCAGCAAAAGTGCACTTACTCTTCTTAACAAAGTAATGGTGCTTTTGCAAAATCTGCAACACTTCTTCAAAATGCTTAGCATGTTCTTGTAAATCAGCACTATATATCAATATATCATCAAAGAAAACAAGAACAAACTTCCTTAATAGATGACGAAAAATGTCATTCATTGCACCTTGAAATGTAGCTGGGGCATTTGTCAATCCAAAAGGCATTACTAACCATTCAAAGTGTCCCGATTGTGTTTTAAATGTCGTTTTATAGCAATCTTCTGGTTTCATTCTGATTTGATGGTAACCAGCCCTCAAATCAAGTTTAGTAAAACACCTAGCTGCATGTAGTTCATCTAATAGGTCTTCAACTAGGGGAATGGGGTATTGATTCTTTACCGTTTTCTTGTTGAGTTCCCGGAACTCAATACACATCCTCCATGACCCATCCTTCTTCTTCACTAGCACAATAGGAGCTGAAAAAGGGGATGAACTCTCTTGAATCACACTAGTTTGAAGCAATTCAGTCACTTGCTTCTCAATTACATCCTTCTGGGCTGCTGAATATCGATAGGGCTTGAGACTTATGGGATTTGTACCCTCTTGGAGCACAATTGGGTGGTTATGACCCGCCCTTAGTGGAGGAAGGCCTCTAGGCTTATCAAATAAGTGCTCAAATCTTCCAAGTACCCTCTGAATCTCTAAGGGCAGATCTGTACTTCCTGCAACGTTAGCATTACCAATAGCATAACAATCCGAATTTGTAGGTAAGGGTTACAAAAGTTGTACCAAATACATTTGTGGACCAAGGTGCTTGTTACCTCCTAGTTTTGTAGATGAGACCACCTTTAGGGAGCTTGTGGGACTTGCTTGCAATTTACACAATTTTCCCCTATACCAAAATTGCATAGAGAGTGTCTCGTAATCCCATAAGGCACTTTTGATAGTTTTCAGCCATGTTAAGCCCAACACAATGTCAAATGTTTGTAACTTGATAATTCTAAGGTCACAAACAAAATCCAAACCTTGCATCTTCCACCTAAAACCATGCCAAATGCCAAAAACTTCTAATTTTCTACCTCCTGCAACTTATACAGCTGCAATAGGAGGCCCTGAACCCTTCCACCGCAATTTGATAGCAAAATCAAAATCCATGAAATCATGTGTGCTTCCATTATCAATTAGCACTTGAATAGGCCTCTTTCCCACATTCCCTTGAATTCTCATGGAGTCATTTGTATCTATCATTTAACACTTATAAGTGATTTAGCTTCCAACCTCTTATATTGGCAAAGACAAAATGTAAGGGTCTTTAGAAACAACCATCATGTAACACTTTCAAGTGTATTAGTTCATAGGTCATATCCCTTCTTACATTTTTGGATGTTCATAAGTCATAACTCTTCGTAACATCCATTAGACCTCTATTTAAGTTCACATATTCCTTGTGATTCTTACTACTTTTTCTTATTAGCATCCTTCTTCTCTCCTTCATCATGTTAAGATCCAAAAGAGCTCATCCTCTACCGCCACCTCTTGCTCCTCCTCCTCTACCTCCTCCTAAAATGAGAGTTAAGATGCAATTGTTGACAAGACTTGACCGCCATGCAAGGCGTCTTGTGGCATACACCAATAAGCTAAATAGGAAGTTAAACCTCATGTTAGTTCTCTATGTGTTTTGATGATAACTAACAATTGTAAACTAAATTTGAAGTTTGTCTTTGGTAAGTTGTAAAACTTACTGTTCAAGGCAAACTCGAGTCTAGGTAACGAAACTCGAGTTTGGACTTGACAGATAGAAGCTCAGTTTTTACAAAGCTGGTCAAACTCCAGTTTGTGTAAGACAAACTCGAGTTTGCATTACACAGAGAGCAATCAAAATTCTTAAGAACTGTAAACTCAAGTCTATGTTTTGGAAACTCGAGTTTAGGATCAAACAGAAGCTTCAATGCTTTATCAAGATTTAAAAAATCCAGTTTCATATCCACAAACTCCAGTTTACCAAATACAAAAGTCTTCAAGTTTAAAGTTTTCAACTGAAACTTGAGTCTGGACGTAGAAGACTTGAGTCTGGGTTATAACAGAGACACTCGAGCTCTTGTTCATTTTGTAAACTCCAGTTTTGATTTCAGAGACTCCAGTTTAAGCTTAACAGGAAGTTTTCAAAGCTTCAGCTACCACTGAAACTTGAGTCTGGTTTCTGGAGACTCGAGTTTAGGACAAACTGAAAATACTCGAGTTATTACATGACTTCTAAACTCCAGTTTTGAAAACGAAAACTCCAGTTTGAGCCTTCAAAGATGTTTCAAATGTTTCAGTTCACATTGAAACTTGAGTCAAGATTTTGGTGACTCGAGTTTAGCTTAAACAGAAAACACTCGAGTAAATGACTGATTTGAAAACTCTAGTTTGGAAAATGGAAACTCCAGTTTACACTTATGGAGATATTTCAAAAGTTTTAGTTTTCACTGAAACTGGAGTTTTGGATATGAAAACTCGAGTCTGGATCATACAGAGAGCTATACAATATTTCAGGTCTTGTAAACTCCAGTCTGCAGTTCTAAACTCCAGTTTTGAAGCTGTGAACTTAAAATTAAGATTTTCATAAAAGCTTCAAACTCGAGTCAGTTACTAAATGACTCGAGTTTAGCCATGTGTTCAAAATCCCATTCAAGACCAAATCGCGACTTTCTTCTCTGTAAGAACCAAACTCGAGTTAGCTTTTGCAAACTGCCAGTTTAGACCAATGCTCAATAGTCATGTCTTCTGGATGAACCTCAAACTTGAGTCTAGGGTTATAAACTCGAGTTCGCATCGGAGATTTTGAAAACCAGATTGAATCAATCTGCGAAATCATTATGGGTTAATATGAAATTATCATATCTTGTTGTATTATTATTCCTAACATTATTGATCAAGGTTTTGATAAGTTTCAGATAGGTTCATCACAAGATCAAGGTGAAATCAAGATCCAGCATAAGTGCATTTAATGAAGAACCAAGAACAGGGCTGATTCTTCTCCCTTATCCCAGATGTTCAGTTCAGACCGTTGTAACACATTAAGATCATCTCAAACGGTTGAATTAAGATCATGGAATGACTAAAAATCTAGAAGACGTTTTGCAATAACACATTCCAGGATTTCAACAAAGAATTAAAAGAACAGAGCAAAATATGCAACTGTCATTTCCCAGATTTGCAGCCAAACATTGGAGAAGATATTGCAACGGCTAGCTCTTCTAGCTGAAACTCGAGTTTACATCTGTAAACTTGAGTCTAAGTTACACAAAGAGCTCAACAATATGTCTGATTTGAAAACTCCAGTTTATGCTTCTAAACTCCAGTCTGGAAGTTCTTGAACCTAGGCTTATCCTCATAACAAAGCCCCAAACTCGAGTTAGTCATTAATTGACTCGAGTTTAGTCACATGTCCAAAATCTCATCCAAAGACCAGAGCCCGATAGTCTTCTCTATAAGAACCAAACTCGAGTCAATCATTTCTAAACTCCAGTTTAGGGCGTTGCTCAACATTCATGCTTTATGGATGAATCCAAAACTCGAGTCTAGGATTACAAACTCGAGTTTGCATCGGCAATTTTGAAAAACCAAATTTTGTTGATCTGTGAAATCTTTATGGGTCAATCTAAAAATGTTTTATCATATGATACTATTACTTCTAACGTCTTTAATGAATTTTTGAGTGAATTTTAGATAAGTCCAGCAAAGATCAAGATGAAATCATATATGGAATAAGTGCATTAAATGAAGAACCAAGAACAGGGCTGATCTTTCTCCTCTATCCCAATGGTTTAGCACAGACCGTTATGGATAAATTAAATCACTCTCCAATAGTCAAATGAAGGTTATGGAATGACAGAATATCTGGAAGACCATCTGCATCAACATATTCCAAGATTCCAGCTGAGAATTGAAAGAACAGAGGAAAATATGGAACTGTCATTTTCGAGATTTACAGCTGAACGTTCGAGAAGAAAATGCAACCACTAGTTCCTCTAGTTAGCCTATAAAAAGCTATGAAAACTCAGAGCAAGATACACACAACTAAGCAACAACTGAATATATTTGCAATTTGAGTCTCTATTGTGTTTTTTTATTTGATCTTCAGTGCTTATCAATATTTGCTCTTTTGAGAGTCTTGATTCTTTGAAAACATTTTTCAAACATTTGTTTGTATGAACTCAAGGTTGTGGAACCTATGAGTTGGGTTGTTTAATTACAAAGTGTAAAGGGGAGCAAGTCCTGGGTGAATAGGATTGCGTGTCGTTTACATTGTTGTAGTTAAAGCCTGTTGAACTAGTGGAAATACCCAGAAGATATCTGGGGACTGGACGTAGGTCAAGGTTAAGATTGAACCAGTATAAATCCTGTGTGTCTAGCTTTTCTTCCCTTACTCTTTCGTTATTTACTTTTCAAGTTTGGAAAAAGAGTTCAAAAGGATTTTTGAAATCCCCAATTCATCTCCTCTTGGTGATTTCTTCCACTTTTAGTAGACGCGTAGCTTCAGTAAAGAGTGTGGATCCAGATGAATTGCTACAAGTCCACTTATTCTCATGAATAATGTTGATAAAGTTCAAGACAACATAAATGTACATAAAGAAGCTATAAGGAAATAGCACGTGAGGAGCATGAGTTAAGAATTAAGAAATCAACTCTCCCTTCCAGTTTCAGATTCGACGGAATAAGAGGAAACAGAGACAGTTTTGGCAGCTCATGAACCACAACCATCTTTCTATCAGCCCACCAACATAAAAGCCCAAACCAACCCAATGATCATAAGCTGCATGCTATCAGTAAGAACAGTAAAAACATAATCAGAATCAAATCAACACGTCATTAAGCCAACTGTCTACATGTTATTATGCATGAGGAGAACGGCCAGCGCATTTATATCCGCCTCAGTTCCTTCATCGTTCATTTCTTTGAGACACAAGCCGAGAGAGATAGAAAGAAAGAAGTGTGACCAAGAGAAAGTTTTGAGAGCTTCTTTCCTCTGTTCTTCGGTCCGAGAAGCAGAGAGTGTGAACATTGGATCATCACCTTCAAAAGCTTGGAAACGAAGGTGATTCTTCTTACTCCTGCTGCTTTAACCTTTCCATAATATCTTAGAATAGCTTAAAGACCAAAAGTAATCTGAAATAAAAGCAATAAAAACTGAAACAGAAAATGAAATGAAAAACAGGGGGTTATTTCGGTTAAGTAGAAATTGAGTTTTCATGCATGTAGGATCATGGGTACGGTGGGAAATGATCTTCCTTAGCTGTTAATGGGTTTGCTTCTGCTATTTATACCTTGTTGCTGCAAAATATTTCTGTTTCGCGTGGTATCTTGTTTCTGTATGTATCTTACGTTGCTGCATGAAAAAAAAAACGTTTTGCTGCATGTGTTTCATTTGCTGTCATGAGTTTGGCTTTGTAAAAGAAAAGGAATGAAAAGTCAAAGCTAAATATATATGTGTGTGTACCGAACGAATTTGCTGATGGTATGTTAAAAGAAATTTTGCTTTTGTTTGTTATATATAGGTTTCGGCATTTACAGCAAGAAAGAAAAAAAAAAAATATATATATATACATATGTTCAGGTGTGTGTATCGGGTATAAGGGGAAGTTTTTATTTTCTGCTACATGTTTATATGAAGTGTGTGATGCATGTCATGGGATTTTGTTTTGCTGCATGCTTTTTCCGATGATTCTGTTGCTGCATGTCTTCTTGATGGTTCGGTGAGTTGCATGAAGAGGAGTCAAAAATATATATATAGATGTGTGTCGGATTGCTCAGTGAAAAAAAAAGAAAGGGAAGAAAGGAAGAAGAAAGGTGTATAAAATGTATATATATATATGGATGTATCTATATGTGTATTGGGTCTGCATGACAAAAATCTGAATATGTATAGGTATGATGGGTATGTATATATGCGCATAAGAATGAGAAAGAGAGAGAGTTTTATGAAAACATATATGTAAATATTGGTGTGCGTGTTGCTACTGTCAGAGAAGATAAAAGGGGAAAATAAACATGTATATATATGTGTGTGTTTCGGTGTGTGCTGTGAAGATAAAGGGAAAGAACAAAATATATAAAAGTGTGTATGTCATATCTATGTGTGTGCTTGGCGGTTTATGAGAAAATGTTATGCAAATATTTAGAAGTGGTTTTGATTTATATGCTTCCATTTGTGTAATAATTAGTATATATTAAAGTATGATTTAAAAGTATAGTGTTGGTATAAAAATAAATATGCATTTTCCTTGATGTTATTTTATTCTTATTGCTATCTAAAATACTCATTTGTGTAGTATTAAAATGCATAATAATACTTAAGTATTTATAAACTCTTAATTAAAAATTAATAACTAAGAAATATGTGTTAGTAAGATTTTTGGGAATTTATTATGCTCAACCTAAAATAGGTAGAGCATAAATGATAAGTTAAATATATAATTAAAATTAAAGGAAAACCATGAGAAATGTTAAAAATTTAGTTAATTATCTTCTTAATTGAATATGGGTATTTAAATTAATTGGTGTTACTTGTTGGGTGATAATAATAACATACAATGTTATTATTTAGGATTTAGTGCTAATGTCCAATAATAGATAGGGAACTTATTATTATTATTTGGAATAATAATAATAATAATAATAATAATAATAATAATAATAATAATAATAAATAATAATTTATTATTATTAGAGAATAGTTAAGAGATTAACTATTATTAACCCTTTAAACTAATTCATGTAATTAGTTTATTCGCGATTCAAATAAGTTTCTGACAGCGATGATAAACATGTTTAGGCAGATCTTGATAATCTGATCCCAACGAATTCAGTACAAAGAAAAGGGATACACGGTTGAGGTAGGTAACTTTAATCTTATAATCATGTATGTTAATGTTATGCAAATATTAGCTGATCATGTATGCTGGTTGAACTACTTGTTTATATTATCCTGATTGGCCATGGATATTGAGGCTGAGGTCTCATGGGGCTGCGGTTCTAGACAAGAGCTACGGTTCTTGGCCGTTAACTGCGGTTACGGTTATGTGTAATTTCTTCCATGCTTTAAAACATGTGCTATTATGTCATATTTATTTTCATACATGTGCATGAGATTAATTGTTACCCTGGGGTCCATTCACTTGGACTCCAGACCATGTGAAAGAATACAGGAACTAGTTCGGGATCAGAAGGCAAGGAGCAGCTGTAAGGGTTACAGTAGTTGAAGCTCTATGGAAAATTAGGATTAATTAGTCTGTAAATAGTGTTTATCATTCATCAATGTTGGAATTATGTAATAACATCCCTCTATGGGATAGATATTGAATCGCGAAAAACTAGTTCGTATTTTTATACTATTGTAATTTCAAAAACTTCGATTTACAAAATCAAGTCGTCCAAATCTCCTCGATTCTTGTATTCCGCACTAACTCTGATTAAACAAAGGCCCCAAAAGGACGGGCGCCACATCACTGAGGAAAATTGTTCATTCATATTGATGAAGAAATTCATTCAAATTATGATCTTTGTGACATCCTAAATTTCAGGATTTGGATATTTGAAATATTGTATGGGAACCTATTATGAAAATTTGACCTAAAATAATTACAAAATTATTTATTAGAATTTAAGGCCTATTTTTCCTTGAATTTTTGGAAAAAGAATAAATAGTAAGGACAATTACTAAGAGATAATTTTTTGCCTAAAAATATTAGAAGTTAATATTTTAAGGCCTAGAGAAGCTAATCAAGGAAGAAAATCCTTACATGAGATTAAGGATTAATATTTATGATGGGAGAATTGAATTTCTTACTCGGGCTTTAAATTAAGTAGAAGAAAAATAGGATATTTATTTCTCAAACTAACTATCTCATAGAACTTCTCAAGAAGTATGAAATGGATCACGCTAATGGTGTTGATACTCCAATGAGCTCAACGACGCTACTAGATGTTGAAGTAAAAGGGCAAGACTTCAATATAACAAAATATAAAGGAATGATTAGTTCTCTGCTATATCTAATAACTAGCAGACCTGACATTCAATTTAGTGTGGAAATGTGGACAAGATATCAAAGTTGATACTAAGCACCATCATAAAGCAAAGTATGCACTCGAGTGTGGCACTCGAGTGTAAACACTTAGCACTCAAGTACTTAGACAAAAAAAGGCATTGAACAATCAAAGAATGAAGGAATCAAGGAGGATAGCACTCGAGTAATGTAGATGAAACTCGAGTATCATACAAAGACACTTTCAACTAGGTTTAAGTGTTCATAGAACACACTTGAAGTAAGGTACCTTTATTGCTATGATTTGTTTGCAATCATACCCAAGTGCATTATTGTGCACTCAAGTATATATTACGACGACAATAGAGTGTCAATAGCTACATTCAAGTGTGAGGCGTTAATTTTGTTAGTTCTCTATGTGTTTTGATGATAACTGACAATTGTAAACTTAAGTTTGTCTTTGAAAGTTGTAAAACTTTCTGTTTAAGGCAAACTTGAGTTTTGGTATAGAAACTCGAGTTTGGACTTGACAGACAGAAGCTTAGATTTTATAATGTTGGCCAAACTTCAGTTTGCATAGGCAAACTCGAGTTTGCAGAGTTACAGAGAGCTATCAAAGTTTACAAGAGTTGTAAACTCGAGTCTGTGTTTATAAACTCGAGTCTAGATCAAAGGCAGTGACACTCGAATTTCAACTTGTTTCCAAACTCTACCTTTGATTCTGAGAAACTCCAGTTTACAAGAAAGTTTATGTGCTAAAAGTTTAAAGACTTGTAAACTCGAGTCTATGATTTGGAAACTCGAGTTTGAGATCAAACAGAAGCTTCAACGTCTTATCAAGTTTTCCAAACTCTAGTTTCAGTTTTACAAACTCCAGTTTGCAAAATGCAATAGCCTTCATGTTTTCAGTTTTCACTGGAAACTTGAGTCTGGATTATGTAGACTCGAGTTTGGCATAAACAGAGATACTCGAGTTGATACTTGTTTTCTAAACTCCAATTTAAATTTTAGTGACTCCAGTTTGTACTTAAATGAAAAGTTTTCAAAGTTTCAATGTACACAGAAACTCGAGTCAGATTTCTGGAGACTCGAGTTTAGGACTATTTGAAAATACTCGAGTTATTACATGATTTCTGAACTCCAGTCTGCATTTCTAAACTCCAGTTTTGAAGCTGTGAACTTAAACTTAAGTTTTTCATAAAAGCTTCAAACTCGAGTCAGTCACTAAATGACTCGAGTTTAGCCAAGTGTTCAAAATCTCATTCAAGACCAACTCGCGACTTTCCTCTCTGTAAGAACCAAACTCAAGTCAGTTACTTGTCAACTCGAGTTTAGGAAACTTTCAAACATACCTTGCTTTCTGGATGAACCTCTAACTCGAGTCTAGAACACCAAACTCGAGTTTGCATCGGTAACTTTTGAAAACCAGATCAAATCAATCTGCGAAATCATTATGGGTTAATATGAAATTATCATATCTTGTTGCATTATTATTCCTAACATTATTGATCAAGTTTTTGATAAGTTTCAGACAGGTTCATCACAAGATCAGAAAGAATCAAAGATCCAGAATAAGTGCATTTAATGAAGAACCAAGAACAAGGCTAATTCTTCTCCCTTATCCTAGATGTTTAGTTCAGACCGTTCGAACTCATTAAGATCACCTCAAACGGTCAGATTAAGATCATGGAATGACAAAGAATCTGGAAGACGCTCTGCAACAACATATTCCAGGATTTCAGCAAAGAATTGAAAGAACACAACAAAATTTGCAACTGTCATTTTCCAGATTTGCAATTGAATGTTCAAGAAGATATTGCAATGGCTAGCTCATCTAGTTAGGCAATAAAAGGCTATGAAGACTCAGAGCAAGATACACAACGAAGCCACGCTTGAATACATTTGCATTTTTGAGTCTGTATTGTGGTTTATGATTTGATCTTCAGTATTTATCAAAATCTACTCTTTTGAGAGGTAGTAATTCTTTGAAAGCATTTGTTTGTGAGAACACAAGGTTGTGGAACCTGTGAGTTAGGTTGTTTAATTACAAAGTGTAAGGGGGAGCAAGTCCTAGGTGATTAGGATTGTGTCTTGACTTCATTCTTGTAGTTAAAAACTTGTTGAACTAGTGGAAACACCCAGAAGGTATCTGGGGACTAGACATAGGTCAAGGTTGAGACCGAACCAGTATAAATTCTGTGTGTCTAAGCTTTTCTTTCTCTACTCTTTTATTATTCATTTCTTAAGCTTTATTTTTAAGAGTTAAAAAGAATTTTTAAAATCCCCAATTCACCCCCTTCTTGGTGATTTCTTGCACTTTCAAATTTGACAGCATATCAATTAACTCACATCTCTTCTATCTTATTCTGTCAATTCTCATGCCTCATCCCTCTCAAAACCCCCAAAACCTTTTCAAATTTCCCCATTAAATATGTCACTGCAAAGACATTACTGTTCCATTCACTCCAACAGATTCTTCCTCTTCACCTTCTAGTCCATTCCCTTCTATTTTCAACACCCAAAACCTTCTCTTTTGCTCTTATTCTTTCCAAGAATCTCACTGTCGTGAACCCTAAACATATAGACCACAAGATTTCCCATTTCAAGTTTTAGAGAGCAAAGAGAAAGCTTCAATGGCATGAATAAAGATGTCAAAAGTTAGGAAAGATTCTTAGTCTTTAACGACTCATCGCTACAATGTAACATCCCCAATTTCATGTAAATTAATGTATTGGATGAATTAATGAAATATATGAATTTTTATCAAGATTGAAGTCAAAACACATGCTATTTTTGCATTTTACCCTTGAGCATTTCGTGTAAAGGAAAGAATTGGATAAAAGAGTATAAAATTCCAAAATGCCCAAAAAGTTGTTATGGACTTAACCAATAACTATGATCTATTAGGATAAGTAGGAAGGACAATTTTTGGAGCCCAAAAGGGAGGTCTAGTTCGAAAATTTGAAGTATGAAGAAACCAAAAATTTGATCATGAAAAGTGGATTTTTTTAAGAAGCTATTTTTCTTAAAATAAAAAAAAATCTATGGTAACATCATATCTTCATAAATGCAAAAGACATTAGGTTGGATTTGGAGATGACATATAATCTCTCCTTTTCCCCGCTTAATTTTTGAAAATTGGCAAGGATGAGAAGGAAAGAAAAGGGGGAAAAAGTGAAATGATGAAGACATCCCATAAAACATGGATTTCAAGTGCATATTAAGTTACCTAACCTATTTAGGTAAAATGATAGCTATTTCGACAAGTACTAAGACATTAAATGAAGCTAATGGAACACTCAACTTAATTCAAATTTCCAAAGCTAATTAATTCCCCTAAAATACCCCCAAAGGAAGGAGGAAAAGTCTTCAGGAGATGTATGGAAATACCTAAGGAAAATGAGGGCATAGGAGTCATATACCAAAATGCAAGGAATGAGCATTTTAAAAGGGAAACTCCCCTCCAGTTTGGGCTGCCTATTTCGTATGATAACAGAAGGAAGAGGGAGAGAAAGAGGTTCCATACAAGAGAGCAAAAGGAAGCTTAAATAGGAGAAGGAAGTTGAAGCTAAGGTAAGTGCTTTGACCTTGGAACCTTAATCTACTCTCTTCTACCTCTTCTAATATAGCTAAGACATTAAAGATCATGATTTCCTTGGTGTTTTGAAGTGTAGTCTGAAAATTGAAAAAGGGAGACTCAAGGAGCAAGTGTGTCAAAGGTGTTAAAAAGCTATCAAGTAAGCCACTTTTGAACCTTTCTACCATTTTTCTTGGTTGTTTGAGCAAGGAAATGTCTATCTCCTTGAGCATGTTTGTATATTTGGTTGAGTAGCTAATGAAAAGAAGGAACAAAGGTTTAAAGTTAAGGTTTATGGTCTAAAATGGTAGTACAAACATAGTATAGGGGAAGATATGAAGTTAGAATGAAAACTTGACATTTTGTTGATTAAATAATGATTTTATAAGGTTTAAAGTTGGAATGGATTTTGGTGTTGTTGAAAGCTTTAAAGAGTTTAAAATGAGATTTTTTATAAGGTTGAACTTATATCATAATTTTGGAAGCATAAATGGAAGCTTCAAAAATGTTGGTTTGCTGTTTTGTGAAATCCCAGAGAAGTCAGTCGGATTCTTCATGATTTTTAACCTAGTAAATGAACTTGAAAAATTATGAAAGTTTATAGGCAAAAATTCGACATCTCAAGAATTATTTTGGTATATAATTTTTAATTTTTAAAATTATGGATTTGGAGAAATAAATTTTTGAAAATAGCCCCTGATCCTGGAATTTATTTCGGACCATAAATGATGTTTTGGGCTATGGATGGATTTTCAACTATGGCTGGCCCAAATTTTTTTTTTTTTGTTAAACTTAGACATTTTAAGGGTCATTTGGGCTTTTGAACTATCCTAATTGTATTTTTCTAGAATTAATTATGAATTTTTGAAGTTTAGTCGTTGTTATTGGAAATTTCTGTGCAATTTAAAAATAAAAGGGATTTTCACCAATTATGGATTTCCAATCGAGAAAAGGGATCTAGAGATTTTGGAAGCTTGATAAAGCCTTATTTCAAATCAAGAATTCAAAATTTATTCAAGTGAATTTTCATAATTATTGGGAATTTATTTGTATTATTGGTTATTTTAGGATATTTTTGCCATTCATGTACCGGAAAAATGATCAACATTTGAAATCGACTATCAGGTAGCAACCTTAATGTTCATATGCCTTGTGTTACTTTGTATGTTTGATTTTCCATGATTGTGGACTCATGTCTTATGAGAGACATGTGTTTGTTTGTACATTTAATGTGGTCAGGGTTTGAGGCCCAACCACTATGATTTTCCTAGCGACGTGGATCCGGGGCCTATTATGTTAAGCAATCCTATGATATAAGGACTTAGAGTCATTCTGCAGTAAATATTGCATATGTATGGTATGCTAATTTATATTACTGCACATGATTACTGAATATGCGATTTAATATTATCCTGATTATGGTGACATACATGCATTACATACACTTTTCATATGAGATTAATGGTTACTTTGGGATTCAATTATGAATCCCAAGCTTTTACAAGGATTCAAGTAGTGCTTCTAGGGCGGTGCCTAGAGACGATGGTAGGCATTCAAAGTGGGATTAAGTAGTTGGTGACTTATATTTTGAACATTTATTCTAGTTACCTGGATAAATGTATATTGATTATTTTGAAGTCTGTTGGGCATTAAGTTTGGAATAACTATATATTGATTCCTCCAAGGAATATTTACCTTTATGCATTTTATTTTATTAGTATACCTTGTCCAAATCGATGCGTGCTCTGCTACCTATACTATGATGCTTAACGTAATTAACCTGGGAAATGAAATTGAAAATTGAATTAGACATAAAGGTCCACACTACTCACTACCTAAAAGGGTGAGGCTGGTAAGGTGTACCATACAACATCCCTTGAAGAAAGCCAAAACCTCTAACACTCTGAAGGACCCAAAGTATTGGTTGAAGTTAGATCCTAAACCAAATGCTTAAGGTATTGTAATCCACACTCAACTTCTCACTTATGTTCCTCCTCTAACACTACCTCTCCCGATTTTCATACTATGATCACTATGGTCATCTACACTTCACCTCCCACTTTGTCCAATGATCCTTTTCCACCACTTGCTTCTCTCATAACCACTTCTTCTCCACCTTCAAATATCACCTTTCACACTCTCTTCACTCTTTTTCTTGATGACAAAGAGGGAGAATAGTAGTTTTGATATTTTCTTATCATTTTATTGTTTGATATTTAACTCACAATTGTATTGTTTTGTTTGATATTTAACCTTGCACTTGTATTGACTTGAATTATTATGTAATAAGTCATTTCATAGTAATATTGACATTTATATTATATGCAAGTATCTGTTATATGATTGTTGTTGTGATCTTCAAAATAATCTTCAAATATACTCAAGTTTTGTCATCATCGAGAAAGGGGAGAATGGTAGTTGTCAGATTATGTTTTGATAATAACAAACTTTGAAATACAAAGTGGACTTGATGATTCAAGTCACTCAGTTGAGCTTCTAAACACTACAATGATGAAATTGTGTTTGAACTAAAACTTGAATCAACAAGACACTCAAATGAATTTTATTCACCATAAGTTATTTGAGATTATCACTCGAGTAGTAGCTAATGCACTCAAGTAATGCATCATAATCTCCAGAGATATTGCAAGTCACTCGCAGAAGAGATTAGAAGTGATGCAAGATCACTAAAGTGATTAATTTAGTATTCGAGTGTTTCTCCCTCACACGGAGTTCTTATCAAGTCACTCATAATATTTTTGGAAGTTATGGAAGATCACTCGAGTGATGTTTTTTATCACTTGAGTAATAAGCTCGAAGATCACTCAAGTGAATAAGTGATAACTTGAGTAACAGTTGTTAGACCTAGCTATCACCCAAGAGGGGGCTGAATTGGGTGTTTGATAAAACTTTAGGAATTTAAAAAAAAAACTTTTCGCAACTTATAAATTGACAATTAGATATTTAAAGATGAGCATGTACTAGAAATGTAAAAGATAAGGGAAGAGAGTATGCAAACTGTGATTTATCCTGGTTCGGTCCAATCTTTGACCTATGTCCAGTCCCCAAGCTTCACTTGAGATTTTCAATCCACTATTTGTTTTGAACTTGATTACAAGTTCTGTACTTGAAGTAATCCTCTCACTAGGATTCACTCCCCCTTACAAACCGTAATCAATTCACTTGCTTGATTACACACTCTATACTGGAAGTAATCCCTCACTCAGATTCACTCCCCTTACAAGCTGTAATCACAACAAAGTGTTTCCCACTCAAGATCACCCAATCTTGAGTAACTCTCAGAATAATAGGATGATTACAATGAATCTTCTCTATCAGAAGTAAATGAATAAACACTTAAGCACAATACATATAATCTCACTCTCTATGCTAAATATATGATCATTGAGATATTTATAGAGTAGATGAAGCAGACGTTAGAATATTGGCATTTTCACTTTGTAAGCTCACGTCCCTGTTCTTGCTCTTCCTCCTGTGTTTGTATTCTGAGTCTTCATGGGTATTTATAGGATAATTAGAGGAACTAGCCGTTGCATATTCTTCTCTATGATTCTTCAACGTTCAGCTGTAAATCTGGAATATGACTGTTGCATATATCTCTCTATTTCTTCAATTCTTGGCTAGGATCTTGGATTTAGTTGCTGCAGATGGTCTTCCAGAATTCTTGTCATTCCATAAACTTAATTTGACTGTTGTAGAGTGATTTGGATGATCTGTAACGTCCTGAGCTGAACCATTAGGATAGAGGAGAAGTTTCAGGCTTGTTCTTGACTCTTCATTAAATGCATTTGATCCAGATTTGATTTCACCTTGATTCTTGCTGAATTAATATGAAACTGATGAGTAAATCGATCAAGTATATGTATATATGATGATTCGCAACTTAATATATGGATAAAATGTATCATTAGTTCAAATTAGAGAGTTGAAGACGTGATCTTGAAAACAGAGATCTGTCAGGCTTGAGTCTAGTCTCAGCAACCTTGAGTTTGCTTCAGTTAAAAGAGATTTGAAAACTCTCAATCTGCTATAGGCTTGAGTTTATAAATTCATGCTTGAGTTTCCTGTCTGAAAAGATCTTCGAAAGCTCTCTGTAAGTGACAAACTCGAGCTTGTAAAATGTAGGCTTGAGTTTGCACGTTTTGAAAAGCTTGGAGAAACTCTCTGTGTAAGGTAAACTCGAGTTTACATGCCAGGCTCGAGTTTAATCGACTTGGAAATCTTTGATAGCTCTCTGTATGAGCTAAACTTGAGTTTATTAGTTTTACGCTCGAGTTTATCGAATATCATATCGTGACTAGCTCTGTGTCTGAGTCAAACTCGAGTTTATAAGTGATAGGCTCGAGTTTGTAGCAGCCTGAATTTTCTGTCATCTTCCGAAGGCCATATCTCCTTGGTCTGAACTTTGTTTTAGTTCATTTAACTCTTGATGGAAAGCCTTATGAGTCTACTTTCATATGCCACCGATTTCAGCTCATTCCAATGTGTAGATTGTGAGTTACACTCAAAACATTGAAGCTTGGTTTGCTATGTGGTGTGAACTTCTGATCCAACTTCCGAAATTCATAGCTCTCTCATCTGATCTTCTTTGGGCATGCAACTTTGTCAAGATGACGCATTGGGAGTCTAGTTTCATACAAAATTGGTTTCACCTCAATCCGATTCTTGGTTTAGGAGATATCATCAAATTACCAGAGGTCGCTCAGCTGAAACGAGAAACAGAGGTGGACAAAGTTGCTGAAAATCAGTCAGGCTCCAGTCTGTAATTGACAGTCTCGAGTTTGCTCGTGCCAGAGGAGAACTGGGTTGCTGGAAATCAGCCAAACTCGAGTTTATAAGTATAGGCTCGAGTTTGCTCGTACCAGAGGAGCCAGAATTGCTAGAAATCAACCAAACTCGAGTTTATAAGTGTAGGCTCGAGTTTGCTCATACCAGAGGAGCCAGAGTTGCTAGAAATCATCCAGACTCGAGTCTATAAGTGATAAGCTCAAGTTTATTTATCTAGAAGCTGATATTTGCTTGTTCTAACTCCGAATCGAGCCATTCCAACTTCCATTTGATCGTGGAGACTTCAAGAATCAATCTAAAAACTTGTATGATGATTTTCTCATTCCATCTGGCAAGTTTTTCTTTCTTTCTTCTCTTTTCTTGATCATTCTCCATGATTCAACTCTTTCTTTCTTTTCTTCTCTTGTTCTTTATCATTTAGCTCCACAATTTTATTCTTTTTTTCTTCTCTTCTCTTGAGCATTCTCCACAATCACATTTGAACAGATCTAAATTAAAAGTAGCAATTATTCAATGTATATGATATGAACTTTTTGATCTTACTATTGGCATCTATATTATAAGACATCATCAAAACTAATCATAACCAACAACAGTGATCACTCGTAGGATTTTGCAAGTTACTCACAATGTTTTCTGAAAGTTAGAAGATAACTCAAGTAAGTAAGTAGTCAATCGAGTGATGGTGAACAACTCACAAGGTTTTAGCAAGCCACTCTTAGATAGACTAAGAGTGAACTGATCTCATTTAGAGATCACTAAAGTAATCCTAAGAATCACTTGAGTGATCTAATGTCACTTACAGTCAAGTGCAAGTGATCCAAATAATCACTCAAGTCACTGGTAGTGTTGAAACTATTTTCAAACAAATAGAAGATCACTCAAGTCATAATTTTAAGCACTTGAGTTTTATGATCTTTCAACACTTCACTACCATAACTATAAGTTTATCTGGTACTCAAGTTCGACTGCAAAGCACTCAAGTGATAAGTTCTCACTCGAGTGATCCTGAATAACACTCAAGTGCAAGTTCACCATCTTTTGAAAATACACATCTCAATAAATTTGAAATTCAAGATGAACGTTTGTTTAAAATTGATTATTACTTATTCATCTTCTCAATGCTACTACTCATTTTTATGTATAAGTTTTAGATGATTAAACCATGGATTAGCTCCAAAATCAACAAAAGCAAATTTCTTATCAAAACATTAAATGCAAAGCAAAAAACAAAGCAGACCAGAGGGACTGTGTCTAATACCTTTGTTGAAGCGAATAATAAAGCAACCAAACATTAAAATCCTTCAATGGCTCCAATCTGTCTCTAACGGACCATTTGAAAGCTCACAATGATCATTAATAGCGAATGCCTATAAATAGCCAAGCATTCAATATAGAGCAACCAATGAAGCTATCAAAAAACCAATTGCTCATTTATTGCAAAAATTCATTCTCTGTAATATCTTTTGATATTTCATTTGCTCTTCAGTGATTATCTATTTACTATGTGAGAGAGCTTATTATCTATTGCATTCAATCATGTAAGATCTCAAGGTAGTGGAGCCTTCGAGTGTGATTGTTGCATTACAAAGTGTAGGGGGGAGTGAGTGTCATTGCTGTGGAGCTCTCTTTGTGCTATGGTGCCAAGAACAAGTTGAATATTGGGCATATAGAGAAACTCTCAGAAGCGCCTTGAAGACTGGACTTAGGTCAAAAGGTTAATGTTGAACCAGTATAATCCCCTATGTACGCTTCGGTGATATTTCTCTAACTATCATCCTTTGTTTTAGTTATTGATTATATTTGTTTTAAATTTTTAATATCACCTAATTCACTGCCTCTTAGGTAAAACATCGGAACAAACAAAATCAATTCATTAAATATGTCTTATATTAAGAACCTGAAGAGTAAAAAGGATACACACATATAAAAAGATAACATAATCAATCCCATTTTATAAAACGGGGAAGAAATATTATATGAAATATATAATAAAAAATCATAGAAAATAGATGTAGCAATAAATAAATAAATAAATAAATATTATTTAGATACATAAATATAATTTAACTATCAAGTAATGTACTTTATTTAACGGTTTTGGTGAATAAACCATCAAATATGCTAAAAAATAATTTGGCCGCAACTGGTGCCATATTATTTGACAGTTATATTGCATAACCGTCAAGTGTCCCATACTCGACAATTCAAACACAAAAGCTAACCCAAAGACTTACAGATGATGATAAAGGCCTCAAACCTTATATAATGCATCATGATTTGATAGTTCTTAATTGTGATATACATTTAAAAATTAACTGTCAAATACGAATAATAATTATGCAGTAGTGACATTATATTGCATATGATATTTTAGAAATAAAAGGCTTCATTTATATGAGAAGATATAACCTGTGACTGTTATCTCCATGATCATTTGGGGAATGTGATATTATCAATTTATACAGGATTGTTTTCCCTCAATAACATTATGTAATAAATCCCCCTCCTCCTGATCGATTGGTGCATCCCTTATTAAGAAAAATGATGGATGGAGAGAAAATTAGGAAAGAAAAAAATATTTAGGAAAATGGAGGGTGAGAAAAGTGAAAAGATAATATTAGGGTTAAGGTGGATATTAGCGAATAAACTATTATATTAGGAGCACAAAAGACAATTGAAAGGATCATAAGTACCAAAAAGTAGTTAAAAAGTGGCAAGTATCATTCTGTTACAACTAAACTAACGTGGTTTAAATAATTAGTAGGGGAAGACTTTGACTGAAATTCTTGACTTGGCACAATGGGAAGAAAAGTGTGGCATACACGTGTTAGCAAGAAAAAGGAAAAGAGAAGCTGGGTCTGGGTCAAAGCTACGATCCTCCATACCTTTACCTCTCTCCTTCCTCACTGGCGACTCCTTCACCTTCATCACCACCAATGAGATTTTCCCATGACCACACTACCACCACCTCCATTCCTTTACCTTCTCAGTGTTGTTGGAGAGCTCTGCTGCAACAATAGAATAGGTGATCAAGCAGGTAAAGGTGAAAGCAATATGGAAACGAGGGTTTAGCTTCTATGACGACATCTTCATCATCATCGATGGGAGAGAGGGAAAATACTGTAATTGTGGAAGAGAAAGAATTAAGCTAGTGGTGGAGAGAAAGATTTTCTGTCGGTGTGGTTGATAGAGAAGTAATTGGAACCCTGATTTTCCATCGTCAGTGCTAGAGTTATAGGTTCTCGTTCAAACCTTTGAGAAGGTTTCATATTCCATTCAACATCACCTTTCTTAGTTTTATCGGCCTTGATCTCCAATTACCTTCCTTTGGTAAAGCGCCTCTTTTCTCCATCTCTTATTCCTCCCACAAAATCCCATTCTGTAATACCCGATTTTCATAATACATGTAAATCTTAAATTTTAATAAATAACACCTATTACAATAGGTGAATATGTGGTCTCAGAACAAGTGAAATAATTATCTTATGTTCTGAAGGTAATTTCTCATGAAATTAGAGTGAATAAAGAGCTAAAATCCCTAAGTGAATTTATGGGGTCATAAAATACCCTAAGAATGTTATGATAAATCCTAAGAGGCAACTAAATATTAATTAAAATAGAGAGTATGTTGTCTCTAAAGTTTTAATTAATTTATTATTATTATTAGGAATTACACCATTTTAACAACTTAAAATCATCAGAGGATGATAAAATCAATTAGAGGAAATTAGTAACAATTATTGGGCAAGTGAAATTGCAATAATTGAGGTACTCTATTAATGTTTGAAATTAGTTAATGATTAAGTTTTTAAGGTCATAAATTAAGACCAAATGATATTGATTAGCACACAAGGAGTTTTTAATTATCAAAATTAAATTAGAAACTTGTTAAATTTTGATAATTAAGTCTAGTAACCCCTAAAACACTATGTTAGAGTTTAAATTTAGGATTTAACTAATTATTCCTAAATTATCACTAAGGGGCAAAAATTCCTATTTAATGGTGAACAAATTATATTAATCCTAAAATCTAAGTGAACCAATAAGGGATTTTCCTTCTTAAATATGTGAGAACATGAAAAATATAAATTGAATAATTACATATAGGGGAAGGGGGACGAATTTGCTAGTGGATCAAGAAGGAACAATAATTTTTTTAAAAAAACATAAATCAATTAAGTGGTGTATGGGAGAAGCTTGAACAACTTGGAGAGCAAGTTGTTTGACTTAGTGAGCAAGTTGTCTTGCTTAATGAGCAAGTTGTTGTTAATTAAATAAAATTAGATGAGAACCCATAGAAATTGAATCATAACTTGAAATCTTGAAACTAGATCTTCAAGACAAATACATATTTGGAATCAGGGAATTATGAGCTTCGATTTGACTATTCCCAAAGGTATTTTCGGTTACTTCTTAGATCCATACCTAAGTGTTTTGGGAATTAAAAATCACCATAAATCTAGTCATAAAACTAGGATTTCAAAAGTGAAATTAGATCTTGAATTAAAATTCCAACTTACACCTAACTAAATTAGCATTTGGGAGTAATTTGGAGAAAAAGCAAGAAAATCTAAGAGAGAGAAGGGGGAGAACGAATTGGAGAAGGTGTAGGGCCAAGATTTGTGCTTCTTCTCCAAGCAAAACTCAATGGCCAAGATTAGATTGAATTACTTGGAGGCTACCCAAAGTTTTGCTATAAATAGAGACCTTCCACAACACATTCTCCTCACCAATTCACAAGCCTAGGGCCGAAAATTTACAGAGGGAGGGAAGTGTGGAAGAGCTTCAAGAATCAAGAAGCAAGGTTCTACAAGAGGTAAGGGAGTTCTTAGTCCATAGTTCAAGTTCTTAATTTATGAAGTAGAAATGCTAGGAAATGTTATTTTGATCTATAATCTTCCATATACAGTTTTAATTTCATGTTTTTGAGGTTTCCATTGTGTTTATTTCGAAAAATTGATGAAGAATAAGTTATATCAAAAATTTTGGAAGATTAGGATCAAAATAGCGAAGCTCTGGCGAAATCTCCTCAAACAGTGATTTCTGGAGTCAGGGGTAAAAACGTCAGTATTTTATGATGAAGATGATGTTCTAAGATTCTGGTAAAATTCATGATGAAAGTAGACATCTAGGGCTTTCTAAATCTATAAAGAGTGTATCATTTGAAACTCTGTGCAAAACGATAAAAATCTCAGAAGTTAGGCAATGTTTTCTGTGCGAAATTCTGGGCAGTATTTAAAAACGTGAAATCTGGGAATTATCCATGAATTCTGGGTAAGTTCCAGTATTTTTCCTCAAAAATAGACTTCTCAAGGATTCCGGAAAATTTTACGGATCCTCATTTTGATTTTTCTAGAATTAGTTATGATTTTTCAAAGTTACCGAAAAATCTGCCCAGAAAATGCTGCACCACGTTTTTGAAGAAATGTAAGGGCAAAATTGTAATAATAAAGCCATCAAGGGTAGAATGGTAAATAGAGGTGGAAATATCTCTTAGAATGTTATTCTAAGTGATATGGTGATATGTTAGGATATCCGGGAAGTCCAAAGCCGGAATCAAAGGTCGGATGTTTGACGACTATGCGGTAAAAGGTACGGACGCGTATTGTAACCTTAACTCTTATGCTTATGGTTTGGTTATATATGATTGTTGTTTTCACATGATAATACTCTGTTTTGAAATTTGCTCATGAGAGTTGAATTGTATACGGGTTATAGTCTTGATAACACCGTTGAGTTTTCCTAGCGCTGAGGACACGATGGGCCGTCGTGGCACTGGTTATGTGCAGACTGGGGTAACATACATATTGCAGTGGTTGTGTTATGTTATTGCCTTACATGTGGTTATGTGTTTTTGAAACTATGATTATGTTGTATATCTGTGATAACTGTCATATACTGTTTACATAAGCATGAGGTTAACCGTTACCTGAGGTCCAATGGACATTGGACCTCAGTCTTAATGAATAGTACAGGAAAGAAACCGGGATAGAGAAGATGCCGGTGGGTAGAGCCGTGAAGAGGCAGCAGTCAAAGGCAAAGGTCGGTAGAAGTTATTAGGACTTAGCTTTTGACTCGAATTTAACAAGGTTACTTTGAACAGTTTGGTGTCTAAGGCTGGGTTAATCTATGTGGGAAGCCAATCAGTCGCCGTATAAGTCGGTGAGGCCCCATGATAGACCCCTACCTGGCCAATCTGTTTAATTAACTGATGTTAGGTTCCAAGTCGTGGGTTTAGTTTAAAACTTTCTTTATCAGAGGATTGTATTTAACCTCTGTAAATTGTATCACATGAATATTCCTTCGGGATATTTAATATATCAGCTTATGTCGGGCATCATCATATGTCTGGGCATTTTTATATCAGATACTCGTTGTCCGGATCTTAGCGCACGCTATCAATTTCCGCAGTACTCTAAGCTGTAGCATCTCAAACTCTGTTGTTTTTCTTAAAACTAAGTGTCGACCGACACGATTTTCGAACCTGGAATTTGGGATGTTACAGATTCTATTGTTCATCTCGAAGATATCCTCCGTAAGGTCTGTCGTTCTCGTCGCCTTGAAACTTTGGATTCCAAAATTTTTGCTTTTGGCTTTGTTATAGACAGCTTGATTTTGTGTTTTGAATTAAAGCAAATTATAGTTGTTGTATTTACAGTTGCCAACAATAATGCTCTGCTTTTCTATGCCAAAGCTTGGGTTAGAATTTGTATGTTTTGCTTTGGGTGTTAGAAATTTTTGCCTTTCCTTATTTCCTCACAAAAAAAATATGCCCCCCGTCATTACAATCCCCCCTCCCCCTCCGGGCGGGTCATTAAAATTCTAGGTCCACCTATGGTGTTGGTTTGACGGAGGTGGCAGCTGAAATTGATGGTCGATGGTTGTGTTCTTTTCCCTCTCTTCTTCGAAGCTCATGACCACGCAATCTAAGCTTATAGTTCTCATTCTCCTTTGTTGAGCTCAGTGATGAAAGAGTATCTGAGAGGATTTCCGGCAATATGAAGGGAAGTAAAGGACTCACATTCTTATCTTTCAACCCTCTCAGATGGACATCTTCAATTGGCTCTCAACGGCACTAGTTTAGTTGTAACGGAATTGTTGTTGTCACTTTTAATTGTTTTTTTGGTACTTATGATCCTTTCAATTGCTTTTTGTGCTGGTGCTTTTGGCGTAATAGTTTATTGGTCAATCTGCATTTTTTCCCATAATATTATACATCCATGTGTTTGTATGGAGGGAAGAAAAGAGAGTTGGGAAAATTCATAGAATTTACAATGACAATAACAACCTTATTTAATTTTTAATCATTTTTTAAGTTTTTATATGAAAAATAAATTCAAACATAAATTATCACCATCAAATTAAAGACTAAAGTCAAATTCAAATAAAATTATTTATATATTTTATTTTTAAATTAAAATGTTAAGAAAAATATATTTCCTCACAAGCTAGATTTATAAAAAGAAATTTAATTTTAAAATAAGCACACAACAATGACATAATATACTTACCTAATTTATTAAAATCAAAATAAGAAATTCTTTAGAAACTCAATTTTTATTTATAATTTATAAATATAATATAAATAATTAATAGGGAGAATGACAAAAAAGTACCATTTCAATTTCAAAATCATGTTACGAGATTAAAGACTTATTTTGTTATAAAATCATCTATCTATCATTTTGGGCCCATGAAATTTAGTGAAAAAGCTATATCTAGATAATTTTGTGGGTAGAAAATTTTACTGGGGATAAGTTATTGGGTTGTCTGATTTTATTTTTAAAGCATTTTTTTAAAAAAAAAACTAAAAACTTATTTAGAATTTTTTTTAAAAAAATAAACTAGTTTTTTTTCTTTTCTTTTTTCTATTTTTATTTTTCGAGCCAGCACTTATCTATTATCAACACTACACTAAGAATGGCGACCACCACTGGCAACGACTGCCATCACATCACTTTATAAATATATTTTTTAAAATAACTATCTAAACATATTTCTTTTATTTTTGTTTTGAAAATTTTTTTAAAAAAAATTATAAAACTGTCGTGGAACAACCCAGAAAACAAAAAGAAACAAGTTATTTCTGGAAGGGTTTGTAGTTGGGTAGGGTGGGCGGGCTAATGTAAATGGGTTAGGGTAGCTTTGGAAAAATAGTTTTCTCCTCAAAATCGCTCTAATATGAAGGAGAAAATTTGGGAAGAAAAACATAGGGGTACTACACCGTTTTTTTCTTTTCACTTTTCTCTTCCCAATTTTCTTCTCTAATCCAAATAAGAAAAAATCTAGGACATGTTTTTTATGTTTTCCGTTTCTTTTAAAAAATAATTTTTGAAAACAAGAAAAAAATATATATGGATAATTGTTTTTTTAAAAAAAAATATGTTTTTGAAGTGACATGGAGATAATGGCCATTGCCGGCAATGACGTCCCCGACGGTGACTTGACAGCAATTTGTGCCGGTGGTGTGGTGTCAATAATAGATAGATGGTGGATTCAAAAAGTAAGAGATAGCCAAACAAAAACAAGAAAACGCCTAAAAACTATTTTGGTTTTTCTTAGTTTTAGAAAACAACTTTCTGATTTTTTTTAATTTTTAAAAACAACTTATTAAAAAAAATTCAAACAAATGTTATACAGTACTTTTTTTTAGAATAAAAAAAATTTTCAAAAAACAAAATCAAACAGCCCATTTCTCTCTACTTTTCTACTCCCTTAATTTTTTTTCTCTCTCCAAAAGTAGTGTTAAAGATTGCTGTTTCATTTGAAGGTTTTAGCTTCATCAGAATCTTCTCTATTATTGAAAGAGGGAATGACAAATATGGTGTTGCAAATTCACGCAATTCAGACGAGTACTTCGGTTCTCTAGTTTAATTTCTTACTTTTATTTATGCAGTTACTTATTTTTGTATAAAGCAATCTGAAAAACAAAATTCTTCGAAGCCTATTAATTATTTCTGAGCCCACTGCCTATTTACCCATTGAAATTTCAGTAAGGGCCTGTTCAAAATATTACATGTGACCCAATATTTTTTTTCTTTACATGTGAACCAATTTTTTTTTTCTTTTTTGTTTTTGTTTTGCAGGCTTCAATTTGAAATTTAAAACTAAGAAGGAGGAGCTAGGTTCCAAAATGGTGACAACTAAAATGATTCAAAAAAAAGGGGGGGCGGGAGGAGAAAGTACAAAACACGAATGAAATTGAAGTAAAATTATAAGAACTTGTGTATTAATATAAAACTGATGAAAAGTAAATAACAAGAACAAGAGATTTTAGAGAGGGAGAGAGTAGAGAGAAGTTCTCATTCCAGTGTAATCTGAATGTTTACAGAAGACCTCTATTTATAGAAGGAAAATGGGTCTTTAGTGTAATTTCCACTCTGGGTCATTTGATGCAATTTTCCCTTAATTATACAACTGTACATTCGCGGATTGCATTCTCGTGAATGTGTTATAATTGTGTGTGGGTCCCACCAAATAATAAACTACTATGCGTGGTACTATGCAAATAGTAAATTACTATACGTGGGTCCCATGTCATCTTGTAATGATATTTGGAGATCGATAGTCAATGGACATCCACATAATAAGTATATTTATAACACTCCCCCTTGGATGCCCATTTATGAATGTGCCTCATTAAAAACTTTAACTAGGAAAAACCCAGTGGGATAAAAATCTAGCCAAAGAAAAGAGTACATCATTCATTGATACACTATTCAGTGCTGCCTCATAAAAAACCTTTCTAGGAAAACCCAGTGGGACAAAACCTAGATAAGGGAAAAAGAGTACAGCGTGTATCAACTCCCCCTGTTGACAACATCAGTATTTCTCCCCCTAATAACATCAGTTGAGATCTTTGAGTCTTCAAAGACCAATACCATGGACAAGCTTCTCAAAGATTGCTTATGGAAGTGACTTGGTGAATAAATCTGACAAATTTTCACTTGAACTGATTTGCTGGATATCTATTTCACCATTCTGTTGAAGATCACGAGTAAAGAAGAATTTTGGAGAAATATGCTTAGTTCTATCGCCCTTGATGTAACCTTTCTTAAGTTGGGCAATACATGCAGCATTATCCTCATATAGAACTGTTGGAACCATTTTACCAGAAGATAAATGACAAGTAGTTCGTATATGATGAATTACTGACCTCAACCACACACAGTCTCGACTTGTTTCATGCATTGCTAGAATTTCTGTATTATTGGATGAAGTGGCTGATATAGTTTGTTGCATAGATCGCCATGAAATTGCTGTACCTCCACATGTAAATACATAGCCTGTTTGTGATTTTCCATCATATGGATCAGGCATAAATCCAGCATCTGAATAACCAATCAGTTCATGTTTAGATACATTTAAATAATATAACCCCATATCCATAGTACCTCTGAGGTAACGAAAAATACGCTTTACACCACTCCAATGCCTCTGTGTTGGTGCAGAACTATATCTTGCTAATAAATTAACAGCAAATGATGTATCAGGTCGTGTATGATTAGCAAGATACATTAATGCTCCAATAGCACTAAGATATGGTACTTCTGGACCAAGTAATTGTTCTACACCTTTTTCGTTAATTACTTGGGGTTGGAATGGGTTTTTTTCTTTTATCAAAGACCTTACAACCATTGGAGTACAAAATGGATGTGACTTATCCATATAAAATCGTTTTAGGACCTTCTTTGTATAAGTTTCTTGACATCCTTCATGTACTCAATTTGCAATCCAAGACAAAATTTTGTCCTTCCCAAATCTTTCATTTCAAATTCTTTCTTTAAACAATTAATTGCTTTTGAAATCTCTTCAGGAGTTCCAATAATGTTGATATCATCAACATAAACAACAATTATAGCAAATCCATTTCTTGATCTTTTCATAAAAATACATGGGCATATCGGGTCATTTTTGTACCCTTCTTTCAACAAATATTCTTTAAGACAATTATACCACATGCGCCTTGATTGTTTCAAGCCATATAGGGACTTATTTAATTTGATCGAGTATTGTTCTCTTGAATTTGAATTAAATGCTTCTGGCATCTTGAGTCCTTCAGGGACTTTCATATAGATATCACTATCAAGTGAGCCATATAAATAGGCAGTCACAACATCCATTAGACGCAAATCAAGCCCTTCATTTGCTGCTAGGCTAATTAAATAGCGAAAAGTAGTTGCATTTACTACTGGTGAATATGTTTCTTCAAAATCAATGCCAGGTCTTTGTGTAAAGCCTTGGGCTACTAGGCGTGCTTTATATCTTGTAATTTCACCCTTTTCATTTCTTTTCCGTACAAAAACCCATTTATATCCAACTGGCTTTACATCTTTAGGTGTATGGACTATAGGTCCAAATACTTTTCGTTTTGCCAATGATTTTAACTCTGCATTAATGGCATTTTTCCATAGGAGCCAATCTTTTCGTTGTTGGCACTCACTAATGAATTTTGGCTCATGATCCTCTTCTTCATTCATCATATCATATGCTATATGATTAGCAAAAATGTTGTCAACGTTGACTTCATTTCGGTTCCATTTGATATTATTTGTGACATAATTTATTGAGATCTCATTATTTTCATACATTTCAGGTACCAGGATCTCTTCTGGGGCCTCAATATTCTCTTCTGGAGATAATCTCTCTTCATGAAGTGGCTCATCCAGAGCTACACTTTTTTCTTGATTATCCTCGACTTGGTCATCTATAATCTTAGCTCCTTTTCTTTTTCGAGAATTTTTATCTTTGGAACCGATAGGCCTACCACGCTTAAGGCGTGCTTTTGATTCATTTATAATTGGTTGTCCTTCAGGGACATCAATTCGAATAGGAGCATTAGCAGCTGGAATATATGACTTTGTCACTTTCTTTGGATCAGTGAATGCTTCTGGCATTCAATTAGCTAAATTCTGTAAATGAATTATCTTTTGAACTTCTAGTTCACATTGTTTTGTACGAGCATCAAAATGAGCCAATGATAATTCATTCCAACTAATCTCTTTATTCAACTGCTTATTTTCTCCCCCTAATGTTGGGAAGACTAATTCATCAAAATGACAATCTGCAAATCGTGCAGTAAATAAATCTCCTGTAGATGGTTCTAAATATTTTATAATTGAAGGAGATTTATACCCAACATAAATTCTCATTCTTCTTTGAGGACTCATTTTAGTACGTTGTGGAGGTGCTATTGGCACATATACTGCACATCCAAAAGTCCGTATATGGGAAATATTAGGTTCTTCACCAAAAACCATTTGTAAGGGGGAAACTTTTAAATAACTAGTTGGCCTGATGCGAATTAACATTGCTGCATGCAAAATGGCATGGCTCCAAGCAGAAATTGGTAAATTAGATTTCATAAGTAAAGGTCTTGCAATAAGTTGCAATCGTTTTATCAATGATTCTGCAAGTCCATTTTGCGTATGAACATGTGCTATAGGATGTTCAACATCAATTCCAAGGGACATGCAATATTCATTAAAAGTCTGTGAAGTAAATTCACCTGCATTATCAAGACGTATTTTCTTGATAGAATAATCAGGGTAATGTGCTCTTAATCTTATCAATTGAGCAAGTAATCTCGCAAACGCCAGGTTTCAAGAAGATAATAAGCACACATGTGACCATTTAGTAGATGCATCAATTAAAACCATATAATATCTAAATGGTTCGCATGGTGGGTGTATTGGCCCACAAATATCTCCCTGTATCCGTTCTAGAAATGTGAGAGACTCACTTTCTACTTTGCTTGGTGATGGCTGAATAATTAATTTTCCCTTAGAACATGCATCACATGAGAAATCATGGGATTTTAGTATTTGTTTCTGTTTCAAGTTATGTCCGCATGAATTTTCTATTATACGTCGCATCATAATTGCCCTGGGATGGCCTAATCGATCATGCCAAACATTAAATATGCCTTTATCAGCATGCTTCTGGTTTTCCATAACATTTATTTCAATTGTACTAATACATGAATAGTACAAACTAGAAGATAACATAGATAATTTCTCCAGAACATATTTTCACCATATCTAACATTAACAATTTGTAAATATTCTTTATTCTCCTCATTTATAGTCTCAATATGATATCTATTCCGGCGGATATCTTTAAAGCTCAACAAATTTCTATGAGACTTGGAAGAATACAAAGCATCATTAATAACAAATTTCGTACCATTGGGTAATATTATTATTGCTCTTCCAGAGCCTTCAATCAATCTCGTATTACCCACTATGGTATTGATGCTTGTACTACAATTTGTTAGATCTGAAAAATATTTCTTATCTTTAAGAATTGTATGTGTCGTTGACTATCAATGAGACATATATCTTCATTCTTGTGTGCAATATTTGAAATATCCATGAGCTTGGTAGAGTCTTCGTGTTGATAACGTAATATAAAACTGATGAAAAGTAAATAACAAGAACAAGAGATTTTAGAGAGGGAGAGAGTAGAGAGAAGTTCTCATTCCAGTGTAATCTGAATGTTTACAGAAGACCTCTATTTATGGAAGGAAAATGGGCCTTTAGTGTAATTTCCACTTTGGGTCATTTGATGCAATTTTCCCTTAATTATACAACTGTACATTCACGGATTGCATTCCCGTGAATGTGTTATAATTGTGTGTGGGTCCCACCAAATAGTAAACTACTATGCGTGGTACTATGCAAATAGTAAATTACTATGCGTGGGTCCCATGTCATCTTGTAATGATATTTGGAGATCGATAGTCAATGGACATCCACATAATAAGTATATTCATAACATGTATTACTTTTTCCTTTTCATTACTTCAGCTAAATTAAAGGTAGTTCTGAATAATTGTCTTTTTCGCCTCTTTACACTTTAGTTTGAAATTCATATATAATTAAAATTTTAAAGTCTATGTCATTACAAAATCGCAATCCCATCCAATGCACTCGTGACAAGTATGCAACCAGCAACCTTAACGTATAAATTTTCGTTCTTTTTTTTTGGCTTCTCGAAATTCGTTGAAACGACAAGTTCAAAAGACAAAGAACAGGCTATTCTATTCGGAGGCTTTCGAAAGCCTCTGAATTCTTCTTTAAAAACCAAAGATGACATTGAAACAATAGCGATGTGTCTGTTTTCGGCCAGCCATAAATGGAATAATATAAAGGCAACTATATATAATCCTAAAAAAAAAACAGCTATGAATATATACATAGGAAGTTCACTTGGCATGCACGTAAAGAAGGAGCGGACAAACTGTCCCATGAGAAGGAACCTGTTAGGATGGGCAGGGAGAGCCTATCTGATCTAGGCCGTCCAAATCAGATTTGGACGGCCCATATTTAATTTTTTTTATTTTGTTATTTTTAAATAAAAAATTATTTTTTGAAGAAACATTAATTAAAAGATTATCTTTATTTTAGATTCTCTATCTATTAAAATAATTTTTAAAAAAATAAAAAAAATTAAATCAGAGCCGTCCATTTCTGATCTGGACGGCCCAGATCAGATAGGTTTTCCCTGCCCATCTTTTGGATGGGCAGGGAAACAAGCAACCTAGTCCTTTACTTTGCACTGTCAGAAAAATTTATTATAACTTTTTTCGACTATAAAAATTGTATACAATTAAAACTTAAAGATGGACAAAATAATAGTGATCATAGTAGTATATCATTTAATAGGGAAAGACAAAATGTGCTATTTATATACTCACACGCACACTTTGTTTTTAGATTCATTGTTCAACACTTTCAGAATGTGAAACTAGATTTCTTTGTCGCATGGACAGGGACATGAAGTTTCTGTTGGGATTCGTACACGTAGCGGAATGAAATTTATCCAATAAATTACGAATCCTAAGAAGAGGATCTATCAACAACGTTTAAATCGGGTTAGTAAATAAGAACCGTACCTATACAAACTCATGTGCGTGCTTTGCAAACTCGTGGGCTAACACCTTCTTGATCAATCAATCTCTAGGAGCTGACTCTACGAATCCACTCCCTCTACCAGTATCCACACCGAACAGCACTCCAACACGAACGACAATGTGCTAGCGCCTTCAAGCTTTTGTCTCACGTGTCACTTCTAGGGTTCTTTTGTGGTTCTTGAATTCTCTTGTGTGTGTAATCAAATTACTTACAACCTAAAGGTATTTATAACTCTAATGGGCCACATTAAATATTCAAAATCAATCTTATTAATTTTGAAATTGAATTGGAAATTAAATCTGTCTAATTGATTCAATCCAATCAATTTATTTAATGCAAATTAGAAGCCATCTGATTTGATTTATCTTCATAAATCAAATCTGAGATATGATATCTATTAAATCATTGATTTATCTTCATAAATCAAATTAGGAAGTTATTTAATGATTAGCACCTAGGGCATAATTTCCAACAGACTCCCATTTGCACTAGGTGCAATCATTAGATATATACCCTCCCTAGATAAAACGTTGTATTCATTGAATCTTAGACATATCTTAGATTCAATGAATCTGGACATTATAGCTCGTGTTAGGCTATTCTTGTGTGCGACCCTACAGGCTCACATGAGATTGGCAGTGGGCCAATACTATACCAGCCCACAAGTTGCAAGCGGCCTCTAGCAAGACATTGCAACTACCCAATTCACATGAGGATCAATTTTCGATACAACCATGTCACGTCCCTTTTGTCACGCGATAATTTGGTCAAGGATGAAGCATGGATAATGTCATCCTCCTGTTTTTGACCATTACTTTCTCGATTCTTGAGTAGTCTAATAATTGATATGAAAACTCCTTTCCATCATAGTATGGCCATACATTTCTTAGACTCACTCATCGAGGGGCCCAGTATTATCTCTCTACAAATGTGAGGGACAAATTCCATCTTGACCACTTACATTCCTCTGCATGAAAACCACTGATCCCGATCCAAGCCTTTATCATCACCAGGTCAAAGGTGACTTTTGACTAGGTCAAAGATCAACGACTCTCATGTAGGAATCCATGATAGTCTCAGGTCAAAGGGCATTGTGACGTGGTTATACATGAGAAAAGCTTATGACTTAATCCATGCAGCTTTCTCATAGTGGGTCGGTCCAGCACCTTGTACTCTTACAAGTGCCCATGACTTTGATTTGTATCTCCATACCTCATCAAAGTCATACTGATCTTATGTCATCTTCGCTTCCACATAGATGACCGACCAGGGATATTTAGGATAATCTATAAGATATATCCAAGGATACAGTTATCAATATAAACATGCAAATGAAATGATAACTAAAAGAGAATACTTTAAATAATAATAATGTTTAAAGTACAATGATTAGCCTTTCCAACAAAATACTCCCACTTGCACTAGGTACAATCATTAATTTCTCTAATTCCCATTGTCCTAACATGATGCTCATGTTTTGCTTGTGCTAGCGGCTTAGTAAGAGGATCAACATCATTGTCTTCCCCTAGTAAGAGGATCAGTGTTATATTGATCTTTTTTATGCCTTGAACAATGAATTAACTCGAGCCAAGGAGATGCAACTCAAGTTAAGACTGTTGGTTATGATTAGTTTTGATGATGTCTTATATAGATGCCATTAGCAAGAGCAAAAAGTTTATATCATAAAGTTTATATCATATACATTGACTAATTGCTACATTTAATGTAAATTTATTCATGAGGAGCAAGAACAAGAGAAGAGGAGAAAGAAAGAGTTGATTCATGGAGAATAATCAAGAAGAGAGAAGAAAGAAAGAAGAACTTGTTGAATAAACTAAGAAAATCATTATACAAGTTTTTAGTTTGATTCTAGAAGTCTCCATGATCAAATGAAAGTTAGAACAGCTCAATTCAGAGTTAAAACAAGCATATATCAGGTTCTGGATGAGCAAAATCGAGCCAGATACTTAAAAGTCAAGTTTACTGCATTACTGGAAGTGATCTGCCTCTGGATTATGAGAAAACTTGAGTTTAAGACACAAAACTTGAGTCTGGAACTCAAAACTTGAGTTAGTCACTTAATGACTCGAGTTTGTAGTGTCTTCAGCAACTCTGGCGTCTCTGGATCAGCAAAACTTGAGTTAGCCAGTGTAAACTCGAGTTGGTAACTTAATGACTCGAGTTTGTAGTGTCTTCAGCAACTCTGGTGTCTCTGGATCAGCAAAACTCGAGTTAGCCAATGTAAACTTGAGTTTGGAACTTAAAACTTGAGTTAGTCACTTAATGACTCGAGTTTAACAAGCTTTCAGCAACTCTGTCCAACTCTGTTTCACTATCAGAACTGGCGACCTCTGGTAATTCGATGATATCTCCCAAACCAGAGATCAGTTTAAGGTGAAATCAATTTTGTATGAAACTAGACATCCAATGCGTCATCTTGACAAAGTTTCCTGCCCAAAGAAGCTGAGATGAGAGAGCTATGAATTTTTGAAGTTGACCCATCTATTAACGTCACCCAGCAGACCTAGGTTCAGTAATTTGAGGGTATCTCACAATCTACAAATCGAAATGAGCTGAAATCAGTGGCATATGAAAATAGACTCATATACCTTTCCAGAAACATAAAGATCATGGAAAACAAAGATCAAATGAGTGAGGTATGAATTTTTGAAGTTGACAATCAATTTAGGATGCTGGAAAAACGTTAGCTAAAGAACAGCCTTCGTTCATCGGATCATAACTGTCAGATTGCAATGAGTTTGGAGCTGATTCTTCTTGCATTAGGAAGAAGACTTAAAGAGTCTAATGGAGATAGGTACTGGATTCCAGGAATTGATCTTCATCAAGTCAGAGAGCAAAGAACTTGTGAGAAGAATATTTAATCGGGCCATGGAGAAGAAAACTCGAGTTTGTGTTAGCAAACTCCAGTTTTGGACTTGACAGAGAGCAAGATGTTTTCATCTCTTAAGGAAACTCGAGTTTGAGTTAGTAAACTCCAGTTTGTGGCAGACAAGGAGCTCTTCAATATTTTGAACTTCGGAAACTCCAGTTTGCATTTGAAGACTTCAGTTTGAGTTTTGTGGACTTAAGCTTCTTTTCACTTCAAAAGTCCAAAACTCGAGTTAGTCACTTAATGACTCGAGTTTAGCCTTATGTTCAAGTGTGCTTCAAAACTCAAATCACGACATTCCTCTCTGGAAGACCTAAACTCGAGTTTGGATTTCTAAACTCCAGTTTAGCCCGCTGAAAACTCCAGTTTAGCCCGTTGCAAACTCCAGTTTCGTTTTGCAAAATCCAGTTTCAGTAGTTGAAGTTATAAAAAACAGATTGCGCCAACTTGTGAAAACTTCATGATTGATCTTAATACTTCATATCATCTATTGCTATTGTTTCTAATCATAATTAATCAGTTTTCTAGCAAGTTTCAGATGATTAAAAGCTTGAGATAACATCAAACTTGACAGAAATCAAAATCTGTCATAAGCATGAAGATGAAGGTTGCTGCAGATTTTTAGAAATGGCAAAGAAGGCAGAACCGAATGAGAAACTTGGAGAAACGAAGCTGAATGCTCAACTGTAATGGATTCAAACGTTCTACAATCTTGATATGCTTGAGTTTCAGATTTTAGAAAATATAGATTTGCTTTAAAATCAATAAAGCAACTCCATGAACCATTTGTATTATTTTAATATATCTTCTCAACCAAAGCAAATGGATGACAGCCTGGAAAGAAGCCCAACCATTCTTCAATACAGACAGTAAGGCTCCTACCAACAAAGGCTGCTGACCACATGGGAGACATTCTTGATGAGCCAACATTCAGATATTCAAATATGAATTATTCCCAACAGTCATATTCAAACAAAAGTGGTCACAACAGCTAGATCCATGGAGAAACACTCACAACAGCTCTATTTTCGAATGGGTTCAAGTCTCAACGGATCTACAACGTTCATATACTTCAAATCAGTATAAATACCTGAAGACTTGAAGACTCAAGGGGAGAAAAACGCAGAGACACAAGCTTACACCTCAACATGCTAATACTCTGATTTTCGCATCATTTACTCTCTGTTCTCAATGCCTACATAGTTTATCATTGAGAGTGAAATGATTTGTATTGTGCTTCAGTGTTCATCATATTTACTTCTGAGAGAGAAGATTGATTGTTAATCATTTTATTTGAGAGATACTCAAGATTGGGTGATCTTGAGTGGGAAACACTTTGTTGTGATTACAACTTGTAAGGAGAGTGAATCCTAGGGAGAGAATTACTTCGAGTACAGAGTGTGTAATCAAGCAAGTGTATTGATTACAGTTTGTAAGGGGGAGTGAATCCTAGTGAGAGGATTACTTCAAGTACAGAACATGTAATCAAGCTCAAAGCAAATAGTGGATTGAAAATCTCAAGTGAAGCTTGGAGACTAGACGTAGGTCAAGGATTGGACCGAACCAGGATAAATCACAGTTTACATACTCTCTTCCCTTATCTTTTACATTTCCAGTACATGCTTATCTTTGAATATCTAACTGTCAAGTTATAAGTTGCGAAAAGATTTTTGAAGTTCCTAAAGTTTTATCAAACACCCAATTCACCCCCCCTCTTGGGTGATAGCCAGATCCAACAAAGACAAGTTAGAGAGCAATCTGGAGTAAAACCTAACTCGAGTTGCAAGTTGTAACTCGAGCCAGAGATTTCTTTCATACGATTAGTTCAAACTCCCGTATCTGAAGAATTAGATTCTCATCAAGAACATTCAGATGAATTTCAAAAGGACTTATACTACTTCTTAACATTATTTATATCATTTGTGTATAAGTTTCAGATAATTATATGAAGGATTAACAACAGCTTACCAAAAGCAAATGATGACATCATAAGCTTCAACAGCTATTTCTCCAACGAACTGAAATCTTGCAACGGTAAAATTCTACAATAGACCAATGCTTCAATAGACTAATATCAACTATCTATATAAAGACATATTCAAGATGGAGAAAATGATGATGAGAGCTTGCACTATCGAAATGCTGATATTCTGAATCCAACATTTATCTCACACATTCTGTTCTCAATGCTTATATGGCTCATCATAGAGAGTGAAATTATTTGTATTGTATTTCAGTGTTTATTCATTCACTTCTGAGAGAGAGAAAATTCATTGTAATCATCTTATCATTTGAGAGTTACTCAAGATTGGGTGATCTTGAGTGAGAAACAAATTGTAACCTTATGGTGTGTAAGGGGGAGTATCTCAGTGAGAGGTTCGACTTCACAAGTGCTTGTATGAACTTGTGGGATTGTAAAGGCTTCTCTTGTGCCCAGATCAAACAAGAGGATAGTGGTTTGAAAATCTCAAGTGGAGCTTGAGGATTGGACGTAGGTCAAGGATTGACCAAACCAATATGATAAGGGGCGACTTCGGCAAGTGCACCGGTCGTTACAAGTAATAGAGTAGTGAGAAAAGATCATCACACAAGGAATAGTTATTCAATCACTAATTCGCTATTTCGCCTTAGTTGGACAATTTTCAGTAATAAAAGATGAGTTTGAACCAATCAAGAATTTCAAGATTTAAAGAAAGAAAAGAATTCAAGATCAAGATTCGCAAGAGAATGTTTAGAAAAGATAATCAGTCAAGGAAAACATAGCTAGGACTTAGAATCCCCCTATGCTCCTTCAAGAATTTGAATTGAATCCTTAATTAATTATTAATCCTATGATTGACGATCAATTCTCTAAAGTTAGACTAAGTCCCAATGTCTTGACGCTACCTTAGTCCGTTATCTTTGAAAACAACCTAATGTCTTAGTATCGTTTAGAAAGATAGGTTTATAAACAAGAATTATAAGATCACATAAACTTGTAAGCCTATGTCTAAGTCATGCAATTTTATGATGAATTAACGGTTCGGGTTAAATGCACCAACATCTCTATTGTCATACATCAACCTATGAACAATCTTAAAGGTGATCAATCTTCAAGAAAGCATTAAGTAAAGGAAATTCATTCAATCAAAGAAACCAAGATTCAATCAAGAATTCAACGAAATACTTTAACTCGCATAGGGTTCATCATAGCCCTAACTACAAAAAGGAAATTAGCCAAGCATGGCTAGATTAACAAAATAAAGAAGAAAAGATGAAGATAGAATGGTTCTTCAGAGGTTGGGGGAGGTTGATCTTTACAATTGCTTTGATCTCCTTTCTCCAATGCCGTAGAGTGCTTTCTTGTGCCAGAAGTTCCTTTTTCTTGCTAGGGTTGCCTCTTTTATGTTTTTCTGGTCCAATTGGGTTTCCAAATCTCAAATACCCTTAATTTTCCTTCCTTTTTTGGGCCCCAAAAACTTTCCAAAAATTAAAATCAAGCTTTTTCGCACTTCTGGCGCCCTGGGCGCCACTTTCTAGAGGAAGGCAGAAAGTTGGCGCCCTGGGCGCCAACTTTCCACTGAGTTGTTGGCGCCCTGGGCGCCAACTCCTCCTGGTCAGCCAGAAAGTTGGTTTCTCTTCTTGACTTTCTCCTGAGCTCTTCCAATTAGCTTTTCCTTGTGGATAAAAACCTGCAAAACAACCGAGAATGCTTGTGAGGGTATATCTGACATCAAATCCATGTTTTTAGCTTATTATCCTTAAACTTTTTAATTATATTTGATCAATTTCAAGCTCAAATTGTGCCTTAATATATGGTAAATTTGTGGCTCATCACAATATAAATCTCAATTTGCATATTCTTTTCCTTAATCTCCATTATTTCCAGCATACATGTTTTAATAATTATCTATCACTGTATAAATTATTACTGTCGCACGAATTGCTTTCAGTAAGTTGCGAAAAGATTTTCAAAATTATCCAAAGTTATATTCGACACCCAATTTACCCCCCTCTCTCAGGTGATAGCCATCTCTTTCAAGTCAATCATCACTTA
This sequence comes from Acacia confusa, assembly GCA_037074495.1. Taxonomy (NCBI): domain Eukaryota; kingdom Viridiplantae; phylum Streptophyta; class Magnoliopsida; order Fabales; family Fabaceae; genus Acacia; species Acacia confusa. The sequence continues at coordinate 28,980,335 of CM073505.1, read as the reverse complement.
ACCATCTCTTTGAACCTACTTTGTGGGATCTCCACTAATGTAAGTAGACTTACCGCAATAATCAACAATTGATAGGCCTTAAAACTACTCCTTTTGACAATTTCTAAACCAACTCTCTAGGAATATCTTTAGTCAATAGATCCACTATATTCTCTCTTGATTTCACATAATCAATTGAGATGATTCCATTAGAGAGTAGTTTTCTAATGGTATCATGTGTACAACATATGTGTTTAGACTTACCATTATACATGACATTTTTGGCCCTACCAATAGCTGCTTGATTATTACAATGTATACACACTATTGGTACTGGCTTTGGCCAATTAAAAAAATTCCTCAAGAAAATTACGAAGCCACTCAGTTTCCTCACTATCTTTTATCAAAAGCAATAAATTATAGTTCCATAGTTGATCTTGCAATGCAAGTCTGCTTGGATGACTTCTAAGACATTCCATTCCTACCAAGGGTGAACACATACCTGTTGGAAATTATGCCTTAGGGGCTAATCATTATATAACTAAAACTAATTGAGATATCGTATCTCATATTTGATTTATGAAGATAAATAAATTATATATCTAATTAAATAGAGATATTGTATCTCTAATTTAATTTAAATTGAGATATAGTATCTCAGTTTTAATTAAATAGATATATATCTTTTCTCAGATTTAATTTATAAAGATAAATTAAATCTATAGGATTTTAATTTTAGATTAAATAAATAGATTAGATTAGATCTATTAGATAGATTTAATTAATGGTATTTAAATCTAAAATTCGAATTCAACATTAAATGAGATTAATCTTGAATATTTTAATACAACACAATTAGGGTTTTAGAAATTCTATAAAAGGACATTGATCTAGTCGTATTAATGAGAAGAGAATAGCTGCAAAAGAAAATCCTAGAGGAAGGCGCTAGCATGCTAACGTTCGTGTTGAAAAGCTGTTCGGTGTGGATAATGGTAGAGGAAGGCAATTCGAAGAGTCGACTCATGCTAATCGAGAAGGTAGCCCACCAGTTCAAATAAAACAGGATGCACACGAGCTTTTGAAAGGTATGGTTTCTTATAATGAACCTTGATTTAAACGCGGTTGAGCGATCCTCTTCGAGATTCGTAATTTTTATTTTAATTATGCTGTATGTACGGATCCCAACAGTGGCACCAGAGCCAGATCAATCGAGCATTTAAATTGGGTTTTCTATATGCGTGTATATGTGATATATATGTTTAAATTGAATCCTGTAAGCATGTAAATTGATAATTCGCGTTAGGGTTTCTACGAATAGTTAGTCCGTTATTGCGGTCGTTTCTGAATTGTTAAAAATGGTGGATGATCACGTTGAATCATCGATCACGTTCGCGCATAGGTCGTATTCGGAAATGTTCTGTAAGCTTATAATTCGAATTAAATAAATATATTAGATTAGATTTGTTGGACAGATTTAATTAATATATTATTTTAATTTTATATCATATTATATGATATTATAATATAATATAAATTTGAAAGTAATAATGATATTATTTATAGATAATAATATTATTATATATAGTATTTAATTTATTTGATAAATTAAATAGCTATAATAAATTGAAATATTGTATCTCAGATTTGATTTTCAAATAAAGATATAGTATCTCAAATTTAATTAAATTGAGATATAATATCTCAGATTTACTTGAATAGAAAGATATCATATCTTAGATTTAATTTATAAAGATAAATTAAATCTATAAGCTTATAATTCGAATTAATTTGATTAGATCTGTTGGACAGATTTAATTAATATATTATTTAAATTTTATATCATATTATATGATATTATAATATAATATAAATTTGAAAGTAATAATGATATTATTTATAGATAATAATATTATTATATATAGTATTTAATTTATTTGATAAATTAAATAACTATAATAAATTGAGATATAATATCTCAATTTAATTGAATAGAAAGATATCATATCTTAGATTTAATTTATAAAGATAAATTAAATATGTAGGTTTATAATTCAAATTAAATAAATATATTAGATTAGATCTGTTGAACAAATTTAATTAATATATATTATTTTAATTCATATTCGAATTTCAAAATTAATTGTATTAATTTTGAATATTTTAATGCGGCTCATTTTGGTTTCAGAAACTCTATAATAGATATTAATCTAGTCGTATTATAAAACGGATGGATTAGAAAGCCGTGACTAGCTGTTTGTAGCACGAGAATTTAAATCATTATATTATATTATATTATATATATTATATAATATAATATAATATAGATAATTTTAATCATTAATAATATTGTATGAATTAATATATGTTGCGATTTACCTTTCAAGTATTGTTTGGTTATGGTGAACAATATGGCTCTAGAGTTTTACAAGGGTTGTAAATTTAAATATAGCCTGCGAGCCATGCCTCTCTCTGAATACTCTTGATGTACATTCTCTTCTCATCTCACTCCCCTCGTATGTGAATCGAGGTTTCTCCTTATGTATTTTCTTTTATTATTTAGAGAAGTCCTACCATTGGCTTGAGAGGATTTAAGGTTAGATAAGTCATGTTATGTCACAGTTTTAATTTAGATTTTTAATTATGTTTTGATTAGATCACTCATAATTAATTTAGATTTTTAATTATGTTTTGATTAAATCACTCATAATTAATTTAGAGTTTTAATTATGATTTGATTAGATCACTTATAATTAATTTAGAGCTTTAATTATGATTTAATTAGATTACTTCTGATTAATTTAGAGATTATGAGATACAACAGTGATTGCATTCATATAAGTTGAATTAATAAGATTAATTAGATTATATTAGATAATACCCTCTAAATAAAATCTTAAGTCATAATGCCATCAATGAATGAATACTTGTCAAAACCTAGATCACCCATTTGTATGTTCCACCAAAATGGATGCATTTGAGTTATCTTGGTGAGACAAGAGTGAGTAATGGTGATACTCAACATTCATGATTGTCTTGACTGAATTGAGATTATCAAAACAGTTTTGGATCTCAAGGCATTAGATGAGATTAAACGTTCCGGTCATATGATGATCGAATCCCATAAAGATCTAGGAGTTACATGTGATGTAATTGGCAAAGGGGTTGCCTACCTAAATAACTTGATTTTAAGTGTCCTGCCAAAGCGGACTTAAATTTAAGCCAAATATGGATCTCAGCCCACTAATTATAATGAGGATTATTAATTTAGTGGGAGGTTACTACTTAAACTTTGCATTTATTAGTTGTAGAATCATATCGTCCAGCAATACTGTCACACCATCAATGTGATCTATCCTTAAGAAGGACAAACTTGATGAGACAAACTTTTTTGGACTTGTTTGGGAACTTAAGCATTGATCCCAAACATGAAAGAAAGGAGTATCTTCTCGATTAACCTATTCTTGATGAGCCAGCAGCTAAAGCTCCAAGAGCTCAGAAAGATGCTTACACAAAGTATTTGGATGACTCTATGGATTCAGGATGCTTGATGCCTGCCACTGTGGTTCTAGACCTCGATGGAGATTTGGAACATGTGGAGGCCTCTGAGATGATTGTTAATCTTAAGGAAATGTTCCTGTGACAGGCAAGGCAAGAGGGGTATGAAACGAAAAGCCAAGAAGGCAAAACCTCCGAAGGATGAGGTCTGCTTCTTCTGTAATGAAATCGGTCATTGGAAGAGGAACTGCAAACACCATCTTGAAGATCTAGAAAAGAACAAGAAGGATAGAGGGGCTATCGCTTCAGGTATCTATGTCATAGATATTCACTTCTCCACTTCCTTAACATGGGTATTAGATACCGCATGTAGTTCTCACATTTGTATAAATGTGCAGAGTCCTAAGAATAGTAGAAAATTGAATGGACATAACTACCAAAAGGAATGATTTGAATCCGATCTAACTATGGCATTGTCATCTAGGCCATATAAATGAGAAACGCATTTCGAAACTCCATCAAGATGGATTTCTTAATTTATTTGATTTTGAATCATTTGATAAGTGGGTTTTGTTTATTAGGAAAGATGATAAAGGCACCTTTTACTAGGCATAATGAGAGGGCCATAGATTTATTGGGCCTCATACATACTGATGTGTGTGGACCAATGAATATATCTGCCAAAGAAGGTCATTTGTACTTCATAACATTTATAGATGATTCTAGTAGATATGGGTATATCTATTTAAATGAAACATAAATTTGAATCTTTTGAAGTGTTCAAAATATTCCAAAATGAAGTGCAAAATCAACTTGGCAAAACAATTAAATCATTTTGATATAATCTAGGTGGTGAATATTTAAGCCAAGAGTTCATTGACCATCTTAGGATTTGTGGGATCATCTCACAACTTACTCCTCCAGGAACACCTCAATGGAATGGTGTTTCTGAGCGAAGAAATTGAACTCTATTAGATATGGTTTGACCTATGATGAGTCAAACAGATCTTCCGCTGTCCTTTTGGGGTCATGCCCTAGAAACTGTTGCATTCACACTAAATTAAGTTCCATCAAAGGCAGTTGAAAAGACACCATATGAGATATGAGCTAGGAAGAAACCCAGTTTGTCATTTCTTAAGATTTAGGGATGTGAGGTTTATGTTAAACAACAAGCCTCTGATAAATTATCATCCAGATCCTCAAAATGTCTTTTTGTGAGGTATCCTAAGGAAACTAAAAGATACTATGTCTACAATCCCACGGATCACAAAGTGTTTATTATCCGCAATGGTATCTTTTTAGAAAAGGAGTTTATCTCTAAAAGAACCAGTGGGAGTAAGGTAAGCCTCGAAGAAGTTCGAGAGCCACAAGACAATGTATAACCACACATGGAAAATGGAGAAGACTCACAACAAGTTGTTGAGCCTACTCAAGTAACACAAGGCCCACAAAGGTTCAATAAATCATGACTACAACATCAGAGATATGGATTCCTGACTACTGGAAGTCGTGATATCTTACTCATTAAGCAGAATGAGCCAACTACCAATCGAGAAGCCATAGTGGGACCATACTCCGAAAGATGGCTAGATGCCATGAAGTTTGAAATGCAATCCATGTACGACAATAAGGTATGGACCTTAGTCGATCCACCTGAAGATGTAAAAACCATTGGGTGCAAGTGGGTTTTCAACGAGAAAACTGACATGGATGGCAAAGTAAATGTCTTCAAGGTTATGATGAAACCTTTTTCCCAGTTGCAATAGCCAAATCAATCAGAATCCTTCTTGCCATTGCATCATATTATGACTATGATATATGACAGATGGACGTCAAAATAGCCTTCCTTAACGGAAAGCTGCTTGAGGATGTGTACATGACACAACCTGAGGGTTTTATGCCTCCAGAGGACTCTGGTAAAGTTTGTAAGCTTCAAAGATCCATTTATGGATTGAAGCAAGCATCTCGAAGCTGGAATCATCGTTTTGATGAAGTAGTCGAAGAGTTTGGATTCATTCAAGACATAGATGAACCTTGTGTTTACAAGAAAGTTAGTAGGAGTACAGTTGTATTTATGGTGCTTTATGTTGATGACATCTTACTCATTGGGAATGATATTCCTACCTTGCAGAGTGTCAAGTCTTGGTTAGGAAAGTCTTTCTCAATGAAAGATTTAGGCGAAGCCACTTACATCCTTGGGATTAGGATCTATAGAGATAGATCCAAGAGGCAGATAGGCCTAAGTCAGAGCACATACATAGACAAGATACTGCATAGATTCAGTATGCAAGATTCTAAAAGGGGTTATATGCCCATGTCTCATGGCATCCATCTTAGCAAGGATCTGTGTCCTAATACACAAGATCAAAGAGACCGCATGAGTAAGATTCCATATACTTCCACCATTGGATCTATCATGTATGCTATGTTATGTTCTCGACTGGATGTGCCATTTGCCTTGAGTATGACCAGTAGATATCAACAAGATACCGGTGAGGGTCACTAGATTGCTGTCAAGAATATCCTAAAGTACTTAAGAATGACTAAGGACTTATTCTTGGTATATGGTAGTTTGGAAGATGAGCTCTGTGTGACTGGTTACACAAATGCGAGTTTCCAAACTGACTAAGATGATCTAAGATTGCAATTAGGATATATATTCCTATTAAATGGTGATGCGGTAAGCTGGAAGAGCTCAAAGCAGAGCACTATAGTTGATTCTGCGACAGAAGCTGAGTATATAGCAACATCGGATGCAGCTAAGGAAGCCGTTTGGATCAGAAAGTTCGTTACTAAACTAGGGGTAATTCCTACCATCTCAAATCCAATAGACCTGTTCTGTGACAACATCGGGGCTATTGCGCAGGCCAAGGAGCCTAGGTCACATCAAAGGACCAAGCATATACTCAGGCGCTTTCATCTTATCAGAGAAATTAATGATAGAGGTGACATAAAGATATATAAGGTACTAGGAGAAGACAATGTTGCCGATCCTCTTACTAAGCTGCTCGCACAAGCAAAACATGAGTGTCATGTTAAGACAATGGGAATTAGAGTAATTAATGATTGCACCTAGTGCAAGTGAGATTCTATTGGAAAGGCCAAGTCATTGTACTTTAGACATTTATGTTATTTAAAGTATTCTCTTTTAGTTATCATTTTATTTGCATCTTTTAGTGGATATATCTTATAGATTATCCTAAATGTCCCTAGTCGATCGTCTACGCGGGAGCAAAGATGAGATAAGACCAATATGACTTTGATGAGGTATGGAGATACAAATCAAAGTCATGGGTACTTGTAAGAGTACAAGGTGTTGGACCGACCCACCATGAGAAAGCTGCATGGATTTAGTCATAAGCTTATCTCATGTATAACTGTGTCACAACGCCCTATGACCTGAGATCATCATGGATTCTTACATGATGAGTCACTGATCTTTGACCTAATCAAAAGTCACCTTTGACCGGGTAATGATAAAGGCTTGGATCGGGATCAGTGATTTTCATGCAAAGGAATGTGAGTGGTCAAGATGGAATTTGTCCCTCACATTTGTAGAGAGATAATACTGGGCCTCTAGATGAGTGAGTCTGAGAAACGTATGGCCATACTACGGTGGAAAGGAGTTTCCATTTCAATTATTAGACTACTCAAGAATAGAGAAAGTAATGGTCAAGAAAAGGAAGTTGACATTATCCATGCCTCATCCTTGACCAAATTATCGCGTGACAAAAGGGACGTGACATGCTTATACGATAGGTTGTATCGTGTCATCGATCCCCATATGAATTGGGTAGTCGCCAAGGTTGTTAAAAACGGGCTTTTACCTAAAAACGGAAGAAGAATGAAAAAGCGTAAAACGTAAAATCGTAATTCAAAACGTAGTTTTTACCTATATAATATAATATAATATATATTATATTATATTATATATATATATATATATATATATATATATATGTGTGGAGTAGTTATTAGTATATACTAATAACTACTCCACATAAAAAAAGCTCATACTACACATATCCATGTCACCTCGATATTTGTGACAAAAATATAAGTTTCCTTTGGTCCTTCCTTACTCATTTGTCCCCTCCTTGTGGCCCCCACAACCTAGAAGCAGCAGAAAGCCACAGAACATTGGGGTGCGTGAGTGTTGTGCTCATAGTCTCTTATAGTACATCGAAATAAAGAAATTTGCTTATGCGGGAGGTTCCTTCATTTTTTTTTAAAACATGGCGTTTTCACGTTTTAAAGCGTCGTTTTTAGCGTTTTTACTGGGTTTACGTTTTTTTGCTTAAACGAAAACGTTTTGTTAAAAATAAAACGTAAAAGCATCATTTTCACATTTTAAAGTGTGTTTTTTACAACCATGGTAGTCGCAATGTCTTGCTAGAATCCGCTTGCGACTTGTGGGCTGGTACAGTATTGGCCCACTACCAATCTCATGTGGGCCTGCAGGGTCGCACACAAGAATAGCCCAACACAAGCAATAGTGTCCAAATTCATTGAATCTTAGATATGTCTAAGAATTAATGAATACAAAGTTTTATCTAGAGGAAATATATGTAATGATTGCACCTAGTGCAAGTGGGAGTCTGTTGGAAATTATGCCCTAGGGGCTAATCATTATATAACTAAAACTAATTGAGATATTGTATCTCATATTTGATTTATGAAGATAAATCAATTATATATATCTAATTAAATAGAGATATTGTATCTCTGATTTAATTTTCAAATTAAATATATCATATATCTGATTTAATTTAAACTGAGATATAGTATCTAAGTTTTAATTAAATAGATATATATCTTTTCTCAGATTTAATTTATAAAGATAAATTAAATCTATAGGCTTTTAATTTTAGATTAAATAAATAGATTAGATTAGATCTATTAGATAGATTTAATTAATGCTATTTAAATCTAAAATTCGAATTCAAGATTAATTGAGATTAATCTTAAATATTTTAATACAGTCCAATTAGGTTTTAGAAACTCTATAAAAGGACATTGATCTAGTCGTATTAATGAGAAGAGAATACCCGCAAAAGAAAACCCTAGAGAAAAGAAAAGGCATAAGATGCAAAAAGTAAGAAAGCGCTAGCACGCTAATGTTCGTGTTGAAAAGTTGTTCGGTTGGATACCGGTAGAGGAAGGCGATTCGAAGAGTTGACTTCTGCTGATCGAGAAGGTAGCCCACCAGTTCAAATAGAACAAGATGCACACGAGCATTTGAAAGGTACGGTTTCTTATAATGAACCTTGATTTAAACGCGGTTGAGCGATCCTCTTTGGGATTCGTAATTTTTATTTTAATTCTGCTGTGTGTACGGATCCCAACAATACCTACTTGTAGATCTTATGTCATTAAAGCTGGTGATCCAGTTTGCATCATAATACACCTCTAGCATTGCAGGGTAGTTCTCGTAATGCAAAGCAAAGTTTTGGGTGTGCTTTAAGTGACCAAAACTCTTACCATAGCTTTATAATGATGCTCGTTTGGATTACTTATAAAGCAACTTAACATGCTTACTACATAGGCAGTATCAAGTCTAATATAGTTCATAACATACATAACAATGCCTAGTACTTAAGCAATACTCCTTTCATTTTTCAACTTTGCCAGTATTTTTCAATAGTCTAAAATTATAATCTACAGGGTTCTTCATATGAGCTATATTCAAACTTTTGAAATTCTTAAGAATTTTAGCAATATAATGTGCATGTGATAAATCTAACCCATCAGATATTCTATGGATTGTAATTCCAAAGATAACATGTTAAAAGGGCTAGCCTTGTAGGGTCAAAGGCTGGGTCGTTTGGCTCGTTTATATAGAGTTTTTTATTACTACATTTTTTTAAAAGAAGTTATTGCTAGATGATTTTTTTTTACTTATTTATTTATGTCTTGAGGTGCTTAAAGTGTTGTTGGAACATGTTGAAGACTAGACTATTATATATATATGTGTGTGTGTGTGTGTGTGTGTGTGTGTGTGTGTATCATTTTTAGTATGATTTGTGATTATTATTACTAGTTAATGCTCCCTCCAGTTCTAAATATAAGGCAAAGTTGACTTTTTTTGGAAAAATTAAAGAAGCAAAATAAGTTACTTAATCATATTATACATTATGTATCTTTAGATTATATATAAGTTTACTAGTGTAATACCCTAAAATTTGACGTAGGGTAAATATCATAAATTGGTAGAATATACCTATTGGAAATAGGTGAATATGAGGTCTCAAACACCTTGTATTGAATTCATCTTGTTATTGGGACAATTTCTCCTAAGATTGAATAATACGCGAAAAGGTCCCTAAAACATTAGATACTTTGCAAATAGGTCCCTAAAATATTTATGGGTTATAAAATACCCTGAGAAAATTATGATAAAATCCTAAGAGGCAACTAAATATTTATTAAAAATTGGAAAGTATGTTGTCTCTAATTTAGGTAATTTATTAAATTATTACCTTGGAAAAATTACAGGAGAAAAATCTAAAAGTATTGGGGGACCATATTGGACCCCATGATTTTTAATATTATGCATGGTGCATAAATTACCAATGTCAGTGAAATAGTTGTGAGATAATAATTATTACTAATTAAGAAAGTTGTCAACAATTAGCAAGTGATTAATTAGATAATTAATGACTAATTGTTTAGACATAAGATAAAGAGAAAAAGGTGGAAATTACTTAAATTAAATATATATATATATATATATATATATATATATATATAAACAAAATTATGAAGAAAAATAAAGAAAATTTAAAATGGAAATTAAGAAAAAATATCTAAGATATTTAGTAATTAAATAATATTATAATTGTGATATTTTATACAGGATAAACGAGAACGGATAGAAATAAAATCCTACCTAGAAAACCATGAACTAAGTTTCTAGAGTCAGAGTATATTATAGACAAGTGAATTTTTATCTCGAATTAGGCTCTCTCCGAAGTCATTTCTGTAACCGACGAAGTGATCATGAGATAAGGCCAAGAAGATATTTTGTGAAGTTAGAACAGATAGTAGAAATGAGAACTGATGGAAAATAATTCATAAACTGGAATCCGAGGATAAGTTGGTAAAAACCAGAGTATATTATTAATCAGTGGATTTTTATCTAGAAGTTGATGTCGACAGACGCAATTTCCATAGCCAACGGCGTTTGGCCGAAATATTCAGCAGACAATGGAATGTCCTTAATGAGATCAAAAATTTAGATAACCCAAGTATCTTGAAAGAGAAAGAAAAGATCTTCAGGACCTTGCTCCTGGAATTTTGAGATTTCCCAAGATTACGCGATTAGGACACCAAACAGGGAACTTTATCAGATAAAGGCACATATATCAAGAGATGATGCAAGCATGACATCACTTTGATGAATCAAGATGAAGTCATCATAGTGAGGTGTAAGGCCAGGATCGTGCCACCTCAAAAAAGTGCGATCCAACGGTCAAAAACTGACCAGACAGAGTTCAAGGGAATTACCGAAATGCCATTGGTTTTTTCTATAAATAGCCTTCACATTTCTCTTCATTCTTCACAAATCCTAGAGCTTTCTAGAGAGAGATTTTAGAGAGAAGGAGGAGTCTGTGGAAATAGCAAAGTGCCGGGTAAGTTCTTCGGTCCCTAGTCTTTAGTCTTAAGTTCTTTCGGTAGTTATAGTAGAAATGCTAGAGTAATCTCTAATCTTCCAAGTCAGTTTAGATATCATGTTTTAGGGATAGATATGATATTTATTTCAGAAATATATTGGAGAAAGAGGTATGTCAAAATCTTGGGAGATTAGGATTAAAATAGCGAAGCTCTGGCAAAATCTCGTTGATTTGTCAACCTAAGGGCAAAATGGTAATTTGTACCTAAACTGCCTATTATGATATTAAATATTCATAAATGTGATATCATCCTTATAGGATATCTGAAATCACGAACCACTGTTTCTGCTGTTACCGCTGTTGTACCGCCGTCGTATCGCTGTCAAACGTAGTATTCCGCCAGAAATATCGTATAGCGTCAATGAAAGTACGTTCGCGTACTGTAACACTAACTCTGATATTTACAGTATGTGTATATATGGTATGTGTGCATGTTGTGGTGTGTTGTTTGAATACTTGTTTAGTAAGAAATAACTGTACACCTGCATACACTGGGAGTGATATATCTGTTTTCACTGGGAGTGGTACTTTTCGTTGGGAGCGGTACATTTGCATTCACTGGGAGTGACATGTTTGGAAGTGTTTCATTTGCTGTGATTTTGTACCGTATATGTAAATATGAGGTTAACCATTACCTGGGTCCGTATGCATGGGACCTCAGCTCTTAACATAGCGTTAGGGTCAGGAGAACTAAGGACGGAGGAGAAGGGGAAGCGCAAACAGGATGCATAGAAGACCCGGCTGAAGACTTCCTTTTGATGTTCTGGCGGAAGCCTTCCTTTTATTGTTGAACATTAATTTTGAAATACTTGGTATGATGTACCGCTATTGTATCCAGCTAGACTTACGGCATTTTGAAATACAAGTATCAGTTACTCTTCCGCTCAAATGATCTACTCTGATGATTTTAAATGATTTTTGATGAAAAAATAATATTCTGCTTTTGAAAATTTGGGATGTTACAACTAGTCAAACCAATTAGGTTGGAGAAAAAATATAAATATAAATACTCTAAAATAATTTAATTAGTTTCTTTAATCTCTTTAAAAAAGTCAATTTTATTTTATATTTAGGATCGCATGGAATAGTTAATATGGTATGGTTTGTTAATGGCCCAAAAATAAAAATAAATATGTTTCTCTTAATTTATTTAACATGACTCTAATTTATTTAATGTTGACAACTTATTTGATAAATTAGAAATTTAATTGTTGTGATTTACTCATTATACTTTTTTGAAGAAAAAAATATAAGAAAAATAGTTAAAGATTAGAAATATAGCTTCTGACCCTAGTCTACATGCTCATGGCTGGGCTTTAAAAAATTGGATCTCTTTTTTACCCTAAACCTAAAAGGACTGGCCTTGCTCTATAAATGAGGGGGAAACGGAAGGCAACTTGCTTTCTTCCGATGTGTTATATGTCATTTGGGCATTTGACCATAGTAATTTTATATGTCCCGTTGTATCTTGTGTCTACAAAACAAAGTTGAGGTGCTCCGGAAACGGAGCAACCTATTACATTGAATGCAGCTCAAAAATTCAGCAGGTATTTTGTATTGTAATTTTAGTACACTAGTGAAGTAGAGCAAGAGTATGTGAGGTAATAGTGAGGAACTGTCAAAGAGGCAAAAACAAAAAAAAGACAAACAAACAAACATGATCTAAGTATAAAGAGCAATGTGTGATCTCTTGCTCACCTACACACAGTCACAGACTTATGTTCTAAAACATGGATATCAGATCTTCGGTATATATCACCCTTGTATAATTTAACAGCGTTGTTTTTTTTTGGGTATAGAGAAGATGCCTTTGTTCCCTCAATTTTTTTTTTTTAAAAATGACAAAATACTATGCCAACTATGATTAACACACAGTTTGAGGTTTAAACTTAGTCTTACATTTATTGCCCTTAAAATTCTGCAGCAAATGTAGATCATTATAGTCTGGATATAGATCTTAATCATATATAGCTCCACCTTAAGCTTACTATGATTTTTGCTGCCTTGTTCTTTTTTGTTCCTCTATATCCTGTTTTACAGGGTGGGCTTATTGGATATTATGATTGCTGCAGTTTCTCTGTGTTGACAGTTTTGCTTTTCTTTCCTATTCACATTAGTTCATCTTGATATTAAAGGCATTATAAAAATTTATGATGTTGCAGTCGAACCAGCCCATAAACAAGAGGCTTCGAACGTCATACTTCTTAAATTGGCCCATTTATTTCCCTTAATTAGGTCATTTTTCCTTTTGGTTGTATATCTGCCGACGTTGTATTGTGATCCGTTTGGTTGCAATACTTGGAGAACAATGATTCTTGTGTTGAAAGATCAAACATATTGCTCTTTTGATACCAGTTGGTGCTGCTGTTTTATTAGCTCATTTGGATCGTTCAAATTTAACAAGGATGTTCCAGATTTTTATTTCTATTTATTGTTGTTAATTGTTGTTTTATAGTTGGCATTTAACATATTATTTTCTCTCTACATTTTCATTTTTAGAAATATTTTTAAAATATAAAAAGTTATATTGTAGTTGTCTTCATGCATGAGCCATGAGACTACGGTTTGAAATTTTGTGGGCAATTAGTCACAGAATTCCGTCTAAAATTTTGTGGGCAATTAGTCACGGAATTCCGTCTCCAATTTTGTGGCTATTTACGCACAATATTTTGTCACTATTTCACCACAAAATTGTAGTCAAAATTCCATGGGTAATTTTCCCACGGAATCCATCACAATTTTACGGCACATTATTTTGTCAGTATTTTCTATCCCAGATTTGCGACGAAAAATTTACGTGAGAAGTTTTGTGGGAAAATAGGGACAAACTAAAATTATGTCATAAAAGGTTTTTGCCACGACCTTTTCTGCCATAGACTTTTATACGTCAAAAATTTATTACCAATGAAATTCCGTCAATAATTTCCATCACAAATGAAATTACAAACGGAATTCCACTTGTAATTTCCATCGGTGCTATCATATGTTTTTTAGTGGTATAGGCTAATTAATCTCTCTTTTATTTATATATTTATTTATTGACCTGTCTCTTGATTTCTTCTATTTCAATGGAACCCACGTTATTAATTGCGGATAGAGAAAAGTATTGAGAAAGAATATAAATGTCATGATAATTGTATTATACGTTTACCTTTATCTTAAATGAAGGGTTCCATGGTTTAAAAAAACAAAAAAAAAAAAAAGTTGTGTCCCAAATATGTGAATCAAAGTTCAATGTTTTCTTCTATCCCACAAAAAAAAAAGGCAAAATCCACTAAAGAAGGGTCCAACACGAGGGCTATGGCCAAGATGTACGTCATTCATCTGGTACATGCTTGGATTAATTTTTAGGAAATGACTTTTATAATTTATGAGGAAAGTATGTAAGAGAAGTTTGTTATCAACTTGTAGAAAAATGACTTTTGAAACCATAGTTTTATTGTTTTCCAAACATACACGTACTCATGCCCAAACATGCTTGTTACAAAATTCTGATGGGATCAATGCATTAGTTTTGGTATGATCAAACCTAAGATGAACATTTTTTATACACAAAAAGTTGAACGTCTTCTTCATCCTTATTATTTACTTGTCTTGATTGAGACTTTTATTTTGTCCCTAAATATATATATTATGTTCCAAATTTTAAATTTGTTATATTACTGTTGGATAGGGGTAGTGTTAATTAGACCACGGTAGTTAAAATTTGAAAGTGTGGCACCAAATGAAGGGAAAATCGAAAAAGAAAGACTAATTATTACAAAATACTCATGTCATATCTATAAGCCACTTCCATGCTCCAACATGTTTTTTTTTTTTTAACAATATGCTCCAGCATATTTCACATCAAGAAAAACTTTGAAATTTATGAACTTTGCTATAAAATTAAATAAATTTCTAATTTTATTCTTATTTAATATACAATATACCACAAAGGATAAAGACATGAAATAAATGAAGGGTAGAATTATCTATCAATTTGAAAGATTTGATAAGGTGTCTTATAAATAAGACAAACAAATTTCTTTTCTCCCTACCCTATAAATAGTACTTTATCCTAAATATATGATATAGTTTGTAGTACAATTTGTACTACAAACCATGTCATATATTTAGGACCGAAAGTAGTACTATGGAGGAGTACATATACTTTGCCTTCTCCTTTGATCGTGTGATTTTTCTCCTTCGCATGTACGTATTTGGTCCCAAGTTTATTACTTACGTGATGTTTAAAATCTATTCATACTAACTTTTCCTTTTCATGAATTAAATGACTAATAATTAATTATTGCAACAATATACTGAATACATCAGCCTACAAGAACATAGTATTAAAGTAATACTTTACTTACACATTAAATTCAGTATAGAATATTATACATATGAATTGCTATATGTAAATAATAGAAAGAAAAACTGTACAAGGAAGTATATAACAAGTGTATCTCAACTACAAAAAGTAGCTATCATTATAACTTCGAAGCAATTTTAGTCAACGGAAAACGGTAGTAATAATAATATTAGACAATTATGTTTTCTTATTTTGAACGTCTTTTTCGACCTTACCCATGTTCTTACTCTAAAGCCCCGAGCAAAAAAAAAAAAAAATGTTCTTACTTTAAAGCATATTAATTATATGCCGTCTTTATAAAATTTGAAATTATATTTGGGAAAATATATTTTGGTTGTAAGATGCTTAGTGGTTGGCATGTGATATACCACCTTATATCTCGTAATTGTTTTGATTGCTTCATCCCATGATGATTACATATTGTTATTTGGTGACTTATATACATAATATTATATACACACCCACACACATTTTACCTTTATTTAAAGGATTTTGCATATTCTTGTTCACAAGAGTCTTTTTCCTTTGCATATTCTTAGTTTAGACTTTAGAGTGTGTGTTTGTGTCTCTATATATGTGTGTGTATGCCATCTTTAAAAAGTAGAAATTATATTTGAGAAAATAATTTCCAAGCAAATATGCAGTTTTGTTTTTTAGCCTATCTTGAATTCAATTATTGGATAAATAGTAAATATTTAAGAGAAATTGCTAAGAAATGTTGGGAGCAAAAATGTCAATATATTATATACAATGGTACAAAGTATAACTATCACACATGACACTTTCATTACATTTATTTTACATATATTCCAAGGACAGATAGATTCGGGGTAAAAGGTGAAACCTGATGGATGTATTATTTGTGAGAAAACAGAACATGAGGCATTGGCATGCCTTTGAGTGGGGCCAGTTAGAATTAAATTCTAATAATGAAAAATTGATAGGATTGGTTCCCGCCACACCATAAAAGCTCCAGATTTGATTTAATTCCCTTCCTTACAGTTTTAGATTCGTTTCCTTTGATTCTCAATCTCCTCATATAATTAACATGACTGGTATGATGGGAAAAATATTAAATCCTTTATTCAATTAATCAAATCTGTTTATATATAATGAGAAATCTGAGGACTACTTATATAGATATAAAAATATTAATATAATATATATAACAATCATTAAAACTCTAATATAATCGAGTTATAACCTAGATCCAGATGACCTAAATTTTATCGTTTTATTGAAAATAAATAAAATTGAAATGATTTTAAGACATATAATAATGAGAAAATCCAATTAAATCATATTCTAAATAGCCTTATTCAAATAATCGTAAATATATAAAATAACTCTAATTATATATTGTCCTACATTCCACCACTATATGTTTTAAATAGCTTTTACATCAAAGAGATCTCTTATTAATGTCTATTTTATACAGATCTATATATAAATGAATAAAGTAAAATTTATATATAGAAAGTCCCATTATTCATTTATATATTTTTATGAAAAAATATGAGTAGGAAAAGCAATACTGATTAGTGATTAATTACGAATTATATGTTTGATGTACATTTAGGAATGGTAGGATAAAATTTACTATTAAAATTGAATGAAATAAATACAAAAAGATCAAAATATTCTTCAAACCCTTAAAAAATGTGAGATAGTGAGTGGTGAAGGCAAGACGTCTAAAGAGATTCGCCGGTGGAGGATCGTCATTGGTATAGGATGGACGGTGATAATGGATGGGTGATCAAGTGGAGGAAAGCTATAAAGGAAGTATGGGCAAATAATCAGCATGTGTGATTCTGATTTCTGTTTTTCTGTTTTTTTTTTTTAAAAAAAAAACAGTTTTATAAATTGTTTTTAAAAACAAGTTTTGGAGATAAACAAGAAGAACAATAGTTTGGATAGTTATTTAAAAAAATATATATGTTTTTAAAGTGACGTGGTGGGTGCTACCACCAGCAGTGATGTGACAGTGGTTGTTGCTAGTAGTATATAGTCTATAGTGAATAGGCGGTGGCTTCAAAAGATTAAAAAAAAAAAGGAAAAAAGAAAACAAGATAATACCTAAAAATTATTTTTATTTTTTATTTTTAAAAATATTTTTTTTATTTCAAAAAAACTAATTGAAAACAATTTTCCATACATGTTTCTTAGTTTTTTTTTTCAAAAAAAAATAAACTACTTTTTTTAAAAAAAATCAAACAAGCTCAATATCCTTTCTTAAATTCTCACATGTTGCATAGTCCTCATTCACATAACCCAACAGTGTGTCCCTGATAGATGCATCTACTTAAGTAATCGACTTTACAAGATGTAATTTCCTTTATATTATAAATAAGTCCAACCAAATATTTGAATTTTTCATTTTTAATATAAGAGCCACTTAGTTAACTAATTTGAGCATATTAGGGAAATGAAATAAATTGGTTAAGCTTAACAAATAACATTATCTCCATAGTATATCCCCATAAATTATATATTATTAGTTCATAAATTATTAGGTAAATTTTTTTTGGGGGAAATGATAATATATAAGGAAAAATGAATTGAGATCTTATAAAGTCAAATCCAATCACAAACTAGTGTTGATATATATTACGAATAGGAGGCAGGTAGTATTTTCTTTAATATTTGAAGTTGTTGAGGGAAATTAAAATACAGGTAGAGACATGGGGATGTAGGTCATAAAATATATATGTATAGTAGTTGGCATGTGATACCACTTCTTGTATTCTCGAAATTGTCTAGATTGCTTTGGTTATCATTATGGTTATGATTTGGTGGCTTATGTGTATAATATGAGGTTGAAGAACCTTTTTATCCCTAAACTATTTTTTTGAAGCACTCGTATTTTAAATTATTCATCAGAGTAATATTATCACTCAAATGTCAAAATTGTTAAAATGTGACCTCTTAACTATAATATATAGTGGACACTGAATTTTGATGTGCTAATTATTCCTATATAAATCCTTTACAGATGAAAAAAATTTCTCTTTAATTTAAAGTTAATATAAAATTAACTTCAAAGCTAATGTCTGTTAGTTAAAAGGTAACATAGTAACGACTTTAACATTTTGAGGGATGTCACTCCAATTAATAGTTTAGGATACTCAATACACCTTATGAAAGGCTCGTAGTTTAAGAAAGTCAAATATCCTAAATTTGTATAATATGTAATATATACAGCTCATGCTGCTGCTTTGTTTTTGTTTTACTCTGATGAGATCTTTGTTTCGGCTACAAAAAGAATAAGAACATGGCCTTTCGTTAATTAAAGTCCTAATTTTTTTTGCCACCACATCATCTCACCCAATTGTTCTTGCCTCCTCCTACCTTCTCTTATTTTTTATTATATCTTGTCGTATCATATTCATCAATTTTGTTTGTTCCTAATTATTCTGAACTAGCTCTCGTTTACACACACACACACATATATATAATGTTTTTTTAAGCAAATAGTTTGAAAGTTGTGTCTGTTCATATACAGACGGGATTTATTTACACAAGAGGGGAGAGCCTCCATGATAATGCCTCTTAATGATAATTTCCTAATTATAATCTCTGATTGATGGGGATACTAATTAATTCTATACTAATTACAATATATTCCATAACATATATTTCCTAACACCCCCCTAAATTGGAACTTATACATTGATCATACCCAACTTATTACAAAGATACTCAACTCGTGTCCCATTTAAGGTTTTTGTTAAAAGATCTGTTAGCTAGTCGTTTGATTGCATGTGCCATGTAGATACAATATTCTCTTTGATCTTGTCACGAATAAAGTGATAATTGATTTCAATATGCTTCGTACGCTCATGGAACATAGAGTTCGATGTATGTAGAGTGATGCTTTATTGTCACACCCATGGTTATTAAAAACGCGTTTTAAAACGTTAAAAACGCGTTTTTACGTTTTAAATTAAGTAAAACGAGTTTCGTTTGGGGAAAAACGCATAGGGGGTAAAAACATAAAAAAACACATCCATAAAACGTAAAATCGTAAAAGCATGCGTTTTTTGGAAAAAAACGGAAGTCAGGCCCAATATTGCATATTTTGAAGGGAAAATTACATTTGAGCCCCAAGGACCAGAATTAATTACAAAAAAGTCCCCCACCAAAATCCCATTACAAAAAAGTCGACTTTTTTGTAATTAATTAAAAAATTCTCAATCCGTATTTACAATTAGAAATATTATATTAACAACTGAAAAATGCTATATTTACAATAAAAATTCTCAATCCGTATTTACAATTGGAAATGTTATATTAACAACTGGAAATGTTATATTAACAACTTAAAATATCATATTAACAATTGAGAATTTTTGTTGTTAATATAGCATTTTCAGTTGTTAATATAGCATTTTTAGTTGTAAATACGAATTGAGAATTTTTCAATTAATTACAAAAAAGTCCGAAGGACTTTTTTGTAATGGAATTTTGGTAGGGACCTTTTTGTAATTAATTCTGGTCCTTGGAACCAAAATATAATTTTCCCTATTTTGAATTGTATTGATGTTATTTTCCTTTATTTAAATGATATTTGGTGACGATGTCGGATATTTTGATTGATTTTGCATTGATTAGTACATGTATGAAACTGTGGATGATGGCAAGTGCCTTTATTTGAATGATATTTGATGACAATGTTGGATATTTTGATTGATATTGTATGTGTATGGATAGTGACAGGTGCCTTATTTTACAAATTTTTTTAGTTATATATACAAGTAAAAACTACATTTTGTATTACGATTTTATGTTTTATGTTTTTTCATTCCCCTTCCGTTTTCACAACCTTGGTCACACCATAGTTTTATAGGTAATGCTGTGGCGATGCAAATTTCCTTCATGAGTTGAAATACCTACACAATTTCTTGTACTAATTGTGACATGACTATGTATTCTGCTTCTGCACTTGATTTTGACACAACACCTTGTTTCTTACTTCTCCAAGATATAAAGTTTCCACCAACAAACATACAGCAACTCGTAGTAGATTGTCTTGTGGCCTTAGATCCTACATGATATGCATCACAGAAGTGTTCAACTTTAGCGTGCACGTAGTCTTTGTAGAGGATGCCACGACCTGGGGAACCTTTTTGAATAATGCAAGATATGCTCTAAGGCTCACTGTGCCATTGTTGGAGATGTCGTGAATTGGCTAAGTACACTGATCGGAAAGGTTCTATCAGGGTGAGTTACTATCAGATAATTCAACTTCTCAATGTGTCTTCTATATCTCTGAGGAGATACAAATGGTTTTTAGTTTCTCTAGATCAATCTTCTTCTTTAAGTCATTAGGAAGTTCATCAAACATGTCACCATTAAGATCTAGGAACGAATTTGGAATCACAGGAATGTTGCTTGGTGCAGCTTCAAGCTTTCCAGTCTCCTTTAATAGATCGAGAACATACTTGCTCTTAGTCAAAAGGATGTCCTTCTTGCTTCTCAAAGCCTCAATACTAAGAAAGTACTTCAATTGAGCTAAGTCTTTTGTCTAGAAGTGGTAGTTAAGGAAGACTTTAAGTGTTGAGTTTCCAAAGATGTTACTCCCAGTAATCACAATATCATCAATGTACACTATTAGAAGAATCATGTCTGCATCGAACTACTGGTAGACCATAGAGTGATCACACTTACTTTAGCTTAAACCAAACTTCTTGACCACACCACAAAATCTATTAAACCAGGCACAGGAACTTAGCTTCACACCTTACAACGACTTTTGGAGATAGTACACTTTTTGATGCTCCCTTGAGCAACAAACCCAAGTAGTTACTCAATATAAACTTCCTTAAGAAAGTCACCATTCAAAAAGGCATTCTTAACATCCAACTGACGAAAATCATAATGATATGTGGTAGCCAGAGAGACAAGGAGATAAATTGAAGTGAGCTTAGCCACAGGGGAGAAAGTCTCATAATAATCAATGCCATAAATTTTAGCATACCCTTTTGCAATAAGTTGAGCTTTCAACCATTCTAAAGAACCATCAGCCTTAGTCTTAACCACAAAACACCCATTTACAACTAATGGCCTTCTTACCAAAAGGTAAATCAACAATAGTCCAGGTACCAACCATCTCAAAGGCCATCATTTATTCTTCCATCGTAGCATGCCAACCAGGCTTAGTCAAGACTTTATGAAGGGTGGTAGGGGTGGAGATAGACTCAAGGGTGGCCATAATAGAAGAGGAAATAGGGGACAACTGTTGGTAGGACACAGAAGAGGAGATATGATAGGTACAATCCGCATATCTCTTTAGAGGACAATGAGGATGGTTGTCGTTGCGGAGGGTAATAGGAAAGTCATCAGATGGGTCAACATCATAATCAAGTACAATTGTGTCAAGGACAAGAATGGTAGGATATGGAGACTCAAGATTAGGAACTAGGGAGGCATGAATGGAATCCATCGGCGAAGTAGTTACTGGAGAAGCCAGATTAGTGGCAACATCAGCATCATCAATGATGTCAGGTTCCAAAATAGCAGCCTATACTAGTGAGATAGGGACACAATAAATGAGAAGATAATCAAGCTCATCAATGATGAAGAAAGACTTAGGTAATATCAAAGACTTGAAGAAAGGAGAAGACTTATGAAATGTCATATCAGTGGACACAAGATAATGAAGAAGGTCAAGAGAGTAACACTGATAGTATTTATGGACTCAAGAATAACCACGAAAGGCACACATCAAACATTTGGGATCGAGTTTACTAACACTTGGATGAACATTCTAAATAAAGCAGACATGACAAAAAATTTTGGGTTCAACATGAAATAGGTTAGTAGTGGGAAACAAAATGGAATATGGGATATCACCACTAAGGACAGCCGAAGGCATGCAATTGATGAGAAAAATCCTAAAAGGATATATAGGACATAAGAGTGAAATAGGAGAACTTTGACAGTTTCTAAGAGATTTCGTTTATTTCTTTCAACAATACCATTTTGAGTAGGTGTATCAACACAGGAGAAATGGTGAAGAATGTCGTGATTATGATATAATTGATGAATGGGGCGGAAATATACTCCTTTACATTATCACTTCGAAGGATTTTCATAGGAGTATTACAATGGGTTTGAATTTCAACACAGAAATTACGAAAATGAGTAAACAATTCAAAGTATTGTTTCAAGTGGTTCGGGAAAAGTCATCAACAAAAGTGACAAAGTATCGATAACCAGTCTAAGACCAAACTAAACAAGGACTCCAAACATCATAATGTAAGAAAATAGTTTGAAAGTTATGTCTATTCATGTACAGATGAGATATATTTATATGAGAGGGGAGAGCTTAGTGATAATGTCTCTTAATGATGATTTCCTAATTATAATCCCTGATTCATGGGATATTAATGGATTTTATGTTAATTACAATATATGTCCTAACATATATTTCTTAATAGTCATATTATCCATGCACATTTTTAAGGCTTCATGCCATGTATGTGAATAGAAAATATTAAAAAAAAAAAGGATTGCACATGACTCACATTAATCTGTTATTTATAGTATAAATAAGATCAAATTGCAGGATCTTGTAATTTTACATTTTCACCATTTTAATGATTCAATTTCAAAATTTTAATTGTGTCTTTTTTGTATATTTGCATTTTTGTTTGGTTTTAGTAAAATTTACCGATGTAAAATTTTTATATTAATAACAAAAGTTGAATTCATAATTCATGTTCTTATTAATTAAATTAATTTTGTGTACACTTTTTTTTCCCATCCAAAAGATGGTGGCATATGGGACTTGGAGGATTGGCCATATTATTGGTAAAAAATGAGCAATCAAACTTCTTTTGAAGGCTAACGTTCACCCAAAAAAAAAAAAAATCCTTTTTTAATATATAAAAAATAGGGTTAACGTGTAAAAATATATATATAATTTTTCTCAAATTGCACCAAACAACAAATGTTGTTTTAGGGGCAAAAGTAATGGTTTCAAAATAGGTGCAAAAGTACCATTTGATAGTTAGTTTAACTTATGTTTTATAATGAAAGTGATGACAATTAATATGGACATTGGAGTGACATTCTTAAAAAAAAAAAAAAAAACCTTGCTAACAGGTGAAGCTTTGCAATTAATCTTACCCACATTTCACTATTTCAGTAGAGCAGGAAGGCACCACCTTTACTCAAGTGGATTCAAATCTAAATGCGAAGTACTGAATTTTCTTTACTAAAGCCAACAGCAAAGCATAAACAAAATCTACAAGCAAAGCAAAATAAGGTAGCCTAGACGTTTGTTACAAAATTTATTAGAACACACATCCAAAACACAAGAGCAACAAGGGATCTTGTTTTGACATTCAAATAGAGATTCACACGGAGTCAAATTTGTGCAACATTTTAGTCAATAAGATCTTTGTATATGAGAATGGTTGCAAAATTAGCAAAACCAAAATAATATACATCATAACTAGTAAACTTTTACAAGCTTACAAATCAAATATTAATACGTGCATACAAAACAACCTCATTCTTCACCAATTTCCCCAACCTAGGTAGAGCACACACTTCTTCAGGGCCTCCACGTTAGGTTCTGACGCCAACTCAATCGCCGTCGCATAATGCACAGCACTGCACCCATATGTGAGTTGGCGTCTTACTCTTGCGTGAGAGTCTCCATCAACATCTTTAAAAACACCGTCAGCAGCGATGGTTTTGTGTTCCAAGACAGCATTGTAGCAGTGGCCTTAGCAACGAATTTCATTGTTCTCACCTCCGTTTGTGCACAATTAATCACTCTTCTTGCAAGTGATCTAGTTTCTCTCCTCTGGTTTTGCACTTGGTCATACTGATAAAGTCAGTGTCTCCATTTTTGTTCAATCACTCGAGCTTCTCAATTTTTCCCCAACCCTAGATTCCTAATATTATTAAGTTAAGATCATCATAATACATATATTATATTACTAATTTTTATTATATTATATGATTTTCCAAGAAAATTTGATTTTCATTTTAATTCCTTGCCCAGTCAGTAAGTTTTTTTCCAGCATGTTACTCCAACATCCATATCATTGAACACATCATCACTTCTAGTACAAAAGAAGTCAAACTGATAGTCAAATATTACTTTTGCATCTATTTTGAAACCAAATAATCACTTTTGTCCCTAAATAAAGTATTTGATATTGGATGCACTTTGAAAGAAATCATATGTGTATTTTTACACCTTAACCCTAAAAAATAAATAGAAGAAGAAGAAATCCAATAGGTGGCTCCGTGTTTCATATCTAAAATTTGGATTTGTCATTGGGAGAATCCCTTTAAGGTCCCAAGGAACCAAACATTTTCAAAAAAGTCCTTGAGACAAGTCAGCTGTCAAAAAGGTCCCAAGGGACTTTTATGTCATACAATGCAGAGCTGAAATTATGCAAAATCCCTTGACTGAATTGCTGAAAAATGGAGGGAGTCACATTTCATAATCACTATGCTCTATATGTCTCAACGTTGATTTCAAGCTCTGGCTGAAAGGCGAAACCCTTAACCACCGATCATTGAAGCAACAAAGAACGACAAAACAAATTCAGCGTATTTCTGAAGTAAAATCATAACCACATCACCTTTCTTGAACCCAAGCTTAGAGAATCTGGCGGCAATCTTTCGTGACCGCAGGTGAGCTTTTGGGTGGGGGTAAATTTTTTCGGTGGAGCGACGATGAGGTAGGGACTATCAGCAGATTGGGCAAGATTCTTGAAGCAATAAGCGTGAAGAGGAAGATGGTTCGAAATTGGTCTGTCTAGTAATTTAAGACATGGTTATGTTTTAAATATATAACTTATTCAAAGGAAGACAAAGTAATTCGGTGTATTCGAAATGTACATGGATTTGTCTTAGAGGATAGACCTTTAAGGTATTAATACCTATTTTTATTCACCTTTGATACTTGGAAAGTTTAGCTCAACTCTTAAATTTTTTTATGGTCATTGCCATTTGTAGGGCATGTTTTGGAACAACAAAACATTGCATTGCATGGCATCGAAATGTGGTATAAAAATCACAATATTTATATTGATGGGCGATGCTTGGTTATAGTATAGAATCCGTTATTATATGTTTGCTCTAGTTTTTGATGTTGAGACAGTTTTTCTTTATCCGTAGGCAATGAGTTTTGATGTATTAGGGTATCTGTATTTATAAAAGCTTTCATTTTTGTGCTTATCCTAATTGTTGGTTTAATTTATGCATGGCGAAAAGGAGCACTAGAGTGGTCTTAATTCTTGAATATTTATACAATAAAAAAACATTGAGAGAGTTATGAATTCCATTGAGTTTCCCTTATTTGATCGAACAACCCAAAATTTTGTTATTTCAACTACATTAAATGATCTTTCAAATTGGTCAAGACTATTCAGTTTATGGCCACTTCTCTATGGTACCGGTTGTTACTTCATTGAATTTGCTTCCTTAATAGTATCATGATTCAACTTCGATCATTATGGACTGGAACCATGATCTAGTCCTAGACAAGTGGATCTAGTTTTAATAGTAGGCACGGTAACAATGAAGATGGCTCTTTCTTTAGTGAGATTATATGAGCAAATGCCTGAACCAAAATATGTTATTACTAAGGGAGCCTGTACAATTACAGGGGGATGTTTAGTACCAATTCTTATAGTACTGTTCGGGGCGTGGATAAGCTAATTCCTGTGGATGTCTATTTGTCGAGCTATCCACCTAAATCGGAGGCCATTATAGATGCTATAACAGAACTTTGTAAGAAAATTTCTCAAGAAATCTACTAAGATCAAATTCTGTCTCAACAAGAAAATAGGTGTTTTACTTCCACCCACAAGTTTCATGCGGGGTGCAATACTCATACCGGCAATTATGATCAAGGATTACTCTATCAACCACCATCTACTTTAGAGATACCCTCTGAAACATTTTTCAAATACAAGAGTTCAGTATCCTCCCACAAAATGGTGAATTAGGCAAGATCCTTTTTTTGTACAAACTAAGAACAAGACAATCTTCAAAAATTGTATCGTAATCGTAAATATTAAATACTAATACAAAACTTATACAAATAAAAATGAAAAATGTGGGAGAGATAAAAAAAAAATGCAGGGTTGTTTGTCTGCTTGGCTAGTCAAACATGGGCTAGTTCATAGATCCTTAGGTTTCAATTACTGAGGAATAGAGACTTTACAAATAAAGCCCGAGGATTGGCATTCGATTGCTGTCATTTTATATGTATATGGTTACAATTATCTCTATTTCCAATGTGCCTACAATGTAGTGTTAGTTCTCATGTTTTTGATGTTTTGATAATAACAATTATAATGTAATTAAAGCTTAATTTTCAATGAAAATTTGATGTCTCAATTTGCCTCTAGGTAATTTAATTATACCTCGAGTTATCTTGCTTGAATATTTGAAAATTCATTTTCGCGCTTTAAGGTTGCCTCTAATCACTTAATAATTGACTCAAGGCACATGAACATTTCCATTTTCCTAATGTGCGTCTTTTTGACAAGTTAATGGAAAAATCGTAATTATGTTGAACTTTACCTTTTGCCTCTAGTCAATTAGTGACTTGCCTCAAGTCATTGCTTTTCGCTCCAGATATGACTTTCAAAATAGCCTTTAATGGCAAAGTCATAATTATGCTGAACTTTACCTTTTTGCCTCAAGTCATTTAGTGTCTTGCCTCTAGTCAATATGTCTCTAGACACCATGACTCTAGTCATTTATTTCATGCCTCAAGTTAAATTTTTTCTAACATCTTTTTTGAACTTGAACGTGTATGCCTCTAGGCATCCCAAAATTGCCTCTAGACAATATGACTCAAGGCATCAATTTATTTGACTCAAGGCATCTAAGGTGAACTCATTATTACTATGCTCCAGTTGATTTTGCCTCTTGGCAATAAGTGAGTTGCCTCTAGGCATGTCTTTTTCCTCTAGGCATATAACTTTTGTTTCAAAATATGATTCTAAGCATATTATTTTGACTCAAGGAAAATTTTCCATCTTTTACGTGAAAATCGTTTTTGCCTCTAGGCAATAAGTGACTTGCCTCTAGGCACCATATTTTTGACTCAAGGCAAAATCTTCAAATGCTTTATTCTTACCTCTTGTCATGATCCTCAAGTCATATCTTTCTAAATTTTCAAATCACCGCCTGTGTAAATTGAAAATCAATACTTGTGATTTCATAACCTCATATATTAATTCATTACTATTCCTAAGTGCTTTTAACATGTTTGCTAATGAGTTTCAGATAATTATATCTTGGATTAAACAACAAATTGCAATAAAGCAATTTGTGTCTAAAAGCATTTAATGCAGTTGCTAAATCGAGTCATATTCACAATAACCAATTCTCTGATCATTCTAAAGTTTTTGCTACTATTTCATCTGCGCAATTAATGCTATTTCACAACGGACAAAATAAAAGGAATGAAGAGAATGTCATGACGGCAAATCCACTTAGATTATTAACAGCGAAAATATTAACCAAGCTTCATCTGTCTAACGACAATATTTAAGAGTCACAACAGTTAATGTTCAAGCTTCACCAAGGTCATTAATTGCAACAATTATAAATACCTGAAGCATTGAATTCGCCAACCACCGAAACGATGTGCATTCAATTTATATTTATTACAATCTGTTGTTTCATTAACTTCACTATTATCTTTAGATATTTCTGTGCGCTTCAGTTTTATCATTTTATCTACTCATGAGGAGTTTCAAAACGCTTATTTGATTACTTGATTTGTAAAATCTTAATGTTGTGGAACCTTAAGTGTTGGGTATACAATTATAGCTTGTAAGGGGGAGTGAGTCCTAGTAAGAGGATCATTCGAGTACAGTGTGTAATTGTATTTGCTTTGAAAGATAGTAGAAATCCCGAGTGTTCTGGGGACTACACGTAGGTCAAAGAATTAGACCAAACCAGGATAAACTCTTGTGTCTTTCTGTTTATTCTCTCAGTCTCTGTTCTTTAATGTTCTTGAGCAATCGGCGAAAGAATTTTATAATCACCTATTCACCCCCTCTAGGTGATATTCTTCTTCATTTGGTATCAAAGGATTGGCTTCTCTATTTGGGCTTAACATCCCGAGATAAATCATGGATGGAATATTATCTGACGGTGCCTCAATCAATCAACCACTAGGATTCAATGGTGAGCACTACTCTTTTTGGAAAGCAAAGTTCAGAGTGTTCGTGCTAGCTACTGAATATGGTATCTATCAAGTGATAGAGACTGGAGATTACACTCCTACAAGGGTCGTAGATGGAATCGATGTTCCAAAGACAGAAGTTGGGTTCGATGAGAATGACAAGAGAAACATCACTCTCAACAGGAAGGCAATCTTAATGCTACAGAGTGCTCTTAGTCAAAAGGAGTACTTTCGGATATGCAACTTGTCAACCGCAAAGGAGATGTGGAAGGCCCTGGAGATAACATATGAAGGAACTTCCAACATTAAGGAGAACCGTATCAATACTCTAACCACCGAGGATGATTTACTTCAGATGAAGTCTGAAGAAACTATTGTCGAATTTCAACTGCGATATACTCATCTAACAAAGCAGTTGGCAGCTCTGGGCAAAACATATGAGCAAGGTCCTCAAGTCAAAAATTCTCAACGTGTTGACAAAAGACTGGGAGGCCAAAGTCACAGCAATAGAAGAGGCACGTGGAGAATCAATGGCTTCAGTTGTTGCATTGTTCGGGAGTTTATCAGAATATGAGAGCAAGCTAAAATTCAAGAAGGACCTGGACGAAGTCAACACTAGTAGAAGTAAAGGCATCACTCTCAATGTTGTGAAAGAAAAGGAGGATGAAGACGAAGATGATGAGGATGATGATGAGATGGGCATGTTCGTACAAAGGTTTAAGAAGTTCTACAAGAAGTGAGGGTGAGGGAGAGAAAGAGGACTTCCATTGTTGGAAGGGTTTAAGATGTGGTGGTTGTTGGGGCTAGACTCCATTGTTGCAAGGGGAAGGAAGCACAGATGAAGAAGACGATGAACAGTATCACAAGTGAAAAACTTGACGAAAGGATTAGTTATTCCCATTACTGAACTTGTAAATACCATTAACGAATTTGTAATTCTCATTATAAGATTTGTTAAAATTAACATTATTTGTTGTATCATCAGAAACACAAGTGAAATTTTTTAACAAATCTTGTAATGGGAATTACAAATTCGTTAATACTATTTATAAGTTCAGTAATGGGAATAACTAGTCCTTTAATCATGTTTTTCACTTGCATCTCTGATGAAACAACAAATAAGGGTCAATTTTAACAAATCTTGTAATGGGAATTACAAATTTGTTAGTAGTGTCTACAAGTTCAATAATGAGAATAACCAATCCTTTCATCAGGTTTTTCACTTATGATAATGTTCATTATCTTCTTCATCTCTCATTCCTTCCCTTTCCAACAATGGAATTCCTCCTCCTCTCTCCTCACCCTCACTTCCTCTCCTTCTTCCCAATCCTTCCTATACTTTGTGCAAGTTGCAGAGAAGTATCCATGGCAGGGAGAGGGGAGGGGGAGAGTTAGAGAAGGTGAGGAGAGAGAAAAGATACTTACCCTTTAATCTTTCCTTAGCTTCCCTTTCTTTGCATATGATCCTCCAAAAGCTCACCTTTCACTTCCTCCTCCACCCACTATGTTTTTTTTTGTTGCTCGAAGCCACCTCCTCTGTTTTTTTTCCGAAGGACAATGTCAACTTTTCACCGCAATTTGCATATCCCTCATTGACCCATGTCCCTTCTTAGTCTTTTAATAAATTTAGTAGGCTTTTAGGGGTTTAGCGAATTCAACTGGTATTTAAATAGAACTTTTTCCTCATTAATCACGGTCAATTTTGGGCTTCATAACTCACAAGGGTTTGGAATTGGAGTCCCACGATTATTACAAGGTTTTATTTCAAGTATTATTCAAATCACTTCTTTTTTACAGAAAAAATTTGAATATGGCAATTTACTTATATAGCCAAAACAAGATAGTTTATTAAATTGTTCGATGTTGTAATTTAAATATTAGTGGTCTACTCATGTTTGAATAATGATCAACTCAATTATTTCATCAATTTTATTAATTAAAATATAAGGACAAATATTTTATATATAATTTTTAAAAGAGTAGTAATTAAATAAAAAAAATAGATCACAAGTAGTTGAAACATTATTATACTCCCTCATATCCTTATTATAGCACATGACTTTGGTCTTTGTTAATAATGTTTTTCTAATTTGTCCTTATTAATATATCATTAACAATAATCAAGTAGACTAAAAGATAAGAAAATTAAGAAAGATAATTAGAATGTCTTAGAAAATAAATGTTATATTAACTAAATTGTGTGTGTGTGTGTGTGTTCTATTAAGAACTGGAGGAGTATAAATAACACATAATTTAATAAAACAAAGTTACTAAAGTATTAATTGAATTATTTTTTCAAGAAAAAACCTATTTGTCGGTACCTATGCTTTTGTTCAATTTTTAATTTATTACCTCTATGTTTTTCCCTTCGAATGAAGTATTTTAATTTTGCTCAGTTAGCATCATTACCTTGATACAGGAATCTTAACAAAGAAAAAGTACAATATCTAATAGTGTCAATAGAGAAAAATTAATATTTAATTAAGAGGGGAAAAAGCCGTTACTAAATAAAAAAATGTCGGAAGTAAAATTACCTACAAAATGATTTTCTTTTTATTGGTTAAAGTATACTTTTAGTTTTTTAAGTTTCATATGAGGTATATTTTTAGTCTCATAACTTCATAAAGTATACTTTTGTTCCTATCTTTCAAACATTGTTAATGTCACGGGTACAAAAAAGCCTTTTAAGACCAGAGAAAAAAGGCATTGTAAGACTGGACTCGCGACCAGTCTTGTTCCATGCGGAATTAAAAGTATAGTTTTAAGACCGTCTTTTAAGACCGGATGAACGACAGGTCTTAAAAATTTAGACTGCACTTTTGAAATATCTGGTCTTAAAAAGGTTTCAAAATAATAACAAAAACAAATGAAATAATCGATCCCAAATCACCAGATCTGACAATATTTTGAATGTCCCTCCATCATCAGTGATGGAGAACCAGGAGAAGATTGGAAGCAACACCAACAAGAAAAACAAAAAAGATGAAAACAAAGTCTAGAAATAAGAAAACATAACAAGAAATAGAAATCATTCACAATGGAAATCAAATTTAAATCAATGTAAAATCAAAGGTGAAATTGAAGTCTAGATCTACAAAAAAATCACAAGCTTAAAGCAACCAAATCTGAGCAAGATCCTCTTGTCAATGCTGGCAAAGCTTCAAGCAACCAAAAGCGAAGTCCAAATCTGAGCAAGAGCGATCAAGGTAGGAGCAAATAGACTTAAGCTAGAAGAGATCTGGGTTTGATTTTAAGCCAAATCTGTGCGAAGGCGACATGGGAGGAGCCATAGATCGAAGAAGAAGGAGCCGTCGTCGTCTAGAATCCTCGAAGTAGTACGCTTGCGCCATTGCTGAGGATTGGAGTTGACACCATCGCAAAACACTTGAAGCATTTCATTGCCAATATTGCTAAGGATCTAATTGTGTGGCTCTTAGGACGACTTTGAAAATGGAAGAAATCACCAAGAGGGGGGTGAATTGGGGATTTCAAAAATTCTTTTTGAAAGTTGTTTGAATCTTTTCAAAAGCTTGAAAAACATAGAATGAAGAAGTAGGAGAAGAAAAGCTGGACACAAGGAATTTATATTGGTTCGGTCTTAACTTTGACCTACATCCAATCCTCAGATATCTTCTGGGTATTTTTCAGTATCTCTACAAGCTTTAATTACCACAATGTAAATCACATGCATTCCTAATCACTTAGGACTTGCTCCCCCTTATGAAAAACCGGAGCAAATCACCAAGAGAGGAGTGAATTGGGGATTTGAAAAAAAAAAATTCTTTTGCTCGATTCTGGAAATTAAATATTGAAGCAAGGTAATGTAGAGAAGGAGAAGTGAGAACAAGACACAGCAAGATTTATACTAGTTCGGTCTAACTCCTTGACCTACGTCCAGTCCCCAAACTCTCTGGGATTTTCCACTATCACTTATAATCAGTTACATACTCTGTACTCGAAAGCTATCCACTCACCAGGATACACTCCCCCTTACAAGTTGTACACTGATATTCCCAATCTCCAAGTCCCCTGACTTGAGATTCTTACTGCAAGTGACTTATCAGTTACACACTCCGTACTCGAAAGTTATCCACTCACCAGGATACACTTTCCCTTACAAGTTGTACACTGATATCACAACTACACACTCTGTACTCAGGATGATCCTTTCCCTATGACTCACTCCCCCTTACAAATTGTAGTTGTACAACCAATCTCCAAGTCCCCCGACTTGAGATTCTTTACAATCAAATGATTAACAGAAACAAACTCTCTCTAAGAGTAGATATTGATAAACACTGAAGAACAGATAAAAGAATCACAATACAGACTCAAAAATGCAAATGTTTTCAAGTGTAGCTTCGTTGTCTCTCTTGCTCTGAGTCTTCATAGCCTTTTATAGCCTAACTAGATGAGCTAGCCGTTACAATATCTTTTCCAACGTTCAGTTGCAAATCTGGAAAATGACAGTTGCAAATTTTGCTCTGTTCTTTCAATTCTTTGCTGAAATCCTGGAATATGTTGTTGCAGAACGTCTTCCAGATTCTTTGTCATTCCATGATCTTAATTTGACCGTTTCAGGTGATCTTAATGTGTTCCAACGGTCTGAACTAAACATCTAGGATAAGGGAGAAGAATCAGCCCTGTTCTTGGTTCTTCATTAAATGCACTTATTCTGGATCTTTGATTCTCTCTGATCTTCTGATGAACCTGTCTGAAACTTATCAAAAACTTGATCAATAATGTTAGGAATAATAATGCAACAAGATATGATAATTTCATATTAACCCATAATGATTTCGCAGATTGATTTGATCTGGTTTTCAAAAGTTACCGATGCAAACTCGAGTTTGGTGTTCTAGACTCGAGTTTGAGGTTCATCCACAGAGCAAGGTATGTTTGAAAGTTTCCTAAACTCAAGTTGACAAGTAACTGACTCGAGTTTGGTTCTTACAGAGAGGAAAGTCACGAGTTGATCTTGAATGAGATTTTGAACACTTGGCTAAACTCGAGTCATTTAGTGACTGACTCGAGTTTGAAGCTTTTATGAAAAACTTAAGTTTAAGTTCACAGTTTCAAAACTGGAGTTTAGAAATGCAGACTGGAGTTTACAAGACCTGAAATATTGCATAGCTCTCAGTATGATCCAGACCCGAGTTTTGATATTCAAAACTCGAGTTTCAGTGAAAATTGAAACCTTTGAAAAATCTTTTTATGTGTAAATTGGAGTTTCCATTTTTCAAACTGGAGTTTTCAAATCAGTCATTTACTCGAGTGTTTTCTGTTTGAGCTAAACTCGAGTCACCAAAATCTTGACTCGAGTTTCAGTGTGAACTGAAACATTTGAAACATCTTTGAAGGCCCAAACTGGAGTTTTCGTTTTCAAAACTGGAGTTTAGAAATCATGTAATAACTCGAGTATTTTCAGTTTGTCCTAAACTCGAGTCTCCAGAATCCAGACTTGAGTTTCAGTGGTATCTGAAACTTTGAAAACATCATGTTAATCTTAAACTGGAGTCTCTGAAATCAAAACTGGAGTTTACAAAATAAACAAGAGCTCGAGTGTCTCTGTTATAACCCAGACTCGAGTCTTCTTCGTCCAGACTCGAGTTTCAGTTGAAAACTTTAATCTTGAAGACTTTTGTATTTGGTAAACTGGAGTTTGTGGATATGAAACTGGAGTTTTGAAATCTTGATAAAACATTGAAGCTTCTGTTTGATCCTAAACTCGAGTTTCCAAAACATAGACTCGAGTTTACAGTTCTTAAGAATTTTGATTGCTCTCTATGTAATGCAAACTTCGAGTTTGTCTTACACAAACTGGAGTTTGGCCAGCTTTGTAAAAACTGATCTTCTATCTGTCAAGTCCAAACTCGAGTTTCGTTACCTAGACTCGAGTTTGCCTTGAACAGTAAGTTTTACAACTTATCAAAGACAAACTTCAAATTTAGTTTACAATTGTCAGTTATCATCAAAACACATAGAGAACTAACACCTTACACTTTGTAATTAAACAGCCCAACTCACAGGTTCCGCAACCTTGAGTTCTCACAAAATCAATCAACAAATGATTTTCAAAATCACACTCTCTTAAAGAGTAAATAAGCTTAAGCACTGAAGTTCAAAAAAATATTTTCACACAACAAAGCAAGAAATCAGAAATACAATCAGTTATGATTCAGTTGTGTGTCTTGCTCTACATCTTCATGGGTATTTATAGGTTAACTAGTGGAACTAGCCATTGCATTTTCTTCTCTAACGTTCAGCTGCAAATCTGGAAAATGACTGTTGCATATTTTCCTCTGTTCTTTCAATTCTCAGCTGGAATCCTGGAATTCGTTGATGCAGATGGTCTTCCAGATATTCTGTCATTCCATAACCTTTATTTGACCGTTGGAGAGTGATTTATTTGATCTATAACGGTCTGTACTGAACCATTGGGATAGAGGAGAAAAATCAGCCTTGTTCTTGGTTCTTCATTTATTGCACTTATTTCAGATCTGATTTTATCTTGATCTTTGCTGAACTTATCTGAAATTTACTCAAAACTTCATCAAAGATGTTAGAAATAATAGTAATACATGATATGACATTTTCAAATTAACCCATAAAGATTTCGCAGATTGACACAATCTGGTTTTTCAAAATCATCGACACAGACTCGAGTTTGTAGTCCCAAACTCAAGTTTTGGATTTGTCCAGAGAGCAAGGTCGCGACATGAGTCTTGAACATAGTTGGGAAAGCTCTCTAAACTCGAGTTAATAAGTGTCTGACTTGAGTTTTGAACTTTGATAGGAAAATGAGTGCTAAGTTCAAAACCTCAAAACTGGAGTTTAAGAACACAAACTGGAGTTTCTAAATGAGATATATTGATGAGCTCTCTGTATGGCCTAGACTCGAGTTTTGAAACTCAAAACTCGAGTTTCAGTGAAAACTGAAACTTTGAAATTTCTTTGTCAAATGTAAACTGGAGTTTCATATTCAAGACTAGAGTCTAGAAAACAAGTTGTAACTTGAGTGCTTTCTGCATGAACTAAACTCGAGTTTACAAAGTCAGACTCGAGTTTCAGTGAAGACTGAAACTTTGAAATTTCTTCTGTTTGACCCAAAACTGGAGTTTACAAGTCCTGTGAAAATACTGAAGCTTTTGAGTTCTTTCTGTTTGATCTAAACTCGAGTTTACATACCTAGACTCAAGTTTGTCTTGTTGTAAAAACTCTGAGTGCTCTCTGTGTCTCTCAAACTCGAGTTTGCCTTAGCAAACTGGAGTTTGGTTTTCTTTGCAAAATTGAGCAGCTCTTTATCAAGTCCCGAACTCGAGTTTTCCTACATAAACTCGCATTTGCCTTTGACATAAACTCGCATTTGCCTTTGACAGTAAGTTTTACAACTTACCAAGGACAAACTTCATGCTGAGTTTACAATTGTCAGTTATCATCAAAACACCTAGAGAACTAACAGACTTACGAAGATTGCGATTAGTTTAGAAGAAGAGGATGTCATTCTTGCTGAGGATTTGACCCGTGAGGCTCTTGGGACACTCGTTGAATCTATAACTTAGTAAATGTTATATCACCAAGAAGACAAGCACACTCACGGACTTAACTAGTTTAGCGAATTTAGGTTTTTTTTTAACACTTTTAAGACCGGTTGTTTGTAAAAACTAGTCTTAAAAGTATATTTTTAAGACCGGTTATTTGTAAAAACCGGTCTTAAAAGTGTTCTATATTTTTAAGACCAGTTATTTGTAAAAACCGATCTTAAAAGTAGTTCAGATTTAATTAGTTATAGTTAGCATATACAATTATATTATGCAATTATCTCAATTAAATTGTTAGAGAGATTTTAGGAATTAAGTTAGCAGATTATGATTTTTTGAATTTTGTAATTATATTCCTGATTGTAATCCCTAGATTATATTATGCAATTATCTTAATTAAGATGTTAGAGAGATTTTAAGAATTAAGTTAGCAAATTATATTTTTTTGAATTTCGTAATTATATTCCTTATTGTAATCCCTAGATTATAGGAACTGCCTAGGTCAGAAGGTTATTTACTTATTAGCATCTGTATATAATTCCAATTAAGCGAAGGAATAAAACATCACATTCTTGGACTCATCTCTGATTCGCGTCTTCTCAAAATATTTACGAAATTGCCACCGGTCATGCTTTTAAGACCGGATCTTTTATAATCTGGTCTTAAAAGTGTTCTATATATTTACAAAATTGCCACCGGTCATATTTTTAAAACCGGATCCTTTATAATCTGGTCCAAAAAGTTCTTTATAATTACGAAACTGTCATCGGTCATACTTTTAAAACCTGATTCTCTATAATCCAGTCTAAATGAGGCGGTCTTAAAGCTCTTTTTTGCACTAGTGTGTTGCTGATGAAAAATATTAACACAACAAATTGAACTGATAACTGTGCAACTGACATAGTTTATTTAAGTTTTAATTTTTTTAATATAATATATTTAGATTATTAAACTAAAATAAACTCATAAATCTTTGCAAATGAAATCTAGATTTTGAAATTTATATTATTAAATTAATATATTTAGATTATTAAAATAATATTTTTATATTTAGATCATTAAACTAAATATTTTTAATATAATTAGGGTTATGATAATGATTACTTCATCAAAGATTTTAGATATTTTTCAGTTATACATATTTTAAATTTTAAATTAATATATTTTAATTACACAATCAACACTTGAACTTACATAATCATTAGTTGAGTTGTTACGTCACTATTTTCCTTTAGTAACATTAATGATGTTAAATTTATAGGACCCATAGCATACTTTATAAAATTAAGAGAGCAAAAGTATACCTCATATAAATTTAAAAGATTAAAAGTGTACTTTAGCCATTTCCATTTTTATATATGCTTTTACTCAATAATGTAAGAAAAGAGTTATAAAATCCAACTCAGTTATTTTGTCGAAAATTTTTACTGGACTAATCAAGAATTTTGTTACCTAATTTACTGATCTAACAAACTGATTCAAAATGAGTCTTAACTATTGATGAAATTTTGTTACCCGAACAAAAGAAAAACTAAAAATGAAAGTGAAAAAGACAGAGGAGGGTAACTGAACCTGAGCTGAATCAAAGGTTTGACTTTGAATGAGGTGTGTCGCGTTGTGGGTTACTGCCCAGAAATGGGGACCTGAATTAGTTTTGAACGACCCCGTAATTTACTCCACTCGGACCTCATCGCTTGTTGTGCACCTCCTCGTAAGCCACTCTGAAAAATTGGAGCACTGCATTCCACGCGCAAGTGAAGATGATGACCTTCGTTGTTCTTGAACCTGACGACTGAAATTTGCATTTACTTTTATTATCATCACACAATTGAATTTTGTACCTAGAGTTTGTTACAGTCTGCAACAAATATAACCCATTTTCAAACCACCACAAGCTTATTCCATTATTTCCTATATTCTGAAGTCTGACCTTTGACTAAAAAAAAAAAGACTTTTAATTGAAGGTTTTTTTTTAAAAAAAAAAAAAAGATGTGATAGAATTTGAGGGCTTATCACAATTGGTCACATCACTTCAAAAAAAAAAACGTGTACGAAAATAGTTATAGTTAAACTCTTGGTGAGAGCCTTTCCTAAAAAAAACCCTTATTTAAACATAGAACTAAACATTATTTGTGTGATGTCCGACCTTTAGGGCCTCTTATTTACCTGAGTTATTGCGCATAACATCGAAATGATTTGGATGACTTAATGCGGATATAAGTTTTTGGGAAACGACTTACTTATTATAACTCGAAAATAATTGTATCATTGCATTAATCCATTTTTTCTAGAAATTTAACATGTTAAGTCCGGGATAGGGGATAATAGTAGAAATCCAAGATAAGGAAAATGACAAACAAGTTAAATTACAATATGATCTAAATATAACAATCACAAAGCTGCTTCTCTTCACAGCCGCGTTTTGCCTCGTGATCCCGATCCACTGCTTGTCTCTTTCATACAATCTGGAGTTCCAATGAAGGGACCCTAGGGATAACAGTTAATCTTATACGCAAATATGAAGCATTAATGACCACATAGCACATGTTAAATACAGATAAATATGTAATACAATAAGTCGCATTGTAGCTGTAGTTAACGGCCAAAAACCATAACCTTTTAGGACACGCAGCCCTGTTCGTAGAACACGCAGCTCTATGGGACATGCAACCCCAATGCATAGCTAGGATACATACATGCAATTATCTAGCAGACATAGCTACTCATACAAGAATACAACAATACAAGCTAATAAGATAACAATTACCCACCTCAGTCTTGTGTCCTTAAGTCTTTCTCGGAAGTGCCAGGATCAGTAGAAGTATCTCAGAATGCTTATAAACGGTATCATTACCATTAGTCACTTGGGACATCGAAAACCCCTAACATCTCTCTCTTGCTCTCTCCCCGAATTCCCTAGAGGGTGCCGGGTTGTGCTAGAATGTGTGCGTTGAAGTGACGGGTTGCAGAGTGTTGAGGTAAGGTTTATGTGTCATAGTTGTAGTTGTATGTTATAGTTGTTGTGTAGTTGTAGTTGTTGTGTAGTTGTCGGGTTTGTGGTAGTAGTTGTATGTAGTGTTGTGTAGTTATCAGGTTTGTAGTTGTAGTTGTATGTAGTATTGTGTATTGCTGGTTTTGTAGTTGTAGTTATATGTTGTAGTTGTTGTGTAGTTGTCGGGTTTGTAGTTGTAGTTATGTGTAATGTTGTGTAGTTGCTTGGTTTCTAGTTATAGGTTGTAGGTGATGTGAGCTTGCAATTGTCGGGGTGGGGTTCGAGTGTAGTGGTTGCCAAGATAGAGCTCAGGTGTGGTGCAGTTGTGTGCGCATGGTTTTGTTAGGGAAAGACACAGCCCTCAATGGAAGCATAGAAGAAGTATACAAAACTGAATCACAACGAACGCTTCCTCTCTCTCTCTCTCTCTCTCTCTCTCTCTCTCTCTCTCTCTCTCTCTCTCTCTCTCAATCTCAACTCTTGTTTGCATCAAGATGACTAAACTTCCAGACACTGCTTTTATATTAAACTTGTTCAACTGCTACTGCTCTTGCGTGTTCAGAGAGAGAGAGGAAAATGTGCGCAGCATGGGAGTGAGATTTTTCGTCAAATCTTTCCCTTTTTTCGTCACAATGCGTGATTGACATTCCATTCTTATTAAAACGTAAATTATCTAACCATGGGTCGGGTTAACTTAATTGGGCTTAGAGCAATTGAATTATAATAAGGCCCAAAGTCCAAAATAAATATTCACATATCATGCAGGCTTTTAGGATCTTAAAAATCAGAGATATTACAATTTGATTATGAAATAAATTCAAATAAAAGTGACATTCCAGGCTTATAAGGAAAAAAATCAAATGGTGCTCATTTTAAGTTGGACCATCTAAAACCATCAACATTGGTTTTGGAGGGTCTATATTCATTTTAATTCATTTTTATATTTTAAAAATTTTATATTAGTACATATTAGATTTTAAAAAGGATAATTTTTTTAATTGACACCTTTTTTAAGAAATTATTGTTGAGAAAATTTATGACTAAAAATTTTAAATCTAAACTGTTGTTGGATTTTAAATGATCTAAGATTTTATCATAATGATGAATACGAGCATTTAATGAGGATTAAAATGTATAACATTTATTTACTTAAGAAAAATTATATATTCTCATAAGAAAAAAGAAATTATATAGCAAAAGATGGGTTCAAGTTTTGCCTTGCCCTCTGTCTTTACTTTGTATTCATGGAAATTTTGTAAATAACTACTTTAAATCTAAGGAGAAAGAATAAAAAGCTGAAGAATATTTGTATTAAATTTAGGCGGAAACGTATTTAATTATGCGGTTTGTTCAATAAAGGAGTGGAGACAGGCAAAAGCAGGAAAAAGGACTGTTCAAAAGGCGTGCAGACAAGGGTGAAGGATTTCTACGGATACACAAAGACGAGCAAAACTGTGAGAACCTCACCTGCGAGCTGCCGGATCTCGGTCAACTCCCTTTGACCACGATAACGACAAAACCAGGGTCATTTTTGTAATCAACCAACATCTTTCCTTCTCTCTCTTTTTCCTTTTTACCTCTCAACATATATTCTCTTTATTTCACGCACACATATATACATAGACACACACACCAACACAAAATATGTTTATAAAATATGAGAAAATTGCTGAAGAGTTATCGTTACAAATTTTTTTGACTAAAAATATTTGGGGAAATCCTCCATAAGGCTCAATTAAATAAAAAAGGGAAAATTGACCTGGAGGCCCAATATGCAAACATAATTTCAGAAAAGACCCTATAGACTTTCCCATACCAAAAAAGGCCCTAGGGCCTTTTCTGTTATTAAGTTATAAGAGAAAATGACGAAAAATGCCCCTGGCATAAACTTGTGTAAATCTTCTCAAATCTTTTCAATTCTCCTCGTCTATCATTGACGATCTCCATGAAGCTCTCTCTCTCTCTCTCTCTCTCTCTCTCTCTCACAATTCTCCCCACTCCTTAAAATTCCTCTCTTCATTTCTATCACGGTTCAATCTCCTATCTAATTGGAGATCGCTTTCTTTCCTCTTCCTTTCCA
The DNA here is from genome assembly GCA_037074495.1 of Acacia confusa. NCBI lineage: Eukaryota > Viridiplantae > Streptophyta > Magnoliopsida > Fabales > Fabaceae > Acacia > Acacia confusa. The sequence goes on along the minus strand of CM073505.1, from coordinate 28,939,050 downwards.
GGGATCTTCAACTTGGCTAATCTCGTTCCGGTAATTTTCTCTCGAAACCCCACCATTTCTTCCATCATTATCTCAGGAAAATGTGGTTCTCTTTCTTATTTTTTAAATGTTTCGCTCAATATGCATGTGGAATATGCTTTACTAGAGTACTAGCAACGAATTTTTTTCCCCTCTTTACCAAATCTCTTGATACAAGATACTAGAATTGATTCTTGAATGCTTTCTTTATGTTTCGAGAATGGTGGAATGAATAGAAGTTGAGCTCGTGTACAATTTTACTTTCAATTTTTGAACATGAAGCTTAGCTAAATTAGTTAATTCACTGGGATGATTTTAATCGAGATAGAACGCTGATTTCTTATTATCCTTTGTCATCATTATTTGCGTATTGTTACTTTTAGCCTTTTGGGTCTGGGTATATTTATCTCCTTTTTGAGAAATATGCTTTCCACTCCATTTTGGTTTTTCAAATTGTGCATGAGAAAAATCAATGTATGTATAGTGATTAACCTCATGAATTCTACCTGAAATATGGCTTGACCTTCTCAAATCTTTGAATTGACGGGCATGAACTTATGCGTATATGACTAGTTGATTATTCTAAAATCTTGAATTTCCATACTGAAATAATTATTTCTAAAGCCATTCAATGCATTTTTCTCCACAAACAATATGTTCCATTGACACATGTTTTATGGTACCACTTGTTGAGCAATTGAGCTAAGTGTTTTCTCTGTTATATTCTCAATTTGGACCATTTCTGTCTTAAATCTTAGGTTGATTTTGTATTGGGAAGTTGGGTACACTCTAAACTACCAACAGGAGGATCCTTGGATATAACTAGTCTTTTAGCTTATCTCAATCTCACAAACGACTCACCAAACTTTGTGGTTGAACTTATAAGGAGTAGTCCAACAATGATGGTCCTCATTTTTGATCTGCCTCCTCGGAAAGATCTTGTGCTTTGGCCAAATGACCTCAAAACATTCTATGAGGATACTCAGCTGGACAAACACAGACAAGTTATTGAGAAAATCCCTGAGGTGAAGCCTTATAACTCTTCCTCGCTTTATATCCAGGCTGCTTCCTCTCAACAAATTTCAATATTGTATTGACTTGGACATTCATGTTGCTTTTCTAAACTTAATTGCTACTGTTTGTGTGTATATGGTACTGTCATGAGAGTGAACTAAAGAAGATAACTAGAAGAATTGAATTCCTTGATCTAAATCATAGTAATAAAATGCTAATCCTCTATTGTTTTGCTCATGAATTGTTGATATATTTGCTGATCTGCTATGCTATAAATGTAATAATTTTGGTCCTTGATTTTCCTGAGATTTTCATTGATTGTTGATCCATTTGATTTCAGGGTCTCATTTGATATGCCATAAATGTAATAATTTTGGTCATTGTGCATATTCTTTTTGTGATGCGTACTATTGCAAATTAAATTTTATGTTTACTTTATTTTTGCTTAGTTACATATGAAACATGTTTTGACATTTTAAATTTTTTTTCCTCCAGCAACTTTTCAAGAGGAGCATCAGGACCACATAGAAGTTGGAAAGCATTGAAGTTGGATGTTCTGTGGAAAATCTCCTTTTTGTTTAAATATATATGGTTATACCCCATTGGTCTTGCATAGCCTTATTCAATAGAACCTATGTCTACAAACAATCTTAATTTTGTTAATGCTAATTGTTTCTATGGGAAGTTTCATTTGTATCGATGAAAATTAGCTTCACAACTTTGTATTGTGTAAATGTCCTGATGATGGTTACTTGACATTTTGAATATGAATGAGAAGAATAATTTTTACTTGCATCTATGTTCTTTGTTGCTAGTATGTGAAGAAGCGGGAAAATGGAAAATAATTTGTTTGTTAGAGGGGGCTGATGGTGTTGTTAAAGGGAGCTGATGGTGTTGCTAATGGGGCTGATGGTGTTGCTAATCTGACTGATGAGATTGTTAAAGAGGGCTGATGGTATTGTTAAAGGGGGCTGATGGTGTTGCTAATAAGGCTGATGGTGTTGTTAATGGGGGGCTGATGGTGTTGCTAATGGGGCTGATAGTTTTGTTAAAGGGGGGTTGCTAATGGGGCTGATCATATTGCTAATCTGACTGATGAGGTTGTTAAAGAGGGCTGATGGTGTTGTTAAAGGGGACTGATGGTGATGTTAATGGGGCTGATGGTGTTGTTAATAGGGGGCTGATGGTGTTGCTAATGAGGCTGATGGTGTTGTTAAAGGGGGCTAATGGTGTTCCTAATGGGGCTGATCGTATTGCTAATATGACTGATGAGGTTGTTAAAGAGGGTTGATGGTGTTGTTAAAGGGGGCTAATGGTGTTGCTAATCTAACTGATGAGGTCGTTAAAGTGGGCTAATGGTATTGCTAATCTGACTGATGAGGTCGTTAAAATGGGCTGATGGTGTTGCTAACCGGGCTGATGGTGTTGTTAAAGGGGGCTGATGGTGTTGCTATTTGACTGATGAGGTTGTTAAAGTGGGCTGATGGTGTTGCTAATCGGGCTGATGGTGTTGTTAAAGGGGGCTGATGGTGTTGTTAAAGTGGGCTAATAGTTTTGACAAGACCATCAGCCCCCTTAACAACACCATCAGCCCCATTAGCAACACCATCAGCCCCCTATTAACAACACCATCAGCCCCATTAGTAACACCATCAGCCCCCTTTAACAACACCATCAGCCCTCTTTAACAACCTCATCAGTCAGATTAGCAACACCATCAGCCCCCTATTAACAACACCATCAGCTCCATTAGCAACACAATTAGCCCCCTTTAACAACGCGATCAATCTCATTAACAACACCATCAGCCTCATTAACAACACCATCAGCCCTACATGTGTTAATTGGGATGATGGTGTTGCTAATGGTACTAATGGTTTTGTTAATGAGAGTTGATGGTTTTGACAACCGGGTACCTGATCATATTCATTTTTACTACTCCTACATACACAACCAACAAAGAGAATATCTACAAGTACCAATTGTGGTTGTCATTCATATTAAAATGTCAAGTCAACTACATCAGCAAATTTACAAAACTAGCTCCTATCAATGAACTCAAGTGTTTTGTACAAGTTGTGTAATCTAATCTAACAAACAACCAACAAAATTCAGAAATTCAGATACAAATTTAACCAAGTCAACCTATTTCCATAAAACCAATTAAGATACACATAAACTAGCGGCTCATCTTCCACACTTGAGAGTCTTCGATCATAGACAACACCTTCGCTCACTGTGTGTTGGTTGGATGATTGACCAACCACCACAACATGCCAATCTTTAGTTCTCGGATATCATTGGCTTCATATGAAGGCATTGTGTACCCATCCTCTTGCTCTGTGCCATCCCATAATTGCAGCCGAGACAGGACATGAACACCACACGAAATTGTGTATAAGTGCTACAGGGCAGTTGAAGAATCCATCGATCACTGAAAATGGAAGAATATTTACCACAAAACAGTAATCCATATAAATACAGTATATTATATGAATGCTGATCTCCAAAACTCAAGAAATGCATAAAGAATCGAAGCTGAATGCAGTAATGATGTGAGATATTTTAATATTATATGGCTTCAAATATTTAAAATTTCACCCAAGTATCATCAAATACTGGAGATTAAACATATGACTATAACAAGTTTAAAAACTCACAATATCACTTATATAAGGGTCAAGAAAAGAAGGAAAAGACAAAACTTGAAAGCAACAAAGTCCCTACCAACTGGCACACAATTACTACAGAAAAATGTGCCCCCCTTTTTCATGTTAAATAGTGGTCATATGGTGGGGGAAAGTAAATAATTGCAAAAAATTATAATTAGAAATGCAAAACTGCTTTTGTTTGTAAATATGTAAATTAGAGAAAAAAACAAGAAAAGTCATTTGTTCTTGATGAGAAATTTAGGAATTAAGAATCCAGAATGTTATTTAATCCTATATATACTTGTTCCCTTCTTCCTTTATCCAAAAAAATAGATAACAATTCAGTCGAAAGATAAACTCTCAAGCAAATGGCCCAACTTCGTCTCCGACCTTTACAATAAAAAGACACCAAAAGTTTATTTAACTGGTGAAAATTAAAAATTAGTAAAACAGAATGTAATGTTGTTAACAGTGGGTTTAGCAAAGTAATTCAGTAATGCTCAGAATAATGAGACCACAAACAACTAAACCAATAGCAACATTATCCACAGTATCCTAGAGGCATGACTTTGAAAGGAAACATATACATTTCTAAAGGCTTTAGGATAGAAATTACTACTGAGCTTGAAGCAGAAATTTTCTTCAAATTCTATTACTCGGAATACATTTAGCAACATATACAGCTATTTAATGAAAGCCCATCCTTACTAGATACTTAGCAATAAATGGAAGAATGAATGCCCTATCAGTCCCCTATTTAACGATGCTACCAAAAGATGTTTCAATAACATTTTCTTAAGTAAGCTCTAAACTATTAACCATCTGCAGTAATGTCTCAAATAATTAATGGAAGAACCAACAAAGCATTACTAAAGAAAATAGATGTCTAGTCATCAAATTTTCAAGCTAGCAGAACTAATCTTAAGTTGTAATAAAATTGATAAAAAGGAATTTTAGATAAAAAGGGGGTAGGAAAAGATTGATGTTGAAGATAGAAAATGTTTAAGAGAGGCATATAAGATAATCAATAATAAAATAGATGTCTTTACCATGCCACCCGTAAATGTATGGTTAATAGGATTGAGTATAACAAGATTAAAAATAACAATTCTTAGAAACATTTAATTGTTCAAGGCACTGGCTCAAGTGGAGCTTCCCCTGGACACAAGTGATTGGGGGTCCTGGTCTACCTAGGTTAATCTCTATCCTGCCCCTTTCACACTCACAGCTCCCAGTCCTTTGTAAATTGTAACAAACTTTTTCCAAGAAAAAAGGTTAGGCAATGTGCATCCTATGTCAAAGGTTTGAATTTTGACATCTAAAGATAACATATCTTATGAAGGTATATGTCAGTTTATGGGGAGAGGTGAACAAAGTAAAGTCCAAAAGTAACTAAATACATCCAGGAAATGTTGTTTGATGGCAGATTACTCCCATCCTACACATTGATTTTGAAAAGGCCAACCCATTGGGAGGTGTTTGGTTGAAAAGCTGATGAAGAAGTGGCATGGTAGAGAACTAGTTCATTAAGTAGGTGGTCATCAAATGAAGCCATAAATTATTGTTGTTCATTGACAATGAAAGATCACATTCAATTGGTCGGGGCTACTATTGCACAACATGACTAACAAATTTGTGAAAGATCAGTCACAGTCAGTGCACTAATTCTGATTGCAACAGCCTATGCGATGGATTATCGAATTAAAGTGTTGTGAAGAATTTGATAATTTTATCTGCCTCATGAGTCCTGTATAGGTTGGACTAAACAATGATTGCAAGGAAGATAAAAGATTATTTTGCCTACATTGTTTCATTAATCAAATTAAAAAATTAAAATGCATATATTTGATCCCTCCAAAGTGCTAATTTAAAATTACATTATGTCAGCATAATTAGTCGCAGAGTTGGGGCATATGCTACCACATTCTTGAGTTTAATATTTAGGTTACCTAAACTCAAATCCACAATGAAAATTGTGGCATCAACTTGGTTATTTACATTCCGTCATTCAATTATCTATTTTCATAAGCCATGGCACAAGATTAGAATAAAGTTTTGGGCTCTCAAAAGTCCTGTTGGGAAACAAACTTTTTTTCCTTTTACATTTTTAAAACATAAAAGGGAAAAAATTCATCTGTGCATATGAACTGACAGTAGTCATCTGGTAAGAATTTCACCTCAGGTAAACTATTACCCTGCACTAAATAGGAACGCTTTACTTTTGAAAGCCCATTTAAGTCCTCATCCCTTGCCAGACAAAACCCATAACAAAGCAAAAGTAGTCTTGAAGATCATGATTAACCTAAAAAATTGCAAAATTTTACCAGGAAAAACGAAGAACTGGGGGAGACAACCTCAGACGACGGTGGTTGCTTGCGAGAAAGGAAGGAAGAGCAAAGGTGAAGGTGAATCTACAATGCGAAGGCGAGGCTTGCGAGAAAGGAAGGAAGAGCGACGATGGCGCAATGATAAATTGTAGTTTTTGTCAAATGGAAGAATAAAGTGACGAAGGATGGAGGGATTGACTAATGTTCGAATTAGGGTGGTTGTTCGTCGGAGGACGAGGAAGTTTCAGAGCAAACCAAATCAAGTGGGTGGTTTTGAGAATGCTTCAGAGTGTGTGAGTGTGGGTCTTGAATGGTTTTGTATGTTGTCTCAGAATGGGTTTTTGGTCATTTTTTCTTATAACTTAATACCAGAAAAGGCCCTATGGGAAAGTGTGTGGGGCCTTTTTTGTATTTATCTTGGTAATTTGGGCCCCCAGATCAATTTTCCCAATAAAAAAAATGTTAAAAAGGGCCTTAACAACTTTCATATGTCAGAAAAAGCCCTAGGGTGTGAATATGTGATGAAAAAACAAAAACACCAATTGACAAATGAGAGAAGGGGTAGTGTGAGGGGGTTTTTTTTTTTTGTCTTTTCATTACACATTCATTGGCCTTTTCTGACATGTAAAAGTTGTTAGGGTCTTTTTTGATATTTTTTTTGTTTAATTGGGGGCCAAGAGGATTTTCCCACAATATTTTAGAGCTCTCTTCTTCCGTTTTGCATGTAAATGGAGATAGGTTGGGTACAGTTAAAAAATAGTAGTAGTTACATCACTTAAAAATAAGTTTCATTTGGGTCATTAAATAAATTTCAGTTATTTTTACATAATAAACTTTGCAATATAGGTTTTTTTTTTTAGGTCCAAACACACTTATATTAATATTTAAATCAAAAGATACAAGAGAACATAAAATTACACTGGAATAAACCAGAACAGTACTGGAATACAAACAAATAAAACACAACAAACCAAATAAAAGGGAAACTAACAGTCAAAACAACTAAAGAGGCAGGAAAAAAAGTAGCTCTAGCGATTGCACCGATCTCTTGAACATTCAAGGTTAGAAGTGACAAGAAAGAATGTGTTGGTTGTAAAACCCACCCCATAGGACACACCTTCTTATAAGGATAAGGTGCACAATGATGAGCTACACAATTACCCAATCGGATAAAAATCATAAAAAGCCCAACCTCAGAAGAAAGAAGACAAATGATATCATGAATAATACTTCTCCTCCTCCAATCAAGTAACTTTGGCAAACATCTACCAAACAAACTGACACTAAAAAGAAAAGAGAATAACACCACCATGACAGAAAGCACAGCCACACACCAAAAACATAAAAAAACACAGAAATAGACATTCCCCCTGCTGACAGAGACCACTGGAAAGAAAGATGCTGATACAATAGTTCTCACAATGAAGAAAGAGACTCCCACCACCTCAAGAAGGATTTGGAGAGGTAGAGGAAAGGCTTGCACCAGAGGCGAAAGGCAGCCACCGACGCATGCCAAGATCCAGCAGAGAACATAGGACGGCCGGCGTCGAAGAAGATAGAGTCTCACCGCAAAGCGTCCCAAGGCCGATCTGAGAAAAGCAACTCCAAAATACTCCGATGTTACCTTCTTCTGATTCTTCGAGCCCCAATCTACAGATCTACACTGTTGTGGCTCAAAAAGGAGCTCGCTGGAGATAAGGCCACCGCCGGCGAGAGGGAAAATCAAATATTGCAAACGCAGAAGGATGAGAGCACGAGAGAGAGAAAAAAGAGAGTAGTGGAATATTTGCAATATATGATTTTTCAACCATTTTCTCATAATATATTCTTAGATCATACTAATCATTAAATGAAAATTGTACGATTAATAACCTTTTTGAAAAATATTAAATGAAAGATAATTCGTACATTTATCATAATATATCAAATAAAAAAATCTTATTCCTGTGGTACTAATAAATTGTAAATTTATTTTATTTTTAGAAAGGTAATAATTATAATTATTTCTCATATTGTGTATATTAGAAATGTACACATAATGACTTCTGTGTAGTCTTAACAACATAATTCATTCCTAAATTCAAAAAAAGAAAGTATATATTCCTAAAAGGAAAAAACACGTTCGTCCACGACAATGCAGTTTTGATATATTTTTTTAATTTTTAATTTTAATTCTTAATGTAGTTGCTGTATAGTTAAGATTTATTTTTACACCTTCGGCTTTGTCATAGCTGTTGTCGAAGCCTTTAACCTTTATAAGTGGAGTGATTCAATTTCTTCTTATGTATAAATTCCCACTTTGCTTTGTTCTCTTTTTATCCCTCAGAGGGAGACAGAATCAAGGACAGAGAGAGAGAGAGAGAGAGGAAGACTCTTATTCAAGAAAATATGAGAACCCGTGGAGGGCCTTGTTATGCTCGAGGTGTAACAACCGTCTGTACCGATGAAGGCGCCGTCGTCGGAAGATTGTGTTCAGATTTGGAAGTCATTGCTAAGAGAAACAACGACATGGACATTGCTTTTTTAGGTAGCCGGAAAAGGCGAAAGAAGTCGCCGGGAATCGCTTCCGGCGACCGCTGTTTTTTCGATTCCTTGCACGATGACCTTATCCTCGTTATTCTCTCCAAACTTAGTTCCTCTGCCGCTTCTCCTTCAGACTTCATCAATGTCTTGATCACGTACACAACATTTAACTTCGTCTCTACATTCTTATATTTAGCACTTTGTCGGAAATTTCTTTGTTTTAACCAAAATAGTTATGTTGATCTTGAATCTTAATGGATTTTGGGAAACAGGTGTAAGAGATTAAACGGATTAGGTCTGAGTTCTTCTGTGTTGTCCAAAGCTTCGCCGAAAGCTTTGGCCGTGAGAGCCAAAAACTGGTGCGAATCTGCTCATCGTTTTCTGAAACTGTGCGTCGAAGCCGGCAACGTCGAGGCCTGCTATACTCTGGGCATGGTGAGTGGAGAATGATTCCTTTCTTTTCTCTGAAATTAGAAATCTCTAATTTTAATTAAGAATCCGTCACATTTGGAGAAACGGTATTGAATGTGGACTGTTTTGCCTTTGCAGATTCGTTTCTACTGTTTGCAGAATCGAGGAAGCGGAGCCTCGCAGTTAGCCAAGGCGGCGATTAACTCACACGCTCCGGCTTTGTACTCCCTCGCCATTATACAGTTCAACGGCAGTGGTGGCACTAAGAACGACAAGGACCTCAGAGCCGGCGTGGCTCTCTGTGCTCGAGCCGCCTTCCTCGGCCACATAGACGCCCTTAGGGAGCTCGGCCACTGCTTGCAAGACGGTTACGGCGTCCGACAAAACATCATAGAGGGACGGCGCTTCCTCGTCCAAGCCAACGCCCGAGAGCTAGCCGCCGTGCTCTCCTCAACGGCTCCCCCTGGTATCCCCACGCGCTCTTGGCTCTCGTGGAACCTTCCCCAAGTCCCTCAGCCACGCAGCCATGGTCAATTCCAGCATCTAACCGGGTCGGGTTGCCCACTTCTTAGTGATTTCGGATGCAACGTCCCAGCTCCAGAGGTCCACCCAGCAAATCGGTTCTTAACGGAGTGGTTTGCGACACGGGGCGGGTTTGCCGGGCCTGGTCTTCGTCTATGTTCGCATGTAGGTTGTGGTCGGCCTGAGACGCGGCGGCATGAATTCCGGAGGTGTTCGGTGTGTGGGACAGTGAATTATTGCTCACGCGCATGTCAGGCGCTTGATTGGAAGTTCCGGCACAAGGTGGAGTGCACGCCGGTGGAAAGATGGGGAGACGATGAGGGCGAAGAGGCCGTTGAAGATGCCGGAGGAGTTAACGGTGACATTGAGATGGCAAACAATAGTTAGATTCTTCTTTAACGGTGACTGTGACGTTAGATGAAGCCATTTTTTTGAGAAAAATTGCCAAAACAAAAACTATGTGGCGGAGATGACAGAACACCGACACTTAGCGGTCAGAGGAGTTCGCCGGTGACGCGTGGACTGGTTCACCACTTTACTTCCCCAATTCATTTTGGTCAATTTTTGAAATTGTTAAAAAAAAAAATCAAAAAATCAAAAAATTAAAAAAAATTCTTTACCACTCCCTTTCTCATTTTCACCCTACTTCGACAGGTTAAAGACACATCACTATCGTCCAACGGAAACGACATGGAGCAGCATTCTAAATAAATTTTGTTTGTTTTTTTATAATATAATTTTGCTTCGTCGCTGAATTATTTCCCCCTTCAGATGAGTTCTTACTTCTTACATTAATTTCTGAATTGCTATACACAAATAATTCCCCCTTGTCGTCGGGATATAATTAATTTAAAAAATAGAATGAAATACATACACATATATTTATTTAAAATAAAGTGAAATGAAAAATGAAAATACTGTTGGCTAAATGTGACTATGCTTTTTTATTGGAGAAAATTGATTAATGTGATTAAAGTTTCTATTGTAAATAATATTTTTTATGATAAGTATTTTTTGGCCACCACTTTATTAAATTTGTCCTAGCATATAGATTATGAGTTTCACAAATTTTATTACTATTATGTGTTGTATTATTGTCCTAAGAAAGAGGTCATTATTTGTCTATTGACCAATTATGCACGTCCTATTTCCTTCGTTGTCCTTGAGCGAAAAAAAAAAAAAACTAAATTCCTTCGTTGTTCAAAGTTCAAACGGTGCAGACGTTACTGGCAATAAATAAATAAATAAATAAAAATGATGCAGACATATTTTAATGAATGAAACAGAGACATTTGTTCGGAAAAAAAAAAAAAGAAAAAAAAGAAACAAAGCCAATAAAAAAACGAGAGAGAATTATTCAAAAAAGTAAAAGAAAAACAGGAGAGAGGGGTAGTGGAAGAGACATGGGACTTGGAAGCCGACTGGAGGAATAGATGAGTGTGTTGGAAAATCATGTTGGACTGTCCATGAAAAAAATAAGGAGCAGAAAATGTAGATGAGATATGTGATATGTCAAATGTAATCTGAGATTATCTTGAAATGACTGCTTATATTATACTATTCTCAGTTTTAATTTTAATTATAAAATAAAGTTGATTTTTAAAAAAAATTAAGGAAGTTAATTAAATTATTTTAGAGTATTTGTATTTTTTCCTCTGAATTAATTAGTTTGATTAATAAACTAATATATAATTTAATGATATACAATATATCTTATGATTAAATAACTTATTTAACTTTATTAATCTTTTTAAAAAAATCAATTCAGTTTTATAATTAAAACAAGAGAGCTAGTAAATTTTTTTTTTTTGAAAAATCAGCTAGTGGTGGGCCCACTTCCTTTTATTTTTGAAAATATGGTGAGGGGAGAGCCCACTCTTTTTTTTTTTTTTTTGCCTGCGTGTATTCTCATTACTCATAATAATCAATTTTTTTTGTAAAAAAAATAATGCTCTCACTGGCATCTAAACTTTGTCAACCACTAATCAATGTGGTGCATCCCACATTTGAATCCCTTACTTTCTTTATTGTTTGTTTTTCTGTCCCGGAATCATTTCATTAAATTTAGTCAGATTCCACTCCCTTATTTATGTATGTATCTGTGTGCATAGAAAACACTTTAGGGGTTTCTTACTCAAATAAAAGGGCAGATGAGATGAGGCATGCATGGAATCCTATGAAATTGATAAATAATAGTTAATTTTTAAATATGTAAAAATATAGTTTCGGTGTTCTAACTTTACCCGAGTTTCATTTTGATATATGGATTTTTAGGGTGTCATTTTTTATCTTCCTAACTTTAATACGTTGGTTTTATTTTATTTTTTTAAAAAAATTGACATTGAAATTTTAAATGCTGAAAAAGTATTTTAAATATTGATATATTTAATTTAACTTTTAATATAATAATCATTGGCACAAAATTAATATTTTAGACTAACAATGTTAGGATTAAAAAATTGAAAAGACACACTTTATAAGAGATAAGCTAAAAGGTTAAGGTATTAATACATATGTGTTTTTACCCAATGTGCACCTAACACCAAATATTTTTCGGAGGAGTAAAAATAACCAATAATTTTGAATTAGTTGTGTTTGAGATGGCTTTTATAGTCCCCAAAAGAATAATTTCCCCAGAGGGGCCAGATTGGGTACTTTCATTTTTTTAAAAAAATATGTTTTGGATAGCTAATTTTCATTTAGGCTTATGACAAAAAAAAAAAAAAAACCCTACTTAAATCATAAGTCAAAATTTCTTGCTTTTAGTATTTTTTCACAATGGAGGGGGGGGGGGGGGGGGGGGGAACAGCTCATGAAAGAAATATGTTGGGTTCCACTTTTTTTAATTGAAATAAAATTATGGTTCTTTTTATAAATCCCTATAGATAAAATTTTTTGCTATAAATATAAATTTAATTAACAGTTAATAATTATTATTTTCCATTTTTACCCTTAATTAATTCTCATTCGAAATAGAGAACAATGTGAGAGAATTAGTTAAAATAAACTCATAATAAGGACAAGAGTGGTAAATTTTTATGATAGTATTTTGATTTAGGTCCATGAGAAATTTAATTGTTGAGAATTACTTAATAAATTTTCAAATTATGCTCTAGTGATGGATTTGGTCTTTGTTGGAGGTAGAAAGTTGTGTTTATTGCTTTATGGTATTAGTTAGTCTTTGTTCATGAAACTCTTTATGACTGATTAGTTATATAATATTATTCAATAAAAAAATTCATATTTGTATGATTTATAATTTATATGTATTTTTTCATCAACTAAATTTAATTATGTATTTAGCATTGGCAAAATTTCCAAGTATACTTTTTTCACTTTTTATAATTTTAATTTTTCTCTTATAATTATCACAATATATACACGTATAATATATTATCTGGATTATTTAATAAGATTCACATCATTTTTAGTTATTTTCCATCTAAACTTGCGTTTCAAAATAATCATCTAATCAAGTTTCAGTTTCAAAAAAGTTAGTTATTCTATTGTCAATCTAAACATAAATCACAGTACACAATCTAACTTTTACTCAATTTGAAGTTTACAAAAATTAAATTATAAAAAAAAGATACTTTTAACATCGTGCGCTATTCCAAACAAAAGCGTAAAGTCATTCTAGAAGCTATCAGTAGGATGGATCACAATCGCGATTTGCCAGGGATCCTTCCTCGATCCCTCCTCATCCTTTGTCCACTTTCCTCACTCCAATCTCTCTCTTCCCTATCAACTATGGTGTTGTTGCTGCCCTCCATCACCACTGTTGTAAATATATGAATAAATGTACGAGTGTGTTAAAGAAACGAGTCTCATTACTTGGGAATAAGAGAGTATAAACTTATATATATAAACATATTGAATTGGGCTTGCAAAGAGGCCTAGAGGAGTGGTGAATTCGTGCACATAACAATGGGCCATCGAAAGGCAACCAAGTGGAAATCCGATGATCCCCCCCTTGCGCACAAGTAAATACTTGATATTGACACATTTTGTGAAAATATTTTGCTCCCCAAATATATTATTTGTAGTTTTTTAAAACAATTCTTTATTTTGGAGGCTTACCGAAAAGACTCCATATTTTGGGTTGTGTCTTTTCGATCTCAAGGGATGCGTTGTCTAAACTATCTTGTGTCCGTTGGCTATCTGTGGACTGTACCTATAAAAGGGGCTTAGACAAAGTGTTCATTACCAACTTTTCTAATCTCTCCTCCTTTGCATGGTTTTCTTGTTGTTGTTACTATTATCATCTACTAGTTCTACTGCCTTGACTTGTTCAAGAAGGGTCTATTTAATCCTTAGGAGTAACACTTCCTCTTTGTCGGTGGTTGTGGAATAACTCTATAGAACAGTGTTCTCGGACACGACTCAGATAATCCGCTTCTTCATTCTTCTAGATTGCTTGTGATATACAAAATATAAACAATCCATTTAAGTCTTTCTTTAATTCAATTTAATTCAAGTTGTTAAGGAAGCGCTTTCACCACTTAAAATAGGTATTTGGAAGGCAATAAAAGATCTTGAGCATTGCTAGCCAGCTTGGCCTAGGTCTAGGAATAAGGAAAATGGTGTTCAGTTGATTGCCGAAGTGATTGAAGTGGGAAAGTTTCAAATCTATAGTATAATAAAGAAGAAGAATGGTCACTGTATGGTTATTGATGAGAGAAATAATGGGTTATCAATAAAAATTCCTTTGAAGCTCTCTTGAGAACTTGTTGCCACCTCTCATTCTTGTGATATGCTTTCGCAAGATAATGGATCACATCCATATCTTTAATTATTTCTTTATCTTTTATTTATCCAATATTTATTGGATATTTATTTATTTACACACACATACACACACAAATATATTAGATAATTCAAAATTATCTTTATAACCTAATCTCTTGAATTTAAAATTCAAATTCAAATTTCAAATTTCAAAATCAAAATTCGAATTTCAAATTCAAATTGGCCTAAGACCTTGTTTGGTCTTGTAACATATTTGAGCCCATTAATGGAGAAACTAGTTTCCTAGTAAGGAACCATCTATGGCGCCATTTTTGTATATTGCTCTTAGAGTCTCACTCCAACTCAAATACACCTATTCTCTTGAGAAAGCCCAATAACAATTATTGGCCCAAGTTTGCTGATTTTTAAGCAACCAAGAATAGCCTTTTTGTGTGACCCATTAGGCCCAATTAATCACTGATATAAATAACCTTGGATCAATCAAACTCCTTCAATGGGCCCAAGTTATTCAATGACCACATCAAACACTAGCAATGCTTTATGGCTCTAGAATTAATTGAGTTGATAAAGTGATTACCTTTTTTCTAATTTGGATACCGTGTCGACATCATCCCTCACAACATCATTCACATTTAATTGAGAGCAAAGATAGAGTATCATCTCTCTTGGTTGACTAAATATAGCTTTTTTATGGAACTAGGAATCTTCTTCTATTGACTCTTAGATGGATCATGACTCTTCATGATTACTTACTATGCACAAATTCCTGAGTCAACTAGAAGTCATCTAAGCCCTATCGGTTTTGTGAACGACTAATCCCTTATAAGGGACTGAGAGTCCTTTCGGCATGTCCATCTACACTCAAGTATTTGAGTCATACCCAAGAGTACACTATTCTCCCCATTCTCAAGCGACTAGAGTTGTACAATAACCCTATGACATAGTGCTCAATGACATTCTCAAGTCTAGGACGATCCGCGCTACCAAATGTTGAGAGACTTTACCTATCCAATGATACTCTCTATAATGAATCTTTGTGGAGTCTTTCTATGGGTCAGTTCAATGCTATATGTTCTCCAACATATCCACCCATGACATTAGCTAAGACATCCTCGTGCCTGTATTCCATAAGGTCTCTACCTTACATCTTTATACAAGTAGACAATATCGTACTAGTCTTATTGAGATCACCAATGCCCTTTCTTGGTGATTCAAGACTAAGAACAAGTTTAAGGCAATAGACATGCATTGTTCTCGAGCCCTCATGGTCATGATCCCTATCATAGATCCTCAAGTGAACACCTATTCTATTCTTAAGGTTTTTATCATTAAACACATTAACCTTAACATAAAGGTGAGACATAAATATGATAAAGATAAGATGTGCTCAAATACATAAATCATAAAATACTAAATAGAAAATGGTGTTCCTCTATCAAAACATATTGTTTCTAGGACACCTATTTATTAATAGTCTTAACACGCAAAACTGTCATTAACACCGAAAATGTTGGGATATAATATGATCCTTAAGGCCTTTAGCACACACCAATATTTATTAGTTCATAGAAGTAGGCTTCACCGACATCTCTATGTATTAAGTGTTATTGGTCTAGGTCTAGTTCAAAGTTCTAAGGACTACCAGATACACTGGTTATGTTCTTGTGGTAACACAACTGGTTTCTTTGACACATGTGGGGGATTGTTGTAAATAAATGAATACATGTGTTGTAATATCTTAAATTTTAGGCTTAGAGACTTGAGGATAAGCTTGTACTAGGTAGATGACTAAGCCCAGTTTAGGAAGTATGACAAATATTATAAAATGAATTCCCTTTCTGCTGGCAGATTAGGGTTTTGGGATGGTAGTCAATTTGTGACATGCCTTTGATTGAGAAAACGATATCAATGTATATGAAAAATTCTAGAATCAAATTAGAGATGATAAACTTTAATTTGATATGTCATATAGGTTAATTGGATCTGTATAAAATGAGTTATGAATTTTTGAAGTTAGCCTTGAAATCTTGAATGTTTTTAGACCAATGTGTATTAAATGATGATTATGTAACAATGTGTATATGATTGACAGTGGGAAGTATTTTTCCATGAAAATAGATTTAATAATAGTCACATAGTCTTTGGAATTACCATAATTAGATATTTGTACAATGAGATATAAATTTTCAAATAGGTTTGGCTTTGGACAAAAATGAGTGTGGTAGAAGGGTAAAATGGTCAAATGAGGTTAGTAAGGTGTGGACCCAACATAGTGCACCACCTTACCTCCTCTTGACTTGTCTTCCAGTACGCCATCATACCTTTTTGTTTGGCTTGTGTTGTAAGCTCCCTTGACTTGGTGGCCAAGTAGTTGATGGCTTCATCGAGCAACCTTTAACTTTGTTTTGTTTATTTCCCTCATTTTCCCACTTTGGCCATTTTAGACAAAGGAAAGAAAAGAGAGAGGGAATCCAAAATGACAAGAGAGAGGTCAGTTGAGAGAGCAAGAATAGTGAGAAACACTTCAGACCTGGTTTCGCCTCTGATTTGGCGTTTTTAGCTCCTGATGCCTTCTTTAACGTTGTTCCTCTCGGTGACAACATTTCTATGGTTTTGGATTCTCGATTATAAGTTCTTGGTGTTGTCTAAACTTTGGAGTGTAGATGGAATCGAGAACAAGCTATGGAATAGGGTAAAGGTACGTATAAACTCTATTTTGAACCTAATATTTCAAGGTTTTCCTAAGTTGTTATGTTGTCCTAACTTCGGTTAGACCTTGATCCTATGAAAGGAATGTAATTTTGATATTTTTTATGCTTTCAATGAGTTTAGAATGAAAAATTATATGGGATAAAGGTATGAAACCGATCCTAGAAGTATTGGTAGAGAAACTAAATTTTACTCGTAAAAACGCTAATGTTTCAGCCAAACTAGGGCACAAGGAAGGGCTTTGATTTTTCTATTTTTGAGGTCTCCAATGACTTCCTTGGGCACAATTGTGTGTGATTAAGCGATAATCATGATTTTAGAAGGCTGGATTTAAAACCCAAAGATTGAAGTTAATCTTGTAGTGATGTTAGATTTGTTTTCTAGAGGTTGTTTATGAGTGTCATAGTTTTAATTAACCAAATGATGTCCAATGATAATGAAACTTTTTAGGATTGTATTAGACATCCTAAGCTTTTATTTGATATATAATATGTTCATTTTGGGTTAGTATACTATAAGATATGAATTGCTAAAGTTTGAGCACTGAAACTAGAATGAATTTTGACAGCTTGGTTGCTTGAGGATTTCTAGAATGTTGTACGTCCAATGAGCTAGAGGCATTATTTTTCCTTGAATTTGGACTTAATAAGGGAAGTTTATCCTTTAGAATCACCTCAATTGGATTTTTGTAGATTTAATTATGAATTTTCAAAGATGAGTGAAAAAATTAGTTGTATAGGCTCTTTGCCCAAAAATTTGAAAGTAAGGGCAATGAGTAGTAAAGATAACTAACCCTAATAGTTTGATAATATGAAGGGCTTGGATAGATTTTAACTCGCTATTCGTGAATGTATGTTTATAAGAGTCAACGTTTGCCCAGATGGCATAGGTTGTTACCTAGTTGAATGCGCAGTGCTGTGGTTTTGGATTAGTTAGATCATGTGTTTTAGTTGTAGTTGTTGTAGAAAGTAATATGTGATCTCTTAACGCTGTTTGTGTTCTTTGTTGGTTGATTGCCATGTAATATGCATACATTTTATGTGAGATTAACTATTACTCTGGAATTCTTCAGGATCCCAGCCCTTGTTATTACTTGTGAATCAACTAGTATACTGGATGCAGCTCCTAAGACAAGGCGGTGCTTACCAACAAAGGAGGATTTTGGATTAGGCTAAGAGCTTCTGCTGGTTATCCATAGTTGCATATTGTAATATTTAGAATTTGTAGACATTATGTATAGATCATATGGAAATTCCTATAATGTAATCAAGAGCTTTATATCATTATATTATGCTATCTTTGTTTTGCCTAATGAATTGTGTATGAATACTCTGATGAATGATATATCAAAGGGTATGACATGTGTAGGTGTGTCAAAAAAGCTAGTCCGACATTGCTTGGGAATAAGAAAGTATAAGCCTATATATATAATCATATTCAATTGGGCTTGTAAAGAGACCTAGAGGAGTGGTGGACTTGCGAGTACAACAATAGGCCAATGAAAGACAAATGTAGAGAAAATCCGGTGATTTCCCCCTGCACACAAGTAAATACTTAGTATTGACACATTTTGTGAAAATATTTTGATCCCTAGAAATTTTATTTTTAGTTTTCTAAAATAATAATTTATTTCAGAGGCTTACTGGAACGACTTCATATGTTGGGGTGTGTCTATTTGGTCTAAAGGGATGCGTTGTCCAAACTGTTTGTGTCCATTGGCTATCTGTGGACTATGCCAATAAAAGGGGCTTAGATAAGGTTCTCAATACCAATTTTTCTAATCTCTCTTCCTCTGCATGGTTTTCTTGCTATTATTATCACTATCTTCTACCAGTTTTGCTACCTTGACTTCTTCAAAAAGGTTTGTTTAATTCTGGGGAATCTTGCTTCCATTTTATCGATGGTCACGAAATAACTCTATAGGAGAGTGTTCTCGGACATGACCCAGATCATCCATTTCTTCATTCTTCTAGATTGCTTGTGATATATAACAACCACTACAAATATTAGCCCATCGCCTCCTTCATGAATTCAACTCTTGCTGCCGTTGCTTCTAATGTAATTTCTACCCAACCTACTACTCCCATTGCAAACTACCCTCTATATTTTCAGGTTATTGAACCATGGAGAAGAAAGTTTCATTTCTCTTTTCATCTCTGGAAGATTCTTTAAAATTTTAATTTGTGTTTTTGGTTTTAGTAGATGATTTATGCAGCAATTGAGACAATGAAGGAGGAAAATGGGTCTAATAAGAGGGATATTGCAAAATACATAGAACAAGCATATCACAATCTTCCACTAACTTACCCTACTATGTTGACCTACAACCTTTAGTGCTAAAATTATCATAAACTTCCCTAGCTCGATCTGTCTTCTCATCTTTAACTTCTCTAGATCTTCAAAGTTTGATTCCTTTTCTTTGTTTCTATCTGATTCCAAAAATGTATAGTCTAGTAGCATTTGGAGAGGAATGCTAAAGCTGGAAATGGGGGGTCTGTAGGGATCCATACACATAGCGGAATTAAAAAATTTTACGAATCCCAAAGAGGATCGCTCAACCACATTTAAATCAAAGTTTAAAGAATCTATATCATACCTATGCTGAACTAGTGTGCGTCTCGTTCTATTTGAACTGGTGGGCTACCTTCTCGATCAACAAAAGTCGACTCTTTGAATGCCTTCCTTTACCGGTAGCCACACGAATAACCTCGAACATAGACCGCTGTATGTCAGCGCCTTTAGTATTCTTGCGTCTCTCTTTTCTCTCTAGGGTTCCTCATGACTTTCTCATATGCTTGACAAAAGTCCTGTAGGTGTTTATAAACCCGATAAGCGTATTATATTCAAAATTAATCCTCATTAATTTTGAAATTCAAACTTTGAATCTGGATTAAGAAAGTATATTAATTAAATCTATCTAATAGATCTAATCTAGTCTATTCATTTAATCCGAATTAAAAGCCTTCTGATTTAATTTATCTCTATAAATTAAATCTGAGAAAATATATATATCTATTTAATTAAAAATGAGATACTATATCTCAATTTAAATTAAATTAGATATATGATATATTTAATTCAAAAATTAAATCCGAGATACAATATCTATATTTATAATTAAATGATTGATTTATCTTCATAAATCAAATCTAAGATACGATATCTCAATTAGTTTTAGTTATATGATGATTAGCCCTTAGGGCATAATTTTCAATAGACTCCCACTTGCACTAGGAGCAATCATTATATATATATCTTCCTTAGATAAAACGTTGTATTCATTGATTCTTAGACATATCTAAGATTCAATGAATCTGGACACTATTGCTCGTGTTGGGCTATTCTTGTGTGCGACCTTACAGGCCCATATGAGATTGATAGTGGGCCAATACTATACCAGCCTACAAGTCACAAGCGGCCTCTAGCAAGACATTGCAACTACCCCATTCATATGCGGATTGATGATACGATACAACCTATTGCACAACCATGTCACATCTCTTTTGTCACGCGATAATTTGGCCAAGGATGAGGCATGGATAATGTCAACTTCCTTTTCTTGACCAGTACTTTCTCAATTCTCTAGTAGTCTAATAATTGAAATGGAAACTTCTTTCCATCATAGTATGGCCATACATTTCTCAGACTCACACATCGAGGGGCCCAGTATTATCTCTCTACAAATGTGAGGGACAAATTCCATCTTGACCAGTCACATTCCTGTGCATGAAAACCGCTGATCCCGATCATAGCCTTTATCATCACCCAGTCAAAGGTGACTTTTGACCAGGTCAAAGATTAGTGACTCATCATGTAGGAAGTCATGATGATCTCAGGTCATAGGACGTTGTGACGCGGTTATACATGAGATAAGCTTATGACTAAATCCATGTAGCTTTCTCATAGTGGGTCGGTCCAATACCTTATACTCTTACAAGTGCCCATGACTTTGATTTGTATCTCCATACCTCATTAAAGTCATACTGGTCTTATCTCATCTTCGCTCCCGCGTAGATGACTGATCAAGGACATTTAGGATAATATATAAGATATATCTAGGGATATAGTTATTAATATAAACATGCAAATAAAATGATAATTAAAAGATAATACTTTAAATAACATAAACGTCTAAAGTACAATTACTTTCACTTGCACTAGGTGCAATCATTAATTACTCTAATTCCCATTGTCCTAACATGACGCTCATGTTTTACTTGTGCAAGCGGCTTAGTAAGAGGACCAGCAATATTGTTTTCTTTTAGTACTTTGCATATCTTTATGTTACCTCTATCATTGATTTCTCTGATAGGATGGAAGCGCTTAAGTATATGCTTTGTCCTTTGATGTGACCTAGGCTTCTTGGCCTACGCAATAGCCCCGTTGTTGTCATAGAATAGGTCTATTAGATTTGAGATGGTAGGAACTACTCCTAGTTCAGTAACAAACTTTCTGATCCAAACGGTTTCCTTAGCTGCATCCCACGCTGCTATATACTCAGCTTCTGTTGCATAATTAACTACAGTGCTTTTCTTTGAGCTCTTACAGCTTATCGCACCACCATTTAACAGGAATACATATCCTGATTGCGATCTTAGATCATCTTGGTCAGTTTGGAAACTCACATCTGTGTAACCAGTCACACAGAGCTCATCCTCCAAGCTACCATATACCAAGAATAAGTCCATAGTCCTTCTTAAGTACTTCAGAATATTCTTGACAACAGTCTAGTGACCCTCACTGGGATCTTGTTGATATCTGCTGGTCATACTCAAGGCAAATGACACATCCAGTCGAGTACATAACATGGCATACATGATACATCCAATGGCAGAGGCATATGGAATCTTACTCATGCGGTCTCTTTGATCTTATGTATTAGGACATAGATCCTTTCTAAGATGGATGCCATGAGACATGGGTGTTGGACCTGGCTATCACCCAAGAGGGGGGAGGTGAATTGGGTGTTTGATAAACTTTAGGAACTTTAAAAAAACTTTTCGCAATTTATAAATTGACAATTAGATATTTAAAGATGAGCATATACTGGAAATGTAAAAGATAAGGGAAGAGAGTATGCAATTTGTGATTTATCCTGGTTCGGTCCAATCTTTGACCTACGTCTAGTCCCCAAGCTTCACTTGAGATTTTCAATCCACTATTTGCTTTGAACTTGATTACACGTTCTGTACTTGAAGTAATCCTCTCACTAGGATTCACTCCCCCTTACAAACCGTAATCAATTCACTTGCTTGATTACACACTCTGTACTTGAAGTAATCCCACACTCGGATTCACTCCCCTTACAAGCTGTAATCACAACAAAGTGTTTCCCACTCAAGATCACCCAATCTTGAGTAATTCTCAGAATAATAGGATGTTTACAATGAATCTTCTCTCTCAGAAGTAAGTGAATAAACACTGAAGCACAATACATATGATCTCACTCTCTAAGCTAGATATATGATCATTGAGATATTCAGAGAGTAGATGAAGCAGACGTTAGAATATTGGCATTTTCACTGTGTAAGCTCACGTCACTGTTCTTGTTCTCCCTCTTGTATCTGTGTCTGTTGTTCTTTGTTTCTGGGCTTCTCATATAAATGAAGAAGAGGGACTAGCCGTTGCATTTTCTTCTCTTTGATTCTTCAAAGTTCAACTGTAAATCTGGAATATGACAGTTGCATATTTTCCTCTGTTTCTTCAATTCTTGGCTGGAATCTTGGATTTAGTTGTTGTAGATGGTCTTCCAGATTTTTAGTCATTCCTTTAACTCAATTTGACCGTTTGAGATGATTCTTATGAGTTACAACGGTCTGAGCTAAACATTTGGGATAAGGGAGAAGGATCAGCCCTGTTCTAGGTTCGTCATTTAATGCATTTATCCTGGATCTTGATCTCACCTTGATCTTGGCTTAAACCTTATTTGAAAAACACTCAAAAATTCATCAAGGACATTAGAAACAATAATATCATATGAGGAAATAATTTCAAGAAGGCCCATTAAGATTTCGCAGATCAACATCATTTGATTTTTCAAATTCCCCCATGCAAACTCGAGTTTGTTCTTCCAGACTCGAGTTTGGGGTTCATCCGGAAAGCATGTCTGTTGATTAGTGGTCTAAACTTGCAGTCTGTAAAAGCTAACTCGAGTTTATCGGGCTCTGGACTTGGGATGGAATTTTGGTCCGGAAGCTAAACTCGAGTCAATTAGTGACCAACTCGAGTTTGGGTCTATGTTTGAAGAACAAGTTTAAGTTCTTGATTTTCCAGATTGGAGTTTAGGGTCATAGACTGGAGTTTGTAGTGTAGCCAAAATGGATGATCTTTCTGTATGATCCAGACTTGAGTTTGGGAAGCAAACTCGAGTTTCAGTGACTACTGAAATATTTGAGGTTTATCTGGGTCAAGTGCAAACTGGAGTTTGGAAGGCCAGACTAGAGTTTGGGAGTCTATTGAGTTTTCTGGGTTCCTTTCTGTTTGCTCTAAACTCGAGTTAGGGAATCTAGACTCGAGTTTTGCTTGCTTGGGATTCTGAGTGCTCTCTGTATCTTCCAGACTTCAGGTTTGATTTGCAAACTGGAGTTTAGCTTAATGTGAAAATTTTGGATTCATTTCTATGTCTGTACAGACTCGAGTTTGTCTATGCAGACTCGAGTTTGGCTTTTATGTAAAATTGAATACCTTTCTGTCAAGTCTCAAAGTTGAGTTTGCTAACACAAACTCGAGTTTTCTTCTCCATGGCTCAGTCAAACATCCTTCTCACAAGTTCTTTGCTTTCTGACCTGATAAAGATCAATCCCTGGAATCCAGTACCTATCTCCATAAAGCTCTTTAAGTCTTCTTTCCATTGCAAGAAGAATCAGCTCCAAACTCACTGTATTCTGATAGTTATGATCTGATGAATGAAGGTTGTTCTTTGCCAGCGTTTTTGTAGCATCTTGAACTTATAGTCAACTTTCGAAGATCATATCTCACTCATTTGATCTTTTTTTTTCCATGATCTTTATGTTTCTGGAAAGGTATGTGAGTCTACTTTCATATGCCACCGATTTCAGCTCATTCTGATGTGTAGATTGTGAGATACACTCAAATCATTGAAGCTTGGTCTGCTGTGTGGCGTGAATTCCTGTTCCAACTTCTGAAATTCATAGCTCTCTCATCTCATCTTCTTTGGGCATGAAACTTTGTCAAGATAACGCATTGGATGTCTAGTTTCATACAAAATTGATTTCACCTTAAACCGATCTCTGCTTTGGGAGATATCATCGAATTACCAGAGGTCGCCAGTTCTAATCGTGAAACAGAGTTGGACAGAGTTGCTGAAAGCTTGCTAAACTCGAGTCATTAAGTGACTAACTCGAGTTTTTGAGTTCCAAACTTGAGTTTACATTGGCTAACTCGAGTTTTGCTGATCCAGAGACACCAGAGTTGCTGAAGACACTACAAACTCGAGTCATTAAGTGACTAACTCGAGTTTTGACAGTTCCAGACTCGAGTTTTGTATCCTAAACTCGAGTTTGCTCATAATCCAGAGGCAGATCACTTCCTGTAATGCAGTAAACTTGACTTTTGAGTATCTGGCTCGATTTTGCTCATCCAGAACCTGATATATGCTTGTTTTAACTCTAAATTGAGCCATCCCAACTTCCATTTGATCTTGGAGACTTCAAGAATCAAACTAAGAACTTGTATAATGATTTTCTGAGTTTATTCAGCAAGTTCTTCTTTCTTTCTTCTCTCTTCTTGATTATTCTCCATGAATGAACTCTTTCTTTCTTCTATTCTCTTGTTCTTTCTCCACATGAACAAATCTATATTAAATGTAGCAATTAGACAATGTATATGATATAAA
Organism: Acacia confusa; assembly: GCA_037074495.1. Classification (NCBI taxonomy): domain Eukaryota; kingdom Viridiplantae; phylum Streptophyta; class Magnoliopsida; order Fabales; family Fabaceae; genus Acacia; species Acacia confusa. The sequence goes on along the minus strand of CM073505.1, from coordinate 28,914,271 downwards.
CTTTTTGCTCTTGTTAATAGCATCTATATAAGACATCATCAAAACTAATCATAACCAACACTAGGATAAGTCTAGCAATGGTTTCCTCGCATTGATGAGATCTTAGAAACTCTAAAAGAGCCTCTATGGCACCATTTTCAACCATTGCTTCTGCACTAGTCCCATCATTTCTTTCCAGCGCTAGATGAGCATTTAATGCACCAATTATAGTGCTCTCTGAGCCAACACGAAGCAATCTTACCAATACAACAATAGGCACTTCCAAATAGAATTCAAAACTGAATTGCAAAATACTTGACAAAATAGAAGCAGCAGATTCCCATAAAGCATGAGGAAGTGAAGGATCAACATGCAGTATCATTTTAGAAAGCTCAACCACATCACCTCTTTTGCAATTTCATTTGGCCATATCAGTGGAATACTAACAAAGGCCTTTACAGCTCTCTGCAGCAATATATGGATGCTAGAACCAAGTACTTGAATAAGAGGACCAATTACCTGCTGTGTTGCTAGATCTTTTTGAAAATGTTCTTCCAAAAGCATATGCGAGAGAAGCTCGATAGCCAACTGTTGCACTACTGGTATTAGAGAATCAAGCAAGGGGATAAGTGGTTCAATACTTGGTGGGATGTCAATGTATAGTTCGCACGACATTGTGGATGTTCCAAGATATTAACCAAAACCTACAACACACTATGTCGTCCATCAGGCCCAAATTCTTCTCTCGTCAGCAACAAAAATAGGGGCTCAACCACTTTAGAAGCAGACTGCCCTTTAGCTATGTTGGCATTATTGGTCAATATATGCAGCAATTCAGCAAATGCCGCACACAGATAATCAGGTGCTTCATGAAGAATATCAAAAGACTAATAAGAGGAATAACGACACCATGAGCAGCAACTAGTTCAGCCAACACTCTGATTATGTTACTTAACTCCTTTGTGATTGCAAAAACTAACCATTATTTTTTCCTAGTCTAGCCTTCAACAACTCCATTTTTTTGTTTGCATGCTTTGAAAAGTTGACCTCTAATTTCTTTCTAAACAGTACGACACCCTTCAAGAAGTGTATTGCCAATTAATCTGGGAATCCATCCCCCATCTGGATAAGGGCATGATTTGGTTTATTTTGCAGGAGTTTAATTCTCACAATGTTCCCATAAAGGGAGAACAAGTTGAAGAGTGTATCCTCATCTATTCTATCGGGATTAAGATTTGAGACAATAATTGTGCACCTATTATTTGTCCCAGCTATTCAAGGAGGCAAACCATTCCCAAAGACAGTTGTAATAGCTGTAGCATTAGCCATCCTTGATTTGTATGGAAGTGATCAAATGTTCTATAACTATGAAAAGGAAATCCAAATTATGGAGCCAGAAAGTAAGATTGCGTGCTTGCAGACGAGTGCTTCAGTGGCCTATTCTTCAGTCTCAAACTGAACAAGAGCCTGCTTTTTTCCATTCATCCTGGCAAATGGAGATGCCCGAGATAATGAGAGAGAATCAGACAGCTGAAGCAAGAGGCTGAGATCCAGTGATATTCTCATATCTTTTATGGCGTCCTCCAGTAATTGCAAAGCCAAAGTGGATGTTGACTTGATGAGGTTCTCAAACTTAATACGTCGTGATATATCCTGCCGACTTGAGTTTGCTGAATTCATTGATGTTGAGATATGAGTTAACATCAGACCTTTGCTAGAAAATTAAGAGACACCTGAGGAAGCCATTATTTTTGTCATTTTGTGTTGATAGTGACCGACTAAGACAGAACTTCAGTTGTTTCGCAAAAGGTCGAGATTCCAAGGTCAGTGCTGAGGTATCCTTTCAGCATCGGCTATCCTGGTTTACGGTGCGAGGTAGGCATCTGTTCTCTGTCTTGTTTTGTAGCGTCTGAAACTGAATTAAGAAACCTAGTCAAAACACAAGTTTTGACTAGAGACCTTTCTGCAAAGTTGAAAAGTTTCATTGAGGGACCAAAGTGCGAATTTTCAAACAGTTTGCGGCATAGTGGCACTTTAGAAAGTGTACTATTATCTGGCAGGTTGATTTTTTCTTCTGATGCTCTATATTATCTTGAAGCATCTGATTGCTCTTATGGGCATGCTAGTATATATTAATTGCCTTGTGGATAGTGATCTTTATTGTTGTTGGGCTTCTAAATGCGTTGCCTAGAAATAAGGAGATGGGGCTTCATCATCCAAACTTTCAAATCCAAAGGATTTAAAATAAATATATCTTAGAATATTTAATAGTGTGCCTCTGATACTCGGTTGAGTTTTAATACAAGAGCCTGGGATGAAGGAATTGGTCAGGAAAGTTTGTGTGGGTAGTTTCAAAATAAATATATCTCAAAATATGGTATATGTCGAATGGTTGAGATATCGTCCACAGTTTTATGTTATAAAGCTTTCTTAAACACCAATGTAATCAACAAAGCATTTTCTTCGCAGCCAATATTTTTATTTAGGTTGAACCATCAGATGTCGGGTAAATGTTTGAAATTGGACCCCTGTTAAACCGAATTTGGTTAAAATCTAGGCTCCATATAAAGCGACGGTGTCGCCAACTTATTTAAAATGACGGTGTCGCCAGTAAGGCTAAAACGTGTTCCGCTGGGGTGTGTTAAAGCTGAGATAAACGGTTAAAACGTGCTCCCCTTGGGACATGACAAAGCCGAAAATCCTTCAAGGCAATGATGCATCAAAACTTAGGGTAACAAAGCAAACGTCACAATGACCCTGATCAAGTCATGTGGCTGGTAGCTCTTACTTTGAATTAAATTCTGGTCAACCACACTAGGGCATTTAGTTCATGGGTGGTCCCGAGCACAAACTATGCACAATATATTTTTGACTCTGGCCCAGTCATCAAATAGAACCTAGTTTAACTGATTACAGTTAAAATCCAAGTCCTGTTTAAAGTTTTGTGGCAAAAACAGAATGCAGATTTAGTAAAACAGAATCTAGTTAAAATATGGATGTTCACTAACCTGTGTAAAGTGACGGTGTCGCCTACGAGAATTACTTCAACGACAATGTCACCAGAATATGACCCTGAATTCGAAGGCGGACCCAGTTTAAATTGAATTTAGATTAAATCCGGGATCTGCGTACAGTTTTGAAGGCAGATCAAGTTAAACCAAATTTGGTTTAAATCCAGGATCCATGAAAAATTTTGAAGGCGAACCCGATTAAACTGAATCTGGTTTAAATCTGGGCTCCGTATAAAATTTTGTAGGAAATAAGAATAGAAGGTCGACCTTGGTAAAACCAAATCTGGTTAAAATCAGGGCTTTGTGTAAATTTTTAAAGGCAGATTACAGTTAAAATTCGAGCTTGTGTAAAGTTTCTTGGAATCTCGGTGTTAGAGACTATGAACCCAGAATCTCGGGCCAGTAAATAAGCACATCCCAGCAGCCCAGAGGCTTGAGCTATTGGGCTGGGGGGCAACTGAGTGGATAGCGAATTGTTGGAGGAAAAGCATGTTAGCAATAACCAAGATCAAGGTAAACCAGAATGGAAGTCAAACTCGGACGAATATTCAAAAAGAAATCAAGCTCGGACAAGCATTCGAGTTTGACAAGAAAGAAGCAAACTGAATGATTTGCGTAAAATAGTAAGTATTTTCCATTGATTGTGATTTGCTCATATTATTAAATGTAGGAACATAAATTGGATAAGCCGGATATATCTCGGCCAAATCTGCATTTCACATCAAACAAGTAATGCATCCTAGCAGTTCAGAGGCCTAAACTACCAGGTTGGGGGCATTTGTTACGAATTTAAATAATGGGCTTGTCGCAGATTCGGCCCAACAGGAATCATTCAATGACCAAATCCCTATAATCCGGTAAAATAATAAATGCCCACTAATTATGCCTACAATGTAGGAATGTGTAGATAATGGAGCAGAAACTTATGGCATGAGGAATAAAACCCTAAAGTAATCATTATAAATAGGAGATGAACCTAACAAGGTACACAGCTTCTTCTAGCTCTCTCTCCTTTACGATTATGCCTACACAGAGCACACACCCCCACTCTCCCTTGGCAAAACACCTATTTGTGTCATTGAACTACGTGGACTTTGATCCCTCTCATGGGTACGTATGCCCTCGGCATTGTTCTTAGGTCAAATCCAATATATCTTGTTCTACAACAGAACATTACTATTTTTTAATAAAACACTAAACTAAAAATATATTATGTAACAAGTTTTTTGGTTTTAAAAATAAAAAACTGTTTCCAAAAAAAAAACCAACAGGGCCGAAGTTTCTAAATTAGTCAATAAGGGGTAATTGCAAGCCTATTATTATTTAGTGCAGCTACTAAATATTTCTAATACATGTGATGAATTGGCTTGAAATAACATATTTGGGACCGGAAGAAGTATATATATTGGACAAAAAAAAAAGGTGTGAAGGAAGCGTAAAATTAGATGGCATTGCTCATATAATTGTGGAATATATACTCTTAATTAACCAACAAATGCATAAACAAGGTGAGGATGAATTGGGATTAGAGAATTTAGCGTAACGAAGCATAAAGATGAAGGAAAGGAAACAACTAATGTTGCTTTAACGCATCTAAGATTGAGGTTATATATGCTCTCTATTATATTCTTTTTCGATATTAGAGTCCTTTATCTTGAAGTTGATGGTATAGCAAGTTCTTCCAACACATTTTCTTAATATAATTACCTGGTATGTATTATCATTTTAAATTTGAGTAATATCATAATTAATTAGAGGTAGCCTTTGCAACATGACTTTTTTTCCCCCCTCATCTACAACATGATTTTATCGAGAAGTTTCCAACTTGTCAACTAACTGCGAATAATGTGTGTGTGTGTGTGTGTAATACATATAAAAGAATATTTAGTTTTGTCTGTTAAGCTTAGCGACGGGAAGGAGTGGTCAAAAGTCAATTAGGCAAAGTTGTGTTGGGGGCTACCTACACCCACTAATGCTTCTCTGTTTTACAGTCATCAAATCATAATAATTGAACCACTAAGAAAAAGTGAGAGGAAAATTGAAAGTTAGATTTTACTATATATAACGATGAAATAAATTTAAAAGCATCTTCATAATAATTTGGATTTTTCTTTTTTTTTCTTTTGTTTCTTTTTTAGCAACAAAATTTTCTTTCCCTTTTGAAACAATTCTACTGTTCTGGTAGTGTTATTTCGGAGATAGAAAAAACTGAAAATCCTCAAGTGCAAGCTAAAGTATTATTGGACAGTTATAATATTGTAAGTGTGAAACCAAATGTGTTCGACCAAAAAAAGTGATATTATTGGAACAATGATACTCGTATTAATTAATTGTTTATTGCTGGCATTCTTGGGGCAATCTTTAACGTGTATGCCAAGTGAAGTGAATCTCCCCTCAATTATCTTATGACCCAAGATTAACAGCTAGATTGAAATTAAATCCACTTAATAATATTTTTAACTCACTTGCATACATCTAATTAAAAAAAAATCATGTATACTCCAACCCCGAGTTCAAATATATATAAAATACGTAGCATGCATATGGTATACTCCCTCCACTCCTTATTTCAATCAATTAACAGCTACAGAGCTTTACATAAATTAATAAAGTTAGTTAAAATTAGTTATTTCTTACAAAATATTAAAATTATCACTGGGAAAAGTCATTAGTTAGGGGAGTTACCGTCTGCACTATGACCAACACCTACTGTTATGAAACATCCTGGTTAATATTGATAAAACTATAATATTAAGAATTGCGATGTTAATTATTTATATAAGATAATAAACCCAATTTTATTATTTTTCTGTTTTGTGTGACCCTCGTTCATTAGAGACATCCATGTCTGACTAGAGTTGTTTCGTTAGAACTAATATACCAAATATAGTCAAAATCAATACTTACTGCTACAGGTTCATGCATGTATAATGCTTAACAAATGATAGTTATGATAAATAAATGTTATATATGTCAAGATGGAGGTTGCACAAAAATATAGAACCCTAAAATCTACAAGTTAAATATATGCATGGTCATGTATGGAGAGATGAAATTCATGAAAATAAAAATGTAATGGTTGTAATTAAACCTTCATGTATTTATTAACAAAGATGATGGTTCTTACAAAATAACCATCATATAACACTTCTAAACTATTTGTCTTCACAAATGTATATCAGTAAAAACAAATATATAACATTTATGGTGATTAACCATATAAATATTGCCCTCTTGAAAAACTTCCAGACACTCATTGCCAATTGGTGAAAACTTCTAGGGAATTTTTGTCCTTTAACCCTATATAAGAAGGTAGGATTTAAAAAATATATATTACTTGATACTCCCTTAGGTCTTAAACATAGGACAAAGTTTGTAGTGCATATTGCGCTATAAACTTTGTCCTATATTTATGATTGGAAGTAGTAATATTTGACAATTCTTCATAATGAACTGTTATATATTCTTGAAGAATACCTAACACAAAAAAATATATTTGACAATACAATATTACTCTTCACAAATAACGCTTAAGTATTATTTAATATAAATAAATGTAGGGTTCTAAGAGATATCATATATAAGGGAGCAAGATCCTAAAAAGATAATTTGTTAATACATTACATTTATGTACAAAGAACCGCATAGTATTTTTTAATATAAACAAAATTAAGATTATGAAATATATCATATATAAGGAGGGAGTATCCTAAAAAGAATTTGACAATACATTACGATTCTTCAAAAATAACCATTAAGTATTATTTAATATAAATAAAAGGTGAGATTATGAAAGATATCAAATATAAGAAGGCGAGATCTAAAAAAAAAAAATTCAACAATATATTACGGATCTTCACAAAGAACTGTGCAAGCATTTTAATAATACATTACAATTCTTCACTAAAAACAAATAAGTATTTAAGAAAATTATTTGACAATATGTTACAGTTCTTAACTAAGAACCATTAAGTATTCTTTAGTAAAAAGTATAATTTTGAAAAAAAATTATTTGACAAAACTCTTTAAACTCCTTCTCAAACATTTTTTGAACTTCCCTAATGGGTTTCATACTTTTTTTTTTCCATAAGTTTTGTTATGGCACTGCAAGTCTTGTCCTCCACCACCACTATACTATGAGTTTTTACTCGCAACTCCATTTTCTTGTAATTCTTCCTCGTATAAGCTTTCATTTTTTCAGCTAACATTTTTAATTTCATTTTCATTTTTTATATAACTAGAGCTTGCTTATTGATGCTTAAGGTTACTAGTCGGGATTACGATATCTACTTTGATGATGACCATTGATTTGAACATTAAAAAAGAGGGAAAAGGCAAGATAAAACAGAGAACACGGAAAAATGATGAGATAAGTTACTGAAATTTTTTATTGTTGAGCATCTCTCTCACGTTCATAAACTTTAGTAATCAAAACTATAGGTTAAAATTAGGTTAATTTGTTGAATCTGGTTTTGAGATTTGCTCAAGTTTTTTATATTTGCCAATTTTTACTATATTCTTATTTTCAAAATTATATTCCGAGATTTTTTCAATTTTTTATATTAACTTATTTTTATTATATATATTCTTATATTTATATTCATATTATTCTTTTACTGTTAAAGGCGGAAACTCTTGGAGTGCATTGAGGCATGATCTATGAACAATATACCACAAAGGCATTGGACAATATTATGAAAACTTTTATTAATTGATTTGATTTTATAATTTAAAACATTATAAGATAATGTTTTGTTGTGAAACTGTTTAAGTTATCAATTTATTTTAAATGGTGCGATTCAGAACCATTATTTTTCTATGCAAAGCATATATTGTGGCCACATATATGATAGTTCAGAACTGTCCTATATGGTTGATAATAACCATAATAAAATGCCTTTTCTATTGTCGTGACTAACTATATATTTCCCATATGATGTGATGAAGCAATCTTTTGACTGAACGGCCCCAGCTTTTTGTTATTTTTATTTTCTAATTTGGTCTAGGTGGAAAAGGCAAATTCTAGAAGCGATTACTTAGGATTTTTTATTTGTTTTTGGATTCACATATAGAAGTATTATCAATTATTTTCCAAGACAAGCCTGAAATCCTGTATCATCAATATATATATATATATTTTTTCATGAAGTGAATATAGATACATATATAGAGCATACTTTCAAACACAAACATGAACGAGAAATATAAGATAAAAATGAAGCAAAAAGACAAAGCAAGAAATTGTGAAGTTTGGTAGGCGCTCGAATTAGAACACATCATTATCATAGTTTTTTGATATATATATATATATATATATATATATATATATATATATATATATATATATATATAAAGAACTGTCGTATTGTATCTCTTATTTAGTTAATCAAAATCAACCTTTCATTGCACCGTTTGCTTGCATGTTAACATATAGCAAATTATAATAAGTCATAATTGAGACTTGACAAGCTACCTTCTATCTAACTACGCCTGCAAATTAAATTAAAATATAACATGTATTTATGTGATGTAAATTGTTAGTGGGGTATGTGTGTGTATACACAATTCATACCCTTTCTAAGTTCTAAATACAATTTATTTCTTTTTTTGGGTTCTAAATACAATTTATGTAACTAGGAAAAATAAATATAATAATGGCGAGTCCCATTAACTAAATTTAATACAAGAGACTTATTGTTATTATGTCTATATATCTCTAGTTTAGTTGTACTCCTATTTTACTTTTTAATCAACTAACTTCATATTTCATTAATGTAGAAATCACTTGCATATATAACATGCTCTGCAAATACAGTTAATGCATTAAAATATAACTCATATAGTCTTAAAGTAGCAATATAAATAAAAATAAGAACTTTGTAATACAAAGAAAAAGTTTGACATAATTTGTTAGATATGACGATACTTGGCGGTCCAAAAGGCCAACTAGGCGTTGCATTATTTTGAAAACTTCAGTTGAATTAAGACGAAGATTAGGTTTAGCAACTAATCATATTAGCTGCATCATCGTTAGGTGGGTGTCTATATAACAGAAATATTATGGTTAATTAGGGCGTACGCGCACGTATATATTTGTTGTTTTTGAGCAGCTTTCAAATGGATATCGTTAACAAATGTATTCAAATAATAATAATAATAATAATAATAATAATAATAATACATAAACAGGTGATGCTATATATGAAATTCATAGTTCTCTTTTCATTTTTTTTTTGTGTGTGGCTAGATTATACAAAAACCCCAAACTTTATGTCAAATGTAAATGATCTCTTTAACCTTTGAAACATTACAATAAATCTCTCCGAATTTCTATACTTGTCTAAATAACTCTCATATTATTACTGTTTGTCATTGTTTAATTTATCTGTAAATAGGTTAAAGTTTAAGAGGATTATCTACATATGACTTAAGTTTTGAGGTAGTTATATGCATATATTAAAAAAAAAAAAACAATGTGTGTATAAAATAAGTAGTTTAGGGCTATAACCATAGTTTGAAAGTTTAGGAGGGTTTTATTTTTAAGTTTTAAAATGTAAAGAAATATATTTGTACCTGATTCTAAGTTCAATTTTTTTTTTTTTTAATGTAATTGAACTTATTTTTTGCTTTTCTCGTATTACCTTTATATAGCCGATTTGTGACCATAGTAGCTTGGAAGTAGGAAAAAAACCCCACTGCAAAGAAGGTAAAAAGTAAAAAAAAAAACAAAAACAAAAACAAAAAGAAGAAGAAGAAGAAGAAGAAGAAGAATGAGTCAAAATATAAAATTGCATATAAAGCAAAGCAAAAAAGAGGAAAATGCTAGCAGGGTATTGAGCCCACTATTTTGTTTTTATAAAATAAAGCAGTGATCGACCTCTAATTCTTTGGAGAAACGAGCTGTAAGCAACCTCGCACTATATAAAAAGAAACGATAGCTACAACATCAATAATGATAATAATGCAAGAAAGAAAGAAAAATTAATTAATTAGGAGTACACTTCGACAAGTGAGCTTTGATTTGAATGTTGTAGTTAATTAGCATTATGGAAAATCTTTAGGAATTCATGATAAGTGCATCATTTTAGTGATTTAGGTTATAATTCACGCCCCTCTTTTGTTGAAAATTATGCCCTAGGGGCTAATCATTCAGACTAATTGAGATATCATATCTATGATTTGATTTATAAAGATAGATATCATTTCTCAGATTAGCTTGATTTATGAAGATAAATCAAATCAACTGACTTTTAATTCACATTAAATAAATAGATTGGATTAAATCGGTTAGACAGATTTAATTTCCAATTCAATTTCAAAATTAATAAGATTGATTTTGAATATTTAATACGGCCCATTAGGGTTAAAATACCCTTAGGCTGTGAGTAATTTGATCACACACACACACAAGAGAATTGAAGAGCCACAAAGAAACCCTAAAAGAGAGACGTGAGACAAAAGCTTGAAGACGCTAGCACACTGCCGTTTGTGTTGGAGTGCTGTTTGGTGTGGATACTGGTAGAGGGAGTGGATTCGTAGAGTCAGCTCCTAGAGATTGATTGACCAAGAAGGTATTAGCCCACGAGTTTGCAAAGCACGCACACGAGTTTGCATAGGTACGGTTCTTAATTACTAACCCGATTTAAATGTCGTTGATAGATCCTCTTCTTGAAATTCGTAATTTATTGGATAAATTTCATTCCGCTACATGTACGAATCCCAACAGTGGCCTCAGAGCCAGATCAATTGTGCGTTTAAATTGGGTTTATGTTCTTCATGTGATTATATATGAGATATATATATGCTTAACCATATTTTGTATGCATTTAAATCAAAAGTTCATGTTAGAGTTACCATCAGATTGGAAAGATATATATTTTATTGTTAATGCGATTAACAATATATATATTTTTAAACGAAATATAAATATATATTTATAATAATATATACCTAACATGGTATATATCAATGTGATTATTAATAATACCTATCATATGGTGTGCGTTAACATGATTATTAATAATAGATATCTATTATAATATGTTATATTAATGTTAATGTGATTGCTTTTACGTGATTATATATGTGATAGATATATTGTTACATGGTGTGATTATATATTGATATATATTGTGTTCATTTATTTGATATATATTAATGTTATTTTAATTTGATTATAATAACGTTATTGATTATATTTTGTATGCGTTATAATTAGGCATCAAATTTATAATTATTATAATTGATGGGAATTGGGAATTTGCATCACATTATAATTATTATAATTATTAATTGATGGAATTGGGAATTGGCATCACGTTATGATTTTTATAATTATTAATTGATGGATAAATCATGACATTTTCTTTCATATTGTATGAATTAATATGTTTTGATTTAACTTTCAAATTTGTTTGAGTATGGTGAACAACATGGCTTTAGTCTTTACAATGGTTGTAATATTTAAATATGGCCTACGAGCCATGCCTCTCTTTAAATATTCTTGATGTACATTCTATTTTCATCTCACTCCCCTCTTATGTTTAAACGAGGTTTCTCCTGATGTAATTTTCTTTTCTTATTTATAGAAGTCCTTTCATTGGCTTGAGAGGATTTTAGGTCAAGTGAGCCATGTTGTGTCATGTTTTAATTATGCTTTTGATTAGATCATGGCGTGTTTATTTTGTGTATTATGTGTTGTTTGTATGAGATACAACTATCATTGCATTCACATAAATAAAATTAATGAGATTAAACCCTCTAAATGAAATCTTAAGTCGCAATGCCGTCAATCAATGAATACTTGTCAAAGCCTAGATCGCTTATTTGTATTTTCCACCAAAGTGGATGCACTTGAGTTATCTTGGTGAGACAAGAGTGAGTAATGGTGATACTCAAAATTCATTATTGTCTTGACTTAATTGAGATTATCAAAATGGTTTTGGATCTCAAGGCATTAAATGGGATTAAACATGCCAGTCATATGATGATCGAATCCCATAAAGATCTAGGAGTTACATGTGATGTAATTGGCAAAGTGGTTGCCTACCTAAATAACTTGATTTTAAGTGTCCTGCCAAAACAGATTTAAATTTAAGCCAAATATAGATCTTAGCCCACTAATAATATTGAGGGTTATTAATTCAGTGGGAGATTACTAACCAACTTTATATAATTTAATTGTAGAATCATGTCGACTAGTAATACCACTAAATTATTACTGCGATTAGTCCTTGAGAAGGACAAACTCAATGGGACAAACTTTCTTGATTGGTTTAGGAACTTAAAAATTGTTCTCAAGCATGAAAGAAAGATTTATGTCCTCAATGACCCCATTCCTAATGAGCTTGCGGCCAATGCTCCAAGAGCTCAGGAAGATGCTTACATGAAGTATCAGAATGACTTTGTGGATGTAAGATGTTTGATGCTTGCCACCATGGTTCCAGAACTCCAAAATGATCTAGAACATATGGAGGTACTTGATATGATTGTACATCTCAAGGAAATGTTCCAGCAACAGGCAAGGCAAGAGAGGTATAAGACCACAAAGGCCTTACATTCCTGCAAAATGGCTGAAGGTGCATCGGTTAGTCCTCATGTATTGAAAATGAAAGGCTACATTGATCACTTTGAGAGGCTTGGATTTCCCATGAGCCAGTAGTTAGCTACAGATATGATCTTGAATTCACTCCTAGAAAGTTATGACCAATTTGTGATAAACTACAACATGGAGAAATCAATTTCTGAACTGCATGGGATGCTCAAAACTGCTGAGCAGAGTGTTAAGAAGAGGACTAGCACTGTTTTGATGGTTGAGAAAGGAAAGGGTACAAAAATGAAAGGTAAAGGAAAAGGAAAGGGTAATGGCTCAGCTGGTAAGACCAAAGAGTCAAACAGGACCGAAACTAAGCCTGCAGGCAAGAAGGCAAAGCCTTCGAAGGACAGGGTTTGCTTCTTCTGCAATGAACCTGATAATTGGAAGAGGAACTGCAAACTCTACCTTGAAGATCTGAAAAAGAACAAGAAGGATGGCGGGGCTGTCGCTTCAGGTATTTATGTTATAGATATTCATTTTTCTACTTCCTCTACATGGGTATTAGATACTGCATGTGGTTCTCACATTTGCACAAATGTGCAGGGTCTTAAGGACAGTAGAAAGTTGAAGAAGAGTGAAGTTGACCTACGAGTTACAAACTGAGCAAGAGTTGCTGCTTTAGTCGTAGGCACTTATGAATTAGTTTTGCCTAGTGGGCTTTTGTTAATTTTGAACAATTGCTTTTATGTTCCTGCTTTGAGTAGCAACATTATTTCTCTTTCTTATTTGGATAAGGAAGTTTTCACTTCCATTATTGGGAATGATATATGTTCTATTTATCGTAATGACATTTTTTTTACTGATGCTGATTTGTATTTTGGTCATTATTCACTAAATTTAGAACATCCTAATAATAGACATATCTATAACGTGTCTACCAAAAGGATCAAGTCAAATGATTTGAATCCAACCTACCTATGGCATTGTCGTCTAGGCCATATAAATGAGAAACACATTTCAAAACTCTATCAAGATGGATTTCTTAACTCATTTGATTTTGAATCATTTGATACATGTGAGTCTTGTTTATTGGGAAGATGACAAAGGCACCTTTTACTGGGCATAGAGAGAGGGCCACTGATTTATTGGGTCTTATCATACTGATGTGTGTGGACCAATGAATACATCTGCCAAATGAGGTTATTTGTACTTCATTACATTCATAGATGATTTTAGTAGGTATGAGTATATCTATCTAATGAAACAAAAGTATGAATCTTTTGAATTGTTCAAAATATTTCAAAATGAAGTGCAAAACCAACTTGGCAAAACAATTAAAGCAATTCGATCTGATCGGGATGGTAAATATTTGAGCCAAGTGTTCATTGAGACCATCTTAGGAGTTGTATCATCTCACAACTAACTCCTCCAAGAACACTACAATGGAATGGTGTTTCTGAGCGGAGGAATCGAACTCTATTAGATATGGTCCGATCTTCCATCATCCTTTTGGGGCCATACCCTAGAAACAACTATGTTCACACTAAAGCGTGTTCCATCAAAGGCAGTTGAAAAGACACCATATGAGATATGGATTGGGAAGAAACCCAGTTTGTCATTTCTTAAAATTTGGGGAAGCGTGGTTTACGTTAAACAACAAGGCTCAGATAAATTATCATCCAGGTCCTCAAAATGCCTTTTTGTGGGGTATCCTAAGGAAACTAAAGGATACTATGTCTACAATCCTACCGATCACAAAGTGTTTGTTATTCGGAATGGTGTCTTTCTAGAGAGTGTATATGTAAAAGAACCAGTGGGAGTAAGTGAACCTTGAAGAAGTTCGAGAGTCAAAAAACAACGTAGAACCACAAATGGAAACCAGAGAAGACTCACAACAAGTTGATGAGCTTGCTCTAGTAACATAAGGCTCGTGAAGGTCTGATAGGACATGGCAAAAGCCTCAGAGATATGTACTTCTGATTATTGGAAGTCGTGATATCTTGCTCATTGAGTAGAATGAGCCAAATACCTATCGAGAAGCCATAGTGGGACCAAACTCTGAAAGATGGCTAGATTCCATCAAGTCTGAAATGTAATCCATGTATGACGATAAGGTATAGACCTCAGTCAATCCACCTGAAAGTGTAAAAACCATTGGGTGTAAGTGGGTTTTCAAGGAGAAAACTGGCATAGATGGCAAAATAAGTGTCTTCAAAGCATGACTGGTTGCAAAAGGATTCACTCAAACACATGGTGTAGACTATGATGAATCCTTTTCCCCAGTTGCAATGACCAAATCAATCAGAATCCTTCTTTCCATAGTAGCATATTATGACTATAAAATATGGCAGATAGACGTCAAAACAACCTTCCTTAACGGAAAGCTGCTTGAGGATGTGTACATGACACAACTTGAGGGTTTTGTGCGTCTAGAGGACTCTGGTAAAGTTTGTAAGCTTCAAAGATCCATTTATGGATTGAAGCAAACATCTCAGAACTGGAATCATCGTTTTGATGAAGTAGTCAAAGAGTTTGGATTCATTCAAAACATTGATAAACCTTGTGTTTACAAGAAGGTTAGTGGGAGCACAATTATATTTCTAGTGCTTTATGTTTATGACATCCTACTCATTGGGCATGACATGCCTACCTTGCAGAGTGTCAAGTCTTGGTTAGGAAAGTCTTTCTCAATGAAAGATTTAGGTGAAGCCACTTACATCCTGGGGATTAGGATCTATAGAGATAAATCTAAGAGGCTGATAGGCTTAAGTTAGAGCACATACATAGACAAGATACTGCATAAATTTAGTATGCAAGATTCTAAAAGGGGTAACATGCCCATGTCTCATGACATCCATCTTAGTAAGGATCAGTGTCCTAGTACATAAGATCAAAGAGATCACATGAGTAAGATTCCATATGCCTCCGCCATTGGATCTATCATGTATGCCATGTTATGTACTTGACCAGATGTCTCATTTACCTTAAGTATGACCAGCAGATATCAACAAGGTCCTGGTGAGGATCATTGGACTACTGTCAAGAATATCCTAAAGTACTTAATAAGGACAGAGGACTTATTCTTGGTATATGGTGGGTTGGGTGATGAGCTATGTGTGACTAGTTACATAGATGCGAGTTTCCAAATTGACCAAGATGATCTAAGATCGCAATCTGGATATGTATTCCTTTTGAATGGTGTGCGGTAAGCTGGAAGAGCTCTAAGTAGAGCACTGTAGCAGATTCTACAATAAAAGCTGAGTACATAGCAGCATCGGATGCAGCTAAGGAAGCCGTTTGGATCAGAAAGTTCATTACTGAACTAGGGGTGGTTCCTACTATCTCAAATCCAATAGGCCTGTTCTGTGAACAGCGGGGCTATTGCGCAGGTCAAGGAGCCTAGGTCACACCAAAGGACCAAGCATATAATCAGGCGTTTTCATCTTATCAGAGAAATCAATGATAGAGGTGACATAAAAATATGCAAAGTACCAGGAGAAGACACTGTTGTTGATCCTCTTACTAAGCCGCTTGCACAAATAATACATGAACGTTATGTGAGGATAATGGGAATTAGGGAAATTAATGATTTTACCCAGTGCAAGTGGGAGTCTTTTATTGGAAAGGCTAATCATTGTACTTTAAACATTATTGTTATTTAAAGTATTTCTCCATTTTGTTATCATATCATTTGCATGTTTATTATGATGACTGTATCCTTGGATGTATCTTAAAGATTGTCCTAAATGTCCCTGGTCAGTCATCTATGCGGGAGCAACGATGAAATAATACCAGTATGACTTTGATAAGGTATAGAGATACGAATCACAGTCTTAGGCACTTGTAAGAGTACAAGGTGTTGGACTGACCCACTATGAGAAAGCTGCATAGATTAAGTCATAAGTTTTTCTCATGTAAAACAACATCATAATGCCCTTTGGTTTGAGATCATCATGGATTCCTACATGAGAGTCGCTGATCTTTGACCTAGTCAAAAGTCACCTTCGACCGGGTGATGATAAAGGCTTCAATCAGGATTAGTAGTTTTCATGTAGAGAAATATGAATGATTAAGATGGAATTTGTCCCTCACTTTTGTAGAGAGATAATACTGGGCCCCTCGATGAGCGAGTCTAAGAAATGTATGGCCATACTATGATGGAAAAGAGTTTCCATTTCAATTATTAGACTACTCAAGAATCGAGAAAGTAATGGTCAAGAATGGGAGGATGACACTATGCATGCTTCATCTTTGACCAAATTATCGCGTGACAAAAGGAACGTGACATGGTTGTATGATAGGTTGAATCGAATAATTGATCCTCATGTGAATTGAGTAGTTGCGATGTCTTGCTAGAGGCTACTTGCAACTTGTGGGCTTGTACAGTATTAGCCCGTTGCCAATCTCATATGAGCCTACAGGGTCACACATAGGAATAACCTAACACGAGCTATAATGTCTAGATTCATTGAATTTAAGATATGTCTAAGATTCAATGAATGCAATGTTTTTATCTAGGGAATATATATATATATATATATATATATATATATATATATATATATATATAATGATTACACCTAGTGCAAGTGGGAGTCTATTGGAAATTATGCTCTAGGGGCTAATCATTCAGACTAATTGAGATATCATATCTTAGATTTGATTTATGAAGATAAATCAAATCAGCTAGCTTTTAATTCGCATTAAATAAATAGATTAGATTGAATCGGTTAGACAAATTTAATTTCCAATTCAATTTCAAAATTAATAAGATTGATTTTGAATATTTAATGCGGCCCATTAAGTTATAAATATCCTTAGGCTGTGAGTAATTTGATTACACACACACACACACAAGAGAATTGAAGAGCCACAAAGAAACCCTAGAAGAGAGACGTGAGACAAAAGCTTGAAGGGGCTAGCACTCTACCATTCGTGTTAGAGTGCTATTTGGTGTGGATACCAATAGAGGGATTGGATTCATTGAGTTGGCTCCTAGAGATTGATCGACCAAGAAGGTGTTAGCCCACGAGTTCGTAAAGCACGTACACGAGTTCGCATAGGTACGGTTCTTAATTACTAACCCGATTTAAATGTTGTTGATAGATCTTCTTCTTGGGATTCGTAATTTATTGGATAAATTTCTTTCCGCTGCGTGTATGAATCCTATCATCCTTATCATGCACTTGTCAGTTGTCACCTATAAGTATTTATCCCTTTTTTGCTAGATAGGATATTTATAGAGAGAAAAACATACAAGGACAAATTGGTCCCTTAAAATGATTTAATTCCTATGAATAGAGACTACGCCGAAATTAATTTTTTGTGTGAAATGACCTAATTTCTTTTGATGAAGTTACATGTTATTATAGCCTTAGTTGTTGTCATTTACTAAGATAAAATCATTGTTGGCATTGAAATTTATCAAAAACTTTTATTGAAATTAGATGTCACCATCTTAATTTTTGTTGTCCATTGATAAATTAAAGTTGTTACTTGTTAAACTGGTGTTATTTCATATTTTTATAATTAATGAAATTTATATACTTTTCTAAAAAAAGTAATCACAAACTAGTCCCTAATATTTTCACTATAAATAGAAGTAGACCATTTGGAGGTCTCGATTTGAGATGTACATGAATCATGGAGGATTTTTCTGTCATCATTCTCTCTTATTTAAACCTCTTTGACTATTAATTATATATTGCAAATGGAATTATGTTCTTTGATGATAGCCCTTAGTTAAGTCAGGGCCCCACCTTGATTGTCTGACATGTTCCATGTATGAGATTGTAGCTTCAAGCTCAAACTAATGTGATCTGTGCACACTCCTCATATAAAAAATAATGGTGAACAATATTTGATTCCAAAGTTTTTGATTCAAATTGATAATTAAGAACTAAGTGTCTGCTTGATGTGTAAGTTTGCTTCATCACTACTACAAAAAAGACTTTTTAGACCGGACAAAAAATGCCTATTAAACCAGTTCTGGAATCAATCTTGATACAGCCGGTCTTAAAAAAGCTTGTTATTTTTTAGATTGGTTGCGTAACTGGTCTTAAAAAATAGTTCTTAGATCGGGTAATAAAATATTAGGTCTAAAAATTTGGATTATATAGACCTGACATGACTTATATTAGGTCTAAACACTCCAAGTTTTAAGACTATATTTATTAACCAACCAGTCTAAAAACTCAAACTTTTAAGAATGGATGTATCACACAACAAGTCTTCAAATTTTGACTTTGAAGATTAGATATTTAACTCAGCACACACAACTGGTTTTAAAAGTCTAACTTTTTAAATTGAATATTTAACTCAACAAACACAACCATTCTTAAATGTCACAACTAATATTTTTTGACATGTTATTTATATCATTCAGTTTAAAAGATGTTTATGATTAGATCTTTTTAATATCCGGTTTTAAAAGTCTCGAATAATTTTTTTATATTTGTTATTTATATCATTGGTCTAAATTTTCTTGTATTTTTTTTCCTCTATTTCTTCCTCTAACCCACCAGCCAATTTAGCACCTAAAAGATAGTACTTTAATCTACAAGCTATGAGCAATTCATTATGAATTGCAAAGAGAATTATTGAAAATGGAATACAAATATTATTCACCATGAGTTATGTATCCTCTTAATGAATATACAAAGAAATCACCTAAATGAATATTTAATATGAGTTGCAATACAATATAAGTTACAAAGGCAACATCTAAATGAATATGCAAGCCCAATATACCTCCATATCTATCACCATTTCTTGATCACATTCTCACTCCACAACATTCCTCTTTTATCTTGCCCTTTTGGTCCTTCTGAAGGATCCTGCTACCCCAAAAATAAAAACAAAAACAAAAACAAAAGCTTGATAGTTGATGAATTGATTAAGTACATAGGAGGAATATAGTTCAAACCTTAAAGTTTTCAACTAATTTTGCATATGAATATTAACTAATGAATTGTTTCTTTTATAAAGGGATATCCTCCTATATCCCTTTATAATGATAATTTATTATGCCTTGTTCATTATTCGCTTCATCTTCTTTGTTCAATTCCGGTAGACCCCTTGAAAAAGAAGGAGTTTCACGAAGATAATAATTTAAATGACTCTCCTCATCAACATCAATGAAACTTTTTCCTTAAAGAGTTACAAACCAAATTTTATTTGCTTGATCGATGATATAAAACACTTGTTTTACCTGGTTTGCCATAATAAAAGGTTCATCTACAAAACTTCTATTATTGATATTGACTAATGTAAATCCAAGCCGATCAATATGAATATCATTATTGACATTAACCTACTTGCATTTAAAAATGGAAAATTTAATTTTAACATAGATCAACATCCAAATCTCTTCAATAACCCCATAATAAGGCATGATTGCCAATTTAGGGTTCTTATCTTTCGAACTAGAGAAGTGCATAGACTCAGCCTTTAACATAACACCACTGTTTCGGATGATGCTCCTATCATCTAGAAACTTTGTGTAAAAGGTATAACCATTGATCATATATGAATTCTAAGTTATGACATCAACCTCAGGATCACGTGCTAACCATTTTATTGTATCAAAAATACATTTCTTTCCCTTAACATTTTGTTTGAACTAATTTATAAAAGTTTTATTATGCTCTGTAATTAACCTTTGTTCAATCATTCGACTATTTTCTTTCCTTATAGCTTCTTTATGTGCATTTATGTTGTCTTGAATTTCATCAACACTATTCAAGATGTATAAGTGGACTTGTAGCAAATTCATTAGGATCCACACTATTTACTGAAGCCCCACGTCTAGCCCCTTCTTCATGATCACGTTTAGGAAGCCTAATATGTCTTACTTTGGCCAAATAATTTTGACAAAATTCCATAGCTTCTTCATAAACATATTTATGAACAATAGATGCTTTAGGCCGGTTTGTGTTCTTCACATACCCTATTAGAAATCTCATAGATATTTTAATTAGGTACATCTATCGCAAATGGATAGAGCCACACAAATTTATCTCCCTCACTATATGAACAATTAGATGTACCATAATATCAAAAGATGTAGGAAGGAAAAGCTTCTCAAGCTAGAATAAGATAAGATATTATTTATTTTCCAATTCATCCAATTTTTCAATCTCAAAAACTTTACTACATATAGTATTGAAGAAGAAACAAAGTTCAATCAAAATGTGTCGATGATCATATTTGATAGTGCCTCAAATAGCTACTAGGAGTAGTTGTTTCATTAAGACATGACAATTATGAGACTTTTGACCTACTAATTTCAAGTCTTTCATCGACACAAATGTCTTAAAACTTTAAGAATACCCTGGCGAAACTTTTGTGCTATGTTGAGATGCACTTGCCATTTCTATTTCTTCACTATGTCATACATATACTGTATAACTCTTAAAAAATCCTTCACAAATTAATTGTATATATATATATCTATGGCACATAGGTGCCTCTTATTCAAACATTCTACACAAGGGTAATAGAACATCCCACTATCATCATCGACATTTCTTTTAGAAAATACTAAAAATTCCCTCACCCCATTATCATATTTAACACTCGTCCATTTATCATTTATCCAACTATGATCCATAATCGAATTCCTATAGACAGAAATATGTAACATACATTATCCCAAAAATTTACAAATTTCATAAACTAAGCCAACTCTAAATGCATATGCTCAATGTAGGTTCTATATTCTTTTTCAAGGAGCTACTTAACCCAAAGAGGTTATATATATATAGGGGCTACATATTTCTAATTAGAGCAACAAACACCAAATAGAGATACTTTATAAAAATAACAACTTTAACATATTACATGGGAAACTCAATACTTTTAGCTTAAAAAAAATGCATCGCAAAGAATCAATTTTCGTCATAAATACAAAAAAAAATGCTTAACAAAGAATTACTCCTAGTCATAAATGCATTACAATGAATCCAAAAGTAAAATAAATGCATTGCGAGGAAAATAAATGCATCACATGAAGGTTTTGTGGGCTCATGTATAACATCTAAATTCAAAGGCGTTTGCAAATCAATAATTTCATGCACATTGCTTCTATTAGATTTCCTTTTGCCGAGGAATAATTTCATGAACGTTGCTTTCACATAGAATAAAAGTAACCCTAAAAAACACTTGTTGGTCAATTGGGTAAGTCTCAAGTGCAAATATAATCTTGAAAACTAAATATTCATTACCAATAGAGAAACCCACAAGCACATTTCATTGACTTAATTCAACCCTTGGGAAAAACTAGAGAGATAAGAAGAAAAATAAGAAAGTGATACCAAACTGAAACATCTCTTACTACAGCTTGGTGTATCGCTGTTGAGCTAAGCAACCAGAAAGTCATAAGCTGACTAGAACTAACTTGTCGAAAGAGAAACACGAAGTAATGACGAAGCAACACAACAAACATTGGTGACATAACATGAGTTATCATGACAATAAGAGAAATTTAGAGAGGGAAATTCAACTTTTGGCGCGATAAAGACATATTTCCAAAAGTGAGTTTTAATTTGGGGATATTTTTTAGACTGGATATTTGTAAATACAAGTCTTAAAAGATAACATTTTAGATTGGTTCTAAGTCATAACAAGTCTTAAAAGTAATACTATTAAATTAAAAAAAACAAAATACTTTTAAGACCAGTTGTTTATAATGTCCGGTCGTAAAATTAAGATTTTTTTTATTTAAAAAAGAAAACTATTTTAGACGGGATGTTTATAGTATCCAGTCCTAAAAGTCTATATTTGTTTTTTTTTTGTAAAAAACGTAATAATTTTAAGAACAGTGTTTTATAATATCCGGTCTTAAAAATCACACCTTAACACACACACACAATTTTGTTTGTACATTATGATTCACATTTATTTTTTCGTGCTTACTACTTAGTTCACTTTTAAACTTCCTAAGAGGTTCATGGTTCTTTACTCAAGACACTTTTGTTGACTTATTAATATGCTTAAACCATTATTTTTCCCTTTCAGTTCTTTCTACTTCTTTCAACAACCAAATTACTGGAGAACAAATAAATGTGAACAAAATAAAAATAAGAAAAATGAAACTGAAAATGAACAAGAAAAACAAAACAGGGAAAACCCTGAAGTAAGAGGGCCAAATTAATGGTCTCGTTTTAATGGCCCCCCTTGGTTCCTGTGTCACTCAAGGAAGTGTCTTTATCAAACTTAAGTTCACGAGAGTAGCATGAACATCCCGCTGGTAGGCTCATTGGGATAAAGAGGCTAATGAATATCTATTGAAGGCTGGAAAGGGAGCAGACATCTCATCATCATTTGAAATAACAATGGGTCCAATAACATAAAATTTCTGTTGATGGAATATAAGGCATGCTTGTTTTAGGCACCTGAGATATGAAATTGGGGGCATTGATTGGAGCAGTAGATTCACTCCTACAAGTGATTGTCTTATGTAATATGCAAAAAAAAATTAAGAGAAATTTTTTTTTTAAAAATACAATGATAGCATGTGTTGCCACCTTAATTTCTTGGATAGGAGGGAATTCTTATTTTCTTGAGGAGGAGGGAATAATAATTAATTCCCCTAAACTACCTCTCCTCACACACACACACGTGCGCGCGCGCGCGCGTGTTGTTGACTCTTAATGTTTTGATGATAACAAGTCCCAAAGGTTTTGATTTGACAAAAATTGATATTGCCTTATCTGATATGATTCTCGAGAATGCATAGGCAATTCTCAAGAATGGTTAAACCAAAATACAAAATGCTTTCTGTTTTAAAAAATAACGTAACAATAATTCTCGAGAATAGAAGAATGATTCTCGAGAATTGATGAGTTAACATGAATAGGAACATATCATATACCTTAGTTCACTACCCTGATTCTCGAGAATGACAGGATGATTCTCAAGAATTCCTACTTCAAGATTCAGATGTGTAACTCTGCTTATATCAATGATTCTCGAGAATAAATTATTTTTGATTATCATATAGATTATGTTCACAAACTAATTCTTGAGAATAAAGACTTGATTCTCGAGAATGCTTAAACAAAGGGATATATATATATATATATATATATATATATATAACTATTTTCTGCTCTCAATTCTCACGATGATTCTCGAGAATGGAATATGAATTATTAAGAATGCCTTAAGCATAAACATAATGTGTTTGAATTTACACGATGATTCTCGAGTATAGGTTTATAATTCTCGAGAATGGTTTACCTGAATATTATCATATGCCTGATATGAATCTTCTTCAATTACATGATTTTAAAGAATGGATGATAGATTCTCGAGAATACATCAACTGTGTTCATATTAGTATTAATCCTAATATTAGCTTCTTACGCATCATTAATTATCTAGAATCCTATGGGTATGGGTCGTTACTTACTCTTATTTAATCATACTTAAACATGTTCATATTATATTTAATCATCTTTCTAAGTGGTTTACAGTTGATTAATCCTGTCTAATTCAAGATTGAAGGAAAAGCAATCCGACTTGATAGAAGCATTAAATGTTGACAGAAAAACAAAGCAACAATTGGAATGAGTTTTTGTAGCAGGTGAAAACATTCTTTTGAGGCAGACGTATTCCGGCTATCTTTCTGGCAAGAGTGCAAACAACAGAAAATGCATTTAATGAAAGCCGTGATTGCATTCAATAAAGGAACAATCAATTTGGCTTTATGAAGAACAACTGTGTCTAACGGAAATTCAATTAGAGACAACGGCTATATTCAAAGCTCTTTTCAACAACATTAATGGCAAACCATATAAATGTTGGAAATTATGCCCTAGGGGCTAATCATTAAATAACTTCCATATTTGATTTATGAAGATAAATCAAATCAGTTGGCTTTTAATTCGCATTAAATAAATTGATTGGATTGAATCAATTAGACAAATTTCATTTCCAATTCAATTTCAAAATTAATAAGATTGATTTTGAATATTTAATGCGGCCCATTAGGGTTATAAATACCCTTAGGTTGTAAGTAATTTGATTACACAAACAAGAGAATTCAAGAGCCACAAAAGAACTCTAGAAGAGAGACGTGAGACAAAAGCTTGAAGGCTCTAGCACGCTGCCGTTTGTGTTGGAGTGCTATTCGGTGTGGATACCAGTAGAGGGAGTGGATTCTTAGAGTTGGCTCCTAGAGATTGATTGACCAAGAAGGTGTTAGCCCACGAGTTCACAAAGCACACACATGAGTTCGCATAGGTACGGTTCTTATTTACTAACCGGATTTAAACGTTGTTGATAGATCCTCTTCTTGGGATTCGTAATTAATGGATAAATTTCATTCTACTGCGTGTACGAATCCCAACAGTGGCATCAAAGCCAGATCAATTGAGCGTTTGAATTTGGTTTATGTTCTTAATACAATTATATATGGGATATATTGTGCGTTTATGATTAACCATATTTTGTATGCGTTTAAATCAGAAGTTCACATTAGAGTTACGATTGGATCGGAAAGATATATATATTTTATTGTTAATGCGATTAACAATATATATTTTTAAAATATAAATAACGTGGTGTTATTATATTGATAATAACGTGCTTGATTAAACGATATTGAAATTGACAATCTATAATAACGTGGTTTGCTTTTAATGTTCTATTCCTTTTTTCTTTTCATAGTATATTTATTTATAATATGTGTTTCTCGCATGTGGCTTTTACATTATTATTAATTGAGCAACATAAATATTTAAGTATGAATTAAATATTTAATAATAGTTGTATAAATATTTAATCACGTTTAGTTTAGGTGCTTTCTGGTGCTTTATTATTTCATATTGTATGAATTAATACATGTTGTGATTTACTTTCAAATTGTTTGAGTATGATGAACAACATGGCTTTAGTCTTTACAATGGTTGTAATATTTAAATATGGCTTGCGAGCCATGCCTCTCTTTAAATATTCTTGATGTACATTCTCTTCTCATCTTACTCCCTTTGTATTTTTAAACGAGATTTCTCCTGATGTAATTTTCTTTTCTTATTTAGAGAAGTCCCCTCATTGGCTTGAGAGGATTTTAGGTTAGGTGAGCCATGTTGTGTCACGTTTTATTATGCTTTTGATTAGATCATGGCATGTTTATCTTACGTATTATGTGTTGTTTGTATGAGATATATAAAACTATAATTGCATTCATATGAATATAATTAATTAGATTAAACCCTCTAAATGAAATCTTAAGTCATAATGCTGTCAATCAATGAATACTTGTCAAAACCTAGATCGCTCTTTTGTATGTTCCACCAAAGTGGATGCACTTGAGTTATCTTGGTGAGACAAGAGTGGGTAATGGTGATACTTAACATTCATTATTGTGTTGACTTAATTGAAATTATCAAAACGGTTTTGGATCTCAAGGCATTAAATGGGATTAAACATGCCAAGTCATATGATGATCGAATCCCATAAAGATCTAAGAGTTACACGTGATGTAATCGGTAAAGAGGTTACCTACCTAAATAACTTGATTTTAAGCGTCCTGCTAAAGCGGACTTAAATTAAAGCCAAATATGGATCTTAGCCCACTTATTATATTGAGGGTTGTTAATTCAGTGGGAGATTATTAATTAACTTTGCATATCTTTTAATTGTAGAATCATGTTGACTAGTAATACCGCTACATTATCACTGCGATCAGTCCTTGAGAAGGACAAACTAAATGGGACCAACTTTCTTGACTGATTTAGAAAATTGAGAATTGTTCTCAAGCACAAAGGAAAGGGTATGAAAAGGAAAGACAAGGGCAAAGGAAAGGGTAATGGCTCAATTGGTAAGACCAAAGAGTCAAACATGCCCAAAACTAAGCTTGTAGCCAATAAGGTAAAGCCTTCGAAGGACGGGATCTGCTTCTTCTGTAATGAACCTTGTCATTGGAAGAGGAACTGCAAACTCTACCTTGAAGATCTGAAAAAGAACAAGAAGGATGGCGGGGTTGTCGCTTCAGGTATTTATGTTATAGACATTCATTTTTCTACTTCCTCTACATGGGTATTAGATACTGCATGTGGTTCTCACATTTGCATAAATGTGCAGGGTCTTAAGGTTAGTAGAAAGTTGAAGAAGGGTGAAGTGGACCTACGAGTTGGAAACCGAGCAAGAGTTGTGAAAGTGGAAGAAACCACCAAGAGGAGGGGGTGAATTGGGGATTTTAAGAAAAAAAAACTTTTCAAAATTTTAAAACAAATAACAAGAGAGTAAGGGAAGAAGAGCTTGACACAAAGAATTTATACTGGTTCGGTCACAACTTGACCTACGTCCAGTCCCCAGATACCTCCTGGGTAGTTCTAATATCTTAGAAAGCTTTAATTACAATAATGTAAAGCACATGCAATCCCAATCACCTAGGACTTGCTCCCCCTTACACTTTGTAATTAAACTACCCCAACTCATAGGTTCCACAACCTTGAGTTTTCTCTCAACAAATGATCAGAAATGATTTTCACAATCAAACTCTCCTAAAGAGTGATAATCATAAACACTGAAGTTCAAAAAATATTTTGCATAAAACAGAGCTTAAAGATCAAAGAAGCAATTAGATGTAATTATGTTGTGTGTATTGCTCTTCGTTTTTGTGAGTATTTATAGATTAATCAGTGAGACTAGCCGTTGTGTTTTCTTCTCCAATCCTCAGCTATAATTCTGAAAAATAGTCGTTGCATACTTTCAGCCATCTCTTTAATTCTTGGCTGGAATCTTGGATATAGACATTGCAGATGTTTTCCAGTACTCTTGCCTTTTTGTAATTCGTTTTAGACCGTTGGAGAGTGCTTAGATTGATCCATAACAGTCAGAGCTGAACAAATGGGATCTGGGAGAAGTTTCAGCCTGGTTTTTAGTCCTGCAATAAATGCTCTTATCCTAGAGTTGATTTGATGCTCTAAAATGTGTTAAAGTAATCTGAAACTCATGAACAAACACATTAAACATATATATAATGATTCGTAATTCTATTTGAGTGTAAGACAATGCTTAAGATTGAATCCGAGAGGTGAAAAACGCATTATTTAAATAACAGGGATCTGTTAGGCTCGAGTTTAAGACTGCTATGCTCAAGTCTGTTCATCAATACTCAAGCATAATTTGGGTAGGCTCGAGTCTGGAGCCATTCACAACGTACTGAAGCTTAAGTTCAAATGCACAGGCTCGAGTCTAAATACTTAGGCTCGAGTCTGCTCGGGCTCTGTCACTTGAATAGCTCTCTGCCTGACTTAGGCTCGAGTCTATTAGTGACAGGCTCGAGTCTGTTTCACTAAACCGTTGTGCAAATGCTTTTCAAACTGAAACATGCTCGAGTTAATGAATATATGCTTGAGCCTATGATTGTGAAAAACTTTGGTTGCTCTCTGGAAGGGACAGGCTCGAGTTAAAATTCTTAGGCTCGAGTCTGTTCTTAAGAAAAAAATGTTTTGAAGAGCTTTCTGTAAGATTTAGGCTTGAGTAAAAAACATTTATGCTCGAGTTTAACAGCTTAAGAAATTTGACATGCTCTCTGTAAGACTTAGGCTCGAGTTTAGCACGATAGGCTCGAGTCTGTCTTAGTTATAAAATGTGACTTTTGTCTTTGTCATGAGCAGGCTCGAGT
Source organism: Acacia confusa (assembly GCA_037074495.1). Classification (NCBI taxonomy): domain Eukaryota; kingdom Viridiplantae; phylum Streptophyta; class Magnoliopsida; order Fabales; family Fabaceae; genus Acacia; species Acacia confusa. Next base: position 28,886,109 of record CM073505.1, on the reverse strand, counting down.
TTATTATGTTAGGCTCGAGTTTGCTCGGGGTGAAAACAGCAAAAAGGCTCTCTGTCACGCACAGGCTCGAGTCTATTATGTTAGGCTCAAGTCTGCTCGAGTCCAAAACGTTTATTTTCCTTTCTGTTGAGCACAAACTTGAGTCTATTACATCCAAACTCGAGTTTAACATGTATTATCAGAATTAAATCAATTTTAAGGATCTTTAAACATGTTCAAAACTTAGCAACAAGTTTACAATGTCTTGTTATCATCAAAACACATAGAGAACTAACAAGTTGCAGCTTTAGCCGTAGGCATTTATGAATTAGTTTTGCCTAGTGGGCTTTTGTTAAATTTGAAAAATTGCTTTTATGTTCCTGCTTTGAGTAGCAACATTGTGTCACTTTCTTATTTGGATAAGGAAGGTTTTACTTCTATTACTAGGAATGGTACATGTTCTATTTATCATAATGACATTTTTTATAATGATGGTGATTTGCATTTTGGTCATTATTCACTAAATTTAGAACATCCTAATAATAGACATATCTATAATGTGTCTACCAAAAGGATTAAGTCAAATGATTTGAATCCGACCTACTTATGACATTGTTGTCTAGGACATAGAAATGAGAAACACATTTCTAAACTCCATCAAGATGGATTTCTTAATTAATTTGATTTTGAATCATTTGATACATGTGAGTCTTGTTTAATGGGAAATATGACAAAGGCACCTTTTACTGGACATAGTGAGAGGGCCACCTGTTTATTGGCCCTTATGTATAATGATGTGTGTGGACCAATGAATATATCTGCTAGAGGAGGTCATTTGTACTTCATAACATTTATAGACGATTTCAGTAGATATGGGTATATCTATCTAATGAAACATAAGTCTAAATCTTTTGAAATATTCAAAATATTCCAAAATGAAGTGCAAAATCAACTTGGCAAAACAATTAAAATACTTCGATCTGATCAGGGTGGAGAATATTTGAGCCAAGAGTTCATTGACCATCTTAGGAGTTGTGGGATCATCTCACAACTTACTCCTCCAAGAACACCTCAATGGAATGGTGTTTCTGAACGGAGGAATCGAACTCTATTAGATATGGTTTGATGTATGATGAGTCAAACAGATCTTCCGCCATCCTTTTGGGGCTATGCTCTAGAAATAGCTGTGTTTACACTAAATCGTGTTCCATCAAAGGCAGTTGAAAGGACACATTTCGAGATATAGACTGGAAAGAAACCCAGTTTGTCATTTCTTAACATTTGGGGATGTGAGGTTTACATTAAACAACAAGCCTCTGATAAATTATCATCCATATCCTCAAAATGCCTTTTTGTGGGGTATCTTAAAGAATCTAAAGGATACTATGTTTACAATCCTATCGATCATAAAGTGTTTGTTATCTGGAATGGTGTCTTTCTGGAGAAAGAGTTTATCACTAAAAGAACCAGTGGGAGTTAGGTGAACCTTGAAGAAGTTCAAGAGTCACATAACAACGTAGAACCACAAATGGAAAATGGAGAAGATTCACAACAAGTTGATGAGCTTGCTCTAGTAACACAAGGCCCAAGAAGGTTCGATAGGACACGACAAAAGCCTCAGAGATATGTACTTCTAACTTCTGGAAGTCATGATATCTAACTCATTGAGCAGAATGAGCTAACTACCTGTCGAGAAGCCATAGTGGGACCTAACTCTGAAAGATGACTTAATGCTATGAAGTCTGAAATGCAATACATGTAGGACAATAAGGTATAGACCTTAGTCGGTTCACCTGAAGGTGTAAAAACCATTGGGTGTAAGTGGGTTTTCAAAGAGAAAACTGACATGGATGGCAAAGTAAATGTCTTTAAGGCTGACTTGTTGCAAAAGGATTCACTCAAACTCATGGGGTAGACTATGATGAAACCTTTTCCCCAGTTGCAATGGCCAAATCAATCAGAATCCTTCTTGCCATTACATCATATTATGACTATGAGATATGGAAGATGGACGTCAAAACAACCTTCCTTAACGGAAAGCTGCTTGAGGATGTGTATATGACACAACCTGAGGGTTTTGTGTGTCCAAAGGACTCTGATAAATTTTGTAAGCTTCAAAGATCCATTTATGGATTGAAGCAAGCATCTTGGAGCTGGAATCATCATTTTGATGAAGTAGTCGAAGAGTTTAGATTCATTTAAAACATAGATGAACCTTGTGTTTACAAGAAGGTTAGTGGGAGCATAGTTGTATTTCTAGTGCTTTATGTTGATGACATCCCATTAATTGGGAATGACATCCCTACCTTGCAGAGTGTCAAGTTTTGGTTAGGGAAGTCCTTCTCAATGAAAGATTTAAATGAACCCACTTACATCCTTGGGATTAGGATCTATAGAGATAGATCTAATAGTTTGATAGGCCTAAGTCAGAGCACATATATAAACAAGATACTGCACAGATTCAATATGCAGGATTCTAAAAGGGGTTACATGCCCATGTCTCATGGCATCTATCTCAGCAAGGATCTGTGTCCTAAGGCATAAGATCAAAGAGATCGCATGAGTAAGATTCCATATGCCTCCGCCATTGGATCTATCATGTATGCCATGTTATGTACTCGACCGGATGTGTCATTTGCCTTGAGTATGACCAACAGATATCAACAAGATCCCGGTGAGGGTCACTGGACTGCTGTCAAGAATATCCTGAAGTACTTAAGAAGGACTAAGGACTTATTCTTGGTATACGGTGGCTTGGAGGATGAGCTCTGTGTGATTGGTTACACATATGCGAGTTTCCAAATTGACCAAGATGATCTAAGATCGCAGTCAGGATATGTATTCCCGTTAAATGGTGGTGCAGTAAGCTGGAAGAGCTCAAAGCAGAGCACTGTAGCTAATTTTACAACAGAAGTTGAGTATATAGCAGCATCGGATGTAGATAAGGAAACCGTTTGGATAAGAAAGTTCGTTAGTGAACTAGGGGTGGTTCCTATCATCTCAAATCCAATAGACCTATTTTGTGATGATAGCGAGGCTATTGCACAGGCTAAGGAGCCTAGGTTACATCAAAGGACCAAGCATATACTCAAGCGCTTTCATCTTATAAGAGAAATCAATGATAAAGGTGACATAAAGATATGCAAAGTACAAGGAGAAGACAATGTTTCTGATCCTCTTACTAAGCCACTTACACAGATAATACATGAATATCATGTGAGGACAATGGGATTAGGGAAATTAATGATTGTACTTAGTGTAAGTAGGAGTATTTTGTTGGAAAGGCTAATCATTGTACTTTAAACATTATTATTATTTAAAGTATTCTCTTTTAGTTATCATTTCATTTGCATGTTTATATTGATAACTATATCCTTGGATATATCACATAGATTATCCTAAATGTCCTTGGTCGGTCACCTACGTGGGAGTGAAGATGAGATAAGACCTGTATGACTTTGATGAGGTATGGAGATACGAATCAAAGTCATGGGCACTTGTAAGAGTGCAAGGTGCTGGATTGACCCACTATGAGAAAGCTGCATGGATTAAGTCATAAGCTTTTCTCATGTATAACCACATCACAATGCCCTTTGACCTGAGATCATCATAGATTCCTACATGAGAGTTGCTGATCTTTGACCTAGTCAAAAGTCACCTTTGACCAGGTGATGATAAAGACTTCAATCGGGATTAGTGGTTTTCATGTAGAAGAATATGAATGATTAAGATGGAATTTGTCCCTCACTTTTGTAGAGAGATAATACTGGGCCCCTCGATGAGTGAGTCTTAGGAATGTATGGCCATACTATGGTGAAAGGAGTTTTCATTTCAATTATTGACTACTCAAGAATCGATAAAGTAATGGTTAAGAAAAGGAAGTTGACATTATCTATGCCTCATCCTTAACCATATGATCGCGTGACAAAAGGGACGTGACATGGTTGTATGATAGGTTGTATCGAATAATCGATCTTTATGTGAATTGGGTAGTCATAATGTCTTGCTAGAGGCCGCTTGCAACTTGTGGGCTGGTACAGTATTAGCTTGCTGTCAATCTCATGTGAGCCTACAGGGTCGCACACAAGAATAGCCTAACACGAGCTATAATGTCCACATTCATTGAATAAAAAATATGTCTAAGATTTAATGAATACACATTTTATCTAGGGAAGATATATATATAATGATTGCATCTAGTGCAAGTGGTAGTCTGTTGGAAATTATGCCCTAGGGGCTAATCATTAAATAACTTCCATATTTGATTTATGAAGATAAATCAATGATTTGATTTATGAAGATAAATCAAATTAGTTGGCTTTTAATTCGCTTTAAATAAATTGATTGGATTGAATCAATTAGACAGATTTCATTTCCAATTCAATTTCAAAATTAATAAGATTGATTTTGAATATTTAATGCGGCCATTAGGGTTATAAATATTTTTAGATTGTAAGTAATTTGATTACACAGACAAGAGAATTCAAGAGCCATAAAAGAACCCTAGAAGAGAGACGTGAGACAAAAGCTTGAAGGAGCTAGCACGTTGCCATTCGTGTTGGAGTGCTATTCGGTGTGGATACCAGTAAAGGAAATGGATTATTAGAGTCGGCTCCTAGAGATTGATTGGCCAAGAAGGTGTTAGCCCACGAGTTCACAAAGCACACACACGAGTTCACATTTATTAAAGGTATTATCTTTTGTATGTATTAAAGGTATTAAACTTTATCAAATGGATGTTAAAAGGTATTAAACTTTATCAAATATATACTCTAGTGGCTAGATTGGAGGCTATATGAATACTTTTATCTTTTGCATGTATTAAAGTTATTAAACTTTATCAAATGGATGTCAAAAGTGCTTTCTTAAATGATTTTATCCAAGAGGAAGTATATGTTGAACAACCTCCTAGATTTGAAGATAATCATCATCCTGATTATGTGTTTCGTCTTAAGAAAGCTCTGTATGGTTTGGAGCAAGCTCCTAGAAAGCTTGGTATGAAAGACTTAGTAAGTTTCTTCTTGATTCAAGATTTGTAAGAGGCAAGGCAAACACAACCCTTTTTATAAAAACTAATAAATTGAATGATATTCTGTTTGTTCAAATTTATGTAAATGATATTATTTTTGGATCAACTAATGAATCTCTGTGTAAGGATTTTTCTAACACTATGCAGGGGGAATTCGAAATGTCATTGATGGGAGAGCTCAACTATTTTCTTGGTCTTCAAATTAAGCAACAAAAAGATGGTATATTCATCTTTCAAACCACTGAAGCATAATATGTTGCTACCTCAAGTTGTTGTGCTCAAGTTTTATGGCTCAAACAACAACTTCAAGACTTAAGGATCCATCTGAAGGAGATGCCAATTCTTTGTGACAACACCAGCACAATAAACCTGGTGAAAAATCCGGTTCAACATACCAGGACAAACACATTTACGTGATACATCATTTTATCCAATATCATGTTCAAAAGAAAGACGTCAAAGTGATGTTTATTCCCACGCACCTTCAGTTAGCTGATATTTTCACCGAACCGCTAGCTAAAGAAAAATTCATGTTCATCCGAAGGGAATTGGGAATAGGAAATCCCAATGAACTATAAGTAATGTTAGTTTACCATTAATAATTATGTTTTGATGATTAATTGAAACTAACTTAAGCATCGAAGTCTCCTAATTGTGTTGTGCAGGATGCCTTGATTTATGCTCAAACTTACAGGGTGTTATACAATCTAATAATTCTCAAGTATGACTTGTCCATACTTGAGAATTATGCTTGTATTTTTCCTCAATCTATTGTAGCATCTACATGTGTTCTTGAGAATTGACAATGAATTCTCAAGAAATATTAGGATTTTATGGATTTAATAAGCGTTTTTTGCAATTGTCTGTGTAACTGACTTCATCATTCTCGAGAATCACTAAGGCATTCTTGAGAATTGCTAAAGGTAAGACAAATCTAGAGTCTCTCTTTCCACACTCATTCTCGAGAATTACCAAGCTATTCTCAAGAATTGTGAAGATTCATTGAATGGATAACATTCATTCTCAAGAATTACCCAGCTATTCTCGGGAATTGTCGAACATTTCTTCACAGTATCTACATAGCATTCTCGAGAATTGATGGCAAATCTCCACCTCCCTAAAAGCAAAGTTTATGAACATTCTCGAGAATCATACTAACTTTCTCGAGAATTGTCGAGGACCTCCAATAAGGATACTTATTCAAAATCATTCTCAAGAATTCCAAGTACTATTCTCAAGTATGATCCAAAGTCTTCTTCAATTTCCTAAACAAAGAGTATGGGATACTGAATTCTTGAGAAGCAAATATTTATTCTCGAGAATTATCGAGGTAACTCTCTCTGTAATTCAAGAGATTCTCGAGAATTCAAAATTGATTCTCGAGAATTCACGGATCTTTGGCAATTAGAAATTACTCATTGTTCCCATCTTAAAAACTCACTTCATCTTATTTCACAAACCCTATTCCCTTCTCATTCTCTTTAACTCTCAAGAACCCAGCAACCGTTGAAATTCCATTCTTTAATTCAACAGTCACATTCCTTCATCTTCTCCTCATCTATCTGTTACACCTCTTCATTTTCAACTGTCACGACTTTCCAACTCCATTGTCATCTCTATTTATCCAACATAATCTCCATACCCATTCCATCAAACACTTCATCACATAAATACAATGGGCAAACCATCTTCTAAATCCTCTGACCAACTACTCACGAAGAAACCCAGAGCTTCTTATCGTTCACAAGGTGCTTCGTATAGGTCATCTATGCCTTCTGTCAAAGGGATTTCCATTAATGAACCTACTCGGCCAGTTACACGCCAACAAACAGACTCATTGCCCTCTGGAAAAGGTAAAGGAAAAGCTTCAATTGAGTCTCAATCAACTTAAGCCTATTATGCAAAAAAGCCATATACTGATGATGCACCATACTTTCACAAAGGAAGATCTAAAAGCATTCAAGACGGGGCCTACAAACCTCAACCTACTAGCACACAAAATCAACCAACCGTTAATGGCACTCTTCCTCTGTTTGCCTCTAAAATTCTTGGTTAGTAAGGTCCTACTCGTTGTCCTCTTGGATATTGCAATGATGAATTGGTAATCCCCACTGATCCTAACTTTGCAATTACTTATGCTATTAGACCTTTCTGCCCTATTGTCTGGTTAGATTTGGAAACCTTTAGAAGAGATTGCAACTTGGATTTATCTCCTTGGTTAACACCCTACATGCCTCTGCTTGGCATTTCAACCCCTTATTCCCCTACCGTTGTCAAAGTATTCTATTTCAATATGTATGAAGAAGACAGAGAGGAAGAGGATGATGAGATTGAATTGGTTACAACTATTAGAGGAAAAAAATTAGGCTTACTGCTGACAGTCTCAATGACTTCTTTGGGGTTACTAATGCACCTGTAGATCCTGCAAAGCCATCTGAGGCTAATTGCTTTAACATTTTGTTTCCTGATGAAATATATGATGGCAAACCTCTTAAATTCAAACCTGCTCAAATGCCTGACACTCATAGAGTGCTTTGGTACCTTTATAGTCACAATCTCATCAACCAAGGGCGAAGCTTTACCCATTTTGTGCTCAAGGACTATCAACTACTTGCCTCTATCCTTGTTCAAGAACCAATAAATTTAGGCAAGTTAGTCATTTTTGAGATGTCAACTTTTCTCTCCACATCTGGCATTTCCAACCAGAACACCATCCCATATCCTAATTTGATTTCTCAGATTCTTGCCTTCAATAACATCTGGTATCTTCTTGAAAATGACAAGATAATTTTCCCCAAAACTTTTGGTAAATCTCATCTTCTATATATAATGCTTTCCTTCACTGAAGCTACTACTGAGAAGAAGAAAACCAAGACACCTATACACTCATCCTCCAATCACCCAGAGAAGGATAGTCTTCACATGCAGGCATTGCCTCTACTTCTGCTCATGTTGCCTCTCACCTTCCCTTGGCTGCCCAAGTCTCAATCCAGAAATGCGTGGAAGAAGCATTTACTCGGGCTGTTGCAAAAGCAGTCTCTAATGTTGTTAAACCATTAGATGATCAAGGTAATGCTGTGGCAAATGCTATAAAGCATCTTCACAAGCTCACTACTACGTTAATTTCCACTATGGGCACCAAGTTTGACGAATTCTCACAATATGTTCAAGCAAGCTTTCAAGCCTGATTCCAAACTCAAAATGAATTCAAGGAAGAGATTCAGCATCTTCAAAGACAGATCTATCAATTTGATAGTACTTTGGATGATCTCGCCTTAGATTGCACTCACAACCCTCTTCATTCACTACCCATGTCGATCATGCTGGCCCCTTTGCTCCTCCTCCTGATCTTTCTTCTGTGCCTGATGCTCCTACTAATCCACCCTTTGTGACTGATGACAAAGGGGGAGAAGAAGCTACCTCATAGCGGTTTTTACAGAAGTGATGTTTTAGTATTGATGTTTTTTTGGTTTATGATGTCTAGGTATATATGTTTAAGACTTTGTGATGATATGACTCTTCAAAGTTTGTTCAAGGCTATTCATATTTGAGACTCTGTTTATGTGGTTGTATGATAATTCATGAATGGTAGATATCCTTTTATCAAAACCTATTATCTATATCTAAGTTGTTAGCTCCCATGAGTGTTTTGATGATGACTTGAACCTAGACAATATAACTTAGAAAGATAAAACATAGAGCTTACTGTCAAATTACCTCGAGGCAGGAATGTGTAACTCGAGTTGGTAACCAAACTCGAGGTTGGTATTGAAACTTGGGGTAAAGCACTTGTATAATCTGGTTGAATTATCTATACTGACTCGAGGCTAAATATATTGACTCGAGTCTGGAGAAAAACTCGAGGCAGATGCTATAACTCGAGGTTGTATCAGTTACTCCTAGAACATCTCATTTGACTGTTATTTTTGAATTGGTTTATGATAACTCGAGGTATTATATATCACCTCGAGTTTATCTCAAACCTCAAGTCAGACAGATATGACTCAAGCTAGAAGGGATGCTTGTTCCTCATCGCTGACCTGAAATCTCATCTTTTAACTTGAGGCTATACTCTGTGACTCGAGTTTATGCTGATACTCGAGGTAAACACTGTGACTCGAGGCACATTAGATTTCAAATCAGATATGCTCCAATCGTTGAATAAATCGCTGATAATCTTAAACTTTGGTCAATGTCTGTTGTTTCATATGTTTCATATTGTGTTTCATATATTGTTGCTACTAACTATACTTAAAGAGCTTATGAAGAGTTTCTGGAAGATGGGATTAATGCTCTGAGATAAAGCAGATACATGATGTCAGCGACATTCAATGCTAAACCGGATATTGGCACGAAAGCATATGATAGTGATAAAGGACTCCTACATTCTTTCTGCTTCTACTGCAACGGTCAAATAAGGAAGAATGAACTAGAGACATTTTTCACAGAAACGTTCTTTAAGCATGGTTATCTTCCTAAGGCCAACCACCAGCATTTAATGATCTCCAACGGTCATAATATCGACGTTGAAACTACCAGAATTACGAATCAGAAACAACGGATAGATTGTAACAGCATTAATGGCGAAGCTATAAATTGAAGAAGCATTCATTAGCGCCACCTACCAAAATTTACCGAAACACTGCGAAATTTAATAGCATTTATTGTACTATGTTTCTGTAACATTTCAATTCATCTGTGTGCTTCAGTGATTATCACTTAATCTACTCATTAGGAGTTTTGAGTTTTTTTACTTGTTTGTCTTGTAAAACCTTGAGGTAGGAACCTCAAATGATTAGGTAAACAATTACAGCTTGTAAGAGGGAGCGATCAGTGAGGATCATCCAATACAGTGTAATTGCGCGAGAGAATTAGTGGAAATCCCAGGAGTTCTGGGCACTGGATGTAGGTCAAGTTTGAGATCGAACCAAGATATATCGTCTGTGTATTTATCTCTTTATCTCCCCGTCTTACTTTGACCGAAAAATTTTCAAAGTTTAACAACATCACCTATTCACCCCCTCTAGGTGATTTCATAATTGTTATCATCATCAAAAAAGGGGAGAATGTTGACTCTCAATGTTTTGATGATAACAAGTCCCAAAGGTTTTGATATGACAAAAATTGATATTGCCTTATCTGATATGATTCTCGAGAATGGTTAAACCAAAATAAAAATGCTTTCTGTTTTCAAAAATAACGTTACACTGATTCTCAAGAATAGAAGAATGATTCTCGAGAATTGATGAGTTAACATGAATAGGAACAGATCACATGCCTTAGTTAACTACACTGATTCTCGAGAATGACAGGATGATTCTCAAGAATTCCTACTTCAAGATTCAAATATGTAACTCTGCTCATAACAATGATTCTCGAGAATTAGAATTTGATTCTCGAGAATAAGTTATTTCTGATTATCATATAGATTATGTTCACACACTAATTCTCGAGAATAAAGACTTGATTCTCGAGAATGCTTAAACAAAGGGATATATACATAACTATTTTCTGCTCTCAATTCTCATGATGATTCTTGATAATGGAATATGAATTCTCGAGAATGCCTTAAGCATGAACATTATATGTGTTTGAATTTACACGATGATTCTAGAGAATGGTTCACCTAAATATTATCATATGCCTATTATGAATCTTCTTCAATTACATGATTATCGAGAGTAGATGATAGATTCTCGAGAATACATCAACTGTGTCAATATTAGTATTAATCCTAGTATCAGCTTCTTACGTATCATTAATTATCTGGAATCCTATGGGTCATTACTTACTCTTATTTAATCATACTCAAACCTGTTCATATTATATTTAATTATCTTTCTAAGTAGTTTATAGTTGATTAATCCTATCTAATTCAAGATTGAGCGAAAAGCAATCCGACGTGGTAGAAGCGTTAAATGTTGATAGAAAAATAGAGCAACAATTGGAATAAGATTTTGTAGCAGGTGAAAACATTCTTTCGAGGTAGACATATTCCGGCTATCTTTCTGGCACAGGTGCAAACAACTATAAATGCATTTAATGAAAGGCGAGATTGCATTCAATGAAGCAACAGTCAATTTGGCTTTACGAAGAGTAGTTGTGTCTAATGCAAATTCAAATAGAGACAAAGACTATATTCAAAGCTCTTCACAACAGCATTAAAGATGAATCATATAAAATCCAAAGCATTCAATATTGCCACCTAGTGGAAAACCCTGCGCAATTAATTCAAACTTTTTACAGTCAACGGTTTCATTAGTTTTCACCTGATATCGTCGAATTCATATTGTACTTCAATGATTTGCATTTATTTACTTAGTAAGGAGTGAAACACTACTTGATTATTTGTTTATCAGTTAAGCTTAAGGTTGTGGAACCTTAAGTATGGGTGTACGATTGCAAGTTGTAAGGGGTGTTGGATATAATTAGTTTTGATAATGTCTTATATATATGCCATTAGTAAGAGGAAAACGATTGAGTAATATGTTTATCTTCTCCATTGATGAATTCTTGAATTTAATGTAGATCAATCCAAATTGAAGTGTAAAGGTTAATCAAGAAGGAGATAAAAGATTTCAGAAATAAAGAGTTCATTCATGAAGAATGGTCAAAAAGAAGAATCGACAAAGAAGAGAAAGAAAAGGATCAAGGAGGTCGAGGATGTAGATGAGGATAAGGAAAAGGAAGAGAGGAAAAAGAAGAAGATGAGAAATTGAAGAAGAAAGAATTTATTGAATGGAACATCTTCAAGGAAGATCAGTTCAAAAATATTTTTGAAGAATGTTCAAGAAGAATTGAAAGAAAGAAAGAGTTGAAGTATGAAGAATGATCAAGAGATTTCATCAAGAAAAAATTGAAGAAGAGGAAATATTGAAGATGATGAGCTGAAGACAAATGATGAAAATTGATCAAAATGGAAGATGGAAGAAGTTGATGAGAATATCAACATCAACTCAAATATAAGTGTGGAGAATGAAAATGGAAGAAATCACCAAGAGGGGGGTGAATTGGGGATTTTGAAAAAAGAATCTTTTGAAAGATAACTGAACTCTTTTTCAAAACTTGAAAGCAGATAGTAAAAGAGTAAGAGAAGAAAAGCTAGACACCAAGGATTTATACTGGTTTGGTCTTAACTTGACCTACGTCCAGTCCCCAGATATCTTTTGGGTATTTCCAGTAGTTCAACAAGCTTTAACTACAACAATGTAAACCACTTGCAATCCTAATCACTTAGGACTTGCTCCCCCCTACACTTTGTAATTAAACACCCAAACTCACAGGTTTCCACAACCTTGAGTCTATACAAACAACTATTTGAAAAATGATTTCAAAGAATAAGACTCTCAAAAGAGCAAATATTGATAAACACTGAAGATCAAATAAAAAAACACAATACAGACTAAAATTGCAAATATATTCAGCTGTAGCTTAGTTGTGTGTGTCTTGCTCTGAGTCTTCATAGCTTTTTATAGGCTAACTAGAGGAACTAGCCGTTGCATTTTCTTCTCTAACGTTCAATTGCAAATTTGGAAAAATGGCAATTGCATATTATCCTCTATTCTTTCAATTCTCAGCTGGAATCTTGGAATTTGTTGATACAGATGGTCTTCCAGGTATTCAGTCATTCCATAACCCTTATTAGACCGTTGGAGGGTGATTTAATTGATCCATAACGGTCTGTGATGACCCATTGGGATAGAGGAGGAAGATCAACCCTGTTATTGGTTCTTCATTTATTGCACTTATTCTAGATATGATTCCATCTTGATCTTAGCTGAACTCATCTAAAATTTACTCAAAACTTCATCAAAGATGTTAGAAACAATAGTATCACATGATAAAACTTTTTCAAATTAACCCATAAAGATTTCGCAGATTAACACAATTTGGTTTTTCAAAATCACCGATACAAACTCAAGTTTGTAATCCCTGACTCAAGTTTTGGGTTCATCCAGAAAGCATGAGTGTTAAGCAAAATCCTAAACTGGAGTTTAGAAATGCTTGACTCGAGTTTGGTTCTTACAGAGAAGACTGTCGGGCTTTGGTCTTTGGATGAGATTTTGGACATATGGCTAAACTCGAGTCAATTAATGACTAACTCGAGTTTATGGCTTTGTTATGAGGATAAGCCTAAGTTCAAGAACTTCCAGACTGGAGTTTAGAAACACAAACTGGAGTTTCAAATCAGAAATATTGTTGAGCTTTCTGTGTGACTCGGACTCGAGTTCACACATGTAAACTTGAGTTTCAGCAAGAGCTGAAACTTTGAAATCTTCTCTGTTTTGAGACAAACTGGAGTTTGTAGACAAAGACTAAAGTTTACAAAACTTGTGAAAACACTAAGGCTTCTGAATTCTATCTTTTTAGACTAAACTCGAGTCTTAAGGTCTAAACTCAAGTTTGTCTTGTTGTCAAAACCTTAAGTGCTCTCTGTATCTTCCAGACTCAAGTTTGTCTGAGCAAATTGGAGTTTGGTTTGTTGTGAAAAACTTTGTTTGCTCTCTGTGTCTCCGAAAACTCGAGTTTGTCTAAGCAAACTGGAGTTTGGCTTTCTTGCAAAATTGAACAACTCTCTGTCAAGTCTCAAACTCGAGTTTACATAACTCGAGTTTGCCTTTGACAGTAAGTTTTACAACTTACCAAAGACAAGCTTCATAACAAGTTTGCAATTGTCAGTTATCATCAAAACACATATAGAACTAACAGAGAAGGTTCAAGAGAAAAGAAGAAAGAAAAGAATAGAGTTGTGGATAATGATCAAGTGAAGCAAAGAAAGAAAGAGAAGATCTTGTCAGAAAGAATGAGAAAAATCAATATTAAAGGTCTTAGATTTGATTCTATAAGTCTTCACAATCAATTGGATGTTGGATGAGTCAATTCAGAGTCAAAAACTGCAAAAATCAGGTTCTGGAAGAGAATACTCGAGTTTCCAGGTCAAAAGTTGAGTATACAAGCTTACGGAAAAAATTTGCTTCTGGACGAAAAACTGTAGTTTGGAAAACTAGAGTTTTGGAAACTACGGTTTAGGCGTCAAAGAGTCAAAACTTGTGTATAGGAGTCAATACTCGAGTATGGAACTTATATACTCGAATATTGGATATTTTTAGCTTCTCTGGCGCGACTGGTCTCGACAATACTCGAGTATCCTCTTCAATACTCGAGTATTAGCACTTAACAGCAACTCTGTTCACCTCTTTTTCTCATTCAGCTTTGGGCGAGGTCTAGTAATTCGATGATGTCTCCTAAACCAAACATCGAATTGAGGTAAAATCAAATTTTTTTGAAACTAGACATCCAATATGTTATCTTGACAGAGTTTCAAGTCTAAAGAAGATCAGATGAGAGATCTTTGAATTTCTAAAGTTGGATCAAATATTCATGCCACACATAAGACCAAGCTTCAATGTTTTGAGTGTAACTCAGAATCTACGAATCGGAATGAGTTGAAATCGGTGCCATATGAAAGAAGACTCATAAGGATTTCCATCAATACTTCATTCGACTAAAATGAAGATTAGACCAGAGATATACAGCCTTTGAAAGTTGACTGACTGATCAAGACATTGTAAAAACGCTGGTAAAGAACAAATCTTCTTTCATTGGATCATAACAGATGAAATCAACAATCTTCGAGCTGAATCTTGTTGAATTGGAATGAAGACACAAAGAGATATATGAGGATAATTGGTTTTCTAAAATAGAAGCCATATCAAGTCAGAAAGCAACCAAAGGCCAGAACAAGTTGAATACTCGAGCTTACAAATGAATACTCGAATATAGCTCAGACAGAGAGTAATAAACGTTAAAGGATCTTCAATACTTGAGTATGTAAGTCAATACTCCAGTATTGGACAGACAGAGACAAATTTGAAGTAATGAAATAAGCTCAATACCGCAATATCCAAGTCAATATTGCAGTATACACCGTAACTTCAAAAAAATCAAAGTTGTGAAAATCCTGAATCTGATCCAGATCAACCAGAAGTTTACCCAAATGATTCATAATATTTCTTAACATCTTTTACATCATTTGTGGACATATTTCAGATGATCAAACGAAGGATTTCATGAAGAACCAAAATGTTGAGCTGTCAAGTTGAAGAAACATTATAACGACTATATTTCCAACTGCCACATTCTCAAACGGTTTTGATTACAATGGCTATATTCTCCAACGGTTAGAACATCTTCATCTATAAATAAAGCCAGATTCAAAACTCAAGAAGATGATAGAGTGAGCTTACACTGTCATAATGTCAAAATGTTGAATCTCCTACTCTTTGTTTTTCAATGCTTTCTTAGTTTACCATTTAGAGAGTGAAATCACTTGTAATACACTTCAATGTTTATCATAATCACTTCTTTGAGAGAAGATATATCGTAAAACATTCTCTATTTGAGAGTTACTCAAGGTTGGGTGACCTTGAGTTGTGAATTTGATTGTAACCTTACGGGTAGTAAGGGGGAGTCTCTATGAGAGATTGTGAAGGTTGCACAAGTGCCTGGATAAACTTGTGAGGTTGTAAAGGCTTGTCTCTTGTGTCTGGTTAAACAAAGAGAATAGTGAAAATCTCAAGTGGAGCTTGAGGACTGGACGTAGGTCACGAATTGGACCGAACCAGTATAAATCTTTGTTTGCAATTCTCTTCCCTGAACTCTTTATTTCCAGCATACATATTTGAATGATTGTATATAGTTTCATAACTCTTTATTATCATTCAAACTGATTCTATCAAATTGTGAAAAAAATTTAAAAGAGAGCAAGTTTTTGTCTTCACCCAATTCACCCCCCTCTTGGGTTTAGCCGGGTATTTTCAAGGGGGAGTGAGTCCTAGGGTGATAAGATCATCTCGAGTACAAAGTGTGTAATTGTAACTTGTTGGATTAGTGAAATACCCAAAGTGATTTGATGACTGGAGGTTGGTCGTGGGATTTGACCGAACTAGTATAATCATCTTGTGTTATTTATCGTTCAGTTGACATAGTTCATTCCTTTTATAAACTGAAAAGAATTTCGAAATCTCCTATTCACCCCTTTCTAGGTGATATTCTCTCTTCATGTGTGTGTGTGTGTGAGGGCAAGAGTGAGACGAGGAAGGAAGGAGAGAAAAGAGAGCATACTGTAGCTTTTAAGGTAAGTTATTTATTTTATAAGATCATTTAAATAGTTATATTAATTTCTTTACAACAAACTTTCTTCATGAAAATTATTCTACATATTTTTATCTTTTTAATGAGAGTAATATAGTATTAATTAGTGAAAATTTTGGGGTTTGAATTTTGGTAATGTTTATAGTTTTGATAATAGATAACTGTATATATGTAGAACATAATTAATAGATAATTTTAGTTTGGTTAGATTTAGTAGTTGATAGTTGTAAGAATTTAAATTTAATTTTCTATCTAAGAGAATTTAGGATTTATGTCTTATAGGATATTCCTACTGATTAAATGAGTTTAAGATATTTATTTGGATTACTATAGGTATTATTGTCTGTTTAACTGGTTTAGTTTCACTAAATCTTGAACTATATAAATATTAAGAGTTGTGATTTGGAATTAGAGTTTGATATGATTTTGACTATGTAGAGATTTGAAGATTTATTTAATAAATTGTGTTATACTTATGTAAGTTAGTATTAGATTGGAAAATTGAAGATTTGTGATAGTAGGTCTCTTATATCTAAATTTATAATTCATTTTTAATCTATTGAAGATTATATTGAGGATTAGATGGGTTAGATTTTGAGGTTTATAAATAAATTTGAAAATTTTAGGTGAAACATTTATTGTAGGAAATTGAGTATTTTGGTTAAATTGAGGATATGGTGATATTTTGATGATCATAATTAGTGAGAAATAATTTATGAAGGAATAAAATCAGATTGTAATAATGCTTTGAGGAATAGATAAATTATCATTTTTCTAAGAAAACTAAAATGAAGCAATTATAATTTAGTTAATTATTTATTAGTGTATTAGTTGGTACTTTTGTTAATTCTATTAACGTATAATTATATATTTATTTTAATAGTGGATTTGATTTCTCTCACGCTTAATTTTGTGTCATGTGTCAAGTGTCATACCCCTTGTAATGATGACATTGAAAATCACCTAGAGGAGGGGTGAATAGATGATGTTATAAAACTTAGAAATTTTTTCGCAAATTAAGCTTGAAAAACAGAAGTAGAAAGAGGCAAGTAAAACTTTGCACACATGATATATCCTGGTTCGGTCACAGACTTGACCTACATCTAGTCCCCAGAACTACACCTAGGATTTCCACTAAATCACTTGACACAATTACACAGTAATCTCTGGGAAGATTTCACTCTCACTCCCCCTTCCAAGCTATAATTGATGCCCAATTACTTGAGGTCCCAACCTCAAGAGTTTACAATACAATTAAGTAATAAATACAAAGACTCCTGAAGAGTGGATAAAATTATCACTGAAGTGCGTTGGTTATCTTTGTTATAGAAGCATAATGGAAAAATAAATGCTATTGAATTTTTGCAGCGTAATAGTAACTTCGGTCGGTAGGCTTAATTGAATGCTTCTTCAATTTATAGCTTTGTCATTAATGTCATTGTAAACTAGCCGTTGTCTCGATGCGTAATCCTGACAGTTTTTTGGTGGGGGAAATATGACCATTAACATTTAATGCTAGTCGTTAGTCTTGGAATAATAACGAGCTTGACCAACATTCTTATTCCTGGAGAATGTTTCTACTTCATTCTTTAATATTTGACCATTAGAGTTCAGAGATAGAAGGAATGTTGCACTCTTTATCTTCAAATATTGCTTTTCATCTGATATCTGCTATAACATTAAATGTTGCTGACATCATGATCTACTTTTTATCAGACCATAAGAATTCATGAACTCTTCATGGCAAAAACAAACTTGAGTCATAGTTAGTAATACAAGTGTATTTACAACAAGAAAGCAAGATCAAATACATATGGATTAGATATAGATCGATTGCAGAACTTATGCAAAATCATATATCAGTTCAGGCCATTTTAACCTCGAGTCAAGATATCAGCCTCGAGTTTCTTAGTAAACTCGAGTCTATATAACAGCCTCGAGTTTATGAATCAGATCCAATCTCAGGAACAGAACCGTATAACATCGAGTCTTGTTTACCACCTCGAGTCTCACTTTCCTACCTCAAGGTTTAGTATGTTCAATTGTGAAAGCAACGATTAGTGCAAGACATGTGCACCACCTCGAGTTAAAGTTATAGCCTCGAGTTTTGGCCTAACCTCGAGGTTGTTGGTTGAGCCTCGAGGTTGCAAAGAGGATTCTCCAAAGGAACGAAAGCTTGAAACCTCGAGTTTCGCTTACAACCTCGAGTTTTGGATTAACCTCGTGGTAAAGTTTTCAACCTCGAGGTGATTTGATAGCAAAACTCTGAATTTGTTTTTCATGATTTTGACAGAGGATCAATTCCATTTTTCTTTATGATGTTGACTCATCATCAAAACATGGAAGCTAACATTCTCCCCCTTTTTGATGATGACAACATTAATCCTATCTTGTTCTTAACTTAACTTGTTCATTTCAGGTCAAATTTTTCAAACATGAAAAGCATGGAGAGAAACATGATATAATATTATGATCAAATAAAAGGTGCAGCATATTACATAGAGTTTACAGAAAAAAAAAAATCAAAGCCTAGCATAACATTAACATTTTCTACTGCTAAAGCTTAATGTTGCTGCTTTTGATCATTGTACTGTACTCTACTGTATACTGAAAACTTCAGCTGTTGTACTGCTCTGCTTCTCTTTTTGGTCACTGTGACTTCATCTGCTATGCTGCTCTCCCCCTTTGGCATCACTCAAAAAGGTGGGAGCTGATGCTGAGAAGAAAATGGGTGAGAGATGGATGGAAAAGGTAATGGAGAAGAGGCAAAGGAAGGAGGAGGAAGTGAAGATGAAATCTCAAGATGAAGATTTGTTTCCTCAAATAGATCAACAGTGGAACTTCCTGAGTAATTAATATGAAGAGGAGATGGTATGGTAGAGGTGACTAACGCAGGTGTAGAATCAAAGATAGGTGAGGAAATGGGAAGATTTTCTGGTAGAGAGACAGATGAGGCAAGAGATGGAGTCTGAGAGGAGGGAAGTGGAGGAATAGATGATTGAATTGGAGAGGAAGGAGATGGATGTGAAGGAGCTGCTGCTGCTGGAGGAGTGTGCTGAGTAGCTATTATCTTGTCTACTTTTTCCATCAGAAATACTAACATATTTGCCATGTGTTGTGATGCTGTTGCCATGATCATCAAGATGCCCATATATAGCTTCCACTTGCTCTATGAGATCAACATGATCACCCTAAAGATCAGTATCCTCCTTGACTAAGTTGGTGATTGCAGTCTCAAGCTTGACACAGAGAGTGTTCTGTGCTGCTATAACATCAGTACTGGACCAAGGCTATCCGAAACAACTTTTTCAACAATGGATTTCATCTAAGGACCAAGTGAAAAAGGTATGTGTTGAGAAGAGACTCTTGGACCAGTGGAAGGTCCTCTGGATTTAGATGATTTGGAGGCTGATGGAGCTTTGGATTCTCCAGAACCTTTAGGAAATGAGATCTTCATCAGATTGAGCTAATGAATACCAAACTTTTCTGGTGCCTTAGGTTGCTCCAAGGATTCCAGATTCCAAACCTTTTCATGAAAAAGAATTACTGAGACTAAACTAGGAAATGGTATTGGAGAGCTTTTCTTAGACTGCTTGGTGTATTTCTTCATGTCCTGGAATATCCAATATCCCAAGTTGTGAGGCACTTTATCCACAAATGAGGCAAAAAGAGAATATTCTTTCTGGGTGAAATATGTGTAGTTTCGCCCTTTTTGCACAAAATTCCTTGAATAGATATACCACAAAGCTCTATGTGCAAGAGGTATTGACCCAGGGGTGAACTTAAGAGGCTCTGTGAATAGTGTGTCAGGTTGTAGGATTTCATAAATCTCCTCATTTGAATATTCAGTAGAGGAAATAGTAGGAGGGTCAGAGATTTGAAGAAGGGAGTTTAGGTAGTCTACTGAGATCTCAATTCTCTTTCCCCTAACATGTGATCAGCATTTCGTCAATGACCTTGTTCTTTTTGTCTGTCAAGTGGTGATAGCTCATACTGAAGTAAAATATTCTAACCAATGAGGGATTGTAGGAGGCATGAATAGATAAGAATAGGGCATAATTTTAAAACCAAGGGTATAAATCCAAGTTGCATTCATTCTTGAGTTTAGCTAAGTCTACAAAAACAATTGGACAAAAGCTTCTTTTAGCAAAATCTTGCCCAAATTTCTCACTTTCTTCTGGGCTGAACAGATGAGGACCACAGATGAAATCCAGATGTGGATTCGACACAGGGGCATGGTATATTGCACAAATAACAGGTAACTGAAAGGGTCTCGAACCTGAAGCCTTGGACCCAAATGCATATGTACCTGTTTTTTGGGTTGATGGAGATGAGGGAGGCTTTTTCTTGGATTTCTTTGGAGAAACCGCCACTAATTCCTTGTGCTTGCTTGCAAATGCTTCAAGATCGACATGCTTCTTAGCAGAGATCTCAAAAGGCTCCTGAATAACCAGCTTTTTGGGCTTCTTGGCCAATGGTTCATCAAAATTTACTTTAGGCCGAAACCTTTTGGTTGGCAATTTGGATCGAGGTACTTTTAGAATTGGAGATACAGATTTACGGTTTTGATCAGAGCCAGGTTTCAAAGTCTTGGCAGGAGATTTAAGAGAGGTTTTGGGAGCCATCACAGAAGAGAGAAAAAATATATTAGGGTTTTCAATTCTGAGAAGGAGGGTGAAGGCGAATGAAAGAGATTTGAAAACAGATGGAAGTTTAAATGAATTGATGATTAACCTCGAGGTAGCATAGGTAAACTCGAGGTTTGTATGGAATAAGTATGAGAAGACAGGATCACGAACTGGATGATAACCTCGAGGTATATTATGTAGCCTCGAGGTTTGTCCGAAACTCGAGGTTATGAGAAACCTCGAGGTGGACTAGCATATGCTCACTTTAGATGTTCGCTATTTGAACTAAAGCTCACCTCGAGGTTATTGCATGACCTCGAGGTTTACAGAGAACTCGAGGTTGGTTATTCAACCTCGAGGTTTTCGAGACAATTTTCATACTACCTTCTTCACAACTTACTTAATTGACTCGAGGTCCTTGGGTTTCCTTGAGGTAAACTGGACTCTGTTCAACTTTGTTTCTTATTCTCATAACAGAGTCCTGTAAAATACATGTAAACCACTTCGAAGCTTAAGTTAGTAATCATCAAAACATGAATAATCTTAATTGAACAGTATTAACTTACAGCTCATTGGGATTTACCATTCCCAATTCTCTCCTGATGTATAAGAACTGCTCCTTTGCAAGTGGCTGAGTGAAAATGCCCGCCAATTGCAGGTGAGTGGGAATGAACATTACTTTCACATCTTTTCTTTGGACATGATCTCGGATAAAATGATGTCTAACATCAATGTGTTTTGTTCTGGTATGCTGAACGGGATTCTTGGCCAGACTTATGGTACTGGTATTATCACAAAGGATGGGAATTTCCTTTAAGTGCACCCCCAAATCAGATAATTGTTGCTTGAGCCATAATACTTGTGCACACCAACTAGAGGCTGCTACATATTCAACTTTTGTTGATGAGACTACAACTGTTGTTTGTTTCTTACTGAACCAGGAAACTAGTGAACCTCTTAGAAATTCACATTGTCCACTAGTGCTTTTTATGTCAGTCTTATATCCAGCGTGATCTGAATTCGAATATGCAACCAGGAATTCTTGTTGACCCTTTGGAAACCATAGTCCAAGTTCTTTTATATCAGCAAGATAGCGAAATATCCTTTTTACATGCTCAGCATGTGATTCTTTTGGAGCGGCTTGAAATCTTGCACACATCCCAACACTAAACTGAATGTTGGGTCTACTAGTAGTCAAATAGAGAAGAGATCCGATCATCCCTCTATACTTAGTAATGTTAAAATCTTTTCCTTTTTCACTATCAGCATTAAGAGAGGCAGTGGAGCTCATTGGAGTGTCGACTTCATTGCAATGCTCCATTCCAAATCTTTAGCAGATCACGCAGATACTTGGTTTGGGATATAAATATTCCATCCTTCCTTTGCTTGATTTGTAGGTTCAGAAAATAATTCAGCTCCCCCATCATTGACATCTCGAACTCACTCTGCATTTTCTTTGAAAATTTCTCACACAGAGATTCATTAGTAGAGCCAAAAATAATATCATCGACATATATTTGTACTACTAGTAACTCATTAAGTTTATTATTTTTAATGAAGAGTGTAGTATCTGTTTTTCCTCTTACAAAGCCCTGATCAAGCAAAATTTTAGTTAATCTCTCATACCAAGCTCTAGGAGCTTGTTTAAGACCATATAAGGCCTTCTTCAGGTGATAGACATGATCTGGATATTGGTCATTTTCAAAACCGGGAGGTTGTTCTACATATACTTCCTCCTGAATAAAACCATTTAGAAAAGCACTTTTAACATCCATTTGATAGAGTTTAATTCCTTTGATGCAGGCAAAGGCTAGAAGAACACGTATGGCTTTCAATCTAGCCACTGGAGCATACGTCTCTTCATAATAAATTCCTTCTTCCTGATTTTAGCCTTTGGCAACAAGTCTAGCCTTGTTTCTAACTATAATTGTGGATATCTCATTTGTTCTTGAATACCCATTTTGTCCTAATGACTGGATGGTCTTTAGGTCTGGGTACCAAGTCCCAAACTTGATTCCTATCAAACTGATGCAACTCCTCTTGCATTGTGATAACCCAATCATTGTTTGATAGAGCTTCGTCAATTTTCGAGGGTTCAATTTCAGATATAAAAGCATAGAACATGACTTCATTTAAGACACTTTCTAGTTCTCACGCCTTGGTCTATATTTCCTATTACTTGGTCAAGAGGATGATTCCTAATGAACTTCCAAGCTCTTGGCTGAGATTGATCAGGTTGATTTTGAGAGTCAAAAACATTTTCAGAATTTTCTATAGAGACAGGAGTTGTTTTTGAAAAGAATTTATTCTTATGAATGAGTTCAACATCCTCATCCACAGGATTGACAGGCTTTGATTCACAGAACACTACATGTATTGATTCTTCCACTACATGAGTTCGTTTATTGAAAATCCTATATGCCTTACTTCTATTGGAGTAACCAAGAAAAATACCTTCATCAGATTTGGAATCAAACTTACCTAAATTATCCTTACCATTGTTATGCACAAAGCATTTGAAGCCAAAAATATGCAGATGGGCCAAGTTTGGTTTTCTTCCTTTGTATAGCTCATAAGGTGTCTTGTTCAGCTTCTTTCTCACATACGCTCTATTTGAGATGTAACTAGCTGTGCTCATAGCATCAACCCAGAACACTTGTGAAGTCTGGTTCTCATTCAGCATCGCACGAGCCATCTCGGTTAATATTCGATTTTTCCTTTCCACTACTCCATTCTGTTGTGGTGTTCTTGGAGTTGAAAAGTTGTGGTCTATGCCATGAGCTTCACAGAATCCTTCAAAAGCTTGATTCTTAAATTCGCCTCCATGATCAATTCGAATAGCTGTAATACATATACCTTTCTTGTTTTGCACTTTCTTGGCAAACACGGTAAAAAGATCAAATGTTTCATCCTTAGAAGATAAAAATATTGTCCAAGTAAAGCAAGAGTAATCATCAACTATAAATAAGGTGTATAAGTTACCACCTAAACTTTTTACCCTGGCGGGTCCAACCAAATCCATGTGGAGTAGTTAAAGAGGCTGATTTGTGGAGATTTCAGTTTTGTTCTTAAAAGAAGATTTAGTTTGTTTTCCTTTTTGACATGCATCACATACTAAGTTATTTTCGAAATGAAGTTTTGGCAGCCCAATAACTAAATCCTTTTTCAGCAACTTGTCCAGTTGATACATATTCACATGAGCCAGACGCTTATGCCATAACCAACTTTCATCCAAATTACTTACAAAATTTTTTTTTTGAAACAGTTTTTGGCAAGTCCAATATATAACAGTTACCCTCTCTTGGTGCCCTAAATAAAGCTTTGAGTTTACCGTTATTGATGGGAAGATCATCTTTGTTGACAATCAGGCATTCCTCCAAATCGAATATGATCCAGTTGTTTTTATCAACACTTTGACTTACGCTTAGAAGATTGTGGCATAATCCTTCAACCAAATAAACATCCTTGATAAGGGGACCGTCCTTTGTGCCGATTTCACTAATGCCAGTAATTTTTCCTGATTGATTGCCCCCAAAAGTGACTTTCCCACCGTCTCTTGAGTTTAGTGCGATGAATTTGCCCTCATATCCCGTCATGTGTCTGGAACATCCACTATCAATGTACCATTTATTAACTCTTGATACTCTCAGACACATCTGCAGGTCAAAAGGGGTCAAGCTTTAGGTACCCATCTTTTCTTGGGTCCTTTGGGGTTAGTTTGAGGCTTAGAAGAAGAAAAAGTGCCTTTGGGTATCCATTGATAGTTCCCAACTGGTCTATCTCTTCTTTCCTTTTTATGAAAACAAGATGAAGTACTATGACCCTTACGATTGTAGTAGTTGTAGTGAGCAAATGGGTTTGATGTATGCACAGTTTTCTGAAAATAGTTTAGATATGACTTTTCACCCATTTTCTTTTTACCTTTCTTTTTATCAAAAATAGGATCATATCCTATACCAGATCGATCATTTGTAAATCTTTGAGCGTTACATTCAACATTTTCGCTCCCTTTGGTAAACTTTTCAAGATTTTTTGTGAGGTATAAATTCTTTTTCTCCAGATCAAGACAATCTACACAGATTTTGCTTTCATCAGTAAAGTTCTTGCATTTCAAGAGTGGTATTTCTCCTTTTCAAATCAAAATATTTTTCAGCAAGTTTTCAAATTCAGCTTTCATTTCATTATATTCATCAAACAACTGATTATAGGTGGGTAGAGACTCAGTTACCTCGTCGTTTCTTATCAGTGGTTGTTCTTCTACAACTAGGCATATGTTGGCAGTTTCCTCTTCTTCCTCACTCTCTTCTTCTGACGAATCATCTCCCCAAATGGCTGAGACATATGCCTTCTTCTTGAACTTCTTTTTCTTATCTTTCTCATTTCCCTTCAGCCGAGGACACTCTGACTTATAGTGTCCAGGTTTTTCGCACTCATAGCAGATGATTTTCTCCTTATCCTTATATTTATGTATGTTACTGCTCGAGCCTCCTTTTTGAAATCGGTTTCTAAAGCCTTGATCTCTCTTGTAAAATTTCTTAAATTTCCTCACGAACATCCCCATCTCATCATCTTCGTCATTTTTTTGTTTTTCCTTAATAGCATTAAGAGCTACTCCTTTGTTTTTGTTGTTGTTGATCTCTTCTAAAGAACTTCAGCTTGCTTTCGTATTCAGATAAGCTTCCGAATAAGGCAGCAACCGATGTCATGGACTCACCACAAGCTTCTTCTATGGCTGTAACCTTGGCTTCCCAATCTTTAGTCAGCACATTAAGGATTTTTCGGACTTGAGCATGTTGTTCATATGCTTTACCCAGAGCAGCAAGCTGATTGATGATGTAGGTGTATCTGAGCTGAAATTCAGCGATCGATTCTCCATTCTTCATTCTTAGAAGATCATACTCAGTGGTCAAAGTGTTTACTCGATTTTCTTTGACAGCTGTAATTCCTTCGTATGCTACTTCAAGAGCATTCCACATTTCTCGAGCAGTCTCAAGATTGCAAATGCGAAAATACTCTTGTTGACTAAGAGCACTTTGGAGAAGAAGGATAGCTTTGCTATTTAGTGTGACATTCCTTCGATCATTCTCGTCGTAATCTTCCTCTGGTTTTGGAAGTCTGAGTCCGTTCTCCAAAACGGTTGGCTCGTAATTTCCTCACTTGAACACTCGCCACAAACCAAACTCTATTGCCATCACAAACACTTTGAATTTGTTTTTCCAGAACGAATAATGTTGTCCGTTGAATCCAAGAGGTCGATTAATTGAGGCACCATCAGGTAATAGGCCATCCATATTATTGAGACAATGAGGATCAAAGAACTCGGGATGTTAAGCCTAACTGAGCAACCACCCTCTGATACCAAATGAAAATCACCTAGAGGGGGGTAAATAGGTGATGTCATAAAACTTAGAAATTTTTCCACAAAGTAAGCTTGAAAAATAGAGATAGAAAGAGGCAAGTAAAACTTTGCTCTCACGATATATCCTGGTTTGGTCACAGACTTGACCTACATCCAGTCCCCAGAACTACACCTGGGATTTCCACTAAATCACTAAATCACTTGACACAATTACAGAGTAATCTCTGGGAAGATTTCACTCTCACTCCCCCTTACAAGCTGTAATTGATTCCTAATCACTTGAGGTCCCAACCTCAAGAGTTTACAATACAATTAAGTAATAAATACAAAGACTCCTGAAGAGTGGATAAAATTATCACTGAAGTGTGTGTTGGTTATCTCTGTTACAAAAGCAGAATGGAAAAATAAATGCGATTGAATTTTTGCAGCGTAACAGTAACTTCGGTCGGTAGGCTCAATTGAATGCTTCTTCAATTTATAGCTTTGCCATTAATGCCATTGTAAACTAGTCGTTGTCTCGATGCATAATCCTGGCAGTTTTTGGTGAGGGCAATATGACCGTTAGCATTTAATGCTAGTGGTTGGTCTTGGAATAATAACTAGCTTGACCAACATTCTTATTCCTAGAGAATGTTTCTACTTCATTCTTTAATATTTGACCGTTAGAGTTCAGAGACAGAAGGAATGTTGCACTCTTTATCTTCAAATATTACTTTTCGTCTGATATCTGCTATGACATTAAATGTTGCTTGTTGGTTATGATTAGTTTTGATGATGTCTTATGTAGGTGCCATTAGCAAGAGCAAAAAGTTTATATCATATACATTGACAAGTTGCTACATTTAATGTCGATGTGTTCATGTGAAGAAAGAACAAGAGAAGAGAAGAAAGGAAGAATTGATTCATGAGAATAATCAAGAAGAGAGAAGAAAGAAAGAAGAACTTGTTGAATAGATTGAGAAAATCATTACACAAGTTCATAGATTGATTCTTGAAGTTTTTACGATCAAGTGGAAGTTAGAATGGGTCAATTCGGAGTTAAAATGAGCAAGTTGAAGCTTCCGGATGATTAATGAGTGAGTTACTCCAGTCATCCATGTGTTACTCCAGTAATATATGTGTTTTAGAAGCTTCTGGGTGATTAATGATCGACTTACTCCATTCATACACATATTACTCCAGTCATACATGTGTTCTTGCGCTCATTACTCCAGTCGTCACTTAGCTACTGCAGTAATATTCGAGTTTCAGCAGCTGATTTCGTTTCTGTCAGATGATTACTTCAGTAATCATTAACCTACTACACTAACAGGTAAGACAGAAAGCTTCTGGTGTGAAATTACTGCAGTAAGGATCGCGTTACTCCAGTAATACTGGTGTTCCAGCAACTTTGTTCAGTGTTTCACCTGGGCGACGTTCAGTAATTCGATGATATCTCCCAAACCAAAGATTGTATTGAGGTGAAACCAATTTTGGATGACAGTAGACATCCAAGGCATCATCCTGTCAAAAATTCAGGTCCAAAGAAGATCATATGAGAGAGCTATGAATTTTTGAAGTTGACCTACCTGTTAACGTCCTGCAGCTGACCAAGGTTTAGTAATTTGAGGATATCTCACAAACTACACATCGAAATGCGCTGAAATCAGTGGTGTATGAAACTAGACTAACACACCTTTCCAAAAATATCAAGATCAAATAAAACAAAGGTCAAATGAGAGAGATATGATTTTTTGGAAATTAAGTAACTATTTAGAATTCTGGAACTAATCTTCAAACAAGTGAAGAGTTGATGATTACTCTAGTCAAATCTCATTACTCCAGTAATATGTGGTATGTTCGCCTCTGTTTGCACATTACTCCAGTAAGACTTACTCCAGTAGTCACTTACTTACTCCAGTAAGTCGATGTTTTTTCAGCCACCTCAGAATCAAACCCGATAGTCAATCACCTTACTCCAGTAACGTTTTTGGTTACTCCAATCATCTTGGCACTTTTACACTAGAATTACTCCAGTAATCAAAACGTTACTCCAGTAATGTCAGAGACAGAAGCAAGATGATCCTAAATTACTCCAATAGCCAAATCCTTACTCCAGTAATATCGTAGACAGAAGCAAAATGTATCTTAGTTACTCCAGTAACTAAGTCATTACTCCAGTACTCTCGAGGACAGAAACCAAGTGAACCTTAGTTACTCCAGTAGCCAAATAGTTACTCCAGTAAGCTCGAGGACAGAAAGAAAAATGAACCTTAGTTACTCCAGTAACTAAGTTCCTACTTTAGTAAGGTCGAGACAGTAACTTTGCAAAACTGAAAGTTACTCGAGTAATTGAAGGCTACTCCAGTAAGTGTGTTATAGAAGCGATTCTTCACCTTGGTTACTCCAGATATCAAGATGCTACTCCAGTCAAATCTATCACAAAAACGACATGAACCTTAGTTACTCTAGTAACTAAATGATTACTCCAGTAAGATCAAAGACAGAGAGTAACTGACACTTAAATGACTCCAGTAACACATGAGCTACTGCAGTAATGCGAAGACAACATCAGTAAATCACCGTGCTCATAAAGTGGAAATCATTGATTATGATTTCATTACTTCATATCTTGACTTACTATTATTCCTAACATTGTTTAGACAATTTTCTAGTATGTTTCAGTTGATCAAATAAGGATTGAAGCTGAGATCAAAGAATTTGCTTGCTGAGCCGGAAAGTGAGTCTCCAGTATGGGTTGCCAGGACAAATGTTAGAGAATATTTGCAACTTGGATTAAACAAATATGGACATTCCTCTGCTGCCCACTCTGATAAAGGAAGATTAATATTATCTTCAAATTAAATATACTTCAGATTCAGAAAATAAGAATCATAGCTGGAATCAGAAAACAGAAGCGCTCCAAGCCATGCTCTCGGTGGACTTCCAATGTCAAAATATCAGTGGAGCTCCAACAATCAGATTCTGATAAGCAAGATCAATATTATCCTCAAATTAAATACCTTCCAGAATAAAAGATTGACAGCCATCCTGGGACCAGAAGCAGAAATCAAGTTCAAATGGCAATCAACAAATGTGGATTTCCAACAACTACATCTTCAAGTGGACTTCTAACAGCTATTTTTGAATGGACTTTCAACAGTCATATTCTGTATTCAAAGTGGTCTACTTCATCTATATAAGAAGGCCAAAAACGAAGAGCAACATACATACAGATGTAAGAGGGAAGTACATTGACGAAAAACAAGGACTTGAGCTTACACAGTGAAAATGCTAATATTCTAACATCTGCTTCATCTACTCTCTGAATATTTCAATGATCATATAATTAGCTTAGAGAGTGAGATTATTTGTATTGTGCTTCAGTGTTCATCATATTCACTTCTGAAAGAGAAGATTGATTATTAATCATTCTTTTTGAGAGTTACTCAAGATTGAGTGATCTTGAGTGGGAAACACATTGTGTTGATTACGCTTGTAAGGGGAGTGAATCCTAGGGAGAGGATTACTTCGAGTACAAAGTGTGTAATCAAGCAAGTGTATTGATTACAGTTTGTAAGGGGGAGTGAATCCTAGTGAGAGGATTACTTCAAGTACAGAACGTGTAATTAAACTCAAAGCACATAGTAGATTGAAAATCTCAAGTGAAGCTTGGGGACTGGACATAGGTCAAGGATTGGACAGAACCAGGATAAATCATGGTTTGCATACTCTCTTCCCTTATCTTTTACATTTCCAGTACATGCCTATATTTGAATATCTAACTGTTGATTTATAAGTCGCGAAGATTTTTTAAAAGTTCCTAAAGTTTTTTCAAACACCCAATTCATCCCCCTCTTGGGTGATAGCCAGATCCAACAATGCTGACATCATGATCTGCTTTTTATCAAACCATAAGAATTCATGAACTCTTCATGGCAAAAACAAACTTGAGTCATAGTTAGTAATACAAGTGTATTTGCAACAAGAAAGCAAGATCAGATACATATGGATTAGATACAGATCAATTGCAGAACTTACGCAAAATCATATATCAGTTCATGCCATTTTAACCTCGAGTCAAGATATCAGCCTCGAGTTTCTTAGTAAACTCGAGTCTATATAACAGCCTCGAGTTTATGGATCAGATGCAATCTCAGCAACAAAACCGTATAACATCGAGTCTTGTTTACCACCTCGAGTTTAGCCTTAACCTCGAGTCTCACTTTCCTACCTCAAGGTTTAGTATGTTCAATTGTGAAAGCAACGGTTAGTGCAAGACATGCACACCACCTCGAGTTAAAATTATAGCCTCGAGTTTTGGCCTAACCTCGAGGTTGCAAAGAGGATTCCCCAAAGGAACGAAAGCTTGAAACCTCGAGTTTCACTTATAACCTCAAGTTTTGGATTAACCTCAAGGTAAAGTTTTCAACCTCGAGGTAATTTGACAACAAAACTCTGAATTCGTTTTTCATGATTTTGACAGAGAGGATCAATTCCATTTTTCCTTATAATGTTGACTCATCATCAAAACATGGAAGCTAAAAGACATTTATTAAAGGAATACAACAATTTATAGTGAGCAACACAAGAATATCATAGTATATTGATAATCAAAATCTTTCTTGGTTATATATAGGAATAAACTACAAAGTTCTTAATACAACAATCTATAAGCAGCAGTGACAAAATATTACAATTTCAAAATAAAACTAGCTAATTAAAACTGTGATCCTACGGCTCCATCTAATATCTAAGCATCGACCATCAATAATCAGTGCTTGCCACCTTCCCTTTTAAACTTTGTCTGCTACCCAAACCATGCCCAATCCCTGAACTCCTAGGAACATATGGGATTTAGTTTGAATCCAAAGTAACAATTAATCTCATAGCCAGTGTATAAATGGTATATGAAAGTTGACCAAAATAAACAGGCTACATAGCATAAAACATTAAGAACACATAATGCATAATATACACAACTAAATCAACATATGTACAACACATATCTATAGAGCTAGGTACAACAAATTGGCATGTGCGAGAAGTCCTCTTGTATGTTGGTTCTTAACCGGGACATCCAACTAAAAATAATTGACTGGGAACTACCAAAAGTCCTCATGTACATTGAGTTCTTAATCAGAAGTATCCCAAATCACTTGAATGCAACTAGGTTAGCACCTAAGAACTACTATCCAATAAGTCTTACTCCTAGTTCTAACTACCAAGAAGGTACTCCATAGTCAGCCCTTTCGCTAAACCAAGCCGCCAGTGGTGCTGGTCCTACACATGATCAAATATTCACAATATTATTTAAATAGACATACATAGTTATACATAGTATGTGAAATTAGAGTTACTACCTGATTGTTTTACCTAAGTAGATTTCGAGGATCTCGCGTATTCTGGGAAGTTACAGGTTCCTATAAGAACAAGTTATGGAC
The DNA here is from genome assembly GCA_037074495.1 of Acacia confusa. Classification (NCBI taxonomy): domain Eukaryota; kingdom Viridiplantae; phylum Streptophyta; class Magnoliopsida; order Fabales; family Fabaceae; genus Acacia; species Acacia confusa. The sequence continues at coordinate 28,854,537 of CM073505.1, read as the reverse complement.
AATGGTTAATACTCATTCCAACTTTAAACATTCCAAATGTCATTTAGTATAACGTATCTAAACATAAAATTACTAGACTTAGGCTATGTCCAAGGTTCTACTGTTTCCCTCATTTTCACACATTTGTCCTGATTTTCCAGAATTTGTACCAAAACTTTGAGAGATCATATCTCCTAGCAAAAACATCCAAACAAGGTGATTCCAAATACTATGGACTCTTTATTTAGTTTAGTTTTAAGGGAAAATGGTTTTAGTGGCTAATAACACACATAATATTCCTAGTTTAATAGAACCGTGACCTCTATCCAGATTACATTCCACAATTGTAGGTCATTGTCAAAAATTCATAACTCCATGTGCACAATTCCAAATTTAAAAAATGACCTAGAAAATTAAATATCATTATATCTACTTTAATCCTGAAACTTTTATAGCATTTTAGCATCATTTACTGCCCCAAAATTGCATTGCAAAAGAACTGCCCAAATGGAGATTTTCAAAATAGATTTCAAGCTTTTGGTACAATTTAATCTTGGAGCTTTCAAAATTCTTATTGTACCTCAATCCTATACAATTTCATGTTTTGAACTCAATAGAACCATCGAATTGGCCAAATTCCAACTTCCTTTGTCTTCCTTGCATCAGGCCGAACTTACGTTTATTATGGCTATAAACTTTGCAAACACCCTAATTTTGATTTCTAACCACTTTTTATCTTGTTATTTGGACAAATAACACATGTTATACCATTTTAGAAAATCCACTAAAACCTCCTCCTAGGGTTTCAACAGTCCAAAATCAAAGAAAAGCAGAGAAATCACTAGTAATCTCCAGTACACAACCAATATGATTAGAATCACTTACCTTAATTATTTGGTAAAATTTGCAAGATTCTTCCTTCATTGGCTAATGAAACTTTCAATCAAATCTCTCAAAGACACTGAACATAAGTGATTTTTGTGATTAGGGATAAGGAGAAGAGAAGAACTAGGGATTACCAGTCTGTAATGCGAGAAATTACCTCGGTTTCATGGATTTTGCTTCTTCTTCATCTCCTTGTAAGTTTCGGTCTTTCTTGGTGTAAGAGAGCTGAGCATGATGGAAATGGAGAATTGGAGAGAAAAATGTGAACTTGAAGGGCTTAAAATCGGTTTGGGGGTTCAGTTGACCAAATTACCTTTGAACTTCGGCGTAATTACCAAAATGCCATTAGTTATAATTCAATTGAATTTCAACTTTTTCTTTTGCAATCCAATTGACCAAAATTCTTGAGCCATTTTTAGGAAAATATTAAACCATTTTATTGGCTTATAACCCATACTCAAGCGTCCATAAAGTTTAAATAATTATAGAACATAAGGCACAATTTCGTAAAAGTCAAAATTTGCACCTTCCTTCAATTTTCTCATAATTTCCGGCAAAACTCATGTGATTTCTTTTCATTTGTTTTTAGTAAAATTTAATGATCTAAAATGGACCAAATAACTATTAATTCCATATAGCCCATTGGTGTCAACAAATGCTTCAAAAGTTTTGGTTTTCAATGAAATCATGTATTTCGGGTAAAATTGACCTTTTAATTAAAATTTACCATTTCTTTTCTCCAATTACATACATCATATAGGGAATTTATCAAACCAAATTTTGGTATATTACACCAAGAACTTGAGGTAACCACTTTCCAATTTATCTTATATACTTGTTGAGGTAATTGTTAGTTCTCTGTGTGTTTTGATGATAACCAACAATTGTAAACTCAATTTGAAGTTTGTCCTTGGAAAGTTGTAAAACTTTTTGTTTAAGGAAAACTCGAGTTTGGGTTGCTAAACTCGAGTTTGGACTTGATAGACAAATACAATGTTGGTCAAACTCTAGTTTGTATAGGCAAACTCGAGTTTGCAGAGTTACAGAGAGCTATCAAAGTTTACAAGAATTGTAAACTCGAGTTTGTGTTTATAAACTCGAGTCTAGATCAAAGGCAGTGACACTCGAATTTCAACTTGTTTCCAAACTCTACCTTTGATTATGAGAAACTCCAATTTACAAGAAAGTTTATGTGCTAAAAGTTTAAAGACTTGTAAACTCGAGTCTATGATTTGGAAACTCGAGTTTGAGATAAACAGAAGCTTCAACGTTTTATCAAGTTTTACAAACTCCAGTTTCAGTTTTACAAACTCCAGTTTGCAAAATGCAATAGCCTCCATGTTTTCAGTTTTCACTGGAAACTAGAGTCTGGATTATGTAGACTCGAGTTTGGCATATACAGAGATACTCGAGTTGATACTTGTTTTCTAAACTCCAGTTTAAATTTCAGTGACTCCAATTTGTACTTGAATGAAAAGTTTTTCAAAGTTTCAATATGCACTGAAACTCGAGTCAGATTTCTGGAGACTCGAGTTTTGGACTATTTGAAAATACTCGAATTATTACATGATTTCTAAACTCCAGTCTGCATTTCTAAACTCCAGTTTTGAAGCTGTGAACTTAAACTTAAGTTTTTTCATAAAAGCTTCAAACTCGAGTCAATCACTAAATGACTCGAGTTTAGCCAAGCGTTCAAAATCTCATTCAAGACCAACTCGCGACTTTCCTCTCTGTAAGAACCAAACTCGAGTCAGTTACTTGTCAACTCGAGTTTAGGAAACTTTCAAAGATATCTTGCTCTCTAGATGAACCTCAAACTCGAGTCTAGAACACCAAACTCGAGTCTGTTTCGGTAACTTTTGAAAACCAGATCAAATCAATCTGCGAAATCATTATGGGTTAATTTGAAATTATCATATCTTGTTGCATTATTATTCCTAACGTTATTGATCAAGTTTTTGATAAGTTTCAGACAGGTTCATCACAAGATCAGAGAGAATCAAAGATCTAGAATAAGTGCATTTAATGAAGAACCAAGAACAGGGCTGATTCTTCTCCCTTATCCCAGATGTTTAGTTCAGACAGTTGGAACACATTAAGATCACCTAAAACGGTCAAATTAAGATCGCGGAATGACAAAGAATCTGGAAGACGTTCTGCAACAACATATTCTAGGATTTCAGCAAAGAATTGAAAGAACAGAGCAAAATTTGCAACTGTCATTTTCCATATCTGCAACTAAACGTTGGAGAAGATATTACAACGGCTAGGTCATCTAGTTAGGTTATAAAAGGCTATAAAGACTCAGAGCAAGACAGACAACGAAGCTACACTTGAAAACATTTGCATTTTTGAGTCTGTATTGTGATTCTTTTATCTGTTCTTCAGTGTTTATCAATATCTATTCTTGGAGAGAGTTTGTTTCTGTTAATCATTTGATTATAAAGAATCTCAATTCAGGGGACTTGGAGATTGGTTGTACAACTACAACTTGTAAGGGGGAGCGAATCCTAGGGAAAGGATCATCCTGAGTACAGAGTGTGTAGTTGTGATATCAGTGTACAACTTGTAAGGGAATGTGTATCCTAGTGAGCGGGTAGCTTTCGAGTACAGACTGTGTAACTAATTGTAAGTGATAGTGGAAAAATCCCAGAGAGTCTGGGGACTGGACGTTGGTCAAGGAGTTAGATCGAACCAGTATAAATCTTGCTGTGTCTTGTTCTCACTTCTCCTTCTCTACATTACCTTGCTTCAGCATTTAATCTCAAGAATCGAGCAAAATATTTTTTTTTAATCCCCAATTCACCCCCTCTTGGTGATTTGCTCCGGTTTTTCATAGGAGACGCGCAATCATCGGATATATTTCCGCTCTGCAGAATCCGGCAAAGGCGTTAGCAGGCCCATCTCGTTGGGTGCCGTTGGGCAAACGGTACGGGGCGACCGAGTCGACCATTTGAACGTTCGCTTAGTGAGCACAATTGGACCAGCAAGAAAACGGAATAAATAAGAAAAAAAACTCAGAAAATTGAAAACGTCACCTAAACGATGGAATTTGGCTAAAATATGAAGACTACATGGCAAAGCCATGTATCCTGACGCTTGGGTCACTCGCTTCAAGCCTACCAAAATTCAGCCGAAACGGAGACGGCCGCCGATCGGCAACAACCAGGCCCGTTCTCCGAGCGCGCAAAAAAGAGGGGTTCAACACAAGGAATTCCAGGGAGGTCACCCATCCTAGTACTACTCTCGCCCAACCACGCTTAACTGCGGAGTTCTGATGGGATCCGTTGCATTAGTGCTGGTATGATCGAACCCAATAGCAGACGCGCAATCAACGGATATAATTGCGCTCTGCGGAATCTGGCAGAGGCGTTGCCAGGCCTATCTCGTTTGGCGTCGTTGGGGCAGATGGTACGGGCGCATTTGTACCAGCCGAAGCAGAGGCGACCGCCGACCAGCAACACCTAGGCCCGTTCTCCAAGCGCGCAAAAAAGAGGGGTTCAACACAAGGACTTCCCGGGAGGTCACCCATCCTAGTACTACTCTCGCCCAAGCACGCTTAACTGCGGAGTTCTGATGGGATCCGGTGCATTAGTGCTGGTATGATCGAACCCGATAGCAAACGCGCAATCTTCGGATATATTTGCGCTCTGCACAATCCGGTAGAGCGTTGGCAGGCCCATCGCGTCTGGTGCCGTTGGGCCTGACGGTACGGGTGCGCCGGCACGACCATTTCCACGTTCGCTTAGCGAGGCACAATTGTACCAGAAAGAAAACGGAATAAACAAGAAAAATACTCAGAGAATTGAAAACGTCGGCTAAACGATGGAATTTGGCCAAAATATGAAGACTACATGGCGAAGCAATGTATCCTGACGCTTGGGTGACTCGCTTCAGGCCCACCAAAATTCAGCCGAAGCGGAGACGGCCGCCGACCGGCAACAACCAGGCCCGTTCTCCGAGCGAGCAAAAAAGAGGGGTTCAACACGAGGACTTCCCAGGAGGTCACCCATCCTAGTACTACTCTCGCCCAAGCACGCTTAACTGCGGAGTTCTGATGGGATCCGGTGCGTTAGTGCTGGTATGATCGAACCCGATAGCAGACGCGCAATCTTCGGATATATTTGCGCTCTGCACAATCAGGTAGAGGCGTTGGCAGGCCCATCCCGTCTGGTGCCGTTGGGCCCGACGGTACGGGCGCGCCGGCACGACCATTTCCACGTTCGCTTAGCGAGGCACAATTGTACCAGAAAGAAAACGGAATAAACAAGAAAAATACTCAGAGAATTGAAAACGTCGGCTAAACGATGGAATTTGGCCAAACTATGAAGACTACATGGCGAAGCAATGTATCCTGACGCTTGGGTGACTCGCTTCAGGCCCACCAAAATTCAGCCGAAGCGGAGACGGCCGCCGACCGGCAACAACCAGGCCCGTTCTCCGAGCGAGCAAAAAAGAGGGGTTCAACACGAGGACTTCCCAGGAGGTCACCCATCCTAGTACTACTCTCGCCCAAGCACGCTTAACTGCGGAGTTCTGATGGGATCCGGTGCGTTAGTGCTGGTATGATCGAACCCGATAGCAGACGCGCAATCTTCGGATATATTTGCGCTCTGCACAATCCGGTAGAGGCGTTGGCAGGCCCATCCCGTCTGGTGCCGTTGGGCCTGACGGTACGGGCGCGCCGGCACGACCATTTCCACGTTCGCTTAGCGAGGCACAATTGTACCAGAAAGAAAACGGAATAAACAAGAAAAATACTCAGAGAATTGAAAACGTCGGCTAAACGATGGAATTTGGCCAAAATATGAAGACTACATGGCGAAGCAATGTATCCTGACGCTTGGGTGACTCGCTTCAGGCCCACCAAAATTCAGCCGAAGCGGAGACGGCCGCCGACCGGCAACAACCAGGCCTGTTCTCCGAGCGAGCAAAAAAGAGGGGTTCAACACGAGGACTTCCCAGGAGGTCACCCATCCTAGTACTACTCTCGCCCAAGCACGCTTGACTGCGGAGTTCTGATGGGATCCGGTGCGTTAGTGCTGGTATGATCGAACCCGATAGCAGACGCGCAATCTTCGGATATATTTGCGCTCTGCACAATCAGGTAGAGGCGTTGGCAGGCCCATCCCGTCTGGTGCCGTTGGGCCCGACGGTACGGGCGCGCCGGCACGACCATTTCCACGTTCGCTTAGCGAGGCACAATTGTACCAGAAAGAAAACGGAATAAACAAGAAAAATACTCAGAGAATTGAAAACGTCGGCTAAACGATGGAATTTGGCCAAAATATGAAGACTACATGGCGAAGCAATGTATCCTGACGCTTGGGTGACTCGCTTCAGGCCCACCAAAATTCAGCCGAAGCGGAGACGGCCGCCGACCGGCAACAACCAGGCCCGTTCTCCGAGCGAGCAAAAAAGAGGGGTTCAACACGAGGACTTCCCAGGAGGTCACCCATCCTAGTACTACTCTCGCCCAAGCACGCTTAACTGCGGAGTTCTGATGGGATCCGGTGCGTTAGTGCTGGTATGATCGAACCCGATAGCAGACGCGCAATCTTCGGATATATTTGCGCTCTGCACAATCAGGTAGAGGCGTTGGCAGGCCCATCCCGTCTGGTGCCGTTGGGCCCGACGGTACGGGCGCGCCGGCACGACCATTTCCACGTTCGCTTAGCGAGGCACAATTGTACCAGAAAGAAAACGGAATAAACAAGAAAAATACTCAGAGAATTGAAAACGTCGGCTAAACGATGGAATTTGGCCAAACTATGAAGACTACATGGCGAAGCAATGTATCCTGACGCTTGGGTGACTCGCTTCAGGCCCACCAAAATTCAGCCGAAGCGGAGACGGCCGCCGACCGGCAACAACCAGGCCCGTTCTCCGAGCGAGCAAAAAAGAGGGGTTCAACACGAGGACTTCCCAGGAGGTCACCCATCCTAGTACTACTCTCGCCCAAGCACGCTTAACTGCGGAGTTCTGATGGGATCCGGTGCGTTAGTGCTGGTATGATCGAACCCGATAGCAGACGCGCAATCTTCGGATATATTTGCGCTCTGCACAATCCGGTAGAGGCGTTGGCAGGCCCATCCCGTCTGGTGCCGTTGGGCCTGACGGTACGGGCGCGCCGGCACGACCATTTCCACGTTCGCTTAGCGAGGCACAATTGTACCAGAAAGAAAACGGAATAAACAAGAAAAATACTCAGAGAATTGAAAACGTCGGCTAAACGATGGAATTTGGCCAAACTATGAAGACTACATGGCGAAGCAATGTATCCTGACGCTTGGGTGACTCGCTTCAGGCCCACCAAAATTCAGCCGAAGCGGAGACGGCCGCCGACCGGCAACAACCAGGCCTGTTCTCCGAGCGAGCAAAAAAGAGGGGTTCAACACGAGGACTTCCCAGGAGGTCACCCATCCTAGTACTACTCTCGCCCAAGCACGCTTGACTGCGGAGTTCTGATGGGATCCGGTGCGTTAGTGCTGGTATGATCGAACCCGATAGCAGACGCGCAATCTTCGGATATATTTGCGCTCTGCACAATCAGGTAGAGGCGTTGGCAGGCCCATCCCGTCTGGTGCCGTTGGGCCCGACGGTACGGGCGCGCCGGCACGACCATTTCCACGTTCGCTTAGCGAGGCACAATTGTACCAGAAAGAAAACGGAATAAACAAGAAAAATACTCAGAGAATTGAAAACGTCGGCTAAACGATGGAATTTGGCCAAAATATGAAGACTACATGGCGAAGCAATGTATCCTGACGCTTGGGTGACTCGCTTCAGGCCCACCAAAATTCAGCCGAAGCGGAGACGGCCGCCGACCGGCAACAACCAGGCCCGTTCTCCGAGCGAGCAAAAAAGAGGGGTTCAACACGAGGACTTCCCAGGAGGTCACCCATCCTAGTACTACTCTCGCCCAAGCACGCTTAACTGCGGAGTTCTGATGGGATCCGGTGCGTTAGTGCTGGTATGATCGAACCCGATAGCAGACGCGCAATCTTCGGATATATTTGCGCTCTGCACAATCAGGTAGAGGCGTTGGCAGGCCCATCCCGTCTGGTGCCGTTGGGCCCGACGGTACGGGCGCGCCGGCACGACCATTTCCACGTTCGCTTAGCGAGGCACAATTGTACCAGAAAGAAAACGGAATAAACAAGAAAAATACTCAGAGAATTGAAAACGTCGGCTAAACGATGGAATTTGGCCAAACTATGAAGACTACATGGCGAAGCAATGTATCCTGACGCTTGGGTGACTCGCTTCAGGCCCACCAAAATTCAGCCGAAGCGGAGACGGCCGCCGACCGGCAACAACCAGGCCCGTTCTCCGAGCGAGCAAAAAAGAGGGGTTCAACACGAGGACTTCCCAGGAGGTCACCCATCCTAGTACTACTCTCGCCCAAGCACGCTTAACTGCGGAGTTCTGATGGGATCCGGTGCGTTAGTGCTGGTATGATCGAACCCGATAGCAGACGCGCAATCTTCGGATATATTTGCGCTCTGCACAATCCGGTAGAGGCGTTGGCAGGCCCATCCCGTCTGGTGCCGTTGGGCCTGACGGTACGGGCGCGCCGGCACGACCATTTCCACGTTCGCTTAGCGAGGCACAATTGTACCAGAAAGAAAACGGAATAAACAAGAAAAATACTCAGAGAATTGAAAACGTCGGCTAAACGATGGAATTTGGCCAAAATATGAAGACTACATGGCGAAGCAATGTATCCTGACGCTTGGGTGACTCGCTTCAGGCCCACCAAAATTCAGCCGAAGCGGAGACGGCCGCCGACCGGCAACAACCAGGCCTGTTCTCCGAGCGAGCAAAAAAGAGGGGTTCAACACGAGGACTTCCCAGGAGGTCACCCATCCTAGTACTACTCTCGCCCAAGCACGCTTGACTGCGGAGTTCTGATGGGATCCGGTGCGTTAGTGCTGGTATGATCGAACCCGATAGCAGACGCGCAATCTTCGGATATATTTGCGCTCTGCACAATCAGGTAGAGGCGTTGGCAGGCCCATCCCGTCTGGTGCCGTTGGGCCCGACGGTACGGGCGCGCCGGCACGACCATTTCCACGTTCGCTTAGCGAGGCACAATTGTACCAGAAAGAAAACGGAATAAACAAGAAAAATACTCAGAGAATTGAAAACGTCGGCTAAACGATGGAATTTGGCCAAACTATGAACACTACATGGCGAAGCAATGTATCCTGACGCTTGGGTGACTCGCTTCAGGCCCACCAAAATTCAGCCGAAGCGGAGACGGCCGCCGACCGGCAACAACCAGGCCCGTTCTCCGAGCGAGCAAAAAAGAGGGGTTCAACACGAGGACTTCCCAGGAGGTCACCCATCCTAGTACTACTCTCGCCCAAGCACGCTTAACTGCGGAGTTCTGATGGGATCCGGTGCGTTAGTGCTGGTATGATCGAACCCGATAGCAGACGCGCAATCTTCGGATATATTTGCGCTCTGCACAATCCGGTAGAGGCGTTGGCAGGCCCATCCCGTCTGGTGCCGTTGGGCCTGACGGTACGGGCGCGCCGGCACGACCATTTCCACGTTCGCTTAGCGAGGCACAATTGTACCAGAAAGAAAACGGAATAAACAAGAAAAATACTCAGAGAATTGAAAACGTCGGCTAAACGATGGAATTTGGCCAAAATATGAAGACTACATGGCGAAGCAATGTATCCTGACGCTTGGGTGACTCGCTTCAGGCCCACCAAAATTCAGCCGAAGCGGAGACGGCCGCCGACCGGCAACAACCAGGCCCGTTCTCCGAGCGAGCAAAAAAGAGGGGTTCAACACGAGGACTTCCCAGGAGGTCACCCATCCTAGTACTACTCTCGCCCAAGCACGCTTGACTGCGGAGTTCTGATGGGATCCGGTGCGTTAGTGCTGGTATGATCGAACCCGATAGCAGACGCGCAATCTTCGGATATATTTGCGCTCTGCACAATCAGGTAGAGGCGTTGGCAGGCCCATCCCGTCTGGTGCCGTTGGGCCGGACGGTACGGGCGCGCCGGCACGACCATTTCCACGTTCGCTTAGCGAGGCACAATTGTACCAGAAAGAAAACGGAATAAACAAGAAAAATACTCAGAGAATTGAAAACGTCGGCTAAACGATGGAATTTGGCCAAAATATGAAGACTACATGGCGAAGCAATGTATCCTGACGCTTGGGTGACTCGCTTCAGGCCCACCAAAATTCAGCCGAAGCGGAGACGGCCGCCGACCGGCAACAACCAGGCCCGTTCTCCGAGCGAGCAAAAAAGAGGGGTTCAACACGAGGACTTCCCAGGAGGTCACCCATCCTAGTACTACTCTCGCCCAAGCACGCTTGACTGCGGAGTTCTGATGGGATCCGGTGCGTTAGTGCTGGTATGATCGAACCCGATAGCAGACGCGCAATCTTCGGATATATTTGCGCTCTGCACAATCAGGTAGAGGCGTTGGCAGGCCCATCCCGTCTGGTGCCGTTGGGCCGGACGGTACGGGCGCGCCGGCACGACCATTTCCACGTTCGCTTAGCGAGGCACAATTGTACCAGAAAGAAAACGGAATAAACAAGAAAAATACTCAGAGAATTGAAAACGTCGGCTAAACGATGGAATTTGGCCAAAATATGAAGACTACATGGCGAAGCAATGTATCCTGACGCTTGGGTGACTCGCTTCAGGCCCACCAAAATTCAGCCGAAGCGGAGACGGCCGCCGACCGGCAACAACCAGGCCCGTTCTCCGAGCGAGCAAAAAAGAGGGGTTCAACACGAGGACTTCCCAGGAGGTCACCCATCCTAGTACTACTCTCGCCCAAGCACGCTTAACTGCGGAGTTCTGATGGGATCCGGTGCGTTAGTGCTGGTATGATCGAACCCGATAGCAGACGCGCAATCTTCGGATATATTTGCGCTCTGCACAATCAGGTAGAGGCGTTGGCAGGCCCATCCCGTCTGGTGCCGTTGGGCCCGACGGTACGGGCGCGCCGGCACGACCATTTCCACGTTCGCTTAGCGAGGCACAATTGTACCAGAAAGAAAACGGAATAAACAAGAAAAATACTCAGAGAATTGAAAACGTCGGCTAAACGATGGAATTTGGCCAAACTATGAACACTACATGGCGAAGCAATGTATCCTGACGCTTGGGTGACTCGCTTCAGGCCCACCAAAATTCAGCCGAAGCGGAGACGGCCGCCGACCGGCAACAACCAGGCCCGTTCTCCGAGCGAGCAAAAAAGAGGGGTTCAACACGAGGACTTCCCAGGAGGTCACCCATCCTAGTACTACTCTCGCCCAAGCACGCTTCACTGCGGAGTTCTGATGGGATCCGGTGCGTTAGTGCTGGTATGATCGAACCCGATAGCAGACGCGCAATCTTCGGATATATTTGCGCTCTGCACAATCCGGTAGAGGCGTTGGCAGGCCCATCCCGTCTGGTGCCGTTGGGCCTGACGGTACGGGCGCGCCGCCACGACCATTTCCACGTTCGCTTAGCGAGGCACAATTGTACCAGAAAGAAAACGGAATAAACAAGAAAAATACTCAGAGAATTGAAAACGTCGGCTAAACGATGGAATTTGGCCAAAATATGAAGACTACATGGCGAAGCAATGTATCCTGACGCTTGGGTGACTCGCTTCAGGCCCACCAAAATTCAGCCGAAGCGGAGACGGCCGCCGACCGGCAACAACCAGGCCCGTTCTCCGAGCGAGCAAAAAAGAGGGGTTCAACACGAGGACTTCCCAGGAGGTCACCCATCCTAGTACTACTCTCGCCCAAGCACGCTTGACTGCGGAGTTCTGATGGGATCCGGTGCGTTAGTGCTGGTATGATCGAACCCGATAGCAGACGCGCAATCTTCGGATATATTTGCGCTCTGCACAATCAGGTAGAGGCGTTGGCAGGCCCATCCCGTCTGGTGCCGTTGGGCCGGACGGTACGGGCGCGCCGGCACGACCATTTCCACGTTCGCTTAGCGAGGCACAATTGTACCAGAAAGAAAACGGAATAAACAAGAAAAATACTCAGAGAATTGAAAACGTCGGCTAAACGATGGAATTTGGCCAAACTATGAACACTACATGGCGAAGCAATGTATCCTGACGCTTGGGTGACTCGCTTCAGGCCCACCAAAATTCAGCCGAAGCGGAGACGGCCGCCGACCGGCAACAACCAGGCCCGTTCTCCGAGCGAGCAAAAAAGAGGGGTTCAACACGAGGACTTCCCAGGAGGTCACCCATCCTAGTACTACTCTCGCCCAAGCACGCTTAACTGCGGAGTTCTGATGGGATCCGGTGCGTTAGTGCTGGTATGATCGAACCCGATAGCAGACGCGCAATCTTCGGATATATTTGCGCTCTGCACAATCAGGTAGAGGCGTTGGCAGGCCCATCCCGTCTGGTGCCGTTGGGCCCGACGGTACGGGCGCGCCGGCACGACCATTTCCACGTTCGCTTAGCGAGGCACAATTGTACCAGAAAGAAAACGGAATAAACAAGAAAAATACTCAGAGAATTGAAAACGTCGGCTAAACGATGGAATTTGGCCAAACTATGAACACTACATGGCGAAGCAATGTATCCTGACGCTTGGGTGACTCGCTTCAGGCCCACCAAAATTCAGCCGAAGCGGAGACGGCCGCCGACCGGCAACAACCAGGCCCGTTCTCCGAGCGAGCAAAAAAGAGGGGTTCAACACGAGGACTTCCCAGGAGGTCACCCATCCTAGTACTACTCTCGCCCAAGCACGCTTAACTGCGGAGTTCTGATGGGATCCGGTGCGTTAGTGCTGGTATGATCGAACCCGATAGCAGACGCGCAATCTTCGGATATATTTGCGCTCTGCACAATCCGGTAGAGGCGTTGGCAGGCCCATCCCGTCTGGTGCCGTTGGGCCTGACGGTACGGGCGCGCCGCCACGACCATTTCCACGTTCGCTTAGCGAGGCACAATTGTACCAGAAAGAAAACGGAATAAACAAGAAAAATACTCAGAGAATTGAAAACGTCGGCTAAACGATGGAATTTGGCCAAAATATGAAGACTACATGGCGAAGCAATGTATCCTGACGCTTGGGTGACTCGCTTCAGGCCCACCAAAATTCAGCCGAAGCGGAGACGGCCGCCGACCGGCAACAACCAGGCCCGTTCTCCGAGCGAGCAAAAAAGAGGGGTTCAACACGAGGACTTCCCAGGAGGTCACCCATCCTAGTACTACTCTCGCCCAAGCACGCTTGACTGCGGAGTTCTGATGGGATCCGGTGCGTTAGTGCTGGTATGATCGAACCCGATAGCAGACGCGCAATCTTCGGATATATTTGCGCTCTGCACAATCAGGTAGAGGCGTTGGCAGGCCCATCCCGTCTGGTGCCGTTGGGCCGGACGGTACGGGCGCGCCGGCACGACCATTTCCACGTTCGCTTAGCGAGGCACAATTGTACCAGAAAGAAAACGGAATAAACAAGAAAAATACTCAGAGAATTGAAAACGTCGGCTAAACGATGGAATTTGGCCAAAATATGAAGACTACATGGCGAAGCAATGTATCCTGACGCTTGGGTGACTCGCTTCAGGCCCACCAAAATTCAGCCGAAGCGGAGACGGCCGCCGACCGGCAACAACCAGGCCCGTTCTCCGAGCGAGCAAAAAAGAGGGGTTCAACACGAGGACTTCCCAGGAGGTCACCCATCCTAGTACTACTCTCGCCCAAGCACGCTTGACTGCGGAGTTCTGATGGGATCCGGTGCGTTAGTGCTGGTATGATCGAACCCGATAGCAGACGCGCAATCTTCGGATATATTTGCGCTCTGCACAATCAGGTAGAGGCGTTGGCAGGCCCATCCCGTCTGGTGCCGTTGGGCCGGACGGTACGGGCGCGCCGGCACGACCATTTCCACGTTCGCTTAGCGAGGCACAATTGTACCAGAAAGAAAACGGAATAAACAAGAAAAATACTCAGAGAATTGAAAACGTCGGCTAAACGATGGAATTTGGCCAAACTATGAAGACTACATGGCGAAGCAATGTATCCTGACGCTTGGGTGACTCGCTTCAGGCCCACCAAAATTCAGCCGAAGCGGAGACGGCCGCCGACCGGCAACAACCAGGCCCGTTCTCCGAGCGAGCAAAAAAGAGGGGTTCAACACGAGGACTTCCCAGGAGGTCACCCATCCTAGTACTACTCTCGCCCAAGCACGCTTCACTGCGGAGTTCTGATGGGATCCGGTGCGTTAGTGCTGGTATGATCGAACCCGATAGCAGACGCGCAATCTTCGGATATATTTGCGCTCTGCACAATCAGGTAGAGGCGTTGGCAGGCCCATCCCGTCTGGTGCCGTTGGGCCCGACGGTACGGGCGCGCCGGCACGACCATTTCCACGTTCGCTTAGCGAGGCACAATTGTACCAGAAAGAAAACGGAATAAACAAGAAAAATACTCAGAGAATTGAAAACGTCGGCTAAACGATGGAATTTGGCCAAACTATGAACACTACATGGCGAAGCAATGTATCCTGACGCTTGGGTGACTCGCTTCAGGCCCACCAAAATTCAGCCGAAGCGGAGACGGCCGCCGACCGGCAACAACCAGGCCCGTTCTCCGAGCGAGCAAAAAAGAGGGGTTCAACACGAGGACTTCCCAGGAGGTCACCCATCCTAGTACTACTCTCGCCCAAGCACGCTTAACTGCGGAGTTCTGATGGGATCCGGTGCGTTAGTGCTGGTATGATCGAACCCGATAGCAGACGCGCAATCTTCGGATATATTTGCGCTCTGCACAATCCGGTAGAGGCGTTGGCAGGCCCATCCCGTCTGGTGCCGTTGGGCCTGACGGTACGGGCGCGCCGCCACGACCATTTCCACGTTCGCTTAGCGAGGCACAATTGTACCAGAAAGAAAACGGAATAAACAAGAAAAATACTCAGAGAATTGAAAACGTCGGCTAAACGATGGAATTTGGCCAAAATATGAAGACTACATGGCGAAGCAATGTATCCTGACGCTTGGGTGACTCGCTTCAGGCCCACCAAAATTCAGCCGAAGCGGAGACGGCCGCCGACCGGCAACAACCAGGCCCGTTCTCCGAGCGAGCAAAAAAGAGGGGTTCAACACGAGGACTTCCCAGGAGGTCACCCATCCTAGTACTACTCTCGCCCAAGCACGCTTGACTGCGGAGTTCTGATGGGATCCGGTGCGTTAGTGCTGGTATGATCGAACCCGATAGCAGACGCGCAATCTTCGGATATATTTGCGCTCTGCACAATCAGGTAGAGGCGTTGGCAGGCCCATCCCGTCTGGTGCCGTTGGGCCCGACGGTACGGGCGCGCCGGCACGACCATTTCCACGTTCGCTTAGCGAGGCACAATTGTACCAGAAAGAAAACGGAATAAACAAGAAAAATACTCAGAGAATTGAAAACGTCGGCTAAACGATGGAATTTGGCCAAACTATGAACACTACATGGCGAAGCAATGTATCCTGACGCTTGGGTGACTCGCTTCAGGCCCACCAAAATTCAGCCGAAGCGGAGACGGCCGCCGACCGGCAACAACCAGGCCCGTTCTCCGAGCGAGCAAAAAAGAGGGGTTCAACACGAGGACTTCCCAGGAGGTCACCCATCCTAGTACTACTCTCGCCCAAGCACGCTTAACTGCGGAGTTCTGATGGGATCCGGTGCGTTAGTGCTGGTATGATCGAACCCGATAGCAGACGCGCAATCTTCGGATATATTTGCGCTCTGCACAATCCGGTAGAGGCGTTGGCAGGCCCATCCCGTCTGGTGCCGTTGGGCCTGACGGTACGGGCGCGCCGCCACGACCATTTCCACGTTCGCTTAGCGAGGCACAATTGTACCAGAAAGAAAACGGAATAAACAAGAAAAATACTCAGAGAATTGAAAACGTCGGCTAAACGATGGAATTTGGCCAAAATATGAAGACTACATGGCGAAGCAATGTATCCTGACGCTTGGGTGACTCGCTTCAGGCCCACCAAAATTCAGCCGAAGCGGAGACGGCCGCCGACCGGCAACAACCAGGCCCGTTCTCCGAGCGAGCAAAAAAGAGGGGTTCAACACGAGGACTTCCCAGGAGGTCACCCATCCTAGTACTACTCTCGCCCAAGCACGCTTGACTGCGGAGTTCTGATGGGATCCGGTGCGTTAGTGCTGGTATGATCGAACCCGATAGCAGACGCGCAATCTTCGGATATATTTGCGCTCTGCACAATCAGGTAGAGGCGTTGGCAGGCCCATCCCGTCTGGTGCCGTTGGGCCGGACGGTACGGGCGCGCCGGCACGACCATTTCCACGTTCGCTTAGCGAGGCACAATTGTACCAGAAAGAAAACGGAATAAACAAGAAAAATACTCAGAGAATTGAAAACGTCGGCTAAACGATGGAATTTGGCCAAAATATGAAGACTACATGGCGAAGCAATGTATCCTGACGCTTGGGTGACTCGCTTCAGGCCCACCAAAATTCAGCCGAAGCGGAGACGGCCGCCGACCGGCAACAACCAGGCCCGTTCTCCGAGCGAGCAAAAAAGAGGGGTTCAACACGAGGACTTCCCAGGAAGTCACCCATCCTAGTACTACTCTCGCCCAAGCACGCTTAACTGCGGAGTTCTGATGGGATCCGGTGCGTTAGTGCTGGTATGATCGAACCCGATAGCAGACGCGCAATCTTCGGATATATTTGCGCTCTGCACAATCAGGTAGAGGCGTTGGCAGGCCCATCCCGTCTGGTGCCGTTGGGCCGGACGGTACGGGCGCGCCGGCACGACCATTTCCACGTTCGCTTAGCGAGGCACAATTGTACCAGAAAGAAAACGGAATAAACAAGAAAAATACTCAGAGAATTGAAAACGTCGGCTAAACGATGGAATTTGGCCAAACTATGAACACTACATGGCGAAGCAATGTATCCTGACGCTTGGGTGACTCGCTTCAGGCCCACCAAAATTCAGCCGAAGCGGAGACGGCCGCCGACCGGCAACAACCAGGCCCGTTCTCCGAGCGAGCAAAAAAGAGGGGTTCAACACGAGGACTTCCCAGGAGGTCACCCATCCTAGTACTACTCTCGCCCAAGCACGCTTCACTGCGGAGTTCTGATGGGATCCGGTGCGTTAGTGCTGGTATGATCGAACCCGATAGCAGACGCGCAATCTTCGGATATATTTGCGCTCTGCACAATCCGGTAGAGGCGTTGGCAGGCCCATCCCGTCTGGTGCCGTTGGGCCCGACGGTACGGTCGCGCCGGCACGACCATTTCCACGTTCGCTTAGCGAGGCACAATTGTACCAGAAAGAAAACGGAATAAACAAGAAAAATACTCAGAGAATTGAAAACGTCGGCTAAACGATGGAATTTGGCCAAAATATGAAGACTACATGGCGAAGCAATGTATCCTGACGCTTGGGTGACTCGCTTCAGGCCCACCAAAATTCAGCCGAAGCGGAGACGGCCGCCGACCGGCAACAACCAGGCCCGTTCTCCGAGCGAGCAAAAAAGAGGGGTTCAACACGAGGACTTCCCAGGAGGTCACCCATCCTAGTACTACTCTCGCCCAAGCACGCTTGACTGCGGAGTTCTGATGGGATCCGGTGCGTTAGTGCTGGTATGATCGAACCCGATAGCAGACGCGCAATCTTCGGATATATTTGCGCTCTGCACAATCAGGTAGAGGCGTTGGCAGGCCCATCCCGTCTGGTGCCGTTGGGCCGGACGGTACGGGCGCGCCGGCACGACCATTTCCACGTTCGCTTAGCGAGGCACAATTGTACCAGAAAGAAAACGGAATAAACAAGAAAAATACTCAGAGAATTGAAAACGTCGGCTAAACGATGGAATTTGGCCAAACTATGAACACTACATGGCGAAGCAATGTATCCTGACGCTTGGGTGACTCGCTTCAGGCCCACCAAAATTCAGCCGAAGCGGAGACGGCCGCCGACCGGCAACAACCAGGCCCGTTCTCCGAGCGAGCAAAAAAGAGGGGTTCAACACGAGGACTTCCCAGGAGGTCACCCATCCTAGTACTACTCTCGCCCAAGCACGCTTAACTGCGGAGTTCTGATGGGATCCGGTGCGTTAGTGCTGGTATGATCGAACCCGATAGCAGACGCGCAATCTTCGGATATATTTGCGCTCTGCACAATCAGGTAGAGGCGTTGGCAGGCCCATCCCGTCTGGTGCCGTTGGGCCCGACGGTACGGGCGCGCCGGCACGACCATTTCCACGTTCGCTTAGCGAGGCACAATTGTACCAGAAAGAAAACGGAATAAACAAGAAAAATACTCAGAGAATTGAAAACGTCGGCTAAACGATGGAATTTGGCCAAACTATGAACACTACATGGCGAAGCAATGTATCCTGACGCTTGGGTGACTCGCTTCAGGCCCACCAAAATTCAGCCGAAGCGGAGACGGCCGCCGACCGGCAACAACCAGGCCCGTTCTCCGAGCGAGCAAAAAAGAGGGGTTCAACACGAGGACTTCCCAGGAGGTCACCCATCCTAGTACTACTCTCGCCCAAGCACGCTTAACTGCGGAGTTCTGATGGGATCCGGTGCGTTAGTGCTGGTATGATCGAACCCGATAGCAGACGCGCAATCTTCGGATATATTTGCGCTCTGCACAATCCGGTAGAGGCGTTGGCAGGCCCATCCCGTCTGGTGCCGTTGGGCCTGACGGTACGGGCGCGCCGCCACGACCATTTCCACGTTCGCTTAGCGAGGCACAATTGTACCAGAAAGAAAACGGAATAAACAAGAAAAATACTCAGAGAATTGAAAACGTCGGCTAAACGATGGAATTTGGCCAAAATATGAAGACTACATGGCGAAGCAATGTATCCTGACGCTTGGGTGACTCGCTTCAGGCCCACCAAAATTCAGCCGAAGCGGAGACGGCCGCCGACCGGCAACAACCAGGCCCGTTCTCCGAGCGAGCAAAAAAGAGGGGTTCAACACGAGGACTTCCCAGGAGGTCACCCATCCTAGTACTACTCTCGCCCAAGCACGCTTGACTGCGGAGTTCTGATGGGATCCGGTGCGTTAGTGCTGGTATGATCGAACCCGATAGCAGACGCGCAATCTTCGGATATATTTGCGCTCTGCACAATCAGGTAGAGGCGTTGGCAGGCCCATCCCGTCTGGTGCCGTTGGGCCGGACGGTACGGGCGCGCCGGCACGACCATTTCCACGTTCGCTTAGCGAGGCACAATTGTACCAGAAAGAAAACGGAATAAACAAGAAAAATACTCAGAGAATTGAAAACGTCGGCTAAACGATGGAATTTGGCCAAACTATGAACACTACATGGCGAAGCAATGTATCCTGACGCTTGGGTGACTCGCTTCAGGCCCACCAAAATTCAGCCGAAGCGGAGACGGCCGCCGACCGGCAACAACCAGGCCCGTTCTCCGAGCGAGCAAAAAAGAGGGGTTCAACACGAGGACTTCCCAGGAGGTCACCCATCCTAGTACTACTCTCGCCCAAGCACGCTTAACTGCGGAGTTCTGATGGGATCCGGTGCGTTAGTGCTGGTATGATCGAACCCGATAGCAGACGCGCAATCTTCGGATATATTTGCGCTCTGCACAATCAGGTAGAGGCGTTGGCAGGCCCATCCCGTCTGGTGCCGTTGGGCCCGACGGTACGGGCGCGCCGGCACGACCATTTCCACGTTCGCTTAGCGAGGCACAATTGTACCAGAAAGAAAACGGAATAAACAAGAAAAATACTCAGAGAATTGAAAACGTCGGCTAAACGATGGAATTTGGCCAAACTATGAACACTACATGGCGAAGCAATGTATCCTGACGCTTGGGTGACTCGCTTCAGGCCCACCAAAATTCAGCCGAAGCGGAGACGGCCGCCGACCGGCAACAACCAGGCCCGTTCTCCGAGCGAGCAAAAAAGAGGGGTTCAACACGAGGACTTCCCAGGAGGTCACCCATCCTAGTACTACTCTCGCCCAAGCACGCTTAACTGCGGAGTTCTGATGGGATCCGGTGCGTTAGTGCTGGTATGATCGAACCCGATAGCAGACGCGCAATCTTCGGATATATTTGCGCTCTGCACAATCCGGTAGAGGCGTTGGCAGGCCCATCCCGTCTGGTGCCGTTGGGCCTGACGGTACGGGCGCGCCGCCACGACCATTTCCACGTTCGCTTAGCGAGGCACAATTGTACCAGAAAGAAAACGGAATAAACAAGAAAAATACTCAGAGAATTGAAAACGTCGGCTAAACGATGGAATTTGGCCAAAATATGAAGACTACATGGCGAAGCAATGTATCCTGACGCTTGGGTGACTCGCTTCAGGCCCACCAAAATTCAGCCGAAGCGGAGACGGCCGCCGACCGGCAACAACCAGGCCCGTTCTCCGAGCGAGCAAAAAAGAGGGGTTCAACACGAGGACTTCCCAGGAGGTCACCCATCCTAGTACTACTCTCGCCCAAGCACGCTTGACTGCGGAGTTCTGATGGGATCCGGTGCGTTAGTGCTGGTATGATCGAACCCGATAGCAGACGCGCAATCTTCGGATATATTTGCGCTCTGCACAATCAGGTAGAGGCGTTGGCAGGCCCATCCCGTCTGGTGCCGTTGGGCCGGACGGTACGGGCGCGCCGGCACGACCATTTCCACGTTCGCTTAGCGAGGCACAATTGTACCAGAAAGAAAACGGAATAAACAAGAAAAATACTCAGAGAATTGAAAACGTCGGCTAAACGATGGAATTTGGCCAAAATATGAAGACTACATGGCGAAGCAATGTATCCTGACGCTTGGGTGACTCGCTTCAGGCCCACCAAAATTCAGCCGAAGCGGAGACGGCCGCCGACCGGCAACAACCAGGCCCGTTCTCCGAGCGAGCAAAAAAGAGGGGTTCAACACGAGGACTTCCCAGGAAGTCACCCATCCTAGTACTACTCTCGCCCAAGCACGCTTAACTGCGGAGTTCTGATGGGATCCGGTGCGTTAGTGCTGGTATGATCGAACCCGATAGCAGACGCGCAATCTTCGGATATATTTGCGCTCTGCACAATCAGGTAGAGGCGTTGGCAGGCCCATCCCGTCTGGTGCCGTTGGGCCCGACGGTACGGGCGCGCCGGCACGACCATTTCCACGTTCGCTTAGCGAGGCACAATTGTACCAGAAAGAAAACGGAATAAACAAGAAAAATACTCAGAGAATTGAAAACGTCGGCTAAACGATGGAATTTGGCCAAACTATGAACACTACATGGCGAAGCAATGTATCCTGACGCTTGGGTGACTCGCTTCAGGCCCACCAAAATTCAGCCGAAGCGGAGACGGCCGCCGACCGGCAACAACCAGGCCCGTTCTCCGAGCGAGCAAAAAAGAGGGGTTCAACACGAGGACTTCCCAGGAGGTCACCCATCCTAGTACTACTCTCGCCCAAGCACGCTTAACTGCGGAGTTCTGATGGGATCCGGTGCGTTAGTGCTGGTATGATCGAACCCGATAGCAGACGCGCAATCTTCGGATATATTTGCGCTCTGCACAATCCGGTAGAGGCGTTGGCAGGCCCATCCCGTCTGGTGCCGTTGGGCCTGACGGTACGGGCGCGCCGCCACGACCATTTCCACGTTCGCTTAGCGAGGCACAATTGTACCAGAAAGAAAACGGAATAAACAAGAAAAATACTCAGAGAATTGAAAACGTCGGCTAAACGATGGAATTTGGCCAAAATATGTAGACTACATGGCGAAGCAATGTATCCTGACGCTTGGGTGACTCGCTTCAGGCCCACCAAAATTCAGCCGAAGCGGAGACGGCCGCCGACCGGCAACAACCAGGCCCGTTCTCCGAGCGAGCAAAAAAGAGGGGTTCAACACGAGGACTTCCCAGGAAGTCACCCATCCTAGTACTACTCTCGCCCAAGCACGCTTAACTGCGGAGTTCTGATGGGATCCGGTGCGTTAGTGCTGGTATGATCGAACCCGATAGCAGACGCGCAATCTTCGGATATATTTGCGCTCTGCACAATCAGGTAGAGGCGTTGGCAGGCCCATCCCGTCTGGTGCCGTTGGGCCCGACGGTACGGGCGCGCCGGCACGACCATTTCCACGTTCGCTTAGCGAGGCACAATTGTACCAGAAAGAAAACGGAATAAACAAGAAAAATACTCAGAGAATTGAAAACGTCGGCTAAACGATGGAATTTGGCCAAACTATGAACACTACATGGCGAAGCAATGTATCCTGACGCTTGGGTGACTCGCTTCAGGCCCACCAAAATTCAGCCGAAGCGGAGACGGCCGCCGACCGGCAACAACCAGGCCCGTTCTCCGAGCGAGCAAAAAAGAGGGGTTCAACACGAGGACTTCCCAGGAGGTCACCCATCCTAGTACTACTCTCGCCCAAGCACGCTTGACTGCGGAGTTCTGATGGGATCCGGTGCGTTAGTGCTGGTATGATCGAACCCGATAGCAGACGCGCAATCTTCGGATATATTTGCGCTCTGCACAATCAGGTAGAGGCGTTGGCAGGCCCATCCCGTCTGGTGCCGTTGGGCCGGACGGTACGGGCGCGCCGGCACGACCATTTCCACGTTCGCTTAGCGAGGCACAATTGTACCAGAAAGAAAACGGAATAAACAAGAAAAATACTCAGAGAATTGAAAACGTCGGCTAAACGATGGAATTTGGCCAAACTATGAACACTACATGGCGAAGCAATGTATCCTGACGCTTGGGTGACTCGCTTCAGGCCCACCAAAATTCAGCCGAAGCGGAGACGGCCGCCGACCGGCAACAACCAGGCCCGTTCTCCGAGCGAGCAAAAAAGAGGGGTTCAACACGAGGACTTCCCAGGAGGTCACCCATCCTAGTACTACTCTCGCCCAAGCACGCTTAACTGCGGAGTTCTGATGGGATCCGGTGCGTTAGTGCTGGTATGATCGAACCCGATAGCAGACGCGCAATCTTCGGATATATTTGCGCTCTGCACAATCAGGTAGAGGCGTTGGCAGGCCCATCCCGTCTGGTGCCGTTGGGCCCGACGGTACGGGCGCGCCGGCACGACCATTTCCACGTTCGCTTAGCGAGGCACAATTGTACCAGAAAGAAAACGGAATAAACAAGAAAAATACTCAGAGAATTGAAAACGTCGGCTAAACGATGGAATTTGGCCAAACTATGAACACTACATGGCGAAGCAATGTATCCTGACGCTTGGGTGACTCGCTTCAGGCCCACCAAAATTCAGCCGAAGCGGAGACGGCCGCCGACCGGCAACAACCAGGCCCGTTCTCCGAGCGAGCAAAAAAGAGGGGTTCAACACGAGGACTTCCCAGGAGGTCACCCATCCTAGTACTACTCTCGCCCAAGCACGCTTAACTGCGGAGTTCTGATGGGATCCGGTGCGTTAGTGCTGGTATGATCGAACCCGATAGCAGACGCGCAATCTTCGGATATATTTGCGCTCTGCACAATCCGGTAGAGGCGTTGGCAGGCCCATCCCGTCTGGTGCCGTTGGGCCTGACGGTACGGGCGCGCCGCCACGACCATTTCCACGTTCGCTTAGCGAGGCACAATTGTACCAGAAAGAAAACGGAATAAACAAGAAAAATACTCAGAGAATTGAAAACGTCGGCTAAACGATGGAATTTGGCCAAAATATGAAGACTACATGGCGAAGCAATGTATCCTGACGCTTGGGTGACTCGCTTCAGGCCCACCAAAATTCAGCCGAAGCGGAGACGGCCGCCGACCGGCAACAACCAGGCCCGTTCTCCGAGCGAGCAAAAAAGAGGGGTTCAACACGAGGACTTCCCAGGAGGTCACCCATCCTAGTACTACTCTCGCCCAAGCACGCTTGACTGCGGAGTTCTGATGGGATCCGGTGCGTTAGTGCTGGTATGATCGAACCCGATAGCAGACGCGCAATCTTCGGATATATTTGCGCTCTGCACAATCAGGTAGAGGCGTTGGCAGGCCCATCCCGTCTGGTGCCGTTGGGCCGGACGGTACGGGCGCGCCGGCACGACCATTTCCACGTTCGCTTAGCGAGGCACAATTGTACCAGAAAGAAAACGGAATAAACAAGAAAAATACTCAGAGAATTGAAAACGTCGGCTAAACGATGGAATTTGGCCAAAATATGAAGACTACATGGCGAAGCAATGTATCCTGACGCTTGGGTGACTCGCTTCAGGCCCACCAAAATTCAGCCGAAGCGGAGACGGCCGCCGACCGGCAACAACCAGGCCCGTTCTCCGAGCGAGCAAAAAAGAGGGGTTCAACACGAGGACTTCCCAGGAAGTCACCCATCCTAGTACTACTCTCGCCCAAGCACGCTTAACTGCGGAGTTCTGATGGGATCCGGTGCGTTAGTGCTGGTATGATCGAACCCGATAGCAGACGCGCAATCTTCGGATATATTTGCGCTCTGCACAATCAGGTAGAGGCGTTGGCAGGCCCATCCCGTCTGGTGCCGTTGGGCCGGACGGTACGGGCGCGCCGGCACGACCATTTCCACGTTCGCTTAGCGAGGCACAATTGTACCAGAAAGAAAACGGAATAAACAAGAAAAATACTCAGAGAATTGAAAACGTCGGCTAAACGATGGAATTTGGCCAAACTATGAACACTACATGGCGAAGCAATGTATCCTGACGCTTGGGTGACTCGCTTCAGGCCCACCAAAATTCAGCCGAAGCGGAGACGGCCGCCGACCGGCAACAACCAGGCCCGTTCTCCGAGCGAGCAAAAAAGAGGGGTTCAACACGAGGACTTCCCAGGAGGTCACCCATCCTAGTACTACTCTCGCCCAAGCACGCTTAACTGCGGAGTTCTGATGGGATCCGGTGCGTTAGTGCTGGTATGATCGAACCCGATAGCAGACGCGCAATCTTCGGATATATTTGCGCTCTGCACAATCCGGTAGAGGCGTTGGCAGGCCCATCCCGTCTGGTGCCGTTGGGCCTGACGGTACGGGCGCGCCGCCACGACCATTTCCACGTTCGCTTAGCGAGGCACAATTGTACCAGAAAGAAAACGGAATAAACAAGAAAAATACTCAGAGAATTGAAAACGTCGGCTAAACGATGGAATTTGGCCAAAATATGAAGACTACATGGCGAAGCAATGTATCCTGACGCTTGGGTGACTCGCTTCAGGCCCACCAAAATTCAGCCGAAGCGGAGACGGCCGCCGACCGGCAACAACCAGGCCCGTTCTCCGAGCGAGCAAAAAAGAGGGGTTCAACACGAGGACTTCCCAGGAGGTCACCCATCCTAGTACTACTCTCGCCCAAGCACGCTTGACTGCGGAGTTCTGATGGGATCCGGTGCGTTAGTGCTGGTATGATCGAACCCGATAGCAGACGCGCAATCTTCGGATATATTTGCGCTCTGCACAATCAGGTAGAGGCGTTGGCAGGCCCATCCCGTCTGGTGCCGTTGGGCCGGACGGTACGGGCGCGCCGGCACGACCATTTCCACGTTCGCTTAGCGAGGCACAATTGTACCAGAAAGAAAACGGAATAAACAAGAAAAATACTCAGAGAATTGAAAACGTCGGCTAAACGATGGAATTTGGCCAAAATATGAAGACTACATGGCGAAGCAATGTATCCTGACGCTTGGGTGACTCGCTTCAGGCCCACCAAAATTCAGCCGAAGCGGAGACGGCCGCCGACCGGCAACAACCAGGCCCGTTCTCCGAGCGAGCAAAAAAGAGGGGTTCAACACGAGGACTTCCCAGGAAGTCACCCATCCTAGTACTACTCTCGCCCAAGCACGCTTAACTGCGGAGTTCTGATGGGATCCGGTGCGTTAGTGCTGGTATGATCGAACCCGATAGCAGACGCGCAATCTTCGGATATATTTGCGCTCTGCACAATCAGGTAGAGGCGTTGGCAGGCCCATCCCGTCTGGTGCCGTTGGGCCCGACGGTACGGGCGCGCCGGCACGACCATTTCCACGTTCGCTTAGCGAGGCACAATTGTACCAGAAAGAAAACGGAATAAACAAGAAAAATACTCAGAGAATTGAAAACGTCGGCTAAACGATGGAATTTGGCCAAACTATGAACACTACATGGCGAAGCAATGTATCCTGACGCTTGGGTGACTCGCTTCAGGCCCACCAAAATTCAGCCGAAGCGGAGACGGCCGCCGACCGGCAACAACCAGGCCCGTTCTCCGAGCGAGCAAAAAAGAGGGGTTCAACACGAGGACTTCCCAGGAGGTCACCCATCCTAGTACTACTCTCGCCCAAGCACGCTTGACTGCGGAGTTCTGATGGGATCCGGTGCGTTAGTGCTGGTATGATCGAACCCGATAGCAGACGCGCAATCTTCGGATATATTTGCGCTCTGCACAATCAGGTAGAGGCGTTGGCAGGCCCATCCCGTCTGGTGCCGTTGGGCCGGACGGTACGGGCGCGCCGGCACGACCATTTCCACGTTCGCTTAGCGAGGCACAATTGTACCAGAAAGAAAACGGAATAAACAAGAAAAATACTCAGAGAATTGAAAACGTCGGCTAAACGATGGAATTTGGCCAAACTATGAACACTACATGGCGAAGCAATGTATCCTGACGCTTGGGTGACTCGCTTCAGGCCCACCAAAATTCAGCCGAAGCGGAGACGGCCGCCGACCGGCAACAACCAGGCCCGTTCTCCGAGCGAGCAAAAAAGAGGGGTTCAACACGAGGACTTCCCAGGAGGTCACCCATCCTAGTACTACTCTCGCCCAAGCACGCTTAACTGCGGAGTTCTGATGGGATCCGGTGCGTTAGTGCTGGTATGATCGAACCCGATAGCAGACGCGCAATCTTCGGATATATTTGCGCTCTGCACAATCAGGTAGAGGCGTTGGCAGGCCCATCCCGTCTGGTGCCGTTGGGCCCGACGGTACGGGCGCGCCGGCACGACCATTTCCACGTTCGCTTAGCGAGGCACAATTGTACCAGAAAGAAAACGGAATAAACAAGAAAAATACTCAGAGAATTGAAAACGTCGGCTAAACGATGGAATTTGGCCAAACTATGAACACTACATGGCGAAGCAATGTATCCTGACGCTTGGGTGACTCGCTTCAGGCCCACCAAAATTCAGCCGAAGCGGAGACGGCCGCCGACCGGCAACAACCAGGCCCGTTCTCCGAGCGAGCAAAAAAGAGGGGTTCAACACGAGGACTTCCCAGGAGGTCACCCATCCTAGTACTACTCTCGCCCAAGCACGCTTAACTGCGGAGTTCTGATGGGATCCGGTGCGTTAGTGCTGGTATGATCGAACCCGATAGCAGACGCGCAATCTTCGGATATATTTGCGCTCTGCACAATCCGGTAGAGGCGTTGGCAGGCCCATCCCGTCTGGTGCCGTTGGGCCTGACGGTACGGGCGCGCCGCCACGACCATTTCCACGTTCGCTTAGCGAGGCACAATTGTACCAGAAAGAAAACGGAATAAACAAGAAAAATACTCAGAGAATTGAAAACGTCGGCTAAACGATGGAATTTGGCCAAAATATGAAGACTACATGGCGAAGCAATGTATCCTGACGCTTGGGTGACTCGCTTCAGGCCCACCAAAATTCAGCCGAAGCGGAGACGGCCGCCGACCGGCAACAACCAGGCCCGTTCTCCGAGCGAGCAAAAAAGAGGGGTTCAACACGAGGACTTCCCAGGAGGTCACCCATCCTAGTACTACTCTCGCCCAAGCACGCTTGACTGCGGAGTTCTGATGGGATCCGGTGCGTTAGTGCTGGTATGATCGAACCCGATAGCAGACGCGCAATCTTCGGATATATTTGCGCTCTGCACAATCAGGTAGAGGCGTTGGCAGGCCCATCCCGTCTGGTGCCGTTGGGCCGGACGGTACGGGCGCGCCGGCACGACCATTTCCACGTTCGCTTAGCGAGGCACAATTGTACCAGAAAGAAAACGGAATAAACAAGAAAAATACTCAGAGAATTGAAAACGTCGGCTAAACGATGGAATTTGGCCAAAATATGAAGACTACATGGCGAAGCAATGTATCCTGACGCTTGGGTGACTCGCTTCAGGCCCACCAAAATTCAGCCGAAGCGGAGACGGCCGCCGACCGGCAACAACCAGGCCCGTTCTCCGAGCGAGCAAAAAAGAGGGGTTCAACACGAGGACTTCCCAGGAAGTCACCCATCCTAGTACTACTCTCGCCCAAGCACGCTTAACTGCGGAGTTCTGATGGGATCCGGTGCGTTAGTGCTGGTATGATCGAACCCGATAGCAGACGCGCAATCTTCGGATATATTTGCGCTCTGCACAATCAGGTAGAGGCGTTGGCAGGCCCATCCCGTCTGGTGCCGTTGGGCCGGACGGTACGGGCGCGCCGGCACGACCATTTCCACGTTCGCTTAGCGAGGCACAATTGTACCAGAAAGAAAACGGAATAAACAAGAAAAATACTCAGAGAATTGAAAACGTCGGCTAAACGATGGAATTTGGCCAAACTATGAACACTACATGGCGAAGCAATGTATCCTGACGCTTGGGTGACTCGCTTCAGGCCCACCAAAATTCAGCCGAAGCGGAGACGGCCGCCGACCGGCAACAACCAGGCCCGTTCTCCGAGCGAGCAAAAAAGAGGGGTTCAACACGAGGACTTCCCAGGAGGTCACCCATCCTAGTACTACTCTCGCCCAAGCACGCTTAACTGCGGAGTTCTGATGGGATCCGGTGCGTTAGTGCTGGTATGATCGAACCCGATAGCAGACGCGCAATCTTCGGATATATTTGCGCTCTGCACAATCCGGTAGAGGCGTTGGCAGGCCCATCCCGTCTGGTGCCGTTGGGCCTGACGGTACGGGCGCGCCGCCACGACCATTTCCACGTTCGCTTAGCGAGGCACAATTGTACCAGAAAGAAAACGGAATAAACAAGAAAAATACTCAGAGAATTGAAAACGTCGGCTAAACGATGGAATTTGGCCAAAATATGAAGACTACATGGCGAAGCAATGTATCCTGACGCTTGGGTGACTCGCTTCAGGCCCACCAAAATTCAGCCGAAGCGGAGACGGCCGCCGACCGGCAACAACCAGGCCCGTTCTCCGAGCGAGCAAAAAAGAGGGGTTCAACACGAGGACTTCCCAGGAGGTCACCCATCCTAGTACTACTCTCGCCCAAGCACGCTTGACTGCGGAGTTCTGATGGGATCCGGTGCGTTAGTGCTGGTATGATCGAACCCGATAGCAGACGCGCAATCTTCGGATATATTTGCGCTCTGCACAATCAGGTAGAGGCGTTGGCAGGCCCATCCCGTCTGGTGCCGTTGGGCCGGACGGTACGGGCGCGCCGGCACGACCATTTCCACGTTCGCTTAGCGAGGCACAATTGTACCAGAAAGAAAACGGAATAAACAAGAAAAATACTCAGAGAATTGAAAACGTCGGCTAAACGATGGAATTTGGCCAAAATATGAAGACTACATGGCGAAGCAATGTATCCTGACGCTTGGGTGACTCGCTTCAGGCCCACCAAAATTCAGCCGAAGCGGAGACGGCCGCCGACCGGCAACAACCAGGCCCGTTCTCCGAGCGAGCAAAAAAGAGGGGTTCAACACGAGGACTTCCCAGGAAGTCACCCATCCTAGTACTACTCTCGCCCAAGCACGCTTAACTGCGGAGTTCTGATGGGATCCGGTGCGTTAGTGCTGGTATGATCGAACCCGATAGCAGACGCGCAATCTTCGGATATATTTGCGCTCTGCACAATCAGGTAGAGGCGTTGGCAGGCCCATCCCGTCTGGTGCCGTTGGGCCGGACGGTACGGGCGCGCCGGCACGACCATTTCCACGTTCGCTTAGCGAGGCACAATTGTACCAGAAAGAAAACGGAATAAACAAGAAAAATACTCAGAGAATTGAAAACGTCGGCTAAACGATGGAATTTGGCCAAACTATGAAGACTACATGGCGAAGCAATGTATCCTGACGCTTGGGTGACTCGCTTCAGGCCCACCAAAATTCAGCCGAAGCGGAGACGGCCGCCGACCGGCAACAACCAGGCCCGTTCTCCGAGCGAGCAAAAAAGAGGGGTTCAACACGAGGACTTCCCAGGAAGTCACCCATCCTAGTACTACTCTCGCCCAAGCACGCTTAACTGCGGAGTTCTGATGGGATCCGGTGCGTTAGTGCTGGTATGATCGAACCCGATAGCAGACGCGCAATCTTCGGATATATTTGCGCTCTGCACAATCAGGTAGAGGCGTTGGCAGGCCCATCCCGTCTGGTGCCGTTGGGCCGGACGGTACGGGCGCGCCGGCACGACCATTTCCACGTTCGCTTAGCGAGGCACAATTGTACCAGAAAGAAAACGGAATAAACAAGAAAAATACTCAGAGAATTGAAAACGTCGGCTAAACGATGGAATTTGGCCAAACTATGAAGACTACATGGCGAAGCAATGTATCCTGACGCTTGGGTGACTCGCTTCAGGCCCACCAAAATTCAGCCGAAGCGGAGACGGCCGCCGACCGGCAACAACCAGGCCCGTTCTCCGAGCGAGCAAAAAAGAGGGGTTCAACACGAGGACTTCCCAGGAAGTCACCCATCCTAGTACTACTCTCGCCCAAGCACGCTTAACTGCGGAGTTCTGATGGGATCCGGTGCGTTAGTGCTGGTATGATCGAACCCGATAGCAGACGCGCAATCTTCGGATATATTTGCGCTCTGCACAATCAGGTAGAGGCGTTGGCAGGCCCATCCCGTCTGGTGCCGTTGGGCCCGACGGTACGGTCGCGCCGGCACGACCATTTCCACGTTCGCTTAGCGAGGCACAATTGTACCAGAAAGAAAACGGAATAAACAAGAAAAATACTCAGAGAATTGAAAACGTCGGCTAAACGATGGAATTTGGCCAAAATATGAAGACTACATGGCGAAGCAATGTATCCTGACGCTTGGGTGACTCGCTTCAGGCCCACCAAAATTCAGCCGAAGCGGAGACGGCCGCCGACCGGCAACAACCAGGCCCGTTCTCCGAGCGAGCAAAAAAGAGGGGTTCAACACGAGGACTTCCCAGGAAGTCACCCATCCTAGTACTACTCTCGCCCAAGCACGCTTAACTGCGGAGTTCTGATGGGATCCGGTGCGTTAGTGCTGGTATGATCGAACCCGATAGCAGACGCGCAATCTTCGGATATATTTGCGCTCTGCACAATCAGGTAGAGGCGTTGGCAGGCCCATCCCGTCTGGTGCCGTTGGGCCGGACGGTACGGGCGCGCCGGCACGACCATTTCCACGTTCGCTTAGCGAGGCACAATTGTACCAGAAAGAAAACGGAATAAACAAGAAAAATACTCAGAGAATTGAAAACGTCGGCTAAACGATGGAATTTGGCCAAACTATGAAGACTACATGGCGAAGCAATGTATCCTGACGCTTGGGTGACTCGCTTCAGGCCCACCAAAATTCAGCCGAAGCGGAGACGGCCGCCGACCGGCAACAACCAGGCCCGTTCTCCGAGCGAGCAAAAAAGAGGGGTTCAACACGAGGACTTCCCAGGAGGTCACCCATCCTAGTACTACTCTCGCCCAAGCACGCTTAACTGCGGAGTTCTGATGGGATCCGGTGCGTTAGTGCTGGTATGATCGAACCCGATAGCAGACGCGCAATCTTCGGATATATTTGCGCTCTGCACAATCCGGTAGAGGCGTTGGCAGGCCCATCGCGTGTGGTGCCGTTGGGCCTGACGGTACGGGCGCGCCGGCACGACCATTTCCACGTTCGCTTAGCGAGGCACAATTGTACCAGAAAGAAAACGGAATAAACAAGAAAAATACTCAGAGAATTGAAAACGTCGGCTAAACGATGGAATTTGGCCAAACTATGAAGACTACATGGCGAAGCAATGTATCCTGACGCTTGGGTGACTCGCTTCAGGCCCACCAAAATTCAGCCGAAGCGGAGACGGCCGCCGACCGGCAACAACCAGGCCCGTTCTCCGAGCGAGCAAAAAAGAGGGGTTCAACACGAGGACTTCCCAGGAGGTCACCCATCCTAGTACTACTCTCGCCCAAGCACGCTTGACTGCGGAGTTCTGATGGGATCCGGTGCGTTAGTGCTGGTATGATCGAACCCGATAGCAGACGCGCAATCTTCGGATATATTTGCGCTCTGCACAATCAGGTAGAGGCGTTGGCAGGCCCATCCCGTCTGGTGCCGTTGGGCCGGACGGTACGGGCGCGCCGGCACGACCATTTCCACGTTCGCTTAGCGAGGCACAATTGTACCAGAAAGAAAACGGAATAAACAAGAAAAATACTCAGAGAATTGAAAACGTCGGCTAAACGATGGAATTTGGCCAAAATATGAAGACTACATGGCGAAGCAATGTATCCTGACGCTTGGGTGACTCGCTTCAGGCCCACCAAAATTCAGCCGAAGCGGAGACGGCCGCCGACCGGCAACAACCAGGCCCGTTCTCCGAGCGAGCAAAAAAGAGGGGTTCAACACGAGGACTTCCCAGGAGGTCACCCATCCTAGTACTACTCTCGCCCAAGCACGCTTAACTGCGGAGTTCTGATGGGATCCGGTGCGTTAGTGCTGGTATGATCGAACCCGATAGCAGACGCGCAATCTTCGGATATATTTGCGCTCTGCACAATCCGGTAGAGGCGTTGGCAGGCCCATCCCGTCTGGTGCCGTTGGGCCTGACGGTACGGGCGCGCCGGAACGACCATTTCCACGTTCGCTTAGCGAGGCACAATTGTACCAGAAAGAAAACGGAATAAACAAGAAAAATACTCAGAGAATTGAAAACGTCGGCTAAACGATGGAATTTGGCCAAACTATGAAGACTACATGGCGAAGCAATGTATCCTGACGCTTGGGTGACTCGCTTCAGGCCCACCAAAATTCAGCCGAAGCGGAGACGGCCGCCGACCGGCAACAACCAGGCCCGTTCTCCGAGCGAGCAAAAAAGAGGGGTTCAACACGAGGACTTCCCAGGAGGTCACCCATCCTAGTACTACTCTCGCCCAAGCACGCTTAACTGCGGAGTTCTGATGGGATCCGGTGCGTTAGTGCTGGTATGATCGAACCCGATAGCAGACGCGCAATCTTCGGATATATTTGCGCTCTGCACAATCAGGTAGAGGCGTTGGCAGGCCCATCCCGTCTGGTGCCGTTGGGCCCGACGGTACGGGCGCGCCGGCACGACCATTTCCACGTTCGCTTAGCGAGGCACAATTGTACCAGAAAGAAAACGGAATAAACAAGAAAAATACTCAGAGAATTGAAAACGTCGGCTAAACGATGGAATTTGGCCAAACTATGAAGACTACATGGCGAAGCAATGTATCCTGACGCTTGGGTGACTCGCTTCAGGCCCACCAAAATTCAGCCGAAGCGGAGACGGCCGCCGACCGGCAACAACCAGGCCCGTTCTCCGAGCGAGCAAAAAAGAGGGGTTCAACACGAGGACTTCCCAGGAGGTCACCCATCCTAGTACTACTCTCGCCCAAGCACGCTTAACTGCGGAGTTCTGATGGGATCCGGTGCGTTAGTGCTGGTATGATCGAACCCGATAGCAGACGCGCAATCTTCGGATATATTTGCGCTCTGCACAATCCGGTAGAGGCGTTGGCAGGCCCATCGCGTGTGGTGCCGTTGGGCCTGACGGTACGGGCGCGCCGGCACGACCATTTCCACGTTCGCTTAGCGAGGCACAATTGTACCAGAAAGAAAACGGAATAAACAAGAAAAATACTCAGAGAATTGAAAACGTCGGCTAAACGATGGAATTTGGCCAAAATATGAAGACTACATGGCGAAGCAATGTATCCTGACGCTTGGGTGACTCGCTTCAGGCCCACCAAAATTCAGCCGAAGCGGAGACGGCCGCCGACCGGCAACAACCAGGCCCGTTCTCCGAGCGAGCAAAAAAGAGGGGTTCAACACGAGGACTTCCCAGGAGGTCACCCATCCTAGTACTACTCTCGCCCAAGCACGCTTGACTGCGGAGTTCTGATGGGATCCGGTGCGTTAGTGCTGGTATGATCGAACCCGATAGCAGACGCGCAATCTTCGGATATATTTGCGCTCTGCACAATCAGGTAGAGGCGTTGGCAGGCCCATCCCGTCTGGTGCCGTTGGGCCGGACGGTACGGGCGCGCCGGCACGACCATTTCCACGTTCGCTTAGCGAGGCACAATTGTACCAGAAAGAAAACGGAATAAACAAGAAAAATACTCAGAGAATTGAAAACGTCGGCTAAACGATGGAATTTGGCCAAACTATGAAGACTACATGGCGAAGCAATGTATCCTGACGCTTGGGTGACTCGCTTCAGGCCCACCAAAATTCAGCCGAAGCGGAGACGGCCGCCGACCGGCAACAACCAGGCCCGTTCTCCGAGCGAGCAAAAAAGAGGGGTTCAACACGAGGACTTCCCAGGAGGTCACCCATCCTAGTACTACTCTCGCCCAAGCACGCTTAACTGCGGAGTTCTGATGGGATCCGGTGCGTTAGTGCTGGTATGATCGAACCCGATAGCAGACGCGCAATCTTCGGATATATTTGCGCTCTGCACAATCCGGTAGAGGCGTTGGCAGGCCCATCCCGTCTGGTGCCGTTGGGCCTGACGGTACGGGCGCGCCGGAACGACCATTTCCACGTTCGCTTAGCGAGGCACAATTGTACCAGAAAGAAAACGGAATAAACAAGAAAAATACTCAGAGAATTGAAAACGTCGGCTAAACGATGGAATTTGGCCAAAATATGAAGACTACATGGCGAAGCAATGTATCCTGACGCTTGGGTGACTCGCTTCAGGCCCACCAAAATTCAGCCGAAGCGGAGACGGCCGCCGACCGGCAACAACCAGGCCCGTTCTCCGAGCGAGCAAAAAAGAGGGGTTCAACACGAGGACTTCCCAGGAGGTCACCCATCCTAGTACTACTCTCGCCCAAGCACGCTTAACTGCGGAGTTCTGATGGGATCCGGTGCGTTAGTGCTGGTATGATCGAACCCGATAGCAGACGCGCAATCTTCGGATATATTTGCGCTCTGCACAATCCGGTAGAGGCGTTGGCAGGCCCATCCCGTCTGGTGCCGTTGGGCCCGACGGTACGGTCGCGCCGGCACGACCATTTCCACGTTCGGTTAGCGAGGCACAATTGTACCAGAAAGAAAACGGAATAAACAAGAAAAATACTCAGAGAATTGAAAACGTCGGCTAAACGATGGAATTTGGCCAAAATATGAAGACTACAATGCGAAGCAATGTATCCTGACGCTTGGGTGACTCGCTTCAGGCCCACCAAAATTCAGCCGAAGCGGAGACGGCCGCCGACCGGCAACAACCAGGCCCGTTCTCCGAGCGAGCAAAAAAGAGGGGTTCAACACGAGGACTTCCCAGGAGGTCACCCATCCTAGTACTACTCTCGCCCAAGCACGCTTAACTGCGGAGTTCTGATGGGATCCGGTGCGTTAGTGCTGGTATGATCGAACCCGATAGCAGACGCGCAATCTTCGGATATATTTGCGCTCTGCACAATCAGGTAGAGGCGTTGGCAGGCCCATCCCGTCTGGTGCCGTTGGGCCTGACGGTACGGGCGCGCCGGCACGACCATTTCCACGTTCGCTTAGCGAGGCACAATTGTACCAGAAAGAAAACGGAATAAACAAGAAAAATACTCAGAGAATTGAAAACGTCGGCTAAACGATGGAATTTGGCCAAAATATGAAGACTACATGGCGAAGCAATGTATCCTGACGCTTGGGTGACTCGCTTCAGGCCCACCAAAATTCAGCCGAAGCGGAGACGGCCGCCGACCGGCAACAACCAGGCCCGTTCTCCGAGCGAGCAAAAAAGAGGGGTTCAACACGAGGACTTCCCAGGAAGTCACCCATCCTAGTACTACTCTCGCCCAAGCACGCTTAACTGCGGAGTTCTGATGGGATCCGGTGCGTTAGTGCTGGTATGATCGAACCCGATAGCAGACGCGCAATCTTCGGATATATTTGCGCTCTGCACAATCCGGTAGAGGCGTTGGCAGGCCCATCCCGTCTGGTGCCGTTGGGCCTGACGGTACGGGCGCGCCGGCACGACCATTTCCACGTTCGCTTAGCGAGGCACAATTGTACCAGAAAGAAAACGGAATAAACAAGAAAAATACTCAGAGAATTGAAAACGTCGGCTAAACGATGGAATTTGGCCAAAATATGAAGACTACATGGCGAAGCAATGTATCCTGACGCTTGGGTGACTCGCTTCAGGCCCACCAAAATTCAGCCGAAGCGGAGACGGCCGCCGACCGGCAACAACCAGGCCCGTTCTCCGAGCGAGCAAAAAAGAGGGGTTCAACACGAGGACTTCCCAGGAGGTCACCCATCCTAGTACTACTCTCGCCCAAGCACGCTTGACTG
The DNA here is from genome assembly GCA_037074495.1 of Acacia confusa. Taxonomy (NCBI): domain Eukaryota; kingdom Viridiplantae; phylum Streptophyta; class Magnoliopsida; order Fabales; family Fabaceae; genus Acacia; species Acacia confusa. The sequence goes on along the minus strand of CM073505.1, from coordinate 28,818,296 downwards.
CGGAGTTCTGATGGGATCCGGTGCGTTAGTGCTGGTATGATCGAACCCGATAGCAGACGCGCAATCTTCGGATATATTTGCGCTCTGCACAATCAGGTAGAGGCGTTGGCAGGCCCATCCCGTCTGGTGCCGTTGGGCCGGACGGTACGGGCGCGCCGGCACGACCATTTCCACGTTCGCTTAGCGAGGCACAATTGTACCAGAAAGAAAACGGAATAAACAAGAAAAATACTCAGAGAATTGAAAACGTCGGCTAAACGATGGAATTTGGCCAAAATATGAAGACTACATGGCGAAGCAATGTATCCTGACGCTTGGGTGACTCGCTTCAGGCCCACCAAAATTCAGCCGAAGCGGAGACGGCCGCCGACCGGCAACAACCAGGCCCGTTCTCCGAGCGAGCAAAAAAGAGGGGTTCAACACGAGGACTTCCCAGGAGGTCACCCATCCTAGTACTACTCTCGCCCAAGCACGCTTAACTGCGGAGTTCTGATGGGATCCGGTGCGTTAGTGCTGGTATGATCGAACCCGATAGCAGACGCGCAATCTTCGGATATATTTGCGCTCTGCACAATCCGGTAGAGGCGTTGGCAGGCCCATCCCGTCTGGTGCCGTTGGGCCTGACGGTACGGGCGCGCCGGCACGACCATTTCCACGTTCGCTTAGCGAGGCACAATTGTACCAGAAAGAAAACGGAATAAACAAGAAAAATACTCAGAGAATTGAAAACGTCGGCTAAACGATGGAATTTGGCCAAAATATGAAGACTACATGGCGAAGCAATGTATCCTGACGCTTGGGTGACTCGCTTCAGGCCCACCAAAATTCAGCCGAAGCGGAGACGGCCGCCGACCGGCAACAACCAGGCCCGTTCTCCGAGCGAGCAAAAAAGAGGGGTTCAACACGAGGACTTCCCAGGAGGTCACCCATCCTAGTACTACTCTCGCCCAAGCACGCTTAACTGCGGAGTTCTGATGGGATCCGGTGCGTTAGTGCTGGTATGATCGAACCCGATAGCAGACGCGCAATCTTCGGATATATTTGCGCTCTGCACAATCCGGTAGAGGCGTTGGCAGGCCCATCCCGTCTGGTGCCGTTGGGCCCGACGGTACGGTCGCGCCGGCACGACCATTTCCACGTTCGCTTAGCGAGGCACAATTGTACCAGAAAGAAAACGGAATAAACAAGAAAAATACTCAGAGAATTGAAAACGTCGGCTAAACGATGGAATTTGGCCAAAATATGAAGACTACAATGCGAAGCAATGTATCCTGACGCTTGGGTGACTCGCTTCAGGCCCACCAAAATTCAGCCGAAGCGGAGACGGCCGCCGACCGGCAACAACCAGGCCCGTTCTCCGAGCGAGCAAAAAAGACGGGTTCAACACGAGGACTTCCCAGGAGGTCACCCATCCTAGTACTACTCTCGCCCAAGCACGCTTAACTGCGGAGTTCTGATGGGATCCGGTGCGTTAGTGCTGGTATGATCGAACCCGATAGCAGACGCGCAATCTTCGGATATATTTGCGCTCTGCACAATCAGGTAGAGGCGTTGGCAGGCCCATCCCGTCTGGTGCCGTTGGGCCTGACGGTACGGGCGCGCCGGCACGACCATTTCCACGTTCGCTTAGCGAGGCACAATTGTACCAGAAAGAAAACGGAATAAACAAGAAAAATACTCAGAGAATTGAAAACGTCGGCTAAACGATGGAATTTGGCCAAAATATGAAGACTACATGGCGAAGCAATGTATCCTGACGCTTGGGTGACTCGCTTCAGGCCCACCAAAATTCAGCCGAAGCGGAGACGGCCGCCGACCGGCAACAACCAGGCCCGTTCTCCGAGCGAGCAAAAAAGAGGGGTTCAACACGAGGACTTCCCAGGAGGTCACCCATCCTAGTACTACTCTCGCCCAAGCACGCTTAACTGCGGAGTTCTGATGGGATCCGGTGCGTTAGTGCTGGTATGATCGAACCCGATAGCAGACGCGCAATCTTCGGATATATTTGCGCTCTGCACAATCAGGTAGAGGCGTTGGCAGGCCCATCCCGTCTGGTGCCGTTGGGCCCGACAGTACGGGCGCGCCGGCACGACCATTTCCACGTTCGCTTAGCGAGGCACAATTGTACCAGAAAGAAAACGGAATAAACAAGAAAAATACTCAGAGAATTGAAAACGTCGGCTAAACGATGGAATTTGGCCAAACTATGAAGACTACATGGCGAAGCAATGTATCCTGACGCTTGGGTGACTCGCTTCAGGCCCACCAAAATTCAGCCGAAGCGGAGACGGCCGCCGACCGGCAACAACCAGGCCCGTTCTCCGAGCGAGCAAAAAAGAGGGGTTCAACACGAGGACTTCCCAGGAGGTCACCCATCCTAGTACTACTCTCGCCCAAGCACGCTTAACTGCGGAGTTCTGATGGGATCCGGTGCGTTAGTGCTGGTATGATCGAACCCGATAGCAGACGCGCAATCTTCGGATATATTTGCGCTCTGCACAATCAGGTAGAGGCGTTGGCAGGCCCATCCCGTCTGGTGCCGTTGGGCCCGACGGTACGGGCGCGCCGGCACGACCATTTCCACGTTCGCTTAGCGAGGCACAATTGTACCAGAAAGAAAACGGAATAAACAAGAAAAATACTCAGAGAATTGAAAACGTCGGCTAAACGATGGAATTTGGCCAAACTATGAAGACTACATGGCGAAGCAATGTATCCTGACGCTTGGGTGACTCGCTTCAGGCCCACCAAAATTCAGCCGAAGCGGAGACGGCCGCCGACCGGCAACAACCAGGCCCGTTCTCCGAGCGAGCAAAAAAGAGGGGTTCAACACGAGGACTTCCCAGGAGGTCACCCATCCTAGTACTACTCTCGCCCAAGCACGCTTAACTGCGGAGTTCTGATGGGATCCGGTGCGTTAGTGCTGGTATGATCGAACCCGATAGCAGACGCGCAATCTTCGGATATATTTGCGCTCTGCACAATCAGGTAGAGGCGTTGGCAGGCCCATCCCGTCTGGTGCCGTTGGGCCCGACGGTACGGTCGCGCCGGCACGACCATTTCCACGTTCGCTTAGCGAGGCACAATTGTACCAGAAAGAAAACGGAATAAACAAGAAAAATACTCAGAGAATTGAAAACGTCGGCTAAACGATGGAATTTGGCCAAAATATGAAGACTACATGGCGAAGCAATGTATCCTGACGCTTGGGTGACTCGCTTCAGGCCCACCAAAATTCAGCCGAAGCGGAGACGGCCGCCGACCGGCAACACCCAGGCCCGTTCTCCGAGCGCGCAAAAAAGAGGGGTTCAACACGAGGACTTCCCAGGAGGTCACCCATCCTAGTACTACTCTCGCCCAAGCACGCTTAACTGCGGAGTTCTGATGGGATCCGGTGCGTTAGTGCTGGTATGATCGAACCCGATAGCAGACGCGCAATCTTCGGATATATTTGCGCTCTGCACAATCCGGTAGAGGCGTTGGCAGGCCCATCCCGTCTGGTGCCGTTGGGCCCGACGGTACGGGCGCGCCGGCACGACCATTTCCACGTTCGCTTAGCGAGGCACAATTGTACCAGAAAGAAAACGGAATAAACAAGAAAAATACTCAGAGAATTGAAAACGTCGGCTAAACGATGGAATTTGGCCAAAATATGAAGACTACATGGCGAAGCAATGTATCCTGACGCTCGGGTCACTCGCTTCAGGCCCACCAAAATTCAGCCGAAGCGGAGACGGCCGCCGACCGGCAACACCCAGGCCCGTTCTCCGAGCGCGCAAAAAAGAGGGGTTCAACACGAGGACTTCCCAGGAGGTCACCCATCCTAGTACTACTCTCGCCCAAGCACGCTTAACTGCGGAGTTCTGATGGGATCCGGTGCGTTAGTGCTGGTATGATCGAACCCGATAGCAGACGCGCAATCTTCGGATATATTTGCGCTCTGCACAATCCGGTAGAGGCGTTGGCAGGCCCATCGCGTGTGGTGCCGTTGGGCCCGACGGTACGGGCGCGCCGGCACGACCATTTCCACGTTCGCTTAGCGAGGCACAATTGTACCAGAAAGAAAACGGAATAAACAAGAAAAATACTCAGAGAATTGAAAACGTCGGCTAAACGATGGAATTTGGCCAAAATATGAAGACTACATGGCGAAGCAATGTATCCTGACGCTTGGGTGACTCGCTTCAGGCCCACCAAAATTCAGCCGAAGCGGAGACGGCCGCCGACCGGCAACAACCAGGCCCGTTCTCCGAGCGAGCAAAAAAGAGGGGTTCAACACGAGGACTTCCCAGGAGGTCACCCATCCTAGTACTACTCTCGCCCAAGCACGCTTAACTGCGGAGTTCTGATGGGATCCGGTGCGTTAGTGCTGGTATGATCGAACCCGATAGCAGACGCGCAATCTTCGGATATATTTGCGCTCTGCACAATCAGGTAGAGGCGTTGGCAGGCCCATCCCGTCTGGTGCCGTTGGGCCCGACGGTACGGTCGCGCCGGCACGACCATTTCCACGTTCGCTTAGCGAGGCACAATTGTACCAGAAAGAAAACGGAATAAACAAGAAAAATACTCAGAGAATTGAAAACGTCGGCTAAACGATGGAATTTGGCCAAAATATGAAGACTACATGGCGAAGCAATGTATCCTGACGCTTGGGTGACTCGCTTCAGGCCCACCAAAATTCAGCCGAAGCGGAGACGGCCGCCGACCGGCAACAACCAGGCCCGTTCTCCGAGCGCGCAAAAAAGAGGGGTTCAACACGAGGACTTCCCAGGAGGTCACCCATCCTAGTACTACTCTCGCCCAAGCACGCTTAACTGCGGAGTTCTGATGGGATCCGGTGCGTTAGTGCTGGTATGATCGAACCCGATAGCAGACGCGCAATCTTCGGATATATTTGCGCTCTGCACAATCCGGTAGAGGCGTTGGCAGGCCCATCCCGTCTGGTGCCGTTGGGCCCGACGGTACGGGCGCGCCGGCACGACCATTTCCACGTTCGCTTAGCGAGGCACAATTGTACCAGAAAGAAAACGGAATAAACAAGAAAAATACTCAGAGAATTGAAAACGTCGGCTAAACGATGGAATTTGGCCAAAATATGAAGACTACATGGCGAAGCAATGTATCCTGACGCTCGGGTCACTCGCTTCAGGCCCACCAAAATTCAGCCGAAGCGGAGACGGCCGCCGACCGGCAACACCCAGGCCCGTTCTCCGAGCGCGCAAAAAAGAGGGGTTCAACACGAGGACTTCCCAGGAGGTCACCCATCCTAGTACTACTCTCGCCCAAGCACGCTTAACTGCGGAGTTCTGATGGGATCCGGTGCGTTAGTGCTGGTATGATCGAACCCGATAGCAGACGCGCAATCTTCGGATATATTTGCGCTCTGCACAATCCGGTAGAGGCGTTGGCAGGCCCATCGCGTGTGGTGCCGTTGGGCCCGACGGTACGGGCGCGCCGGCACGACCATTTCCACGTTCGCTTAGCGAGGCACAATTGTACCAGAAAGAAAACGGAATAAACAAGAAAAATACTCAGAGAATTGAAAACGTCGGCTAAACGATGGAATTTGGCCAAAATATGAAGACTACATGGCGAAGCAATGTATCCTGACGCTTGGGTGACTCGCTTCAGGCCCACCAAAATTCAGCCGAAGCGGAGACGGCCGCCGACCGGCAACAACCAGGCCCGTTCTCCGAGCGAGCAAAAAAGAGGGGTTCAACACGAGGACTTCCCAGGAGGTCACCCATCCTAGTACTACTCTCGCCCAAGCACGCTTAACTGCGGAGTTCTGATGGGATCCGGTGCGTTAGTGCTGGTATGATCGAACCCGATAGCAGACGCGCAATCTTCGGATATATTTGCGCTCTGCACAATCCGGTAGAGGCGTTGGCAGGCCCATCGCGTGTGGTGCCGTTGGGCCCGACGGTACGGGCGCGCCGGCACGACCATTTCCACGTTCGCTTAGCGAGGCACAATTGTACCAGAAAGAAAACGGAATAAACAAGAAAAATACTCAGAGAATTGAAAACGTCGGCTAAACGATGGAATTTGGCCAAAATATGAAGACTACATGGCGAAGCAATGTATCCTGACGCTCGGGTCACTCGCTTCAGGCCCACCAAAATTCAGCCGAAGCGGAGACGGCCGCCGACCGGCAACACCCAGGCCCGTTCTCCGAGCGCGCAAAAAAGAGGGGTTCAACACGAGGACTTCCCAGGAGGTCACCCATCCTAGTACTACTCTCGCCCAAGCACGCTTAACTGCGGAGTTCTGATGGGATCCGGTGCGTTAGTGCTGGTATGATCGAACCCGATAGCAGACGCGCAATCTTCGGATATATTTGCGCTCTGCACAATCCGGTAGAGGCGTTGGCAGGCCCATCGCGTGTGGTGCCGTTGGGCCCGACGGTACGGGCGCGCCGGCACGACCATTTCCACGTTCGCTTAGCGAGGCACAATTGTACCAGAAAGAAAACGGAATAAACAAGAAAAATACTCAGAGAATTGAAAACGTCGGCTAAACGATGGAATTTGGCCAAAATATGAAGACTACATGGCGAAGCAATGTATCCTGACGCTTGGGTGACTCGCTTCAGGCCCACCAAAATTCAGCCGAAGCGGAGACGGCCGCCGACCGGCAACAACCAGGCCCGTTCTCCGAGCGAGCAAAAAAGAGGGGTTCAACACGAGGACTTCCCAGGAGGTCACCCATCCTAGTACTACTCTCGCCCAAGCACGCTTAACTGCGGAGTTCTGATGGGATCCGGTGCGTTAGTGCTGGTATGATCGAACCCGATAGCAGACGCGCAATCTTCGGATATATTTGCGCTCTGCACAATCCGGTAGAGGCGTTGGCAGGCCCATCGCGTGTGGTGCCGTTGGGCCCGACGGTACGGGCGCGCCGGCACGACCATTTCCACGTTCGCTTAGCGAGGCACAATTGTACCAGAAAGAAAACGGAATAAACAAGAAAAATACTCAGAGAATTGAAAACGTCGGCTAAACGATGGAATTTGGCCAAAATATGAAGACTACATGGCGAAGCAATGTATCCTGACGCTTGGGTGACTCGCTTCAGGCCCACCAAAATTCAGCCGAAGCGGAGACGGCCGCCGACCGGCAACAACCAGGCCCGTTCTCCGAGCGAGCAAAAAAGAGGGGTTCAACACGAGGACTTCCCAGGAGGTCACCCATCCTAGTACTACTCTCGCCCAAGCACGCTTAACTGCGGAGTTCTGATGGGATCCGGTGCGTTAGTGCTGGTATGATCGAACCCGATAGCAGACGCGCAATCTTCGGATATATTTGCGCTCTGCACAATCAGGTAGAGGCGTTGGCAGGCCCATCCCGTCTGGTGCCGTTGGGCCCGACGGTACGGTCGCGCCGGCACGACCATTTCCACGTTCGCTTAGCGAGGCACAATTGTACCAGAAAGAAAACGGAATAAACAAGAAAAATACTCAGAGAATTGAAAACGTCGGCTAAACGATGGAATTTGGCCAAAATATGAAGACTACATGGCGAAGCAATGTATCCTGACGCTTGGGTGACTCGCTTCAGGCCCACCAAAATTCAGCCGAAGCGGAGACGGCCGCCGACCGGCAACAACCAGGCCCGTTCTCCGAGCGCGCAAAAAAGAGGGGTTCAACACGAGGACTTCCCAGGAGGTCACCCATCCTAGTACTACTCTCGCCCAAGCACGCTTAACTGCGGAGTTCTGATGGGATCCGGTGCGTTAGTGCTGGTATGATCGAACCCGATAGCAGACGCGCAATCTTCGGATATATTTGCGCTCTGCACAATCCGGTAGAGGCGTTGGCAGGCCCATCCCGTCTGGTGCCGTTGGGCCCGACGGTACGGGCGCGCCGGCACGACCATTTCCACGTTCGCTTAGCGAGGCACAATTGTACCAGAAAGAAAACGGAATAAACAAGAAAAATACTCAGAGAATTGAAAACGTCGGCTAAACGATGGAATTTGGCCAAAATATGAAGACTACAATGCGAAGCAATGTATCCTGACGCTTGGATGACTCGCTTCAGGCCCACCAAAATTCAGCCGAAGCGGAGACGGCCGCCGACCGGCAACAACCAGGCCCGTTCTCCGAGCGAGCAAAAAAGAGGGGTTCAACACGAGGACTTCCCAGGAGGTCACCCATCCTAGTACTACTCTCGCCCAAGCACGCTTAACTGCGGAGTTCTGATGGGATCCGGTGCGTTAGTGCTGGTATGATCGAACCCGATAGCAGACGCGCAATCTTCGGATATATTTGCGCTCTGCACAATCAGGTAGAGGCGTTGGCAGGCCCATCCCGTCTGGTGCCGTTGGGCCCGACGGTACGGGCGCGCCGGCACGACCATTTCCACGTTCGCTTAGCGAGGCACAATTGTACCAGAAAGAAAACGGAATAAACAAGAAAAATACTCAGAGAATTGAAAACGTCGGCTAAACGATGGAATTTGGCCAAAATATGAAGACTACATGGCGAAGCAATGTATCCTGACGCTTGGGTGACTCGCTTCAGGCCCACCAAAATTCAGCCGAAGCGGAGACGGCCGCCGACCGGCAACAACCAGGCCCGTTCTCCGAGCGAGCAAAAAAGAGGGGTTCAACACGAGGACTTCCCAGGAGGTCACCCATCCTAGTACTACTCTCGCCCAAGCACGCTTAACTGCGGAGTTCTGATGGGATCCGGTGCGTTAGTGCTGGTATGATCGAACCCGATAGCAGACGCGCAATCTTCGGATATATTTGCGCTCTGCACAATCAGGTAGAGGCGTTGGCAGGCCCATCCCGTCTGGTGCCGTTGGGCCTGACGGTACGGGCGCGCCGGCACGACCATTTCCACGTTCGCTTAGCGAGGCACAATTGTACCAGAAAGAAAACGGAATAAACAAGAAAAATACTCAGAGAATTGAAAACGTCGGCTAAACGATGGAATTTGGCCAAAATATGAAGACTACATGGCGAAGCAATGTATCCTGACGCTTGGGTGACTCGCTTCAGGCCCACCAAAATTCAGCCGAAGCGGAGACGGCCGCCGACCGGCAACAACCAGGCCCGTTCTCCGAGCGCGCAAAAAAGAGGGGTTCAACACGAGGACTTCCCAGGAGGTCACCCATCCTAGTACTACTCTCGCCCAAGCACGCTTAACTGCGGAGTTCTGATGGGATCCGGTGCGTTAGTGCTGGTATGATCGAACCCGATAGCAGACGCGCAATCTTCGGATATATTTGCGCTCTGCACAATCCGGTAGAGGCGTTGGCAGGCCCATCCCGTCTGGTGCCGTTGGGCCCGACGATACGGTCGCGCCGGCACGACCATTTCCACGTTCGCTTAGCGAGGCACAATTGTACCAGAAAGAAAACGGAATAAACAAGAAAAATACTCAGAGAATTGAAAACGTCGGCTAAACGATGGAATTTGGCCAAAATATGAAGACTACATGGCGAAGCAATGTATCCTGACGCTCGGGTCACTCGCTTCAGGCCCACCAAAATTCAGCCGAAGCGGAGACGGCCGCCGACCGGCAACACCCAGGCCCGTTCTCCGAGCGCGCAAAAAAGAGGGGTTCAACACGAGGACTTCCCAGGAGGTCACCCATCCTAGTACTACTCTCGCCCAAGCACGCTTAACTGCGGAGTTCTGATGGGATCCGGTGCGTTAGTGCGGGTATGATCGAACCCGATAGCAGACGCGCAATCTTCGGATATATTTGCGCTCTGCACAATCAGGTAGAGGCGTTGGCAGGCCCATCCCGTCTGGTGCCGTTGGGCCTGACGGTACGGGCGCGCCGGCACGACCATTTCCACGTTCGCTTAGCGAGGCACAATTGTACCAGAAAGAAAACGGAATAAACAAGAAAAATACTCAGAGAATTGAAAACGTCGGCTAAACGATGGAATTTGGCCAAAATATGAAGACTACAATGCGAAGCAATGTATCCTGACGCTTGGGTGACTCGCTTCAGGCCCACCAAAATTCAGCCGAAGCGGAGACGGCCGCCGACCGGCAACAACCAGGCCCGTTCTCCGAGCGAGCAAAAAAGAGGGGTTCAACACGAGGACTTCCCAGGAGGTCACCCATCCTAGTACTACTCTCGCCCAAGCACGCTTAACTGCGGAGTTCTGATGGGATCCGGTGCGTTAGTGCGGGTATGATCGAACCCGATAGCAGACGCGCAATCTTCGGATATATTTGCGCTCTGCACAATCAGGTAGAGGCGTTGGCAGGCCCATCCCGTCTGGTGCCGTTGGGCCTGACGGTACGGGCGCGCCGGCACGACCATTTCCACGTTCGCTTAGCGAGGCACAATTGTACCAGAAAGAAAACGGAATAAACAAGAAAAATACTCAGAGAATTGAAAACGTCGGCTAAACGATGGAATTTGGCCAAAATATGAAGACTACATGGCGAAGCAATGTATCCTGACGCTTGGGTGACTCGCTTCAGGCCCACCAAAATTCAGCCGAAGCGGAGACGGCCGCCGACCGGCAACAACCAGGCCCGTTCTCCGAGCGCGCAAAAAAGAGGGGTTCAACACGAGGACTTCCCAGGAGGTCACCCATCCTAGTACTACTCTCGCCCAAGCACGCTTAACTGCGGAGTTCTAATGGGATCCGGAGCGTTAGTGCTGGTATGATCGAACCCGATAGCAGACGCGCAATCTTCGGATATATTTGCGCTCTGCACAATCCGGTAGAGGCGTTGGCAGGCCCATCCCGTCTGGTGCCGTTGGGCCCGACGATACGGTCGCGCCGGCACGACCATTTCCACGTTCGCTTAGCGAGGCACAATTGTACCAGAAAGAAAACGGAATAAACAAGAAAAATACTCAGAGAATTGAAAACGTCGGCTAAACGATGGAATTTGGCCAAAATATGAAGACTACATGGCGAAGCAATGTATCCTGACGCTCGGGTCACTCGCTTCAGGCCCACCAAAATTCAGCCGAAGCGGAGACGGCCGCCGACCGGCAACACCCAGGCCCGTTCTCCGAGCGCGCAAAAAAGAGGGGTTCAACACGAGGACTTCCCAGGAGGTCACCCATCCTAGTACTACTCTCGCCCAAGCACGCTTAACTGCGGAGTTCTGATGGGATCCGGTGCGTTAGTGCTGGTATGATCGAACCCGATAGCAGACGCGCAATCTTCGGATATATTTGCGCTCTGCACAATCCGGTAGAGGCGTTGGCAGGCCCATCCCGTCTGGTGCCGTTGGGCCCGACGGTACGGTCGCGCCGGCACGACCATTTCCACGTTCGCTTAGCGAGGCACAATTGTACCAGAAAGAAAACGGAATAAACAAGAAAAATACTCAGAGAATTGAAAACGTCGGCTAAACGATGGAATTTGGCCAAAATATGAAGACTACAATGCGAAGCAATGTATCCTGACGCTTGGGTGACTCGCTTCAGGCCCACCAAAATTCTGCCGAAGCGGAGACGGCCGCCGACCGGCAACAACCAGGCCCGTTCTCCGAGCGAGCAAAAAAGAGGGGTTCAACACGAGGACTTCCCAGGAGGTCACCCATCCTAGTACTACTCTCGCCCAAGCACGCTTAACTGCGGAGTTCTGATGGGATCCGGTGCGTTAGTGCGGGTATGATCGAACCCGATAGCAGACGCGCAATCTTCGGATATATTTGCGCTCTGCACAATCAGGTAGAGGCGTTGGCAGGCCCATCCCGTCTGGTGCCGTTGGGCCTGACGGTACGGGCGCGCCGGCACGACCATTTCCACGTTCGCTTAGCGAGGCACAATTGTACCAGAAAGAAAACGGAATAAACAAGAAAAATACTCAGAGAATTGAAAACGTCGGCTAAACGATGGAATTTGGCCAAAATATGAAGACTACATGGCGAAGCAATGTATCCTGACGCTTGGGTGACTCGCTTCAGGCCCACCAAAATTCAGCCGAAGCGGAGACGGCCGCCGACCGGCAACAACCAGGCCCGTTCTCCGAGCGCGCAAAAAAGAGGGGTTCAACACGAGGACTTCCCAGGAGGTCACCCATCCTAGTACTACTCTCGCCCAAGCACGCTTAACTGCGGAGTTCTGATGGGATCCGGTGCGTTAGTGCTGGTATGATCGAACCCGATAGCAGACGCGCAATCTTCGGATATATTTGCGCTCTGCACAATCCGGTAGAGGCGTTGGCAGGCCCATCCCGTCTGGTGCCGTTGGGCCCGACGATACGGTCGCGCCGGCACGACCATTTCCACGTTCGCTTAGCGAGGCACAATTGTACCAGAAAGAAAACGGAATAAACAAGAAAAATACTCAGAGAATTGAAAACGTCGGCTAAACGATGGAATATGGCCAAAATATGAAGACTACATGGCGAAGCAATGTATCCTGACGCTCGGGTCACTCGCTTCAGGCCCACCAAAATTCAGCCGAAGCGGAGACGGCCGCCGACCGGCAACACCCAGGCCCGTTCTCCGAGCGCGCAAAAAAGAGGGGTTCAACACGAGGACTTCCCAGGAGGTCACCCATCCTAGTACTACTCTCGCCCAAGCACGCTTAACTGCGGAGTTCTGATGGGATCCGGTGCGTTAGTGCTGGTTTGATCGAACCCGATAGCAGACGCGCAATCTTCGGATATATTTGCGCTCTGCACAATCCGGTAGAGGCGTTGGCAGGCCCATCCCGTTTGGTGCCGTTGGGCCCGACGGTACGGTCGCGCCGGCACGACCATTTCCACGTTCGCTTAGCGAGGCACAATTGTACCAGAAAGAAAACGGAATAAACAAGAAAAATACTCAGAGAATTGAAAACGTCGGCTAAACGATGGAATTTGGCCAAAATATGAAGACTACAATGCGAAGCAATGTATCCTGACGCTTGGGTGACTCGCTTCAGGCCCACCAAAATTCTGCCGAAGCGGAGACGGCCGCCGACCGGCAACAACCAGGCCCGTTCTCCGAGCGAGCAAAAAAGAGGGGTTCAACACGAGGACTTCCCAGGAGGTCACCCATCCTAGTACTACTCTCGCCCAAGCACGCTTAACTGCGGAGTTCTGATGGGATCCGGTGCGTTAGTGCGGGTATGATCGAACCCGATAGCAGACGCGCAATCTTCGGATATATTTGCGCTCTGCACAATCAGGTAGAGGCGTTGGCAGGCCCATCCCGTCTGGTGCCGTTGGGCCTGACGGTACGGGCGCGCCGGCACGACCATTTCCACGTTCGCTTAGCGAGGCACAATTGTACCAGAAAGAAAACGGAATAAACAAGAAAAATACTCAGAGAATTGAAAACGTCGGCTAAACGATGGAATTTGGCCAAAATATGAAGACTACATGGCGAAGCAATGTATCCTGACGCTCGGGTCACTCGCTTCAGGCCCACCAAAATTCAGCCGAAGCGGAGACGGCCGCCGACCGGCAACACCCAGGCCCGTTCTCCGAGCGCGCAAAAAAGAGGGGTTCAACACGAGGACTTCCCAGGAGGTCACCCATCCTAGTACTACTCTCGCCCAAGCACGCTTAACTGCGGAGTTCTGATGGGATCCGGTGCGTTAGTGCTGGTATGATCGAACCCGATAGCAGACGCGCAATCTTCGGATATATTTGCGCTCTGCACAATCCGGTAGAGGCGTTGGCAGGCCCATCCCGTCTGGTGCCGTTGGGCCCGACGGTACGGTCGCGCCGGCACGACCATTTCCACGTTCGCTTAGCGAGGCACAATTGTACCAGAAAGAAAACGGAATAAACAAGAAAAATACTCAGAGAATTGAAAACGTCGGCTAAACGATGGAATTTGGCCAAAATATGAAGACTACAATGCGAAGCAATGTATCCTGACGCTTGGGTGACTCGCTTCAGGCCCACCAAAATTCTGCCGAAGCGGAGACGGCCGCCGACCGGCAACAACCAGGCCCGTTCTCCGAGCGAGCAAAAAAGAGGGGTTCAACACGAGGACTTCCCAGGAGGTCACCCATCCTAGTACTACTCTCGCCCAAGCACGCTTAACTGCGGAGTTCTGATGGGATCCGGTGCGTTAGTGCGGGTATGATCGAACCCGATAGCAGACGCGCAATCTTCGGATATATTTGCGCTCTGCACAATCAGGTAGAGGCGTTGGCAGGCCCATCCCGTCTGGTGCCGTTGGGCCTGACGGTACGGGCGCGCCGGCACGACCATTTCCACGTTCGCTTAGCGAGGCACAATTGTACCAGAAAGAAAACGGAATAAACAAGAAAAATACTCAGAGAATTGAAAACGTCGGCTAAACGATGGAATATGGCCAAAATATGAAGACTACATGGCGAAGCAATGTATCCTGACGCTCGGGTCACTCGCTTCAGGCCCACCAAAATTCAGCCGAAGCGGAGACGGCCGCCGACCGGCAACACCCAGGCCCGTTCTCCGAGCGCGCAAAAAAGAGGGGTTCAACACGAGGACTTCCCAGGAGGTCACCCATCCTAGTACTACTCTCGCCCAAGCACGCTTAACTGCGGAGTTCTGATGGGATCCGGTGCGTTAGTGCTGGTATGATCGAACCCGATAGCAGACGCGCAATCTTCGGATATATTTGCGCTCTGCACAATCCGGTAGAGGCGTTGGCAGGCCCATCCCGTCTGGTGCCGTTGGGCCCGACGGTACGGTCGCGCCGGCACGACCATTTCCACGTTCGCTTAGCGAGGCACAATTGTACCAGAAAGAAAACGGAATAAACAAGAAAAATACTCAGAGAATTGAAAACGTCGGCTAAACGATGGAATTTGGCCAAAATATGAAGACTACAATGCGAAGCAATGTATCCTGACGCTTGGGTGACTCGCTTCAGGCCCACCAAAATTCTGCCGAAGCGGAGACGGCCGCCGACCGGCAACAACCAGGCCCGTTCTCCGAGCGAGCAAAAAAGAGGGGTTCAACACGAGGACTTCCCAGGAGGTCACCCATCCTAGTACTACTCTCGCCCAAGCACGCTTAACTGCGGAGTTCTGATGGGATCCGGTGCGTTAGTGCGGGTATGATCGAACCCGATAGCAGACGCGCAATCTTCGGATATATTTGCGCTCTGCACAATCAGGTAGAGGCGTTGGCAGGCCCATCCCGTCTGGTGCCGTTGGGCCTGACGGTACGGGCGCGCCGGCACGACCATTTCCACGTTCGCTTAGCGAGGCACAATTGTACCAGAAAGAAAACGGAATAAACAAGAAAAATACTCAGAGAATTGAAAACGTCGGCTAAACGATGGAATTTGGCCAAAATATGAAGACTACATGGCGAAGCAATGTATCCTGACGCTTGGGTGACTCGCTTCAGGCCCACCAAAATTCAGCCGAAGCGGAGACGGCCGCCGACCGGCAACAACCAGGCCCGTTCTCCGAGCGCGCAAAAAAGAGGGGTTCAACACGAGGACTTCCCAGGAGGTCACCCATCCTAGTACTACTCTCGCCCAAGCACGCTTAACTGCGGAGTTCTGATGGGATCCGGTGCGTTAGTGCTGGTATGATCGAACCCGATAGCAGACGCGCAATCTTCGGATATATTTGCGCTCTGCACAATCCGGTAGAGGCGTTGGCAGGCCCATCCCGTCTGGTGCCGTTGGGCCCGACGATACGGTCGCGCCGGCACGACCATTTCCACGTTCGCTTAGCGAGGCACAATTGTACCAGAAAGAAAACGGAATAAACAAGAAAAATACTCAGAGAATTGAAAACGTCGGCTAAACGATGGAATATGGCCAAAATATGAAGACTACATGGCGAAGCAATGTATCCTGACGCTCGGGTCACTCGCTTCAGGCCCACCAAAATTCAGCCGAAGCGGAGACGGCCGCCGACCGGCAACACCCAGGCCCGTTCTCCGAGCGCGCAAAAAAGAGGGGTTCAACACGAGGACTTCCCAGGAGGTCACCCATCCTAGTACTACTCTCGCCCAAGCACGCTTAACTGCGGAGTTCTGATGGGATCCGGTGCGTTAGTGCTGGTATGATCGAACCCGATAGCAGACGCGCAATCTTCGGATATATTTGCGCTCTGCACAATCCGGTAGAGGCGTTGGCAGGCCCATCCCGTCTGGTGCCGTTGGGCCCGACGGTACGGTCGCGCCGGCACGACCATTTCCACGTTCGCTTAGCGAGGCACAATTGTACCAGAAAGAAAACGGAATAAACAAGAAAAATACTCAGAGAATTGAAAACGTCGGCTAAACGATGGAATTTGGCCAAAATATGAAGACTACAATGCGAAGCAATGTATCCTGACGCTTGGGTGACTCGCTTCAGGCCCACCAAAATTCTGCCGAAGCGGAGACGGCCGCCGACCGGCAACAACCAGGCCCGTTCTCCGAGCGAGCAAAAAAGAGGGGTTCAACACGAGGACTTCCCAGGAGGTCACCCATCCTAGTACTACTCTCGCCCAAGCACGCTTAACTGCGGAGTTCTGATGGGATCCGGTGCGTTAGTGCGGGTATGATCGAACCCGATAGCAGACGCGCAATCTTCGGATATATTTGCGCTCTGCACAATCAGGTAGAGGCGTTGGCAGGCCCATCCCGTCTGGTGCCGTTGGGCCTGACGGTACGGGCGCGCCGGCACGACCATTTCCACGTTCGCTTAGCGAGGCACAATTGTACCAGAAAGAAAACGGAATAAACAAGAAAAATACTCAGAGAATTGAAAACGTCGGCTAAACGATGGAATTTGGCCAAAATATGAAGACTACATGGCGAAGCAATGTATCCTGACGCTTGGGTGACTCGCTTCAGGCCCACCAAAATTCAGCCGAAGCGGAGACGGCCGCCGACCGGCAACAACCAGGCCCGTTCTCCGAGCGCGCAAAAAAGAGGGGTTCAACACGAGGACTTCCCAGGAGGTCACCCATCCTAGTACTACTCTCGCCCAAGCACGCTTAACTGCGGAGTTCTGATGGGATCCGGTGCGTTAGTGCTGGTATGATCGAACCCGATAGCAGACGCGCAATCTTCGGATATATTTGCGCTCTGCACAATCCGGTAGAGGCGTTGGCAGGCCCATCCCGTCTGGTGCCGTTGGGCCCGACGATACGGTCGCGCCGGCACGACCATTTCCACGTTCGCTTAGCGAGGCACAATTGTACCAGAAAGAAAACGGAATAAACAAGAAAAATACTCAGAGAATTGAAAACGTCGGCTAAACGATGGAATTTGGCCAAAATATGAAGACTACATGGCGAAGCAATGTATCCTGACGCTCGGGTCACTCGCTTCAGGCCCACCAAAATTCAGCCGAAGCGGAGACGGCCGCCGACCGGCAACACCCAGGCCCGTTCTCCGAGCGCGCAAAAAAGAGGGGTTCAACACGAGGACTTCCCAGGAGGTCACCCATCCTAGTACTACTCTCGCCCAAGCACGCTTAACTGCGGAGTTCTGATGGGATCCGGTGCGTTAGTGCTGGTATGATCGAACCCGATAGCAGACGCGCAATCTTCGGATATATTTGCGCTCTGCACAATCCGGTAGAGGCGTTGGCAGGCCCATCCCGTCTGGTGCCGTTGGGCCCGACGGTACGGTCGCGCCGGCACGACCATTTCCACGTTCGCTTAGCGAGGCACAATTGTACCAGAAAGAAAACGGAATAAACAAGAAAAATACTCAGAGAATTGAAAACGTCGGCTAAACGATGGAATTTGGCCAAAATATGAAGACTACAATGCGAAGCAATGTATCCTGACGCTTGGGTGACTCGCTTCAGGCCCACCAAAATTCTGCCGAAGCGGAGACGGCCGCCGACCGGCAACAACCAGGCCCGTTCTCCGAGCGAGCAAAAAAGAGGGGTTCAACACGAGGACTTCCCAGGAGGTCACCCATCCTAGTACTACTCTCGCCCAAGCACGCTTAACTGCGGAGTTCTGATGGGATCCGGTGCGTTAGTGCGGGTATGATCGAACCCGATAGCAGACGCGCAATCTTCGGATATATTTGCGCTCTGCACAATCAGGTAGAGGCGTTGGCAGGCCCATCCCGTCTGGTG
Source organism: Acacia confusa (assembly GCA_037074495.1). Classification (NCBI taxonomy): domain Eukaryota; kingdom Viridiplantae; phylum Streptophyta; class Magnoliopsida; order Fabales; family Fabaceae; genus Acacia; species Acacia confusa. The sequence goes on along the minus strand of CM073505.1, from coordinate 28,800,333 downwards.
CCGTTGGGCCTGACGGTACGGGCGCGCCGGCACGACCATTTCCACGTTCGCTTAGCGAGGCACAATTGTACCAGAAAGAAAACGGAATAAACAAGAAAAATACTCAGAGAATTGAAAACGTCGGCTAAACGATGGAATTTGGCCAAAATATGAAGACTACATGGCGAAGCAATGTATCCTGACGCTTGGGTGACTCGCTTCAGGCCCACCAAAATTCAGCCGAAGCGGAGACGGCCGCCGACCGGCAACAACCAGGCCCGTTCTCCGAGCGCGCAAAAAAGAGGGGTTCAACACGAGGACTTCCCAGGAGGTCACCCATCCTAGTACTACTCTCGCCCAAGCACGCTTAACTGCGGAGTTCTGATGGGATCCGGTGCGTTAGTGCTGGTATGATCGAACCCGATAGCAGACGCGCAATCTTCGGATATATTTGCGCTCTGCACAATCCGGTAGAGGCGTTGGCAGGCCCATCCCGTCTGGTGCCGTTGGGCCCGACGGTACGGTCGCGCCGGCACGACCATTTCCACGTTCGCTTAGCGAGGCACAATTGTACCAGAAAGAAAACGGAATAAACAAGAAAAATACTCAGAGAATTGAAAACGTCGGCTAAACGATGGAATTTGGCCAAAATATGAAGACTACAATGCGAAGCAATGTATCCTGACGCTTGGGTGACTCGCTTCAGGCCCACCAAAATTCTGCCGAAGCGGAGACGGCCGCCGACCGGCAACAACCAGGGCCGTTCTCCGAGCGAGCAAAAAAGAGGGGTTCAACACGAGGACTTCCCAGGAGGTCACCCATCCTAGTACTACTCTCGCCCAAGCACGCTTAACTGCGGAGTTCTGATGGGATCCGGTGCGTTAGTGCGGGTATGATCGAACCCGATAGCAGACGCGCAATCTTCGGATATATTTGCGCTCTGCACAATCAGGTAGAGGCGTTGGCAGGCCCATCCCGTCTGGTGCCGTTGGGCCTGACGGTACGGGCGCGCCGGCACGACCATTTCCACGTTCGCTTAGCGAGGCACAATTGTACCAGAAAGAAAACGGAATAAACAAGAAAAATACTCAGAGAATTGAAAACGTCGGCTAAACGATGGAATTTGGCCAAAATATGAAGACTACATGGCGAAGCAATGTATCCTGACGCTTGGGTGACTCGCTTCAGGCCCACCAAAATTCAGCCGAAGCGGAGACGGCCGCCGACCGGCAACAACCAGGCCCGTTCTCCGAGCGCGCAAAAAAGAGGGGTTCAACACGAGGACTTCCCAGGAGGTCACCCATCCTAGTACTACTCTCGCCCAAGCACGCTTAACTGCGGAGTTCTGATGGGATCCGGTGCGTTAGTGCTGGTATGATCGAACCCGATAGCAGACGCGCAATCTTCGGATATATTTGCGCTCTGCACAATCCGGTAGAGGCGTTGGCAGGCCCATCCCGTCTGGTGCCGTTGGGCCCGACGATACGGTCGCGCCGGCACGACCATTTCCACGTTCGCTTAGCGAGGCACAATTGTACCAGAAAGAAAACGGAATAAACAAGAAAAATACTCAGAGAATTGAAAACGTCGGCTAAACGATGGAATATGGCCAAAATATGAAGACTACATGGCGAAGCAATGTATCCTGACGCTCGGGTCACTCGCTTCAGGCCCACCAAAATTCAGCCGAAGCGGAGACGGCCGCCGACCGGCAACACCCAGGCCCGTTCTCCGAGCGCGCAAAAAAGAGGGGTTCAACACGAGGACTTCCCAGGAGGTCACCCATCCTAGTACTACTCTCGCCCAAGCACGCTTAACTGCGGAGTTCTGATGGGATCCGGTGCGTTAGTGCTGGTATGATCGAACCCGATAGCAGACGCGCAATCTTCGGATATATTTGCGCTCTGCACAATCCGGTAGAGGCGTTGGCAGGCCCATCCCGTCTGGTGCCGTTGGGCCCGACGGTACGGTCGCGCCGGCACGACCATTTCCACGTTCGCTTAGCGAGGCACAATTGTACCAGAAAGAAAACGGAATAAACAAGAAAAATACTCAGAGAATTGAAAACGTCGGCTAAACGATGGAATTTGGCCAAAATATGAAGACTACAATGCGAAGCAATGTATCCTGACGCTTGGGTGACTCGCTTCAGGCCCACCAAAATTCTGCCGAAGCGGAGACGGCCGCCGACCGGCAACAACCAGGCCCGTTCTCCGAGCGAGCAAAAAAGAGGGGTTCAACACGAGGACTTCCCAGGAGGTCACCCATCCTAGTACTACTCTCGCCCAAGCACGCTTAACTGCGGAGTTCTGATGGGATCCGGTGCGTTAGTGCGGGTATGATCGAACCCGATAGCAGACGCGCAATCTTCGGATATATTTGCGCTCTGCACAATCAGGTAGAGGCGTTGGCAGGCCCATCCCGTCTGGTGCCGTTGGGCCTGACGGTACGGGCGCGCCGGCACGACCATTTCCACGTTCGCTTAGCGAGGCACAATTGTACCAGAAAGAAAACGGAATAAACAAGAAAAATACTCAGAGAATTGAAAACGTCGGCTAAACGATGGAATTTGGCCAAAATATGAAGACTACATGGCGAAGCAATGTATCCTGACGCTTGGGTGACTCGCTTCAGGCCCACCAAAATTCAGCCGAAGCGGAGACGGCCGCCGACCGGCAACAACCAGGCCCGTTCTCCGAGCGCGCAAAAAAGAGGGGTTCAACACGAGGACTTCCCAGGAGGTCACCCATCCTAGTACTACTCTCGCCCAAGCACGCTTAACTGCGGAGTTCTGATGGGATCCGGTGCGTTAGTGCTGGTATGATCGAACCCGATAGCAGACGCGCAATCTTCGGATATATTTGCGCTCTGCACAATCCGGTAGAGGCGTTGGCAGGCCCATCCCGTCTGGTGCCGTTGGGCCCGACGATACGGTCGCGCCGGCACGACCATTTCCACGTTCGCTTAGCGAGGCACAATTGTACCAGAAAGAAAACGGAATAAACAAGAAAAATACTCAGAGAATTGAAAACGTCGGCTAAACGATGGAATTTGGCCAAAATATGAAGACTACATGGCGAAGCAATGTATCCTGACGCTCGGGTCACTCGCTTCAGGCCCACCAAAATTCAGCCGAAGCGGAGACGGCCGCCGACCGGCAACACCCAGGCCCGTTCTCCGAGCGCGCAAAAAAGAGGGGTTCAACACGAGGACTTCCCAGGAGGTCACCCATCCTAGTACTACTCTCGCCCAAGCACGCTTAACTGCGGAGTTCTGATGGGATCCGGTGCGTTAGTGCTGGTATGATCGAACCCGATAGCAGACGCGCAATCTTCGGATATATTTGCGCTCTGCACAATCCGGTAGAGGCGTTGGCAGGCCCATCCCGTCTGGTGCCGTTGGGCCCGACGGTACGGTCGCGCCGGCACGACCATTTCCACGTTCGCTTAGCGAGGCACAATTGTACCAGAAAGAAAACGGAATAAACAAGAAAAATACTCAGAGAATTGAAAACGTCGGCTAAACGATGGAATTTGGCCAAAATATGAAGACTACAATGCGAAGCAATGTATCCTGACGCTTGGGTGACTCGCTTCAGGCCCACCAAAATTCTGCCGAAGCGGAGACGGCCGCCGACCGGCAACAACCAGGCCCGTTCTCCGAGCGAGCAAAAAAGAGGGGTTCAACACGAGGACTTCCCAGGAGGTCACCCATCCTAGTACTACTCTCGCCCAAGCACGCTTAACTGCGGAGTTCTGATGGGATCCGGTGCGTTAGTGCGGGTATGATCGAACCCGATAGCAGACGCGCAATCTTCGGATATATTTGCGCTCTGCACAATCAGGTAGAGGCGTTGGCAGGCCCATCCCGTCTGGTGCCGTTGGGCCTGACGGTACGGGCGCGCCGGCACGACCATTTCCACGTTCGCTTAGCGAGGCACAATTGTACCAGAAAGAAAACGGAATAAACAAGAAAAATACTCAGAGAATTGAAAACGTCGGCTAAACGATGGAATTTGGCCAAAATATGAAGACTACATGGCAAAGCAATGTATCCTGACGCTTGGGTGACTCGCTTCAGGCCCACCAAAATTCAGCCGAAGCGGAGACGGCCGCCGACCGGCAACAACCAGGCCCGTTCTCCGAGCGAGCAAAAAAGAGGGGTTCAACACGAGGACTTCCCAGGAGGTCACCCATCCTAGTACTACTCTCGCCCAAGCACGCTTAACTGCGGAGTTCTGATGGGATCCGGTGCGTTAGTGCTGGTATGATCGAACCCGATAGCAGACGCGCAATCTTCGGATATATTTGCGCTCTGCACAATCAGGTAGAGGCGTTGGCAGGCCCATCCCGTCTGGTGCCGTTGGGCCCGACGATACGGTCGCGCCGGCACGACCATTTCCACGTTCGCTTAGCGAGGCACAATTGTACCAGAAAGAAAACGGAATAAACAAGAAAAATACTCAGAGAATTGAAAACGTCGGCTAAACGATGGAATATGGCCAAAATATGAAGACTACATGGCGAAGCAATGTATCCTGACGCTCGGGTCACTCGCTTCAGGCCCACCAAAATTCAGCCGAAGCGGAGACGGCCGCCGACCGGCAACACCCAGGCCCGTTCTCCGAGCGCGCAAAAAAGAGGGGTTCAACACGAGGACTTCCCAGGAGGTCACCCATCCTAGTACTACTCTCGCCCAAGCACGCTTAACTGCGGAGTTCTGATGGGATCCGGTGCGTTAGTGCTGGTATGATCGAACCCGATAGCAGACGCGCAATCTTCGGATATATTTGCGCTCTGCACAATCCGGTAGAGGCGTTGGCAGGCCCATCCCGTCTGGTGCCGTTGGGCCCGACGGTACGGTCGCGCCGGCACGACCATTTCCACGTTCGCTTAGCGAGGCACAATTGTACCAGAAAGAAAACGGAATAAACAAGAAAAATACTCAGAGAATTGAAAACGTCGGCTAAACGATGGAATTTGGCCAAAATATGAAGACTACAATGCGAAGCAATGTATCCTGACGCTTGGGTGACTCGCTTCAGGCCCACCAAAATTCTGCCGAAGCGGAGACGGCCGCCGACCGGCAACAACCAGGCCCGTTCTCCGAGCGAGCAAAAAAGAGGGGTTCAACACGAGGACTTCCCAGGAGGTCACCCATCCTAGTACTACTCTCGCCCAAGCACGCTTAACTGCGGAGTTCTGATGGGATCCGGTGCGTTAGTGCGGGTATGATCGAACCCGATAGCAGACGCGCAATCTTCGGATATATTTGCGCTCTGCACAATCAGGTAGAGGCGTTGGCAGGCCCATCCCGTCTGGTGCCGTTGGGCCTGACGGTACGGGCGCGCCGGCACGACCATTTCCACGTTCGCTTAGCGAGGCACAATTGTACCAGAAAGAAAACGGAATAAACAAGAAAAATACTCAGAGAATTGAAAACGTCGGCTAAACGATGGAATTTGGCCAAAATATGAAGACTACATGGCGAAGCAATGTATCCTGACGCTTGGGTGACTCGCTTCAGGCCCACCAAAATTCAGCCGAAGCGGAGACGGCCGCCGACCGGCAACACCCAGGCCCGTTCTCCGAGCGAGCAAAAAAGAGGGGTTCAACACGAGGACTTCCCAGGAGGTCACCCATCCTAGTACTACTCTCGCCCAAGCACGCTTAACTGCGGAGTTCTGATGGGATCCGGTGCGTTAGTGCGGGTATGATCGAACCCGATAGCAGACGCGCAATCTTCGGATATATTTGCGCTCTGCACAATCAGGTAGAGGCGTTGGCAGGCCCATCCCGTCTGGTGCCGTTGGGCCTGACGGTACGGGCGCGCCGGCACGACCATTTCCACGTTCGCTTAGCGAGGCACAATTGTACCAGAAAGAAAACGGAATAAACAAGAAAAATACTCAGAGAATTGAAAACGTCGGCTAAACGATGGAATTTGGCCAAAATATGAAGACTACATGGCGAAGCAATGTATCCTGACGCTCGGGTCACTCGCTTCAGGCCCACCAAAATTCAGCCGAAGCGGAGACGGCCGCCGACCGGCAACACCCAGGCCCGTTCTCCGAGCGCGCAAAAAAGAGGGGTTCAACACGAGGACTTCCCAGGAGGTCACCCATCCTAGTACTACTCTCGCCCAAGCACGCTTAACTGCGGAGTTCTGATGGGATCCGGTGCGTTAGTGCTGGTATGATCGAACCCGATAGCAGACGCGCAATCTTCGGATATATTTGCGCTCTGCACAATCCGGTAGAGGCGTTGGCAGGCCCATCCCGTCTGGTGCCGTTGGGCCCGACGGTACGGGCGCGCCGGCACGACCATTTCCACGTTCGCTTAGCGAGGCACAATTGTACCAGAAAGAAAACGGAATAAACAAGAAAAATACTCAGAGAATTGAAAACGTCGGCTAAACGATGGAATTTGGCCAAAATATGAAGACTACATGGCGAAGCAATGTATCCTGACGCTTGGGTGACTCGCTTCAGGCCCACCAAAATTCAGCCGAAGCGGAGACGGCCGCCGACCGGCAACAACCAGGCCCGTTCTCCGAGCGAGCAAAAAAGAGGGGTTCAACACGAGGACTTCCCAGGAGGTCACCCATCCTAGTACTACTCTCGCCCAAGCACGCTTAACTGCGGAGTTCTGATGGGATCCGGTGCGTTAGTGCTGGTATGATCGAACCCGATAGCAGACGCGCAATCTTCGGATATATTTGCGCTCTGCACAATCAGGTAGAGGCGTTGGCAGGCCCATCCCGTCTGGTGCCGTTGGGCCCGACGGTACGGTCGCGCCGGCACGACCATTTCCACGTTCGCTTAGCGAGGCACAATTGTACCAGAAAGAAAACGGAATAAACAAGAAAAATACTCAGAGAATTGAAAACGTCGGCTAAACGATGGAATTTGGCCAAAATATGAAGACTACATGGCGAAGCAATGTATCCTGACGCTCGGGTCACTCGCTTCAGGCCCACCAAAATTCAGCCGAAGCGGAGACGGCCGCCGACCGGCAACACCCAGGCCCGTTCTCCGAGCGCGCAAAAAAGAGGGGTTCAACACGAGGACTTCCCAGGAGGTCACCCATCCTAGTACTACTCTCGCCCAAGCACGCTTAACTGCGGAGTTCTGATGGGATCCGGTGCGTTAGTGCTGGTATGATCGAACCCGATAGCAGACGCGCAATCTTCGGATATATTTGCGCTCTGCACAATCAGGTAGAGGCGTTGGCAGGCCCATCCCGTCTGGTGCCGTTGGGCCCGACGGTACGGTCGCGCCGGCACGACCATTTCCACGTTCGCTTAGCGAGGCACAATTGTACCAGAAAGAAAACGGAATAAACAAGAAAAATACTCAGAGAATTGAAAACGTCGGCTAAACGATGGAATTTGGCCAAAATATGAAGACTACATGGCGAAGCAATGTATCCTGACGCTCGGGTCACTCGCTTCAGGCCCACCAAAATTCAGCCGAAGCGGAGACGGCCGCCGACCGGCAACACCCAGGCCCGTTCTCCGAGCGCGCAAAAAAGAGGGGTTCAACACGAGGACTTCCCAGGAGGTCACCCATCCTAGTACTACTCTCGCCCAAGCACGCTTAACTGCGGAGTTCTGATGGGATCCGGTGCGTTAGTGCTGGTATGATCGAACCCGATAGCAGACGCGCAATCTTCGGATATATTTGCGCTCTGCACAATCCGGTAGAGGCGTTGGCAGGCCCATCCCGTCTGGTGCCGTTGGGCCCGACGGTACGGTCGCGCCGGCACGACCATTTCCACGTTCGCTTAGCGAGGCACAATTGTACCAGAAAGAAAACGGAATAAACAAGAAAAATACTCAGAGAATTGAAAACGTCGGCTAAACGATGGAATTTGGCCAAAATATGAAGACTACAATGCGAAGCAATGTATCCTGACGCTTGGGTGACTCGCTTCAGGCCCACCAAAATTCTGCCGAAGCGGAGACGGCCGCCGACCGGCAACAACCAGGCCCGTTCTCCGAGCGAGCAAAAAAGAGGGGTTCAACACGAGGACTTCCCAGGAGGTCACCCATCCTAGTACTACTCTCGCCCAAGCACGCTTAACTGCGGAGTTCTGATGGGATCCGGTGCGTTAGTGCGGGTATGATCGAACCCGATAGCAGACGCGCAATCTTCGGATATATTTGCGCTCTGCACAATCAGGTAGAGGCGTTGGCAGGCCCATCCCGTCTGGTGCCGTTGGGCCTGACGGTACGGGCGCGCCGGCACGACCATTTCCACGTTCGCTTAGCGAGGCACAATTGTACCAGAAAGAAAACGGAATAAACAAGAAAAATACTCAGAGAATTGAAAACGTCGGCTAAACGATGGAATTTGGCCAAAATATGAAGACTACAATGCGAAGCAATGTATCCTGACGCTTGGGTGACTCGCTTCAGGCCCACCAAAATTCTGCCGAAGCGGAGACGGCCGCCGACCGGCAACAACCAGGCCCGTTCTCCGAGCGAGCAAAAAAGAGGGGTTCAACACGAGGACTTCCCAGGAGGTCACCCATCCTAGTACTACTCTCGCCCAAGCACGCTTAACTGCGGAGTTCTGATGGGATCCGGTGCGTTAGTGCGGGTATGATCGAACCCGATAGCAGACGCGCAATCTTCGGATATATTTGCGCTCTGCACAATCAGGTAGAGGCGTTGGCAGGCCCATCCCGTCTGGTGCCGTTGGGCCTGACGGTACGGGCGCGCCGGCACGACCATTTCCACGTTCGCTTAGCGAGGCACAATTGTACCAGAAAGAAAACGGAATAAACAAGAAAAATACTCAGAGAATTGAAAACGTCGGCTAAACGATGGAATTTGGCCAAAATATGAAGACTACATGGCGAAGCAATGTATCCTGACGCTCGGGTCACTCGCTTCAGGCCCACCAAAATTCAGCCGAAGCGGAGACGGCCGCCGACCGGCAACACCCAGGCCCGTTCTCCGAGCGAGCAAAAAAGAGGGGTTCAACACGAGGACTTCCCAGGAGGTCACCCATCCTAGTACTACTCTCGCCCAAGCACGCTTAACTGCGGAGTTCTGATGGGATCCGGTGCGTTAGTGCTGGTATGATCGAACCCGATAGCAGACGCGCAATCTTCGGATATATTTGCGCTCTGCACAATCCGGTAGAGGCGTTGGCAGGCCCATCCCGTCTGGTGCCGTTGGGCCTGACGGTACGGGCGCGCCGGCACGACCATTTCCACGTTCGCTTAGCGAGGCACAATTGTACCAGAAAGAAAACGGAATAAACAAGAAAAATACTCAGAGAATTGAAAACGTCGGCTAAACGATGGAATTTGGCCAAAATATGAAGACTACATGGCGAAGCAATGTATCCTGACGCTTGGGTGACTCGCTTCAGGCCCACCAAAATTCAGCCGAAGCGGAGACGGCCGCCGACCGGCAACAACCAGGCCCGTTCTCCGAGCGAGCAAAAAAGAGGGGTTCAACACGAGGACTTCCCAGGAGGTCACCCATCCTAGTACTACTCTCGCCCAAGCACGCTTAACTGCGGAGTTCTGATGGGATCCGGTGCGTTAGTGCTGGTATGATCGAACCCGATAGCAGACGCGCAATCTTCGGATATATTTGCGCTCTGCACAATCCGGTAGAGGCGTTGGCAGGCCCATCCCGTCTGGTGCCGTTGGGCCCGACGGTACGGTCGCGCCGGCACGACCATTTCCACGTTCGCTTAGCGAGGCACAATTGTACCAGAAAGAAAACGGAATAAACAAGAAAAATACTCAGAGAATTGAAAACGTCGGCTAAACGATGGAATTTGGCCAAAATATGAAGACTACATGGCGAAGCAATGTATCCTGACGCTCGGGTCACTCGCTTCAGGCCCACCAAAATTCAGCCGAAGCGGAGACGGCCGCCGACCGGCAACACCCAGGCCCGTTCTCCGAGCGCGCAAAAAAGAGGGGTTCAACACGAGGACTTCCCAGGAGGTCACCCATCCTAGTACTACTCTCGCCCAAGCACGCTTAACTGCGGAGTTCTGATGGGATCCGGTGCGTTAGTGCTGGTATGATCGAACCCGATAGCAGACGCGCAATCTTCGGATATATTTGCGCTCTGCACAATCCGGTAGAGGCGTTGGCAGGCCCATCCCGTCTGGTGCCGTTGGGCCCGACGGTACGGTCGCGCCGGCACGACCATTTCCACGTTCGCTTAGCGAGGCACAATTGTACCAGAAAGAAAACGGAATAAACAAGAAAAATACTCAGAGAATTGAAAACGTCGGCTAAACGATGGAATTTGGCCAAAATATGAAGACTACAATGCGAAGCAATGTATCCTGACGCTTGGGTGACTCGCTTCAGGCCCACCAAAATTCTGCCGAAGCGGAGACGGCCGCCGACCGGCAACAACCAGGCCCGTTCTCCGAGCGAGCAAAAAAGAGGGGTTCAACACGAGGACTTCCCAGGAGGTCACCCATCCTAGTACTACTCTCGCCCAAGCACGCTTAACTGCGGAGTTCTGATGGGATCCGGTGCGTTAGTGCGGGTATGATCGAACCCGATAGCAGACGCGCAATCTTCGGATATATTTGCGCTCTGCACAATCAGGTAGAGGCGTTGGCAGGCCCATCCCGTCTGGTGCCGTTGGGCCTGACGGTACGGGCGCGCCGGCACGACCATTTCCACGTTCGCTTAGCGAGGCACAATTGTACCAGAAAGAAAACGGAATAAACAAGAAAAATACTCAGAGAATTGAAAACGTCGGCTAAACGATGGAATTTGGCCAAAATATGAAGACTACATGGCGAAGCAATGTATCCTGACGCTCGGGTCACTCGCTTCAGGCCCACCAAAATTCAGCCGAAGCGGAGACGGCCGCCGACCGGCAACACCCAGGCCCGTTCTCCGAGCGCGCAAAAAAGAGGGGTTCAACACGAGGACTTCCCAGGAGGTCACCCATCCTAGTACTACTCTCGCCCAAGCACGCTTAACTGCGGAGTTCTGATGGGATCCGGTGCGTTAGTGCTGGTATGATCGAACCCGATAGCAGACGCGCAATCTTCGGATATATTTGCGCTCTGCACAATCCGGTAGAGGCGTTGGCAGGCCCATCCCGTCTGGTGCCGTTGGGCCCGACGGTACGGGCGCGCCGGCACGACCATTTCCACGTTCGCTTAGCGAGGCACAATTGTACCAGAAAGAAAACGGAATAAACAAGAAAAATACTCAGAGAATTGAAAACGTCGGCTAAACGATGGAATTTGGCCAAAATATGAAGACTACATGGCGAAGCAATGTATCCTGACGCTTGGGTGACTCGCTTCAGGCCCACCAAAATTCAGCCGAAGCGGAGACGGCCGCCGACCGGCAACAACCAGGCCCGTTCTCCGAGCGAGCAAAAAAGAGGGGTTCAACACGAGGACTTCCCAGGAGGTCACCCATCCTAGTACTACTCTCGCCCAAGCACGCTTAACTGCGGAGTTCTGATGGGATCCGGTGCGTTAGTGCTGGTATGATCGAACCCGATAGCAGACGCGCAATCTTCGGATATATTTGCGCTCTGCACAATCAGGTAGAGGCGTTGGCAGGCCCATCCCGTCTGGTGCCGTTGGGCCCGACGGTACGGTCGCGCCGGCACGACCATTTCCACGTTCGCTTAGCGAGGCACAATTGTACCAGAAAGAAAACGGAATAAACAAGAAAAATACTCAGAGAATTGAAAACGTCGGCTAAACGATGGAATTTGGCCAAAATATGAAGACTACATGGCGAAGCAATGTATCCTGACGCTTGGGTCACTCGCTTCAGGCCCACCAAAATTCAGCCGAAGCGGAGACGGCCGCCGACCGGCAACACCCAGGCCCGTTCTCCGAGCGCGCAAAAAAGAGGGGTTCAACACGAGGACTTCCCAGGAGGTCACCCATCCTAGTACTACTCTCGCCCAAGCACGCTTAACTGCGGAGTTCTGATGGGATCCGGTGCGTTAGTGCTGGTATGATCGAACCCGATAGCAGACGCGCAATCTTCGGATATATTTGCGCTCTGCACAATCCGGTAGAGGCGTTGGCAGGCCCATCCCGTCTGGTGCCGTTGGGCCCGACGGTACGGTCGCGCCGGCACGACCATTTCCACGTTCGCTTAGCGAGGCACAATTGTACCAGAAAGAAAACGGAATAAACAAGAAAAATACTCAGAGAATTGAAAACGTCGGCTAAACGATGGAATTTGGCCAAAATATGAAGACTACAATGCGAAGCAATGTATCCTGACGCTTGGGTGACTCGCTTCAGGCCCACCAAAATTCTGCCGAAGCGGAGACGGCCGCCGACCGGCAACAACCAGGCCCGTTCTCCGAGCGAGCAAAAAAGAGGGGTTCAACACGAGGACTTCCCAGGAGGTCACCCATCCTAGTACTACTCTCGCCCAAGCACGCTTAACTGCGGAGTTCTGATGGGATCCGGTGCGTTAGTGCGGGTATGATCGAACCCGATAGCAGACGCGCAATCTTCGGATATATTTGCGCTCTGCACAATCAGGTAGAGGCGTTGGCAGGCCCATCCCGTCTGGTGCCGTTGGGCCTGACGGTACGGGCGCGCCGGCACGACCATTTCCACGTTCGCTTAGCGAGGCACAATTGTACCAGAAAGAAAACGGAATAAACAAGAAAAATACTCAGAGAATTGAAAACGTCGGCTAAACGATGGAATTTGGCCAAAATATGAAGACTACATGGCGAAGCAATGTATCCTGACGCTCGGGTCACTCGCTTCAGGCCCACCAAAATTCAGCCGAAGCGGAGACGGCCGCCGACCGGCAACACCCAGGCCCGTTCTCCGAGCGCGCAAAAAAGAGGGGTTCAACACGAGGACTTCCCAGGAGGTCACCCATCCTAGTACTACTCTCGCCCAAGCACGCTTAACTGCGGAGTTCTGATGGGATCCGGTGCGTTAGTGCTGGTATGATCGAACCCGATAGCAGACGCGCAATCTTCGGATATATTTGCGCTCTGCACAATCAGGTAGAGGCGTTGGCAGGCCCATCCCGTCTGGTGCCGTTGGGCCCGACGGTACGGTCGCGCCGGCACGACCATTTCCACGTTCGCTTAGCGAGGCACAATTGTACCAGAAAGAAAACGGAATAAACAAGAAAAATACTCAGAGAATTGAAAACGTCGGCTAAACGATGGAATTTGGCCAAAATATGAAGACTACATGGCGAAGCAATGTATCCTGACGCTCGGGTCACTCGCTTCAGGCCCACCAAAATTCAGCCGAAGCGGAGACGGCCGCCGACCGGCAACACCCAGGCCCGTTCTCCGAGCGCGCAAAAAAGAGGGGTTCAACACGAGGACTTCCCAGGAGGTCACCCATCCTAGTACTACTCTCGCCCAAGCACGCTTAACTGCGGAGTTCTGATGGGATCCGGTGCGTTAGTGCTGGTATGATCGAACCCGATAGCAGACGCGCAATCTTCGGATATATTTGCGCTCTGCACAATCCGGTAGAGGCGTTGGCAGGCCCATCCCGTCTGGTGCCGTTGGGCCCGACGGTACGGTCGCGCCGGCACGACCATTTCCACGTTCGCTTAGCGAGGCACAATTGTACCAGAAAGAAAACGGAATAAACAAGAAAAATACTCAGAGAATTGAAAACGTCGGCTAAACGATGGAATTTGGCCAAAATATGAAGACTACAATGCGAAGCAATGTATCCTGACGCTTGGGTGACTCGCTTCAGGCCCACCAAAATTCTGCCGAAGCGGAGACGGCCGCCGACCGGCAACAACCAGGCCCGTTCTCCGAGCGAGCAAAAAAGAGGGGTTCAACACGAGGACTTCCCAGGAGGTCACCCATCCTAGTACTACTCTCGCCCAAGCACGCTTAACTGCGGAGTTCTGATGGGATCCGGTGCGTTAGTGCGGGTATGATCGAACCCGATAGCAGACGCGCAATCTTCGGATATATTTGCGCTCTGCACAATCAGGTAGAGGCGTTGGCAGGCCCATCCCGTCTGGTGCCGTTGGGCCTGACGGTACGGGCGCGCCGGCACGACCATTTCCACGTTCGCTTAGCGAGGCACAATTGTACCAGAAAGAAAACGGAATAAACAAGAAAAATACTCAGAGAATTGAAAACGTCGGCTAAACGATGGAATTTGGCCAAAATATGAAGACTACATGGCGAAGCAATGTATCCTGACGCTCGGGTCACTCGCTTCAGGCCCACCAAAATTCAGCCGAAGCGGAGACGGCCGCCGACCGGCAACACCCAGGCCCGTTCTCCGAGCGAGCAAAAAAGAGGGGTTCAACACGAGGACTTCCCAGGAGGTCACCCATCCTAGTACTACTCTCGCCCAAGCACGCTTAACTGCGGAGTTCTGATGGGATCCGGTGCGTTAGTGCTGGTATGATCGAACCCGATAGCAGACGCGCAATCTTCGGATATATTTGCGCTCTGCACAATCCGGTAGAGGCGTTGGCAGGCCCATCCCGTCTGGTGCCGTTGGGCCTGACGGTACGGGCGCGCCGGCACGACCATTTCCACGTTCGCTTAGCGAGGCACAATTGTACCAGAAAGAAAACGGAATAAACAAGAAAAATACTCAGAGAATTGAAAACGTCGGCTAAACGATGGAATTTGGCCAAAATATGAAGACTACATGGCGAAGCAATGTATCCTGACGCTTGGGTGACTCGCTTCAGGCCCACCAAAATTCAGCCGAAGCGGAGACGGCCGCCGACCGGCAACAACCAGGCCCGTTCTCCGAGCGAGCAAAAAAGAGGGGTTCAACACGAGGACTTCCCAGGAGGTCACCCATCCTAGTACTACTCTCGCCCAAGCACGCTTAACTGCGGAGTTCTGATGGGATCCGGTGCGTTAGTGCTGGTATGATCGAACCCGATAGCAGACGCGCAATCTTCGGATATATTTGCGCTCTGCACAATCCGGTAGAGGCGTTGGCAGGCCCATCCCGTCTGGTGCCGTTGGGCCCGACGGTACGGTCGCGCCGGCACGACCATTTCCACGTTCGCTTAGCGAGGCACAATTGTACCAGAAAGAAAACGGAATAAACAAGAAAAATACTCAGAGAATTGAAAACGTCGGCTAAACGATGGAATTTGGCCAAAATATGAAGACTACATGGCGAAGCAATGTATCCTGACGCTCGGGTCACTCGCTTCAGGCCCACCAAAATTCAGCCGAAGCGGAGACGGCCGCCGACCGGCAACACCCAGGCCCGTTCTCCGAGCGCGCAAAAAAGAGGGGTTCAACACGAGGACTTCCCAGGAGGTCACCCATCCTAGTACTACTCTCGCCCAAGCACGCTTAACTGCGGAGTTCTGATGGGATCCGGTGCGTTAGTGCTGGTATGATCGAACCCGATAGCAGACGCGCAATCTTCGGATATATTTGCGCTCTGCACAATCCGGTAGAGGCGTTGGCAGGCCCATCCCGTCTGGTGCCGTTGGGCCCGACGGTACGGTCGCGCCGGCACGACCATTTCCACGTTCGCTTAGCGAGGCACAATTGTACCAGAAAGAAAACGGAATAAACAAGAAAAATACTCAGAGAATTGAAAACGTCGGCTAAACGATGGAATTTGGCCAAAATATGAAGACTACAATGCGAAGCAATGTATCCTGACGCTTGGGTGACTCGCTTCAGGCCCACCAAAATTCTGCCGAAGCGGAGACGGCCGCCGACCGGCAACAACCAGGCCCGTTCTCCGAGCGAGCAAAAAAGAGGGGTTCAACACGAGGACTTCCCAGGAGGTCACCCATCCTAGTACTACTCTCGCCCAAGCACGCTTAACTGCGGAGTTCTGATGGGATCCGGTGCGTTAGTGCGGGTATGATCGAACCCGATAGCAGACGCGCAATCTTCGGATATATTTGCGCTCTGCACAATCAGGTAGAGGCGTTGGCAGGCCCATCCCGTCTGGTGCCGTTGGGCCTGACGGTACGGGCGCGCCGGCACGACCATTTCCACGTTCGCTTAGCGAGGCACAATTGTACCAGAAAGAAAACGGAATAAACAAGAAAAATACTCAGAGAATTGAAAACGTCGGCTAAACGATGGAATTTGGCCAAAATATGAAGACTACATGGCGAAGCAATGTATCCTGACGCTCGGGTCACTCGCTTCAGGCCCACCAAAATTCAGCCGAAGCGGAGACGGCCGCCGACCGGCAACACCCAGGCCCGTTCTCCGAGCGCGCAAAAAAGAGGGGTTCAACACGAGGACTTCCCAGGAGGTCACCCATCCTAGTACTACTCTCGCCCAAGCACGCTTAACTGCGGAGTTCTGATGGGATCCGGTGCGTTAGTGCTGGTATGATCGAACCCGATAGCAGACGCGCAATCTTCGGATATATTTGCGCTCTGCACAATCCGGTAGAGGCGTTGGCAGGCCCATCCCGTCTGGTGCCGTTGGGCCCGACGGTACGGTCGCGCCGGCACGACCATTTCCACGTTCGCTTAGCGAGGCACAATTGTACCAGAAAGAAAACGGAATAAACAAGAAAAATACTCAGAGAATTGAAAACGTCGGCTAAACGATGGAATTTGGCCAAAATATGAAGACTACAATGCGAAGCAATGTATCCTGACGCTTGGGTGACTCGCTTCAGGCCCACCAAAATTCTGCCGAAGCGGAGACGGCCGCCGACCGGCAACAACCAGGCCCGTTCTCCGAGCGAGCAAAAAAGAGGGGTTCAACACGAGGACTTCCCAGGAGGTCACCCATCCTAGTACTACTCTCGCCCAAGCACGCTTAACTGCGGAGTTCTGATGGGATCCGGTGCGTTAGTGCGGGTATGATCGAACCCGATAGCAGACGCGCAATCTTCGGATATATTTGCGCTCTGCACAATCCGGTAGAGGCGTTGGCAGGCCCATCCCGTCTGGTGCCGTTGGGCCTGACGGTACGGGCGCGCCGGCACGACCATTTCCACGTTCGCTTAGCGAGGCACAATTGTACCAGAAAGAAAACGGAATAAACAAGAAAAATACTCAGAGAATTGAAAACGTCGGCTAAACGATGGAATTTGGCCAAAATATGAAGACTACATGGCGAAGCAATGTATCCTGACGCTTGGGTGACTCGCTTCAGGCCCACCAAAATTCAGCCGAAGCGGAGACGGCCGCCGACCGGCATTAACCAGGCCCGTTCTCCGAGCGAGCAAAAAAGAGGGGTTCAACACGAGGACTTCCCAGGAGGTCACCCATCCTAGTACTACTCTCGCCCAAGCACGCTTAACTGCGGAGTTCTGATGGGATCCGGTGCGTTAGTGCTGGTATGATCGAACCCGATAGCAGACGCGCAATCTTCGGATATATTTGCGCTCTGCACAATCAGGTAGAGGCGTTGGCAGGCCCATCCCGTCTGGTGCCGTTGGGCCCGACGGTACGGTCGCGCCGGCACGACCATTTCCACGTTCGCTTAGCGAGGCACAATTGTACCAGAAAGAAAACGGAATAAACAAGAAAAATACTCAGAGAATTGAAAACGTCGGCTAAACGATGGAATTTGGCCAAAATATGAAGACTACATGGCGAAGCAATGTATCCTGACGCTCGGGTCACTCGCTTCAGGCCCACCAAAATTCAGCCGAAGCGGAGACGGCCGCCGACCGGCAACACCCAGGCCCGTTCTCCGAGCGCGCAAAAAAGAGGGGTTCAACACGAGGACTTCCCAGGAGGTCACCCATCCTAGTACTACTCTCGCCCAAGCACGCTTAACTGCGGAGTTCTGATGGGATCCGGTGCGTTAGTGCTGGTATGATCGAACCCGATAGCAGACGCGCAATCTTCGGATATATTTGCGCTCTGCACAATCCGGTAGAGGCGTTGGCAGGCCCATCCCGTCTGGTGCCGTTGGGCCCGACGGTACGGTCGCGCCGGCACGACCATTTCCACGTTCGCTTAGCGAGGCACAATTGTACCAGAAAGAAAACGGAATAAACAAGAAAAATACTCAGAGAATTGAAAACGTCGGCTAAACGATGGAATTTGGCCAAAATATGAAGACTACAATGCGAAGCAATGTATCCTGACGCTTGGGTGACTCGCTTCAGGCCCACCAAAATTCTGCCGAAGCGGAGACGGCCGCCGACCGGCAACAACCAGGCCCGTTCTCCGAGCGAGCAAAAAAGAGGGGTTCAACACGAGGACTTCCCAGGAGGTCACCCATCCTAGTACTACTCTCGCCCAAGCACGCTTAACTGCGGAGTTCTGATGGGATCCGGTGCGTTAGTGCGGGTATGATCGAACCCGATAGCAGACGCGCAATCTTCGGATATATTTGCGCTCTGCACAATCAGGTAGAGGCGTTGGCAGGCCCATCCCGTCTGGTGCCGTTGGGCCTGACGGTACGGGCGCGCCGGCACGACCATTTCCACGTTCGCTTAGCGAGGCACAATTGTACCAGAAAGAAAACGGAATAAACAAGAAAAATACTCAGAGAATTGAAAACGTCGGCTAAACGATGGAATTTGGCCAAAATATGAAGACTACATGGCGAAGCAATGTATCCTGACGCTCGGGTCACTCGCTTCAGGCCCACCAAAATTCAGCCGAAGCGGAGACGGCCGCCGACCGGCAACACCCAGGCCCGTTCTCCGAGCGAGCAAAAAAGAGGGGTTCAACACGAGGACTTCCCAGGAGGTCACCCATCCTAGTACTACTCTCGCCCAAGCACGCTTAACTGCGGAGTTCTGATGGGATCCGGTGCGTTAGTGCTGGTATGATCGAACCCGATAGCAGACGCGCAATCTTCGGATATATTTGCGCTCTGCACAATCCGGTAGAGGCGTTGGCAGGCCCATCCCGTCTGGTGCCGTTGGGCCTGACGGTACGGGCGCGCCGGCACGACCATTTCCACGTTCGCTTAGCGAGGCACAATTGTACCAGAAAGAAAACGGAATAAACAAGAAAAATACTCAGAGAATTGAAAACGTCGGCTAAACGATGGAATTTGGCCAAAATATGAAGACTACATGGCGAAGCAATGTATCCTGACGCTTGGGTGACTCGCTTCAGGCCCACCAAAATTCAGCCGAAGCGGAGACGGCCGCCGACCGGCAACAACCAGGCCCGTTCTCCGAGCGAGCAAAAAAGAGGGGTTCAACACGAGGACTTCCCAGGAGGTCACCCATCCTAGTACTACTCTCGCCCAAGCACGCTTAACTGCGGAGTTCTGATGGGATCCGGTGCGTTAGTGCTGGTATGATCGAACCCGATAGCAGACGCGCAATCTTCGGATATATTTGCGCTCTGCACAATCCGGTAGAGGCGTTGGCAGGCCCATCCCGTCTGGTGCCGTTGGGCCCGACGGTACGGTCGCGCCGGCACGACCATTTCCACGTTCGCTTAGCGAGGCACAATTGTACCAGAAAGAAAACGGAATAAACAAGAAAAATACTCAGAGAATTGAAAACGTCGGCTAAACGATGGAATTTGGCCAAAATATGAAGACTACATGGCGAAGCAATGTATCCTGACGCTCGGGTCACTCGCTTCAGGCCCACCAAAATTCAGCCGAAGCGGAGACGGCCGCCGACCGGCAACACCCAGGCCCGTTCTCCGAGCGCGCAAAAAAGAGGGGTTCAACACGAGGACTTCCCAGGAGGTCACCCATCCTAGTACTACTCTCGCCCAAGCACGCTTAACTGCGGAGTTCTGATGGGATCCGGTGCGTTAGTGCTGGTATGATCGAACCCGATAGCAGACGCGCAATCTTCGGATATATTTGCGCTCTGCACAATCCGGTAGAGGCGTTGGCAGGCCCATCCCGTCTGGTGCCGTTGGGCCCGACGGTACGGTCGCGCCGGCACGACCATTTCCACGTTCGCTTAGCGAGGCACAATTGTACCAGAAAGAAAACGGAATAAACAAGAAAAATACTCAGAGAATTGAAAACGTCGGCTAAACGATGGAATTTGGCCAAAATATGAAGACTACAATGCGAAGCAATGTATCCTGACGCTTGGGTGACTCGCTTCAGGCCCACCAAAATTCTGCCGAAGCGGAGACGGCCGCCGACCGGCAACAACCAGGCCCGTTCTCCGAGCGAGCAAAAAAGAGGGGTTCAACACGAGGACTTCCCAGGAGGTCACCCATCCTAGTACTACTCTCGCCCAAGCACGCTTAACTGCGGAGTTCTGATGGGATCCGGTGCGTTAGTGCGGGTATGATCGAACCCGATAGCAGACGCGCAATCTTCGGATATATTTGCGCTCTGCACAATCAGGTAGAGGCGTTGGCAGGCCCATCCCGTCTGGTGCCGTTGGGCCTGACGGTACGGGCGCGCCGGCACGACCATTTCCACGTTCGCTTAGCGAGGCACAATTGTACCAGAAAGAAAACGGAATAAACAAGAAAAATACTCAGAGAATTGAAAACGTCGGCTAAACGATGGAATTTGGCCAAAATATGAAGACTACATGGCGAAGCAATGTATCCTGACGCTCGGGTCACTCGCTTCAGGCCCACCAAAATTCAGCCGAAGCGGAGACGGCCGCCGACCGGCAACACCCAGGCCCGTTCTCCGAGCGCGCAAAAAAGAGGGGTTCAACACGAGGACTTCCCAGGAGGTCACCCATCCTAGTACTACTCTCGCCCAAGCACGCTTAACTGCGGAGTTCTGATGGGATCCGGTGCGTTAGTGCTGGTATGATCGAACCCGATAGCAGACGCGCAATCTTCGGATATATTTGCGCTCTGCACAATCCGGTAGAGGCGTTGGCAGGCCCATCCCGTCTGGTGCCGTTGGGCCCGACGGTACGGGCGCGCCGGCACGACCATTTCCACGTTCGCTTAGCGAGGCACAATTGTACCAGAAAGAAAACGGAATAAACAAGAAAAATACTCAGAGAATTGAAAACGTCGGCTAAACGATGGAATTTGGCCAAAATATGAAGACTACATGGCGAAGCAATGTATCCTGACGCTTGGGTGACTCGCTTCAGGCCCACCAAAATTCAGCCGAAGCGGAGACGGCCGCCGACCGGCAACAACCAGGCCCGTTCTCCGAGCGAGCAAAAAAGAGGGGTTCAACACGAGGACTTCCCAGGAGGTCACCCATCCTAGTACTACTCTCGCCCAAGCACGCTTAACTGCGGAGTTCTGATGGGATCCGGTGCGTTAGTGCTGGTATGATCGAACCCGATAGCAGACGCGCAATCTTCGGATATATTTGCGCTCTGCACAATCAGGTAGAGGCGTTGGCAGGCCCATCCCGTCTGGTGCCGTTGGGCCCGACGGTACGGTCGCGCCGGCACGACCATTTCCACGTTCGCTTAGCGAGGCACAATTGTACCAGAAAGAAAACGGAATAAACAAGAAAAATACTCAGAGAATTGAAAACGTCGGCTAAACGATGGAATTTGGCCAAAATATGAAGACTACATGGCGAAGCAATGTATCCTGACGCTCGGGTCACTCGCTTCAGGCCCACCAAAATTCAGCCGAAGCGGAGACGGCCGCCGACCGGCAACACCCAGGCCCGTTCTCCGAGCGCGCAAAAAAGAGGGGTTCAACACGAGGACTTCCCAGGAGGTCACCCATCCTAGTACTACTCTCGCCCAAGCACGCTTAACTGCGGAGTTCTGATGGGATCCGGTGCGTTAGTGCTGGTATGATCGAACCCGATAGCAGACGCGCAATCTTCGGATATATTTGCGCTCTGCACAATCCGGTAGAGGCGTTGGCAGGCCCATCCCGTCTGGTGCCGTTGGGCCCGACGGTACGGTCGCGCCGGCACGACCATTTCCACGTTCGCTTAGCGAGGCACAATTGTACCAGAAAGAAAACGGAATAAACAAGAAAAATACTCAGAGAATTGAAAACGTCGGCTAAACGATGGAATTTGGCCAAAATATGAAGACTACAATGCGAAGCAATGTATCCTGACGCTTGGGTGACTCGCTTCAGGCCCACCAAAATTCTGCCGAAGCGGAGACGGCCGCCGACCGGCAACAACCAGGCCCGTTCTCCGAGCGAGCAAAAAAGAGGGGTTCAACACGAGGACTTCCCAGGAGGTCACCCATCCTAGTACTACTCTCGCCCAAGCACGCTTAACTGCGGAGTTCTGATGGGATCCGGTGCGTTAGTGCGGGTATGATCGAACCCGATAGCAGACGCGCAATCTTCGGATATATTTGCGCTCTGCACAATCAGGTAGAGGCGTTGGCAGGCCCATCCCGTCTGGTGCCGTTGGGCCTGACGGTACGGGCGCGCCGGCACGACCATTTCCACGTTCGCTTAGCGAGGCACAATTGTACCAGAAAGAAAACGGAATAAACAAGAAAAATACTCAGAGAATTGAAAACGTCGGCTAAACGATGGAATTTGGCCAAAATATGAAGACTACATGGCGAAGCAATGTATCCTGACGCTTGGGTGACTCGCTTCAGGCCCACCAAAATTCAGCCGAAGCGGAGACGGCCGCCGACCGGCAACAACCAGGCCCGTTCTCCGAGCGAGCAAAAAAGAGGGGTTCAACACGAGGACTTCCCAGGAGGTCACCCATCCTAGTACTACTCTCGCCCAAGCACGCTTAACTGCGGAGTTCTGATGGGATCCGGTGCGTTAGTGCGGGTATGATCGAACCCGATAGCAGACGCGCAATCTTCGGATATATTTGCGCTCTGCACAATCAGGTAGAGGCGTTGGCAGGCCCATCCCGTCTGGTGCCGTTGGGCCTGACGGTACGGGCGCGCCGGCACGACCATTTCCACGTTCGCTTAGCGAGGCACAATTGTACCAGAAAGAAAACGGAATAAACAAGAAAAATACTCAGAGAATTGAAAACGTCGGCTAAACGATGGAATTTGGCCAAAATATGAAGACTACATGGCGAAGCAATGTATCCTGACGCTCGGGTCACTCGCTTCAGGCCCACCAAAATTCAGCCGAAGCGGAGACGGCCGCCGACCGGCAACACCCAGGCCCGTTCTCCGAGCGCGCAAAAAAGAGGGGTTCAACACGAGGACTTCCCAGGAGGTCACCCATCCTAGTACTACTCTCGCCCAAGCACGCTTAACTGCGGAGTTCTGATGGGATCCGGTGCGTTAGTGCTGGTATGATCGAACCCGATAGCAGACGCGCAATCTTCGGATATATTTGCGCTCTGCACAATCCGGTAGAGGCGTTGGCAGGCCCATCCCGTCTGGTGCCGTTGGGCCTGACGGTACGGGCGCGCCGGCACGACCATTTCCACGTTCGCTTAGCGAGGCACAATTGTACCAGAAAGAAAACGGAATAAACAAGAAAAATACTCAGAGAATTGAAAACGTCGGCTAA
The DNA here is from genome assembly GCA_037074495.1 of Acacia confusa. NCBI lineage: Eukaryota > Viridiplantae > Streptophyta > Magnoliopsida > Fabales > Fabaceae > Acacia > Acacia confusa. Next base: position 28,777,069 of record CM073505.1, on the reverse strand, counting down.
ACGATGGAATTTGGCCAAAATATGAAGACTACATGGCGAAGCAATGTATCCTGACGCTCGGGTCACTCGCTTCAGGCCCACCAAAATTCAGCCGAAGCGGAGACGGCCGCCGACCGGCAACACCCAGGCCCGTTCTCCGAGCGCGCAAAAAAGAGGGGTTCAACACGAGGACTTCCCAGGAGGTCACCCATCCTAGTACTACTCTCGCCCAAGCACGCTTAACTGCGGAGTTCTGATGGGATCCGGTGCGTTAGTGCTGGTATGATCGAACCCGATAGCAGACGCGCAATCTTCGGATATATTTGCGCTCTGCACAATCCGGTAGAGGCGTTGGCAGGCCCATCCCGTCTGGTGCCGTTGGGCCCGACGGTACGGGCGCGCCGGCACGACCATTTCCACGTTCGCTTAGCGAGGCACAATTGTACCAGAAAGAAAACGGAATAAACAAGAAAAATACTCAGAGAATTGAAAACGTCGGCTAAACGATGGAATTTGGCCAAAATATGAAGACTACATGGCGAAGCAATGTATCCTGACGCTTGGGTGACTCGCTTCAGGCCCACCAAAATTCAGCCGAAGCGGAGACGGCCGCCGACCGGCAACAACCAGGCCCGTTCTCCGAGCGAGCAAAAAAGAGGGGTTCAACACGAGGACTTCCCAGGAGGTCACCCATCCTAGTACTACTCTCGCCCAAGCACGCTTAACTGCGGAGTTCTGATGGGATCCGGTGCGTTAGTGCTGGTATGATCGAACCCGATAGCAGACGCGCAATCTTCGGATATATTTGCGCTCTGCACAATCAGGTAGAGGCGTTGGCAGGCCCATCCCGTCTGGTGCCGTTGGGCCCGACGGTACGGTCGCGCCGGCACGACCATTTCCACGTTCGCTTAGCGAGGCACAATTGTACCAGAAAGAAAACGGAATAAACAAGAAAAATACTCAGAGAATTGAAAACGTCGGCTAAACGATGGAATTTGGCCAAAATATGAAGACTACATGGCGAAGCAATGTATCCTGACGCTCGGGTCACTCGCTTCAGGCCCACCAAAATTCAGCCGAAGCGGAGACGGCCGCCGACCGGCAACACCCAGGCCCGTTCTCCGAGCGCGCAAAAAAGAGGGGTTCAACACGAGGACTTCCCAGGAGGTCACCCATCCTAGTACTACTCTCGCCCAAGCACGCTTAACTGCGGAGTTCTGATGGGATCCGGTGCGTTAGTGCTGGTATGATCGAACCCGATAGCAGACGCGCAATCTTCGGATATATTTGCGCTCTGCACAATCCGGTAGAGGCGTTGGCAGGCCCATCCCGTCTGGTGCCGTTGGGCCCGACGGTACGGTCGCGCCGGCACGACCATTTCCACGTTCGCTTAGCGAGGCACAATTGTACCAGAAAGAAAACGGAATAAACAAGAAAAATACTCAGAGAATTGAAAACGTCGGCTAAACGATGGAATTTGGCCAAAATATGAAGACTACAATGCGAAGCAATGTATCCTGACGCTTGGGTGACTCGCTTCAGGCCCACCAAAATTCTGCCGAAGCGGAGACGGCCGCCGACCGGCAACAACCAGGCCCGTTCTCCGAGCGAGCAAAAAAGAGGGGTTCAACACGAGGACTTCCCAGGAGGTCACCCATCCTAGTACTACTCTCGCCCAAGCACGCTTAACTGCGGAGTTCTGATGGGATCCGGTGCGTTAGTGCGGGTATGATCGAACCCGATAGCAGACGCGCAATCTTCGGATATATTTGCGCTCTGCACAATCAGGTAGAGGCGTTGGCAGGCCCATCCCGTCTGGTGCCGTTGGGCCTGACGGTACGGGCGCGCCGGCACGACCATTTCCACGTTCGCTTAGCGAGGCACAATTGTACCAGAAAGAAAACGGAATAAACAAGAAAAATACTCAGAGAATTGAAAACGTCGGCTAAACGATGGAATTTGGCCAAAATATGAAGACTACATGGCGAAGCAATGTATCCTGACGCTTGGGTGACTCGCTTCAGGCCCACCAAAATTCAGCCGAAGCGGAGACGGCCGCCGACCGGCATTAACCAGGCCCGTTCTCCGAGCGAGCAAAAAAGAGGGGTTCAACACGAGGACTTCCCAGGAGGTCACCCATCCTAGTACTACTCTCGCCCAAGCACGCTTAACTGCGGAGTTCTGATGGGATCCGGTGCGTTAGTGCTGGTATGATCGAACCCGATAGCAGACGCGCAATCTTCGGATATATTTGCGCTCTGCACAATCAGGTAGAGGCGTTGGCAGGCCCATCCCGTCTGGTGCCGTTGGGCCCGACGGTACGGTCGCGCCGGCACGACCATTTCCACGTTCGCTTAGCGAGGCACAATTGTACCAGAAAGAAAACGGAATAAACAAGAAAAATACTCAGAGAATTGAAAACGTCGGCTAAACGATGGAATTTGGCCAAAATATGAAGACTACATGGCGAAGCAATGTATCCTGACGCTCGGGTCACTCGCTTCAGGCCCACCAAAATTCAGCCGAAGCGGAGACGGCCGCCGACCGGCAACACCCAGGCCCGTTCTCCGAGCGCGCAAAAAAGAGGGGTTCAACACGAGGACTTCCCAGGAGGTCACCCATCCTAGTACTACTCTCGCCCAAGCACGCTTAACTGCGGAGTTCTGATGGGATCCGGTGCGTTAGTGCTGGTATGATCGAACCCGATAGCAGACGCGCAATCTTCGGATATATTTGCGCTCTGCACAATCCGGTAGAGGCGTTGGCAGGCCCATCCCGTCTGGTGCCGTTGGGCCCGACGGTACGGTCGCGCCGGCACGACCATTTCCACGTTCGCTTAGCGAGGCACAATTGTACCAGAAAGAAAACGGAATAAACAAGAAAAATACTCAGAGAATTGAAAACGTCGGCTAAACGATGGAATTTGGCCAAAATATGAAGACTACAATGCGAAGCAATGTATCCTGACGCTTGGGTGACTCGCTTCAGGCCCACCAAAATTCTGCCGAAGCGGAGACGGCCGCCGACCGGCAACAACCAGGCCCGTTCTCCGAGCGAGCAAAAAAGAGGGGTTCAACACGAGGACTTCCCAGGAGGTCACCCATCCTAGTACTACTCTCGCCCAAGCACGCTTAACTGCGGAGTTCTGATGGGATCCGGTGCGTTAGTGCGGGTATGATCGAACCCGATAGCAGACGCGCAATCTTCGGATATATTTGCGCTCTGCACAATCAGGTAGAGGCGTTGGCAGGCCCATCCCGTCTGGTGCCGTTGGGCCTGACGGTACGGGCGCGCCGGCACGACCATTTCCACGTTCGCTTAGCGAGGCACAATTGTACCAGAAAGAAAACGGAATAAACAAGAAAAATACTCAGAGAATTGAAAACGTCGGCTAAACGATGGAATTTGGCCAAAATATGAAGACTACATGGCGAAGCAATGTATCCTGACGCTCGGGTCACTCGCTTCAGGCCCACCAAAATTCAGCCGAAGCGGAGACGGCCGCCGACCGGCAACACCCAGGCCCGTTCTCCGAGCGAGCAAAAAAGAGGGGTTCAACACGAGGACTTCCCAGGAGGTCACCCATCCTAGTACTACTCTCGCCCAAGCACGCTTAACTGCGGAGTTCTGATGGGATCCGGTGCGTTAGTGCTGGTATGATCGAACCCGATAGCAGACGCGCAATCTTCGGATATATTTGCGCTCTGCACAATCCGGTAGAGGCGTTGGCAGGCCCATCCCGTCTGGTGCCGTTGGGCCCGACGGTACGGTCGCGCCGGCACGACCATTTCCACGTTCGCTTAGCGAGGCACAATTGTACCAGAAAGAAAACGGAATAAACAAGAAAAATACTCAGAGAATTGAAAACGTCGGCTAAACGATGGAATTTGGCCAAAATATGAAGACTACAATGCGAAGCAATGTATCCTGACGCTTGGGTGACTCGCTTCAGGCCCACCAAAATTCTGCCGAAGCGGAGACGGCCGCCGACCGGCAACAACCAGGCCCGTTCTCCGAGCGAGCAAAAAAGAGGGGTTCAACACGAGGACTTCCCAGGAGGTCACCCATCCTAGTACTACTCTCGCCCAAGCACGCTTAACTGCGGAGTTCTGATGGGATCCGGTGCGTTAGTGCGGGTATGATCGAACCCGATAGCAGACGCGCAATCTTCGGATATATTTGCGCTCTGCACAATCAGGTAGAGGCGTTGGCAGGCCCATCCCGTCTGGTGCCGTTGGGCCTGACGGTACGGGCGCGCCGGCACGACCATTTCCACGTTCGCTTAGCGAGGCACAATTGTACCAGAAAGAAAACGGAATAAACAAGAAAAATACTCAGAGAATTGAAAACGTCGGCTAAACGATGGAATTTGGCCAAAATATGAAGACTACATGGCGAAGCAATGTATCCTGACGCTCGGGTCACTCGCTTCAGGCCCACCAAAATTCAGACGAAGCGGAGACGGCCGCCGACCGGCAACACCCAGGCCCGTTCTCCGAGCGCGCAAAAAAGAGGGGTTCAACACGAGGACTTCCCAGGAGGTCACCCATCCTAGTACTACTCTCGCCCAAGCACGCTTAACTGCGGAGTTCTGATGGGATCCGGTGCGTTAGTGCTGGTATGATCGAACCCGATAGCAGACGCGCAATCTTCGGATATATTTGCGCTCTGCACAATCCGGTAGAGGCGTTGGCAGGCCCATCCCGTCTGGTGCCGTTGGGCCCGACGGTACGGTCGCGCCGGCACGACCATTTCCACGTTCGCTTAGCGAGGCACAATTGTACCAGAAAGAAAACGGAATAAACAAGAAAAATACTCAGAGAATTGAAAACGTCGGCTAAACGATGGAATTTGGCCAAAATATGAAGACTACATGGCGAAGCAATGTATCTTGACGCTCGGGTCACTCGCTTCAGGCCCACCAAAATTCAGCCGAAGCGGAGACGGCCGCCGACCGGCAACACCCAGGCCCGTTCTCCGAGCGCGCAAAAAAGAGGGGTTCAACACGAGGACTTCCCAGGAGGTCACCCATCCTAGTACTACTCTCGCCCAAGCACGCTTAACTGCGGAGTTCTGATGGGATCCGGTGCGTTAGTGCTGGTATGATCGAACCCGATAGCAGACGCGCAATCTTCGGATATATTTGCGCTCTGCACAATCCGGTAGAGGCGTTGGCAGGCCCATCCCGTCTGGTGCCGTTGGGCCCGACGGTACGGTCGCGCCGGCACGACCATTTCCACGTTCGCTTAGCGAGGCACAATTGTACCAGAAAGAAAACGGAATAAACAAGAAAAATACTCAGAGAATTGAAAACGTCGGCTAAACGATGGAATTTGGCCAAAATATGAAGACTACAATGCGAAGCAATGTATCCTGACGCTTGGGTGACTCGCTTCAGGCCCACCAAAATTCTGCCGAAGCGGAGACGGCCGCCGACCGGCAATAACCAGGCCCGTTCTCCGAGCGAGCAAAAAAGAGGGGTTCAACACGAGGACTTCCCAGGAGGTCACCCATCCTAGTACTACTCTCGCCCAAGCACGCTTAACTGCGGAGTTCTGATGGGATCCGGTGCGTTAGTGCGGGTATGATCGAACCCGATAGCAGACGCGCAATCTTCGGATATATTTGCGCTCTGCACAATCAGGTAGAGGCGTTGGCAGGCCCATCCCGTCTGGTGCCGTTGGGCCTGACGGTACGGGCGCGCCGGCACGACCATTTCCACGTTCGCTTAGCGAGGCACAATTGTACCAGAAAGAAAACGGAATAAACAAGAAAAATACTCAGAGAATTGAAAACGTCGGCTAAACGATGGAATTTGGCCAAAATATGAAGACTACATGGCGAAGCAATGTATCCTGACGCTCGGGTCACTCGCTTCAGGCCCACCAAAATTCAGCCGAAGCGGAGACGGCCGCCGACCGGCAACACCCAGGCCCGTTCTCCGAGCGAGCAAAAAAGAGGGGTTCAACACGAGGACTTCCCAGGAGGTCACCCATCCTAGTACTACTCTCGCCCAAGCACGCTTAACTGCGGAGTTCTGATGGGATCCGGTGCGTTAGTGCTGGTATGATCGAACCCGATAGCAGACGCGCAATCTTCGGATATATTTGCGCTCTGCACAATCCGGTAGAGGCGTTGGCAGGCCCATCCCGTCTGGTGCCGTTGGGCCTGACGGTACGGGCGCGCAGGCACGACCATTTCCACGTTCGCTTAGCGAGGCACAATTGTACCAGAAAGAAAACGGAATAAACAAGAAAAATACTCAGAGAATTGAAAACGTCGGCTAAACGATGGAATTTGGCCAAAATATGAAGACTACATGGCGAAGCAATGTATCCTGACGCTTGGGTGACTCGCTTCAGGCCCACCAAAATTCAGCCGAAGCGGAGACGGCCGCCGACCGGCAACAACCAGGCCCGTTCTCCGAGCGAGCAAAAAAGAGGGGTTCAACACGAGGACTTCCCAGGAGGTCACCCATCCTAGTACTACTCTCGCCCAAGCACGCTTAACTGCGGAGTTCTGATGGGATCCGGTGCGTTAGTGCTGGTATGATCGAACCCGATAGCAGACGCGCAATCTTCGGATATATTTGCGCTCTGCACAATCAGGTAGAGGCGTTGGCAGGCCCATCCCGTCTGGTGCCGTTGGGCCCGACGGTACGGTCGCGCCGGCACGACCATTTCCACGTTCGCTTAGCGAGGCACAATTGTACCAGAAAGAAAACGGAATAAACAAGAAAAATACTCAGAGAATTGAAAACGTCGGCTAAACGATGGAATTTGGCCAAAATATGAAGACTACATGGCGAAGCAATGTATCCTGACGCTCGGGTCACTCGCTTCAGGCCCACCAAAATTCAGCCGAAGCGGAGACGGCCGCCGACCGGCAACACCCAGGCCCGTTCTCCGAGCGCGCAAAAAAGAGGGGTTCAACACGAGGACTTCCCAGGAGGTCACCCATCCTAGTACTACTCTCGCCCAAGCACGCTTAACTGCGGAGTTCTGATGGGATCCGGTGCGTTAGTGCTGGTATGATCGAACCCGATAGCAGACGCGCAATCTTCGGATATATTTGCGCTCTGCACAATCCGGTAGAGGCGTTGGCAGGCCCATCCCGTCTGGTGCCGTTGGGCCCGACGGTACGGTCGCGCCGGCACGACCATTTCCACGTTCGCTTAGCGAGGCACAATTGTACCAGAAAGAAAACGGAATAAACAAGAAAAATACTCAGAGAATTGAAAACGTCGGCTAAACGATGGAATTTGGCCAAAATATGAAGACTACAATGCGAAGCAATGTATCCTGACGCTTGGGTGACTCGCTTCAGGCCCACCAAAATTCTGCCGAAGCGGAGACGGCCGCCGACCGGCAACAACCAGGCCCGTTCTCCGAGCGAGCAAAAAAGAGGGGTTCAACACGAGGACTTCCCAGGAGGTCACCCATCCTAGTACTACTCTCGCCCAAGCACGCTTAACTGCGGAGTTCTGATGGGATCCGGTGCGTTAGTGCGGGTATGATCGAACCCGATAGCAGACGCGCAATCTTCGGATATATTTGCACTCTGCACAATCAGGTAGAGGCGTTGGCAGGCCCATCCCGTCTGGTGCCGTTGGGCCTGACGGTACGGGCGCGCCGGCACGACCATTTCCACGTTCGCTTAGCGAGGCACAATTGTACCAGAAAGAAAACGGAATAAACAAGAAAAATACTCAGAGAATTGAAAACGTCGGCTAAACGATGGAATTTGGCCAAAATATGAAGACTACATGGCGAAGCAATGTATCCTGACGCTTGGGTGACTCGCTTCAGGCCCACCAAAATTCAGCCGAAGCGGAGACGGCCGCCGACCGGCAACAACCAGGCCCGTTCTCCGAGCGAGCAAAAAAGAGGGGTTCAACACGAGGACTTCCCAGGAGGTCACCCATCCTAGTACTACTCTCGCCCAAGCACGCTTAACTGCGGAGTTCTGATGGGATCCGGTGCGTTAGTGCTGGTATGATCGAACCCGATAGCAGACGCGCAATCTTCGGATATATTTGCGCTCTGCACAATCAGGTAGAGGCGTTGGCAGGCCCATCCCGTCTGGTGCCGTTGGGCCCGACGGTACGGTCGCGCCGGCACGACCATTTCCACGTTCGCTTAGCGAGGCACAATTGTACCAGAAAGAAAACGGAATAAACAAGAAAAATACTCAGAGAATTGAAAACGTCGGCTAAACGATGGAATTTGGCCAAAATATGAAGACTACAATGCGAAGCAATGTATCCTGACGCTTGGGTGACTCGCTTCAGGCCCACCAAAATTCTGCCGAAGCGGAGACGGCCGCCGACCGGCAACAACCAGGCCCGTTCTCCGAGCGAGCAAAAAAGAGGGGTTCAACACGAGGACTTCCCAGGAGGTCACCCATCCTAGTACTACTCTCGCCCAAGCACGCTTAACTGCGGAGTTCTGATGGGATCCGGTGCGTTAGTGCTGGTATGATCGAACCCGATAGCAGACGCGCAATCTTCGGATATATTTGCGCTCTGCACAATCCGGTAGAGGCGTTGGCAGGCCCATCCCGTCTGGTGCCGTTGGGCCTGACGGTACGGGCGCGCAGGCACGACCATTTCCACGTTCGCTTAGCGAGGCACAATTGTACCAGAAAGAAAACGGAATAAACAAGAAAAATACTCAGAGAATTGAAAACGTCGGCTAAACGATGGAATTTGGCCAAAATATGAAGACTACATGGCGAAGCAATGTATCCTGACGCTTGGGTGACTCGCTTCAGGCCCACCAAAATTCAGCCGAAGCGGAGACGGCCGCCGACCGGCAACAACCAGGCCCGTTCTCCGAGCGAGCAAAAAAGAGGGGTTCAACACGAGGACTTCCCAGGAGGTCACCCATCCTAGTACTACTCTCGCCCAAGCACGCTTAACTGCGGAGTTCTGATGGGATCCGGTGCGTTAGTGCTGGTATGATCGAACCCGATAGCAGACGCGCAATCTTCGGATATATTTGCGCTCTGCACAATCAGGTAGAGGCGTTGGCAGGCCCATCCCGTCTGGTGCCGTTGGGCCCGACGGTACGGTCGCGCCGGCACGACCATTTCCACGTTCGCTTAGCGAGGCACAATTGTACCAGAAAGAAAACGGAATAAACAAGAAAAATACTCAGAGAATTGAAAACGTCGGCTAAACGATGGAATTTGGCCAAAATATGAAGACTACATGGCGAAGCAATGTATCCTGACGCTCGGGTCACTCGCTTCAGGCCCACCAAAATTCAGCCGAAGCGGAGACGGCCGCCGACCGGCAACACCCAGGCCCGTTCTCCGAGCGCGCAAAAAAGAGGGGTTCAACACGAGGACTTCCCAGGAGGTCACCCATCCTAGTACTACTCTCGCCCAAGCACGCTTAACTGCGGAGTTCTGATGGGATCCGGTGCGTTAGTGCTGGTATGATCGAACCCGATAGCAGACGCGCAATCTTCGGATATATTTGCGCTCTGCACAATCCGGTAGAGGCGTTGGCAGGCCCATCCCGTCTGGTGCCGTTGGGCCCGACGGTACGGTCGCGCCGGCACGACCATTTCCACGTTCGCTTAGCGAGGCACAATTGTACCAGAAAGAAAACGGAATAAACAAGAAAAATACTCAGAGAATTGAAAACGTCGGCTAAACGATGGAATTTGGCCAAAATATGAAGACTACAATGCGAAGCAATGTATCCTGACGCTTGGGTGACTCGCTTCAGGCCCACCAAAATTCTGCCGAAGCGGAGACGGCCGCCGACCGGCAACAACCAGGCCCGTTCTCCGAGCGAGCAAAAAAGAGGGGTTCAACACGAGGACTTCCCAGGAGGTCACCCATCCTAGTACTACTCTCGCCCAAGCACGCTTAACTGCGGAGTTCTGATGGGATCCGGTGCGTTAGTGCGGGTATGATCGAACCCGATAGCAGACGCGCAATCTTCGGATATATTTGCACTCTGCACAATCAGGTAGAGGCGTTGGCAGGCCCATCCCGTCTGGTGCCGTTGGGCCTGACGGTACGGGCGCGCCGGCACGACCATTTCCACGTTCGCTTAGCGAGGCACAATTGTACCAGAAAGAAAACGGAATAAACAAGAAAAATACTCAGAGAATTGAAAACGTCGGCTAAACGATGGAATTTGGCCAAAATATGAAGACTACATGGCGAAGCAATGTATCCTGACGCTTGGGTGACTCGCTTCAGGCCCACCAAAATTCAGCCGAAGCGGAGACGGCCGCCGACCGGCAACAACCAGGCCCGTTCTCCGAGCGAGCAAAAAAGAGGGGTTCAACACGAGGACTTCCCAGGAGGTCACCCATCCTAGTACTACTCTCGCCCAAGCACGCTTAACTGCGGAGTTCTGATGGGATCCGGTGCGTTAGTGCTGGTATGATCGAACCCGATAGCAGACGCGCAATCTTCGGATATATTTGCGCTCTGCACAATCAGGTAGAGGCGTTGGCAGGCCCATCCCGTCTGGTGCCGTTGGGCCCGACGGTACGGTCGCGCCGGCACGACCATTTCCACGTTCGCTTAGCGAGGCACAATTGTACCAGAAAGAAAACGGAATAAACAAGAAAAATACTCAGAGAATTGAAAACGTCGGCTAAACGATGGAATTTGGCCAAAATATGAAGACTACAATGCGAAGCAATGTATCCTGACGCTTGGGTGACTCGCTTCAGGCCCACCAAAATTCTGCCGAAGCGGAGACGGCCGCCGACCGGCAACAACCAGGCCCGTTCTCCGAGCGAGCAAAAAAGAGGGGTTCAACACGAGGACTTCCCAGGAGGTCACCCATCCTAGTACTACTCTCGCCCAAGCACGCTTAACTGCGGAGTTCTGATGGGATCCGGTGCGTTAGTGCGGGTATGATCGAACCCGATAGCAGACGCGCAATCTTCGGATATATTTGCACTCTGCACAATCAGGTAGAGGCGTTGGCAGGCCCATCCCGTCTGGTGCCGTTGGGCCTGACGGTACGGGCGCGCCGGCACGACCATTTCCACGTTCGCTTAGCGAGGCACAATTGTACCAGAAAGAAAACGGAATAAACAAGAAAAATACTCAGAGAATTGAAAACGTCGGCTAAACGATGGAATTTGGCCAAAATATGAAGACTACATGGCGAAGCAATGTATCCTGACGCTTGGGTGACTCGCTTCAGGCCCACCAAAATTCAGCCGAAGCGGAGACGGCCGCCGACCGGCAACAACCAGGCCCGTTCTCCGAGCGAGCAAAAAAGAGGGGTTCAACACGAGGACTTCCCAGGAGGTCACCCATCCTAGTACTACTCTCGCCCAAGCACGCTTAACTGCGGAGTTCTGATGGGATCCGGTGCGTTAGTGCTGGTATGATCGAACCCGATAGCAGACGCGCAATCTTCGGATATATTTGCGCTCTGCACAATCAGGTAGAGGCGTTGGCAGGCCCATCCCGTCTGGTGCCGTTGGGCCCGACGGTACGGTCGCGCCGGCACGACCATTTCCACGTTCGCTTAGCGAGGCACAATTGTACCAGAAAGAAAACGGAATAAACAAGAAAAATACTCAGACAATTGAAAACGTCGGCTAAACGATGGAATTTGGCCAAAATATGAAGACTACATGGCGAAGCAATGTATCCTGACGCTCGGGTCACTCGCTTCAGGCCCACCAAAATTCAGCCGAAGCGGAGACGGCCGCCGACCGGCAACACCCAGGCCCGTTCTCCGAGCGCGCAAAAAAGAGGGGTTCAACACGAGGACTTCCCAGGAGGTCACCCATCCTAGTACTACTCTCGCCCAAGCACGCTTAACTGCGGAGTTCTGATGGGATCCGGTGCGTTAGTGCTGGTATGATCGAACCCGATAGCAGACGCGCAATCTTCGGATATATTTGCGCTCTGCACAATCCGGTAGAGGCGTTGGCAGGCCCATCCCGTCTGGTGCCGTTGGGCCCGACGGTACGGTCGCGCCGGCACGACCATTTCCACGTTCGCTTAGCGAGGCACAATTGTACCAGAAAGAAAACGGAATAAACAAGAAAAATACTCAGAGAATTGAAAACGTCGGCTAAACGATGGAATTTGGCCAAA